>OV884035.1:10809375-12105000 GCA_930367265.1 Catocala fraxini | reverse complement strand
AAGACTTTGCAGCCCCGCCCCACACTGTGATACAGTACGTGAAGAGGGACTGACATAAAGCAAGATAAGTCATTTTAATTGTGTTTTTGTCAACTACATTTCTGAGGTTCCTGAATACATAAATCAATTTTCGAATTCTTGACGCTAGCAGAGTTAGGTGTGGTTTGATTTAATTCTAATGACACCTTACACTTTTACAGTAATTCCGAGAACACATGGAGCGGAACTACTTTCAATATATATCGCTTATTCACAAACCATCGTAGGTACAGGCACTCGGTACCTGACTACTTTAGTTTTGGTATCTAGTATTATTAGACTATTAGATTTCGAGTTGTACACTGTGCGAAAATGTAGTGAAACCAGTTTGCAATCCGTTTTAGTTTCGTTTCAGTTACGTCTCGAGATAATAAGTTAATCATGTTAAAATGCTTTTTGGTTTCATTTAACAAAAAATTGCGAATAATATTGTGAATATTTTTAACGCTTAATTATCGCCAGTTACTCAAATTAAATGGCTGTTAAGATAATGAAGCTATGGTTGCCTATAATGGCTTAATCACCGGCAATTTTACTATAGCTATTAACTCATGAACCTAGACCATGCAACTCCAAACTCGCGTCTAAAAACATTATATAAATATAAGTAACTATTTATATAATATGTTCACTTAAACACAGCTGCTATAAAGCGCAATAGATGAATGAACCCTTATAAGGTACGCCAGCATGATCTCAAGTTTATATTGTTGACAAATGCGATCCGTCCACCACGTCGGCAGTTTATTGCGCGCCATGACAGCCGACTCATTGTTGACCACGTACAAAGGTTTACGGCGACCTCGTAAAAACAAGTGTACGCTTTTGGCAGGTCAAAGTCTGCTTGATTGTTTGAAGTGGGCGCGATTCCGCGATCGATTGATTGGCTTGAGAAAATTGATGGCGATTTTAAGGTTGAACAATTGGTTAACCCCAATAATTGTGAATGGATGTTGATTGGTCTTTTATAATAGTTTAGCCTATTAAAAAAAGCGATTAACGAGTTTGACATTTAGTTATTGTGTCTCTCATAGAGAGATTAACGAACGTAAAGAGACTAAGGATTCTGCGGTTACAGGATCTATGTCTGGGTTGAATTAAGTGTTGTTTTAACATTTACATATATAAGAGATTACCTCAGTGGAGCAGCGATGGTGTATGAACTGCCATGCATGTGGTCTTGGATTAATTCCTGAATCGGGCAACGTGTTATTAGGTTTTTCTTTCTGGAAAATCACAGTAGTCTTGTCGTCTGTTACGTGTGGGCTAAAACCATAGTTGATGCAATTTGGCTGTAGTAGAAGAAGTAGAAGAAGTAGTACAGAAGTACGAAGTATATTTCTGTACTACTTCTTGCCTCTTCGGGTATAATGCCTACGTAATGACTACGAATGTATATTAGTGAATTGCATAGAGTTTTAACCACCTGCAAAGGTCCTCGTAGACAAATAACGCTAAATTTAACTAATGTAATTCTTGTGTTATGTACTATTGCCGCTCATTTTATAATTGTTGTTTTTGTTACTCTTTTATATTATTTTTTATTGTTCTTCATGGTTATTTTATCGTCGTAAGATTATTTATAATATAATATGTCACAAGAAAGTGTCTAATTTTATTATTTTCAGTATAAGTTATTTTTATCTTAACATTACCTGTAAACTTTTATTTTTTTGTACATTCTTTTTGAATGTTTTATTCTTGTTTATGTTAATTTTTCATAATATTACTTAATTCTATGACCTAATTGTTTGTACTTTCTCTTTTGGCATGTTGTGATCTCTTGTAATTGAGAAAACATGCAACAATTTCTTAATCAATAAATCTTGATAATTAAAATAAGGTCTTTATTTTAATTATCAAGATTTATTGATTAAGAAATTGTATTTGTTGTAAGAAATCCTTAATGAATAAATAAATAAACTAGTTTCTAGAAGAGTATCCGTAGGTAAGCACATGGCAAGATGTGAGTAGCGTGATATTTCGATCTAACCCTAAGGGAAGATAAAAGTATAAATATAGATCTAATTGTATCTAGGCAGATTTGGCTGGCACAAAAGTCTATTATGTATCAAAATAATGTCTAAAGGTTTTATTGGCAAGTCTTATGATATCGCGTCTCCATTTCGTGGAACGCCTTTGCGTAGGCCTTTGCCTAAGAATTCAATAGGAATAGAAAACATTTTTCCTTACAATTTTACTAAGCAACGGCTTATTCTACTACTATGCCCCAATTCTAATACAACAACACATTTTTAGAACAGCCTGTACTACAATAAGTACGTTATGCGTGTATTTACAAGAATAAGTGTAGCGATACCTATCACATTTATTATGTACACATTTTCCTTGCTTACGAAAGGAAAGCGTCAGTGAAACGTAACGATAAATTATGGAGTAAACAGAAACACAGACGATGTTAACAGAGAGAAGGTATATTACTGGATTTCATTATTGCTGTATGTGATGAGTATCTTCTTTGTTATATCAAAATTCATCGAATATTTACGGCATCACTTGTGATTAAAGAGCGTAGTCATATTTTTGGAATTGTAGGTTTATATATATTTTTGTTAGCCTAAAAACTTAGTAAAATATTATATTGCGTTTTTATTTAGATTTTGTCTGTGATGGCGTTTACGTACATCATACTATGCCGAGTTATTAGACCGGTACTACAAAACTAAACTACATTAAAAATGGCTAAGCTATTAAGTAGAATCCCAACTTATTATAATGTGCATAGCGTGTCAAAATCAGTTAAGCAGTTTTACGTAATATCCTAACAAACAAACATGCTGACAGATAGATGACCATTTTAAAACCATTTTATCGTTCGGAATAATTTCTATATAAACTTGATTATAAATGCTAGTAATAATTACTGCACGTAGTCAAACGTTTCAATGATGTCTCATTTTATACTCTATAGTAGCTTCATTAATTATAGTAGGTATGTGTGAACAGACACTTAATGCTGTATAACAAGAAAACGAATGATTGATTTGTGTGTGTAACTCAAACTGTAAATGCAACTGCAGTGTATTGTGTTTTTTTAATATGACGTAAGTCTAGCCACACTCTACTACCATATACCACTGACTTCTGTAACACAGGTAGTTAATACCTAGCTCAGAGGTCAGAGCTTTCAATATTTTCTGTGTAAAGATTTTATGCCATTAAAAAGAAATGTATATATTTGTCATTAACTCATAGAATAAATACAATAAGTATGCAAGATAAGTAGAGAACAGATAAGGACACGTTTTACAGGAAACCGGCGTAAAAAAATGTAGCCATTAGTACCACTGTTAATAAGTTTCGCCCAAAAAGTAAATGTTCTCATATTCTTTCCTATTCCTTTACCGTTGTCCCTACCTTATAATATAACTATATCTAAACACAACATAAAAAAGAAACAAATACACGGTACCTGCTATCAAATTCAAATTTAACTGTCATATTTTAGAGGCTAAAACTTAACACGAAATCAAAATGCAACAGTAGCTGTTAGTAATTAATATAATACTCTGTTCCTGAGAGCCAATTCTCGTCATACAACCTACTCAAAATAGACTTCCTGTTACTTAGTGTTATAATATCACAAAGGTATTCCTCTAAATTAAAATGAACGTCATAATGTACGTAAATATAAATTGCCTTTCAGTTCACATTTGACATTTATAAGACTAGATTGGCACAAGGAGTATTGGCCTTTAGGCAACTTCATAACATGCATAATACACTGAACAAGGCCAAAAACTAAGGACTCCAATATTATCTTGCCCATAAAGCAACATAAACCTATGAAATGTAATAGAAATATCCAAACACCGCTGTAGGTAGCTGTTTCGAGAAACAAGAGGGCTAATTAGAACTTGTAAGATGGTCGGGGTAAGTAACGTTGAGGGCTTAGGAACAACTTGTGGCATTAGCGCGACAGTATGTTCGAGTAACGTACATAGCTACCTATGTGGAATACTGGAGGCGTACCATAGGTTCACTACTGTAGTGCGGCTACTAGTTAGTATAAAGTAAGGGCCTTTTATAAATGTAGCTTTTACTAATTTTGCTGGACAAACGGCTAATAAAAGAAAAACATACGTACAACATTACGTAAGTATATAGACTCACGCGTGTACATCACAAAGGGGAAGGCAGACAAGACACACACATATTTTGCTAGCAATGTTGTAGGACTTACGTATTTAGATCAAGTCTTGTGTCTTCTACCGGGCACATTAACAGACTCTGTGCTGGTACTGAAAATTTACTTACATATACACACACACACTTTTCGAATTTAGCAAACAATCATATCAATATTTTCGTAGTTATATTCCTATACAATCTCGAAAACATTGATAGGATTAGGGAGCCATGTCATATTATGCCACAATAGTCGTCAGTACTATATTACGCGATATAACATAATATGGTTCATCAAATCCAATAATGATGATGGCTGGAGCAAAGATTACGAAAGCGGAAAACTAGTAGCACCGCTGCATATGCAATCTATAATACATTCTATACAACGACACATGAATATTGAATAAGATTATATCAGCGTCTGGGACATCTTTCCGTATTATTATACAAGGCTAGTCTGGAGGACAGTACCAAGCTAAAAAGGCGTTATAGTAAGTCAGCAAAAATGTAAAACTGCGGCTTTCGTTTACTATTTGCTTAGTATGATGTTAATTTGAATGCCTTGTTACTTTTTAGAATGCGTCTTTTAATCCTTCTTGACTTAATATAAATAAAATATATAAATAATAAACTTTATATGAGGTAGACTGTCACGTATTATTTTTGCATGTGTGTTATCGTGAGATGCCGGATTGACATCCCAGGTCGGGTATTATTAGGTTTTTCTGATTTGAAATTCACATTCACAGTAGCAGTACGGAGAATATAAATGTACGAGTTAGGTAGCAGTTGTTACGCCCCCTATAACGTTATTTAAATTTAGAAGCAGTTTTCTAAATGGGGTGCCGTACACCTTTGCCTACTCATTCGCGAATATATAAGCTTAATTCTATGTTATTCATCATTATAGTCCTCAATAAACGTTTTTAGACTACTACGATTTGTAAACATACTTAATATCTACATCATGGAATCCAGTCATCAGCAAATGTAAAGGTCGCTGCAGTGACTTAGGTTGTCAGTGTGTAGACGTCGGGTTCGGTGGGTTTCGGCAACTACCCTAGTTGCCGAAACCCGCACTTCACGAAGCGCCGCTGAACTCACACCTATCAACCCGTGACAACGATCGACGCAAGTCGGTCAAAACGTCGGGAAATCAATAGGTATTTATTACCTTTTATATACTTTATCGCGAATAAGACCCGTTAACTGGCATTATTAAATATAATTATATTCCTCAATTGTGACAGTAAGAAAAAGGTTATAATATTTATTCTTACTATTTTTGTATCCAGCACAGACGATCGATACAAAATAAATTCATTATTTGAATAAATAAAACGATATAATCTTTCAACAAACAATCATTATTTATCTTTTTAATAAAGGTGAGAGAATACTAACAAATTTTCTTATGATGTCAGTCAAGTCCTCTTCAAATATTATCCAGATACCTATCCACTATAGGTCTTGTGCGTCATAGAGGTTTACTATTGCAGTTGCTATCAAAATAATTGCTCATGGTAGACGTAGTTGAGATAGGTAGATATTCTATAGTCCCTACCTTCACAATGTAGCCACGGTTTGTGTCCGAAAAAGCCGACCGGATTAAAATTGGCCTTGTAAATCTAGGGTTTAGAAGTCTTTGATTACTTTGTTACATAAATTAGGATGGTAATTTTATAAAATGTTAGTTAACTTAAATTTTTGGCGACAAAAGGTTCCTAATTATAATCGCTATTGTTAAATCCATTGTAAAATATTGTATTTTCAAACCATTTCTTCTTCTGAATAACAAAGATCACTTCGGTTGAATATTAGCAACACTTTTACAGTGAGCTCATGCGTGCATAGAGATCAAGTCTTAGAATACCAGCCATAATTAAAAATCCATTGTGTCTGGTCACCGGCGTGCCGCTGCGACTCAATAGGTTCAAACCATATTTATTATTATGGTTTAATCGTATTTTTTATGGTTATTACTTATAACTATTCGGTACACCGGTGAACCAAACCTACCTGTAAGACAGTACAGAAAAATTCTTTCTGAAAAACATTTAACATCTCTTTAGTCTCCTACCAATAGGCATTGATAGGCTTTGCTTTGTCTTAAATCTTGTTTAACATAAACACATAGTCTTTCACTGATAATTTCGAAGAAAAACAAAGGTGTGTAATACCGTATTTGCTATATATGCTTTGGTTTTAATCCCTACATAATAGGCTTGTTGTTTTCTTCTTCGTGTTCCTGTCTCAATGCTATTACTGAGAATTTCTTAACAGAAAATTCAATAACATATTGGTCTGCGACCTACTCTACTTTCCCTTGGAGTCTGGAACTCTAAGAGAAGTTCTTGGTGTTTGGAAATGGCAATAGGTTTTCTCCCTATTACGTGAAAACTACTACAACTTAGCTGGCAAAATGTGGGTGTTATACATCTATGCCTATCTCTTCGGTATAATAGTCGTGATACGGTTTGTATATTTTAAATTTTGTTGGAACTTATTATTAATTTCAATCACTCCTGCACTCAAATCCATTCTGTTCATAATTCTTATATAGAATTACATTACATTTTCAAAATATCGGTTTATGTTATTCTCATGACCTTAATGTTTGTGTATAGCCTTCGTAGAAGCCACAAGAACATGTCTCTGCTCTACAATGTTGCAATATAATACGGTTTGTTTTTGCGTCGCGTACACATACGTATGACTTCAGACATCAACCACATACGTCATGTTGTATTTGCGGATCGCGTTTTAAACCACATACAGCTGCATCTGATACTCTGACCGTTTTTAGAAAATCCCTTTGATATTTGGATGTAGACTGGCTTGTAAACTATGTGTGTGGTTAAAACTTGTTTCACAAAGGTGCTTTTAGTTTTTAATTCGTAGCTAATTAATTCATTGTATCTACAACTTGATATTTATTTGGCTTAGTTGTCATAATTATAATGCACGGCTATTTACTTAATACGTTATAGTTTTTACATTATACTTATCCTTTTTTATTTAATTTAGAGAAAAATTATTATTGGATGTTTATTTCTCAATCATGCGTAAGCTGTTCAACAGATTTGTTTGAAAGATGAGTATGAAACGTTACAAACAGATAGACCATATCCTGGATTTAGACACAGATAGGATAGTGTTTAATCCTATCTGCATTTACGTGGGATTCACACGCAGTAAAAAAACCACCTTACTAAATTAACACCCACTAGTTAAAAAATAAACTTAAGGTATTAACAAACATAGGGCTTGATTCGTATCGGGCAAAGAGATGCAACACGGTGTCTGGAACTGTGTTCTGAAGAAGGCAATAGCTTCGGCCCCTATAACGTTGGACCTAAAATCCTACCTATTTCATCGTGGGTATTGTTGTGGGATTATTTATATATTCGTATTTCTGCTTTCAGAAATATCTCCCTCCGTACCCAAAAACCTAAATCAAAATATAATCCATATGATTACAATAGTGTTAGGCAAGTCAGTATATACTTTTTTAAAGCCAGCTATTCTTCATATTGGAAAAATTACATATCTATGGTACTTCTACTTCATTATTTAATAACTAGTTATAATGTAAGAAAGGACGACCCTAAAATCAAAACATATTTGTACGGTCAATATAATATTTGGTCTTTAAATATGACCTCTTTTCTTTTATACATTGTAACAGAATTGGAACTATTTTAATTTCTTTTTAAAATGGTTTTTTAAAGCTTTTGCTAGTTAAAAACGTCACAAATACCATATACGTGTAGGCAGTGTCGTCTAAAAAGCTGCGGGTATTCATTTCTAGGAAAACGTATGCATGTAATAAAAGTGAGGGGGTAAAAATAAATAAATTCTGCTTATAAGAACGATGTTTATGTTTTCCGTGATGATAGACTTGCTATGGACCTTATGGAGATTTCGTTGTCATTTCAAGCTTTATGAAACATGCTTAATATTTATCTAATATTTCTCACGATCCGTATAGATGGATTTAGGTGGAGCCCGTACAAATCCTGGTTTTTGTATAACGACATATGATAAACGCTCAATAAATATCCAGATCAAGGGATTTGAGGAAAGTTCTATTTAGTAACGTACACGATGGCAATCAGATATATTTCATTGTTTTGTTCGTCTTGTTATGTTTAGGAAGACATAACAAGGCAATCAGCGGTTTAAAAACATCTAATAACCGCATCGCTGCATATGTCGAGAAAATTGCAATTTATAAGCCGCTTTACAAAATTTAATGTTTGGTATTTTTTGCAAATTCCGCAGAGTACGTTGCTAACGCAATACAAGCAGAGCTGGCGGAGGAAGCTAGTTGTTTCACTACAAGTAAACCCTCGAGAACTTTTATCCAAATTAAGAGTAGTACGTCTTTTTTATTGTTGCCCATACACAGTAGGACATAAAAAGCAATCGTCAATAATTTTCATTCGTATTTGCGGAAAACCAATATGAGTTCCCCAAAGCCGGTCGTAAATTTTCACGCTTACAGAAACAAATATAAAAAATAACTACTGTTGTGTATGTTTTTCCATCGTATCATCTAGTATGCATAAAACCTGCGGTCGGGGGAGCTGGGGAACGCAATCCTCTACTCCTTCATTGATTTTACGGTACTGCGGAAGGGCCTGAGTCGACGTTCCGATAAAAATATTGCTTAAAACGATTTACTATGAACAGGTTTATGGTTGGGTGTTTTTGTACGAAATCATAAATAGATGAATTGCCTGTAAACACACAATACCTACTTAATTTAGTTTAAAAGACGTGTCCTAATAAATCTTTGAATTTCTGTTCGTTAAATGAGTTTAAAACATTAACAAAGATGGCTCATACAGAGACGTGTAAGGCACCTACGAAAGTGCAATATAACCGATGCATCGTATAAACGTGTTGTAGCCAACAGAGAAAAACCACTATAAAGTTCAAATTTCAGTAAATAACATAACATAAGCATTGAGAGCCATGTATTTGTTGGCTTCGCTAAAACGTGATTCCAAGAATACGCTGGCTTGTTGTACTATATTGCGTATCAGGAATTTATATTTCGTTGGCTTCTAACGAAATCCGAGTGATTTATAATTTAAAATACACCCTTTTCCTTCTGTTAATCTATAGGCTTACTGTTCTTCTTTTCTTACCATCATATGATCTCAATATAACAACAAGTATATGTTGTATACCGTTTCTTCGTTTCCTATTAACAAAGACAGTCTATATTCAATATTAACCACGTGTCAATATTTGGTAGTGAATATATTTATTAGCGGCTTTTTGTCTATTAACAAAGTTATTTATAAAATTTTAATTAACATTCCTAAAATTATTAATAGATGACAAGATTATTTAGGAATCTATTTTAACAAAAAATATTGTACGTCTAAGGAATCTCCTTACATTCCTATTCGGAATCGTCATCATAATAATGCATACTTTCGTTTATTTCTTCAGTCTCAGCATTTTTATTTTACTCGTTCCGTCTGCTATGCAACTACAGATCTTAAACCGCAGAGATTACAGGAACTAAATAAAAAGGCAATTCTATTACTACATGTGGCAGAGCATAAGAATATTTTTTATTTATTTATAAATTACTAGCTTTGTACGTGGCTTCGCTCGCTCAGAGAAAGTACTTTTTCCTGCAAAAATAAAAAGTACTTTATGTCTTTTTCTGTACCACTGACATCGTGTATGCGAAATTTAATGATGATCAGTCAAGTAGTTAGGCGTAAGCGTAACTAACAAACAATTTTACATTGACATTTATAATATTAGTTAGGACAATAATAGTTAGGATTTTAGACTTGTATATTTCTTAGATTTGGATCTCATACCGAAAACAGTAAAAACAGTAAAACAGTAAAACAGTAAAAGGACATCAGGAAAACTTCATTAAAAGTTGGTCTAAAAAATAAATTGCGCGGCCAGACCTAGGATTATTTCCAATAGCTAGTTCATAATAAGACCTACAAAAAAATATATGGACTTAACCGTGAATCTGAATTTTCTGAGTAGTTACAGATTAGAAAAAAGTAAATATGATTTAAAAAATATCTTAATGCATTTAAAAAAACACAACGAAAACTATGGGGTCGTACTGAGATGGGGTCGTACAGGGAATGGGGTCGTGTTGGTAATAGGGTCGTACTGGGAATGGGCTCATAATCCCTAATTTTTCATTTTTTTTTTACTTTTCATAAAACGTAGTTACCGTGTTAAATCCATAGAATACTATGGATAAACTAATAAGTTTAAGGTGTATATGACCTAGCCATAAGAAATATACCTAGGTCTGGCCGCGCATTTTTTATTTTTTAGAGCGGAATGCCTGATGTCCTTTCCTTTTGAGATACGATACCCTAATAAGGGCCAAATAGGGTTGTGCCAGTGATTCATTTTGTTGACTAAGAGTGCACATTTAGTGGCACTGTTTGTCTGGAATTTCAAGGATACAGAGAGAGCTCTGTATCACTGGCACAGCCCTATTTGGCCCTTTTTAGGGTTCCGTACCTCAAAAGGAAAAAACAGACTCCTTATAGGATCACTTTGTTGTCCATCCGTCTGTCTGTCTGTCTGTCAAGAGTCTTTATCTCGGGAACGCGTGGAGGTATCGAAATTGAAATTAAAACGATATACTCAGGTCTACTCTCTTGAAGCTGTGAAGATCAAACTTCTAAGTTAACGTAAAAAAAGATACGGCCGTTTATGCCGCAAATATGTATATTTCGACACTATCAAGGTAATCAAAATTTTTAAGGTCTTTTCCGTTGACCTAGAACTATGAAATTTGGCAAGTAATACTGTCTTAAACTACAAGTATAGAGAAAAATCTGAAAATTATACATTTGTAATTAAATCATAAAAAAGAGAGTCTGTAAGCAAGGAACGGCGGTCCAAATTTTGAATTGAGTTAACCGTGCCATATGGAACCGTGTCGTATGAAAAGGCTTCATTGGCACAAGCTTAAACATATTTTAATTATTTTTATGATGCATAGTTTTCGATTTCTGACGAAGAATGAAAAAAACCATTTCCCTTTTTTATAAATAGGTAGGTACCTAATAATACTTCGAATCCTCCGTGGGCGAGTCCGACTCGCACTTGTCCGGTTTGTTATGATTAACATTGATTCAAGCCCATAAAAATAAAGTAAATGTGTAGACTTTCAACCTTAATACAAATATTTCAATTAGAACACAAAGCAATGTTTATGATTGACTAAGTGATTAATTCACAATATAAACTAATTGACATTAATAGTCGCCAGCTCCAATGAGATGTAAAACTTACTCACTGTTCTTAAAAAGTGGGTGATATATTATTTCTATCCTTGACTACATGGCTGTATGACAATATTAAACTACTTTAGGCCACATAGCCTTGATATTCTTAGAACAGAGATTGGCATGATTATTATGTAAATGACTAACTTGTTCCTCATTATTTATTAATATTATGCAAAATTACATTACATTCGACTTTTTCCTCAAATCAAAATTCATTTACTTATTGTAATTTCATTGTTTAAGCGATATTTAATGAGTTTTTTGTATCCTTCCCTTAAACGCAATTATGTGGATTCAGTAAAATACTCTTTAATCGCTACAGTATTTGCATACTGCAATTACTGTTGAAAAAAATATGCGTTATGTTGTTTAACCAAAGGTTAAACTACTTCATAGTTTTAAGAATTTGTTATAATTACTTATGTACTTGTTCTCGTGTCAGAAAGATTACAAAATAGTTAAGTATAAATACGGATTTATCTTAAAGACTAACATGCAGACAACATTACTTTTAGCCTCTAACACTCACAATTTGATTTAAATATGTATTTCTTAAACCGTCATATCGTCTGACTTAGTGTCATTATAGTGAATTATCAACACGCGCAATCTGCGCGTATCGATAACTATATAGTGAGTTTCTTAGTTTGATTTCCAGGTCAAGAAAAGTACTGTTGACTAAGGAAATAATATTCTCAGTTACAGCATGATGCTTTTACGTTAGATTGTATAAAAACTTCTGCTTAACCATTTCATATATTTGTAGATATCAAATAGTTACACAGAAGTTATAATGTAACTATGCAACGCCATGTTTGTGCACGGCGCTACATTTATACCTAGCTTTTTCACGGCTTCGCTTTAATTTAAGGGCCTAGAGATTCCATAGGAAAGGTGCGTTTTATCTGATTAATAGTCGGCATTCGTCACACTCCAGCCTGTAGCCTATCTCTATTCAAAATTCCGTCATTAAGTGGAAGAAGTATTAACCAACAAACACAATAGGGTAGTTGTTAATTTTGTACATAATTTTACGCAAAGAGAACTAATACCAATCAAAATAAATATGTTTTTTAAGCTATCAAAATTTGTTGTGTTTATATTTTAAATTTGGATATAAGTAAAAGTGTGTTGTCTTTGGATAAAAGTGGGTTGTTGTGTGGATGTCGCGCTGCCTCCCTCGCACAGCTGCTTTTAAAATATAACGATTATGACACAATTTGTATCGTGCATTCTTTTCCTGTCATTTCAAAATTACCACTTACACCAGAATTGAAACGCTGGTATCTTATTTATTGTTTATTAGTTTGCAAACATACCTTGTATTTTAAAGTTTGAGTAATGGAACTATTAGACTTAAATAATAAAATATGTGTTTGACGCTTATCTATTTATTTTTCACAATTTAGTAAGATAAGATTATACTATCATCATGTGAACAAAAAGAACTGTCGATTTCAACTTACAATTTAAACAATGTAGTTTCTACGTTGGTAGGCTACTCTGCGTACGAAATGTACAGTTGTGAAGATGGAACTGTTACACCAAAGGAAGAACAGAGCCATCTCTCCTTATTTAACTATTTTTATGACATTATTTTTAAAACGAAATGATTTTGTACTTTTCATATTCATGGCGATGTCAAAAGGTCTATACAATTTACAAGATTAAATCTTGGAATCTTTTCTAGGCGCATTTATTTAGGGTACCGCTTATTTTAATGATGTTTTTAAATTTAAACAAAGGAAACGCTAAATCTAGTTGCTTCGCTTAGTGGGAGTTTTGCTTCTAGGTCTTTAAATTTTCATGTTGAGTAATACTGTAGTATGATTTTGTTCTTTCAGTTATTTATTTTTACGTTTCCTGCAAATATCCATTGTTTTGGTATACTCTTGATTTGTATTACCTCCGTAGCATAGCGGTAGTGCATGCGACTGCTGTGCAAGAGGTCTCGGGTTCGAATCCCGGGTCGGGCCAACAAAATGTTATTGCGTATTTCTATCAAATAAAAATTAATAGCAGCCTGGACTTAGAAAGTTTGCGGTGTTAGACACACCCGTGCCTCAGAAAGCACGGAAAGCCGTTGGTCCGGCGCCTGATCTCTCTCAGGTCGTGTCGGATTACCGTCCCATCGGATCATAAGAGTTAGGGAACAGATAGTGCACTTGTGCACTATAATATCTCCTGCGCAGATGGCCAGTCTTCGTTAAGATTAGCCGCCGTAATCGAAATTTGGTCTGGAGGACATTATTAATTTGAATTTAATTCTGCATAATCTTTAATAGAAACCGGACAAATATATGTATATTGCACACATATGTAGTTACACGTCTATAGCCTAGAAGGGGTAAGCAGTGGTATATTAGAACCACAATTTGCGCGCAATGGTATAAGGTCCCACGTAATAGGTGACACAGTTTTCGACTCAGCGCTGTTACTGAGAATTTCTTGTCAGTAACACTGCGCGACCCGGGTGTCGAACTCCAGACGCATGCCCAGCAGTCGCATTCACTACTGCTACACCATAAATATGTTGCCTCGTTTATATTGCTAATTTGAAAATAGTATATTCTGTCCTTTAAGGAAAGTAAGGCCTATCTACTTCGTGCAAGTTTAATTTCACAATCAGCTTAAAAACAGTTAATAACGGTGTAACCCAATTTTATACGTGCTATCAATAATATCCCATATTTATGGCGCAGTTACCTGGTTTCAACAGTAGTCAGCCATAGAACTAAGCGCGATAGTATCAATAAAAGGCAAAAGTAATATATAAATATGTGACGCGGACCGGTCGTTGCTGAACGGCCGTGCTCGCGGCGTCCCTCCATCGGCTTCTCCTCCCCAGCGGCGGCCCTATATATTGGCAACGCGCCGGCCTTCTTCCGCTGCGCTGCCTACTGAAGTTAAGTGGTCCATTCTACCCGGGACCACGTAACAAGCCTTCATCTTGAACCACGCCCTGAAATACCACTAAATATCTAATCGAATTTAATTGTAGTTCTGTTTATTCTCAAACACCTGTTGTAAGTGAAAATATATGCTTGTTGATCGCGTTGTTCATCTTTAATTTCAATTAAAATCCTAGGTCAACCACGCCTCTAAAGCGGGTTGACTACCATAACGTTACAAATATAATTCCTAATTTGACTGCACACTCAAACCACTACGCCAACCGATATGGCATTTTGTTTTAAGTTATCGCCAAGATACTGCTTCAGAGTCGAGTCCTATAGATTCGATTTCCACTTATTTGAATATTTGTAAAGTCCCGCGATGTGAAATATTACAGTACGGAAGTTGTTTAAAAATATATGTCATCAATATTTTATTAAACACAATATATGCATCAGTACATAAAATATTACCTATATATACACGTAGGTAACTTAAATTCAACTGACATTTTCTTGTATTATTTTATCCGGTATTAAAATTGCCTCATTCCAAATAGCAATTTGAACACAGAGAGTACATTATTCATTAGCTCTTGGTCATCATTAAACAACGCTGTATTGAAAATAGTTTAGTATTAGCAACAGGATTCCGGACCCAAACCAAATATAAAATTAACTGGAAAACTCTTGTTTCAAAAGTTAGCGTACCACCGCCCCATTCTTTGAAGATATAAAAGAGTTTTCGGTCTCAAAGGAGGAGGTTGAGCTCACGTCGTTACTTTGATTAGAACTTCGCTGGCTGCCTATTGTAGTATAAGTTAGCTAAAGTATTAGTGATACTTATTTCATATAAATGTTAATAATAGACATATTCAAAGCGTCTAATTCAAACGCATGCATCTTAAAGACACATGTTTTTTGAAAATATCATCTTTATATTACAAATATATCACATCTTTCGATTATTTAGAAGACACAAAGCAATTTATAAAGTTATTTACAAAAGTCGTCAAGAAAATAAGGTTAAAATGATAAATAAGTAGGTACTGTTGCGTGCGCCTGTTTTAGAAATATTACGAAATCGAACGCTGTGCTTTCAATCTTTATTAAGTTGCAAGGATCATAATCAGAATAGAAAATATGTAATTAAGTTATAATTACTTAATTTAGAAACATACTAAAGTGTTATGAAACAATTAAATAGCATACTCGTCTTTCTTTTCGAGTATCTTTGTGTTTATAAGGCAAATCATTTTTTTTAATACTTCAAACATCCAACTGCATGTTAAGATTAAGTCTCATCTGTGGCAAAAACCAAGCCAATGGGTTCCTTAGCGACAGTTGAACACAACTCTTTTCTAGTATGATAAAAGTTAAGCTATAATCCACCATGTAGGTCAAGTGCAGATTGGAAGAGTTGGCACATCTTCGGGAACACATCTAATAAAGAGCTTGTACGCGCTATGCATTAAGTCGAAAGACCGCTAGATAAAAACTGGAATTATAAAAACTGATCATAAACTTTAACATATAAAGATACATAAATAATAACAGGGGTACATTTTTTAACTATCACGTGCTGAGCTTACAGCGCTTGTTCAATATTCGGCCAAATAAACAATCTAAACATAGTACTTAAAGCGTAAAGCATAAAAGTACTTATTATTTATTTATGATCCAGCTGGCTCGTGCATGCTGAAAGTTTCAGTTTGTTTACGAGTCTAGACTTTATTTTATAGTTCCAAAATTCAATCCATGTTTAATTTTTATTCAGTCTACGTGGACTCTACATCACAAGTACATTTAAACAAGACATATCTAAAAAAATATCTCCAGCACGAATGCTGTTCATGTTTAGTATTTATAATTCATATCACGAATCGTGTTAATATTTCAGGAGATTTTTAGGAACACTGAAACAAAATCCTATCTTCCCCTGGTTATGTAATATAAGTCTTAGCGTAAAAATATATAGAGAATAATATCGTGTAGATTAGCTATCGTAAACTTGATCATATATAGTCTGCTCTTAGAATTTTGTATTAAGATTATAATACAAGCCAGCGTTGTCAGTCCGACGTTTGTAGCAAGTCCAGAATTACTTGGCCAGTATCTTTGGCCAACTTTAATGAAGTTTCGCTTTTATTACGACAGAGACTTAACCCCAAGGATCTTTGTGTTTATGATCCTGTTATAACTTTAAAGAGATTGTAAGAACCATCGTGATGTAGGTTTTTTATTCACTCACTTAATCAGAAAATTTTATATTGCCTGTATGTGTCTGGCACGTCTCCGAATAAGCACTGAAGTTCTAGCAACAATGAAAATTCCTTGGGGTCGATGTTCTTACTTTGTTAACACTGCGAATGTAAATCTTATAAGCCTTCGCTCTCAAGGTACAATAGACAAGCAAGGCCACGGTGTTATAGCTATCCCTACAGATTTTTTTACTGCGAACTTACATTTCACCCTCATATCGGACATAATGCGGAAATGCAATTTCCATAAATTTTACACACAGTGAGCAGCGTCCCCATCCGAAAAGATTGGACCCGACCACATGATAGGTATGACGGAGATCTCTTGTGCTGCAATAATGCAGAAAATATATTTAGAATGTGCTATTTTTTAACATATTACTTAACTCAATTACACAATATGAGTTGCGATATTGTCTAGGAGACAGATTAGAAAAGCTAGACACAAAGAAAGTATTCTGAATTATTTAAAGCCTTTTGCATGAATGACAAATTTTCAATGTGCAATGGACATACATTTTCATGAGAGCTACTGGGGAAGTGCGGTCGTAACAAACCCAATAAATTATAAAAAGAGATCTCGGGAAGGAGACAAGGCTTTCCTTGGGACAAGTCGTAAATTTAACGGTCGAAAGAATCCTTATTTCCCTCGGCTATTCACGTGGTTGAGCTAGCAAAACTATCTCATTTATGAGTAATAGAAAAAACCTGTTACCACTAAAATATTTACCGCCACCAGCGCCACATAATACTATTACGCATAAAGTTCAACGTTTGTTTAGATCGTTTTAAAAAGCTTGGTTTTTCTGCAGCAATTATTTTATCAACAACGTCCATTTTTTTTTCTCTTCCAACAGCAAACATAATCCCAAGTGTTCCATTAAAACGTAACTCCGTGTGTAACTCCCTTAATTAACGCCGTCGATCTTCCATTCGCCTCAGAAATTGCTCCATTGTACAAAATTTGTAACGTAGTAAAATTCTTCGACCGCAACAGAATTACCACGGAATTATGAGAATAATTTAATTAAGACATAACAGCACCTTTAATACCGATTAGTCACACGATCCGTGGTTTGGGCGTACTAGGTAATTTGAGATCTTAATGGGTTTACTGCGGCTTTGGTCATACCTCCTACTCCGCTCTGACCAATCACGTGCGCCAACCATTTGGTGCTTCGACGGCTTCACTGATTCATCGAGTGATTAACACTTGGTGGTATTCTGCGTAAATTTACTTGCGCTCAATAAGCAATTTGTTATTTGATCAAAGTTAACTACGAGATTATAATAATCGCTCATCATATCTCTATGAAACAGAAGCTCGGTGTCAGTAATTTACGATAGCACTTCTCCTTCATTAAACGCTTTCTTTGATCTAAGTATTTGCTGGACTGAAATTGTTTTGTTTTTACAGCAAATAACATTAGTCTTGTCAGATACAAATGTTGGCTATTACTGGAATATTTTATTATTTTTTAGCATGGAAAAAAGTCATTTATATAATGTTTCGGAGTCTAAGACAAAGCGGAGTCTACTGGCCGTCACAGCGGGCGTGCTAATAAGCCCCTTACGTCAGTTGACTCAAAGCTAGTATTATTTTTCTTAAAGATAGCATTGCGGGAGTTTTCAATGTAATTGCCCCGGTTTCTTCAAGAGGCTGACAGCTCAAAGGCCAGTCACTGACGTGCTCATTGTCGGAACGCCCACGGTTTACCTTATTCAAAGTTTGCGGGCTTTTTTCTTTAAATATTCACTGGGAGTCACTTGGTAATACTCAGTAATAAGCGTTTTATTTGCTGCTGTTTGTATACATTTTTATGTTAAAATAATCGTTCGTGCTTGTGATTTCTACAATATTCTACTTCAATTCAACTAAGTAATTTCTAAATTGCTTAAATACTTCCTCTGCCAGATCGTTTTAAATTAATGAATTCCTGTAGTTAATTTGACTGCTTTCTTCGCTTTCCTTTAGGCTGATATAAATATTTCCGAAATTTCGCCACTAACATTTTATAACATAAAATTGTAGGATACCATAATAATTTCTTTATAGTTAATTTATGCCGTGCGCTTAGTCCTCCAATAGAAAATGTTTCAATGGTCATAAAACTAAATTGTGGTTGTAAAATCTCGTAATTAGTGAAACTAATGGCGGTAATCGACTTCCATATGAAAATTACAATCGTAAACTTTTTCAATCGTAAAACCCTTAAATGCTTTCATAAAATTAAATTGTCTTGATGATTTTACAGAAACTTTATTATTTATGGGAACGAACAGTCGAGATATTTGGTTTGTGTTAGTAATGTTATCGATTCATTTTGTTCGTATTTCCTTAGGTAAAGTGTATGACAAAATATACAAAAGGACCAAAAGTGAGACCATTCTTTCCTCTTGGGTAACCTGATATTGCTCATTCAGTTGTTTTCTGGCTGTTTGGGTATAAGATTACAAGCAATTTATTTCAATATGGCAATCGAATTTACGAACGCACTCGGATTGTTTAAAGAGACCATTTTATAGTCGATAAACTTTTATTTTATTTATTTGTATTCTCTTTATAAAATTAGAATCTTACAAACGCATATTTATATCAACGTATATCAAAAAAATATATATTTTGGACGTCACGACGATTTACTGAGACTTTGATAAATGTATTAGAGCTAAAACGTAACCTCAAGTGGTGTAATTACGTCAGGGCCTTAGTCATGTGGTCTGCGTCCAAATATATGTGGTCGGAGCCACGAGGAAATCATGCATTTGCTGTGGATGTAACATGCATCTAATCATGTTAATTAATATATTAGGAAACTGCTTAATATTTTATTAGCAACAGTTTGTTATACAGAGTGTCCGGTAATGAATGGATAACCTTGAAATGTCTTACAGTAGAACTGATGGCCGTTCAGAAAAAAAAAGTGCCGTAGCTAGTCATACTTTTGGCTGTTTATCTATTAGCATAATAAGTGCTTAATAATAAAAATAAAATAGCGACGATATCTCAGTGGGGAGACCAACAGACTGCAATGCAGAGGGTCTGGGGTTCGAGCCCACGTGGCCACGTCGCGCACCTCTGACTTTCGGAAGTTATATGACTTTTCAAAATTATGTGCGTATTGATTGACAATTATCGCCGGCTCCGTGCCTTGGGGAGCACGTTAAGCCATGCGCTGGTCCCGGCTGCCATGAACATCTATAGCAGTCGTTATTGGGAAGTTAGTGCCCTATAATATCCTGACACTGGTCTAGCCTTAAGGTATCGTTAGCCTTCGGGTTGCGGAAGTCAGGTGGCAGCCGCTCCGTGTAAAAACTGATATCCAGTCAAATCCGGCTAGACCAGAAAAGCAAAAAAAATAATAAAGGCTAGGAAGAAGAAGAAGCGCTTACTAATAAAACAGCAAAAACCCGATGGAATTCATTTATTTATGGTCGTAGTGTACAAGAAAGTTAAATATGGTAATTGAAAAAAAAACATATCTCAGGTAGTAGCTAGGATAGATTTTTTTTCATATTTTTTTCTGAACGGCCTTCAGTTCTACTATAAGACATTTCAAGGTTATCTATTAATTACCAGATATCCTGTATACATTACAATTATGTATAAGTACGAGTAACTTTACAGCATTACAAGAGAGCCTACGTCTCAAACTGGAATACAAAATGCATTTTGTTTTATGGGTCTGATTCAATAACTGAACTTAAGGTTATGGTACACCCAAACGTTTATTCGGATTGCCAGACATAATTAAGAACTTATTGTGTCTGGCCGCCGGTGTGCCGCTGCTTCTCAATTGGTTAAGTCCCAAGCTTCTGTATTTGGAATGATCACACGATAAAGCGAGATTCTTCATATTAAGAAAATACAATGGCTGCCAGCGATATAACTACTGACTCTTCATATATAAAGTAGGTAAATGGCAGCATCAGGATAGAATCTGGCAATCGATATTTGTATCAATTGTTAGAACTTCAAAGTCTGCAAGTCGAATAGGCCCGTTACAGTGGGAACTTATAAAACCAGTACTGGCATTCCTGTTGCGTTTCAAGATACCATTCTCTGAGAAAACACGCCTCTTGTCTTTAAGGCAAGCAGCAATTATTATTGAATTTTATGTTAACTTGTTATTATTAAGTTATTATTATAAACTGCCATTTTGGTCCAGCGCCGTGAGATTAACTGAAAATATGACAGTTTATTATATGTATATTTTTCGACGGTATGATGTTTTCATTCTGAATTAGAATTAATTTAATTCTGATTTCGTCCGATACGGTAATCACCGTATCCGACGAAGTGTTTTTAGGTTGAGTTGAAATTTAGGAAGCAGCATGAATGCAAACTCTATATGGAGTAGAGCTATAGACTCATAACCCAATACGTCATATCTCAACATTAGATTACTAGCGAAGTGGAAGTCTTATACACTTCTGCCTAAAACTCTAGGCCATCAGAAGTTAATTATGTTTTACTCTCTTAGCATAACCTTAACCACTGAATAAACTGTATGTAAAAGTAAAACACATTTCGTTTACGTCAATATATCTAAGACTAAAAGTCAAACTACACAGCCCTAAAACTAATTCTCACACACTCCTTCAAAGGTCAAAAAGTTGTCGCATCTTTAATCCCCTTTACGGACAACTTTATAATTCAATAAACATTTCCAACTGTAAGTTGTATAACTTCGACAATAGACTCTATCTAAACTTCTGAACCTTTTTGAGACGTTTTTCGAGAATATCGGTTATCGCTACAATTATCGATGGCGGGCACTAGCGGCCGAAAGATTGCAATCTCCAGATAGGTTGGTTTAATCCGTAGATTTATAGTCGCTGCTACCACGCTTTAATCCGTTCTCTGTGAAAAACTAACGCGATTTTTATTTCATAAGAGTTTCTTTTTTTCAGTTATTTTCCTTGATGTCCTGATTTAATTAATGTTGAACTGGCATAATAATTATGATCATTATTATTTAAATATTAAACAATAACCGAAAAAAATAATATTGTTACTACATTATTTTACAACTTGCAGATAAAATTAAATTCATTTCATTTAAAATTAAAAAGAAAACCGTAATATATATTTTTGTTTTTGGCACAACATTTGGCATAAACATAACTTACCAAATATTTTGTAATTATTTGTTAAGGTTACTCTTAAGGTGGTTAATAGCAAAACCAGCAATTTAATTAATTAAACAACTGTATATCAAGATAAACATAAGACGTCACTGACCGCTGTTTACATACCAAAGCCCTCTGCGCCTCTGCGAGTACCTTAAGCCTCCGGGCCTGGTAGTTATACAAACATCTATGACAGCCGTTCCGGACAGACTGAAGCTTGAGAATTCTTCGAAAACTAGCTGAGTTACGGAGGTCAAATGGCAGTAGGACCGAGCAAATACTGGGATTCAGACGCATCAACTTAGATTGGAAGCCGACCCAAATAAACTTTGGAAATAGTTGACGATGACATAAGCTCGCCATGTTTTTAAACTACTCAGCAAAATAAACCAAAAGGTGCTAACATCAAAATTGGCAGTTTAATTTGCTTTTAAAATGCCGACAGTTAATCTAGTCCTTTTTAGACAGTTCTATATTTGGTAGCTTTAACGAATCTTGTAAATAAGCAATAAAGTTCTTGACAAATAAATTCATCGTTTGATGTGAATTAAAACTATAAATAACTCCAAAGTACAGATACAACTTGTCTACTTTATAATGGTTTACATTTTTTGCGTCTGAGCAATATACATAGATTAGTTACACTTCTGCTCCTTATTTAAAAGCTTACAAGCCTTTTCGACTTAAGACGACACGATGACGATACGACATCGACATAATCAACATTCAGTATACTTTACAAATGTTTATTTCTCTTTGACATCAATTCCTTGATTCTTAATATCTATCACATAGGATCTGTGCATTGTTGCTGAGATAGAAAGTAACCTATTTTACTCGCCGGTCACAAAAATAATCAGGTAGATCCGATATTTCATAAAAGAAAAACAAAGCGACGCACTTTAACTATAGAGAAACAGTAAAGACAACATATTTCAACAGTTAAGCAATTGCTTACAATATTATGGATAGAAAGCTCGCTTTCTGATGCAATGTGTATGAAATGAGATTTATATTTAAAATAAAAACATTTCTGCGCTGTTCTTCAATTTTAATAGAAATTATAAAAGTGTAGTGTCTAAAAACGCGAGAAGGCCCGACAGTATAGACATGAAACGAACAAAGTACAATCAAATGTGTCTCGTGCATATAAGACTTAAATGGGTAACTTGACAGGTAATGATGACAATAATTACAATAATACGATTATAATCTATAAAACTATTTACATATTATATCGAAGTATGTAATTATGGAGCTGGTTAATCGTCGTGTCGGCTAATATAAAACACCCTCGGTATCTGGTTTGTTAATTCCTCAAGCCGATGTTCTCACTAAAATCACTAATGAGTACTATAAACTTAAGAAGGAAACTGTTTGCGTTCATTGTTATTATGATTAGCATCTATTACATTTGTCCAGTTGTCTGATTTGGAGTCTTATTCCTATAGGAGTTTACTCGTTTGTTCGCTTCGTAGATTGCGGGGCTTTGGTGTATTATAACTTTATAAGTTAACGGATCATGTCCGATATGTGAAGCGTTTTCGACCCTTTTTGATAAAAATAATTCAGATATTTTATAGTTGGGATTTCGGGGCTGAGAGAAAGGAGTTTTCTGCTTGAATATTGTTTAAGTAACGCTGTGTGTATGTTACGGTAAATAACCAAACAACGTGAGAATCTGTAGTATGTATGTATCATATGTGAGGGCCAGTCAGTGCAGACCGGCGACACTTCGACTCAGTGGGATCTTTTGTGTCGACACTCTCCCAATAACGACTGCCATAGATGTTCATGGCAGCCGGGACCGACGGCTTAACGTGCTCTCCGAGGCACGGAGCAGGCGATAATTGTCAATCAATACGCACATAATTTCGAAAAGTCATATATCTTCCGAAAGTCAGAGGTGCGCGACGTGGGTTCGAACCCGAGACCAGAGGGTGCAATGCAGAGGCATTGCAGTCTGTTGGTCTCCCCACTGAGCTATTGCTGCTCTTAATCTGTAGTAACTTAAAGTTGCTAGTTGTAGCAGTTCATTTTATTTAATAATAGGCAAAGGCTTCACGAGTACTGGCATCGTTAGTCAGTCTAGTCACATTTAGATGACTCATGTATTATTATTGTAACTGGTATTAACTGCACATCTTGCGTATTCATAATGGTTACTTTATGTAATACAAAACACGAGTTCAGTTTCCACGTGTGTGGGACACTATATCCCGTGCTAAACAAAAACTGGTGCGATTTTTACGGATTTGGACAG
Source organism: Catocala fraxini (assembly GCA_930367265.1). Taxonomy (NCBI): domain Eukaryota; kingdom Metazoa; phylum Arthropoda; class Insecta; order Lepidoptera; family Erebidae; genus Catocala; species Catocala fraxini. The sequence continues at coordinate 12,080,957 of OV884035.1, read as the reverse complement.
ATTAGGATAATTAAAGTAGTCTGTTTAAACCTACCTATTTGTGAACTAAATAAGAATCAATTTATTTGATACAACATCCTAACTTTCTTACTAATATTATAAATACGAAAATGTGTTTGTTTGTTTGTTACGGTTTCACGCCTTAATTACGGTTGCATATTAAAAAATCAAAACTTTCTCGAGTAAATTTCAAAAGAACAATAAACGAAATAACAATATTTAAATGACCAAATGTTTTATTTAGAAAAAATTTAGAATCCCAATGTATGTGACATCAAAAGAACGACTGATCAAAAGTTGCTAGATGTAATTTTAAAATATCAAATCATAACTAATAAAATTTTATAATCACAAATGATTTCTTATTAAGAATTATTAATTTAAATGTAGGTATACTTATATTTGAAGTACATCATTAATTTTAACACATTAATTTGTCCAAAAATAATGATAACAGTGCCTCAAAATAGTATAAATACATACATGAAGTAATTTGAAAATAAAAAAACTTAAAAATTAAGTACTTAATAAAACAATTTTAAATGTGTGAGTTATAAATTATTGGCAATATCCTGTAAAAGTTGTATATGGTTATACTCTGTAATGTTGTTTAAAATACAATCAAATCAATCTTCTTTAGTCGATCCACGTTTTTGTCTTTTCTTTTCTTAGGCAAAGGTTCCCCGTTTCTCATTTTTTCAATAGATGCTGTGTTTATATTGGTCTCCTTTATAAGCTCAGCTACTAATCTATAAAAACCCACATGTCTTTTTGCACAGATTTTGTAGATATGGTGGTGAAATGCGTGGAATTCTTCATATATATAATAATATTAACCTAACCTAACCTAACCAAACTATTTCTGGGTGGTTTATAATAACCACGAAGGGGATGTGCGGGGTCTATTCGCTCGCTTCGCTCGCTCAAACGACCCCGCCATCCCCTTATAACCTAACCTATCCGAGTCGGGGTGCCCTAAAGTCCCGATTGCATCCAGTTTCTCCTGATATAACAACCGTTACACACCCAATGTCGATGGCAAATGATGTTATGGCATGTGATAATTAGGGCATGTGATAATTAGGGCATGTGATAATTAGGACATGTGATAATTAGGGCTTACAATGATTATGACAAATGATGTTATGGTAAGTGACTTTATGGGAAACAAAGCTTCTAGCACGTGACTAATATAGCAAATAAAAGTAGGGCAAATGAATATTACGTCATACAATATTATGGCTGTTGACTATTATGGCAAATGATATTAGGGCAAATAAAATTCGGGCAAAGCAGTTCACACCGATATTAATATTATTTTTACCTTTTTCAGTTAATCCATTTGATAATTAATAATTTATCCAGTAATCCATTTTGACCTTTAAACGATTTGGTCAATAGTCTAATAAATAAAATAAAAATTGATATTCCAGACTTTGGTCAGCTAAACTTTTGATCAAATAACCATCGTTATTTTAAATTTTGTTGATTTGTACGTTTTTCTTTTGAAATTTGCTCAGAAAAGTTTTGATTTTCTAATATGCAACCTTAATTACACGATCAATTATCATGTTATATTTCATATACTCTGTCCGGGGTACAGAATAGGACATAGGGTACCTTTTATCCAGGGAAAAGTACTTTTACTAACCTACATTTACGCGAGCGAAGCCGCGGGCAAAATCTAGTACTATAATATTTGTACATAGTCACATAGTTTCCTTTCTTTGTATATCTCTTAAGGGGCACATAAAATGTATCACACTCTTTAATAGTTTTATAACCACAATCGTTTATGCCGTCGGATTTTTAGTGAAATGTTTAGGATTGAACGATCTCATAACCCACTTATAACCTTCAATTTCGTTGATGACAGTATAATCAAAAATATTTTGTGGTCTAGCAATCCGAAATCAAATTGAAATAAATTACCATGCGTTTTTAAGTCGCGAGAAATTAAAACTAGGTATTAAGGATAAATATCAAATAGCTTCTGGGCTACAATTCCTATAATTAAAATAATATTTTAATAGCTTTGGTTGAAACATAATTATATTTTATTTCTCAATGTAACAAAACACCACCACCACCAATGCGCCACATGTTATCTTACCGCAAAACAAATAACGTTACCATTTTACTATAAATTAGCTGCCGCCCGCGGCTTTGCTCGTGTGGTATGTCATTAAAACATACCTAGCCCGTGTTACCCAAAGATAGTCTAGTCTTCTAATATTAAGAAACATTACACACGCTATGTATGTATCTTAGGTGGAGGCCAGTCAGTAAAGACCGGCGACACTTCGACCCAGTGGGATCTTTTGTGTCGACACTCTCCCAATAACGACTGCCATAGATGTTCATGGCAGCCGGGACCGACGGCTTAACGTGCTCTCCGAGGCACAGAGCAAGCAATAAATAATTTCGAAAAGTCATATAACTTCCGAAAGTCAGAGGTGCGCGACGTAGGTTCGAACTCGAGACCCTCTGCATTGCAGTCTGTTGGTCTCCCCACTGAGCTATTGCTTACACACACTAAGTAACAGTATTTAAAAAGACAAGCGCATTTTTATGTATAATGCTTCAGCAGTGTTACAGGGTTATCTGTCAACAAATTCTTAGCAGCACGGACTCTGATACCATGCCTTGTAGGTGGCAAGATGCTCGATCATTCATGGGAACAACTTAGGTGTATTATAGCGCTACTTACCCATCCGGGAACATAAGCGTGAGACTTTACCCATAGTATGTAAACATCGCACCAACTGCTAAGGAAAATTGTATTTTTTTATGACGATAGTAATATTATTATTGCGGTTTGCCCGGTAACTGTTACTGCCCGAGGCACACATACCTCTTTTATCCCTTTTTTGACTGTGTCCGATTTGAGGTATTTTATCTGGCTATCTGTTCCTTTTAAGTTAGTGGCTAAACTGATAAATTAATTTTGACTTTATATAACAACAGCTTAAATCCGGAAAACACATTGAAAGGAAAGCGTGATGTAGTCAAGGATTTAGTTAAGAAATTAAAAATAATTATTCCTCTATAATTTTAATACTTACATTACTAATTTGTGCGAAAAATTCTCACCCATCGCATCGCTTAAACCGTTTTTATTTCTAGAGGTCCCGACCTTTAAAGTATCGATCAAGTAAATCGATTTGTATCATGGCGTTTAGCTTTATTGGACAAGATAGCGAGAATCGATTTAGTCGTGATATAGGATAACAGATCGCAATAAATAAAGTACTTACTAGATCTTTTTTATATATTTCATCTCCGTTAAAGTCATTGTAAGGATTAAGATCGAGTGTTATACATGTTGATCTGCCTTCTTGCTATATTTACTGAGATGATCATGTGCATATTATAAACATGAATCAATGAAAAAATACATACGCTAAGAACATAATTATTTTGAATTTGACTAGTTTTTGCTCACGACTTCGTAAAGTAAGCTAGACAAAGGTCTGACCTAAAATCTATATGTATTGCTGGGGAGCAAAAGAACTGTGAAAATCGCAATTTTGTGCAGTATTTTTTGCGTCATGTGCGTCATGTTGTACAAACATACCGACATGGAGACAAAAATTCTAAAATAATAAACCAATTATTTTAGAAATGTAATAGAATAAAATCGGAACAAAAAATAAACAGGTGTCTATAAATTTTACAAAGACCCCTAACATTAGGTTTTAAAATATCTCATATGTATAGACGTCAACCAATCACAATTTTAATATATGTACAGATAAATTACAAATATTAACCTATTATTAAGTGGGACATATCCCAAGTTTACGAAAATGCAGACCAATAACACGATGTATTATCAATAATTTCGAAGAAACAAGAATAAGTATATACATATTACTGCCAGTAAATTTAGTTTACATGGCCTACATTGTCTAAGACTTTTTATTGTCTCAGTAGACGACTAGGACAATATCAAGTAATGTTATAACCAAACTACAACTACATAGTAAAGCACTCTAAAATCCTAGTTTAAAGAAGGATAAATCATAGCACTCGCGGAACACCACAATCTAAGTACTGCGAAATATGGAATTTTAAAAGCTGGGTGCTAAACTAAGGCATAGATAGCGACCATAAATTAGTTCTCTATTACGCTGAACTAATATTTCGTGGGTGTGGGCGTTCGAAGCAAAAGATGCAAAAATTAAATGTACAGGCATAGTTTTAAATTATAATAAGTTTAGAATGTGATTATATAGAAGCTGAACGTATATTGTGTCAAAAAAGAACATCATTCTTATAAGAGAACAAGTTATAAATAATATTTTTTTTTTTAGTTTCCGCTGCAAATATTGTAAATGTGAAAGTTTGTGAAGATATACAAATGTTTGTTTAAACACGTGAAACCATCAGGATGAAGCTTAATTCACAGATACAACATGCCTTGGATTAACACATACGATATTAATCTTATCCTTATAATTATGTGTTCTGATTAGTTAAGAAAATAGTTAAATATAATAGTGTTAAGTAAGTTTTGTTTTGTTAAGGAGATATATTGATACGACTACAAGAAGAAAGCTTAGGTATAGAACAGGTCATTAAACGATCTATTTGTACGTAGAAGTTTAAATATTATGCACAGGTAGATCCAAATCGAGATGACAAGATAGAAGCGATCAAAAGATCGAAGATGAAGGGGTAGCTAAAGACTAGAAAGACAGATCTAACAACTATGTGGGAATAACAATAGTATATACTAGAGAGAAAGAAAAAAATACTGAAATATTTACTTTAATCGGTCAACCATATCGAGATGATAAAAGCATTATACCTGAACACCACCATTCGTACGCCGATGGATAACTTAATAAATCTAAAATAAGCCAAATTCTGTAATAACTAGCCGCAATTTATGCTTGTCTTTTTTAATATGGCATCCAGTATTACGATATGTGGATATTGTATTTGAGAAGGCAACTATAATATGAGTGCGACAAACGTATAGCTAATCCTTTCTGTTATCCTCGGCTGACACAGAATATTACTTTTATCCGCGTCAAAACCCAAACTGCCATACAAAACTTTAGTCATCTACATACATAGCGATATAACAACTGGGTATGTTTGAAAATTCCAGTTTGAGCTTTATTTACAGTGTTGCAGCTGCATCGGGAGCCTCGTAATAAAAGCGCATGTGGGTGTATAAAAAACAAAGGCAATAGACGGACAGCAGATCAATAGTAAGCGAAAATTACGCTTGACATTGCGGCGAGAAATGAAACTGAGGTTTTGATACTTTTGGGAATAACGCGTTTAAGTAGTGTTGGTTGAACTTTTACAATTTGTTCTTAGTCATGTGTTGTAAGTCAGTCTAAATAATGTTTCTAAGCATAACTGTTTTTTATACAATTCAATTTTAGTCGCACTCACATGTCACAGCACTAAAGTCAAAAAAAGTTAAAAAGTTAAGTCAATGAATTAAATTAATTAGTGCATGTATTCAAAATCTATCTCTTAGTCGTAATTCGTTATTTATGACTAATCACAAAATCTAATTTCGTGGGATTGCAATTCTTCAAAAACAAATAATATTTTTTTTTAAATAATTACTGTTTCTCCAAGCAAAGATAATTCAATGTACATTCTCAAACATCTCTTATTTAAAATATTAAAAAAGCGTGCAATCGACCGAGTAAACAATTTACTTTTTAAGAATACGGCCTTAAGCATTTTTGCTTAAAACAAAACACGCACTCCAGTACCCGTGTGGTATAATTTTGATGACTTAATAAGAACCAATGTCCAGAGGTTAACAAGAAAATTACACGAGTGAAGCCTCCTTATGTGCAATGCACTGAACAAACAGAATGTCGTAATTGTTTTATGTACAGCCATTTATTTTTACCGTTTATACAAAGACCGCTTATGACCCTAAATTGCTAATGAAAAAGTCGGACAGTGGAAACCGTGTTTGTATTTCTTTGAGGTACTTGAAACATTTTTATTTAATAAATAAGGTCTCAACGGTCTGTAAATAGTGATTGTTGATACATAGACCGCCTGCTTTATGCATTTAATCTATAGAACATATTTTTACAAGTGAGAAAGGGATTTATGTATCAAGTTGCAAAAAGTAGTAATGCATCAAATGTCTAAATGCAATCAAATGGTAAATGCTATTGATTTTATTGTCTCATATATTGTCAATCGTAATACGCAAAAAGTACTTTAGCAGAGCATGGTTTCGATCCACGGACCTCTGGGTTATGGGCCCAGCACGCTTCCACTGCGCCACTCTGCTTACATATACTGAACACGAAACATTCAACCTAAAGATCAATCAGTGCTGCAATAAGGGCAAAATAATGTTGTGATGATAACAACTGTGACGATTTACAACGAGCGGACCAAAAACAAAAGTTCCTCATAGCCGAGCATGGTTTCGATCCACGTATCTCTGGGTTATGGGCCCAGCACGCTTCCACTGCGCCACTCTGCTCACATATAGGAAGCATGAAACATTAAATCTATAGCGAATCCTGGTGATGGAAAATTAGCAAAATATGATTAAAATTACTGTACATCTTTACACTGAGTAGACAAATATCAAAAAGTTTCTTAGCAGAGCGTGGTTTCGATCCACGGACCTCTGGGTTATGGGCCCAGCACGCTTCCACTGCGCCACTCTGCTTACATGTACTGAGCACGAAACATTCAACCTAAAGATCAATCAGTGCTGCAATAAGGGCAAAATAATGTTGTGATGATAACAACTGTGACGATTTACAACGAGCGGACCAAAAACAAAAGTTTCTCTTAGCCGAGCATGGTTTCGATCCACGTATCTCTGAGTTATGGGCCCAGCACGCTTCCACTGCGCCACTCTGCTCACATATAGGAAGCATGAAACATGAAATCTATAGCGAATCCTGGTGATGTAATATTAGCAAAATATGATTAAAATTACTGTATATCTTTACACTTAGTAGACAAATATCAAAAAGTTTCTTAGCAGAGCGTGGTTTCGATCCACGGACCTCTGGGTTATGGGCCCAGCACGCTTCCACTGCGCCACTCTGCTTACATGTATTGAGCACGAAACATTCAACCTAAAGATCGATCAGAGCTGCAATAAGGACAAAATAATGTTGTGATGACAACAGTTGTGACAATTTACAGTGAGCGGACCAAAAACAAAAAGTTTATTCTTAGCAGAGCATGTTTCCGATCCACGGACCTCTGGGTTATGGGCCCAGCACGCTTCCACTGCGCCACTCTGCTTACATGTACTGAGCACGAAACATTCAACCTAAAGATCGATCAGAGCTGCAATAAGGACAAAATAATGTTGTGATGACAACAGTTGTGACAATTTACAGTGAGCGGACCAGAAACAAAAAGTTTATTCTTAGCAGAGCATGGTTTCGATCCACGGACCTCTGGGTTATGGGCCCAGCACGCTTCCACTCTGCTTACATATACGAAACACGAAACATTTGACTTTTAGCCTTGTGATGTAATACTAGCTAAATATGATAAAAACTACTAATATGATTAAAACGACTGTACCCGTTTACACTGAAAAGACAGATAACAAAATTTAACTTCCTAGCAGAGAATGGTTTCGATCCACGGAGTTCTGGGTTATGGGCCCAGCACGCTATCACTGCGCCACTCTGCTTACGTATACTGAGTAAGAAATATAAAACCAAACCATATAGATCAACTTAAGCAACTTATCAGCAAAGTATGATGGAAAGGAGTGTACACATATAATATAAAGAAGCGAGAAGAGTCAGAAGCTTATGGTATAGATGAAAGCGAAGGACTTAGACTAGTGACGATTGCACGATGAACGATAATAAAACTCTTTGATAATAGAATAACTTTCTATTGCTTAAATAAAATTGATTAATAACCTAGCAAATCCAACTTATGCAATATAATGTACTAGATTGTGCCCGCGGTTTCACTCACGTAAATGTAAACATAACAGTATTTTTTTTCTGGATGAAAAGTACTCTATGTCTTTGTCTGTTACCTGACAACGTGTATGCGAAATTTCATGATGATCGGTCAAGTAGTTTAGGCGTGAAAGATAACAAACAAAAAACAAACTCACATTCGCATTTATAATATTAGATAGAATACGAACGTACTATGTCACGTATAGACATGCACAGTTTACAGCCAGTACGGTCTATAAAAACAGCTTGATTTTAACATGTAAGCACTTAAAAAAGAGCAACTCAAGTTAAAATTATCACATTACAAGATTTATTACAAGAGCCGTGGGCAAAGACCCACGGCTTCGCTCGCATAAATGAAGGTTAGGTCAGTATAGTAACATAACGTTTTTCTGGATAAAAGGTACGCTATGTCCTTTTCTGTACCCCTGACAACGTGTATACGAAATTTAATGATGATCGGTCCAGTAGTTTAACGCGTGAAAGCATAACAAACAAATAACTTACATTTGCATACTCACATTCGCATTTGTAATGTTAGTACGGATTAAAGCAGTTGTTATTGTATCGACATAGAATAATAACAATAATTATTGCCATTGTTTTTCCGTTCCCACTTTCATTTCTCTACAACAATTCCTTATGTAAAGTATGTATTTAATAAAACATATTTTTTGTATAATAAATATGATCTTTTAAATGCTAAGTTTAAATAACTATGACTTGTAAAATTATACGATGTCTGTTATTATTTACTACTAAGTTTCTTAGCTGTGTAATTATTTTTTTACAGAAATAATCTTCTCGTTTAGTAATACTTTTAGTACTTTTTACTTAAAATCTTAAATTACATTGTTATGATAGTTTTGTTTGTAAGTTCGTTTCACCTCATTCTCATCAAGAGTAAACCTTTGAACGAATTTGAATGAAACTTAAGACACAGATCCATGACATGTTTAGGATTAACGCATGAGTTAATTACGGCATGTGCCCCGCTGACTATGGCTAAAAATATGAATGTTACAAATGTTTTTATATTCTTAACTAAAAGATACAACAATACCGAATTGGAACGTATATTAACGTTACAAGGCGAAATCCAAAAAACAATATTCACCTGCAAATTACCATTTGAATTGATTTTCGACAAAATACATTACATTTTACAATTTATAAATGCCATCTATCTTGCTAGTTCGGCAGCAAACAGTCGCCATTTATATACAGAGAGAGTACAGTCTCCCAACAGGGGACCTAGTCCGCGCCGGCATTATGTGTCAAGGATGCGCTGTTTATTGTCAACGATTGGTGTTTATTCGTTTTACTATAAAGATCCAATGTATTTGTATAAAACGACGGCGTCGTGCCTGTTACGATGGTTGTGTTGGCGCCCCCGCTATTGAGTGTTTATGAATATACCTACGAGGATTGTTAAGCTATAGTGTTGTGTGTTCAAATTGACAAACATTTGTGTGATCCTCAAATTTTTGTTCCGAGTGTTGGTGTTACTTGTGACCAGTCTCTGAATATCTTGTTGACACAAGATTGACAAAGAACAAAAACTTCATTCCTAGCAGGGCGCGGTTTTGATACAGCTAGACTTAGCAAATTATTGTATAACTAGTTTTTGCCTGGTTTGCTTGCGTTACCGTAAGTTTTGTTAATAAATTTCAATCTCTCGGGAATTATACTTTTTCTCTGGTTAAAAGGTATTCTATATTCTTTTCTTTACCCCTGACGAGTATGCGGAATTTTATGATGATAAGTCGATCAGGTAAGCTTGAAAGCGTAACAAACAAACAAACTGACATTCGCATTTATAATATTAGTTAAGATTGTACGCAGCGTGAATATAAAGGGTGTAATTAAATCTTCGGCGCCATCAAGACCTTTTGAGTATTCAAAAATTGTAGAAGCTATAATTATTTTACATCCAATCCTGGCGCTCGCACTGTCATCTTCGATTCGTCGATATAATTATTTTCTTCCGCTTAACTAGCGACGAACAAAGACAATCTGACAAGGTGGGTACTGTTTCTTTGACCCGAAGCGTTGTCCCGTGAAATTGACAGATATTCAAAATAATAACACAAAGTTACAGTCCAATGGTTATGGCTGAGTGTAATTGGGTTGGCAATGCCCTCAAATCAATTTTGAACTAACAAAGATAACGATCAAAAGATTGAAATATAAGTTTGAAGAACTTCTATGAAAATCATTAACTTGTCTGGTACTAATAGGTAATTATTCTGTCCAATACTTAATAATATTAAAAGACATATTTTATTATTTAGTAGCAATAAACCGAGGTATGCTAATCCGCGCATCCTAGGAACCACTAGAACGCGGTTCTCAGGTAAAATGATTATCTCAAGTGCATTTCTTAAGATAAAAAGAATGTATTATGTGGCTTTCCGTCTCATAAACTAGTTATATACAAAAAATCATGTTGGTCCATTAATCCGTCGCTACGTGGAAAAAGGGCATTCAAAGAAATCGCTTTAATTAATAAGAAACGGTAAGTTTCCTATTTAATCAGATAATAACGATATTTTGGTTTAAGATAATATATACCTACATAGTAAAAATGTTATCCTGAACGCAAATATCAAAAAATACCTCTTAGCAGACAGTGGTTTCGATCCACGGACCTCTGTGTTATGGGCCCAGCACGCTTCCACTGCGCCACTATGCTTACATAAGTTTGGTGTCAAATATCACACATATAGACAAGGTATGTGATACAATATAAACGAAAACTATTAAAAGCTAACATAGCACGAAATACACAGGCAGTGAATGCAGTAGAAACAAAAGTAGTAATCAAATTCCTTTCAAATGACGGACATTTCTGAGCCCAAGATACACCATCTGTTTGACAGTATAATAGCCCATGCCCAAAAAAAATTATCGTTTGTCATACATAGTTACCAATATACTGGTACTCCAAACACCCATACCCATAGCCTATATAGACCTTAGAATTCAAACGTAGCAATAGTCCTACGCCTGCTGCGGCTAGTGCCGCTGTCGATATTCCATCCCACCCACCTTTGATTAAAAGTCTCGAAGGGCCTCTTCACGTTGGACTAATGTCTCCGTGTAAGCCTCCCAAAGGGCCAGGTATTTCCCTAATATAATATGTTAGAAAATACCTGTGTTTAATCTTAAGAGAAACATAATAATAATATGTATTTTTTATTGAAAACCTCGTTACATTTTCACAATAATTAAACAATAATGACTACAGTAGTATAAACTGTGTCGTAGCCATTAACGCCCACATCCGAAAATATTTTAAATAACTAAGGTTAGTACTAAGGGTACAATTTTATTGTTTATTTTAAATCATTTTGTGCCTATATTGAGGATGAGAGTATATGTTTGTCGGTGAGTGTATGTGAGTGTCTGTGTGTGTATTGTGTATATGTACATATGTGTGTGTCTGTGTGTATCGGTATGTGTAGGTGTGTGTATATGTATCGGAGTAAGATGTATTTGTTGTCATTCTATGATGTCCTCACATTGTGTATAAGTTTGTGAAAGAAGCCACTCTGTTAGTTTCAGCTTAGATTTATTATAAGTCAAAGGATAGATTATAAGCACGCTATTTATCTTATTGTAAAGTTTGGGGCTTGGAAAGTAATATTGATGGGATGCTAGAGAAGTCCTGTGTGATTTAAAAGAACAGACTCTGTCAGATCTACGGTGTGTTTTAATAAATTCCAAGTCATATGTACGGAATTTTAGTATGCTTACGCAAAATCACCTGCATCCTTTTAAGCGGGACATATTTCGATAGAAAGATTTTATCCATGAGGCTATCGCGTACTGCATTATAAGTGATAGAATATGAAAAATGCATTAAATGAGTTTAAGCTGACTAAACTAAACAACTATCAATTGTTACCAAAAGCAAAATTTTATCTAAGTACAATGTTATACATAGCCGAATGGTCTTCCATTGTCTTGAATTTTATTAGGTCAGCCTATGCAAACAAACTTTAGGATCATAAACCATTACTGCAGTACTAACTAAATTCCCGATACCTTTTCTTGCCGTAATAATATTGCCGCCTAATAATAGGTATAGCTTTATTTAAAAGGCAAGCAATGTTTTCAAACGATAGAATCAATAGATACTTTCACATATTTTATCGTAAAATTAAGAAGAATAATTACTACAATAGAAAAATTCGGACACCGTTTTAACTGACCGTTTGTTCTTATATAATCACTTATTTAATAGCCAGTCATATTATATCGCGTCGCAGTGACGATGACGATTAAAGTAAGTAATAAAATTTGAACACTGAAATAGTGAAATAAAAAGGGATATAAAGTAATATTAAAATGTTTTGTTTGAAAAATATAACAATTTTAAAATTGGACAGATGGCAGAGCATGGTTTCGATCCACGGATCTCTGAGTTATGGGTTCAGCACGCTTCTACTGCGCCACTCTGCTTACAAGCATTTAGCGCGAAAGACCTAAACTTAAACCTAAAGATCGACTAGCGCTGCAATACGTGCAAAATATTGTGATGACAAAACTGTACCGATTTACAATTAGCGGTCTAATTACAAAAAGTTCATCCCTAGCAGAGCGTGGTTTCGATCCACGGACCTCTGGGTTATGGGCCCAGCACGCTTCCACTGCGCCACTCTGCTTACATATACGAAGCACGAAACATTAAAGCTATAGCGAGTCCTAGTTATGTAATATTAGCAAAATATGATTAAAATGACTGCAATATTTTAAATTGAATAGACGAATAACAAAACTTTCCTTTTAGCAGAGCATGGTTTCGATCCACGGACCTCTGGGTTAGGGGCCCAGCATGCTTACACTGCGCCACTCTGCTTACATTAGTTTGGTATCAAATATCACACATATAGTCAAGGTCTGTGATATAATTTAAACAAATATAATTGAAAAGTTAACATAGCACGAAATATTACAGGCAGTGCACAATAAACAGTAAACAACAACAGTAATAATAAAATTCCTGTCAAGTGACGAACAGCTCCGAGTGCAAGATATAGATACCATCTGGTCGACAATATAATTGCCATGTAGTATTCATTTGTATAGTTGTCAATGACACTCTTGGATTGTACAGAATATAACAAGTGGGAGCAAGGGGTGCCTCTAGAAGAAAGCTAGTGTGACTGGGTGACGTGCTTTGTGTAAAGAACAAATAACAAAAGCTTCTATTTGGATCGAAAGAGTTCTGCTCCATGAGGCTATCGTGCTAACTGTATTATAAGCGCTAGAATATAATGTATCCATTTAATTACATTAAGCTGTTTAAACTAAACAACTAGTAACTCTCACTAAAGTGAAATTTGGCCTTAATACGCTGTTATATATAGCAGAATGATCTTCCATTGCCTTGAATTTTATTGCGTCACCCTATTCAAACAAACATCAGAATCATAAACTATTATTGCAGTACTAATAAAAGTGCCGATACCTTCTCTAGCCGTAGTAATACTGCCGCCCAATAATATAGCTTTATATTATTAAAAATTCTTGATTTAAGGCAACCGATATTTTCTTAAGGGCCATTCGTTCCAATATATTCTTATTATTTATGTATTTACTTATTAGCCAGTCATATTATGTCACGGTGCAGTGACGACGACAATTTAAGTAGGCGATATAATTTGAACAGCGCGGCGTTGCGTTATTGTGACACAAAAAGTGATATACAGACTGATTGGTAAAAGACTGGACATATTAAAGGAGGGTATTCAGTACTCGATTCTGGACCCGAATATCTACAAAAAAGGTTCTTAAAAGTTTACCTAGCTATCCAATAAAAACTTAATGTGTAGACACTCTTGCGCATATACCAAAGCTAAATAATACCTCGGCCCTCGACCCCTGCTACCGTACTCCGCACTCCCAAATTTGCACCCCCGCCGTCCTCTTATCAAAGGTCATTAGCCTCGGTAGCGCGGCACGCTCGACGGCTGTGTGCGATGTGGCGACGCGCGCAGTGTCTACATTTTAGGGATATTTCATGCAAATTTTCAATAAAGGTTTTTTTGGCAGGTTACACAGATATTTTTTTTTTTTATACGTTATCTCTGACCTTAGATTATCATGTCCTTAAGTATGTAAAATGTTTAACCAGTCACACTGAATAAAGTAATTTTAAAATAGTTTGCTTAAAACACATAATTAAATATTTAAAGATAATTTATGATTGTCAAAATTATATTTGACATTTAAAATTTAACATATAGCAGAGCGTGATTTCGATCCACGGACCTCTGGGTTATGGGCCCAGCACGCTTCCACTGCGCCACTCTGCTTACATGTGTTTGGCACGAAACATTAAACCTATATATTAGCAAGTGGTGTAATATTGGCAAAATAATATTAGAATAACAACAAACTACAATCGACAAAAAGTTATTTAGCAGAGCATGGTTTCGATCCACGGACCTCTGGGTTATGGGCCCAGCACGCTTCCACTGCGCCACTCTGCTTACGCAATCTTAGCGCGAAACATTCAACCTAAACGTCGACCAGCGCTGCAATACGTACAAAATAATTTTTTGATGACAACAGCAGCTGTAGGTACCCATTTACAGTGAGCGGACAAATGACAAAAGGTTCTTTTTAGCAGAGCGTGGTTTCGATCCACGGATCTCTGGGTTATGGGCCCGGCACGCTTCCATTGCGCCACTCTGATTACATATGTTTGGTATCAAATATCACAAACAAATACGATTAAAAGCTGACATAGTATGAAATATTACAGGCAGTGAATGCAGTAGAAACAAAAGAAGTAATCAAAATCCTGTCAAGTGACGAACAGCTCTGAGCGCAAAATACACCATCTGTTTGACATATGCTGTCATTGCCAATGAGAACAAATACTTACGAAAAATCCTTCTAAGCGGGATATATTTCGATTAAAAGATTATGCTCCATGAGGCTATAGCGCTTACTGCATTATAAGCTATAGAATATGACATATGCATTAAATGATTTAGAGCTGACTAAACTAAACAACTATCAGTTCTTATTAAAACAAAATTTAGTTTTAGTACGATGTTATACCGAGTACGATGTTATGCCGAGTGATCTTCCATTGTCTTGAATTTTATTAGGTCAGCCTATGCAAACAAACTTTAGAAACGCAAACCATTATTGCAGTACCTTTTCTTGCCGCAATAATATTGCCGCCTAATAAAATAGTTTTATTTAAAAGGCCAGCGATGTTTTCAAAAGATAGAATCGATAGATATTTTACATTTTTATCTTAAAATTAAGGAAAATAATTACTACAATAGAAAAATTTGGACACCTTTTAACTGATAGTTAGTTCTAATATAGCTATTTATTAGCCTGTCAAATTATGTCACGGCACAGTGACGATGACGATTTAAGTAGTAACAATTTGAAAAGGGTAACAGTGATACTAAAAATGATATATAAAATATAATCAAAATGTTTTGTTTAAAATATAAAATTAAATATGTTAAGAATATTTATTATTTCTAAAATAATATTTAGAAATTTAAAGTGGATTAAATAGCAGAGCGTGGTTTCGATCCACGGACCTCTGGGTTATGGGCCCAGCACGCTTCCACTGCGCCACTCTGCTTACATGTACTGAGCACGAAACATTCAACCTAAAGATCGATCAGAGCTGCAATAAGGACAAAATAATGTTGTGATGACAACAGTTGTGACAATTTACAGTGAGCGGACCAAAAACAAAAGTTCCTCTTAGCCGAGCATGGTTTCGATCCACGTATCTCTGGGTTATGGGCCCAGCACGCTTCCACTGCGCCACTCTGCTTACACTAGTACAATATGAAACATAACGTCTTTAGTAAGAGTAAGAACCGAAATCATAGCAAATTGTGACGACAAAAGCTGTACCCATTAACACTGGGTAGACAAATAAAAAAACTTCCTCTTAGCAGAGCATGGTTTCGATCCACGGACCTCTGGGTTATGGGCCTAGCAC
This sequence comes from Catocala fraxini, assembly GCA_930367265.1. NCBI lineage: Eukaryota > Metazoa > Arthropoda > Insecta > Lepidoptera > Erebidae > Catocala > Catocala fraxini. Next base: position 12,065,015 of record OV884035.1, on the reverse strand, counting down.
GCTTCCACTGCGCCACTCTGCTTACACGAACTTATTACGAAATATGAAACCCCTAACTAAGCTTAAGAATGCAATATTAGCAAAATATAATGACCGCTTCCACTAAAACAATATGAATCATCACATTTATAGATATAGTGGGTATAGTCAAAGAAAGAGACAGAAATTTTTTTTTCTTAAAAATGTTTAAAAACTTGGACACATCAGATAACTAATATATTAATAAAAATAAAAAGAAAGACATAAAATTCAGCAATGGAAACGCCTGTTCGAGGAGTAGAGCTCTAATGACCGCAGGCAACTAACTCATGTCCACTCTTTTCAATCGCCAAAATGTTTATTAGCAATACAAATCAATTTTATATTATTTTTCTTATATGTGCTGCTGGGTGTAGTCGCAACACTAGTTTATTTCAATAAAATTTGAAAAGTAAAGGTTTGTTAAATCTAAGGTACATATTAATAACAAATAAAGTAATAGTCACAGAAACTTATATTTACAATAACTTAATAATATGATTAGAAATAGCCTGTGAGTGAAAGCAACTTAAATACAAGCAATTTTATCTTGAATATATTCTATGATTGAGTAATAACCTTCTGTATGTTCAAAAGGCTATTTACATTTTACTACTGCTTTAAATTTATATAAACTTAGATTTTGATCGTCACTTGAGAGTTTATTGTAAAAGCGCATGTCATATAACCTTTAAATGACTTATGAATTTTTTGTACCCGGATTTAGGCCGGCTAGTAATATATTCTAATTTCTTGTATTAATATTATGTATGTCGCCCTCCGACCAGATGGGATGACGATCTGCGAAAGACTGCAGGCAGATGCTGGATGCGGCAAGCCGAAGACAGGGCGCTATGGCGCTCATTAGGGGAGGGCTATGTCCAGCAGTGGACTATTATAGCCCGATGATGATGATGATGATGATGTCGCCTTTCTTATAATATAAATCTATATTCTTATATATTATGTATATAAGCAGCGATAGCTCAGTGGAGAGACCAACAGACTGCAATGCAGAGGTCTCGGGTTCGAACCCACGTCGCGCAACTCTGACTTTCGGAAGTTATATGACTTTTCAAAATTATGTGCGTATTGATTGACAATTATCGCCTGCTCCGTGCCTCGGACAGCACGTTAAGCCGTCCGTCCTAGCTGCCATGAACATCTATGGCAGTCGTTATTGGGAAAGTCAGTACCCTCTAATATCCTGACACTGGTCTAGCCTTAGGGTATCGTTAGCCTTCGGGTTACGGAGGTCAGGTGGCAGCCGCTCCGTATAAAAACTGATATCCAGTCAAATCCGGTTAGACTAGAAAAGTCGACCCCAAGTGACTTGGGAATAATAAAGGCTGGGGAGAAGATTCATATATATAATGTAGAATAGACTTATGTATTAACCAGCACAATATGAAACATTACAGCTACAGTATGCCGATAGTGAAATATTTATATAATTTTAAAAAGAGGACTGTGCCAATCCAAAATGTGGCGATAAATAAACCTAACCAATATTATAAATGCAAATGTGAGTATGCACACGTGAGTTATTTGTTTGTTACGCTCTCACGCCTTAAATACTCGACCGATCGTCATGAAATTTCGCATACACGTTGTCAGGGGTACAGAAAAGGATATACAGTACCTTTCATTCAGAAAAAAGTACTGTTCTAGAGCGAGCGAAGCCAGGGGCAAAAGCCAGATATGAAATGTTTGATTTTAGTAAAGCGTAGAGTCGAATCGACAAGCCGTTGGGTTATGTGCCCAGTATAATTCCTCTGCGTTATTACTTTGGCTCTGCCATATGTATACCTATAAGTAAATAGTTTCTAAGTTTCTGCACATATCTTGAAACAACGTATAACATGGGTTGGCTTTGGAAGTTTGCCATATTATTACATTTACAAGCCAACTAGTCTAAGATCGTATTGTATTTAAGGCTTCATTGAACTAAGTAAGTAATATTATTATAATATAGTTTGAGGAAACTTTACTTTCTATGTTTAGTTAAGATATCAAAATATTAGGTGAGTACCTATACGTTATGCGGCAAACCCACCGATAATAACAACTACTAACAACAAAATATTCGGTTAAGTGGAGATGGAATAAATGAAACTCTGATAAATTATGATTATTTTGATTTGCGTAACCAAAAATAGTGTAATAAGAAGAAAACAAAACCTTTTTGCAATAAGCAGCTGTGACAGACAGACGGACTGACAGACAAAGTCGGTCCGTAATGTTTTCATTTTGCCATTTTGATACAAAAATCTAGCCCTAAAAGTCTAGCCGTGAAAATAATATTACATACTGTAATCATAATTGATTAATAGGTAAGAACTCACAGAAGGTGAGTTCAGTTTCACGGTTTTATAATTTTTTTTGAGAAATGACGTTGATTTACCAGGTATTTGAGAGAAGTGTCTTTTATGTAGTGGCCTGCCGTTTCACACGGCAGGCCGAAACCTCGGCGGGGTCGCGATTGCATGTGAAAGCGATTCGCGCGGCCCCGCCGTCTATGGTTATGTCGATGAACACCGTGGTAGGTTTAGTCGGTATTACCGGGGCATTACTATTACTCCCCCGGTGAGCCCGACATAGGTATGCGTCAAAGCATTCCACCACGTAAAAAAAAAAAAAAAAGTAACTCCGTGTAACTCTGATGGGAATCTAAAACCCAGTTGTTCATTAATTGAAAATACACTGCTAAAATAACGTTTAATTATTTTTTATATTTACCTTGTAAATGAAAGAAAGGTGGGTATAATAATTTACATTAAAAATGTTTTGCTAATTTACATCACCATAGGTTTAATGTTTCTTACTAAATTAATGTAAGCAGAGTGGCGCAGTGGAAGCGTGCTGGGCCCATAAACCAGAGGCCCTTGGATCGAAACCACGCTCTGCTAAAAGGAAACTTAATGCTTTTGGTCTACGCAGTGCAAACGTATACAGTCGTTTTAATCACATTTTGCTAATATTAGGGGTTAAAGTATGATTTGTACTGAAAAATTGAAATTCGGTTGTTTCTAAGATGTACCCTATTTATTTCATCGAAACATTTACCCTCTACCATCTTATCTATACATTGCTGCCATCTAAACGGAAGATTATTTATGCTTTTACGATAGAACTCCGGGGATTTAGATTCAACAAACTGTGTGAAAGCATTTTGTACTGCCTCCTAGGAAGAAAATTTTTTATCACGTAGAAAATTGTCCAAATCACGAAAAAAAGGGTAGTCTGTTGGAGCAAGGTCTGGCGAGTATGGAGGATGACGTATGGTTTCTAACTGCAGCTCTTGTAGAGTTACAACGGTTTCTCGTGCAGTGTGAGGTCTTGCTTTATCATGGAGAAATAATGGTGAATATCGATTCACGAGTTGATATCGGGACTATTTCACTGCCAGTTTCGCTATCATTGTTCGAAGTTCGGCACAGTAAACATCTGCTGTTATTGCTTGACCAGACCTGAGAAAGCTATATTGAATAACACCATGAAGATACCACCAAACAGTTACCATTACCTTTTTATTGGTAAGCTTCGCTTTAGGGCACTGTTGCGGCGTTTGACCTGGGGTCAGCCATTGCATTTTTCGCTTACTGTTATCGTAAAGAATCCACTTTTCGTCACATGTCACAATTCGATCCAATATTCTTTCATTTCTGTATCGATTTAACAAGGCAACACGTATTTCCTTCTGCAGATCAGTCAAATCATGAGACACCTATTTTTCATATTTTTTATCTTATTGATTTGATGCAAATGAGCCAATATTGTAGTTACGGTAACGTAAACCATGCCGCTAATTACTGGGTAGTTTGACTCGGATCGCCTTCCACCATCTTCTTAAATTCAGTGTTATTCATCTAGGAGGGCGGTCTTCCACGTAGTTCGTTCTTCAAGTCGAAGTTTCCATTACGAAAGCGTTTAAACTAAAAACGCACGGTGCGTTCATTAACAGTCTCCTCTCCAAACGGAGCGTTGATATTGCGAGCCGTTTTTGCCGCGTTAGTTCCGCGTCGGAACTCGTATTCAAAAATGACTCGAATTTACGAAGTATCCATCTTTCCCGTCTAAGCTAAATAAAAAAACACAATTGAATGTCGAAAATCGAATATTACACATTTTTAATATAAGAATCTTATCGTATCATGTGAAAAAAGTTTCACTCCAAAATCTCACGCCATGAAGGTTTTATGTCAATTCAAAGTATCTATTACTATACAACGGCAACTTCATATTTTAACCCCTATTATTATATCACAAAGCCTTGCTATACGTTTCATGTCTTATGCTTTATATATATAAGCAGAGTGGCGCAGTGGAAGCGTGCTGGGCCCATAATCCTGAGGTCCGTGGATCGAAATGCTCTCCTAAATAACTTTTTGTCATTTGATTTGATTTTTGATCAAATTTAACTAATATTAGGTACATTACTAAGGTTAGTTATAAGTTAACTGTTTCGTACTTAGTTCATGTAAGCAGAGTGGCGCAGTGGAAGCGTGCTGGGCCCATAACCAAGAGGTCCGTGGGCCGAAACCATGCTCTGCTAAATGGGACTTTTTGCTATCTGTCAAATGCTTTTAAATGAGTACAATACTTTTGTCACATTACATTGCTTTCATTGCTTCACTAAGAATAACTATATATTCAGCATTTTAGCCTATGTACATATAAGCAGAGTGGCGCAGTGGAAGCGTGCTGGGCCCATAACCCAGAGGTCCGTGGATCGAAACCACGCTCTGCTAAGAATTGACTTTTTGTTATTTGCCTGCTCACTGTAAAGGGGTTTAATTGTTTTAAATATATTTTTGTAATATTATACAACGTAGTGTGGGTAATGGTATCATGTTAAGTTAAGCAAGCAAATTGACGGAGGGCTAGGCCTGTAGCAGAGATCCTTGTTATGGAAACCACGAACTGCTGAGTGGGTTTTTATTTCAAGTCTAAGGTTCGATTCCCGCACAAGTCAAATATATGTGTGCATGAACACGGATGTTTGTCTTGGTCTGGGTGTTTCTATGTTTAATATGTACGTATTTACAAAAAAATGTATATAAATGTATGTTTATCCATTGTCTAGTACCCATAGTACAAACTCTGCTTAGTTTGGGCTAGATGGTGTTGTGTGTATGTGATAGATTATTATTATTATTATAAGGAATCGAAAAATAAAATTAGTTCAAACAAAAAGCCTGCATCTTTCTATTGTAATGTGTGCTATATGATACATTGATTTCTTTTATTTAGTACATGGTGTGGTATATCAGCAAACTAGTCCTCCAAGTCGCAGACCTTAGTAAAATACTTATGATGCCTTACAATAAAAAAATTGCCAAAGACGAGTCGGAATCGCGTATCCAGGAAAACCCATGGTACATACATGTAGGTAAAAAATAGTGATCTAACTACAAAACGGATTTTGGATTTTCTCTTTACTTGTGCTTTAAAATTAAAACATTGGCGAATAAGCACCACAGGCATCACTTGCGCATTGCCGATCCTTTTAAAACCTTTTAACACTCTTTTTGAAGAACCCCATACGTCCCTCATAGTCTTATGGGAAAACCTGCGCAGGGAGTTTCTACAACCTGATCATCCGCAGGCAAAAAAATTGTTGCCAAATTTCTACAGGATCCCTATATGATTTGATTCCATTCCATATTTTTTATTGCGTTCATTTAGAAGTTTGATTTATTCGCAGCTCTAAGGGATTGCAGGCTGAATCATTTAATAATAATTTAAAGTCATCGCATTCCTTAGAAACCGAGTCGTGTCAGACAGACAGACAAACAACGAATTGACCCTAGAAGACCTTATAGGATGAATTCGTTGTTTGTTCTTTTTTATTTCTGTGATACGATATCCTAAAAATATGTCAATATTTTTTAATATCCAAAACAAAGCAAACTATTTTTACAACATAAAAAATTGCTCTCCATTTTAACCGACCGTTTCTAATGGTATTACTGCCGATAATTAGGAAGCGATTTTATTAGGGCAACAGAAGGTATCGGCAACTTTATTAGTCCTGCAATTATGGTTTATGATTCTCAACGTTGTTTGAATAGGATTACGTAATAAAATTCAAGGAAGTGGAAGATAATACCGCGGCGTTGGCTCAAAGGCTTGTACAGTTTATTGTATTGCCCATGATTCCAGTAAGGGAGTTTTTGCGGGGACCGTCTGTAGTCGCCACATTACGTCAGAGGAGCATCATTATTGAAACGTCTTCGTCGCGACCACCCGCGTGGGACACACAGCTATGCACTTGGAAGCACTTGTGTGTCAGGTCCCAAGTTGCGGGAATCACTGGTAAAAAACCGCGATAGGAACGTTTAACAGATGTAGGTTAAGGGCATCACTTTCGATTGTCAAGTGTTACCGTACAAATGAGGGTTGTCGAGTAGATTTATTGATGATATATAAACATTGATTACACAGGTCAGTTTATATTTATGTGAACATACATACATAGTCTTACGCCTGCATATCCGAAGGGATAAAAAGAAGTGAATGATATCTATATTTCGCCTGACTTTATTTAGGTCCCGCGTAATAAAGGGCAAGCCTATAGTCGTCTGCTGGGCATGGTTCCAGATTCCATGCAGCTACTGACAAATTCTTGACATAAAAATCCAATAACAGTTTTCCTTGGCACAACATAAGTGAATGCGATCGGAAATATTTTTGTTACATCGCTTTATTAATTTTTGGAAATTAAGTACTGACCAATACATTGGATGGGATATGTCTATAAAATGTAGGGATGGTTTCAATCAAATTAAAAACGCGTAGGTACACGAATTTATGTTAGGTTCTTTAGAGGGACATCGTTGGCTTTAATTTTCTTTCTATTTTTATTTTGATAATTTAGTAATAATTTTATACCTTGGGAGAGCCACGCTTCGGCACGAATGGGCCAGCTCGACCGAAGTGATACCACGGCCTCATAAAAACCGGCGTGAAATAGCGCTTGCGTTGTGTTTCGTCGAGTGAGTGCGGGTACCAAAACCCAACACCCCTCCCTTCCCTGGGGAGGGGACAAATTTAAAAGGCCAGCAACGCACTTGCGACTCCTCTGATGTTGCGGGTGACCATGGGCGGCGGTAATCGCTTACCATCAGGCGATCCGTCTGCTCGTTTGCCTCCTATAAATAATATACAAATTATATTTATATAAAATATATAAATATACAATAAAAAAAGTGTTATTTAATTTTTCTGTCAAGAAATTGTGATCAATAAAAGTATAGGTGGGTTCAGATGAATTTTATAGCATGAATCTAAACTAATATTATTAAAGCGAATTTGAGTTTGTTTGTTTGCTTGTCTGTTACTGTACCGGACGGGCGAACTCGGGGCTGAGGTTACTATGGCGATGGTTACGATAACAGCCGTCAAGTCGCTGACGTCCTATACACGGTGTGTGGACTGTACTATAGCGGTTACTGGTCTCGGTGTGGAGGCGCTGAAAGGCGTGTCATACGATGTGCGGGTCGGGACTTCGATAAATCATACACATGCTTCACTGTTCAGTTGTCTTGAGGTTTCTGGCTGGCTCCATTCGGTTCTTGAGGCTTGAAGATGAGGTTTCTTGAGCACCCAATATCGATCGATACGGTGTCGCTTAGGTACCCCAGATCTTTACCGTAACGAGAGCCGGCCAGAAACCACTGTTCAACAATTTTATTTTATTTTAAAAAATTACACATTTCTGCTTATAACTATGGAACTATGCTAGCTAGCGTGATGGTACGACCAGTGCCGCGTAGGGCACGAAAAGACCTAGCTAGTGCTATAATGTTTACCTTTCGGAAATTAGGTCTAGGTATAGATAACTTAGGTTTTATGCTAAAAATCTAAGCTGCGGTCATGTTTACAAAGAGAAAAAGTTTAATAACTTCATAACTATGATATATAGGAATATAATTCCTTCAACATCCTATAGCGCCTTTCTTAGCGCATAAATAAAACACAATAGGTAAAACGTTTTATTAAAGCCTTATGACCTAGGAACACTGATATACCTAACTTGAGATAAAAAATGTACATTTTATTAGTAATGTTTACATATTCACAAAATATTTCTATAAACTATAGGAGAAACACAATATTACGTTATTTACACTATTTAACTATATTAATTAGGTCTATATGTGACCCAATTCGACACTATTTCTGAACTATAAACTTTATGGGTACAGTATACTTAAATAACACGTATGAAATTTATAATCATAATATGAATCTTAAGTTACTGTTGACGTTGTCGCGAACATCTCTCCCGCCGTGCAGCGACGCGCAGACACGTCGGCTGGCTCGTAGCGCTGCTGCAGACAACCCGGTGAGCGATGTCATCTCGGCAAGGGCACCAACTTCTTTGCAGGACGTCTCAGGACTCCCGCCGCTGTTCGCACGTCCACCGTGCGCACCTGTCCGTCAGCACCGGGGTAAACGGCAATGACTCGGCCGCGCGGCCATGTGTTGCGCGGCAGCTGACCGTCAGCGATGAGTACGAGGTCGCCGACCGCGAAGTTGAGGCCCGTTCCGTGGGGCTCCCGCCGGTGTTGGAGTTCGGGTAGGTACTCGCGCACCCAGCGACGCCAGAACAGGTCCGCCAGGATCTGTGCTCGCCGCCAGTGCCTTTTGCTATCGATGTCGGCCTCGCTGAACTCGCCAAGGGAAGGGAGACGAGCAGATCCCCCGAATATGATGTGGTTCGGGGTGATAGCTTCGTCGTCGTCGATGCTCACGGAGACGTGTGTGAGCGGCCGACTGTTGACTGTGTATTCGGCCTCACACAGCAGCGTCGCCAGGACTTTCTCATGCGGGTAACGGTCGTGAAGAACGGTGTAGAGTGTGGTCTTCACGCATCTGACGAGACGCTCCCATGCGCCTCCCATGAAGGGCGCTGAGGGCGTGATGAAGCGCCATGCGACGCCACGACGACTCGCCTCTGCTCCTATGGCCTCTCTCATCTCTTTGTCGGCGCCATGCATGTTCGTACCGTTGTCCGAATATATTTCTGTGGGGCAGCCACGGCGTGCAGCAAACCTTCTCAGCGCTAAGATTGCGGAGTCAGCGCTGAGACTGGCGGCCACCTCTAGGTGTATTGCTCGGGAGGTGAGACACGTGAATAGCGCCACGTATCTCTTCTGATGCTGTCTTCCTACGGTCACGGAGAGCGGCCCGAAGTAGTCAAGGCCGGTGTAGGTGAAAGGCCTCTGATGGTGAGCCAGACGCGCCCTGGGCAGGTCCCCAGTGGCCGGCTCCGGAGGTCGCGCCTTTCTGATGCGACACTGTAAACACTGTTGTACTATTTTCTTCGTCGTAGGCCGCAGGCGAAGAACCCAATAGTGCTGGCGTATCTCATTGATCACCAACTCTGTTCCGCTGTGATGCAAGTTTCTGTGGGTCCAGTCTATATAGAGCTGCGTAATACGGTGATCGCCATCCAGGATCGGCGGTCTCTTTGTTTTCTCTGGAATGTTTTCTGTAGCTATTATACGACTGCGCAGAGTGATCATACCGTTGTTCATCTCTGCGGGCAACAAATATAGGCGGCTGTTTCGGTCGACACCCCTCCCGCGCCGCAGCTCCAGGAGGTCGGCGCCGAAGGAGTCCTCTTGTACTGCCTTCACTAGAAGGTCCTCGGCGCCGTGGGTGTGTTCTGCGGACAGAAGCACGATGTTCCGGGAGCTGACAGCGGGGCGAGGTGCCGCGCTCCCCGACGTGGTTTTCGTGTTCGTCTTGCGCCAATCTGGATCCTTCTCTCGGGATTTTGCTGATCTCTTGTATAGAACCTGTCTCTTGGTTGTTCTACATAAGCCTATAAACTGTAGAACTCTCGCGGTAGCGCGCAATAGGCGCTCCCACCTTGAAAATCTGTTAGGGTCAGGAATAGCTTCTAATATCTTTATCTGTGCTCTCACACAGGCGAAGAGCGAACAACAACAGTGACAGAGTCCCGTCACTGTTGTTGTTCGCTCTTCGCCTGTGTTCTCCGTGACGACAGGCTTTTCACTGGGCCAAAAAGACGAATCTTCTGACAGGAACGACGGTCCGTTGTACCACGGGTGATGAGAGTTGAAGTCTGCAGGGACGTCTCTGGTAGCAGCGTCGGCGATGTTCAACTTCGTAGGTACCCAGCGCCAGTCATCTATTTTGCTGTATTCTTCTATAGTGGCCAGTCGATGTGCGACGAACGGCTTGTAAGCTCGGGGGCCTTTTCTTATCCATGCCAGTACTGTCTTGCTGTCTGTCCAGTATATTGTAGCCTCCGGTTTCACGCGATGTTCTTCTATTACAGCTACAGCGATGCGGCTTCCCATCACGGCGGCCTGGAGCTCGAGGCGCGGTATGGAGATGACTTTGAGTGGTGCCACTCTCGCCTTGGCCATGACAAGTGATACGTGCACTCTACCGTCAGGTGTAGTAGCGCGCCAATATACCGCTGCTGCGTAGGCTGTCTCGCTGGCATCTGTGAAGACATGTACTTGTAGCGATTCTGCTTGGCTGAATCCGGGGTAACATCTGGGTATTCTTACAGCCTGCAGGTCTTCCATATGGCGTATCCATGATGACCACAACTTCGATAGACTGTCGTTGAGCTTCTCGTCCCATTCTGTTCGGTACCGCCAGGCTTCCTGTAGTATTTTCTTCGCTTGAACTGTCACAGGTGCTGCTAATCCGAGAGGATCGTACAATGACATCACGATTTTCAACGCTTCTCTCTTGGTAGGTGTCGTCTTCTTCAACAGCTTTTCAGGGAGTCGTACGAGCTTGAGGCTGAATCTGAGTTCATCATCTCTCGGGTTCCATATTAAACCAAGTACTTTCTCTTCACATCCTTTACTGGCAATACTGACATTTTCTGTCGGGTTTTGACTCGGTTCCATGTTCTCCTTGACCTCGCTACTGTTAGAAGCCCATTTGCGTAGTTCAAAATGCGCTTCTCTGTGTATGTCCCGAACCTTGGTTGCTACGCGTGTCGCCTCTTCTTCGCTTGGAAAGCTGTCTAGATAGTCGTCCATGTAGTGGTTCTCTACGATAGCTTCCACCGCTTCAGGACTCACGTGCTGGTGTTTCTGAGCGTTCCAGTTCTTGGCGAAGATTGCTGTGCACGGTGAGCTTGCTGCGCCGAATATAATTGACTTCATGCGGTATTCTTGAGGGGCGCCCTCCCGCCGGTCACCTCTCCACAGGTAACGGAGTGCGTCTCTGTCTTCTGTTCTGACTCGCACCTGCATGAACATCTCTGCTATGTCCGCTGAGACGGCGACGCGATGGCGACGGAATCTCATCATCACGCCTGGTAGTGACTGTAGCAGGTCCGGTCCTGTGAGGAGGCAATCGTTAAGTGACATCCCTTTCGTTTTCGCAGCGGCGTCGTGCACTATGCGCAGCTTCTCTGGCTTCATGGGGTTGTGGACATCGAAGTGAGGTAAGTACCAAGTCTTCCCGGGTGTAGTTTCCCTTGGAGCTTCTTCTGCATATCCCTTTTCTATTAGCGAGTTCATCTGTTCTGTATATCTTGCTTTCAGCTCGATATTTCTATCTAATTTCTTCTCTATATACGCAAGCCTCTTTGTTGCGTTTTCATAACTATCGGGCATAACAATTTCTGTATTCTTCCAGAGAAGAGCCGTTTCTATATGCCCATCTTCTATCTGTTTCGTACTCTTCTCCAGAATTTCTTCGGCCTGCTTTGCCGGATCTGTCTTCGGACGACGTGGATTGATAATCAAAGATTCGAGCGCAAAATATTCTCTCAGCTGTGCCTCTAGGTTTTCTTCTGTGCTTGACACTTGATGAACAAAGTGAACGCTGTGTCCTAGCGTTCGTGAGCGCGCGCCGTGCAACACCCATCCAAGTGGTGTCAGCGATGCGACGGGTTGGTGACCAGGGCCTCTCTTCATATCACTCGCGATGAGAAGATGCCAGTTGTCTTGCCCGATGAGGATCTTCGGCACGCCAACGTCGTACACCAACTTGTCTTTGATGTCTTGCAGGTGTGTGCAGTCCCTGAGATCTTCCTCGGTGACCTTTTGCGGCGTCAGGTGCAGTCCTGGAACTGTGTGCGCGCACAGTGGCACTTCCTTGCCTTCAGTGGCTCTCATTGTAATGTCTATTCTTCTTGACTTCGGCATGTCTATAGAAGTGTCACCGATAGCACGTATCGTGAAAGGGTCCAGGCTTCCTTCTGCTCCGACCGCGTTGGCTATGTCTTCATCTATGAGGGAGATCGTGGAACCATCATCTAACAGCGCGAACGTCGATGCCTCTCCCGCCGGTCCGACAATCTGCACAGGAACTATCTTCAGGTAGGCTTGGGGTTTGGCTGTCATACTCGAACTTGCAACCACTTCACTTTTCTCACTGTCAGCTTCTGGTGTTCTGTTTTTCCTTTCGTAGTGCAGAAGCCGGTTGTGTGTTGCGGTGCATCCCCCTACGTCGCATTTCCTTGACTTGCATGTATATCCCTGGCGGCGTGAGCGCAGACATCTGAAGCACAGGCCGTGCTTCTTGGCCAGATCCCATCTTCTGTCAGCGTCGCTTGCTAGAAACTTCTGGCAGCCAGACGGGTAGTGTCCCTCGCGTTCGCAGATCTTGCAGTACTGTGTGGTAACTGGGTACTTCTCGGTAGCTGTGTGGGTCCTCTGCACGACGCGACGCGTAGGCTGGCCGTCAGTGATGTTCTCTGCCGGCGCGAAGGCACTGCAGTAGCGAGCGTATTTGGTGACGAAGTCGCTGAATCGGCTGAGGTCCGGCTTCGAGTCGTATTTTTCTGTGTAGGTCCGGTACCACTGTACGCGTAGCGAGTTCGGCAGCTTCTCGGTCAGCACACGCAGGAGCTCCGCATTGATGAGGTAGTGTTCTTTCTTCAATGCTTGAAGTGTCACTACACCGCTTCTTATTTTGCTTGCGAACGTGCAGATGTCCTTCGGTGCTTCGCTACATCGTGGCAGCGTCCTCAGCTTGTCTGTCTCCGCTTGGGCAATGGAGTCCGGTCTTCCGAATTGTAGCTCCAATTCCTTCATGATGTCGTCCGGTTTCGCATGTCCAATCAGTTCCGAACTGACGGTTTCAAGTGCTCTTCCTTTGAGACTTTTTCTCAATCTTGCTGTATTTTCCACGTCGTTGAAATATCTTCTCGTGGTGTCGTATATCGCACGAAACGACAACCACTCGGTATGCGCCCCGCTGAACGTTGGTAGTGTCATGATGACCTTCGATACCGCTGGGTGTGGCGACGGACCAGCGGTGTCCAGCGGCTTCCTATCCACGAGCGCTGCTATGGCGGAGGTGAGTTCAGTGATAAACGGCTTCAGTGAATCTCCTCCCTGTTGACGAATGGCCTTTTTCTTCAAAGGGTCTTCATCCTGTTTGTTGACGTCTTCAGCGTCCTGTAAATTGTTGACAGTTTTCGTGTCACTATTGGCCCTGGGGGCCGGGGCCGGCAGATCGGTTCTTCCGATGTCGGCTTCTATATTTTCTATCTGCGGTTCCGGAGCCTCTTCTAACCACGATCGCACGTAGTCGTCCTTCGAACGGCCATCTTCTTCGTAGTCATCCGATTCCGCAGCATCTTCAGCCTTCTGTAGCGCCAACTGCGCCAACTGTAATCTAATCTTCAAGATTTCTTCACGCGTTTTCAACACGTTTCTATTCGACCGGTTTGTCGTCACTGACCGCACCGTTCGACGTTCCTCTTGACTTTTCTGTATCTGTTCTGATCTATCTTCAATACTGCTCGGAGCCGCACGCGAACACAAACTTTCTGCAGGCCGCAATGTTCGATTCGAATCTTCTACCGCACGGTGAGCAGCCGCCCGTTCACTCGACGCAACGCGCAGTGTCGACTCGGCGGCGACCGGAACGCACGGCAGTGTACTGGCGCTTGTCGACGGAGACTGCGGCGCCATCTGGTGTCGAATGCACGGAGCTCCGGTGCGCGCGGGCGCCGGGACGCTCGTTGACGGTCCAGCTTCAGCGTCGATTGTCCATGCTTCGGGAGCTCTCCCTTTGGATCTTGTCACCGGCATCTTGATAGATCTTCTGTAATACGTCTTGATTCTTCAATTTTCAGGCGTGGAACGTCGACGGGACACGCTTTTCAGGCCTCCTGTGGGATCCGGCTCGAAGGACCAGCAAATGTACCGGACGGGCGAACTCGGGGCTGAGGTTACTATGGCGATGGTTACGATAACAGCCGTCAAGTCGCTGACGTCCTTATACACGGTGTGTGGACTGTACTATAGCGGTTACTGGTCTCGGTGTGGAGGCGCTGAACGGCGTGTCATACGATGTGCGGGTCGGGACTTCGATAAATCATACACATGCTTCACTGTTCAGTTGTCTTGAGGTTTCTGGCTGGCTCCATTCGGTTCTTGAGGCTTGAAGATGAGGTTTCTTGAGCACCTAATATCGATCGATACGGTGTCGCTTAGGTACCCCAGATCTTTACCGTAACGAGAGCCGGCCAGAAACCACTGTTCAACAATTTTATTTTATTTTAAAAAATTACACATTTCTGCTTATAACTATGGAACTATGCTAGCTAGCGTGATGGTACGACCAGTGCCGCGTAGGGCACGAAAAGACCTAGCTAGTGCTATAATGTTTACCTTTCGGAAATTAGGTCTAGGTATAGATAACTTAGGTTTTATGCTAAAAATCTAAGCTGCGGTCATGTTTACAAAGAGAAAAAGTTTAATAACTTCATAACTATGATATATAGGAATATAATTCCTTCAACATCCTATAGCGCCTTTCTTAGCGCATAAATAAAACACAATAGGTAAAACGTTTTATTAAAGCCTTATGACCTAGGAACACTGATATACCTAACTTGAGATAAAAAATGTACATTTTATTAGTAATGTTTACATATTCACAAAATATTTCTATAAACTATAGGAGAAACACAATATTACGTTATTTACACTATTTAACTATATTAATTAGGTCTATATGTGACCCAATTCGACACTATTTCTGAACTATAAACTTTATGGGTACAGTATACTTAAATAACACGTATGAAATTTATAATCATAATATGAATCTTAAGTTACTGTTGACGTTGTCGCGAACAGTTACGCTCTAACGCCTTAGCTACTCAACCCATCATCATGAAATTTCGCATACAAGGTGTATGTCAGAGGTACTTAATAGGATAGATAAAAAATTATTCACAAAATCTAAATTAGCGCGGGTGAAGCTGAAGGCATAATCTAGTAGACATATATGAAAGTCAATTTAGTACGCAAGCTATTAGCATCTATACATATAAATAATGAATTAATAAATGTTTACGAATTTCAACCCAGTTTAATACAACAAACCTTTTGTGCCTAGGTATGTCCACAGTAATGACAGGCCAATAGGACTGGTTATGTTGTCCTTTTACACTAAACGGGCGAAGTTGCAGGTAACAACTAGTAACAAGGAACAATAATAATATTAATCTCTTGTGATAGTGGTTCAGTTTAAGCACAGATCTTTACTACATCTATTTAGCCTACCTTGTTGTCGTCGGCCAGTCCAACCGGAGGTCTGACAATTCTGGTAAAAAATATTAAACAACTAACGCTAACATCGAAATGCTCGCGGAGCGCAAAATCAGTGATTCCCGATAGTCGTTGGTGGCCAGCGACGGGACTATTCCAAATATTTCACAAATTGCAAGATTGTCTATAGCGCCACGACATCACGACGGGATACGACCAACCGTGGCAATGTCAAAGATCGTTTAGGAACAGTTTGAGAATTTCTCATAGCAACATGAGATTAATATCTTGAATCTTGTAATTCTTTAGACTTTATAATTTTATCGTAACTTCGTATACATTATTACTCGACTGATTTACATTGATAATAAAATCAACAAACTTCAATATACAACAACAATATCCATATTCTAAATTGAGTCCTCTCTAAACTTTCGTGGAACATTATTAATTAATTTCCTTGAAAACTCCACTCGAATGTTATCAAAAGCACGCGTATAAAAACTTCAGAATTAATAGTGTTATTTTTAGGTAGGCGAAAAAGACGGGCCAAAATTGTATTCAAATTTAAAGGAATTGAAATTGTAAATACCTCTAACTACTTAAAATATATTAACTTAAAACCGCACATATAATTTTTTAGTTTGATATTGTAACAGAAAACTGCAATAAATGGAAAGAAAAATACATAGACGCAATTGCGCTTTCCAAAGTATAATATTACTAAGTACAATCATTATCATAAGTGAAAAGTACAGTTATTACAAGCCTACGCGAATAAACCCATAGAGCACAAGCATAAAATGTAAACAATAATCACATGTCATGGGTAAAATCACCACAACATGTTGCGCAACCGACGCAGTTTTGCCACAAACAAACTCTGCCAATAATCCACATGTGATACACAAATACATTTGCAATAAATTAGAAGACGCACAAAATGTTGGTTAAACTTATCTGCAGCTTAACTACGGCTTCATTACAGCTAAATAATGACTTCTGATGGAAGTTTTCAATAGTCCCGGCTCGGAATAAATCAAATAACTGAGTTGGATTCGCTGTCGTTGGCAAATGTGTCTTCATTCATGACGGTAGACCGAGTCTTCGGGGTGGTGTGGAGATGATAAGTGAGTACCGTTTTAATACTAATTTATATGATATATTCTAAAATGATGAATTGTTTAGGTTATGGAGGTCAAAAGTTACAAAATATTAATAAAAGTCGGTCATTTCCGTTTTCTTCTAATTGGAATATAATATGTTCATACTGATTGTAGTGTATAGGATTAATTCTGCTGCTAATATAATGTTGTCTTCTGATTTATTAGAAACTGTTTCATTTAATCATTATATTAAGTATGCCTATTAAATTTATAGTCTAGGCGTTAAGATAAAAACAAGATAGAAATAAACATGGAGATACATAGGAAAGGCTGGCTGCCTGATAGAGGAGATATGACAAACACGATTATTAAATAATAAATATAGAAGATATAGCAGGTTCAAGACTTATCAAAATTAACAATATTGTCAATGCCAACTAAGTCCTATACCAAAACCCTCGTCAGAAATATAGATAACTAGTTTTATTCGCCTTCACTCGGGAACAGCACTTTTTTTCTGGATAAAAAGTCCTATGTCCATTTTTGTGCCCCTGACAACGTGTATGCAAAATTTCATGATGATCAGTTAATTATTTAAGACGTGAAAGCGTAACAAACACATATTCGCATTTATAATATTAGTTAGGATTGTGTGCAATAAACAAAAATGCATATCAATTTTAAAATTTGCAGTCACTGTAACAACTCCACGGTATTTTTCCATGACAGACGCAGACAGGTTCGAGCAAAAATAGTCTGGCCGGTGATCGGGTACGTACGAATGGACAATACATTCATTATTGAGATACGAGCATTGCCGACACTGAACAAGAACTTCTAGATTGTATGTGTTTCGTAGAAGTCTTTAAAATACTCGTAATTATTATGTATGTATGTATGTGTGTATCTTATGTGGGGGCCAGTCAGTGCAGACCGGCGACACTCTCCCAATAACGACTGCCATAGATGTTCATGGCAGCCTGGACCGACGGCTTAACGTGCTCTCCGAGGCACGGAGCAGGCGATAATTGTCAATCAATACGCACATAATTTCGAAAAGTCATGTAACTTCCGAAATTCAGAAGTGCGCGACGTGGTTTCGAACCTGAGACCCTCTGCATTGCAGTCTATTGGTCTTCCCACTGAGCTATCGCTGCTCAATTATTATATAACACAATTTTCATATATGGGTGTCGTAGTTAATAAATAACATTAGAATTTTAAATTTATAAATAGTTATATAATATACAACACAATATGTTTTAGCATTGTATAATTAAAGATCACTTCAATAATTTCAATTCTCAGCTTTACCATTTTGGTATTTGCCGACAGTTTCATTAAATTTCTCTCGATACTAAAGCTCACAATCACAATAAGAAATCTCAGGAATACTAAGCATTTTACCCTTTCATTCAGTCACTGTAAATAGTTTAATCTCGGCATCAGAGCTTCGATTATTTCTATACAAAAGCATCATCTAAATATAAACGTATAATATCCAAAACATTTCTTTATCTCGCAATAGTTGAACGTCATTCTATCGGCAAGCGATCTCAGAGCAAAACGAAATAAAAGCCAAAGATCACCGTTCGCCGACCAAAATAGTGTTGGACTCTATTCAAAACTCTTTGGAATTACTATACTATTTGTTGCCATCGCCCATTCAGTAACTCAACGCATCGCAGTAATTTGTTGCTTCAAGAATTCGACAGTTATTAGACGAATATAAATTTTTAACGTTCACGTGTTGCTATGGTGTATGTTTACATTATATCCACTGGAACGCAAACGGCTTTAGTTATTTATTACACATATTAATTTTGATGATTTGAAGCAAGCATTTTAATATAGCGGCTATTTGTAGACACTTAACCACAAAATGCTTTAGACATGTTAAATGCTAATGTTTATTGGTGTACGAAGCTGGCACTTCTATTATGAACATCTACACACGATAAATAAAGAGGTGTAAATAAAAATCTTACGCTGCATTAATAGGAATGGTCATCTTGAAGTATGTTATTTATACATTATTATGCTAGTTGTCTCATTATGCATTTAAATATGGTTCTTTTTTTTAAATTTGTTTATTATCATTCAGTTCCAAAAACGAATCGTATCTTTATAGTATCTGCAAAGATAGCTTATATTCCTTATTTACTTAAGAGTATGTTATTTAAGAAAACAACAACAAAGGCAAAACAGAAAGTGAAAAAAAAGCTACGTCGAAGTCGTGCTCAGGATGTTATGTCCAGGCAGTGTACCACTGACATTTTACACATTAATTACGAACCAAAGGCAGACCACTAACGTTAAACAAAAGGTAATACGCTCTGCACTTAATCTGATTCGTATTATTGCAGTCGTAACGCAACATTCTCCGGATTTATTACAAAAGAGCTGTTAAGAAAGTGCTTTACACTGAAGACGGCATCAGCGGTTCGAATCAGCAAAATGAAGCGTTAGAATGTTTTAAACGAAACATGATTTATCGAGCGGCCCGTAGTTTAAGAGCTAGTGTGCGCTTTGATGCTTACGCGAATCGTAGCTTCGTGCAAAATGGAATTCTAGTTTCACACGCAACAAATGTGCTCATTATCTGATGAACTTTGCGAAGCGGCGCGTCCAACGTAGACTAGCTAGTGTCACAGACGCGAAATTTACTATAATTGCTTAGTGTCAAATTAAAATTCAACTCAATAAAGTAAAGCCCTGCTTTAATTTGTTCGGTTAAGTGGTATTCTATGTTTGTTTTAGTAGTCGTTGACAATATATTAGACCGTTTTGGTGTATACATGCGTTAATTAATGGAATAAATTAAGAATATGTCACTTTGAACCTCAGGATTTTTATAGTGCTTGATTAACTTTAAGCATAATTCTCGGTAAAATTACCTATGCAATAAAAAAAACTAATTACCATATTCGTTTTTGCCTATTAAGTATATTCAATACATTAATTAGTTACGTTTTCTTATTCAAACATTTCGAAAAGATTTTATTCTTGACAATATTAATGATATTGGTTATGTTTGATTATGTACTGATTGTTTAGCACAAACTTTGTATTGTGTATTTAGTTAGGTGTTATTGGGCAGAAATCGAATATAAGCCAAAGGCAAAGTATTCACTACTAAGCGATCTTAAGTAAGCCCCGTATGTACAAACACGTGTCGAAGTATTTTATTTATTATCGCTAAGGAGCACTGGGGTAATACTTGGAACCCATGACGTTCCTTACCAACAGAGAAGTACAGTATTGATAACCTTTTAATATTGCAATAGTTTGGACTAGCAAACCGTGGTGTGGGGTGTACTTATCAAACAATATTTTCTATATCCTTTGATATAATGTTAAAATATGAACGAAAACGTTTGCTAGTAACCAATATACATAGCATAATAATACGTTACAGTTCTATGTTACCGAACGCTAAGTCTGCTAAGCGCATTCGATCGACTAAACTATTTCTGGCCATTTAATCCTTCCTATCTTGGATCTAAGCGTCACCGTATACGTCGTCCCGGTTATTGTCATCAACATTCCTTTATACTAAGTCAGAACCCTTTGGTGTTATATATGTATATAGTCTTCTAAAATCAAGTGTTAATTCTGACAAACCTATTCCAACTAATATTATAAATACGAATGTGAGTTTGTGAGTATGTTTGTTACGCGTTTACGCCGTAACTATTCAAACGATGATCATGAAATTTCGCATATTCGTTGTCAGGGGAATAGAAAAGAACAATCTTTCATCCAGAAAAAGTACTGTTACTAACCTAACCTAATATAACCTACATTTACGCGAGCGAAGCAATGGGCAATATCTAGTATACCATACAATAATCGCCCACAACAAAGTGCCACTTCTGCATAGCTCACCGAACAACAAAGGCAATAAATGCAAAAAAGCCCATACATTACCGTCGTAAATCTCTGTTTCACCTCTGGGCATTGTTGGTCTGTGTCCCTTGCGTGTCGTCGCGGTTCGATCCCGATCGACATCGGCTTGTATGGGAGCTTCGATGCTCTGTATTGCCTCTCCCACTGATATCATTAATGCACAACGGGAGGTTGTGTTGCGCAATCAAACTTAATTACCTTGGCTATAGCAACGTTTAGTTTTTTATTTGGGTGAAATTAACTTTTGGGTACGTTGTGGGTGTTTTTAGCAAAACACGGTTCATGACCTAGTTACAAACTAGAATGAAGAAATTGTAATACGCGTTTGCCTTATGGATTCTTTGTCAGAATATTAAATATTGTGAAGATATCATCTTAAATCACATGTATGTAATATTATTGATGTATAAGTATCTATATCCACTATCGCATACAACAACATTTTTTTTTTTAATGACAGCTCTCGCACTGGCCGTCATTCCTGTGTCGTGGGGGACTTTACAAACCTTTAAACAAAGGACACAACGAACTCACAGACTTGGAACTATCATTTGTGGATCACACAAATTTTTGTCCCGTGTGGGATCGAACCCAGAACATTTGGCGTGGCTGCAGTCGCGAGGCGACCACTTAAACCACTGTTTAGTCTGTGTCTGTGCAGTCAAACACTTTACTACTCTGATTTTTTTTAAGACTACTCCCGCGCTTGGGACGAGTCCTGTGTCGCGAGAGACAAACATACAATTGACACATACAGAGTACCTACACCCAGGCTCAGAAGAATCATTCTTGGACAACAGAGACGATTGTCCCGTGTAGGATTCGAACTCTCAACACTAGGCCCGTCGTAAAGGCGGTTTGTCCGCTGCGCTATCACAGTACATTGACTTACGAAAGGAGCGTTAATATCAGAGTAGCTTCAAGCTAGAAGCTTTTAGCTCTACGTAGTTGTACAAATACTTATTTATACAGTTCTATTATATTTTACCAACTATAGTCATGCTTGCTTTTTTTGTAATATGAATCACTACCAAGCTAACGACAAGATATTCGAAGCCATTTATGTACAGTTACTTTCCGTGTATTTTATCATTATTAATATTTTAAGGTTATTATTGCTCGTGTTTCGGAAACGCAAAAAAGTTTTAGCAAATCTAATTTGTTTAAACTGTGCTCGGAGGCAGTTAGAATTAGATCGAGAACCATTTTAAAACTTACTTCCACATAATGATGTTCAGCTGAGCAAAACATGCACTTCGAATGAAAATTGTGTCGAATTACGTAAATTATCTCAAATTATCGTCTGGCTCGGTTACTGTGGACGCTACCCATCATCAGTGGGAAGCATTAAGGTTCGGCCTCGGGCAAACCCGTTGCGTGACAGCGGCGAAATATTAATAATTATTATAAGTAATTATGGTCGATCAGATCCTTACGGGCGCACGAATCTTATTTTATGCAAATAAGCTTTAATTTGGCAAAAATTAAAATCGAGGTTATATATTTCGAGGAATATTGTAAGCGTATTTTAATTGCGCTATGAATTTCGATACGCGAGTAAAATATTGAGGTGCGAGTTTTGTTACCTGCTTCGCGATCGTTAAGGCTGACTTATGTAAGATGTGAATAATTTGTTCAAGCTAAACGAATGTTTAATCACCCTATAAATTTAAACCTACTTTGCTCGCTACACAGTTACGCAATTTTTCTAAATACCTAGCTATAGTATCGCGCGTGCTTCCACCTACTATAATATGCTATTACTTTCGCTATGTGACACATTTGTGCAAAATATTGACAATGGTTAGCAGCTGATACATTTGTCAAGGTGTTAGTAGCTCCCATCTGTCAACTTTATCAAGTGGCGATTACCAATTGCAACTACACGTAGCGTAACTTTTAGGAGTTATAGTCTGAGTTGTTGTATAACAACATAGCTATACTATAGGCATGGTTTTGAAGAAAGTACGTCAGCATTTTTACATTGGTTTCTACAAACTTACAGTTTTTATTACATTCCTTGAATTTCAACAATGCTTATGTTGCTGTTGCAAAATGAACATTCACTTATAAATAATGTCTAGAAATCAACACTGACTTGAAACAGGAAACTTTCTAAGAACTCTAAATAAACTGTAATCAATACCGTGTTATAATATAATGCTTACCTTAGATGCTTAGCGCTTTAATACGATATCTAATATTTTTATTTGTGTGGTCTAAACGTCATTATGTGACGAAGATTTACGTACAATGTGCTGGTCGCATGAGGATTATGGACCCATCTCAAATTTTAAAAGAGAAAAAGTTTAATGTAAAGATCACTGACAAATTTGTAACAGAACAATGAATCGGATATTAAAGTATCCTCTTTCATGACACGGGCGAGCGGATGGGTAGGTTAGGTAGCGCACATAGTGTCATAAGACGCACCAAAATATTGAAAATGTCTACGCAATGTTTATTTTTTGGTTATGCAACAGACAGTTTGTGAAAATAATTTACTCGTAGTTACATATCGTTACCCTTTTTATTCACTTCGCTAGACTTAAATATACATTTAAACTGCTGTAGACCTTTATCTAAAAGCTAAAATTACCTTGTGGCTGCAACTTAAAAGCTATGCCAAAGTAGTACAAAGCACGTACTAACCGTGCGTGACATCTAGTAGTCTCCAGGAAGATTACGGTCGCAGTGGAATAACTTACCTGTGCTGAACTATCGACGGCGTCCTTCGACCTACGCTCGCCGCATCGCTCATCGCTCCGCTTAATGCCTTGCTCTCACGCGACGCGACCGCTTGCGAACCTCTCGGTGGTGTTAAATGTATCCGCCTGCTTGTATCAGGTTACCGTACCAAAGGCGTGGGCATTGACATGTCCAACTTGTTTTGTTTTGTTCACTCGACCATCGTAAAGGTTGACTTTCTACGCGCATCGACGTGACGTCCTCGCCGGTTGAGTTACTTTAAACTTTATAGGAGACGCTTGTCAACTGTCAAGTCGAAGCACTGCTGCACCGTTACAACCCTGTGAACAGTAAACTCCGTGTTGTATTGGAAACTAGTCATATTATGACCGCGTTATTCGAAATTGAACACGTATTAAAACAATTCAAGCGACAAAAATTGACGTTAAATTGGATCGGTTTATTTTATATCGAAATAATTAAATTTCGCCTCGACGCTAAATTATTTATTCGCACTTTCGAATTAATGTAGTCGTAATTTTTGGACGCAGTGGAATTATTTATTTCCACGTAAAATGTCACTGCCTTGAAAAATAATTACGGTTGTGTTGGGTCCGCGTCATGCTGGGCCGACACAGCCCTTCAACGGATTATTAAGATGTTCGAGTGTAGTGCGCATTTAGCGGGTTGTCTCTCATTGTTGGCGGACAGAGATACGCCGGCTGATAATCGAGATGACCGAACCCGGAGCGACGACTCGTTTAATGCTTGTCGATTTGAATGCAAGCCAATATCAGAGGGTCATAATTAATATCTGTACTTCTTCTTTATAATTTTTTTTATCGCAAGTCATAAAAATATCTTCGATGTATGAAATTCTGCAGTGAAGGTGGCAGATTATTTTGCTTGTCATGCGACCTGTAGCCATTTTTAAGATCAATTACAGTGGATGATCGCCAGGAGACAAAGGCTCAACTATCTTTATATTGCATCTTCGTCGTTTTAATAATTAACTTATCGCTTTAATTATAATTTCTGTGCTTAATACGAGCACCAACTATTTATGATTTCATTTAATAGCTTTATAAATATCTTATGTATGCATATCAACATGCATAATTTATGAGCTATAGGTATCTAATAAGGGCAAGGAACTTTTAGTTGCTACAAACCACCGCCACGCGGCGCCACCGGTTCGTGAGACCATTCTATTACATAAACAATATTATTTTTACGACTTTATTAAACTTTATTTAAAGGAAATAAGGTTGAAAATGTAATGGTATGGATATAAAAATTGTTCTAAGGCGACGTAGAAGTAAGTACTACACTTGAATACATATTCGGTTATTATGTTGATAAAAACTGTCGCAACATGGTTGGAACTAAGTCGGGACACGAAGGGAATACATTTTAAATGCCGTTATGTATGACTGAAACCATTGTGATGATGTCATTTGCTGCCGTAATATCCTAATCATGGGAAGAGAATTCAAAGTTCATCTTTTAAATTGAATTTAAATTTTAAATTAGGAACTAGAAAGAGCTTTTATCGTGACTTACACTGTGTTATATAATAAGAGTTCCTTGAGATGCGAGTTTTGATGCCATAATTTTTAAATCGTTTTTATTTGAAGAAACTTTTAAAATATGCAAATATTATATAGTGCATGCAGTGTTCAGATATTAATTCGTTGTACATTTATTCAAGACCCCTATATTATGTACATGTTATACTATTGTAATAATGTACTTACTATTATTAGCCATTCGTACAATATACATACATATAGAAATAAAAATATATACAAATAAATATGCTGTTACCGTATTATATGATGACTTTTATTTTAAAAAACTCTTATTTTTAAATATGAGTCAACTACTCGTTCTAACAGCTGCTGGTGTAGTCTCAAGACAATAATCTCTGTCAGCTCCATAGATATAAACGATAAATGCAATAATTATAAATAATGCCGTAAAACTATTAATTTCAAATATCTTTAAATAATTAAACAAACAACAAGCATATCTGCGCATTTGTACACAAATTGTGAACCTTTTATTTAGACGTATTGTAGTTATACTCTCAATATTGCAACGTTTCTTACAAAGATTCAAACAATGGTCACAAAGGATATCCCGATACATAACACATGTACTTGTCGACCACTATTTTTTTAATTTCTCGAGTACGAGCCCAACTAACAACATTTCTAACACTGACGGTGACGATGTGACTGCTTACACCGCTGTGCTGTCGATAATGTTGTTATTATTATACCTAAGGTGCGTTGAACGTGTCGGTATACCAACGACGGACGAAAAAGAGGCGTGGATATTTATCTGTCAACAAAATGTGCAAAGCAAACAGAGCTGCGAAGCTACGGGTGCCAAATGGTTAAGCTATCGGACTTCTATTCAAGAGGTCCTGACTTCGAATCCTACGCATTACATCACCGAGATAAATCCACTCTTAATACAAGCGTAGCTGCACAGATTTACAAAAATATTAGAAATTTGTATCTCAATCACTCAGCAATTATTTTAAAAATACATTTTAATACTTATAACTTTTATAAACGATGAAGGAAACCATCGCAAAGAACTCTGGACGTCTAAGAAATCTAATTTTGATTACCCGTGTTCTGCCAACTCGCATAAAGCTCATATAAACCTACAACATTATAATAGTAATACATATTTATAAAACAACGATAGAGTTCGTCATAATGAATAATTACTAAAAGGTATCCCAAGTTATAAAACATGAACACTGTACAAAGAAAACTTTTCGGTCTTTGCAAATTTACGAAGTTCAGAAGCATTCGTGACTCCGTGATTCATTAAGCACAGTTTTTTTAATTTAAACCATAATATAAACGTAGACGTCTCAATAACAAGGCTGTATTTCATTCTTGAACAAAGGTCTAACAAATTGTTATCGCAAGGATAAAAATGCAGCGTAGTCAACTACAAACTGTACCTCTCTTTATAAAATCCACTGCTTACTTATTCAATAAACGTTTACAGTGTGGGAACGAAATATAACCCACTTTGTTCAGAAGAAACTACAGCAATTTGTCAACGTGCATCCGTATTCTGTGTATTTGGTTTGTATTTAGCTTTTTAGCTATATACGAATGGTTTAACGTATTTTTAATTTGAAATTTGTTGTAAATTTACTGGCTTAATACATTGCTTGTAGTACCTTACTTGGTAATATAAAATTTTAACTTCCCGACGGTTTACTGGCGGTGATTTGCTAGTATATTCTTAGTAACGGATCATAGAAGTCTAGTAATAACGTCTAAATTACGTTATGACTTTGTGATTTATAAATAAGTGTAAGTAGACTAAAGACTTTTACGATTGAGTAAACATCTTAATTTATATTTCAATATATAATTAATAACGTTTTTACGAGACAATTATGAGTGCAAGCTGACAATAATCCTATAAAGGGCTCTAGTTTGCTAGTACTGCATTAACTTTATGTAAATTTCTTAAAGCAGCGCAATCAATAAACAACTCCCTACGCGCTGTACAAAGTACATAATTTTGACATCAAAATATCTCGTGAAAGAAAATACAAGGCCAGCCACCAAAAAGGCATAAATAATAATATACAATTTAAATACTTTTGTATTCATTTTAATAGAAAAATATTATTTTAAATGAAATAAAAATGTTTACACCTAAAGGCTACTAGTATATGTAACGAATGCCCTAAGGAGATACAAGTATAATTACCTCGGCATGGCAGGCGGATTATTTGCAGCTTCGATGTAATCAGCACAGAGACACACACAACTGACAATCCGGCTGGCTTAATCCTTTAATCACGTCCACAATATCTATAGCCAGTGATTTGATAGACATGTGTTCATTACTAACGCTATAATTACGTCATACATATTTTTAAAATAATGTTTTGAATTCTTAAATAATATCTTTCGCATGCAAATAATAGACTTAGAAAAATATTTGCGGATCTACAACTATAGCCGCGTTTGTAGCTATATGATGATAACTACAACTTGTGCGGTAACCATGTATATAAAATATTTTTACGAAATAGAGGCATTTGAAAACCTACATGTCAAGTACAGAGCCTAAGTGACAAATGTGACACCATTGCCACCATACAGGCAGCACATCACCGGCATTACATCTAAATTTCTCTACCGTAGCTCTATAAACAAATACCTCCTATTCCGAACAATTTCACGCCCTATTTTACCGACGCGAATTTTCTAGTCCGGCGGCAGTTGAAAATTTCACGTAAAGACTCATTCTTTCCATGTGGATTTTTTATTACACACCATTTTAGTTTCTCTGAATAAATTACCTCCATTCTTTATTCAATTTAATTTTACTACTAACATGCGCTGTTGGAATAAATTGTAAGCAATTTGTTTCGACAATTCGGTTTAATTTTCTTGTTAATAATATAATATACCGTACAATTGGTCACTGCGGTTATTGTAAATGATGTGAGGTTCGACAGCAATCATATTTACATATTTAAGGCTAAATTTCCGGATCAATTTAGCTTTAAATAGTCAACCTTTTCCACTTAACAGCGACAAAAACTTGTAGTGAGTAACAAAAGAGTAGAGATAAGTAAAGCTGTCTTCATTTCTCGTTCATATGATACAAAGTATTAAATGAAGTGATTGTGTGAAAAATGTTGTACATCATTTCAGTTCCATTACCGTTCCAGTTTCTAGAAATTTCAACACGTCAATACTGTGTTAATAAAGTAGAGAACTGACATTTTAATCAGACAGATGTGGCGAAATCCAACTGCGTGGATTGAAGTTTCTTTAGAGGCTTCATTTCTTTCGTAATAGCAACCGATCCTGTTTTATTTATTGTTGAAATGCAAGGAGTAAAGGATACCATAAAGCTTTGGAAATGGCAGGCAATATTTTTGTAATACATTTATTATATAACTTATCTAGTAGATACATGGACTACAGAGATTAATCATAAGGTACAAGGTTAGGTTGTCTCTACTTATGGTAGGCTTGGTGCGGGTTCAAATCAACGTGTGATTTTTAGATATTCCTCCGGATTTGAATTGTTTTGGTCTTTGCGTTCATTGATTCAAAGTTAGCAAATATTCCTTGCGTCACTTATGTTATTTTCTTTAAATAAACAATCAATCAAGGTAGACTATGCTAACCATGATAATCAGAAGTCATGCACGTATTTTAACTCGTGTCGGTAAGTGTAGCAAATTTTTACCACGGAAAACTAAAAAATGATTAAATATTATTATGCCGTAATACAATAAATCATTTAAAATTAAAAAGAAAATACACAATGGATATATCTATATCAATAGAGACATAGAATACTTGCTTCTGCTCCAACATTCGACAAAACGTAAACAGAATGAAACGTAAACGAAGTGACCCGTATCTAACTGTAATGATTTTGCAAATTCACGGTTACCTACATCGTAAAAATTTATATTAAATACACATTCTGATATTTACTGTTATAACTTTTGGCGTCACGAAATTTGTGAATGCTGGTCGGTCAACCCTTCTAGATGTATTTTGTTTCCTTGTCCACCGCAGTGAGCGGTAGATGTGCGCTGCAGGACGCCACTCCACGGCTAAGTGATTTTATTTGTGTCCACATTCCGAAGTGTATCAAATTACGTGGCCATGCGACCAGCTGCTTGATCGATTGTCTGCCGCCTTGCTAAAAGCGCTATATTGACTCAAGTAATTATCTCAGGGAAATTGCGTTGTGTGAATTTATCTGTGAGCCTTACATGGGCGTGCGAGTTATTGTCGACGGTTTTCGTGAACCGTTTTAAGAACATATTATCGTCACGGTTTTGTTCTAATATGGTTAAAACATACCGCTGGTAATGTTGTGGGTGTAGCCCTCATAGAAATGCCTATCCTAATTGAGTTTAAGCATTTGCGACTTACAAACTAAAGCCTGTCTAGGTAGAAATGTATTGGGACTAGATACAGTTTTGTTTCCGTGCTAAGCCTGCTCTAATACTCATGAGAATTTAAAAATATTGAACTGGAAGCCCGTTTTTAAAATTGAAGCCTTTGAACAACTACCTGGCAATCACAAAATTTTCTGTTAAGTATACCTTTAAGGTTCGATTGTTTATTTTTAAATAGAATAGTGTTTCAAATGTGTATATACTCGAAAGGGTAGGCAGAGTACACCTAATTCTTGCCAGCTATGTTTTTAGATCTTACGCTAAAAGGCGACGAGCCTATTGCAGTCTAATGAACACATTTCAAGACTATGGAGTCTTGAAATTTGTTCATTAGACTGCTATAAAGAATTGCATAACCTGTCAATTCTTAGAATACCAGACATAATTGAAAACCTATTGTCTCTGGCCGGCACTCAATAGTCACAGCGACACCAGCGGCGGCGATTAACAGAAAATTTCAATAACACTGCCCAACCCAACAATTGAATCTGGGATCTCACTATCGCAAGTATATGTAAGTGCAAAGATGCTGTAAATAGAGACAATACCATTATGAACTATTACCAATATATGCATGTGTTTTTCGCAAAGAGGACAATTTTATGGCTTCACCATAATTATTTCTAAAACATCGATAGATAAAAAAAACATTTTTAAACTACTGGACTTGTGATTAAGTATATAATTCTACGATATACTTATATAACAAAATATTTCGTACCCGCGACCAGTTTCAAACAGTGTTGTCACCTGTATCCGAGAACGTGTTCCATATATGTACTAAATCTTGTTGTTTCCAAATGGCTCTAAATTCAGATGCAATGTACTGGAAAGGAAATTATATGGACAAATTCACTGGTTCGTCTACGTCGTAATAATGTCTTGTCCAACACAGCACTACTCGTATGAACCGAGGTGTAGATTTGGCAGCGCTTAGTTACGTTGGAGGTATTCGAGGATATGGCGAAAACTTAGTCTATGTATATATTATGTAGTTCATGTTCATTTATTAGGGATGTGCGGTTTATATACAACTAGATTTTGGGTACGGCTTTGCTCGCTTAAATGTTGGTTAGGTTAGACAAGTAATATAACTTTCTTCTGAATGAAAGGTATCCTATGTTCTCTCTGTTACACTGATCTATTCTACATCCTAACTAATGTTATAAATACAAATCAAAGCACAGTGTGAATGTGGTGATCCCAATCAAACCATGTCACATCTGTTGAAATGCCCAAATTGTCCCTGTAGATGCATCATGGAAGACTTGATGGACGCAACTGCTGATGCGATTGCCGTGGCTACACATTGGACAGGACATATTTAAAATAATTGTACCATCGACTCGAGAAGAAGAAGAAGAATGCAAATGTAAGTTTGTTGTAACGCTTTTACTCCTTAACATTTCGACCGATTGACATGAAATTTTGCATATACATACATATGAAAGCTGTTAGCGGTACAGAAAGGTATATAATGTTTGACACCCAGGGAAAAACCGCCGTGGGCTAAAACTGGTTTTGTATATTTGAATTTATTAGGGAACTTATAACTAGCAGTATAAGTTTCTTGCAAGCAACTAAAGTTTTGCAAATCATTGAACACCGCCTAATCTCGGAACAGCTATCCGTGGATTACATTCATCTTTGCCTCGTGGGAAATCGTGAACTATTGGTATATTGGTAGAAGCGAGTTGATCACACTGCACTACTGCGTCATGGTTGAGATCTTTCTGTTAATAAAAAGTATCTTGTAGATAATGGCTATGGCTAATTTAGCGAAACCATTTGGTTTGTCTGTAACTAAACACTAGAGAATAATACCTGTCAACCACGAAATGCAGGATTATTTACAAGTTCATATTTTCTTTTTATATAAGTTGTGGTTTTTAAATTCGCATCTTATCAATATCGGACTCAATATTTCTTGTTTTAAAAACCAGACCTACCTGACTTTGAAATCGATCCGCAGGCTAAAACGACAGGGCTTAAAAATATGGTGGTACCCTTAGATGGATGGCCGATAATTTAGATTTTATCACCATATTATATTAACAGGTAAACGTATCGATGCTGCTTTTTTGTTGTTAAATGTTTGTTTTATTTAGCAGGTAGAATTAGAATTTGGGGAAGTATCACTTTTATAAATTATAGTGAACTTACACATGTCATTTATCAAATCTTTGGCGCCTTTTATAATATAGATTATATAATATCGACTGCCTCGGTAACGCAGAGATAGCGAACGCGACTGCTTTGCATGTGTTGTCGCATAACGTGATACTATGTATAATATATGTAAATATTTAGTTGTGTTTTCTGCATTTGCGCCTCACTAGCTCTAACCTAAAGCAAGTACCATAACAATATTTTAAATGCGCATGTAAGTATATTTGTTTGTATGTGACACTTTCACGCTTTAACTACTCGACCGAACATAATGAAAATTCCTATACACGTTTTCAGGCGTACAGAAAAGAATTCATTCTTTCTTTCTTTTACCCAGGAAAAAAGGTATCTACTGTTCTCGAAGAGTAGTTATATTGTCAGTAATATTGACACCAAAGGCCGGCTCAATTGTACGACTTTCTTATTAACAATAAGCGATAATCATTTTTAAGGTCAAATCTTCATAAATTTGATAAATATTTGATTGTTCTAACAGGTAGCTTTCGCTATGAATTAATTCTGTGTTATGACTTTACAAACATTCAAACAACGGACACAAAGAACACCCAGACTCAGTGCAACGATTCGTGGATCACACATATTTTTGTCACATATGGGGATCAAACCCACAACACTCGGCGCAGTGGCAATAGCAAGCTGACCACTTAAACCACTACACCATCCGTGCATTATTATTTGATTGTCGTGTTAATAATTTTCAAATGCGTCCACAAAAAGATACTAGTGTGTAGCGATTTCAGCTCAAGTCATCGAATAAGTAATAATTACTACATACGACCAACTTGATCCAAAATTGGTCGTATGCAGTAAATATCTCTTCATCATATTTGGGTAAACACTGGCTACAATCTTAAGTTTCTAAAATGAAACTTTTGAAGCATAGAAATCATTTAGCTAAATGCTTTCTTATCATACATTTACGTCAAAATATTCTTAAGAAATTACTTTAATACAAACAAATATGACGTGTGGAATCTCTTCAATAAAATAATGTTCTCCTCAGGCCCCCAATAGGTTGATGTGTTAAATGACGCGCACCGGGGTGCAATAAAATGGTTGCGGGTGGCATAATGTTAACATTTGACATTTTTATGTTCATTTCACGCGAATAAAACTTTGTTGCTTCCTTTATGTTGTTTACTACTTATTTGTTCTTAATATCAATATTTATCATCATGTCTGTATTTCCACTATAGGGTAGTCAGACGTATTGTTCGGTATGTAGCTAGCTATTTAGGTTAGCAAGCAGGTATTTAAATTTACGAATTTTACTAGACTGAAGGCGCATTGGTTAAAGGGATCACCAAGCCACCATGCCCCGCTGTTGTTTTGAATTCGATACACACACAAGCCGAACAAGATAAAAAATTGTGTGAACAACAAATAATTATAGCTGTTCCTTGTTTCAATGTTTGTAAAGCGCAATACACACCAAAGTCGCCGACCCGCCGACACAGCTCGCCGTCACAACCCGGCGGCCTATATGAAAAGAATCATGTCGGCAACATGCGCCCGCGCGTGTTGCCCGCTGACATGCTGGCGGCATGTCAGCGGCCTACGTACGCAAGCGCTCAGTTGCCCGGCATCATTCGAGCAATAGTGACGAGCTAGTATATAAACTCGGTTTAATCCAACAGCTTCGTTCCCTTTGGAGGGATCCAGCAATAATAACTCCAGAAGCTGCTATCAACAGATCACTGTCATCGGCCATGTTTTATAATTTATTTACTGAATTATCCTTGAGATACAACACACAAATTATATGACACAACCTTTTTCGACACACGGCAGTCACTAAATGCTAAATAAATTCCTCATGACGAGCCGCCGACAAAGTTTTACGACTTGCAATGAGTGAAGCCGCCAACTAGCCCGCCGACAAAAAGTTGCCGACATAGGTCGGCGGGTCGGCGATTTTGGTGTGTATTGAGCTTAAAGTCCACTGCGACAGAAAAGTAATACTTTCAGCGGGGTTTCTTTAAACGATTAGTTTCGTCACTAGTTTACTTTATAATAAGTTATCGATCTGCATCCATTAAAAATATACTTGTTTAATCGAGATAGCACGTGTTGAGTGAATAATTTGGTCGTTCTCTACCTAGCTGGTAATATGCATATCTGCTATAAGCTTCAAATCCCACGTAATATGGAACAAGTCTATTTATTGTAACTTACATACTACTACTATTTAAGGCTGAATTGCTACTGGTAATTTCTAGACAGAAACTCAAATTAATCAACCAAAAGCTACGCTTGAAATTATGGAACAAATGTGGCAGTCAATTTATTTCTAATTTAATATTACCACTGTAATGCTGAACCAGACTTCATATCATAATGTATCTACATAGTTTTGCTCGAACGACGTCAAATTCAATATTACAATATTATACTCACTGACAGAAATGGTGTGCAAACAATCTACGAAATTGCATTCAGTTCAGAATAGTTATGACTTAAAAACGAAAACGGTAGATTGCAAACCTCTGTCGCACATACACCCATATCCAATATTCGTCTTTCTATTCTTTATGCAAATGTAGAAACGGCGAGACGCGGGCCAACCTTATCCAAGAGTGTCACTCTCAGCTGTGGAATCGATTTGGAAGTTTATTCAGGCTGACAACGCGTGAAGCAGGGCTGAGCTCGAAATCTATTCCACTCTGTACACCTATATAAGCCGACGTCTCAACTCCGAGCACGCGTATTACCAGAACGTTCAAACGCCGATTCGAATTTGGTACGCGAGCGCGCTATCCAAATCCAATCTATCGAAAAACATTAGACTCGGATAAGTTGAGTGAAACAAGGCGTGATGGCAAAGTAGTCAGCCTGTAGGCATTTCACTCGAGTATCTAAATTAAACTGCGCAGGGGCTATTGTTAGGACACTTTACGTTAATAATCTTTTGTGATGTTGTATATTTAAATAACTCTGGAACGTTGGGCGATAGCATCGAAATTTATGTGTTGGGGTTGCGAAACGGTGGCCGTGTACAATTGGATGTGACAGACAACGCGCCCAGTTTCCCAGAACAGTTCAGTCGAACACAGACTCGTGGTGTAAAATGGGAATATTGTAAAAGTAAATGAGAATGTAGACGGACGGACAGCTACCGTTTGTCGCTGCTGTTTTGTTACAATTTTTAGTATACTTGTTAAAATTGTAACGCTGCACATGTTTTCAAGAATATTTTAACCCCTTGCGTACAAAGATGGGAATGGGAGCATTACAAGTTTGTATCTATATACCTAGCGCAGAAAGTGTGAGTATGGATTTCAGTTTAACTTTTGTCGTAATTTGATACCTATATGTATCATAAATTTATCTATGTTTAAATTATATTATTGTTAAAATTAAGACTTGACAATTTTAATGACTGTCAGTTAATTACCATGTGGAAATCGAACTGACATCGCTTGGAGTAGCAGCGAGGTGGTTTGAATAACTGCGCCATACATGTAAATCTTTACGACAAACGCTTTAAAAATGGTCAAAATCAAATAAAGTTGTCAGCACACCTTTATACGCAGTTCTCATACAGTCTTAATACATAATGCTCATGCGTGCAAATTCGTTGAGGGTCACCATAAACAATATTAAGAGTAAGATAATATTGTGTCTTATTGTTTCGGCGGCAGTGTGTGGTCTCAGATATAAATAGCTCAACCCGGTGTCGTAAGAACTGGCTGGAAGATTATGTCAAAAGGAAAATTAGAGTTATGTAGCTAGAATATCACGCTACTATTTATACTAATATTATAAAGCTGAAGAGTTTATTCGTTTAGTTGAATGCGCTAATCTTAGGAACTACTGGTTTGAATTAAAAAAAATATTTTAGTGTTGGATAGCCCATTTATCGAGGGAGGCTATAGTATATATAACATCACGATGCGACCAATAGGACCGGAGCATCAATGAAAAATATTGAAAATACGGGGAAAATTCTCTTATGTGAAGCAAACGAAGTTGCGCGGATCAGCTAGTTATCAATAAAGTTCGTAAAAAGTTGGTTGGAAGAGTGTTTCAGTTAATATACCTACTATCCAACAATAAGATATTTGTATGTTCTAGAAGATGTCTAAAGTCTTAAGGTGCATAACACCCACATTTTACCAGTTAAGTTTTCATGTCCCTATTAATAGAGGGAGAGTCTACTGCCACCTTTAGGTTAGGTTTGAAGTCCACCTTTTAGTCACATATATGAATTTATACTTCTACTGAGGATTACCTACTTTGTGCTAGATCTGGGATTAAAACCCTAGAACTCACAATTTGTTTTTAGAAACACTAAACGCAAATACACAAAACTATTTTCAGAAATCTTTAACAATTACTCACACTTCCAGCGCGGCATACTGCGATATAGCCAATGCGCTTTACCTGCTTTCTTTATTTCAAACACAAATTTTGAAACAACGGATACAATATATAAAAGGTTACTCTTTTGGGTGTTTTTGTGTGGATTTTAATCCAAGACCATGCGGGTATTGCTAGCGTCGAGATGACTAACTGTACCACTGCGAAACATGTGCAATCAGAATCTAAAGACTGTTATCTATTATTGATTGTGCGATGTGGGTTCGATCACTGTGTGTGTCACAAATCTTGTTTAAATTAAATATACTAAACAAAATTGATCACAAGTGCTTCCTTTAAAATAGTGGCATATTTAAAAAAAGAAATACTAATATTATCAGCCCTGTATTGGGCTATCCCACTGCTGGGATCACTGATCTCTTCTCATTGTGAGAAGGGTTTTTAAAAGCAGTCATAATTTTTGTATCATTATCCTTTCTGGAGGTAATATCGAACCTGAAATCAGATCTGAATCTGAATCAGATCATCATTTTCATGATTTCTGTAAACTAATTCAAGATGATCTCTTGAATATTTTATCTACAAAATTGCTAAAAACTAGTCATATCAGCCATATTATTTTAATCAAAATGTCACTAGCAATTATCATAAAATAGTAGATTTCGTAGTAATAGTGTTAGCCACCATTACTACGAAAACCTACTGGTTTACGTCAGCTTATTCGATCGAAGTTTAATGCCTTATCCATTGGGCTATTACCGCTTCATATTTATATTTATATACAAACTTTTGCTCACAGTTTTTCTCGATGTAAGAAAGGTTAAACCAAACCCTTCTCGCATAAAGAACACATTTGCAAGAACCAAACCAAACTCTCAGCATGCAGGAATCTTCACAATGTTTCCCTTCGCCGTCATAGCGAGCGACTGTTAATATTTAATATGCACACTACTTCCAAATATCAAGGAGCCGTGCAGTAGGTTCGAACTTGAACAATCTTCATGGCAGTCCACCGGTTTTCCCGTAAGTCCCAGATGCAAAAGGCTTTCTTTGTAAACATAAATTATAAAAAAGCCCTTGGTCAAGTCACTTTGCCAATAAAACTTGAAACAGTAATCCTATCTTACGAGTTAATTACAAAAAGTTAATTTCACACATAATTGCAATCCGCAGTAATAGCCTTTATTAAGGATAAAATACATTAACCGTATTATTTAGCATAATAAGTATAAACTACTGTCTCAGCCAGCATTACGGAGCAAATTACCTTAATTCAATAAAGTATATATTTTAAAATGCGAAGCGGGTTTGCAACATTGTATATTTGATACGGAGCTAAAGGAACAATTATCATTACTTACGTGTTTCTTTTATTTACTTCATGTAGAGCGAATAACATGTGTTTATTCGATGTCGAACAGAACTTAATATTTGCACCATTTGTTTTATGTATTCTTGCATACATTACCCAGGTGTCGTGGCACACGATAGCGATTTAAATTTCATTTCGCCTCGCCATCACTTCGATTCTTTTTGTAGACTTGTTGATGTAAAATGTGTTGGTATTGATTTTACGTCTTGGTACTTCAACAGTGCTGTATCAAATTACGATGTAGGTAGTTAAGAATAGAAAATAAAATAGTATTGAATTGTTGTTTGTATCGATTTCTATTTTTATATTATGTGTGTTCTTACGAATTGCTTGTTTTTGGATGCGCACATCAATTCCTCTTTTGGTGATAGAACTATTTTAGAAAGCTTTATAAATACTGAAATAATAATAACTGTTTAATATAAATAATAATAATAAAATATTTATTGAGACCATAACATATATGAATTTAAACATTTAAAGCCCACCAAACTGCTTAAAAGTTTGTCGACAGAAACACTCTCATTTATAATAACTACATACACTTAACTTAAATATAACATAATAAAAATAATAAACATATTGCATTAGTTACCATTGCACACATTATTTCATTTATTTAGATTTCATTTAGACAGATGAAGTATCCTCTCGTAGCTAGATAGTAAATATTATTAATCGTATTCTCTCAATTAAATTAATTGTAAAATGTGAACATAAATTGCATTACAATTCACATTTGACGTTTATTAGACTAGATTCTATAATATATTCCCGAAACTAAATTTTGAACAGATTTATTACGAGAATTGCACTACTGTTATCGGATTTACTGTATATCAAAACTGCGATACACTCTTATAATTAGTATTACTGTGTCTTTTAGAGCATCGATAGCTCAGTGGGGAGACCAATAGACCAATAGACCAATAGACCGCAATGCAGAGGGTCTCGGGTTCGAACCCACGTCGCGCACCTCTGACTTTCGGAAGTTATATGACTTTTTAAAATTATGTGCGTATTGATTGACAATTATCGCCTGCTCCGTGCCTCGGAGAGCACGTTATGGTAGTCGTTATTGGGAGAGAGTCGACACAAAAAATCCCACTGGGTCGAAGTGTCGCCGGTCTGCACTGACTGGCCCCCACATAAGATAATGGTAATAATGGTAATCACTCTGTAACAAGAAACTCACTTAAATTAATGTGTTATTTGTACTATAATAGCATGAGAATTATTTTTATTTAATATTTTTGGACTCGAAAAATATTCGCCTTTTTATTTGATGTAAAGCTTAACTCATTCCTTATTCAGTCTAGCTTTAGACTTTACAAGAATACTCACGAAATGCTAGTGCACATATTTATCATTGCAAAATGTCCGCTCATTAGAACAAATTATCTTAAAACTAAAATTTTACTCAACCATCAAATAGTTATTAAAATCTTTGCCAAACTGAAAAGGATACATATCAAAGGAAAATAATTACCTTCAATACTATAAAGCACAGTACAAATAATTTTATCTGTAGATCCATACCTTCAGTTCTTGTAAGTTAAAAAGTTAAACCAGAAGCTCGATGGACATCGAAGCGTTATCACTTACCAACGTACGTTAGGCAAAACTGTTTCAAGGATAATAAATCCAAGCAGAAAAGGCTGTGACTACCTTGACAGACTCTATATGTGCATCGATACGTGAAGACATAGAATCCTTTGTCCCATTCATCTTTGGTTGTCATACGTGGTTGCTCGCATGAATATCCTTATGATGAATGCAAGCGTTTCTATACGAAACTGGTCGTGTTGCGGCCTAGTTAGCAGCTTAAAATTTGTTAAATCCTATTCCTAGTTGGAATTGATTATAAGCAAAAAACCGGTTTGTCTGTTTCAGGTTTTTTCTAAAGTAAAAGTCGGACATGCGAAATTTCTTCATAGAAATTTCAAACACATCACGTTGGTACTGTAAAAGGTTTAGTGGTCTTCCCAGTATTGATATTTTTAACTAGTTATAAAACTTTACTGCTTATATATAAGGAAGTGAATTCAAGCTGGTAATTCATACACTTAGTAATTTAATCTGCACGGTTATCGCAATAGATAAAGAAGTCAGCACGCCATTACGAATGCGTCGAACATTGTGACTAAATTTGAAAGTAAGATATGAACCACAAACAGCTGTCTCAATGTTATTTTAATGTTGAAATTAAACTGCTATATACGGATTTTATCGCGTTGTTTATTTGACACTTTATTACAAAATTTTGAAAATTGTTACACTACTACTACTATTAAACTTTACTAATTTTTAAGCTAATTAAATTATTATTAAACTATTTAGATTTAATTTATTTTTACACCTTCCCCGACGTTTCGGTTGCTTTTCAGCAGCCATGGTCACGGGGAGACTAAGATGGCAGGTTGTCTCAATGTTCCAGTGTAGTTATTTCAAAGTACCCGAACATAATTTAATCATTGGTGTTTCTATTTACGCAGAATGAGCTCAAAGTATCATGAAGTCTAGCTGTGGTTTGCTTCTTCTTGGGTTTGACTATTTTTATTACTGGATCCCAAGCTGGTGGTACATTCCAAACATCTTCTCTATTAAAATTAGGATGTTTTTTTATTTCAATAGCCTCGCGAAGCATCCTTGGTAGGAATCGGTGTTCTTTAGCGAGAATCTGTGGTTTGTCAAATCTCAGGTAGTGGTTGGTCCCCTGTTGCACATGTTCACACACAGCAGACTTCAACGAGCGTTGGTGTTTTACATCAGCTATGTGTTCTTTTATGCGGGTGCCTATGTTTCTCTTGGTTTGACCAATGTATGAGAGTCCGCAGTCACAATCTATTTTATAGACCCCTGCATCTTGTAAAGGTAATTGGCACTTGACGGATGGTAAAAATTGACTTATCTTCGTTGGCGGCTTGAAGTATGTGTTGATTGAAGCTCGCTTCAAGATGTAGCCAATCTTGTCAGTGATACAGAAGATAACCCATTTAAAATAAAAACATTTGTTGAAAACGTTTTATGTTATAAACAACTAGTGAGATCAATATAAATTTAACAACTTTTATAAATCTGAGAGTAAACCTGAAATAATAATATAAATCCTATGTTGTATTATTTTAAGCCGAATACAAATTGTAGTTTTATATGGAGCAGTCGACCTTTTTTGCGATTTAAGTGATAGTCCTATAGATACACATACATATTATATGTATGTAACTAAGGAATCAAATTTATAAGTAATCTAAATTAATTTTATGTTGTTTTAACACGTCGACTACCATGTTTACTATTTATTTGCATGAACAAATAAATAATTACTTAATTTCTGTCATTTCATTTAATTTATAATTTGGTGTAGAAAATTTATATTTCTTTATGAACGTGTTCTTTATGTACTTAAACGGTGAATCTCACCACCATCCTCATCAGTTAGCTACCGTGGGAATATCTTTGTTTCAGAGAGCCCATCGGACCTGTGACACTAAACACCTGGACGCCGAGCTTTAACATGTCAAGCAAGTACTGCAAGACAACAAGCTCTAACAGCCGCAGTCACAGATCCCGAGAAAAGCCAGCCACAGTCGAGCGCCAGCCTGCTATACTGTGTTATGTAATAATAATAATATGTGGAGTGTCACTGACAAGATTGGCTACACCTTGAAGCGAACTTCAATCAACATGTACTTCAAGCCGCCAATGAAGATAAGTGAATTTTTACCATCCGTCAAGTGCCAACTACCTTTACAAGATGCAGGGATCTATAAAATAGATTGTGACTGCGGACTCTCATACATTGGTCAAACCAAGACAAGTATAGGCACCCGCATGAAAGAACACATAGATGATGTAAAACACCAACGCTCGTTGAAATCTGCTGTGTGTGAACATGTGCAGCAGGGGACCAACCACTACCTGAAATTTGACAAACCACAGATTCTCGCTAAAGAACACCGATTCCTACCAAGGATGCTTCGCGAAGCTATTGAAATCAAAAAACATGCTAATTTCAATAGAGAAGATGGTTGGCATGTACCACCAGCTTGGGATCGAGTAATTCAAATAGTCAAACCCAAGAAGAAGCAAACCACTGATTAAATTAAATTGAGAAACATCAATGATTAAATTATGTCGGGCACTTTAAAATAACTACACTGGAACATTGGGACAACTACCATCTTAGTCTCCCCGTGACTATGGCTGCTGAAAAGCAACCGAAACGTCGGGGAAAGTGTTAACCTAAATACAAATAGTTTTAATAGTTGTAATAATTCAATTAGCTTAAAAATGAGTAAATTTTGATAGTAGTAGTTTCTCAATGATGAAAATAAGTGTCAAATAAACAACGCGACAAAATCCGTATATAGTAGTAGAAGAAAATATTATGTAATTTACACTTATTTGAGCTAGCTTCTAAAACTTTTAATCGCCAGCAAAGAGATAAAAGCGGACTATGTATGCGTCAGACAAAGACTACTTTAATGCATAATAGTATCTTCGCAATGGGCCCAAAAATGTATAACAAAATACCAAGAAATATTAGGGAAACAAATGTAGCCATATTAGCAAAGGTTGAATAAGTTATTAAATGAGAAATGTTACTATAGTGTCACAGACTTCTTGTCAGATAAATTTTAATCGTTTTGTAAACATAATTCTGATTTTTTTTTATTTTTTATTCTTAATTTGATTATTCCATTTAGTCAATACTCGATTCTGTGACATTACTTTATTATTATTTGTATTATTTCACAATATGACACAATTTTTTGTTTTGATAATTTTACTAATTTTGATTATTATTTTATATTGTACCAACCAATTTTATATGCACACTGTTTGTTATTTATAAGTATATCTATTACAATGGTTATATCTATTATATGACACTTTTAATGGATTAGACAATTATAATTTTGATGTTGCATGTACCTAAATATATAATATCTGCACACTTCTTTTGAGGTTATAATTCAGCATGTTCTATATTATATACCTACCTACTATGTACCAACTTTATGTACCTGAGTTATGCAAATAAATGTTTGATTTGATTTTTAAAACTTCCATTTTTGTCATAAAATATTTGAAACCTCATAAATAAATTGAGCTACTTTTAAGCAATTCATTAACATAGTCCACGTAACCGCTGATGTTTTAACCAACCACAGCGGTTTTATGAATAATGATTAATCGAAAAAAAAACGCGACAAGAATTTTAATTACGGAAAAGTTAAATTAAAACTGATTGGAAACAAAGTTACAAGAAACCAACTGACCCGAATTGCGTTGTTAATGCCAATATTAATATTCTGTTTAATCAAATATTTATGGCGGATATTGTTGCCGTAAGTTTATTTCAATCTTTGTCTTGTTGAACTAATAAATGAATATTTATTATTTTGTTAATGTGGAGCAGAAGTTGAAGTAAGTAACAACTGTTTTTGAAACAATATGAATATTGGTAGGCTTAGATTCTCAGCTAGCTTTATAATTTCACCGATTATTACTGAAGGACTACTGTTAGCTTTTCATTAACAGCTTGGCTTTCTCTAGGATTACGTTCTCCGATATAATATAAGAAACAATCGTATTATATCTGGCTAAAAATCGTATTGTTTTCTAGATTTTATCTCGTTTCAAGTTTTATTATTTCGTAGCTTTACAGACTAATGTTGCCTACCGCATTGAAGCTTTATATTCAACCAACCAAATAACGGAGGTATTCCAAAGGTTTAACTTAATATTGGTAACGCATTGGTTATAGTGCGTTTCAAATACAAAGTCCCATTTGACAGTTTATCGTTGAACAGCGATAGTGAAGAGACCGTTTCAATCTACACATCACGAAATCGATTTTATCTTTCCAAACAAACTGTAATTGTGGGTTTAGAATCGAAACAAAAATGATAGAAACAGAAACACAAAAAAGGAGTCCATCTAAGTTTGACATATCGAAAGAATAGTTACATCAAACTTATATACTATAACGTGTGTAATTGTAAAAAAAATCTGGCCTTACCCTTGATTAATTCCTAGTATCACATACTTACTCTATACTTAGTATAAGTGTGAAATAAATGTGGTGTAACAGATTTTGGTTTTCAAGACGACTATTCTTTAAAAACTATGGAATATTTAAACCGTACGTCCAATATCACATCTTCAAATCCATTTTTTGATAAAGAAAATATATTAAGGGTTTGCAGAATGGGATTTAAGGTACGTTGCAACGTAATTATAATTAATACTCAATACAAATTTACAAAAGTATTTCTCGAGCAATTATTGTATTTACCTCGAATTAGTTCGAGTTTATCCGATTCATATTGGCGCGTCACTATGACTAAAAGTAAAAAAATTACCTTAGTGCGTAACCATGGTATTGTAGTAAAAAAAAATTTATTTTGATGTTTAAATTATTTAAGACTAATATCTGTAGAAATTATTAGTTGGTTATGTTTGTGAAACAATTACATAATGTTTTGTGTAATTTCAAATTATTTTTAAATAGTTTCAAGTACAATAAGTAATCATTGTTTATTTTAGCAATTTATATGAAATGTGCAGAGTTACGTACTATGAAGTGTCAAAAGGGACTTCGTATTTGAAACAGACTAAAAACTATAATAAACAGCGTTGATGCAAAAGGATGTCAGAACACTTTTAATAGCACTGCACACTATCAAATTCGTTGGATTCCTAGTAACGCCGTATAACAGGGCTTTAGAAATAAATTGTGTATTTAGTAAAGACTTTATTGAAAAATAAATATTTCATTCCGGTGTGCTTGGAAGTTTCCCAATTCGAACTAATATTATAAATGTGAATGTGTTTGTTTGTTTCGCTTACACGCCTTAACTAATCGACCGATCATCATAAAATTTCGCAAACTTAATGTCAGAAGAACAGTAAAAGACATTGGATACCTTTAATCCAGAAAAAATGGTACTGTCTCAAATTTAACTTAACCTACATTTACGCGAGCGAAGCCGGGGGCAATATCTAGTAATAAAATATTATCACAATTTTATTTTGTCCTATACGATTATCTGCACAGCTCATACATATATTGGGAGTGGCCACTTAAATCAGTACCATTCGTGTATCTATAATCATAGTAAGTGTAAAACCCATACTACATAAAAGCAGTGATAATCTCAGGAAACTGCTTAAATAGACAATGAGCTCGGGTACCTATAGAAAACTTTTTTACTGCGGATCCTTACAGTTCTTAAAACAACGCGTATATACTTACAAAGTAGGAGAACCTATAAAGCTTTATGGCAAATTGATACGCCAAATTAAGACTAAACTTCTTGATGTTACGACAATTCCAACTTTCTTTGGCGTCATATAAAAGAATCGTTCTTTGACTTCTTATGAGTGAATATAGTTTAGGGTTATTAAACTTTATATAAACGTATTTATAGATATACACTTATTGAGAGTAAGTAAGTAAATTTATGAGTTTTAATAGCTCTTAATGCACTTTTACTCGTTTATTTTTTGGCTTATCTGAACTATTATAAAAGCATCAATAGCGAAAACATTTTTGAAATCAGGCATCAACTAATCTTAACATTTAGTTGGTTTCTTGACTTAAACCTCGAAGCAGAATTTAGATGTTATATCCTTTAAAGTGTTAGTCTATAAGTGATTGACATTTGACTTACGTTTTAAGTGGCAATTAGCGCAGCGCGTCAACGCTAATGAAAAATTTGTAGAAAGGATTGTAGCTTGGTAACTTCTCTGGTTAGCGGCAGACTTGCTATTCATGATGATAACAAGAGCTCTGAAAGGATACAGCGTTGAGGTAAAAGTGCTGGATATATAATTTTGAAGTTGTGT
This sequence comes from Catocala fraxini, assembly GCA_930367265.1. Taxonomy (NCBI): domain Eukaryota; kingdom Metazoa; phylum Arthropoda; class Insecta; order Lepidoptera; family Erebidae; genus Catocala; species Catocala fraxini. The sequence goes on along the minus strand of OV884035.1, from coordinate 12,020,057 downwards.
TCGCTTTAAAACACACGCATACATAACGATACATTAGACTGAAAGTTTAAAAGTCTTTTGTGCGAGTATTTAAAAAATATCTGTTGCAATAAGGAATAAAGGTTATATCGCGCAATTATACTAACAATCAGGCCCATATGCAACATTATGTGGTTCGCATCTGCTCCTTGTATGATCGATGCATATTGCAGTTTTATTCCCAATTGTTTAGAAGACGGGATTGATCGAAATCGTTTGGTCAATACAAATTTACATTATAGACTTAATTTTGAACTTAAACTTAAGCGACCCTACTAAATAATGATATTAACACATTTTTTTAATCTTACAGGCTTTTAATCTGATAAGTTTAATAATAATAACACAGTATCTGACTGTATATAGCGAGACGAGCAAGCGGTTGCCTCGCCGCTGCTGGGTTCGAAATCCATACGTGACAATGATTTAACTGCACAAATCATTGTCACGTATAAGTATTTTGTTCTGAATCTGTGTGTACTTTGTATCTGTTAATTATATGTATGTAAAGTCCTACACAATACAAGGTTTGATCCATGGCGCAGAGATATATTGTTAAATAAAAGAATGAAAGGTAGGAAACTAATAACTTTAAAATAAACAAAAATTATTACTGTCTTGAAAGCATGCTAACTACATTACAAAATTAAACTTTGGAGATGTTTCATTTTCGGCTATGAAATGTACTAATAGCAAAAAAATAACAAAAAGTACCAGGAATCGGGTAAAAATATTATTTCCTGAATTTAAATCGAATTAGGTTTGCGCTTAAAAATAATAGTTTTTATATTACTGCCATTATAATCAATATGGTGGTGGTTCTCGGTCATATAATTTTGTGTACGTTCATGAATTATATCGAAAATTGTACGAAAGTACTATATAATAATGTAAATAATATATAAATATATATGTCAACAATAAATATGTTTTAGAGTACCATTTATTCATTTCAAATATCATACACATCTTTTCAACAAACAATCAACATAAAAAATATATTCATATAATATAATACTGATTTTGCAGGGTGCACTCCGGAATGAAATATTTTGTTTATGTTTCTTTGATAAATATTATTCCAGCAAGAGATCTTTTACTTTTGACAATCCTAGCATTCTAGGTTATGTATAAATGTCATCTACCAACTTGTCATAGATAGTCCGCACAACGAACGTCAAACATTTTATATTTTATTTTGCCCAACGAAAATACTAGAAGTGAATAAAGAATTGCTTAACTAAATGTATTTAGGGGTACATTTCCCAGATTTCCTGGGGATGAACAAGTTATAGCCGGAGTCCTATACAAAAGTGAAACATCTCCTTTGCAACACAAAACGCCTAGTCCATTCTATTCCCACCGCTTTCGGTGCGGGCTTATTACCCTCGTAGGCTTGGGTGGGCCAGTTCCAATGACGACAGAATTATCGACAATTACGCTTCGCTTCGTACGACGCGACACGACGTCATTCGTCGTCAGCCCACTGTCATCTAGAAATGACGTTTAAGGACCGTTAATTGTTCGTTCAGAATTGTCGTCTGTTACAATGTGTGGGAGTAATTTTGTTCGTGGAATAGGTTCAATGAAGCGTGTCGGATATATGTTTTGTTGAATGATTCATTGGTGCCAGCGAATTAGATGACACTAATGATTGTTTCATATTGAATATAATTAAATTTACGTATAGGAATGTTTCGGGTTCAGTGAGCCGATTTAGATGCATTTTCACTAGATTTTGCCCGCGGCTTCGCTCGCGTAAATATAAGTTATGTCAATTTTTACCTCGGGGGATTAGGAGTTTTGTGGATGACAGGTACCTTATATCCATTTCTGTACCCTTGACAACGTCTATGCTAAATTTCAGGATGATCGGTCGAGGAGTTAAAGTGTACCTAACAAATAAACAAAATTATAACTTAGGATTTTCGTTTAGAAGTTCGTGGAATCCCGTGGTTCACGAGTGTTTTGTTTACAGATAGGTAATTCTCAGTAACAATACAAACTCTGAAACATGTGGAATTTAAACATACATGGGTATATTGCATATGGGTACGATCCCATACGGGACAAAAATTGTGTGATCCACAAATAGTAGTTCCGAGTCTGGATGTTCTTTTTCTCGGTTGCTTGAATGTTTGTAAAGTCTCTCGCGACACAGGAATTATTATTCCTAGTGCGGGAGTTGTCTTATTCGGTAGAATTTAATTCCTGTAAACAAAAAGACTTGTGATAGGAGTGGATGTACATTTGTAATGTGACCACGACCTCTTTAATCGCAGGTTTGATATTAAATTAGATTTCATTAGGCTATCGCGGCTTTAGATGGATTTGATCACAATTATTTGTGTCTGCTAACTTTGAGTTAATAAATTATAATTAAAATTTGTATAATAAACATTAAAGAATATTAAAAAAACTAACTAACTAATAGCTTTTTAATTTAAAATAAGTACTAGCTGTCAAAAGTAACTTTTCGAATATTATTTTAATATTTTAATAAACATAAAGCTGAGATCAACATCAACCTTTAATCTCTTGCAAATTAACACGAAATGTCAACGTAATACAATTTCATCAATCCCATTTTCGCAACACACGTCTTGGAGATACTTAACTATAATACATTATAGTCCAGAACCTTAAGGTTTAATAAATATGTGGTATGTAAGCGAGCGAAGCACAAAGCCTCGCCCGCCGCAGTAAGCCTTGCCGCCGATTGGCCGACGAAGCATGGCTTACCCACTGTATAGGGTTTCAGCCCCACGTGGATCACTCTAGTAATACTACGTCGCTCCGATAAAAGTTTTAAGCTGTTTTTAAAAGGGATTTTTCTGGCTTCTTACTTGACAGAGAGGTGTGAAGTTTTATTACTTTATAGATTTATGTTACACGCACTGTAAAAAGAGACGGCGTTAACCTAAATAAGAACATAAAAGGTGCAGTATATAGGCTTCCTCGTAAAGGTGAACGCAGACTGGCCTCAATGGATTTTTTATATACTGCAAACTATTGAAAAGATTATTAGCTATAACTGCATTAGAAAATCTTACTTGTGCTACGCTTATTTCTGTAGTTTTTTGATAATCATGAGCATTAATTTTATGTCACATACTAGCTGAAATCGCGACTTCTATCACGCGGTGGTTTTGGTTCATAAATATTACACAATTTATAGATCATATTTAATAGAGATGTCAAGCTGTATCTCAGGCAATATTCAACTAGTTAAGATACAAGATGCATCGGTATTTAAGTTACAGTAACATCTGTTTAATTAAAATCCGCCCAGCCTTATTTAAGTTTTTAGAGAACAAACATACTGACAGACATACATGCCAAAATATATACTATCGGACGTTTTGTCTATTTTATAAATTATCTGGCTGATTATTAAAAATCTATTTAATGGTAAAAACTTTTTGATCTCTACAGCTTAAATATAGTCTAGATAACACACGCCAAAAATGGAGACTCAACTAGACATGTCTTGTAAAATCACGATGCGCATCCAACGTCTACGGAAGTAACATGCACTACAATATAAATAGTTCAGTATTGCCGTAATGTACACATTGCAGTGACTTCATCGGCATGTATCTCACAGCAATTCATTGTTGCACTCACGCGCACCGATACATAAACATCGTTGCATAGGATAACACATAAAACAAATCTGTGCGTGCGACGCGCACGGTGTATGCACGTTCGCCTTAATTATGTACTATAAATAAAAGCATCAAAGACAACAGAAATATTACCGTAAGCAGGCGACTGGCAGGCGAATTAGAGATCGCTGTAACGTGTTTGATGGTAAACAGGTGAATACCGCTGCCGATGTATTCTTCTTATTGCCATGATCAAGTATATTCTTAGAACACAAGGCAGAGACACCTTAACACACAAAAGTCATAATTCACAAGTATACGTGTTTATCTCGCGCCAGCAACACATTCATAACTTAACAAAAACAAGGACGACCTCGGTATCTTCGACAAAGTTCGCAACCTTATTGCCAATTGACATCCAGACACGAATACCGCTTTCGGTCGTGATCGAATGAAAGAAAGATACTCGTTATTTGCGAGTCGGCGTTCGTACATAAACGTTATCACTAACTAGCGATCTGGGCGGATCGATCCCCTTGATTCGCTCACGAAATTAAGGAAATCGCTCATGGGGATATTATTCTCGGCGAAGATATCATCTGTTCTGGATGTGGAAGATTTGCGCTGTACTTTTGCGAGATTTTTCGGTTCTACCAACTTTTTGTTGATGATGTGCCCTTATCGGTTGATGAATCTTTGGTTGTAGGATAAGATACGACGTGGATAGATTGGCTTGATCTAACCAATCTATTTTTGTAATAGATATCTATTTTCGTTATAATATGGAGGATTAGTGTCACAGTAGCAAAATGTAAAAATGTCATTTGATGGGTAACTATTTAGAAAGTAATGTAGTAGGTATGGTTCTAAAACCTTGGGAATTAGATAAAGCCGGTTGTCACGAATATCTGGGATAATCGAGAAATCAGATTGTCACGAACATCGGTACAATCTAAATAATCTCAAATAATTTTACCTTAAAAATTTTGTATTTCTTTACGCGATGAATAGACAACAGAAGTATTTGCTTGTGTTATATATGTGCATAAGCTTGTCAAAGAACAGATACAAATGTATGGGGTAATGTAACGCGCTGAGCGTGTTTTTCCTGGACCTCAGTAAGGTTGCTAGAGAATAGTAAAGCGACACTAGCCTTTATAATAATTTAGGGAACTTATTATTTTTTAAAGTATTTTTTTCATTTTCAAAATGTCGTTTTTATGGGTAAGTATTTATTAAATAATTGAAGTATATAATCGATTTTTATATGAAACACATATTTATTATAATTCGGTAAAATAATATGAAGCAAAAAAAGCAAAATTAATATCGTAATGACTTTCGTAAAATGAAATCTATGACCCTATAAAAATAAATCCTTAAACGATTGAAATTAATATAAATCTCATCCAGATCCCCTAGATAAATTTGTTTAATCGAATGGCTTAGATTACCTCTTATCTAGATTTAAATATCATATAAATAAACAATTATATCGTTTCAATTTGCAGTTAGAGTCGCGTTGTATGGTAGAATTGGCTTGTAAGATAGAATTAATCTCATCGATATAATACTTGCAATTAGTTATCTATTGCTAGTGAATAAACGTAATTATAGCCTACAATAAAGAAAGTTTACCTAGTGGCAAAATTGGTCACATTGCTAAAACTATAGCAGTATTTATACTAGACTGACCCAAGACTTCACCCGAATGAATTTCACATAAACTTATACCGGGAAAACGTATTTAATGTATTTAATCTAGAACATGGTCTATCTATGCGCCAAGTTTCATACAAATCCCTTCACCACTTTCAGGTTTATAATATTTAACATGACTATCATTGGTCTGAATTATGCTGAAGTGCAACTTGAAACCTGATTTCTTCCAGTGACATAACTATATAAGCCACGAAGCCATTAGCTTGGTATTGAAAAGCTTGTGTTGTCTGCATATTTACAAAACTATTTCATAATTTTATCTCTAATTTTTTCTAGTGTAGTATTTATTGGACGATGTCGACTCGAAACCTAGGATTTCGCTAGTTCTCTAGGAGTAGACTGGTGACGTACCTTCACCCTAAAGCAAATTATATCCTTGCGACTATGTATTTACGCGGTGAGTAGTTGTCAGACTCCTTAAATAGACACTTATCAAAGCACCGTAAGAAACATCGTTAAAAATTAAATAAATTCTTAACATTTTATCTAAGTTCTCATGCCCAATAATTTACCTTTAAATATCAGTATAGAAGTTACAAAACCACGTCACTCTTACTAAACATTAAAATATTGCTATTAACAAACACAAAAACATTTGCGTATTACTCATGTCACCAAAAATAACAGCGATCATACATAAGCTCGCCCGAAATTAATTCAACGCCAACTTCATATTCACACTACAAAAAAACACAGCGTGATACTTAAACAATAAAGCTTACTACTAAAATATAAGGCCATCCACACACAATACGTGGAATCACACCATTCTTTAGGTTCAAACAAAAGCAAAACGCCCACAGCCCACAATTATCAGCTTTCTATCCCTTTTTTTCTATGGTAAGATGGTAACAAATTGTTTTAGTCGTTCGTAGGAGATGTCGCCGTCATCGTACGTTTTGACGAATTCTGGGTGGTCTGTCTAATTGCCTTGTGACGTTGTGACAAATCTGGCTAAGTCAACAGTAGATAATATTATTATATTTGATCAATGACCTCCGGCATACGATAGGTTTTGTTTTTCTTTTAATTTGGTTGGTTGAGTTAGATTAGTAAGGGTATAATTTTTCTTTGACGAAATGTTGCCCACGGTTTTGTTCGCGTTGTTTTAACCGAGATAATTAGCGATGTCTAATCCAAGGAGCATTTTTAATTTAAACTGCTGTTTCTTACAAATTTTATTTGCCTTTCTCTTTTTCTTTGTTTGGCTATCCATCTATTAAATGTATTTTTTATTTTTGCCCTAGTGGCTGACGAGTTATCGGGACACCTGATGGTAAGTATTATTCTTTGCTTATGGACTTCAGTGATGTCAAGTCTATATGTTACGGCTAATAGCCGAAGTGCGGCTACACCTAGTTTTAGCCGGCTACAACTAGGTGCAGCCGGCCACATGCGGTTAGGTTATGTTAGGTTACTTTTGAGTTGTACCTGGCTAAAACTAGGTGTAGCCGCACTTCGGCTATTAGCCGTAAAATATACACAAACAAGCCAATATTAATACTTTTTGCGTTTAATCAAAAACTAAAATGTGAATATGTATTTGTCAATTAGCAGATTTTCATATTAACAATATTATTCAATATATTCGCTTGCAGTTAATATCATATTAGCAACAATAATAATTAAAGAGGCTTTAACACATCCAATTTAAAGCCAGCAAAATACCAAATTATATGAGAGCATATAATTTATTCCTAAATAAATAATAATCCAATTTTTATAACATGTATCAAATATGTTACAAAACCATAATCCGATATCACAATAAATCTCGCAAAGAAATAGTTCAGTTTAAAATAAATGTTACTCTGTGTTAAACAATTTTACAGCTCATAATGATACATTTTATGTGAGAAGTTATCTTTTTTATTGCACCTAGTATTACAAGCTTACATATTATTATATTTACATTACTTTATATAAAATTAGTTCAATAGCATTACGTTTAAAAAATTGCCATCACTTATTTTTGGATACCCCAACAAGCTAGACGGCTTACTTCGGTAGTACAATTAATAAGAATCAAATGATACTACAAACTATAAATGTACATATTATGTGTACTGTCGACCTCGATGGCGTAGTAGTTGGTGTAACCGACTGCCACGCTTCAGGTCGCGGGTTCGATTCCCGCACAAGTCAAATATTTGTGTGCATGAACATGGATGTTTGTCTTAGTCTGGGTGTTTCTATGTATAATATGTATGTATTTAAAAAAAAAGTATATAAGTATGTTTATCCATTGTCTAGTACCCATAGTACAAGCTCTGCTTAGTTTGGGCTAGATGGTGTTGTGTGTATGTGGTAGAATATTATTATTATTATTATTATATATATTGAGAAGTGATACACTCCGCAACTATTGGCTGAAGCTGCCTGAAGTTTCCTGTTACATTTTGCTTGGTAATAAGGCAAAAGTCATTTGACACTAACATTTCATGAAATTGTTCGTCAGTTTAAAATATGTGTAATTGTCGCTCGTTTATTGTCTAAGCAGCTAAATATTAAAAGCTCTGTATTCAAGTAGGTATATCATTTAAGCTAAATATATATTGCAGTATACGAATCTATAGATAGACTGTATATACTCAAAAGTTTAGGTTAGGTAAGGAGATTCATTCAGTTATTTTTAGGTCCCATGTAATAGAGGCTATTGCCGTATATCGAACACATTTGCTTACTCTGTGCTGTTCCTGAGAAATGCCTACCAGAAAAACCAAATGACACTTTACCCGATCCAGAAGTTGTTCACGATTGTACTCAAACATCAATTAAAACTTATGTCACGAGAGCATCAAGCCTAAAAATAATTTATATAATTATTTAATACGATATTTATTGAAATCAAAGTACTCTATACGAATATTATCGCGGATTATTTTAAACATATCTTGTTAAAATAATAATTATATTAATAAATGCAGTAATTATTGTAATAAACATCGGGGAATATGGGTCTAAGTATACATAGTTCAATAGTAATTTTAACAAGTTGTGTTCAAATAAACCGTAACAAAATTCGTAATAATGTAATTACATTTTTAAGTGTAACACATTACTAGAGGGACAGGGACCAAATAGTTTAACTAGCTATTCCGATGTTTTAACGAAATATAAATCTAAATGTTTAGAAATTTAAGGAATATTTTAATGAGCGGTCAAAACTGAATGGCATGTGGTATAAATGCATTTAATGTGAACCTCTTCATGTCCTGTGGTTTGCTGCGTCTAAATTAAATCGAAAGCAAATCGTGATCGCGGTTAGATTGCGTTTCGGACACATTCCTGGCAGAAGCTTTGCGTATTTAATGAAAAAGGTAGACTCGCCTAATTGTGACGTATGCAATAAAATGGATGATATATACCATCTACTAATGGATAGTGTCAGGTACGCTGATAAAAGAGCCCATTTTATAAATAAATTTAAATTAAATTTATACGATGTCGGTATGTTTCATAGTATTCTAGCTGAACCAAACTCTGATACAGCTAGAATATTATATTTACATTTAATTACAGTGATTGTGATTAGTAGCTATTAAGATTAGCCTACTATTTTTGTAGTAGTTGTTTCCTTTTTAGAATAAGGTACGATGGGATTGACATTGTCATTATTTTGTACAAAAATTCCTTAAAATAAATAAAGATTAAAAAAAAGTGTAACATTAGTAAAAATAAACCAATATTATGTGTTCCTGATTACATTATATGCTGCTCAGCATAGACTTTAAAAATATGAACTCGGTAGACGGCAGTAGACTCGGCTTCTACTACCACCTCCAGATAGAATTTATCTATAAGATAAAAGTTTCGCCATCTCTCTTCTTTAACCTAACATGAGTAAGACAGCATGCGATTTATCTTTCAGATAACTTTTACTTGTCAGGTAGGACAGGCAGTTACTCTCTTACGACAATAGCTTGACAAATGTGGGTGTTTAACATTCACATCTACATAATATTTAATAATTGCTGCCTGGATGGCGTAGTGGGGAGACCAACAGACTGCAATGCAGAGGGCCTCGGGTTCGAACCCACGTCGCGCACCTCTGACTTTCGGAAGTTATATGACTTTTCGAAATTATGTGCGTATTGATTGACAATTATCGCCTGCTCCGTGCCTCGGAGAGCACGTTAAGCCGTCGGTCCCGGCTGCCATGAATAACTATGGCAGTCGTTATTGGGAAAGTCAGTACCCTCTAATATCCTGACACTGGTCTAGACCAGACCAGACGATACCCTAAGGCTAGCCTTAGGATATCGTTAGCCTTTGAGTTGCGGAGGTCAGGTGGCAGCCGCTCCGTGTAAAAACTGATATCGAGTCAAATCCGGTTAGACTAGAAAAGCTGACCCCAAGTGACTTGGGAATAATAAAGGCTGAGGGAGAAAAAATAGTTGTTCCTAGTCTTGTTGTATTTTGTATCCATTGTTTAAAGTTTGCAAGGTCCCCCGTCTGCCTAGTGCAGAAGTTGTCTTCTTAAAACGCTTTTATTAGCTTGACCTGTATCTATCCATCTATGTAACGGAAACAAAGTCGGATCGATTTTCACCCAATTAAAACATTAGTTTAACTAACGCATAAGAATAGGTACTTCTATGAAAAACTACAAGCATATAAGTAGGTATGGAAATCAGAACTCTATTATCAAAAACATATTATGTGTCATACAAAAACAATTAAATAGACGGCCTATTCCTACAACCTGTAAAACAGTATCTCAAAGGAGTATTAATACGTTTTCATTTACATATAAATAATGCATTGATAATTCGAGTTGAATTACTCCGGGGAGTTCGCTCGCACAGTAGGATATTAAATGCATATTAATCAGTTTAGTGCCGGTTTGATGCTTTGCTATGTTGAATATTTTCCTGTGCGGAGGAATAAATAAAATATGAGCTTATATGAAACGTTAGATATTAAGTGAAACCCAGTGTTTTGTTTCACTATATATGTACTTAATGCTTTATGCTTAAAACGTTTGATTTTAGAAGTACACATTATTACGTTTGTACCTATGATACATCAGTTAAGAAATATGTAAATCACTGGTTCCACTTATTTACACTAGTAGCGCAAAGTTTTAGATGTCACGAGCTCGCCCAAGCCAATATACTGAGTGTTGTGGGTTCGATGACAAAAATTTGCGTGATCCCTAAATAGTTCTTACGAGTCATTATTTATCTATTATATTGATATGTATTTGTTAAATCCCACGTGACACGTGCGAATCACTTTCACATGCGGTCGCGACCCCGCTGAGGTTTCGGCCCGGTTTTAGTGGCGTTCCGGCCACTACACAAGCAGACCTACGTTTTAGGCATTTCTCACTTTTAAAAGCCCTACTGTCCTCCCCCTCTCCCCCCTAGTAGGGAGACGAACACGATACAGAGGCGCACGTGGGAACACGCACGCCACCTCTTAGACCTGGTGCTGATCGGATGGCAGGCAGGCCCACGGAGCACACCACCCCCAGGTCAATCCTCAGGGTGGCTGGTCATCTCGCGCCCTCCGGCGCTCGGCTCTGCGGTTGAGGAGAAAGTTTAAGCGCTCCCCCGCCTCCTTGATGGAAATGACTTCCTCACAGAAGGAGGCGACGGCTTTCCGCGACCTCTCACTCCGGACCATAGACTGAACTATGGTAGGGAGCGAGAAGCCAACCAATCCAACTGCCGCAATCAACTCACGGCGCTGGGATGCCTAGGCGGAGCAATCCGCCAAAGGGTGCAGCGCCGTGTCCTCAACAACGTCGAGGCAGTCGGAGTCGTCGGGTAATTGTTAAATGACAAAATAATATAGATGAGGTTTGGGAGCTCTTCTATTAAGTTAAAAATATAGTGTATGTGGTCAAGGGTACAAAAAGGACAAGAGGTCTTTTATGTAGGAAAAAATACTGTTCGACAGCGAGCGTAGCCGCAGGCAAAAGCTAGTATTGTAATAAGTTGTTCACACATAATTATTTGACTATTTACCTGCATCCATATCCGCCAATCGTAGAATTGGGAACTTAAGGATTTCAGTTTAAATCCTGTTTGAGATCTTCATAAATCGTGAGACAACGGATAACCCCAAGCAATTTTAAAATATCTATCCGAAGGCCAACAACTCTTAAAAGGACTAAATAATTTTAATACCTACCTTGTCCCACAATTGGCGAATAGCGAGAAGTGAGTGTAGCGACAATCCCTTAAGATTTCGATAAGCAACGAGATTCAAATAGTTACGATAGTTTTACGAGTTATTCTACGGACACGTGAGTACGACAGACGGCTAATAAGGTCGCTCGTGAACAAAAATTCAATCACACTGGCGTAGTATAGGGTTTCATTAAGTCCACAGCACTAATAAATGGTTCCCGAGCGAATTGATTCTATAATAAGTTCTTACAACCACAGTCTATAGATCCGACGGTATATTACAAACTTAATGAGTATTCGTTTATTAATATATCGCTTTTTCAGAAATGGTTTCAGTGTAATTTTATTAACTTGTTTGGTCGATGACTCTGAGATAATCTGATACTCATAAGGGTGCACACATGCAAGCATCCAAACCACCACCATTGATACCGGAGGAATAGGTGTATTTGTATGCTTCTATTGCCTAATGGTTGTATTTTTTACTACACGAATAACGCAGTTTTAAGGTGGTCCGCTCCGAATATTGTGGTCAATCGCTAAAGATTTGTGCAATCCACAAATAGATCTAAGTCTAAGTGCTATTTGTATCCGTTATTTCAATGTGAATAATAATTCTTTTTTTTACGAAAATTGCATAATTATATGACATGATTACTTAAGAACTATAAACAATGCACTTATGTATATAGGACTCCTGTCTCCCAAACTAGGTAATAACCTATATCTTGGGAGCCTGTGTTCCAATGTTTGTAAAAATCTTCGTAAATGCATGTCCCGAGTGCAGAAATTGTCTTTTACTAAAAATATAAATAATTACTAGAAAATGTTTTTTGGCACATATGTTATATGTGACATCACACTAATTAGCTACTGCTGATGAACTGCGAAAATGTAGGATTGCTAAAACATAGCAAAAAGTTGTAAGACTGCTAAAATAGTTAATTTATTTGATTCTGTGATTACACAGTCGTACACACATCAACCTAGACTGTTTGGACTTTGAACTATTAGAAGTTGAACGCTGCGAGTCGTGCGAGAGAGTGCGTTATATTTTTGTTACGCTCTATCCTTACTATTACATCGACACCACTATGCACTGTCCCTTTCCGACAATTCTCTATTTTGTATGTAGCGTAGTTATGCGTATATAGGGTGTCTAACTTGATGTGTAACCGTATGTACCAGATACATACAATACATATAGAATACTCGGGGTATTGTCTAGAATATCCGTAAAGAAACAAATATTTTAACTTCTACGCTTAATATTAAGACGTAAGTAGATATCTGAAATACCAATGCGTGTTTCCATCAAAATGTCTAGTCCAACTTTAACTATATTCAGAACACGCGTCTAATACTTATTCCTTTTTAGCCCTTATAAGCAAAATTATGGCTGTTCATCTTCGATATAAGTCGATATATGAGACATTATATTTAACGTAAAGGTATATTGTGCACTTATTTTTAAACTAGCTTTTACTCGCGGCTCCGTTTGCGTAAAAGAATAGTTAGATTATGTTAGTAACAGTACTTTTTTTTAAATATGATAAAGTCTATGTTACTCGCTAAAAATACAGCCTTCAAATGGCGAAATAATTTTTAAAATGAGTTGAATAGTTTTTGATTTAAACTATTCAAAACAAACAAACAAACCATTAAATAAAAATCAAATCTTTCCTCTTTATCAGATTAGTATAGATTAAAATAACGTAGGTATGTTTACATTATGCCACACCTCAACACAATTATAATATTTTAGCTGTATGATCGACCTTTCTAGCAGCGTAAGTCTAAGAATTCATACAAACTTTTTAGAATATTTAAAACTCGCCTGAGGCAATTATGTTTACTCGTACTTATATGTAAGCAAGCGCATAGTGAAATTGCATTATTTGTGTTATTTTCTTTATCTAAGATCGTCGCCACAGCTCGACCAGTTATGGCACCAAAGTATAAAATATTTCGCCATAAAAGTTTAAGCATACTTAAAATGTTATCTTGAAAGTCGTCGGTGAGTGTCGCTGTAGAATGTAGGAACGGCAGATTAGCTTCGCGCAATACTTCAAAATGAACCAAGAAATAAACATTATAGAAAAATTGTTGCTTTCGCTCAAACTTTGCTTTCATGCGATTAGGTAAGAAGCTACTTCTCCTTCTACAGTGTGACTGTACTGGTTAAACATTGTACATACTTAACATGTCTTATGGTCAGACGTATCGCATAATTAAAAAAAAAAAAAAAAATCTGTGTAACCTGCAAAGAAAACCTTTATAAAAATTTGTATCAAATATCCATAAAATGTGGACACTGCGCGTGTCGCACACAGCTGACACAGCTGTCGAGCGCGCCGCGCTACTGAGGCTAATGACCTTTGATAAGAAAAGGACTGGCAGGGGTGCAAATTCAGGAGAGTACGAGGTGCGGTAGCAGGGGTTGGGGACGGAGGTTTTATTTAGCTTTGGTATATGCGCAAGAGTGTCCGTACATTAAGTTTTTATTGGATAACTAGGTCAAATTTTAAGTACCCTTTTTTAGATATTCGGGTCCAGAAACGAGTACTGAATGCCCTCCTTCAATATGTCCAGTCTATTACCAATCAGCCTGTATATTGATTAGATTACATTAATTACACCGAGCATGCTATAAATGTACGAAAGTAAGCTTGTGCTACATGTGTGAGTCAATCTACCTGCGCGAGCAGCTCACATCGGTCGTTTAGACAATTCATATAACCAGCATAAGGTCTCAGTTTACTTCAAGTTCGAATAAACCACATTTATTTAGAGAAAAGTGCAAAAGCATTGTTTATTAGTCTAATAAGGTATAGTAGATAATCTACTATACCTTATTAGAATAATAAACGATGCTTTTGCACTTTTCTCTGTGATTCTCTGATCTGAGATTTGACTATGAGGTATAAACCTCATAGTCAAACCTCAATGTGAGTTCTTCGCCTTTGGACAAATGGGTTAGCTTGACGTTTGTGAGTGCAGGTGCTTTAGTAGTGCGGCGAATCGATAATAGCCGTAAGTACTGTCCTCCCAATGAATTTAATGCCTTAATCGACTTTATAGCCGCTGAGCATAATGGTGGTCTATTTTGAGCCGAGAAACGGAGCGCGAAGAATCTTCAATTATTTTTTATGTTCATTTTTGTCATGAACGGTAAATTGATTATAAGTAATTATTACATTAGTTGCCTGTCAAGCAAGCATTATCGTTATTGTTTGTTTTAATGATAAAAATAAATTCATAATAGGTATGGATGTCGATCTTCTTATAAATAACTATCTATCCCTTGTCCTTTCTACAACCCTAACCACGTGTATACGAAATTTTATGATGATAGGTCGAGCAGCTATGTCTTAAAAGCGTAACAAAGATACAAACTCACATTCGCATTTATAATATTAAAATGTACTTTTTGAAACTAGAAATAAACATTTTACTATTATTAAAAAATATATATTAGGATTGTAACGAGATCTTCTAAACTGAGTAGTATATTTAATGAGATACTTCTTAGTTTAGAACATCTTGTAGACTGTACGATCTTCCAGTATTTAATGTTCACTCCATATCAAGTAATTGACTAACTCACACCTTATATATATTTTCTTCTTATGGTATAGGTGCGCCATATCCTTGGTAGAAATGCGCTTATAAGGCCGAACCTCATCGAGTCATTTCTCCATTAATTCTAAGTATCTTGCCAAATATGTGTAATAGATATGTGCATCCTTTCTATTTCATGATATGTTTTTAATCTATCTCATATCTAGACTTTAGCAAGTCTGTTACGGGTAATTTTGATGTAAAATAACAGGTCAGTATAGAGTTGTATATACGATGAATAAATGAATCGTTAGTTACTTTACTTAACAATTAATTGACCGCGATGGATACATCAAAGGACATACCGTATGACAACTGGAGCAAAATCACAACAGACTAGGTGACAGACCTTAGTGAAGATCGTTCAATAAAATAGATAATATTTAAAACGCCTAGGTAACAAAAGAAAATTCATATATAGCCCAAGTTGCGCTACTAACTTAATATATTTAATCTATAACTAGGTTCTTTCAGTGAGCTTTGGCGAACTCACCCACGAAATTCAAGTGAAATCAAAGAATAAGTAGGAAAAAAGATTTCACTTCGTTTATTACTGAGAACCATATGTCGAGTTTACCACACTATGGAACCCTAGACACGCTATAGCTTGATAATAAACAGAAAGTACAGAAAAGGAAGTCGGGAGAACTTCATGATGATCGGTCAAGTAGGCGTGGAATAACAAACAAACTCACATTCGCATTTATACTATTAGTTAAGATATTCAAACAAGAGTTGTATACACCAGCTGCGGGTAGGCCTTAAAAAAATAAATAAAACAACAAGTCTATACTTCTGCCTCATTTCCATACCACGCTCCCCCTCACATTGTCTCCTGTCATTACATCTAAAGGTACATGTCCTGCTCGCTGTCTGCCTTAATACGATTTAGTCTACAATTATTTTCGTCTGATGACATTACAGAGTTAGGGGTGAACTGTTCGCCGAACAGATACTGATCATGAGTTTAATTGTACGTGGCGCTAACGTAACGTTTCAGCTACAAGTGACGACGGGAGAGGCTTACATGACGCTGTGTTCTATTTATCTTTAAACGTAATAAAGTTCAGCTTCATGCGTCTTTACGCTTGTGTATTCTTCTGGGTCAAATCTACGTATATTGTTTTGTATGTCTGTTTTTGATGATTAACTAGGCATGAATGGCGTAGTGTTTGACGCTATTGTCACTGTGCCAAGTGTCGTGGATTCGATACCCAAACGGGCCAAAAATTTGTGTGATCCACAAATTGTTGTGCCAAGACCGTATTATTTGTGCTCGTTGATTGAATGTATGTAAAGATCTCTGCGACGCAGGATTTATTATTAGTGCGGGCGTAGTCTTTTACTTAACACAAAAAAAAATTGTATGTAGCGCAAACAATTGCTTCCTACTCGTGTTTGCGCCTGACGCCGGAAAGTGGTGTTGGGTTTCAATTTTAACTTTCCTGTAGTTACACGGAGTCTGCAAATGTGTACATAGTCAGTAGACCTCTACATAGAGCTTCAAATAAAAAACACAACTACCTTAAGAAAAATACTTTTTTTATGTAAAGGTTAGTTTTAGAAACCAAATAAAAATATATGTTGTCATAGCACAAACAACATTTATTATTACACTAGTCCCATTGTTAATGGCGACCCTGCCTGTAACTGTAGTCATGCACACGTGAGCGCGTTCCGAATAATGACACTATAATGAACAGGGCTTAGACAAGCATTCAAGACTCTTCTCTCTTAGCCTTTATTATTCCCAAGTCACGTGGGGTCGGCTTTTCTGGTCTAACCGGATTTGACTGGATATCAGTTTTTACACGGATCGGCTGCCACCTGACCTACGCAATCCCGAAGGCTAACGATACCGTAAGGCTAGACCAGTGTCAGGATATTAGAGGGTACTGACTTTCCCAATAACGACTGCCATAGATGTTCATGGCAGCCGGGACCGACGGCTTAACGTGCTCTCCGAGGCACGGAGCAGGCGATAATTGTCAATCAATACGCACATAATTTCGAAAAGTCCTGTAACTTCCGAAAGTCAGAGGTGCGCGACGTGGGTTCGAACCCGAGACCCTCTGCATTGCAGTCTGTTGGTCTCCCCACTGAGCTATCGCTGCTCGACAAGCATCCAAGGCTAATATACAAATATAAATATATTGAATTCTTGAAAATATGCTTGTCTACTGTTGTATTATTCATTTATTATTAGCCATGTTTAAACTATATCATTACAGGTCACTTGATTCTCTCAGTATTGGAAGGGTTAAACTATAGTCCACCAAACTGGCCCAGTACAAATTGGCAGACATCACATATTTTCGTAAAAATTATTTAGAGATCTTAAATATTAAGGATTCCTTGCAATGTTTTCTTATACCAATGAAGCTAGTGATAATTAATTATTTATAAGCACATAACTTCAAATAACAATAGACAAGTACTGTAGGATCGAACTCGAGACCTCTTATTAGCAAGCCAGTATTGTCTCCACTATGCTATCGCTGCTTTTGCCAATGTCAGTAGTTATGTATTGTAGATTTTAAACAGGAACAAGAACTAATGTGCTCGTAATTCCGTTATTTTAAAGACTGGCTCCTATTGAGAAGAAAATAGTAAATAACTATTAAACGTAGCATCTATTGACTTTTTTATAGTACAAGCATATTAATTGTAGAGGTTCAGTTCAAAGTTTGTAAGAAAAAATAATAAGGTTACGTTTTAACCATGATATTGCGAAACAAAGGACATTATTACAAAATACAGCTATATGAATGTGCATATATGGCCTTCATAAATCTGATAATACAATTTATTATTTCGGAAACATTATTAATCTTTATGCTTAATAATAATTTTGTTTTTATTTATACTTATTTATAGAAGAACTTACACGAAATAACATTACAACTTTTATGGTAGTAACATGAATTATTTTAGTCTGAAACTAAAGGTTTGGTCTAGACATTTGGACCGCCCACCTTTAACGTAATTGTTGTTTTCTCTTTATTTCTACAAAAAGTAATTATTTATCGCTTGACTTAGGCGTAGTGTAAATCATACCTATTAAAACATTAATAAGTAAGATCGCGAAATACAGGGTTTGCCGGGTCGAGCGAAATGTAATCCCTAATGCCAAATAGTTTTTCTATTTGG
The DNA here is from genome assembly GCA_930367265.1 of Catocala fraxini. Classification (NCBI taxonomy): domain Eukaryota; kingdom Metazoa; phylum Arthropoda; class Insecta; order Lepidoptera; family Erebidae; genus Catocala; species Catocala fraxini. Next base: position 12,001,798 of record OV884035.1, on the reverse strand, counting down.
CATTTCTTAGCAAGGACGGAGTCACAAAATGTGTCCGATGCATAACATTTTACAGTTTTGTTATGACAAAAACGAAGAATATGATTCCGACATTTAATAAAGCCAATCGCAATCGGTGCATTGACAATAATAATTACTAAAGACAATATGTATTGTTCCACTAATATTATGAATGGGTAAGTTTGTAGCCAATAAATATGTTTTCCAACTAATATTATAAATGTATTGTTGTGAAAATTTTCGGATGTTTCTTACTGAATTACGCGTAAACGTATTTAATAAACAGCGTTGTTTAAGAATGTCGTGACTCCCGCGCTCGCGGGCAGTAGCTAGCTGAGAATATATGTATGTACAAGAAAACGGTAATTAACGCGATCATGCTAGGTATTTTTACTAGGACTACTGCAACCTGGCCGAAACGCCAACCGGTTTAAAAGAGTACGTAAACATCTAGCATGATTGTGTTAGCTTATCGAAATTAATGTTTTAATTTTATATAGATATTGCGCATTTCAAAATTAATAAGTTGTGAATTGGAAAGCATTGCCTAATGATCCGATTAAATATAACGGAAGTTCGTATAAAATAATATAATGTAGGTAGGTACTATAATATGTCTTGATTTTAACATGTATTTTTAGAATATATCTAGTTATTTAAATATGTGTTAATTTAAACTTGTGTTTTTAGAATATTTTATATTTATCGGTCACTCAACTGACATATCTGGTAGTCGTTACAAAATAACGTTTGTTAGTCAATTGAGTGCTTGTTATTTTTATTTTACTGACTGTTCATACTTACCATTTTCGGTAAGTAAGAACAGTAAGTCGCTGTTGAGCTTCAAACCGAGTAGGTTTATACTATTAAATAGTGATTGTGTCACAAATAAAAGTTATTGTAAAACATAACGGTTTGTTTTAATATCTCACCATCTAGAAGAATTAACAATTGCTAATTTAACTTTTGCCACTTAATACATAAATTATGCAACAGTAATGTATAAAAGTGATTATAGCTGTAAATATGTATATGAATGACGTGGCCAGATCTTAGAATTGATAACTTCATGATGTGGTCCACCACTCTATGAAATTATTGTTTTTTATAAAATGGAAAATATACATCATGATATGGTCTGACCAGATCAATAAATAATTAGCGTTTGACAACATGAACAGCTAAACGCATTGCTACTTCTACTTCAACTTAAGATCAAGCCATGACATGTATAGTTTAAAGTCAAACCCACGGACGTGTAGAAAACTATTACAAGCTCATAATCACACAATGCTTTCTGTGATTAGGCCTGCTGGCATAGATAATTGTAATATCCAATTAAGTAATTTAATCTAACACAAGAAGATTCTTGTACCAGTATAGAGATCTATACTGGTACAAATTAATATCACACGTACTATGAATTTAAAGCTATACCTGAAGCTCTAACAATAGGCTTTACTGGCTTAGAACAATAATAGAGTAATAGATGCCTCTATTAGCGAACGATAAAAGCCCTCATCGTATAATTTATTGCTATTTATTAATGAAGGCAAATAACCCTAAATGTGAAAAGAATTTACATAACATCAGTTTTACTGCCAGCAGTCACGGATGATTTAACAAAGGAAGAAATTTGGAAACGGCTCGCCCTGTTCACATCATTATCAAATTATACTATCTTTGAAAATATATCAAATGCCACAAAATATATCATATGTCACAGTTTCTCAAACTAAAACGGGAAGAGAACACTTGTTATTGTTATATTTCTATATACATTTACTCTGCGCGTAAATAATTGCGTGGCGTTGTGCCTTCTTATATTATCAGTATCATCATTACCAGTGTCGCAATTCAAGCCACATACGACGTATGCTAAGTTTCTTATTAGATGCTACATTTTATAAACTTTTCTTAGTTACATACTTTATTGAGCATGTTTCTATGCCACTATGTTCGTATATTTCTACTTAAAATAGGCCAGTTTCGGCGCTAGTACTTTCTTGTCTTTGCATAAATTTGGTCAAGGTTTGTTTTATTTGACGTATCTGGTCACATACGTAGAATAAAACACAGTACTTGCTTATTATAACATATTATTTGTGCGAATTACTCTTACACAGTAAATCTTCAGCGTTTGATCGCTTCTTAAAACTTTGGCAAAAATCATGATTACGGAAAGCAGCTTAGTAATGGCTTATACTTTTACGTTAATGGATGTTAGATTAATTTATAAAGGGGTCGCGAGGTAATTTACTTTAATTTTAATCTTTTACGGGGCCATACTTAAAAAGTTTGAGAAACAATTGCTTAATATATCTACACTATACGCACAATAAACATTGTGAGTGACTTGTTTAGCCTATAATGTATTGTGTAAATACACAAAACAGTAATGGTATTTAATTATGTGTAACCTGTTTAGGTAATTTATTAATATTTCACAAGTTATTTGAGTAAATGTAAATCTGTTAACGTCATGCACAGCGTGAAACTGTACAGTGATAAATCTTTTTTATTAATAAATAATTACTTATTCCAATCATACGTGACGCCATCCGAATTGCTGTAATAATTATTTACCACGACATTTTGAATATTTTTGGTATGGGTTTTTCAATGAGATGCTTCGTGCTGTGTAAAAAATTATGATATATGTGTACGAATGTGGACTGGTGTAAGGCAGATAGATGTCTTAGGTAAAAAAAATTAACTCTTCTTATGTATTAGCCAATGCTGATACAGCCAGTCTGATGGTAAGCAGTTACCGTAGTACGTTGGAAGCTTGCTACACCAGAGGTAACTCACAAACCTTGCTGACCTATAAAAAAGGAGTCGTTTGTTTTACACAAATAGCGTCGTGGTAACTTTTTTCTAATAGAATTTTCAACATTTAATTAAGATGGTTATGTCATGCCTTTTGTATTATCGTATATTTACGCGTCGTTTAAGTTCTTCAGAGATTATAGTTCTTATCTATGTATTGATCAAACATCTCTGGAAGCCTTTTGAAAGCCTATATATAATTCCATAGAAACAAATTAACTTACCTAGCATACCAGAATAACCGTATATCTCCGTAAGACTCGATAGCAGTGTAGGTACACATTCTCTACTTTTTGTGGTGCACATTTTTTTGGGCCAATCACATCACCAGTAGTAGTACTCCACTGAATATGGATCCTGCTAATTATATTCTAAAATCAATTATTTTAGGATGTTTTATTTTTAAAAACAACATAGATGATGAAGTTTTATGCTTATGATCGAATTAATATTCAGTACCATGTAAATCGCACCAAGGCGTGCGTCTAATTTGGACCAAGTTGATTTCGTCGTTTTCTCATTATACCGAATGCCCGGGTGGCCGTCGCTTGACAAGAGGAAATTGTCCTCAGGGATAAATAAAATTTGAAACTCGGTTGAAAGTGGCCCGCATTTATATTGTTTACGACTGCAATTCACCATTGCGGAATGTAAACGAATAATATTTGCGACCACGAAACATGAATTATTAAAGCTAATACTGCAGTTACAGAATGCGACTGATTTTTAATTCAAATGTGGCCGTTCCATTTCTAAATGAGACTCAATTACAATGCATAGTAAGAATAAGATTAGTTATTATTTATTACAAGATGAATAATTAAGCAATAATTTCGAAACAAATTATGTTTAAATTGGAGTAGTTCCAGCGTCCAGATCCGAGTAAAAAAGCAATATTGATGTCGATGCCCCGGGAGTGGACATGGATGCAATTACGCTCTCCCTCGACAAATTGGTCCACTTATTTATGGTTAATGAAATTCAGATTTTATAATAACACCCTCGGTTTTACTCTCTCGTTTACGCGTTTGTACTACAAGCCCATTATTTTAAAGAGCCTACGCGTCCTGTAAACCTTTTAATATCGCTGTCTCGTTATTTTATTCTAGCCTTTTTTAGATTTATTACTAATTGTCTGCATAAACGGTTTGTAGATGGGTTACGTTACATAGTACTTTGTGGTTAGCTCAAACGTTATTTTTTTAAATTAGCGCGTCTTTTATTTAAGTAAATTTAATTACTACTGCCGACATGGAAATTTTATTACATTTTACTCATGTATAAACATGAAATGAAATTCGTTGATAGCTCGTTGGGGCAGTCACCTAACAAATGTTGAATTTAAAGCAATTTTACTCTACAAAGTTTGAACTTCATAAAATGTTGCAAAATATATAAACAACATGATGAGATTGATATTTATAAGATCTAACATGGCGCACGAATACGATACCGAGATTGCATTGAATTTATTCTGGTCACAAATAAATCAATCTCGTGTATTGCAATTTCACGTTGTTACACTTTAAATAATATTTCCTCAATAAAGTTAATTTCGTCTTTTCCAACTACTAAATCCACTTTTATCCCACCTCACTCCACTTAATTTATCAGCACCAAACGACACACTACGAACTTGTAGCCACATATATTTTCTCTTGCCACTTTTACACTTTACCGGAATATTAACTAAGTTCATCCCTTTGAATCCGTGACGGAGGACTTCAACCTTCGAAAAGTCCATCAAAAAGGTAATTAAGATGAATTAACGATCACAGGGCCGCGTTTCGTGCTAGCCCTCGCTGTAACCTTTATTCCTTCTAATTGGCTCCCACGCCACATAATTTTTACAGCAAATTACTGGACTAACGATTAAGTTCACCCGATGTCCAATTTTCTGGGACAATAGTCGACTTAAAATTAAAGAAATATGTTAATTTCTATCTTTGTCTCGGATCGGCAGAGCGGAAGATTATAATTATTAGGAAATTGTTAAAAAGCACCTTGCTTTGTTATTGGAGTCATCCACTCGGATGGGTGCTTAATGGATCTTTTTACTAAATCTTTTTCAAGTCGAGAGTACGCTATCGTTTTCCTTGTTCGTGAACAACCATTCAAAATAACGGAAAAGTAGAACACGAAACAATAACGTCACTCAATGTTTTACTTTATATTGGACTTTCTTTTTTTAGCTTGTTTGATTTTTGCTTTTGAATACAAAAATACACCGAACCAGCCTAATTTTCTCATAGTAAAATTTTTTTTGCTATGTTTTAATGTATTTTCTGTTTTGGTGCACATTCTATGTTTCATGTTTTACTTAGTGATAAAAATAAATTGTCTTCACTTAAATGTTACCAACAAAAACCAGTAAATTTTTATCTTGTACACTTCCCCTACTATAGTAAAAAGCGATGTCCTCTTAATTAAAATGACAACGAGCTGTACACGTGTGTTAATATTGCGAGTAAGGGTCAGACGCAACTGTCACTACTTTTAAATTTCATTAAAACCAATTTATCTTGGCCTTCCACTTTTTGTACTCCGTACTTAAAAGGTAAACTTGTAGACACAATTAATAGCTTTAAAGTTGACAAGGTCGCATAATTGCTGACCTTTTTTTATCGAAACCATGCACGAAAGGCTGATATTTTGCGCACTGCGTTTTTGTCTGACACTGCAGTATTTTGATTAAACCGCACACCTAATATGAAAGCCGCATCACACACGAAACACAGGCATATTTTTAGGCAACTTTCTATTTTGCTATTTATATAGGTACAACCATAATTTTCCGCTTATATCCGAAATTTTAGCATCGGTGTATTACGTTTACATTTTGCCAGCTAAGCTTTTAGGTTATAGAGAGTAAATCTATAATAGCCTGCTACTGAGCACAGTATTAAAATTTAATTTCTCGCCAGAAATGCCCAATAATATTTTATTTGACCCCAGGTTTCACACCCAAGAACAGCGGTTGCCTAAACTAACGCTGCGCCAACAACTTTTTTCTCAAATTGCGCTATACAACGAATACAACGTTATTATTGTGATGAACTATGAGTAATAGAAAAAACATGTTATATTATATCTATATTATTATTATTATTATTATTATTTATTATCAGGCAGGCAGTTGAGACAACTGATAATGCCTGTATCCAGATGTTCCTCACTGGTTCCTCTGTCTGCAGTTCAGTAAATGTTTATCCAGTCTATTCTTGAATTGGTTAACATTTTGGGCTTGTATTGTGTCTTCTGGGAGTTTGTTCCACGCTCTGACCACTCGGTTACTTAAAAAGTGCCTATAGGGATTGCTATTAGACATTCTAGTGCATAACTTATAACTGTGACCTCTTAGGTGAACATTTTCATTTCGTGTGAATAAATTCTGAATTTCCTGGAGGTCATAGTGCCCATTTAAGATCTTGTAAGTCTCGATTAGGTCCCCACGGTCTCTTCGGTCTTTCAAAGTTGTAAGTTCTAGTGATTTTAAGCGGTCTTCATATGATCGTCGTTTTAATACCCGTGGTATTTTCGTAAAACTCCGCTGAACTTTCTCTAACTGTTCAATGTCTTTGTTAAAGTACGGGTTCCAAACTTGGAATGCGTATTCCAAAATGGGTCTAACAAAAGTCTTGTGTATCTTCAGCATCATTTCGGGTGTTAGAACTCCAAAAGCTTTTCTTACAAGATAGACCAGTCTTTTTGCTTTCTTGACAATTGTGGTTATATGTTCTTCCCATTTTAGATCCTCAGTTATCTTCACTCCCAAGTCTGTTTGCACCTTCACTCCTGTCAGTTGTGCATCACCAAGTATATATATGCTAAGAACAATCTATAATAATAATAATATTCTATTACATACACACAACACCATCTAGCCCAAACTAAGCAGAGCTTGTACTATGGGTACAAGACAATGGATAAACATACATATATACTTTTTTTTGTAAATACATTCTTATTATACATAGAAACTGTTGAATTATATACATTTATATATGCAAAAATAAATTAATTATTATATTTAACTATTTAGAATAATTGCACCTTAGTTATTGTATAATATAACATTATACAATATAAATAGTAGTCAAATACTTTACAGTTTGCTAAGTTATAAAAGGCATAACAACACTGCTATCTGTCACTTCTTGTTGTGAGCTGACAGTGAACGGACGTATAAAACTTCCTTGTGTCAAAGTATAAAATAAATAGTTAAAGTATTTGTACAGTGTGTTATTTAATCCATAACCTCTAATAGAAACATCCAGACCAAGACAAGCATTCATGTCCATGCACACAAATGTTTGACTTGTGCAGGAGTCAAACCCGCGACCTCACGCGTAGCAGTCGGTTACACTAACCACTACGCCATCACGGCCGCCAAAATCTATGTTTATACGTCAATTTATACATAGCAACAAAATAAAAAGTAAGGCTGCGATAGCTCATAGTTTCTAAAGCATTCGATACCTATTCATTTCACTAACTACACGAACGCACTACTATTTCAAGCAAAGATTTTAGCTTGGCTGATTTACTTAACAAGAATAATCCAGACTATGTTTGACTACGTTTTGTATGCTAAATAATATTATAAATGCGAATGTGTTTTATTTTATTAATTATGCTTTCATGCCATATTACTCAACCAATCATCATGAAATTCTAGCAATCGCATATATGTTTTCAGGAATACAGAAAAGGACGTAGGGTATCTTTTAACCAGAAAAAGTGCTGTTACTAAGCTTACCTAACATAAATTCACGCGAGCGAATGCGCGGGCAAAATCTAGTTTAAATAAATTGCCCGAGTACTTTGTAGTAATTATCTACATTAACTTTTAAAGTACGCGTCATAAAAAGCATTATCATATTAACTTTAAAAACGTAATATTTATTTTAATTGAGTAGTAAGAATATGTGGTTGATTGATTATTATTATTATGAATCTTCTGCCAGCAAGTAGTCGTAGCCTACAGCACTATTATTATATCATTAAAAACTGACAACCCAGTAATCTTAATTTTACTCTATCTAATTTAAAATCTGACTGTAGTATTTTTCCTGTTTTATTTTTAAAGAAGAAAAAATGGTTCATATATATTTATATAAAAATTATAACACAATAATTGGCAGGTGACTATAAAATATGAAAAGAACTTACGTACTGTGTAAGGAGGCTAGCTTGAGTTATATATGTAACAGGCGGCAAACTGGACATAAGGGCGCAAATCGGAGAGGCCTATGTCCAATAGTGGTCTGCAACAAGCTCATTGATAAATTATTTTTCAGATTTGCTCAATAAAAATCGAAATGAAGACTACCACCATAATAAAACTCTTCTACCAATACCAAGCCACTTCAGTAAAAAACAACATAGACACGAAAAGCAGAGGTCACAATATTCTGGCGTTTATCTACCTCGGCAAGCGTCAGCGGTCGTTATTCAATAAATCGTCCCAGGGTTCGCCCTTCTGAGCATTAGTCGCAATATCTTTCACTACCAATAGCACAAAAAACTATGGAGTTATTATTGAAGAACCACAATCTGCCGTTATGGATCTATAAATACGGTTTTTATATCCTGATATATACTTCTTGCGCTGCAAGGGTTAATATCGAATTAACCGAGTACCCATTGCTACTCACAAAAAATTGTTTTAGTTAACAACTATAGGTATAATTTATTTCTGTATGATCATTTGCAATAGTATAATTGAATCTCAGATAAGATGACTACTATCAAAGTGTTGATTGATTATTTGTTTTCAGAGTAGTTTAACACATTAATAATTTAAATAAATCATTTAATACAATAGTTAATTAGACATATTAATTTATTTGATAAGAGCATGTTTTGTATCTTATCTACAAAACATGACGTGTTATTGTTTCAAAGTAAACTAGATTATTGTTTCAAAGTAAACTAGATTTTTTATTTAACTATTAGAAATTAGAAATGCCTGTCTACATAAATATTATATTTCTAGGTACCTAATTATAAATTTATTTTTCGTTATTATCAACGTGAAGTGAAACATGACTCATTATATTTAAAGAATAAAAGAAATACAAATTATTGTCATCTCATCTATTCTTACCAACTAAATGCAAAATGTAAATCACGTTTCAATCTCAATACAAATTGAATAAATGTTATGTAAATGCAAACTTGATTTATTCGATTTTTAACCAATTCAAGAGTTAAGTCGTTGTTAAAGCACTTATTCCACTTCAGAAACGCTAACGAACTATTCGAATAAGCTACGATACAATTGCCAAGTTCCTAACAGATCTTATCATACCCAACCCTCAAAATATAGGAAGTATTCACTTTAGCATAGTTCCTGATTAAATTCAATCCAATTTTAGTGAGAAGGGGGAAGTAATAAATATTTAAGGTAGTTATATTAATTTCCTACTCCATTCCTATTCCAATAGTGCAAAACTTCAGTACGGCTCTCAACTTCTCCGTTAAGTCTCTTCCAAACTGTCTGTTGCCCACAAAACGAGATAAATTAAATTAATGTGTTAAAATGCAATGCTAATATATTAGATGTGTGGTATGTTATACGTTACTATCGCAGATAATGCAAATACAGGTTTGTGCGTTTATCTCTTTAGTTGAAAGATAACCTTCTGTGATCCATTGATCACATTTAATATTTTATCATCATTATGACAAAATATTAAATTACGATAAAAAGAACCTGCCATATGATTTTATCAATCGGAAATATTGTTTTGCAAGAATTACTAATTACTCATTAATAATAATCTTACACATGATAGAGGCATTCAGTAAAACACAAGTTTTCACATATAACCGTACTTATGGTTTGCTAAATAAGCTATTATGATGTATGACGTAGAATGACCATCATTACGGGAAAAGCATAGTTGGCAAAGCTCTTCGCTTTTTTGTTGGTCAAGGTCGCAAATTCAAGTCATGCTTCATGGATTGTCGTTTTCCTTGTTTAAATACAATTTATTTACATTCTAACATGGAAAAAGCTAAATATTAAAACTTAATATTTACTCTAACATACATATTTGTGTGGGTTTGTAGTTTTTTAAATATGTAAGAAGTATAATACGGATATATATTTATTCTTAAGAATTAATACCTATTATATTATATTTGATTTAAATGTACTATTTATACATAATTTTACAAACGATAACCTAAAAGTAAATTTATCAAATTGACTGTGTAGTTTAAAAAATACGCGAAACGGTATTATTTTGGACTTAAGTATAACAATATATGTATATATCTCTTTATATAATTTAAATTAGACTCTGAGGTACCTATTACACTCTTTTTAAAATGTTTAATTATTCACACACTTGCCTCCAGTATTATCAACTTCCGACTCGCGCAAAATTCGACATGCACCGCACAATCTATAGAAGAAAATGGTCCGTGAAATGACGAGCTGTGGTAAGCCACCATGATGTTTTCGTAATAAAGAAAATAGTTTACTTGTAATAAAGTTTTCATTTTCCCTAACTAATACATTAACATAAAATTTACTATAATTAGAAACTTCTTAATAGATCTTAATTACAAATGCTAATACCGTCGCGAGTTCAGTTACTTACCTCTCAGTTTATATTATGTAAATCTAAACAGGCACAAATACTCCTGATTCGGGCACATCAGTCCAAACTTTTCAATTACCGTCTCGAAGTTTAGTGATCTTACATTTCGTCTCGTAATTTATTCGTTCTGTCTTTGATCATAAAGAAATAAATGTACGAATTGAAAGAACTTCAATGAGAATTTCTTGAGTGATCCAAGTAATATCTAATGATGAGACACATAATCCGTGCTCGATCGCCTCTCCGCTTATTGACTCGGAATTTTCGATTAGTCTGTGATTGATTGAAGCGACTTCTCTTGGAGCGACGTGCATTTTATGATCCGTTCTACTTCTTAGATCAGTTTCCTTTTATATAGTCAACGGTAAAATGAGATGCTACATTTGCTTTTTTAGATAAAAACTAAGTTCGCCTGCAAATCCTGTAAGTTTCCTCGCTGTTCCTTGAAGTTCTATATAATGTTTTATCGGATATTCTAGGATGTTCACTCATTTTCACTTGCTATTAAATTTTAAGTACTTTTATTTCTTAGGTAACAATATAACGTTGATTTTGTAATGTTTTAATGAGACATTTATATTCTTATAGTTCTATTTACCTCCTTAAAATTTTCGAAACTGATGTGTAATAAATTTAAATATTTTACTTGTAAGTTGATTTGGTTATATTCCATTTAAATTGTAGTGACAACATAAAGACCTTTATCAACTCAGTATCAATCCCATTTTATAAACTGTACCGATGTTGAACATGAGTGCTTTCATAAGCCAAGGTTCACTAAGTTGGCCAAATTCGAGTTGACAGACTACACACATCCACGAGAATATCACGCGGAACTAGCAAATGGACAGGTTTTAACGACATGATCCTTTACTAATACACACATATGTATGTAATATTTCTAAAATTGAGAGTATAAGAATGAGTGAGACGACCAAGAGTTTACAAAGAAATCGTATTTCTAAAAATTAATTTCACCATATTTGTAGTACCGTTAAGAAATCTCACTGCATTACAAATTTATATGGTTGCACGCACGCTTTACTTCCTTAAAAATTTGCACAATGAAACTTTGTTCACATTTTCCTTATACTATGAAATATCCACACAAGCCTTAATGCAATTTGCGGTAATGCTGCATCGGAGCGAGTACGTCGTCGGTACGGTACGTTTCCGATACCAACTATATACGTCATTGCTTAACTGCTAAAGGATTTCGCACACTGTGCGGCTAGTACTACGAACAGAGACTATCGGGTGACTGTAAAAAGTACTACAAGTGTCTGTCTGTCTGTGATATAACAGCGAAGGTACGCAACTTATTTTTGATTTGCGGCTCAATCTCGTAATTGTTCAGTGTCGTGCCCGCGTAGTGCACGAGCTACTTAAAGTATCTGAGATCTTGGATTACAGTCACGCTTATCTAATCATGTAGACGATTGAACATCACATTTATACTTTGTAACCAAGTTAATTCATTCTCGAGTGAAGTCCTTGGAGAAACAAGGTCTTTATCTATTACTTAGTGTAATGGCCTTTTTATCTATCAATCTGACTTTCAGTATACGTTAGGAAATCTTATAATGTATATTTGTTAATCCTAAATAATCATTGTAATATTTTCATTATACCTAAGGGCAATGAGTCAATTTAATTATTTCTGGTATACATAAGTACCGCAACTAAATATCATAACTAAAAAATTTCATCTTTACAATACACGTCCCAACTGCAATCCAAGTATCCATTCACTTAATAAATTAAAATACATTAAGTTAATAATGCAATACGCTTTCCCGTTGAAAACAAACCACTATTTCATTTTGTAAGCACGAAAGCCGTAAGCTGAAATTTTTATGACTCCCAACGTCTGGCTACGGGAGAAATTTTTAGAAAGGTTTTCAAATTTTCGTGATTCATCTTCTCGTTCCCCGGTGACTGGGCGCCACCATACGCGTATCTTTGTTTCACCTCGACACATTAAACATTTGTTCTACGCAAACATATGCCTACATTTGGAAAAATGGACTGAAATCAGAAAACTTAACCAACGAAATTCATCAACGTCAGATATTATCTAAGAACCAATTACCGGGCTAAACCACACGTGAATCCTATTAAACTTTAGCATAAAAAGTAGAGTACTTTTTTATTTAAGTTGCTTCGGAGAATTTTCCACCGGTAATGCCATTGCTGATAATTATTCAAAGAAACAACAAATGCGTGTGTTTCTCTTTGATTCGGTGTCGTCCACGTTTTATTTATGTGGTGGGCATTTTTCCACAAAAGCACGCGAGGTCAGCTTAAGAGGGAGGAAACGACTTTGGCCTAATCCGCTGACTTTTATTTATTCAGTGAATTAATCTCGGCGTAGCCGGGGTGGGGACATTGGCCCTTATTTCCTGTCGCTTGGGCGCGATACCACGGATTCTCGACTGCATACTGTGATAAAACTCAAGTCGTGGTCTCTTGACAAGTAGGATTTATAGGTGGGCCACGTATCGCGGTTGTCCACTGCGTCACTAAGCTTTATGTTATTTTTAAAAATAAAAATTCTCGGTTGGCCGCTGCGGTTTTCTCTGGTGGTCCCGCGTACACATTTTCTCTGTATTTTTGCTTTAAAATATAAAGAAGAAGGCGAAGTTAAAAATTCTCAGAAGTGTTTTTGACTTCATGATGCTGCAAACTTTTTTAATTCATATCTCTTGCATAAATTAATATTTTTCTAGTTTATGAACGTTACGATAGAAGATGCAAAATAAATATATTACAATAAAATAATGTTGTTATAAAATCATTGTAAATAAAACTAGACTAGCTATTCTTGAGAAGGTTGATGCTTTAAGTGGTTATGTCGCCATTGCTACTACGCCGAATGCTGTGTGATCTCCACACAGACCATTTTTTTTGTGTTCTACCGGTAAAATTGTTATTCCGCATCTGGGTATTCTTTGTATCCGTTACTTATACGTTTGTAAAGTATCCCGCGATACAGTCTTCTCCCTAGCTTTTATTATTCCCAAGTCACTTGGGGTCGGCTTTTTTAGTCTAACCGGATTTGATTGGATATCAGTTTTTACACGAAGCGGCTGCCACCTGACCTCCGCAATCCGAAGGCTAACGATACCCTAAGGCTAGACCAGTGTCAGGATATTAGAGGGTACTGACTTTCGCAATAACGACTGCCATAGATGTTCATGGCAGCTAGGACCGACGGCTTAATGTGCTCTCCGAGGCACGGAGCAGACGATATTAATAATTGTCAATCAATACGCACATAATTTCGAAAAGTCATATAACTTCCGAAAGTCAGAGGTGCGCGACGTGGGTTCGAACCCGAGACCCTCTGCATTGCAGTCTGTTGGTTTCCCCACTGAGCTATCGCTGATTATAGTTATATAGTTATATATATTATCCCGCGATACAGTAATGAATGCTAATTTAAAAAAATACTTATATGTATTATGTATACGGAATCGCTGAATATTGTATAGCTTAATGTAGACAATATAAATTAATGCGATCATGCATGAATTTATCACTGATGCGTGACATGTCACCGTGTATCAATGCAACTGATGAAAATGTCAAGTAATCAAAGGGAAATAAAAAACATGTTCATACTATTATCGATACGGGCTTATATTATTACAAAAAAACTTGATTTAGAAGGTTTGTTAAGTCCGGTTTTATTTGAAAACAGAATTATACTAGACATTTCTGATGCATCTTCGAGCAAGTATACTATGATTTATAAACGATGAAACATTATTTAAACACAAGCTGCTTAATAAAGGTATTTTCAATTTCTGTGTTGTTATATAGAATATTTATTGCAATGATTTTATAAGTGCCCCAAATACAAAAATATTCTTTTTAGGTTTTTGCATTTGAGAAATTGTTACAGTTTTTTTTTTAATAGGAATACTCAACAGCAACACAAAATCTTTAACAGTACGTTTTAAACCTGGTATTGGAGCTCGTTCCTATTACGTAGAAGTCGAACCTAACTAAGAGTTCTCAGTAGCAGGACAAAGTCTGGGACTGCATCCAGTAGCCTTACCCGCTGTATCATTGATGCAGCACCTCGCTATGTTGGTTTTGGTATACACAGCCAACCGTTGGTGATATTTAGATGTACTGATGAGTTTAAATGTACTACGTACGACGCGAACATAATTGATTTGATATATGTACGTACTTTTATCTTACTTAGTTCGATATTTGAGTTATACCAAACCTCAAGATCTTTTATGCACCAGAGGGAGAGTGCTTATCTATTGTCAGTGTCATATCATTATCTTAAATTGAAATTAATATTAAAATAAAAATTACTAAGCATTTCAGTTCACATTCGATGTTGACCTTTTTTTAACAAAAATAAGGATCCGATCTAGTATTACTATAATCATTCTCGTAGTAAAATAACACAAAAATGGCCTTCTGGTAGTTATTTAGAGTTAAAAACCATGAAAATGTCGTAGGTATGGTAGGTTATTTATATTTAATTTATATTTTTATTATAATTCTGTACTATATTATTATACAAAATGTTCTTCTAGTTTTCCGTTGTTGTTTAGTTTCTGTCAGAATTAGTCTAGTAGTCTGTTTGCTCACGACGTTGTCTAAGGCTTTACACTAGAACAAAATCAAATTTAGATAAGGTTCTGCTACATTAAAAGACATCAAACGGTTGTTAATTTGTTTCAATTACATTGTAGACTCTGCTAAACAAGATAGGATTTGAAGATAGTGACAATATTAACTACTAAGTTTTCTGATAATCTTAACAATTTTGTTATACATTTAGCTTAGTTCAAATTCAAAATATAGGCATTATCGGAACTAGAATCCTAATCCTAATTAAAATTTTGATTGTTATTTTATTTGTTTGTTACGCTTTCACGACTTAACTACTTGACAGATCATCATGAAATTTGACATACACGTTTTCAGATTGTTGTACAGAAAAGGTCATAGAGTACCTCGCGTCCATAAAAAAAGTCTGTTCCTAAACGACGTTGCGGGCAAAACTAGTAAATAATAAAATGTTATTTAATTCGATTCATTGTAGGTATAGGTGAAAATTACTTTAAATTGTACTGATGCAGTAAGGGCTTTTTGTCTACATTATTATGATTCGGTTACTTAATTATAATGGATCGATTTATTGTTTCATTTGTTTATATGTTGCTTTTACTATGAACTATATAAATAACTATTATAAAGTCTACTAACAATTTAGTAATCCATTGTATGGTACCCATAGTACAAGCTCTGCTTAGTTTGAGCTAGATGGTGTTGTGTGTATGTGATAGAATATTATATTATATTATTATATAATTAGGGTTACAAGTATTCTTGTTAAACAACTAAGCTAAATGCTTGTATTAAGACAGGGAATAAAAACAATTTTAGTGCAACATAAGCCATAATATCCC
Source organism: Catocala fraxini (assembly GCA_930367265.1). Classification (NCBI taxonomy): domain Eukaryota; kingdom Metazoa; phylum Arthropoda; class Insecta; order Lepidoptera; family Erebidae; genus Catocala; species Catocala fraxini. Next base: position 11,985,915 of record OV884035.1, on the reverse strand, counting down.
GCATATAATGTGAAAAATAATTATTCTTTCTTATTCTTTAACTTTGCAGTTCATGTTTAAGTTTCATTAACATTTGAATGTGTTGACACCATTAAACATATAAATTTAGTGTTCTGGCTCAGCGCAGGCAAATTTTAATGTCTGACCATGCAAAGTTGGTAAGATCTAGTAACACGACTATATTCGAATATTATTTTCTAGTACAAATAACCTACGCACAAAAAATGCAATTTACCATAATTGATATTAATTATTAATGTTTTGACCAAACAAGTTAACATACATACATAGTGTCATACCTAAAACCCTGGAGAGTTAGGCGGAGGTATATAACACATTTTAACAGCTATGATTTTTCCTACCTCATATAGTGCGACGCTTTTGGCGTTTCTGGGCACATTTTCATAGTCAAAAACCGCAAAACATACCAGTTTATATATATACATATCATGATTTGTCACGTTTGCAAAAATAAAACCAAAACACCAACCAAAAAAACATAATGACATTACAATTCAGGTATGTACGTCTAAATATATTATTTTCAGTTATGTTCTACCCACTTCATTAATATCTACCTACGGTTGTATGTAAACGACACCCACGGCAACTTGTAGGAAAAATTCCCTACAGTCGAGAACATGCTAACATTTTAGGAACTCTAAAAATAGAAATTGGATGTATGAATAAATTATTATCTTATATTATCCAGCATTTTTTATTGAAACATTAGACTAACTTTAGTATATCATAAATAACATGTTAGTATTTACAAAAAATGAAAGTATATGTATGTATGTTTATCCATTGTCTAAGTACCCATAGAACAAGCTCTGCTTAGTTTGGGCTAGATGGTGTTGTGTGTATGTGGTAGAATATTATTATTATTATATGTTAATAGATTGTAAAGGTACACTATTAAATATTCTTGTGATGAATATCCAAATGATATACTTCTCGATAAATGTATTTTGACTGGTACCAGTTACAAATAAATACATATTACTAGTACGACTGACTGACTGAGGGGTTACGAAGTGACGACAGCCGCGTGGCGCTATAGCATATTTGTGCCTAAGTATAAAAACTAAAGCCTCAGTAGTGTTGCTCTATAGTATAAACTTAAAATGTTGTATTATTTTATAATATAATTATGCATAATAAAAGTTTTATTCTACAGACTACTTTATACTGTTTGAAGTGAAAACTTCTTTAGGCGCGTTGAGCACTTTTTGAGTGAACGAAAATCATGGAATTCGCGTCATCGTCACCGAACGCATTCAAAATTCAAAAACAATATAGTATATAATAGCTCGACGATACAATACAATATGTAACAATAGCTGTTTCAGCAGCATTGATATATTCAATATAAGTAAGTATACATTTAGAAAACAAGTATTAGATTTGATAAGTAATACGTAATGTGGTAAATTATATTAATAATATTGTATTAAATCACATGCGCATCACGAACTCACCCTATAATAAATATTCTCACCTGAAAACACACACATACACACAAACACACATTCACTTTCATCGTTACACATTAACATGTACACATTCACAATATCACGGTATGGTTTCGAGTATGGTATTGGTATAAACTAATATTTTATGTTCTGATTATTGAATGCCATTAGATTTAACTGTTTTCAGGTTATGTATGTCATTGTATGTACTACATTGAACCCTAAGCTTTGTTTCTGCTGCATGCTACTAAGTGAGGTCAACAAATTGTGAATCCGTAATTGGCTATATGTAATATTAAGCAAAAGTTGTAAATTATAATTAAGAGCTGTGGATTCTGTAATCACAATAAAATAAAATAAAAAAAATAAATATTTTTTTTAAGAACATAATATCGTTCTTGGGATCAAGTCCTGTATAGCTGGTGATTCTACAAACATTCAATTCACGGGCACAAAGTACTGCCGCACTCAATACAATCTTTGTGAATCACACGATTTACTGTCCCGTATGGGATTCGAACCCGCAATACTTAGCTTTTCGGCATAGCAGCCGAAGCGACCGTGTAGTACATAAAGACAGGTTTTAGATTAATATACAACTACATCCCTATTGCTGTATATTTTAGTTATTGAAGAGAAATTAAGCTTAAGTTGGAACATGTGGTCGCTTCGAATAAAGCCAAAAGAACAAAAATATGAGACAATTTTCACTTATTCACACCCATTGTTCCCCAAACATTTGTAAAGCATCGTCCAAATTATTCCAAAAATAAAATCTAGACTAAACTGAAACAAATTTAAACTTTCTGTGAAACAGTTAAAAGCAGCAAATAGCTGACTGTTGATATATTTATTATCATTACAGTTGAAAACACAAGGAAATCTGTGGCTGCTTCCGAAAAAAGAACTTTTATAGTTACCGCTACTCTTTGATCGTGTGTGGTCTCGTATATATCGGAATCCAGTGATATTAATGTTATATTTATTGCTTGACTTTTTGTGACTATTTGCTTTGCATTATTGGTATTGATGGCTTCCTTCATTTTGTAGGCATAATGTTAACCAGATATTATTTTTGAGCTGCAGTGGAACTATCAATCAATGATGATAGTTTTGTTTATAAGCTGTCAAAGTTCTGGACAATGGCCAGAATCAGTAAGGTTAGATTGTAATTTAGTATGCATATCCTATATTGGCAGATTTTCGAGTATAACAACAATTCCCAAGGAATCGATGTTGGTCGAGAGGAGTATTATGACTTAAGTCAGAGCCGATTGACAGCAAACGTCGGCTATACGAAACTGTCAAACGCCGTTGAGTGATGTCATTTTACTAGTAGGTTGATAGCATCGATCGATGTAGATTGAGATATAAAAACACCTTCACACGCTTTGGAAAATCCTTAGCAACCAGGGTCCTTTCAAAGATTTTCGTAAATATCTCGGACTTTCACCTTTCACAAATTTACCTTTTGCAACACAAAAAATTGAGTATCTGTAATTGAGCATCTGTAATAAATAAATTATTTGTAAACATTCGAAATTTTACAGGTGATTTTATATTATAGTGACCTCATATATTATGTTCCTATTAAATATAAGAATATACATCAGCCCGCGACATAAAATTGCCGGCTAACGGTTTTTAATTGTGGCCAAAAGGTAGCCGCTTTCATTTGGTTTATTTGTATTCATTTCTCAAACACAGGAAACATTTACCTTTGTTCAAATGCCACGCGCTGTTAATAAGTTCGTAATAAAAATATTACACTCATAAAATAATAATTAAACCAATTATAGTTCATAAGTATGAGGACAGAAGATCCAAAGTTGTATATACCTATTAAATTGGCTTTGAAAGACCGGTCGTTTCTATGTAGTTTAATAAAGTGACATTAAAGATAAAACAGTTGTGGAATATAATTATAATATATTATATCGATATTATTACTTTATTTTATTTTAACGTAACGCATTTGTAAATATATTCTATCTATCTTATATTTATATACAAACGTTTTAAATCAATTGATTAATCGTCGCCATATTGCTGGAGAGAGCGTTTTAACAGTTTAAATAATCAGTATAATATGTAATGATTTGTTTATGAAATACTAAATTATTGAAAATAAACATTATTTGTGGGGTCCACAGACACCGCTAAATAGTGTGAGATAGTTTCCAGAAACTAGTCAAATACTTCTCTCTAATCTCCTTCGGGCTCTGTTATAGATACTGCGCTGTTCCAAATAATAATATTACTTAAAAATCCAATAGCAGTTTATCTGCAGTAAACATAAGTACAAACTTTGACTACCGAACCAACGAGGCAGTTAAAATACATTATTTTAATTTATTTTATGCTGTACCAATAATATTTTCAAAATTAAAATACATGATTATCTACAAAACCCAGCAAACAGCTGATCGGTCATAAAAAATAAATAACAAGCGAATGAGACCGCAGTTTTACAACATCATTTTATTCATAAAAGTTGTAGGTAAACATTTATATCAATAATAAAACATCTGGACTACGTCACAAATGATTCAATTTTTACTACAGTGACATCCTTTGTAGCTATTGTGAACTAAAGCACAAGTTTCATGAACGGAAGACGGCTTACAATCCCAAATACAGTTGAGTGTCTAATTTATAATTAATCCTGTAAAGTTTTATAGTAGGCAGCTCAGGGGTGAATCAAAATCTATTGTTTCACTTACTTAAGAGTCAAATTAACATATCAAAGCCTTAGAAGGAATCTCTAATAGGAGTTTTTGCATTCGTTACGAACCACGAAAATCGATGAGAATTAAATGAAGCGTGCTGAAACCGCCAACTAGCTAGGATAACCATTTATTGCCAACTTTGTCATAAAACTCTCGATTCTGTTGAATAAGGTCTGCGTCATACTATAAGCCTTTTATTGTTCTAGGTTTTATTATGTAGATCACATAAACTATTATTTTATTGAATTTTATGGTTGAATTTTATTAGGAAATACTTTTCTTCTTATTTTGTCTGTCTTATTTAGTTTCGGATTATCCTATAGTCCACCTTCGTGCCTTCTCAGTAAGTCTCCTTCATTTTGCTCATTATCTCTTGCTAACCTTTGAGTCATATGGCGCTTATCACAACAGCTAACCAAAAAGCAATTTCTTGAGAGCATTTCACTTAAAAAGGCACGTTGCCTAAAACTAACAACTAACACACATAACATGGTAAATTTAAATTATGACATTCATACGTGTTGCTCTAAGACCCATACATATGTAGAGTTAAGGGGTAAGAGTAATTATACGATATCTACGTTTCACCGGTTATATATGCGTTATAGTAGACAAGTCTACCAGGCGTATTTTTAGACTCCGTGCTTGAACCCCTTTGGATCCTCACAATTAGTCGTAAGCGTAAACTTGCGGTACGGAACCAATAAGGTAGTTTGAGACCTATTAATAAAATATACTCATACACATGCTTTTAAGTGTGACATTGAAACAACTCAGCCGTACTTATACTAATGAGAAAAGTTAAGCTATAGTCCACCGCGTTGGCGAAATACGGATTATTAGACTTTACATGTGTTCAGAAACATTATGTAGAGCTGTTAAAAATGCAGGTTATTATGATTTCTTCGCCATTAAAGAGCACTCCCCTTTAGTATTTATCACTATAATATAATTTACTATTTAACACGTATTTGAAAAGTCAGAGGTGCGTGCCGTAGGACCGATCGATCGAATTCATGACATCCGCGTGATTTTCTAAAAGACAACCACTAGACTGTCGCTGGTCTGCTGTTTATTTAGAATAATTGTGATTTAAATAAATTAAATAGCAGCGGAGATAATTTCATGAATCCAACATACCGACCTTTGTACCAGAATTTTTAATCCAGAATATATATACAAGGGTTTATTATAGTCTAATACTATAATGCCTACAGTAAAGTTTCTTTAACAGATACATATATTACATGCAAGTTAAATTGAAGTATAAAGAGAATACAAGATCCACCTTGTTATAAAAACGTGCAACTAAATAGGAATCTTATTATAAATTCTATAAATATGTAAGAAACGCTAGTACTCTTTATATTATTCGTTCACGACTCAAGTGAAATGTTTGCCAAATTTCACGAAGGCAACCTATGTTACAGAAAAGGACGGAGTGAATTTTATACTGCCTATACAGCGTGTTTCCCCTGGGATAACGAATGAACTAGTCCGAATTTCTAGTTGCGATATTTGACATTCATGTGACTGAATTGTGTAGATAACTGAATATCTACCTATACATGTATAAATATGATTGACCCATTTGTTCAATGAGACTAGTGGTTATGAAGTCTCTGGTTGAAGTTCTGGGATGAACTAAATACTTTAGAGCTGTTTGAAACTCAGATGGCTAGGACTTAAAGGACAGGGTCTTTTGCATCCATACATAAAATTAAAAAGAAACTGCTTGTTGATCAGCTGTAGTGAGCAGTGATTCATGTCACTTCTCGTCAAGTGACACAAATCATATTGGGCAAAATGGAAGGCACTTATTCAAAGTTCGAGTATTATGGCAAGCATTTGGAGTGACTGGATTAACTGAAATATTATTTTCATTACGCGAATATGATATACCAACTTCTACTTAACCGTTCAAACAAAAAATAACAGGTGAAATGTTATACTGTGTATTAATATAGATAGTATGAATATAAATTACATTAACCTTTTGAACAGGATATTCTGTTTGTGTTTTTTGTATGCTTATAATCTTACATAGGTTACTCAAGCGACGCGCGTACGCGACGTATTAAGTTTTATTTACCAGAATACCAGGTAACTTTTATTGATCAAAATGTAATATGATATACGTATACTAGCTTGTGTGTTACTTGTGTTTTATATTTCTTGCTTGACTATTACTTTAATTTATGAATATGATCGTTTAGGTTTATTCTTTAAATAGTTTTATTTAAGCCGCCTACTCACTGCAATTAAAATTCGTCCTAGGTTAGTCCTAGTAATGAAGCATCGGGCGTAGCTGACATCTTAACATCAGGTAAGCCTTTTGCTACAATAGTGGCAGTTACTGCAAGCCAAGAAGCTAACACATGGACTATTACTCGCGCTTAGCAAATCCTGCTAAAAGGACTGCCAGTGCAAAGCACAAAAGTCACCAGTCTGCGAAACGGATGGCGTAATAGTTTAAGTGGTTGCATTGCTGCTGCCACTGCCATCACACTGTATTTATATAAATTATGCATCTCTTTGAGTATCAACAATTAACACTAGATATCATTTCTAGTCCAGCCTAGCTCCTACTTAATAGTTACAATCCTTCATCATTTATCTCATACTTTTTACATATTATATACATAAGTATATTAGGACTACGTTCTCTAGTGAAACGCTTTTTCCAAAAAGTATTGAACTTTATATGCGGCTCAGTTATCATGTTAAAAAAGGAATATTATATACTTTTTTACTAAAGACCTCAATGGTTGGTGTAGTCAATTAAGCGTAACTTAAGTGAAATACATCTAGTACTAGACAATGAGATCTAGCTGTAAGCGTGTATCGGCTTCTAGCCGTAACATAAGAAATCTGAGTAATTGCGTAAATTTGGTAACCTTACTGACATTTAAGCTTACAAAGTACATTTAGATTTATAAATTGAATTAGTCCAAAGAATAAACGAATAAATATTTTTACTTTTAATGGTCTGTTGATTTATTTAGATACTTTCGGCGCAACATATCAACAGTGAAACAAAACGTTTATTATTTATTTTCTCCAAAACCAAAGACGGGAGCAATAAACGAAGTTTGCCTATAAACCAGATCATTTGGCGCAATGAATTTAATTTGCTCTAGTAACAGTTTTAAAATATGCTCTCTGGGGCCAACTAAAAATTAATTAACACTGAATAATTTAATTTAGTGTTACCACTCGTGCATGGAGGATGGCCAATAAAGGCAATTTTATGGCCATTTTATTATGATGCATAAACGTGAATCACTTATAATGGGCACCATATAGTAAGAGAAAATTACGTCTGGCACTCGACAAATATTAAATTATACATTTTTAAATACGGATGGCGGGAATAAACAAATAATTTACTGCTTCATCTCTGACGTCGGCTCGGCCGGTCGAAACGAGGGCACTTAAAAATTCATGATAATGTGCACGTCGTAAATAGCTTACTATGATTTTGAAGCATTGTGCGGTTCCAATTCAGTTTTGTCCAATTATCTCATTGTTGCTGCAAATTAAAATGTTAATATTTGATTGTGATGTGTTTAAAGTGTTTAAACAATGAACGCGATATAGCACACCTGCTGCACCTGCTGATAAGCTGAGATGTATAACACCCACATACAAGCAGTTTTATTTAGATACCATAAGAAAAGCGCGAGCCTTTTGTACTTTATTAAGCAATTTCTTTGGTAATATTGCCCCACGTTTATACACTGGAATTAAGTTTATTTTAAAACAATGTAATTACATACTTTTGAAACTATTAAGTCTTAGAATTAGCATTGTTATCAAACGTCTTCTAGCGCAAAAAGCAACCACATAGAATTATACAGATATACAATAATATAAGCTACTAGCTTTCCGCCCGCGGCTTTGCCCGCGTGGAATTTAGTTATATCGCGCCTTTTAATGAACTCAACAGCGCTTTTTCAATCGATTTTCTAAAAATTCTTGTTTTTTTTTTAATTTGCAACAAAGAGTATGTTTACGAATTTTCAATTTTCTATCTTAACACGTATTCATTAATTTGTAGTTAACATCTAATTACAAATTTTCAAGTCACTAACTTCAACGGTGTAGAACTTTCATATAAAAGTTTTCACCCCTTTCACCCCTTTCGGTGTGGAATTTTCAAAAATCCTCTTTTAGTGCTCCCCTACACTCTCCAAGGAACATACATGCCAAATTTCAGCTTCTTGCGTTCAATAGTTTCGGCTGTGCGTTCTCTGTCAGTCACTGAGTAACGGAAGAGTTTTATATATGTATATAGATTCTTCTCTCTTAGCTTTTATTATTCCCAAGTCACTTGGGGTCTGCTTTTCTGGTCTAACCGGATTTGACTGGATATCAGTTTTTACACGGAGCGGCTGCCACCTGACCTCAGCAACCCGAAGGCTAACGATACCCTAAGGCTAGACCAGTGTCAGGATATTAGAGGGTACTGACTTTCCCAATAACGACTGCCATAGATGTTCATGTCAGCCGGGACCAACGGCTTAACGTGCTCTCCGAGGCACGGAGCAGGCGATAATTGTCAATCAATGCGCACATAATTTCGAAAAGTCATATATTTTCCGAAAGTCAGAGGTGCGCGACGTGGGTTCGAACCCGAGATCCTTTGCATTGCAGTCTGTTGGTCTCCCCACTGAGCTATCGCTGCTTATATAGATTAATAACTATAATACTGCTTTTCTCATATAACTATATATCACTACTGTTTCTTCAAGCACAATTCATAAAGCCGTCACATTAAGCAATATATTTTTAATACCTCATAAGAAAACAAAGTTCTCGCATGAAATATACCTTAACTCGTCCGATAAACACAGCATAGAAGCCAAACAAAACACATCAAGCCACCTCTATTAATATACACATCGCGCGCATTATTGAAACGTATTGCACCCTTAAGAACACAGCCCCGGACGTACAATAAATTATCTGGAATCAATTTCTAATACGAGACATAGCTTATCGGTAGGAAGTGCAATGCATTGAATGCCGGGGAACAAGGACGTAGGAGTTGAGAGCCTTTCCACCTGCATTATTTATCGCGTTACATTATTAACTGCATATCAGCCGTAGATGACTATCGGGTGCACTACACGCCCAGACCGAGGCGCACGCGCTTTCGAGTGAGAGAGAGATATGGATCGCAGCGCGGGATTCCATTGTTTGGTACGAGATGATTTGATGTATTAATTAATTGTTTCTTTTTTATTTAGTTGTATTAGTGGTAGTAAGCAATTCGGGTTTGTTTTTTGAAGCGTGAACTGGTACTAGAGTGTGGTTTTTAATGATGTCCTTCAGACCGATTTTCGGTCACGGCGCCCAGTTTTAACGGAGACTGACCAACTACGCAGGAGATATTATACTGCACACAAGTGCACTCTCTGTTCCCTCACTCTCATGATCCGATGGGACGGTCATCCGACAGGACCGGAGAGAGATCAGGCGCAGGACCAACGGCTTTACGTGCTTTCCGAAGCACAGGGGTATCCAGCACTGCCAACTTCCTAACTCCGCGCTGTTATTGAGATTTCTTATAGAAAACCCAATAACTTTTTTTGGCCCAACCTGGGATTCGAACCCGAGACCTCATGCACAGCAGTCACATTCATTACCACTGCGCCACGGAGGCATTTACTTTGCGTGCAACCTAATTATTTAATACTTGACTAAGTTATTAGTTTAAATAATTAACTTTGAATAAGACAAAAAGCTACTAATATGAGAATATAAAATTACATATTTAGTTAACTTATTTTAGACAATGATTTACAAAACAAAAAAATAAATTTTTTGTTCTTTATACTCAAATAATTCGATTTTGAATAATTATTACTGACAAAATTTTAATAGAAATAATTTTTAACAATATATTTATACAGTTTAGACTTAAAAGCGTTAAACGAGCTCATATATGAGCTCGTTTCGATACATATGATAATATGTGTATAAAGGAAGGTAGATTATTAAATAGTTATAACAAAGATAATATGTAAAACTAAGAGAGGAGGATCAAAGAACAAGAAAATTATAGAACATGGAGTGATAATAGAGTTCTTAATACTTTGGAAATAGATAAATGTACTAAACAACTTGTGGCAAATATAACGAGGCTTGCGCTTTAGCGTCAAGATGGCTGTTACATTGGTATCTATATATATATAAATATATAGTAATATAAATGAATCCCTGTTACCCTTGGTCACGACATAACTTGAAAACGACTTTACCGATTTCATTCATATTTTTTATGTTTTCTTATACTTTGTAGAAGGTTCTCACGGAAAGAAAAGATAAGAAAATTTCACAGAATATCGAATAATTAAAAAAAACTGAACAACCATTTCAGCCTTACGAGTTTGACGATTCGTCTTAGACAGGAGAACGTCTTTCAGGTCAGCTAGTATTAACATAAAACAAAACTAGTTTATTCTAAAATCATAATATACTCGTATCATATAATTATTGAAAATTATATTATATATACTTTGTCCCGATTACAATGTCGTTTAAAAATAATAGTGATTAAGTTTTTTTAACACCATCGAAATATAACATGCAGGATAAAATATACATTTGATGTACTAAATTATTATAGGCAGATATTAATAAAAAGCGTTTATGTAAACACGTCATAAACAGTGCAATGGAAACGCGCGGTGTTTTGAACCGCGCGCACATAATTCTTTTGTCTTAGCAATTACACTTAAAAATATTGATTTCATCTTTTCCATTATTTTAATACATAGAAATTTTTATTAGATTCTATCGGCGGGCGATGTGTTTTACAGATTTATATTTTTGCTAACGTGTGAAATGGTACTATTGAAAACGTTTTGTAAGCAGTAAAAGTTCTTATCGAAGGTATGTATGTATCTTATGTGGGGGCCAGTCAGTGCAGACCGGCGACACTTCGACCCAGTGGCATCTTTTTTTATCGAAGGTAACAATACTTAGTCAGCTTGAGATAATTTTACAACATTAAGTATATTGGGCTTTCTATTATATATCGTGTATAAGCTAATGATCTACTTCTTTACTCATGGGTTACTAGACAACCTCTTCACACACTTACTGGTTGCCAGAGCACTTTTCTATGATTACTGTTGCATTCGGTACCTTTTCGCACTCGCCGGTCTTTGGATGGCCGACATACATATATGTATGTAGGTACTCAATATTCGGCGCCGGGTATTTGACAACCGTAGAGTGTGACAAGGCTATCTGGCAACCGATAAACGTAAATAAATTTACTAAACAACCGGTATATCAACGTTGATACGTTGCCAGTATGCATCATGCATGCTCATACCTGATATACCGTATCCCATAAGTGTCGGAAGTAGGAAACGAGCGGGGGATTATAATATTATCAAGATGTGAACATCCGCCTCTATATTAAAACATCTCATTACGACCACTAGCTCACCTCACAAATGTGGTGGCTTTACCGCGTTAGAAGGGCTCTTTGTGACGTGTCAACGAACTAGCGTAACATAAATAAGGTTCATAACTGTGTGGAATGTAACAAAAAGTCGTGGTTATAGTTGAAATTCAGGACGATAAGTACTTAAACATTTTTAATCCTAACTAATATTATTAATACGATTTTGAGTTTGTTTGATACAGGTAACCTTAACTACTCGACCGAACATCATGATATGTAGCATACAAATTGGCAGGGGTATAGAAAAAGACATACCTTTCATCTAGAATAAAGTACTGTTTCCCTGGGATAAAAGTTTACCGAATAAATTCGCATTAACGCGAGCGAAGCCGCGGACAATATCTTATAATAAATTTTAATTGTGATAATAATTCTCACCATTATGAATATACTAATATGAATAAAATATTATTTTATGAATAAATTTAAAATTGTAAAACTATCAGGTCGCGAGCTATATTTCAGGCGCCACGTAACAGAGGCCGGTTTATTGCAATCTACCGAAGACATACCACACACCGTACGGCTAATGAGATTTTCTAACAAGAAACCTACTAACACACTTAACATTTTAATCTGATACATAGCTATGTTGCTTACTTGCTTTGTATACCGATTTAATAATCTCATTTGCATCAAAATGTGAACAAAGACTAAACATTGTACCGAATCACAAAATCGATGCCAGGACACAGCTATAAATAAGCTCACTGAAAACTATCAGAAAATATAAATTGTTACATTTGACCACTGAAAGTCTTTATTCTATGCTGGTCAATATATTTTTCTTCACTGTACCGATGGTATAGTGGATCAAGTGTTCGCCTCGTCCCTGTCATTACGTCGAGTATTGTAGGTTTGATTCTCACATGCGATAAATATTTTGATGATCCATTAATATTTATTCCGTGTCTGCATGTTGTTTGAATGATCGTAAAGTACCCTACGACACAGAAATTAAATACTGGGCGAATATAGTCTTTCTAAATTAAAAAAGTAATATAATTATGCTTTCTCCTCATTGGTCTCCTATAATATATTTTTCATTTAATTATTACTTCTCATTTCACGAATTACTATGAACTGCGGTTGTGCTACAACGATAGCCAATAGAACAAAATATATTCACTCTAATTATTAATTTTAGTTGGACAGCCAGTGCGCCAGTGATCATATTATGTGCCAATATAATATGTAGATACCGATCCTAAGCTGTCTATAAATATTATCGACGATAATTCACAAATATGATCCGAAGTAATGAAAAGAATTGACAAGCTAGCAGAAAAAAATAGAATGGAGTCTGCGAAAAATCTGAAAATGTTAAACGATATCCTGTAATGTAGTCACGTAATCCTTCTCCAGTCATCTCTTATTGCGATTGAATTTTCAAACGGACTTTGATTGATTGAAACGACTGCTGCGGGACTGAATTGACTTTTAAGTAGACTTAAGCAAGAAAAAGCTTTAATAAATCGCCCAATATTCAATACAAAGAAACAAGTGGATGAAATTCTATTTACAAGGATTTGACAGAAATAAGATTAAGGATTTTCTTGCTTACATTTTATTTTTAAATTAATTTTGTAAAATGTTTTCGTTGTACTTACGTAATTGAATCATCATAGCATTATCTCCTTTGGACTTATTTATTCCACTTAATGTAAACACTTTCGAGAAAATTAGAATTTCACATATTAATGAACAAGGGCTTAAATAAGCCTTGTAAGGTGTTCTACGTTCTATAAGATACAAGGATAACATTTATTTAGGTAATATTTTATTTACTTGTGCCTAAAATAGATAGAATAATACAACAATATTTTAATAACAGAAATATGATTACAGAATAAAATATGAAAACTCGCGCATAAATTTAACGATTACGTTGTCAGTTGTACCTAAAACCTCTTTAGATATTTAAATTCTTTCTACAAATACTTAGAGAAAGTCACGTGTACAGCTAGTAACAAATTAATTTACACAAGGTATCATTGCCAAATATTTTTATTTAGGTGTCACTAACAATGAAGAGAACTTAATTATTAGAACAACAAACTACAGGTCGGACGTAGACATAGAGATACAATATTTATAACGTCTATTCCCTTTAGAGGCGCATCGACATTCAGGTGAGGCCCAGAATTACCATGAACAAGGTCCCAGTTCATTTAGAGAAGACAGGGGTGGGCGATGTGATAAAGAATCACTGGAATAGGTAATAAACTGAAATAAGGAAAATGGTTAAGGAAAAATGTTACTCCGAGTAATGCGTACTTTTGTGCTGAATGGTAAAGTATTTTATACAGCCATTGTTATTCGCCACGCTTAAAAATTTTAAGGAAAATAGCGCAGGAATTTTGTTATTATTATTATTACTTATTTAACACATGAGTGATATCGTTCAAATAATTAAAAGGTCTTTTTAGGGTTTCGTAACTCAAAATAGAAAAACCGGAACCGTTATAGGATCACTTTGTTGTCCGTCTGTCTGTCTGTCAAGACCCTTTATCTCGGGAACGCGTGGAGGTATCGAGTTAAAATTAAAACGATATACTCCAGTCTTCAGTCTCTTGAAGCTGTGAAAAAATCAAACTTCTATGTTAACGTAAAAAAAGATACGGCCGTTTATGCCGCAAAAAACCTATATTTCGACACTCTCAAGGGAATCAAAATTTAAAGGGTATTTTCCGTTGACCTAGAACTATGAAATTTGGCAAGTAATACCGTCTTATACTACAAGTATAGAAAAAATTCTGAAAACTATACATTTGTAACAAAATCATAAAAAACAGGGTCTTTATACAAGGACAATTTTTTTTATAATATGTACCTACATATTTGTACGGAACCCTCGGTGGGCGAGTCCGACTCGCACTTCTCTGGTTTTTTAAACTTGCAGTTCTCTCTAGTAGTCTATAAAAACTGGAATTATGGATACAAAACTCATCTAGACTCGTGAGTCTGTGGTTCACAGGTATTTATGTCTCGGTGCCAAACCCCTTTCAAGCCTTTCAATGTGGTAAAACTGGATATTTCAGCACTAGAAAGACAACAATTACACCGTAACGCAAAATGTGCTATAAAACAAGAACATAGCAAAAGTAATAACGTAAACGTTCGACCAAGTATTCGAATTCAGAAATGCTTGTGTCCACTTCTAGTAATAAAATTCTAATTCCATGATTGCGGCCGCCTCGCCTCGGGACTTGTCCCAATGCCGTAATTACGAGTACACACCCTAGCGCAAATAGAAACAAAACCGCATACATTCGTATATGTAAATAGGGGAGGATCACGGCCGAAATTTGGCGAGCATGCGGCCTACCACGGACTTCCAAAAAATAATACGTTTGCTTAGAAATACGATGTTCTATTTGTGGAACTATTTGTGTTGTAATCCTAGAAATGGAATGTGTAAGCAGGTATTAATAATTCCGTGTGAGTTGGCTCGAATAACACGAGAATGTGTCTTAGCGTGTCATTTAGTAAGTGAGTCAGTGAGCTGAATTTGACGGAATTAGGATATTGCTTTGTATCCAAGGTTAGTAACAGTGAGCGGGTACGAACCCAAATGGGTATTAATAATAATAATAATAATGTCCTCCAGACCGAATTTCGGTCACGGCGGCCAATCTTAACGGAGACTGGCCATCTGCGCAGGAGATATTATAGTGCACAAGCGTGTGCGCGAACTCAAGTGCACTCTCTGTTCCCTCACTCTCATGATCCGATGGGACGCATAATCCGACATGACCGGAGAGAGATCAGGCGTAGGACCAACGGCTTCACGTGCTTTCCGAGGCACGGGGGTGTCTAACACCGCCAACTTCCTAACTCCGGGCTGCTATTCAGATTTCTTAACAGAAAAACCCAATAACTTTTTGTTGGCCCGACCCTGGATTCGAACCGGAGACCTCATGCACAGCAGTCGCATTCACTACCGCTGCGCCATGGAGGCAGTCAAAAAATGGGTATTACCTAATATCTAAAAGGGGATGTACCAATTCTAGCTGATCTTTGCTTTTATGTATATACAGTAGCTTCTGGCTCAGGCTAGTCTTGAGTTTGCCTTAAAAATCCTAAACACCCAAAACCTGATTTAACTACTTTTTGGTAAGTCGATATTTCTTAATAGCATGTTACCTTAATTTCTCTAGTTGCCCTTCGTTTTAACCCTGCCGGTTTATTAAGTACGAAGAAAACTGGAGTTAGTAATAACAGTCCGCTGAACTAAACCAGTACACAATCTATTAAAACTGCAAAACCAAGTTTCGAAGTTGTTTGTTCGTTACCTAGGACATCTATTTTATTCCTTTGGGTAAAAGTAAGTACTGCCAAACTTGGCACTTAATCAGCAACAGAAGAAACAATAAAATAACAAATTTAAAACAATAAAAGTTTTCCTCTTTTATTTAATTTATTATATGCTATTATGACTCAAATATTCATGTAATGTTTCTGTTTTCTCTTTCTGTTTCATCCAGTTATATATCGTCAGTCATAATTCCTCTTTATTAAGTATGTTTACAGCTGTCTTAGTTTATTAGTATCTAAGTTAATCTTGGCATTAATCTCAAAATCTCGCAGAGTTATAGGCAAAATATTACTGTGTAAATAAAATAGAATAAAAATCTTACAAAAAGTAAAATAATATTAGATATACAACGGGACCATCGCCTAGCATTACACAATACAAATATCTGATTTTCAGAGATAGCAAGTCAAAAACTAAGGTTAAAATTGTGATTGAAAATTACTTGTTTGAACTGGACTACTCTTGCCATTTTCTATAATTTCAATAGCTTGCTGGACGTATGTTATGCGCATTTAGCCTCACAATTTGTTCATTGTGCCTAAGTGACCGACTCGAACAGTTTTCGTCATACCTCCTCAGCTCTATCCAGAAACACAGCCTATGAAGGCTCTATAGCCTATCGTGCACAGTACTTCCTGCCACTATAATTTCAATATAAAACCATTGCATTACAGGCACTATCACTAAAGTTTCTAACTCAAACGCTTCCTGAATTATCAAATACTGAACATCTCAGGTACAGTAAGTTCAGAAGCCCTCATTGAATAAGTAACTTGGTTCCCTAATAAAACAGAAACACACATAAATGTTGAGTTCCTCTACCAGATATTCTTTATTAAATAAAATACATAAGTTTTATATATTCAGGATCTTCTTCCTTTGTTCAATGCATGGCTTCAACGATAAGTAAATACTTTACTTGTAGGTGAAGCCATGCATGCCATTTTTCTCTACACTTCGCTCTTAGCTTGACCTTACGATAAGACATACTTTCCTCTTTTCTTTGAATCGGAGCATAAATCTTTTTTCATGTCTTCCCACTTCTATTCTTTATTCTGGTATGGCATACTAAAATTAAGAATAGATTATAATCGAGATAGTATTAAAAGAACGAAGTGCTAATTTTAGCAAGTTTATTTACATATCGAAATTGGTAGCGCAACAGTAGAGTATTCGACTGCTGTGTATGAAACCTTCGGTTGGATTCCGAGGTTATTGAGCTTTTCTATAAAGAATTTGCCGTAACACAAGAAGTTTACAACTGCGCCCGGTACATAAATAAGCTTGTCACGAAGGACCTAAAGTCATAATTGACAAAATATGTGGGTGTAATACACCTCTGACTACCAGACTCTTCGGGGATAGAGGTATGAAACTATGTATATATGTATATTATCTACAAAACGTAGATACAATAATAATTAATAACAATATTCACATGAGAATATTATAATCAAATACCTGTATTTACTAATAATATCAATAGCAAATCCCTCGTGCAAAACATCTAGTCCCTTGTTAAAATTTAACAAGGGACCAATAATTATTTATTCAGTGGTCTACATAGCAAACAGGGCCTGTTATAACTAACTACGTACAAACTAAATATGTAAACAAAACTGTCAATGAACCATAATTTTGTTACATTATTAGTATTATATGGATATTAGCGGATATACCGTTTTATAATCTTGTTTAGTGATTCGAGGGGTTAAGTCGGCGTTTTATGTTGAAGTCGGCTAATTCACGTATCATTCTCGTGCATAGAGCGACCTTGACCTTGTACTAGTTTTCACTAAAATTTGGTACTGTGTTGCATTTGCATTTTAATATCACGGTTGGACATGGTCATGGTCATGGTAGTGTTGCAAATTCAGACCACGGGATGAATATTAGTATGATTCAAAATGTAATTTATGTTTATTGTTTTAAAAAAGTTCAAAGTCTACCACGATACAAGCATTTTTAGTTGTATCTAGTGCGAGAGACAATTAAAAAAAGGTCCTTAAGCGTTTTAATTATTGTTAAAGTAATTTATTTTTATTTATGTATCTATATTGTATAAAAGTCGTCGTATAGTGCAAGTAAAGTAAATTATCCAAATTTTATTACAGATAAAATTTCTAACGCCTGTTTATTTTGAAATTCGGCCTAATTATGTACATTGTACAGTGAATGTCGGAATGAGATATTATTCTTTCGAGTAAAATGTTTTAAGGCTAGCTAATAGTATTACTTAAGAACGCTTAGATATTTATTAAATAACTGAATCCATATAACGATAATAACTTTGGTGTCCGAGCCTGATTCGAATTTAACCAACGTGGCGTAGCTTTAATTGTGAATCAATATTGAAAATAAAGAACAATATTGCCCTGCCTTTAAAATAAACGCAATCGATGACCATGTTTCAATACAAGATACATCATTTTAAATCGAAATAATGCTTTTGCACGTAAAATACCATTTTAAAAACCACTCACCAATTTTAAAAGTAATAAATTTTAATGCTTTCAGCATTTAAAGCCCATGGCTGCCCACGAAGTATTGATTTTTTCGTCGTCAATAAAGAGTTCCCGCACTCACCACCCCTGGAATATCGGTATCAATAAATAAAATAATAACAAACATTTGGACAACCCTATCGAAGTCAGTCACGTGCGGGTTAAATGATCCGAAACGGGAAGTAATAAACCTATTGTTTACAACACTCAGTTGTCGTTTATCAATATTTATAATATTCAATAATCTGATAATGTCGAGGAAGATAAATGATGCCATGTTTTACAGAATACGTACGGTTAAGCATAAGTAAATTAAAGACCAGAAGGCCAATTCTCGTAATAAAATGTGTTCAAAACAGAGTGACATTATAGTCAAATAAAAGCAAATATCAACAAATTGCAATTTATGTTTACATTTGACGTTTATTTTAACTTTTTTTTATGTTGCTCGTCAAATTGACCACACTCCGCCTGAATTGATGGTAAGCAGTCATGTGGTCTAAGAACAGTAGCCTCCGCACCGTCCTAATAGCAGCTGAGGCGATGTTGAGGTCTCTACGTTGACGGCCTGAGAAGGTGCTTTTTCACGCCCCGCTTAAAGGACCCAGGAGTGAAGGAAAAAGGAAGCACGTGCCTTGGCAAAGAATTCCATGCCTTGATCGTTCGGCAGAGGTATAACGACCCAAACTTGTTAGTGCGCGCTGTAATCGACTCTACCATGTAAGGATGGCATCTGAGCCCAGCACATGTTGTTCTGGGTAGGGCGGGATAAGGTGGAATAACGCTGACAAACACTTGTGATATTTGTAATATAGAGTCCAAATCGTAACACTTTTGTGAACAGTTTTGATAATAAGAATCGGCGCTCTGCAGACCTACCATGAAACGTATATCGCGATGTTTTAGACAAATTATTCGTGACGGCATTAAGACTAAGCCCTAAAAAGAAATAGAATTTAGTACACAATTGACATTATTTCGAAATAATAATTCATTTTGTTGTTCTGAGTCTGGGTGTTTTTGTGTCCGTTGTTTGAATGTTTGTAAAGTCCCCCGAGACGCAGGATTTATGCCTAGTGCAAGAGTTTTCTCTTCAAAAAAGAAACAAACCAAGTATTTTGGAGATCAGCACATAGCACCATAATTTTCCTAAAGCACATCATGAAGTGGTCCAGCCACACAACCTGGCGTACAGGATTTCAAATTAAAAAAATACACGAACTGTATCTGAAAATCAGAATGAATCCTGGAATATTTGTAGTTGGGCAGAAATGTTGTAAAATCTCTGGTTTTATGTGCTATCGACTTTTAAGCAGTAGTAGCCTAATACTTAAGAAGCATTCAAATCAACACAGAATCTAGAATAGTGCCTGATAGAGTCCCGACTTATGAGTACATGAATATTATAGTTTTTGTGTTACTGGTCGAATTATAATTGGATAGAATTCGACTTATTTTAGTCTTAGGCGCAATGATATGATAATATTACTTAATATGAGACAGTTTCTAAGCCGATAACAGAAACATTACATGACAAGTGCTGCTTAAAGGATAAAAAATATTCGCACATTATGGATATAAGTTTTAGAAACTTGCTAGTTCTTATTTGTAGCTGTCTTTATCCGTACATACATAAGCGTCTAGCTCATACCTACAAACATTTGAATACAATATTTAACAAATGAAAATAATTTAAAATACCATTTGTTAAGTTGGATTTGCATAGAACTTAGTTGTAGTTGTGTGTACAACAAACACATACCCAGAAATAGCTCGATTCGCACACATGAATTTCAAAAACTAAAATTATTAACATTTCAACTGAACGTTCAATAGATAAGGATTTTATCGTGATGAGCACGTGGTGTTGTAACTCAAATTCCTGCACAGAACAAAAACGAGTGCGCTCCACGGGTAGTAGTTCAATATCTAGAGGTGCTGCATGTCAGTAAAACCAATACTTACGTATTAGTAAGAAATTGCCTTCATTTTCTATATATTATTATAAAAATTGTTAGCAGATTTTAGTCCGTTAACATGAACCTTCTTTACACTAATCTTTACGATGGCTGAATCAATATGGATTTAATAAGCATTGATGTATTGAAGTTTACTTTCGCCAAGAGTTCATGTTTATGTTATTTTAGTAGATTTATAAATAACAATATTTGCCAATCAAGAAGAGTATATTAAAACGTAGATGATAAATGTTTGGTCGTAGGAAATCACGAGCATATCTAGTTATAATAAAATTAGGACAATGCCTTCTTCTCTCTTAGCCTTTATTATTCCCAAGTTACTTGGAGTCGGCTTTTCTAGTCTAACCGGATTTGACTGGATATCAGTTTTTACACGGAGTGGCTGCCACCTGACCTCCGCAACCCGAAGGCTAACGATACCCTAAGGCTAGACCAGTGTCAGGATAATATAAGGTACTGACTTCCCAATAACGACTACCATAGATGTTCACGGCAGCTGGGACCGACGGCTTAACGTGCTCTCAGAGGCATGCCTTAATTGTAGCAGGCGATAATTGTCAATAAATACGCACATAATTTCGAAAAGTCATATAACTTCCGAAAGTCAGAGGTGCGCGACATGGGTTCGAACTCGAGACCCTCTGCATTGCAGTCTGTTGGGCTCCCCATTGAGCTATCGCTGCTTTTTTAAAATTAGGACAATGCCTATTTAAATAAATTGATGACATAGCGATCAAAGCTGTTAGTCCGAGTTATGAAGTATAAAATTAAAAGTCAGAAAATATGTGTATGCGACCGCTTTTCTATACATTTGGTATATTTATTATAAAACAGTATCGTTTCATGGCTCAATAAATATTATAACTTTGTAAGTAACAGATATAAAAAATTAATTAAATGCTCATTTTTGAACTTTCACTTTATTATTCAAATAGATTTGCATAAAATTTGATGACTAATTTCAATTTAATTTTCATAAGATTTTACGAGCATGGAAAGTTCTTTTAAGACCAAACTATATCAATGTAAATTTTGAGCCACTTATATATTTTGAAACAGCTCATAAAATGACAAAATTCTGAGTGAATTTCTAAAGCAGAACCTATTTTATTATCATTTTAATTCAGTTTGTTAGTCGTTCTTTGCCCCTAGTTTATATTGGCGGCCATTTTGGTTAATTGATACTCAGGCTCCATAACCGCAATTCGATACTGCAGCAGAGGGGTTGAATGCCGCTGTTCTTAAATTTTTAACCAATCAGAGCGCTTCACTTTGTTCAACACTACATGTGCATAGTCTTTGTTTTTTTACTTGTAAATAGATACCACGACATTATATTACTTACAATAGGCCAATACCAGTATATGATAGTAGGAAGTGGTAAATAAATTGCTACCGAAATTATATTTTAAGGTTCAAATACTAAAATTTGGTATAAAAATTTTAGTAAAATAATATTTTACTTTCAACGAGTACACATATATATCTTATCTTATCTTATGTGGGTGCCAGTCAGTGCAGACCGGCGACACTTCGACCCAGTGGGATCTTTTGTGTCGACACTCTCCCAATAAATTGCTACTGCCATAGATGTTCATGGCAGCCGGGACCGACGGCCTAACGTGCTCTCCGAGACACGGAGCAGGCGATAATTGTCAATCAATACGCACATAATTTGGAAAAGTCATATAACTTCCGAAAGTCAGAGGTGCACGACGTGGGTTAGAACCCGAGACCCTCTGCATTGCAGTCTGTTGGTCTCCCCACTGAGCTATCGCTGCTCTCACACATATATATACTAATCCTTTTTATTTTAAAATTACTAACCTAAACCCACACTCAAACATTTTAAACACATTATCAGTAAATTGTTAACAGCAAACGTTTTTAAATAGTACAATTTAAGTTGTAAGATTAGGCATTTTTTTTCGTTACCTTAAAAGCGAGCAATAATTAAATATTTATAATGTACATACATTATAAATATTATATGGCTTATGTCCAGCAGTGGACTGCAATAGGCTGAAATGATGATGATGCTGACATACATTATATAGAGAAGTCAAAGATGCTACGCGCAGAGAATTTGCTTAAAAGTCCAACAATCTACTTCTTTACTAGGCTTTATCAAATAATATTAATAGCAGTATCCACATAAAAGGGTTAAATATAAAATATACCTACTATAAGGACAGTTCCTGCCCAGAAAGATTAAATGCAAGTAGAATAAGATAATTAAATGACACAGTAGATGAGTCTATATTTTCTGTAAAATGTAATTAGTATTCAGCAAAAAATATAGATAGTTGACATCTGATTAATAAAATCCATAATATCAATAAGAAAATCTTTTTTACATACAAATAATAAAGGACGACGCGTGAAAACATCCCCCCATCTCTTACATCGACCAACAGATTTGAAATGTATCTCAATCAAATGATCTTAGTAAGTTGATAATTTATTACTATGGCGACATCTCACAAAAGTGCGGGATGTAACGAGAAAATCATGTTTTAATATTATTATTTTTGGCACAAAATAACAGTTTGTGTTTTAAAGTATTATTATAATTACCTATTATCTTTATTATTTATATATTTGTTGTTTATAACATCGCACACTGTTCAGCAATAAATCAGTAAAACAAGTACCAGTATCGTCATTGAATACACTAAAACGTTGTAATTAAAACGTTGTTATTTTTCTGTGCGTTTTCGGCTTGTTTCACTTAGACTGATCTCTGCATGTTTGTTTACAATGTTGGGCGTCGCACGGCGTTCAGTGTATGTATATACGCTTCATAAAAGCCTTTAATATTGTTATTTTAATTTTTATAACATGTTTGTAACGAATTGGAGGTAATAAATAATTTTTATATTTTTATTTTCTTTATGTCTAAACCCCATGGATTTTAAATTAAAACTGGCTGCTAGTCTTTTTATAGATCCTACTAACATATACAAAAGATCCGTTGGAGGGGGGGACGGGTCTCATACAAATTTGGTCATCATCCTTTATATGTGACTTTAAATATTTACATCATTCTTTAGCTTAAAGAGTCGAGTTACATCTTGACGGTATATAATTAAGCTGTACATTATTATCTAAGCACGTCTTTTGATTGTTTCAATAGTAAGTTAATCTTGCATTTCTAATAAAACGAGTACCTAAGTACTTTAAAAATCAAGCCATTTGCTCTTGTGCCTATTCAAACAAACAAACTCAGTTTTATTAACACAGAAATTCTAACATAAAAGGGAAAACTCGTGGAGTGGGGTGAAGCTAGACTTGTAGAACAATGAGTAACGTCTGTAAAGGGACGCTCGACGACCAATCAGAGTCTGTCACGGCCGAGAGTGTACTTTGTTTTAATAGCACTAGGCTGGATTAGTTTTTAAGTACAGCTCTAAACAATGGTTCCTGCATGTCTGTGGGGGAGCCATCGCGACGCCATGTTGGAAACTAACTTTTTATGTGCGTTTTTATGTGGAGCAGCCTATATGTTTGTATTCAATTGACTGTTTAAAAATTAAGGAGTTTTTCAAATACGAAATATTTTGGCTTTATCAGGCTATGTTTTGTAAAACCTTTACATTATCACGTAACATATTTAACAGAATTTTATATATTTAAAAGAAATACGTGGTTACCAGTTATACAATTAAAAAGTTACAAAAGAATAACTTAAACACAAAATATGTAAGTACACAAAGCGGATAAAAGATTAATACGCCCATTTTAATTTTCTATTAATTCGCTTAATCTACGGATTATGTGAGCATGTACGAACGAAACTGGCGAGCTCCAAGGCTTTGCTGGAAACCACATGAGGATTATAAAGGATTTAGTCCTGTATAAAACGCTGTCTGCCATCAACTCATAATTTTAAATTTCTCGTTAATACATCAGTTTCGGACGAAATTAAAAAGGTATCATGAATTTAATCATGTTCTTTTGTTTAGCGTTTCGTTAAAGCTGAATAGTTGCCTTTATTATTAAATTCTTAAACAATTTCGACGACAATTACTATTACAGTTACAACGATAAATGGTAAAACAATTATTTGCACATGGTTTATAACTTGAAGCCACCCAATGTGTAATAAAATTGCCTCTTGTGATTGATTTTGCGATTCGAATCAATGATGTTATAAATTCAATGCATGGCTTTGAATCACTAACATCTCTCCAACAATTGTTGGGCCGCATTCTAAATGTAATAATTGTTACTTTGTAACACAAAACGTATCATACAAATCTCAACTGGAGCTGTGTTTAGTAGCTAATGTTATACTTACAATACTAATATAGAATCTCACTTACTTCTTTTCTTTCAATTGTCAACCATTTTGTTACGCTCATACTTAGTACTTATACTGTGATTGACTCGCTTACAAAATGAAGATATAAGCCATCCTGTTGTTCTAGTTTTAACAGATATGTATATCCTGCATAAACGATACATTACAAATATTCAAGCAACGAACAACCAGACTCGGAGCAACCATATGTGCATCATACGACTTTTTGTCCCATGGGTGATTTGAAACCAGAACACTCGGTGGTCAGTGGGCTTGCCACTGCTGCTACACCTAGCAGCAGTGGCAAGGCCAATGACCACAGACCACTTAATCGTTCTAGTACGTTACGTTAACGTAGTCGTCTACGTTATCCGTGCAGTTCACCCATACTAATATCAAACACGCCATCTAAATTGTTAAATTTCATTACGCGTAAGGACTTGCGAGACGACAAATCCCTGCCCTGAGTTCTCAGTCATAAGTCAGTTAATTCCTAAAACTAACACTGCATGACAAATGGCTGACACATTTTGTCAGGTTGACAGCCAGCTGACACTACGTTCTCTTGAAAATATAACGTGGAAATCAATGAGCAGTGCTCCTCTTGTCATCGCGTGCGTCCCATCTGGCGTCAAACGTCAAATGTCAGGCGTCATTAGTTAAATTTGCTAAACGACGTCCGTGTACAACGGGGCGTATGCCATACAACAATTGTTTCGTTTCATTTAGCGAGCCATGCTGCCCCCTTTTTGGATTCGCCACAAAATGTGGACCGTATAAATTACGTGCGACATGACACGTTTTATTTACGTTGCAAGTGTTGCAACGTTTGTTCTTTCGTGTCATAAATAATGTTATTAATCAGGTATAAATACGTCGGTGCTTTAATAAAATTATGCGCTTGAATGCAGCCGGAGACGACAACGTAACGGATGTTTCGACGCATGTCGTAATTTACAATTCCCCTATTTTTTCTGTTTATCGATTTGCCTCACAACACTATTATTAGGCGATTGTACTAAATATAAAATATGATTTCTGTTATGCTAATTCTATTGCAGAAATCATATTATGTCTACAGCAATATTACTAGATTTATCATTATCTAAATGCAATATCGCAGGAAGTTCATTTATATTGAAATCAATATGAATTGAAAGTAATATTGGATCCAGTTGCGGTAATGATTGCAGTTGCATTATAATGTATTAAGTTTCCAGTAGTAGATACAATGATATTGTAATAGAAAATCGATAACACATTGTAGAGATGGAATAAACTGATAGACATCTAAACCTAAAAGCTTCCGTTACTGCATTGAATCCATTTTGTGGATTGGTTTTTCTCCGCATTCCAAAAGTGAATATTTTGAATGCAAAAATCTGTTATGTTCCTGATACAACAATTTCATCACTTATAACAAAATATACAGAAAACAATACTGTGTTTATAAAACAATACAACATAAACCTAATTACGCCTGAAAAATAAATATTTTATTTAATAATCTCATTGTTTCATAAACAATATATGAGTAATTAAAATAATGAATAATGTTTGACCTAGTTTATATAATAGTTAATTAAACAAGAGAAGTAATAAAATTTTCGTAATCAAGACTTTTAAATGAATTTTATGAAATAAAGGCAACTTGCAACAACAGCTAAGGCAACCGCAGTTTGCAATTTCTTTATATTAAAAACAAACGGCAATCAGTGTTGAACGAAGAACAGAATTTAAGATGCAACACGAAATTATGCAAATACTTTGTTTTGTGCTCTCCAAATGTCGGCTGAACAGTTTGGAAGTAGCCTGCAGTTATTATTGGTCGTACCGGTGCTAATTTGACCGAATTTGCTTAATGCCCTACAATTTACACACTAACCCAACAGTTATTATAATAATTTAACAACCAGTTGCACAACTTAAGATTATACAGATGTATCGGAAGAGTATCAATATTGCTCAATGCGTGAATGATTCACAAAAATCACTTTCAGTAATTTATATTTTTAACACGAATGTCTTCGTGTATTTACTCCTCGATGGCGTAGTGGTTAGTGTAACCGACTGCCACGCCTGAGGTCGCGGGTTCGATTCCCGCTCAAGTCAAACATTTGTGTGCATGAACATGGGTTTTTGTCTTGGTCTGGATGTTTCTATGTATAATATATATGTGTTTACAAAAAAAAGTATATATGTATGTTTATCCATTGTCTAGTACCCATAGTACAAGCTCTGCTTAGTTTGGGCTAGATGATGTTGTGTATATGTGATAGAATATTATTTATGTGCATTTTTATGTTTCTGTGGTTTTGATATTATTGTTTAGTTTATTTTATCTTCCTTATTTTAAAATAATAATAACGGCCCTGTATATAAACTGTCTCACTGCTGGCAAAGGGCTTTCTATAAGAGAAGGGCTTGGATGAACAAGCGCTTCTTAAGTAATAACCTATTTACTTTATAAGAAGCGCTTGTCCGGTAGTAGACTATGTAGTCTACTACACTGGCCTAGTGCGGGTTGGCAGATGTTTAACTTTATGAAGAACTCTCACTATGAATTATTATATAATGACTCAATTACAATAGTTTTGTATCCATGTTACATTTAGTTTTTTGTAACGCGACGTTATGGACCTCGAACTAACAGTATTATATACATATGTATAAATAACTAAGAGTGTTCTATTTTCATGCATACTAACAACACAGCTTTATGGTCAATTTCTCACATATTACTCTGAAGAGGCGTATTTTCGCCAGATATCTTTTTAAATATCTCGTAATCTATATACTTCCATATTTGTAGACTCTGTGTTACTACATATCTACCGACCCGACCCGGACTAAAATCGTACCCAGGACCTCACGATTGCACGCAAAATTATGCAGCTGAACCAGTCTTTAAGTTAGTGTTTTGATTTATTGACTACCATTAAATACATAAAGCCATTTATAAATTATTATATAACTATAAAACGAAACAGCACTGAAGTTTTTAGAAACTGGCTACATTTAGCGCGTGTCTGTTGCAATTTACGTAATGAGCGCTATTGTGTGCGATTTAAATTTTATAGCGGTTATTTTTTGGAAAACATATGTTGTGGTTTTAAACAAATTTTAAATAACAATGGTCTGGCCAGATGCCAAACTAAAAATACATAATACACCTGACTGTGAGGCAACAAAGATACACAAACAAATCATAATTTGGTACTTATTGTTTGTACATTTTTTTATTTCGACAGTTTGTGTTTGCGATAACGTATTCAAGAGTGTTAATTGACGAGTTGTGACAAAATAGGGGCGTTGCGCGTGTGAATAAGCACACAAGAGATAACAGAGTGACAGTTTTTTTTTAATAATGTTATATATCCGTAAAATAAAGCTTGGGTCCTGTGAAACGTATGCCGAGGGCTAGGACGAAATTCGATGCTGGGACGAAATTCGATCATATTTGAATATAAATTATCGATTACTTTAAATCGATTACTCATTGACATTTGTATAATAATTGTATAAATAATTTTATTTTATATTATTTAATATATATAAATCAAAGAATAGAAAACAGTGCATTTGGCTGCTGAACACAGCCAAAGCGTCGGGAAAGACATTTTTATAGGAAAAGATTTTAAAATACGTCTATAAAATCCGTGTATAGTAATTTAGTTTGTTGATATCATGGCAGATTGATTTATATATATTTACATTTTGCAAGATATTCTTTCAGTAAAAGGTAGCGAGCCTATTACCGTCTACCGGGCACAGCTCAAAACTCCGTACTCCTACTGAGAAGTTCTTGACATAAACACCCAATGATACTTCACTCGGAAAGGGAATCAAACTCAAGAACTCGTACATAGCAGTTTCATTCACTACTGCTATGCCATCATAACAATCAATCATAATCATTTATTGCCTTTTCCACATATTATATTTGTAGCTAAAAATAATTTTAGCTGCCAAATGCAGCTTAATTTATCAAGTGGTATTGTGGGTGTACGGTATGTGCTTGCAGTATTAACTTGTGATAATGACATAACACAAATTTTTGCGGTGTCTCGCTATACTTCAAAACGGAAAATGATCATTTAAATATTAATTTCTCTCAAATAATGCTATTTAAACTAACTTTCACTATTCAAACCATTAGTAATGATCTCCGTTAATAAAAATACTGTCACGTACAAAGCTTCATAGATTTTGCTTTCGAACGTTTAAATGTTTATTTTTCTTGGAGCTTTGTAAAATATACAGTTTAAAAAGAAGTGAAGCTCAAAGCCAAACATCGCGATTAAGATCTTTGTGTACAAGAATAAATTTGTCCTCGGCCGCCGCCTGTTTGATCAACAGATTAAAAAGTCGACGAGAGCTTCAGCAAATGGTGCATTTTAAAGTTCTATGTATAGCTGCTTGTTGCACAGCTTCGCACTTCATATACCTCTAAAATAATCATCGTATATTTTTATTATTTAGTCTGATCTTTTTTAATTTCTTGTGTATATGATATATTCAAGATGATATGGGACTACCCTATAAAATTGTTTTATATTTTCTATCTAATACATAGGTACACATAAATCTTTTAATACAACAATAAAAACTTTTAAATTTACAATCTTTTCTTTAATGTCAACCACGAAACAAATTTGATT
Source organism: Catocala fraxini (assembly GCA_930367265.1). NCBI lineage: Eukaryota > Metazoa > Arthropoda > Insecta > Lepidoptera > Erebidae > Catocala > Catocala fraxini. Next base: position 11,956,463 of record OV884035.1, on the reverse strand, counting down.
TTATAAAATCTTTTTAGTATGAGGTATATATTGTTATGAGTAATTGAAATAACTAGATATTTAGATTTTTTGATGAAACTAAACATTTAAATATATGAAAATCTTCCGTTTGATTGACGAATATTTATTTAAACTTACCGTATTAACTTGTAATAAATGTAACGAATTTGACTTCTCTCGCAACCTATTGCTAAAAATGGTTTAAGTCTATACGACACAGAGTAAATGCCTTGATTATACATGTGTCGCGGAGATCTTGACAATAACGAACACATTTATGGATCACACATTTGTCCCTTGTGAAGGGATCGAATCTTTAAACACTCAGTATAGTGCCAGAGGCAAAGACTTTTGAAACCACTGCGCCATGTGAAGTGGAGTCAATTAATCTATTAACATAGGTGCTAATATCGATTGAAATAAGGTTTTAAATATTGTTTACCCGCCTTTACCAAAACTAACAAACTTTAATGCTTATTCTATGATTTAGAGCGATCAATATCCAAAAATATTCCTGTGTCGAATCAACCATCACGTAACCAGAATCTTAAATAAGTGGAGCCATCTTTCTGCGTTATTAGACGACCGAGCTGACAAAAGTGTCCGATAATTCAAGTACTCGATTACCGTCTTGAATGATTATCCTATCTTTAGAGGGGGAAATAAACGAATTATTTGTCACCCCTTTGTTGTCCTCTAGAACGCTTATTAACAAAAGCTTAATCGTCTAAATGGAGCATTTTCGTACTTAATCTTTGTAAAAGGTATATTTAACGTTAAACATAAATCTATCCTTTTGTTCAGAGACTGATTCCTAGTAACTGTTATTGAAGATTAAGAAGTAATTTTATTTGAATGTTCCGATGGATCTAAATTTAATTGTCTTGTTTCATAGTAACTGGTTGTTAGATATATATGGATATCTTCGTAGTTTTGATATAGGTAGGTAGAAATGATAGGTAGGTAATATTACTTTAATACATTTCTACTCGTATGTTATGTGATTCTATTTTGTTAATTTCAAATATAATTAAAATTATGCGTATATCGCCGAGAAAAGCTTGACAGAGGTTTGCTTTTTTTGTTTCAAACTTTATGGTGCATAAAAAGACCAGGCATTCATCCTGAGGGAGAAAATGAGAATTTGAGATACGCGATTTTCGATAAACCTTCAAAACATTCGATTATGCAAGTTTATTTACAATTAGTTTTATTAATGAATCATTAATGGTGATTTTAACGCATTATTTGTTGATAGATTATGTTTAAGATTAATGATTAAGCTTTTTATGACAGTCAAAAAAGCAAACGGCTCATACATGATCGATCACAACAAAACCAACAATTTTTATATGTGTTATCAAACCCTGATTGGCAAAAACAATAACATAATGTTTGTTAGATGTCGTTACCTGTAAGTAAATGAGCACATGGCATGTATGTAAATTATTACCTACTTACATGTAAGAAATGTGTATCATTTGTTGGCCATCCAAATAAATAAATAATAATAATAATAATAATAACTTTTATTTTCTCACCATAATACATACAGTCTTAAAAACTTGAGATATACACGGTATTGGTTTTATGTTGCAGCTATATTTTATTATGGCGGGTTGGCCCCTGAACTAGGAGTATCCTGTGTCTCAGGTCACCAACCCTCCACCCCTGGCTAGTGCTATTAACCATTCAGTTAGTTTACAAAAATAACAATACAAAACAAAATGGAAATAAGAGATAATTAAAAGAAAATAAATTAAAAATACAGAAGGTTGACATAAATGAGGATGATTGGGCGTGTAAATTTATTGTTTTTGTGTGTGTGTGTGCGTGTGTATGTGTGCGTGTGTATGTGTGTGTGTATGTGTATATATGTGTGTGTGTGTATGTGTGTGTGTGTGTGTGTGTGTGTGTGTGTGTGTGTGTGTGTGAATGTGGAAGTACGTAAATCTATTAGTTTGTATGTATGTGGAGGTTTTGTGCGTACATGTATGTTTGTGTGTGCATGTATATACCTTCACGTTGATTTCACGTTTATATGTTTACTCGCAGAATGTTTTCTGTTGTAGCATAATCAAGTGCTGTTAAATAGCTTTTTAGGATCAATTTCAGATGGTGTTTATTTAAACTGAAAATATGAAATTTGTCGTTAATGGCTCGGTAAGTAAATGGTCCCATATAGAATATTTGGCGACGAGTGAACATTGTGTTGAATGTGGGAACAGGTGTTCGAATTCTTCTTTTATTAATTTTAGGTATTTTACAGAGGTCTACAGTTTTATGGTGGCGTAATACACAATTCAAGATGAATAATTGTCGCACGGTGAGCAGATTTGTTTCTTCATATAGTTTTTGAGTGGGGTATTTCCTAATTTTATTAAACATAACTTTTATGACAGCGCGTTGCGCTCTTTCCAATTCTAGAAGATACATTGCTGATGCCCCACCCCACACTGGGATACAGTATGTTAAAAGTGATTGACAGAGAGCAAAATATATTTTAACCAGAAGTGTATGATCTGCAGAGTCGCGAAGATTTTTAAATATGGGTAACAATTTCCGAATTATTTTACTAAGGGCCGATATATGTGGCCTCCAATTTAAGTGGCTATCTATGAGAACTCCCAGATATTTATGGACATCTGTTTGTCCGATGGGAATACAGTCGCAAGGATGGTTGAAGTCTTTGCACTGCGAGGTGTGTGCTTTAAGTGAGAAATTAGACGCAACGTTGGATGCACTTGAGATGCTGAAGCAAATGTATTTCGTTTTGGAAACGTTGATAGTCAGGAGGTGCTGATCTAGCCATAGCATAACCTGCCTCAGGCCATTTTCAGCCGATTTTTGTACTTCTGACCAATTGCTACCCTGAAAAATTAAGGCAGTATCATCCGCAAATGCCAGCACATCGCCATCATCTATTTGAAGCTTACAAAGGCTATTGACATAAGCTAAAAAGAGCGTCGGGCCCAGGGTGCTGCCTTGGGGAATGCCATAGGTGACAGGTAAACTATTGCTATAGGTATCCGCCACCCTAACTACCTGGCTTCTATCCGTCAAGTAATCACGGAGCCACTCTAAGATGGCTCCACGTAAACCCATGCTCTCTAGATGTCGCAACAGAATTGGCGTGGACACAGTATCGAATGCCTTTTTTATGTCTAAAAATATGGCAACACATTTTTTGCCTCTATCTACTGTTTTGGTAACAATCTCTGAGAGCCTCGCGACCGCATCTTCTGTATTTTTAGCTGTGCGAAAGCCATATTGGTTGAAAGCTAGTAATTTTTTGTTTTCTAAGTATTTCATTATACGGGTGTTAACTACCTTTTCCAGAATTTTACTTATGGCGCTTAATAAGGATATGGGCCTATAATTTGTGACTATTTCCGCACTACCACCCTTGTGAACAGGTACAACCACCGCTTTTTTAAAAATAGTCGGGAACACTCCAGATGTAACACTAAGATTGCACATATGAGCAACCATGACACACAAGACTGCGTGGGAGTTTTTCAATACCATATTTGGAATAGAGTCTATACCCGGTGCACTATCGCTTTTTAGATTGAGGATAATTTTATCAATCTCAATGTAATCTACCGGATTTAAATATATGGAGCTTGCGCACTCTGAAGATACAATATTTTGTACTAAAGAAGATTCATTGGTACTATTTCTATTTAATATATCGGCAGCTAGTTCTCTGCCAATCGAAGTATAGAAACGGTTAACCACATCTAGAGAATCACCAGGCGATGATTGCTCAAGATCAAGTAATGCCAAAGCTTTAGGTTGACTCTTTTTGATACAACAAAGTTCCTTTACCGTTTCCCAAGTCTTTTTAATATTTTTATGATTTAGATTAAACTTTTCCTTATAATAATTAATTTTTAAATTCCTAGCTATTTGATTACATGTATTTCTATAATTTAAATATTGATTTTTTATTTCACGATTGTTGGGATTCTTTTTTGATATTTTATGTAGCCGATCTCTTATTTTGAAACACTTTATGACATTTAATGTAATCCAGGGCTTTAACGGGCGAAGACGAAGGGCAAAGGTATACGTGTTAGTATTGTTAGCTATGAGCTCCTGGAGAGTATTTGTCAGGGTTTGAGCGGCAATATTAGGGTCGGTTATGTCCAGGAACGGATTCCAGTCGTACAATTTTATAGCGTCAGCCAATGCTTCAAAATTTATTTTTGTTCTGGTTATGCGTTTCAAAGCAGTAGTTTTAGGTGGAATTGAACTAATGTAGGTCAACAAAAGTGGATAGTGGTCTGTGATGTCTGTGGCTAGTACAAAACATTGGTGGACTCCAACTAGTTTGCACATAAAGTGATCCAGACATGTCTGTCCATGCGTGGGAATGTCTATACCTAACTGCAGACCATGAGAGCCTAGAATTTCAAGGTAGTCTCCAACAACATTACTCTTAGTATCCAAGATATCTATATTAATATCTCCCGTGAGTACGATATTCCGTGATTTATTCTTTATTAAGAATGTATCTAAAGCATCCAAAAATAATTTCGGATTCTTAAAACAGAAAGGGCGATAAATACCAAGAACCATAAGGTTGCCTATTTTAGCCATCAAGCAGTTAGCCTCGTCTAGTTCAATTTCTTGAATAGAGGCTTTAAGCATTGAGTTTATATACATAATAACCCCGTCATTTTTGTTAAAACTGCGTTTAGTAAAGTGCATAGAGAATCCATCAATTTGAGGAGGGTCCGAGAGTTCATCGCACCAACATTCCGAGAGGACTATTATGTCTATATTTGTTTTTAAATTAGTTACGTATATCAAGAAGTTGTCTAAGTTTTTGTTGACACTTCTTATATTAAAAGATATAATGTTCAACCTGGTTGATGTATGACCAGTGATATCGTTCAGTTCTTGAAAGAGATATTTGGGGTCTTCAACGAACTTGCACGGCGTTGCACAGTTATTATCGATTTCTTCAAAAAAAATAAAATAAGAATGAAAAATGTGTTAACAAATCTTGAATCGACTATTCGATTCTTATTTGAAAAGTTATCAGTGACAACATATAAATCGACATTCAAATACGAGATCGTACAATTTTAGATCATTCGATATTTTTCGGTTGCAAGCACACAACGCTATTATCAATGAAGTCATTATTATATCTCAGTTTTGTCTACTACCTAAATCTTATTAATGTCGTATATTAATGTCTATTGCCAATCCTGCCTCTACTCACCATCGATAATGCATTAAACAATTGAACACAAGTATTTAAACATTTCTACGATTTCTAACTTCGAAATAAAGTCTGTCATGATATTACATGCATTATCTCTAAATGCAAATACTGCTTTTTTTGAATAAAAGTGAAAGATAAGCTAGTCTCTGTTAAACATCTAGATTGACATTTTATATTGAATTATTGGAGGTCCCTACTTGCGTAAGCTGAAAATATTTCAGTGATGAAATTCTGTTCACATACCTCAACGCAGGCTATTCAGTAGAACGTTTCTAGAATAAAACGTTAAATTTGATATCGTTAAAATTTTACATGTATTAATTCGACTGTACAACAATATATTGATTTAACGTACAATTTAATGCAAATCATTCAAAATAATACATACCTAGACTCTCACCTGTATGTTCCCGAAAAGGTAAGCAAATCTATTGCCTACTAGGCATATTTACAGACGGCACATTGCTACTCAGAATCAGTGATCAGAAAAAAAATTATGCTTTGCTTGAATCTGGCATCGACACCACAATCTTACAATTAAACCTAAATTGCACACGGGGTTAATAACGCAATCAAAATCCATAACACAATTAAATGCTATAAAATAGTTAAAACTATCTATGTGAAATGCTCAGTTAATTCCTAGTGTCATGCATGCTTTTATGGGCTTCTGCTTGTCAAAAGACGGTAACCAAGTAATGGCACAGAAAAGTAATATGTGAAATAGCTCCTAAAGGCGACAAGGTATTGAACTTGCGATTTAGACGTGGCCGTGGGTTCGATTTACATTCATATCACTATCAACTTGAACTTACACCTGATACCAATATTTAGTTAAGCAAGTGGGGTACCTAAACAAGGATCCTAGTAATTTAATTGTTAGTTTTTAATATGTAACATTGTTTTTCAATTTGAAAGTTAAGAAAATCACGTTTTCTATCATACTTTTTACTGCTGCTATAATAACGGCTATACTTTATGCGTCTTATACTAAATCTTAAGAGTATATAGTTCTAAAGACTAATTAATAATAAAACCAAGCATTCTTACGTGATATTTATGATGATTGGTAATCAAACTAAATGAACAATATGATGTTAATACTCCGCATGATTCTGCTTAAATTACAAGCAATAAAATATAAGTATTGCTAGCGGGAGTCCGATGCTCTATTCAGACAGAAATTACGAGTGCGGGCGTTTCATAGTAATCAGTAAAATAATTAATATGAAACTAGTTTCTGCCCGTAGCCTTGCCTGCGTGAATATATATCGAAATAGAAGGTAGATTATGTTCTTCCTCGCGATACAATCTTCTTGACAAATTTTATTAAAATCGGTGCAGTGGTTTAGTCATGAAAGCGTAACAAACAGACATACCGAGTTACTTTCGCATTTATAATAAATATTCCTTTTAACGAAGGATATAATATCGCAAGTAAGTTTTTTTAATAGTATAGGACGGTTGAAACCAATATATCTTTACTACATACATGGTACCAAAAAAATCTGCTATCAATGGGCAGTTGGTTCGTGCCTGGATGTTGTGTGTTTTAGCTCCAATATACGTAAAGCTTCCGCAACACAACGATTATCGCTAGTGGTGGGCTTGCGGCGGCTTTTTATGAATTTTGAATAAACTGGTACTGGTACTGAAGATCGTAGGCAGGCATCCCAGTCTTGTGCCTGCGCGGAGAAGTTTACACATAACAATACCGATAGGTATTGACATTACCCCTTGCGCTGCTAACTAAGCTACCCTTTTTTTAGAAGATCTATCTACGCATCTCTCTGCTTTGCCAAACTGCTTACCGTAAAACAGTAAAACGGTTAAACAGTATGCTTGTTGGCTATCTCAATGACATAAAAAACAAACAGCCACCAACCTTATTAAATTTAGTTTGTGGTTGTAGTGAAATACTATAAAATTTGTTAAAGTTATTTTTTATACAATTATATTTCCAGAAGCTTCGGACAGTACACCGCTAAAGGCTAAAATCATTTGCATATTGCGGTCCTTTACAGGCCTCGCGCAGACTCATAATCATTACTTGCCAAGCGAAATTAGCCCCTAAGGTACTCTAGCTGACTACCACTACCACTTTATTATCCCTCAAACGTGCCCGCTCATGCTAATTCGGACCTTTGATGTGGTTTACAGTATCGGAACTTATTAGTATAGAATTAAATACTATGAAACGGTGAAGGCACGTAGGTATTACGTATGGAAATTGTTTTCGGATGGATGGTTGATTACCCATCTAATACAAAGCTTCACTTCCAAATGAGTGGTATTAACGAATGCTTACTATTGATTATATTACAAGCTCAAGGAAAGCAGTTTCTTTGAAATTCAGATCACGTTTTTCAAAAATTAATTATTTTATTCAATACACCAAGACCAAACAAAGCATAGCAAATGTACAAGATACTCTTTAACTCATTGCACGCAGGGTAAGACAGTGTATTCTAACCTTTTTCTATACATACTCTTTTTGTGATAGTGTCTTTCTTATAGGTTTAAACCTTATCTTGCCACCTTTGTATTGGTCTACCATAATGTAATATTGCTATAACAAAACGATATTGAAAGATAATTGGTGCTAACATAATCGTTAAAATTACGTTCTAAAAAGCATAGGTACAAATTCAACATAATATTATTCAATATCCGAATCGTTATCACAATCCCATCTAGTACGATCTTTATCGATTAGTTACTTACAAGTAGGCTAAGAATAAAATTTATGATAACAAGGAAATTTATGCCGAGTGCAGAATCGATTAGGGTTTTGTTGTCGATCGAAATTGTAGTGATGTTTGTAACTCCACGATTAACATGGAGTCCCCGGAGAACTTTAACCAAACTTTGGAATTGTATAAATTACCTACATACAAATAAATGTTGTTTAACAGTAAATTAGCTAAAATGTGTTTGTTTTGTTTAATGCATGCTCACGATTCTATATTTACGAAGGGATAGAATGTGAGTTTATTTATTTGTTTGTTAAGCTTTCACGCCTTAACTACTCAACCGATCATCATGATATTGCACATACATGTTGTCAGGAGTACAGAAAAGGACATAGGTTGCCTCTCATCCAGCAAAAAGTACTGTTACTAACTTATCTTACATTTATGCGAGCGAAGCCGCGGGTAAAATCTAGTCTTTCAAATCTTTCGAAATCTTCAATTCGTTTAGCTACTTTTAAAGAAAGTGTTTATTAAATATCAATATTGGAAAGAGCGTATAGTCTTTGCTATTGGTATAAGGTACTATGAAAGCATCTTATCTGATGGATAACATTTGCCTGATAGCCCAGTAGCAGCCTGCGGCGATACAAGCGCTGTTGCTATCATACTGGCTGTGTGATCTGACGCGGCTAACTTATTTGCACGATTAAAGCACTGTACATGCAAAGGACAGGCGTAGATAAATACACCACATTATATTATTTATGACTAGTGTTTGTCCGTTGCTTCGCTCGCTTGGAAAAAGTACGTTTTTCTGGATTAAAGGTATCCGAAGTCCTTTTTTGTACTCCTGATAACGTGTATGCAAAATTTTATGATGATCGGTCGAGTAGATAATGTGTGACAGCATAACAAACAAACAAACTCACCTATAATATTAGTTCGGATTATCTACATTTATGCAATTTCACTCATTAAGATATTACGTGTACTGGGCTTGTAAAATTGTTACGTGTTACTTTGTCCCACTATCTGTAAATGTTACACTGCAACAAGCGGTCTCTAACTAAGATCGGTTGATGATAATAGTTTTGCCACCTTTAATGTAAAAGTAAACATAGCTGGCCAAGTGAAAGTATTGTTTATCTATCCCTTACGTTTAAAAAGAGCTGTGATACTATATTTTATTCACTTAGGTTTGTGCTAACATTGCTTAATACATTATTTACAAAGTACTTATTACTAAGCCTAAGTTAGCAGGAATAGCAGGTATGCTAATTTTAAGTGTTAGCTAACGGACTAAAGATCAAGAGACGTCTGGTTATACTAATAACGTATTCTCTCTTCTGGTATAAACATTCATAATTATACAGTTTATTCAAAGTTAATTATATGGAGTAGCGTGGACGAACATAAAGTAACAAGAATGGAGTAAGTTACCAAGGCAGTATGCACATGTAGAAATAATGGACGACAATAAGACTGTATGTGCATTTAGAAAAATGGATGACAGAAAACCTCATCACAAACATTCTGGAGAAAAACAACTTTAAGAGTGTCATATCACTGATGCGCGTGCACAAAGAATTTCGAATAAATAAAGCAAGCGACAAAACGTATTCTCTGCCTACCTCGCTGGGCAACAGACTTAATGCTATATCATTGAGTGCATATGTATAAATAATAGAATGTAGTCGCTGTAGTTTCTTATATAACGTGTATTCGCCTGTATTCTGTACAATACAAGTGCAAACTTGCAACTTAAGTACATGAAAGTCACGTACACGGTATATGTAATTTATGACAATTTATGATAAAGAACTTATTTAACACTTCTCCTCAATTTTTATCTAAAAGATTTTTAATCTTAATCTTTACGTGATACGGGGAACTATAGTTTATTATAGTTTAATAAAACTTAAACAGTTCCTTGTTTAACTAGCAAATCCAACAAATACTCCCTAAAGCATTCGTCTCGACAGGCGAAGGTAAGTCGTAATAGACCTTAACATAATTGATTATACTTGTGGTTAAAATTAACACGAATTTACATGAAAACATAATTTTGGTCAGCATGGGCGTGGCAATTGCTGTGATTTAAGTGACCATTTCACATTTACGGCTTTTGTCACGCTTACATTTAATAAATTGAGACATTTCGCCACGTAATATGCTATGTTTTAAATTAAACTTTGTTATTTATTGTGACGTTTTTATAATCAGTACTGCTTTTAATTTTATATTTGTTTGTTGTGTAATCAAGAGCTGATCTTGCAATGATACGAAAATATCATCTGGACACTGTCGGCTTTATTTCGTTATGGATAAAAAGTACTCCGACAATTTATTGAAATGAACATTAGGTCTGTGTATCAACATTTAGTTTGTCATATTTATAAGAGATGCATTTAATTTGACATAATTGTGCTCTTGTTTCTGAAAGCGAAAATAGAATTATCACTTATTTTGTCAGAACATACCTACCTCGGGACCGGCGGCAACACTAAGTCCGTACTTTTTTAAGCAAAGGCTTTGGACGCCGCAGGATTCTTTTTGTAAGCGAGAGCAGTAGCAGCCCTATTTTAGGTTCATTCTATAGAAGAGATGCAGCCCAACATATTTCAGCTAGTGTTTAAGACTCGTTAGGAAGACGCTTTGCTAGCAAATAAGTAAGCTGTGTGATCTTTAACCCTTATTCTGATAGCGCAATGACGTCTTTGAAGATTCAACACGCGCAATAATAAAATACCCTTGTGCTGTAGTCATCTATATACTCCGGTTACCAACAGGTGTCACGAGCTTCTTAAAACAACCTTACGTAAGGTACGTTAAAACGCAAGTCACTTATTCATAGTTTAAACGTGCCATACATCACTTAAACCCGTTGATGCATATACATGTTCATTGTTCATATTCATGTTATGTGAATCAAAAGGATAAAGATGATCGATCTATCCATTACAAAAAGAAACAGTAATAAAATATATTTTTTAAATATTCGCGTTTCAATAGCTTGGCCGTACACAGTTTTCGGTACAATCGTGTAAAACTACGTCATCGGCGTTGATCCGCGGATTCAGATGTATGTTGAAACAAAACAGAATCCATCGGGGATACCCGTGAACCGTGAAATTGCCAAAAAACTTCCGAAATCCATCACGAATCAAATGACACTTTGAAATTGTAAAGCTAACTGAAGAGCGAATTGGATCGACTGGGAAAACAATTAACGAGAACGGCCGATGCGAAAAATTGGAATAATCAACGGATGCCGTGTTGAATAACGTTCGGAAATTTAATAAATGTAATTTTTCAAAAGCGTCCACCTCTCACGTCTCTTATGTTTGGCGCTCGTAATCGTATAAAAATGCTGCTGACCGACTAACATGTTTAAAATGACGAAACCGCGGCTTAAAATTCGACAGCGCTTTTGTGATGTTCCACGTAGGCTTTGCAATTTTAATTTATCATACTTTTAACGTTCATTGCAAATTCTCAACAGAGTTATGAAAGCTTTAACGATTTATGAACAACTACAAAATAACATTTTAGATCTTCGCCTTGTTGGACGGCCATTAATTATAATAATCTAGTAGTTTGTTCCAAGACTTTGCCCGCTTGGTGCATCGAAAATGAGGCTTAATGGTCTCTCAGAGCTACAAGATATTTACCCAAAAACTTATCTCTTCAGCTATCCCTATTAAATTTGACCATTCCATTGCTCTTCTTCAACGTGAAGAAATTACACAAGAAATTACATTAAAATTTCGTTTTACTTCAGGCGTTGCATCAAAATATAAATTTTAATTACAACCATAAATTCTTATGTTCAATGAGTCATAAATGTTTTTATGTGAAATGAACTATTAATTATTTCCCCTCCCTTTCTAAAACAATGAACCGCCTTATTAAAACTGCTAATTATCTATCAACTAATTCAACCAAGTCTTCCTATTAACATTTTAGAGGACAAAGTTACCGATAGCTACTCGTTGAAAGCCAGGAAATTGAGCATAACGTACCCATTAATATTTCAACAACTTCCTGGCGATTAACAGACTTAAATACATACAGGGAAAATGGGCTTTATTGAGAACGGATAAGGTTGAAATTTAGATGGCCTAGTAGGCCTAAAGAGAAAATCCGATGTAAGGATATATAAACAGTTCGTAGGTGTATATATGTGAATACCAAAACGCATCGTCTCGCGCTCCCCAAAGTTAAACTGTGGAAATTTTAATACATCCTGTCTGAGGGGGTTCAATTCGTACGCGGCTTACATGCCGCTTTTTCCGGTCGCGACTAAATACGGCAACCATATTATTATTTTAAAGAATTTGATGGCGTTGGAGTATTCGGGGTAAGTTTTATGTAGATTTATATCAATATTTTCAATGTTTTGACCTATTTAGGTCAGGTTTCAATCACGTCAATTTTTCACGCGCAATGCATGAAAATACTTGACGTTTTGAACTATATCGATGACGCTCACAGTTTATCATATTTTGTATCATTCAAAAGTCTTATGTAGGGTAAATAGTTTTATAAGGCGGATATAAAAATAGCATCTGTATATCTCAGGTTTTTTACTATAATGGCAATTTTTGATTAAATAGGTTAATTGTAAATGCCGTCCACCCTTTTAAATATGAACGTTGTTTCGCCTAGCAACTGCAAATACACCAAATACGTACAAAATTACAAAATTGAAACTACTTTAAGTAAAAGTAATATATTTGTTATATGTGCTCTCCTGGTGCTATTTGTTTGTTATGTTTTCACAATTACATCGCTTAACTGATTTTGTTATTTGGCATATATATAGCTCGAAAGTTGGGCAGGAACATAGGTTAGTTAGGTTTTAGGAAGTTAGGTTACTGCATGTAGCAGCTGTATATATATGCATAGTATCGCATCTGTATACCTAAAGGAGTACTCAGAGTTGTATATATCCTCCATTCCCGCTTTGTTTTTTGAACTCAACGTAACACAGTACGAGCTCATTACCGAACATAGTTCTAGACTCCGTACTACTACTAAGAATATCTTTACGGTCAAACTAAATTCGAACCTAACCTCATGCACAACAGTCGCATTCACTGCCGCTACCGTAATTACACTCTTTATATAAATAACCTACAATGTAATATATTACACATAACAATCTTCCGTATACAGTACCTATACACTCCACGTCATTATAATTTACACTGGATTATCTGCAGTAAAGTTTTCTCTTACACAGTACAACGTGCGATTGTACAAGGCTCGCGGTTCGATGTTCTGGGCCTTGGGGGCTGCTACAAACCCACTTTACAGTTCGACTCGCTCCCTAGGTTATCGGCCGTTGTCTGACATGCTACTCGGTATAACTGCTCCTTATAGTAGTATACTTTAGATTACTTGGTTTATGACTTTATTAGCGCGAACATAGAGAGTAGACTGCATTAATAGCGCTGTAGTTTAAGTTGTTATCTGACTGATATTACGCCGCGATGCGTGTTCAATCCCCGCGAGAGATATAAATTTGAGAGTGTAACTTAGTTAGAACTAAGTTTGACTTTCATTATTCACAATGTGACCTAAATGAATAAATTGTTTAATATTCTAGTTTTAGTTGTTAATGTAAGGTTGTGTCTTATTTCTGTTAGCGTACCTACATTATTTCAATGTCTGTATAGGCCTCTGTGATATAAAGATTACACCAGATGGTAGAACATAATATGTACATTGTACATAATATATTTGATACTAGCTTTTGCACGCGGCTTCGCTCGCGTAAATGTAGGTTAAGTTAGGTTATATAGCAGTACTTTTTTAAAATAAAATATAGCCATTGTTACTCGGCGGTAATATAGCTCAGGCGAAAGAATTTTTAAAATCTGTTAATTAGTTTTTGCTTTAAATCCTTACAAACAAACAAAAAATCAAATCTTTCCTCTTTATAAAATTAATATTGGTAAAGTTATGGATAGTATTTCTAAGTGGTATGAACAACAGAATTAGAATTTCGGTCTAAGTAAATTTTTGCTTACACAAGTAGTAAGAAAATATAAAACGTAATGACTGGTAGGGGGTAGTTTTAAAAGATTTCCAACCATAATTCTTATAGCAAGTTAATGTAATAGCTACTTGAGATTCTAGACTTTTTCTAAAGTGCAATAATCTGCGTATTCACCTTTCAAGTGCTAAGGAGATAACTATACTGCAACGATCCTTAGCACTTAAAAGGTGAATAAACTATAATAAAATAATGTCTTCGACCTTTAATAAAAACGAACGTACGTAATGCATTGATAGGTACGGGTTGCTTTTCATTTTAAGTTGAAGGATAATCGTTGGCAACTTAAATAATAATTATAATATTACAGCTTAAGAATTTTTTGCTACAGCCTTGCATAGGTAGTAAAATATTTCAGCTAAATAGGTTCTGAAGAGTCGTTTGATATAATCCCTAATTGTGATATTTAATATATGATTTAAAATTTGCAATATTATAAAATATCAATTATATTTCCAGGTTGCATATTTCATACTTTATAGAAATAAATGGACAACTTCCTCACTAGTTGTAACTCTTGCATCGCACACAAAGTAAATTCAGGCTCGGCACAACTATTTTTAAACCAGACAAAGCTTATACCGCGTGAGTCCCCAATACTTGGTGTTTTGTAGTAGTAGTAGTTGCATCATCTATGCAATCCACGTTTTAAAAATAAAAAGAAATGTCGAATTCCTCAGGTCTCGTGTTGTGCCAGTTCCCATTCTCGGGTCAAACACAGTGTTTATTGGGTGTATACATTACCAAAAGACAGAGTATGAAAAGACGCCTGGTTGCATAAGCTTACGCGTGTAAGTTTATATAGACTGCAGATAAAGACCTTGCTACAGTGTAACTCGCTTCAAAAGTATATAGATAGACCCTCACAATCACTCTTTTCAACTAATAGCCGATTTTATTTGATTGTAAGATATCTTTCGTCTGCATGGTAGATCACAATTGATTAGAGATAACAAATAAGTTACAAACGTCACCACTTCAAGTAATAATAACGACAAAGGCAACAGCCGACAATAACATAATAATATATGCGCAAATAACTCGTGTAAGCGGTTCAAGCCCAATTATTTTTATTTTTTGATAGTTGTATACGGAGTAGCATCCATTTTCTTCTACACGATAAAGAGGAAAAAGAAATCTGCTCTTTCTTTAAATAAGCTAAAAAGCTTTTACTAACAATGGCAACGTTTTTCTAAATAATAATATCCATAACACATTAATTTACAGATCAGTGCTAAAATATCTGCCAGTGTCAGTCATCAAATTTTGAATGTTATCGTAAAGCCCCGTATTTAATTTGCAGTCCGGGCTATGATATTTAGTTTTCGTTTAGGAAATTTGCAGTACCTAATAAGGTATAAGGTAATATCTAAGTATAATAAGGCCATATTGCTTGACACGGCACGCATCGGAGATTCCTCTCGCTGGAACCCTAACCACCGGTAGCTTGGACCCAGTTCCCGATGCCGGTGGGTCTTCATAGTTTTTATATTTTAAATGTGTTTTTTTAAATTATATATTTAAAAATATACCTAATTATTATTGAAAGATGTGTCAATAAAGAGAATAATAATAATATTTATTTCACCAAAAACAGTTTTTAAATATCTTACATGTTTACACAAAGCATTTATTTTTGCATTCTCGATGAAAAGCGGCCCAGCGAAGCTAAGCCGCTCCTCAGCAAACATGCAGAATTGTCAAAATCTTGAACCCTGACTTCTAAACTAGGCGTATATGCCTGCATCTTAGGAGTCAGTGTTTCTCCGTAAATATTACAATACAAGCCTTATAAGTTAAATTGCACAGTAGCCACTGGGAGCCTGTAGCTGGACGGCAGTAGTATCATTCTTCTCTTTGTCTCGATATTACGCAAAACCCACTGAATTATTTTAATGCCACTTCCACAGTATAGGAATCTGGAGAACAACTTAAATTTAAGGCATGTTTTATCTTCACATAGTTTATAGTGTAATCTACACACAAGAAATGACGGATAAGATCTAGTTTAAGTATAATATAATAACAACATACATTGTTTTTAAGAACAACATAATGTCAGCTAAACGCTGACAAAGGATTATTACATTACCATTTCGTACGACATATAAACTGAATCTAAAATTAAAATCTATTTCACTACCCTGTTCCCGCGCGCGCCCACTCGCGAATGTTAGAATTTTCGACGCACGTTGTATTTTTTTAATAAAAGGTGGATCGCTTTGATTCGCCACATGAAACAGAATACATATTTTGGTAAGTAATGCGGACAAGTAATATTTTTTTAATAAACAACCCTCTGTGAATTGTTAAATATATGTATGAACAACAAAACAGTTAACAAAAATATTTCAAAAAGTTAAAAGCTCTGAGGAATTCCTCTGTATATATTATTTACGCGTTGCCTAAATAGGGGAATATATTAATTACCACTAGGTATATGATATATTTACGACCATACTATGACTATATACTAACTAGACGGGTACAATAAACAGGCAACATCAAGGAATATAACGACTAGTTAATTTATTTTAAAAAACTTTTGTTGACCGCCTTTATCATGGTTACTAATGAACCGGCTCACCCGGAAAATACTATCAACTTACAGAAAACAAGCGCAAGAATAGTATTTAAAGTGCTAGAGGTTTTCCTGCTATCTTCATATATCCATTCATAACCTTTCAGTACCTGAATTCCTTTTTTTCAGTATTATGAACGATCACAACCCACTGTAATTTATATATTAGTTTGCTGCCTTTGTTGTATAAAAACAAATATGTCTTAAAAGGTAGCAACAATCGTATTATTGTTCTATTAAAAAATATGAAAATAACAAGTACCCTACCTAAGTACCTACCTATAATTGTTACCTACCCAGTAAATGGTATTTTGGGCCAATGAATGCCTTTATTTTAGGATATTTACAATACGTTTGAACTTTTTTCGACTTTGTTGTATTATCGTAAACGCGTTTTATCCGATAATCTAGAATAAAGTATTTTTGGCATCCAAAATAATTTCATTTTAGGTATTATCCGTACCTTCACCTTTCTTCGGTAAAAACACGACATTTCGAAGAGAAGTCAAAACAAATACATCAATATATTATCTTAGTCTAATGATGGAAATATGATAGTAGGGTATATAGACCTACTATCATATTTCCATCATTAAATTAAGATTTAATAGTAACACATTTTCCACGAAATTCGAGATTATTGTCAAATTATTTTAATTTACTTTCCATTTGTTGTATTAATTTATAACAATAAATACCTAGAATGGAAGTTCTAATTATATACCTAATCAACTATTAATCAAGAAGCGTCAAGAGAGTAACACCCACTCCGCTTTATAAATAATCCATTAAAATTCAACCTATGTACGCGATATTATAAACTCAAGTCTTCTAGTGTCAACTGGTAATACGGAGTTATCTTCTAATTGAATATTTATCAATCTGGGAGGCACTTAAAGGATAATCAAAGCCGTAGTTGTAAACAAACGAAGAAAGTTCCCGGGAGCCCGTGCAACTACATCGAAGTCAACTAGGACTTGACCCAAGTTTAATTATAAACTGAATGAACAAGTTGTGAGAACAATCGCGAACTTAGATCATGCTGCCGGTATCGAACTAAGTGCTTTTTACCGATACATTAAGGTTTTCGGTATTTTTGTACGTGTTTATTTTTGTACTAGACTTTGCCCGCGTATATGTAGATTAGGTTTGTAACAGTACTTTTTTCTGGATGTAATGTTTATGTCCTTTCCTTATTTCCTTTTCTGTACCAATAACGTGTATGCAAAATTTCACGATGATCGGTTGATTAGTTAAGGCTTGAAATCATAACAAACAAACTCACATTAGTCCAGATCTGCATTTTAAATATAAAAAATCAATTGTTCTTTTCAATACTTTACATTTATTACTAAATCCATTTTAATTCTAGCCATAAGCACAAGTTCGATTTTAGGTTTGTGATACCTGTATTTAGGTACTAACTTCTCCCTATTACATAAACTTCGATCGACGACTCGATGGCGTAGTGGTTAGTGTAACCGACTGCCACGCCTGAGGTCGTGGGTTCGATTCCCGCACAAGTCAAACATTTGTGTGCATGAACATGGATGTTTGTCTTGGTCTGGGTGTTTCTATGTATAATATGTATATATTTACAAAAAAAAAGTATATATGTATGTTTATCCATTGTCTAGTACCCATAGTACAAGCTCTGCTTAGTTTGGGCTAGATGGTGTTGTGTGTATGTGATAGAATATATTATATATTATTACTTAAAACTTAGTTGGCGCAACGTGGGTGCCATTTACTTCAATTCGAGAATATATTAGGCAATTATATTTTATGTTAAGCAAGCGATGTACTTTCCTAACACATGTAGTTATAAATAGAAATTAGCCTTTAGGATAATAACAAAACCTTTGTAGAATAAAGACGGTCTGCCAATCGAGGCAGTTTTTAAGAACAATTTGAAATGAATATCAATTTACATAATAAGTATATTTGTCGTCACTATTCACAAAAACAATAATTAATTAAAGTTGTTTGCGTAATATAATTATTGTTTTTATATACTTATTTTTTATTATGCATGTTATGTTTTACTGTAATCGACTATATATATGTACTATACCTGATATCCAAAATATTTAAATAATCTTCCTTTTAAAATTCTATGAATATTCTTAGTTAGAGTTCCTAAATAAATAAACATTAAATACTATCAAGCTAGCGTTACTTAACAATGCATTAAATTAATCTTATTATAATATCAAATAAAAACTTGGCATTTCAAGCCTCAAGCCTATCTTTTCATGAAAAGATCCTGTCGAGTAATTATATAATCTCTTTAATTAAAGCAATAAACACCTAAGCAATACCTATTTTAACTTATTCATTCGAAATAGTTAAATGGTCCAAAACAGATTTAAATAGCCTTGAAATCAAAACCCGCACTATACTTACTAGAAATAAATGTTTGCACCCTAAATCAGCCATAGAAAGAATGTCTCTCAAACGAATAAAAGATGGTAGAGGCCTTACAGATATATCTAGGCTCTGGAACTGGCAATTACTTAACCTTAGATTTTTCACCTTAAAGCAACTACTAGTGCTATACACCGAATTATAGTTAATAATAATACAAAATGTATACTCACTATATCACTCCACTTAATTTAGCAGAAACTACCAATGACGTAGAAACAACAAATCGAAAAACAGATCTTGAAAAACATAAATTAGAGCAATGAAAATGCAAAATACTGCATGGACATCATCCTCACGATTTGCAACAACTACATATCGATTCAGGGGCTTCGAATAGGTGGCTTACTAGCGGCTATCTGATTCCGGAGACTGAGGGTTTTCTTATAGCTATTCAAGATCAAATAATTAATACTAGAAACATATAATTAAAGATCTTATCGATATATCTATATCTATCGATAATTGCCGTAAATGCCACAGACAGCCAGAAACCATACAACATATAACAGGAGCTTGCGCCACACTTACACAAACTGACTACACACATCGTCATAATCAAATAGTAAATATCATCCACCAAAAACTAGGTATCAAGTATAAACTCATCCAAGACACACACACCCTACTATAAATATTACCTTAGCCCCGTATTACAAAACAACACCTTCAAAATGTATTACGACCGAGCTATTCTTACCGATAGGACCATTCATTTTAATAGACCAGATATTACAGTACACAATAAACCTGATAATTCAATATATATTATTGATATAGCCGTCTCAAATACCCACAGCCTTCTAAAACCGATAACAGAAAAATCAACAAATACACAGAACTCAAAGAAGAAATAGCAAGAATCTGGCAAGCCAACAAAGTCTATATTGTACCAATTGTAATATCTACCACAGGCGTTTTCCCAAAATATGTACACCATAGCATAAAACTACTTGAACTATAAAAAATATAATAAAAAATAATAAAAATTATTGCCACAAAATAGTACCTACAATAAAAATTAATTACAAATGAATGTACAAGATAAAGATTAACACTATAATGTTCTGCTGTTACTTAAATTAGGATAAACTGTGCTATAAGTATCAGCAAATACATTCATTAATATACAAAAAGCAGCAATACTAAATACATGTAGGATTGTCCGAAAATTTATGATAAGTGACGAAAGTGAAACACTTAATAAAGAGCAAAATCTCCCAACTCTATCTTAGATGACGGTTACTAGGTGTCTCTACCCGCAAAAGTCATTAAAACACCAGCTATTAGCTGAGTATTAAAACACAAAACATGTAATAATAATACCCCTCTGGGACAGTCGTTATCTCATCATGAGACTAACGCGATAACGGAGGGCACAGTACACTAGCTTTTAAACTACCACCTACGCCTTGTTATATAAACAAAAAATGTATCACCAGGTTAAATAAAAGCGCACAAACCGCTGGGCAGCAATAACACTAGCTTTCCTTGGTCGGCTGACCAGAGAGGGGCCGCTAGAGCTACATGCTTGGGGATGGAAGTGTCATTTTCAAGGGCATAACTACGGGGAATCCCGCTCCGGGTCTCCGTTGTCACGAGACTCGTGATGGTGAAACCGGCGCCGCACCGCTTGACACCACCAGCCGCTTGCACCGGTGTTGCCCGCTGCTGCTGGCTTGTATGCCTATTGTGGCTATTCAGGGGGCCCATCTAGTGAGTTGGCGAGTCACCGTCTGCCTATTCGATTGATGCTATTAGAGTATTAAGGGCAGACGCTGTTTTTCAACCATAGTTACCAATATACCGCTCCACCAAACACCCATAGCCCATATATTAGAATTCATACGTAGCAATAGTCCTACGCCTGCTGTGACTAGTGCCGCTGTAGGTGTTCCATCCCACCTTTAATTAAAACTCTCTAAGAGCCTCTTTACGTTGGACGCTATCTCCGTGTAAGCCTCCCAAAGGGCCAGGTATCTCTCTAATATAATAATTATGTTAAAAATACCTATATACCTAAAATAATAAACTATTAATATGTTTCTCTTATCACAAGAGCGACATAATAATAGTTTATTATTTTATTTCATTTTTATTTAATAAATGTTCGCGTTAAATTGAAGCATCAAATTTAATTCTGTGGTTTAATAAATACTACTTAAATAATCAAATTATTGTATTTTTTTCAATATTACCTTCTAATATTACATTTAAATACTTATGTTAAATAAATCTGTATTAAGTGGTAACAATAACACTGTTATTCAAAATTTTCTCGTAATAATAATGTTATTTATTAATACCGATTCTAAAATTATTTGATATGACCACAATAACTCCGTAAAAACACGTTATGTATCATCCCTAAGATAAAAAATAACGCCGTAGAAGACCGTAATATACGGTTATGAAATATTTAATTCGATAAATTTACTGCATTAATCCCGTAACTACTATTACTGTAATATTTTATGTATAGAATTTTAGGTATTGTTTGATTTCATAAATTACTGTTTTTAATAAAAGGAATTCCATATTAATGGCACATTTATATTTTGCAAAAAATAAGCTTTCATTTGATACATCAATGACTTCTATACTTCCAGTCGTTGATAAGATATTCGATAAAATCAGTAAATCTTTTCTCCTATAAAATTTAGATTTTTCGATTACCGAGTCATTGCTTGGGAGCGTCGATATGTTTAACGCATATGTTTAATCAATGTATCTATTATATTCCTTTAGTCAATTATAATTACAGCTCTCGCAAAGTACCTACCTGTGCACATTAATCCATAATAATCTGCCCATTAATCGGATATTTCGCAATAATCGTTCGTTTCTCCGTCCACTGGCTTGCATGGGCCTCCCCCATGGATGAGTGTAATAAATATTCCTGGGGCGATAACACCACAACATAATCAAGCACGCTTCACTGGCGAATTTGTGAATGATTCACGGGTATGAACATACAGTTTAGTCAAAAAGCACGTAAAATACTGTGGTGTCTTTGATATTGAAAAACTAGGTGCTTATTGTTATTAAATGCTGGCATTATATAATCGAAGTTAAAAAAGATGCGCTTCTCATCGTCTAAGTGACTTACCATTAATTAAAAGCAACGTCCAAAACTCGTCACGGAAAAATATATGTTAAACTAGAAAAACAAACAAATAAAACTTAAAAACAAATATTATGATATTATAGTATCATTTAACACTAAAACAAGATTCAGCTTCTACATAATTATGCAAGATAAGCCATATTTACTTTCTTGTACCTACTGCTATTTTCTTACTAGCGGAAATTGTTTTAGCCTTGATGAGCTTGTCGCAATTTTGGCACTATTATCATACGTGACGTAATTTTAACCTATAAAAACTATATGACATGTTTTCGGATAACTTTAGAATACGTTAAAATAACAGACACCGAAAAGAAACCTATTTGCCTTTGATTTTTAATATGAATATTTGATATCTGCCCTAATCAATCCTACATATCAAGCAAATTCAAAATCATAAAATAAGTCACGAAATAGTTGAAACACCGCCATGATTTGATTTCATATAGTCAATAAATCTATACAGAACTTATTAAAACTAGACGCTTAAACATGGAATCTGGAATCATTATCGATGCTACCGGATTCGTTTAATTAAATCTACATTGCGAATATAGTAATGCAAATGCAGCATTAGTCAATGAGCAGCAAATATTACAAATAATAAATCAAACTCATGATATTACAACGCTTGGATAGATTGTTGCAAACATGCGTTATATCCAGTATATATTTTACATGTATGTTTCTGGAAATCTTTAGGGCTGGCAAAAGTATTTCGTTCCTAATTCTATCACGTATTTGAGATTCTATTTTGCCTTAATTTGAAAGTTTAATCTAGCTTTTATGAACACACAACATTTTGAATACAGGAAACATTGTGGCGGTTGCGCAAGTCCTAGAATAGATAGTGTCAACGCTTTGAAGTTACTACCCACGTAACTGTTAAGTGCTATCGTGCCTGGTTTTAACACCCTGTATACCACTGTGCAGTTCAAACCATTGTTTCACTGGGAATGGATGTCGTGTCCCAGACTCCGAAAATGTTTTGAAACATCTGGCAACAGTTGTCAATGTTTTGATTTATTTTGAACGCGTTGGATTTTCGACTTGACTAGAAACAGTACTAGTAATTCGAGTTTAGATCGTTTCGAGATCAGTTTATTTATATGCAGAGAATATTTTAATAAATACGTGAGCTACTATTGAGACCAATTATTATCATTTGTGCCTTGTCCTCAAAAAATAAATAAATGGTGCTTGTACACGAAGCAAGTAGCTTGCGTGGGGTAATAGAGTTAAATAAATATACTGGTAGCTTGCTTCGGTCGTTTACATGATACATATAACTCGCGCAAGAGCCTTAACTTCCGCATGCTACTTGCATCGTATATAAGAGCGAAGAATACGTAAAAAAATTAAGTATGCGTTATATCCGGTATACACACTTTATTTTTATTTTTACGAATTCTATATAAATTATGAATGCTGAACAGATTAATATTTATTTTTTAGTTTTTGTACCGTTATTATTATCTCCTCACTGTGAGAAGAGGCTCGTGCCCAGCAGTGGGACAGTTTAATACAGGGTTGGTATTATTATATTATTATGGCATAATGTAGATGTGATACTCTGCCTACCCTTTCAGGGCTATAAGCCTGAAACTATGGACGTTTGTATAAATAAACAAGTTAATTCATGTGTATCTGATACGTGTACCATTGAAAATTTTACAAACAAAGGATTATTATTAATATTGGTGGTTAAATGCATACAGTGACCTAATTTCAATACGTTTATCTATGTAATCTCTGGTATATTAATATTTACAGGTATACAAATTAACGAGCTAAATGCAAATAATTAATGCTAATATATCAAATGTTTGGTTTATAAACGTTTTAATAATTATATCATTAGTAGTAGCTTTTTAATATAGCTTATAAAACAGCCCGATAAACCATAACCTAACTAGAGACAATTCCTAAAGCGCTGATTTCCAAATCATCAGGTGATAGTTATGTGTCACAGGTTTACCCTAGTACTGTTATAATATTAATAGTATATTATAAATATTATAATAGTACTAGGTAATATATCGTTTCAATACTAGGTAATAAATAGGTATATATTAATGAATTTATGGATTGTTTACTTAATAAATAAATTATTAAGATCTTTATTTAAATATTATCAATATTCATTTTTCATTTCTAAATATAAAACATAAAAAATAAATATAAAATAAAATACATAAATAAAATAAATATAAAATACATTTAAAATATAAAATGCATGCTACCCCACCGGCATCGGAAACAGGATCCAAGCTGCCGGTGGTTAGGATTCCAGAGACAGGAACCTCCTCACAATGCGTGCCGTATCTAAAAGCACTGCCTTCTGCATCAAACCCTTGATCCATACACCTAACGTGAGCCTCTTTAAATGGTGAGCGAGCCTCTTGGCTATTAGACCATGGACAGTAATGACTATCGTTACAATTATTGCTGAATCCACATCCCACATGTGGACAACTTCGCGAACTAAATCGAGACATTTAATTTGTTTATCTTCTACAGCTTTCGCGAGATTGTCGTCATGAGTAATGGTGACATCGATAAATCATTCCGCGGCGCTCTGATCGATCTATCATGTATCACTTTATTGTAAATTATTATTATTATTCTTAATATTATTATTATCCATATACAGCGTGTAACAGAATTGTACAATGGCAAACCATAAAAAATAAATCCGTATACATTATTCTTACTAAGTTATAAGTTAACATATTATTTTTTAGCTACTTATCAATCTCAGCACATTCTAGTCGATACTTAAAATACAGTAATAGCTGATACGATAACGACGCAATTATGATATTTAAAAAATAAATAAATAAAATGTTTAAAATGTATTAAAATAAAAAAAAAGGTTGTTATGCTCCGGGGACACAATCATGGTTGATTTTTCAGAAATACATTATGGCCATAAAATATGACCTCATCTTTCTGTTACACACTGTATATGATCACGCGAATGTTACACAGAAAAATAACTTAATCATACGGATTTTATAGCTATTTATTTTAAAACACAAATTCTTTACCATTGCTGGTAAAAACCAATCGAAACATCGGGGAAAATGTAAATTCAAATAATTTAATAATATTTTCATAAAGTTATGTTTTAAAATAAACCGCGATATTTTTTTTACTTTTACATGAAATATATACCCATTTTTTCATATTTTTATTTTTTTACCTAGTCTAATGCTTTGACGCCGGGGCGGCGAAGGGGTTATGTCGGATTCAACCGGAAAAAGATGGCAGAATCCCGGTCCTACCGACTAAAACTACCACGGTGTTCCTTCTCGCAATCTGTGACCGGGGTGCAGAGATCACTCGCGCATGCATCCTGCAGCCTCGGCAGATTTGGGCCACCACTTGGTCGTGGCGGTCTCGTCACATTTTTATTAAGACTTCATTAAGAGGCGCACGCGGAACACTACGCGCCACCGTCTCGGGCCTGCTTCTGCACGGACGTCAGACTGCCCTAGTCTGTCGCCCCTGGCCAGCGTTCATGGGGGCCGGAGATCGTTTAGTGCCTTTCGGCACCCGGTGCGTCGACTATGGGCCGGGAGGCTGGTTTTCGCCTCTCTTTCCCTTTCCGCCACCTCCTTAGCGAACATTATTACTTCGCAGTAGGAGGTGGCGGCTACCCATGCGCTCTCACTCCCGAACATAGACTCTACTATGGCCGGTAGCAAGAGACGTTCCACCACGACTGCCGCGATGAAGTCACGGCGCTCTTTCGGTCAGGCTGGGCACTCATCCAGCGTATGCTGCACTGTGTCCTCGAGGCAGTCCCCACAGTGATGGCACCGGGACGTCTCCTCTCTTCCAATACGACACAGATACTTTCCGAAACACCCGTGCCCCGAGAGTACCTGTGTCAGCCGATATGATAGGGCAACATGTCGTCTCTTCAGCCACTTCTCTATGATGGGTCTTGCCACCGCTATCGTGCCCTCCACTTGGTTGCGCTAGTCGTGTTCTCCAGTCCGCCACCAGGATTTGAGATAGTGCGCATCGCTGCATCTCGATTTCGCGTGGTAGGGGGCGCAGGCCGCGCCTCAGCGCCTCTCCACGCCATTGATGTAAAAATGCGAGGGCTCTCGCTTCCAGATCCCAGGGCGGATGCCGGCAAAGAGGCTCGCCGCTTTGAAGGAGATCGTGCGGTAACCTCTTATGATCCTGACAGCCATCGCGCGTTGCGGCGGATGTAATATTTACACATCATTACATTAAACTTTAAAATGTGGGAATCCATTGTCACTAAAATCCTAACTACTATTATATCCTAAGAAATTTATTGACAAAATCTAGATTAATCTAAAACGCGATTTTTAAAATGATCTAGTATATTACAAAACATCAAATTTATATCTGGAGATTGGATAGGGCGTTTCGTCAAATTGGAGACCTGTTGTCTACAAAATTTTGTAGTAAAATAATAATAATAATGGTCTACCATAATAACTATTACTCCTTAAAATTGCATTGTTCTCCACACAACTTAAAGCGTTTGATGGTAGGCATAACAAACGTGGTCCTAAACATTTATAATTGTACATTACATAATTATACAATAGCATATTATTTCTCATCAAAGCTTCACAAAAATCAGTACAAGAGTAATAAAACAAAATGAAATACGTAAGAATTTATTTTTATTTAGAAGATAGTATTTTACAGCGGCAAACTCAAACCAAATATTTTTTTTTGCTCCGGCAAAAGTTCTCAACTTCAAGGTTAAAATAATATTTGAATAAGGAACGCTGAGAAACCAGCTTGCTATAAGGAAATAAATTTTCTAGTTGACATTTTATACGGTAGTATCAACACCAGAGTATAAATAACAGTGCAGACGTAAGATGATTATGTTGGTAGCTCGGGACAGATATAGAAACATTTTTTAACCGCCGCGAGCCTTACAAAGCAATTTGCTCGAGTAAACAATCTGTACTTTGCAGGCTGAGAAGTACTGTGAACAACTTGTGAAGCTAAGCGCGGTTGGCGCTGCCTATACATCTACCTTTAGGTAAATGTTGTTTTAGGAGTGTGTTACTGTGCGACAACTGGAGCGCGCTTACAAGAAATGTAGCAAAGGTATATGTCGGTAAAATGTTAGCAATTCATTTGCATCCTCGAGAATTTTGACGAATTGCCATCGCGTCTTTATGACTCTACGGAGTTAGATTGAAGTGTTTTACGGCTCGAGGTCGTATTTATTAGGTCCCACGCAATAGTCTTCTACAGTTAAAAATAATTGAATTTCATAGCTGTTGCAATTATTTATGTAGGTACCTAATCATGTGCGCCAAGTGCAGCTGGTTGAATCTTAACATACGGCAAAATGATTCAGGAATTAATTACCTCGATATTGCAGTGGATAAAGATATATTCGACGGTCACTTGATATCATTCCCGATGTTATAACCACTAAGTAGTCTGTTTTATTTTGTCAAGTTTCGAAACAGGTGATCTCAAAAACGTCAGCAATTTTACATGTTATCAGTTTTTACGACCTTATACTCATACCAAAACAGGTATGCATATACTGCCATTTTCAACGACTATTTTATTTGATCCAATACTATAAGAGACGATTCTGTCACCTTTTAAACTCTGTAATAGAAATACGCTGCTGATAATTTCTGATTTAGACATCGAACCTGGGTTCTTAAGATCAAAAAATGTATGCCACAGCACCGACAAAAAGTAATACTTATAAATTTAAGTATCTTCTTTAAAAGAAGTATTTAAAGCACAACCTGAAGTTGACACAACAAAGATTATTTATTTGCATTCGTAATCCAACAAGCAAGCAAATTACATGCTCAATTACATATCTGTGACAAAATTCTCACAAAGATGGCGTCAAGAGCGCGGCCCGACAATCAGTTAACCACTGAACGAGGATACGGGCGGCGGGAACACTCGGAAGATAATCCAATTATCTGCGAGCAAGCTGAACAGGCGGCCAATTAGACACCAAAACTACAAGTACGCACTACCTTTATTAGTACAGCGGGATCTAGCTGATTGCAAAATACACGCTCATTTTTACTATGTTTGTTACTGGCTGTTCGTGCATTGAAAATTCCAATTAGGTTGATATATTGCTTTTTGTTTCGAATTAATAGTATAGACGTTCTCAATTCCAAATAATTCAAATTTGAAATAGAATTCAAATCTATTTATCAAATACTAGGTAATCTCGGCATGATTTGCAATACGATAAATATTCAATGCTGTGCTTTTTTTAAATTTTATTTCGAGTGGCGAGTAGAGCTAAGTATTTCTAGAATTTTTATTTCAGTTTTATTGAGAAGCATGAAATGAGAACACTACAGTCCGTGATTCTCAATAAATCTAGGCAAAGGCCTCATGAGCAAAAGGCTTATCTTTTTCTACGTGACATCTAAACAGAACTGACAAAACATCCTAGTAATATTATAAATGTGAATGGATGGATGCAATGATGTTTGTTACTTTTTCACACAAAAACTACTTAACGGATTTTGATGAAACTTGGCAGTATTATTGTTTAAACAGCATAATAATATATAGGCTACTATATTTAGTATGTTAAGATATATTATTATAATATATCTTAACATACATCTGCATTAACGCGAGCGAAGCCGCGCGCAAAATCTGGTAGATTATATTATATGCCTCTGCTTAGTATTTCAATCGTAAACAGACGTTATATTATATTATGCTATGTTTATATTAAAATTAAAAACGAATTTTTCCTTCTAATGACCTTTGATAATTTTGTTGTCTAGAACAATAGAAAAATTACTTTCATTTTAATTTCGAATTTCAATTTAGTAATTCGAAAAACGAATTGGAACGACGATTGCCTTCTATTTTTATTGTTAACTTAATTACAAGAGCAATACGAACAACTAAAATTCTATTTCAAAACCTAAATAGTTTTTGTTTATGTTCTTAAAATAATTAAGGCCTTTTGTATTATTCAGTGGCGCGTCTAACAGGGTGCCTAACTAACCCGCTCCTTTGGGTAGGACAAAACGTTACTGCAGTGGTAAACCTACACAACATGGTAATACAGTCTCGTCGTCCTGAGCTAATTACGAGATTAAAAACATAGATCTCGGCGATAGAACCCGCACTCGAGATAAGTCAGTTACAAGGAACAATGTAGGCAAAGGAAGTGGCATATGGTTAAAGTGTGTGTGCCACAATTTTGGTTAGAGGACCATGATTTAAACGAACTAATTATCTCTAGCATATAAGCTATCAGAACTGTCAGAAATATAATTTAATACCGTTTTAAATAACAAGCTCTCTAGTGGTAAATAGCTGATCACGCTACCAAATTGCTTAATTTATTATATATATGTCAATTTTTGAAAATATACGACTTTGTATGAGGTTTTCTACAGCAGGAGTATTACCCGTATGGTCTCTTAAATAGGCTAATGCGGCGCTTCTAGTGCAGGAAACGAGGTCTGGCATTAACCTGAGGCCGACACCTTGTGTCTCTAGACAAGATCAGAGAGGTCTTCTTTTAAGTGGATAAAATAGGAAGTCTGTGTGACCCTCTGTCTGTTAATAGCACAGATCCATCTTAAGGGACTATGGAAACTCGTTTATCCAAGTCTTCTATTCAGTTCCTGATTCTAAAAATTTCAATATAAAATTTGATACCATTTCCATCAAGTCGTTTCCTCAGTACTCTTTGATCAGTTCACATAAAACGACTACGTTATTTTAGAAGCAAGTACGAGGAGCGTAGGTGGAAAACTCTTAGTTTATAATCCCAAAGGTTTAAACCATTTAAATTAAAGTGCGCTCCGCATGTTTTATTTCAACCAAGTTAATTTTATTGCGAGTCTAGTCTCTTTTCATATTACATCTTCAAGTATAACGCCAGTTGTAGAGAGATATTATGCTGTCTTCATTTTGTTCGTAATGATAATTTTGTCTGGAATATTGTAGTTCAAATTGAGCTTTTGTAAACTAGGAGACTAATTCACGCGCTTGTTATGACTATACGTCTAATATACAATGTGAAGTTTCGGTCAAGGGCCTTAAATTTTATGCTGTAGTTATTATGCTTACGTGAATATCAGGTTTTCATTTATATTTCGGATCTTTGGTTTATTTTTGGGTATTGTAGTTTTATGGCAATATCCAAAATCACTGGCGCTTATAAAAAGGCACGTATTTATATATATTTTATAGCATATATTTTATAGAATAATTTCGTATAAACATAATATCTCAATGCAATTCAGCTACTAAAAACGTTCTTTGAAAATAAGGGTAGGTACTAATTTAAATTAAGTGCAAGATTTCGATTATTCTGTTCGTTGATTTTGTCTAGCAACCCAAGTTTTAAGTAGCTACCTTAGTCTCCCCGCTACTGTAAAGCAACCAAAATGGGTCAAGTGTACATTTAAACATATCAATAACTTTTAAAAGTACTAGTCTTAACATTTAAAACACACATGTCCTGTGTCAGTAGTTAAGTGCTGAAAGCAATGGAAGTCCAAAGATTGATAGTAAAGTACTGGGATAAGTCAGGCGAAATACTATTAGGCTTATTATTAGCCAAATTTTTAATAGTAGCATGGAGTTTGGTAACTTCTCGGGCAGGCGGCAAATTGTTGGTTCTAAAATAAAATTCTATCTTCGAAATTAAAAAATTCTTACACATTATTTCGTTTTATAAGTAAGGGGTAACTTTGAACAGAGAACAGCGTGTTTTAAAGCTAAAATGCAGTCGCCTTAAATCGCAAACAATGGGCCGATGTGTTTTGGGAACACAATGCATCGCCGTACCTCACTCGACGCTCAGCTCACACAGGTGCCTGTGACTTTTGCGCACCAGTATTTTTGCTATAAATGTTTTTGTTAGGAAATATAATTTACCATAGCCAAAGCTTTCGTCGCAAAAGAAATGAAAATAAAAGTAATGCCACGCTATCCACGATGACAATTAATTTAATTGTCATCCTGGATAGCGTGGCATTACTTTTATTTTCATTTCTTTTATTGAAGTAAGCTTTCACATAATTTGGCATCGCTTTTGCATACATGCTAAGAGTAGTAGAGTAGTTGGTAGGAGCGCCAAATCCACGTGTTTTCTCTACAAAACAGGTAGATTCGGCGCTCCTACCAACTTAAACAAAGAACCACCAATATGTATTTTTAAACGGTTTCAGGTATTGATTGTCTGGTTAATTTACTGCTTCACATAGTCACCTCACTACAGTCAAGCCGATAACTGTATATAATAATAGTAATAACCCTCTGGGACAGTCGTTATCTCCTCATGAGACTAACGCGTTACCGGAGGGCAAAGCACACTAGCTTTTAAACTACCATCTTCGCCTTGTAATATAAACAAAAAATGTATCACCAGGTTAAATAAAAGCGCATAAACCGCAGGGCAGCTTGCGGCGAGCTGAATGTAAGTGGCGACACTGCGTCCTAAATGCCTCGGAGAGTCGGTTAGAGCCTCGTCCCCAGCTTGCCGTTACTAGTTGGCTGGGGTGGATCTTCAAGAGCGCCCGTAGGACTCTCAACTCTGGCTTTCCTTGGTCGGCCGGCCCGAGGGTGGCCACTAGAGCTACATGCTTAAGGGTGGAAGTGTCATTTTCAAGGGCGTAACTACGGGGAATTCCGCTCCGGGTCTCCGTTGTCATGAGACCCGTGATGGTGAAACCGGTGCCGCACCGCTCGACACCCCTAGCCGCCTGCATCGGTGTTGCCCTCTGCTGCTGGCTTGTATGCCTATTGTGGTTATTCAGGGGGCCCATCTAGTGAGTTGGCGTGTCACCGTCTGCTCATTCAATTGATGCTCTTAGAGTATTCAGGGCAGACGCTGTTTTATCATCCATAGTTACCAATATACCGGTCCACCAAACAACCTATAGCATATATATTAAAATCCATACTTAGCAATAGTCCTACGCCTGCTGCGGTTAGTGCCACAGTAGGTGTTCCATCTCACCTTTAATTAAAACTCTCGAAGAGCCTCTTCAAGTTGGACCCATGTTTCCTTGTAAGCCTCCCAAAGGGCCAGGTATTTTTCTAATATTATATGTTAGAAATTACCTGTGATATGAGAAACATAATAATAATAATATTCTATCACATACACACAACACCATCTAGCCCAAACTAAGCAGAGCTTGTACTTCTTCTCTCTTCTCTCTTAGCCTTTATTATTCCCAAGTCACTTGGGGTCGGCTTTTCTGGTCTAACTGGATTTGACTGGATATCAGTTTTTACACGGAGCGGCTGCCACCTGACCTCCGCAACCCGAAGGCTAACGATACCCTAAGGCTAGACCAGTGTCAGGATATTATAGGCCACTGACTACCAATAACGACTGCCATAGATGTTCATGGCAGCCGGGACCAACGGCTTAACGTGCTCTCCGAGGCACGGAGCACGCGATAATTGTCAATCAATACGCACATAATTTCGAAAAGTCATATAACTTCCGAAAGTCAGAGGTGCGCGACGTGGGTTCGAACCCGAGACCCTCTGCATTGCAGTCTGTTGGTCTGCCCACTGAGCTATCGCTGTGTCACTATGTACTATGGGTATACACACTATATATACTATATATACTATATATGTATACACACTGTGTACCATGGGTATTAAACAATGGATAAACATACACTTATATACGTTTTTTTGTAAATACATACATATTATTATATATATTATAATTTGATATCAATAAAACTACCAAACAAATAGATAGTTGAATATGATATTACTCGTAAGACTTATCGAACCGAAAACTTCGCGGTCGGTAGTCGTGCTAACGTGTACATCGCTGGATCAAAGACGCAGTCTAAACAGATATTGAAATCTATTATTCTGCTGTAAAAAGATCTATAACATTCAGTTCTCTCCGAAAAAGAACGTACAGTTGGTATCGGAAATTCCCCGAGGAAACTTGAACAATAAGTACATTGCATCTTGTACATTCGACCAATCTTAAGTGCAGAGCGTCGTCGTGTTCGTACATTTAGACGCTCGCATTCAGAATGGGAGTCTCCTTACTATAGTTAAGTATGTCGATAAGGGAATTTAATTCCTTTTGCTGTATAGTTTTAGTATTGAACCGAAGTTATTCGGAGTTGATGTCTTAATGTAGATTCGCAGAAGAGGTTCATCTTGGCTTTGTTAGATTATGTTTATTATATGTAATGTTGTAACTTTATAATGGACTCACGAGTTAATTAACGAGTCAATGTCTGATTGACTGTTGATAAATTATAAAGTTCGATTATTGAGTCTTATAAATAGACTATGGTTTTATACATTCTCATTAGTCTTGTAAAGGAAGTAAAAACGCGTTAAAGTAATTATTTAAAAATGTCTAGTAATCTCGTTGCGTTCCAGTATATTATCGATCCAGTATTATATGTATTAATGACACTAGAGATGAGTATTGACGACACTAGACATCACTATGCAAAGCAGGTATCAAGTTGAGCTCAATAATTGTATTAACATAATTCAAAGGTAATTATGCTTAACTTATATTTATATTATCGCATGCTTAATAAAACAGCGACTTAACTCGTAATTTGAAAGTAAGCCAATTTGAACTCTAATTGTATATGTTAAATTTTAATATTATATTTGTGTTAAATCTTTTCAATAGAGTTCAAATTTGTTTAATCAAAAATACTGAGATAAGTCTCTGTTTTATTAAGGATGCGTTATGTTTAGCTCCTTGATCAAAACTTATAAAAGACTTTAATACTTGAACTTGCGTATATACCACTGATTGAAGAGGTTTGGTATCTTAAACTGAATAAATATTATTTATACTTCGTCACCAGGTTTAAATAATATTTATTTTCACTACCAACACCGCTATCGCAACATTCGCATACACTACAATCGTGCCACCCTACGGTGACACACGTGTAGTGTATGCAAATGTTGCGCATGAGATTGGGATTGACCGGGGATCGGACATTGTTATTGGGGCTTTTGTCAAAAGTATCTCAATAACAACACATAATCTGGGTCTGACAACGACGAGTCTGGCAACGGCATTAGGCTATAACGTGTAAAATGATAGTAAGCGAAATGTGAGTGCAATAAAAAATAAATAAATACACCTCAGCCTACCCTTCGAGGATATAGTCGCACGATCATGTATGTATAAATAAATGTACATATGAATGCATATTTCTGTCTTAAAATGATTCCACAACTAATCACTACAAACCTAATCCTCATATCTAGTAAAGCGCTTAACCATTCATCCGAGTATTAGATACACACTAATACAGTCACGTAATAATTCACTAGTAACATCATTATTGTCGCTAAGCATAAATTCCCGGTTGAATAGTGTGCGTTAATGAAGTTCTGTGTAACAGGCAAAACGTGCCTCGAACTGATAAACTTCGTCCTCCGTTACTAGATATAGTTGAATAGATTGTTATACGTTATGTTGATGAATTGCTCTAGATACTTCAAACCAAGACAGGTAACTATATATAGCTATATGTTTGTCATTGTGACATTATCCAATTAAATATTCTTACTTATATTATGAATCCGAAATGAAGTCTGCTTCTATAAATGTCTTACCGGTAGGCACGGAACTTCTCAATTTGATAAAACATCAGGGTATAATTCTCCAAGCCGGCAACGAGGTTTTTTAAGATATCACCCGCGATACGGTTAAATTCTGTCTCGCCAGACATGTATTCAAACAAGTGATACAATGGACACCCAGAATTGGAACAACTATATGTGGATCACGCAAATTTTTGTCCCGTGTGAGGGATGTGGTCACTTCAGCAATGGCTGAAGGCGAACATTTGAACCGCTATGCACATCTTCTAAAATCTCATATAAATGAATAACTTTCAGATTCTTCCAGAAGGAGATAAGGTTGCCTCACAATTTTT
Organism: Catocala fraxini; assembly: GCA_930367265.1. Classification (NCBI taxonomy): domain Eukaryota; kingdom Metazoa; phylum Arthropoda; class Insecta; order Lepidoptera; family Erebidae; genus Catocala; species Catocala fraxini. The sequence goes on along the minus strand of OV884035.1, from coordinate 11,921,394 downwards.
TATCGGATAGTTTAACAATAAATATATCCCAGTAAAGCGAGCGATAGGAAGCAGAGGCCTCGAGCTCAAAACCAATGCAGCTAGTGTGCTGACCACAGCATTCAACCACTCAGTGGCCGCCTCACTGGACTACCAATATTGTTTTCTATAGAATTATATATATAGAACGGCTTAGTAAGCTAACCTATTAGATTAGTTAACTTATTAATTATTATAAACTAGTAACTGGTATCTACTAGCTACCAAAGCTTATAATTAATTTATAGTTGAACATATCAATATACTTCCGAGTATAATTATTTAGAATTTGTACCTAATCTATCATAATTAAATCATATACTTTCAGTAATTCCTTAGTCCCGAAATACTTTACAAACATTCAAATACAACGAAAAACAACTATTTGTGAATCGCAAATTTTCATACACCGTGCGGGGATCGAACCTACAACACTCGGTGTAGTGGCAACGGCAAGGAGACCAATTAAACCACTACGTCATTCGTACAGTCACGTTATATTGATATTTGTAAATAACGTAAGAGAAATCAATTATTATATTATTACTATATTATTAACTTTCGCATATGTTCAAAGAAACACACAATTATTAAATTTTTATTTTTATTCACACAATAACTTTCTTCCTTCGCAATACTAGAGAGGGTCTATGAAACCCTCAAATATCTAACAAAAACCTAAGCATTCAAATAGGAAAATAAATATATATGAATTTCAACAGATAAATACCTATGTACATATATAATTTATATTTATTATTGTACCGTATAGAGCCACATAAAATATTGATCAGAGGGATCGGACGGAGAGCCCTCCAAGCCAAGGGCCGGTCATTTGGTCGTCAAAGCACTGTGGTAGACCTCGAGTGGTTCCCTTTAATGTACTAATTCAGAAAAAAAACCGGGTCCATTTGTAGGCTTTTCAAAGCACCCATTCTTTTGATCTGCATGAATGTATAATTAGAACTAAGTGGCACTAAGCCTGCGTCCTGCCTCTCTTTGTTGCCACTTAGCGCTTAACTAGTGACCGCTCGCGAACATACTCGTATTACATACATGTTTAATTTAGTACTGGTAGTGTTCTACAAAGGAAACGTGTAGTGCTGTTTCAGCTTTACGGCCTAATAACATTTGGTATCTATAAGGAGCTTAATTCTATTTACTACGTTTGTTCAAAGTTTTGTATGGGTTGTAAATTTTAAATAACCTTTAGAGTTACGCCAATCGTTCGTGTTAAGAATTTAATGGCTACGGCTACCTTTATAATTAACTATATACAAATATATGCTCTCTCGATCGTAATTTTGATGTTTTAAGCATACCAAAGGTAGAGGGGTAGCAAAAGACAATATATCGCTGAGTACCTACAATTACTGGTGCCATATCCTTTTTTATAAAAACAGAATAAAGAAATCTATCGTCGCCCTTATTGAAACCATCTCGAACAGCTACTGATTAATAAAGGCGTTCCTGAATTTCCAACGGTTCACAGACACAAACTCATCGACATATGTATGTATCTTGGCTATCCGAGCTTGTAGCAAATGATCACTGATTGAGTCACAGATATCTAAGCTGACATTGATTGACACATGAATTTGACAAAGAGCGTATTAATATCGATGTAAAATTAAATGATCGAATTCATAATACCGTATCACCGATGTTTGCAACAAGACTTGTAGTGGAATAAGGCGGGCATGCAGAATGTATTTGCAAAGCATGCAAATTAGTAAATCTACAAACAAAGATATGGCCGCCTGATAGTAAAGGGTTACCGTACCCAACCGGGAAAAGTCAAATGATAAGCTTAACACCTTTTTGACAGACCGGAATAGTAAGGCCAGAGGTAGGTCTGTGAGAAAAATGTGGGCATGATATTTTCCCAACACTGGGACAGGTAAGTAAAAAGTGGTTTTACTAAAAGTCAATTTCAAAAAAAGTGACATCAATAGGGCGTTGTTGTTAAATCGTGTTCATATCTTTGAGAATATAAAGTTATATAACTAAGTATTTTTGTAAAGTTGATCTTGTCTTTACCACACAACCATGGCCATAACCAATAAATAAGTAACTGTTGTATATATAGAGTTAAAATGTTTGTATCATACCCAGGGTATTAAGGTATTACTGTACGACACAGATCCGATCAAAATAATCTGCAATTAATAACAGTTCGGTGACAAATTTGACATATCTGTAACGTAAAGGATTCCGTTAATAACATTTACAAATACCGCCCAGCTTTATATTATTATAAAGTGGATGCCGATAGTAGAACTCTGTATGTTTTGTTGTAAAACTTACACCACCCTGCCCCACAAGGATTATATTTATTTGTTTTATGACAAAAGTAATCAATACATCTGCATATGTGCTAAGACAATCAATATTGTCTTAGACAGAGTGCGTTTATTTAATACGAATTTGTTCGCGCGGATTCTCGACGCGGACGCCACGTGACGTCCGCGTTGCGACCGCGTATACCTGACTTAAGACCACGCTTTTATGGAATACGGTAACGGGTTACGTCCGCGGCATGATATGATTCCAAGTAATTGAAACGTTTTACCTAGAAAAGAGAATTCACTTCTGCCATTGAGACCCTACATGAGAGCGCGGTAGCCAGACGGTAGACGCGTGGCGACGGCACAAAAATTTCGCGTCGTATAACTGCAGCCGCATGCAGTCTTCATCTCCCAGACTTAAAATAACAGCTTAATAATCTTATCAGTGGACATTGCAGTCTTTAATCTGCGTGGAGAACAATACAACTAATATCATGCCATCCATACAGACATTTATTAAACAAGTAACTAAGCGAACGTAATTACAGTGTATATGACGTAATTCCATTGATATTATAATACGAAACTCACTGGTACTATGGATACCGTAAAAGTTCATCGTACTGAGACAATCGTGAAAATAAAATTCCAAGAAACATGTTTAGATGAGAAATTACAATGTTCTCGAAGATGTGTGATGTCTACCAAGCCGTACTGGGTCAGCGTGGTGGGTTATTGTCTAGCCTATCTCACACTGAGAATAGGCCCATTTTGATTTTTCTTTTTTCATATTCATATATTTATTTAAAATTCGATTGCACGTTTTCTTTCTGTATCTATATATTAATACGTGAAGCTAAAACTTTGTACCCCTTTTTACGAAAATTGCGCGACGGAAGAGTATGAAATTTAGCACAGTTAAAGTTTTTGTGGAAAAGGAGGGGCAAATCCTAATATTTATTATAAAACATACATAAGAAATACATAAAATTAATGAAAAACACTACACACACACATCCATGCATTTGACATCCGCAGTCGAATCGCGTTCGTAGTATTTCGGCATTGTTCGTCTGACGTCGTACAATTCTTTGTAACTATGGTTACCTATACCTTATTTATATGGATTATTTATATAAAGAAAAAAAGAAAACAAAGTAGCAAGCTTAGGAATTTTGGTCGAATTTTGACCACTAGGCGACCACTAGTATTTATATAATATTCGATTGCATGATTAACTAAATGGTTTAAGGGGTCACCTGGCCAGGGCGTTGAGTGTTGTAGGTTCGAAACATACAAAAGTAAGAAAAGAACTGTGATTGACAAATAGTTCCGTGTGCTAGTGTTCCTTGTTTAAATTGCTCTGAATATTATTGTGTTAATTGAAAGATGACTTCTTTAAAATAAAAGGAAATAAAAATAAAATAAACGTTAATTACGTGCTCGTTATAAACCTTATTTCTTGCTGTTACACAAATACATTAAAAACTTAAATTTTTAACAGTTGCACGATATCTATTCGCCACCCACCTTTTTCAAACAATAAAACTACGGAATCTATAGTCCGTCCCGACGTTAGATATGCGCCGTCCAATTTAGTACCAACATTTATTAAGGATGTCCAACAAAGAATATACACAAAATTTTACAGACATATAAACATAAGTTTTGTATAGTGTACTCCTTTAGTTATAGGAGACCACAGCATGCATATAGGTAAGTATATAGGTACAACAGTAAAGATGAAAAATAAAAAAATTGATGTGAGTGATCCTATTGCCTTCTAACGGGCACACTTCCAGACTCCATGCTACTGACAATTACTTGACAGAAAAACCCAACTTTGCCCAAACCGGGAATCAAATCCAAGACCGCATGCTCAGCTGTCGCATTTGCTACCGCTGCGCCACCGAGACCGTAAAATCAAGAATATCATAAACTACGCGAACCTTTTCTTCCCCAAATTATCTTAGAGCGAATTTTTCGCAGCACAATTACCGTAATTGAATATCTCGATACCTGAGCAGCTCCCTTATAAAATTAGTCCATAAATCTTCCCCCCATTGGCTGCGCTCACGACTCTGTAAACTAATCGGTAAATTAAGTAATTACTCTGCCGGTGAAAATCAATGTGTAGGAAATTTAATTTGCCCGCCAGACAGAGGTGATTTTCAATGTAACTCCTGAGGGGGTTCGAGCTTCATTCGTTTTTCTTTATTAGTCAACAGCAGCATAAATTAATGGGGGCTGTTTTATATTAGCCGTAATAAGGGTAGACCACAAGCGATACCCCAAATTGTTAATATTACAACTTTGGACGACTGGGTATAGATTTTATTATATTATTTTTAATGGTTATTTTACAGTCTGGTAGTAGAGATTATTTAGTTTGTGTTTTTAATTTTGATATTTATTATTATAGGTACAAGGTATGTTCGTTATTTTGTTATTTTAATAGAGTTTGTAATTTAGGACAAAATACGACTATAGTCCACAGGCGTGTATACAACTGTTAATTGGTAGAATCCAGATTTGGTGCCTCAAACGGAAAAATTGCCTGTGATTTTTCTCAGATTTTAAAGAAGAAGAACTTTTATTCTATACTTTCCTTAATTAACTTGGTATATAAGTATATTACTCACAACAATATGAACGTCATGCTTGCGACTTAATAATTTTATTTACTTAATAACCCATCAATGTATCTATGATTAAACATAACCGAATTGATTGAAATAAGTAACTGATAATAAAATCATTGATGAGATTATTTTATTTATAAAATAGCTACTTATCTACTATAGATATTATTAGAAACATTCCTTGATTGCCATTTTGCACCAACAAACGAAAAAGCAATGCAAAATTCTCTCTATTACTGACACATTATTCGAGCCTTTATGTCCACCCTGCTATCAAGTTCAGTTGTAAAAAAGCGCACCAGAAAAATTTCATTAGGCCGCGACAACACAGAAACAACGATCCTTTGTCCCATATATTGACTGAGATTGATTGTCAGTCGGCATGTGCTAAACGAGCTGCACGACGAAATAAAAGCAAATGTTCGCAACCCCTGTCGACATCCGTCACGAACACGAATCGTTTTATTGAACTCCACTACGACCATATTAACTTTTGGTTACTCTCTGTTTATTTCTCTCGCACGATCCCTCTGTACCGCACCTATATTCCGAACGAGAAACTTTTAATCTCATTACACCATACCATTCGTTGTGCGAAAGAGCTTTAATTTCAGATTCCACAATAAAAATTTTAATTTCCTTATCTTTGTAAATTCTTTTGTCATGCCAGTCATTTTCAAGAATAGAATATCATCACTGGCACATTGTATTTATTTTAAAATTGGTATCATTAGATGCGTTCTTGGCTTACTTCTAAGATAACAAGCATTGTTGAAAGTCTCTCGAGCTTCCGACCCTTTTCTCACTTTGACAAGTCACCCGTAAAGATTGCTTAGATCCCTAGTGACTGGCCCTTAACTTGAAACAGCCTTATCGCCGAGATAGGATTAATTGCGGAAACACCGGGACGATAACGAGCCAGTTATAACTAGCTGAGCTTTGTGAACGCCCGTGAGCTTCAGTTGTGTTGTTCGACGATTGTTTCACAGTGGTTTTACGGTATTATAATCCATCCCACAGTTATGGGGACGAATAATTTCAGCTGTCAACAGATACCGCAACGTAAACAACAGACAATGTCACTTCCCTTTGCGGCTTGACATACAAAATTGCTTTTAGAAGTTATAGGAAAAGTTCGGGAATCTTTGCCTCCCTCTTACTTAGTTTAACTATACTATAGGTATAACGTGTTATTGATGAAATCAAATCTTATAATCCTCGGTCGAAAACTTGTTTGATTTACACATATGTGGTTCCTAAATTGTTCTTAAAACATGTCAGCTATATAGATACATATTGACATATGTCTCGTGATCTTTTACGAGCAATCCTCTTTTATTATTTATAATTATATATAAATGTCACCAGCTTTACTAATATACTAAAACAACTAACGCTAGTATTATCTATAGACCTGTAAGCTATGTCTATATTTACGTAAAATATGAGTGCTTTTTAATTAACATAGATAAGGTTGTTTTAAAATAATTGGCGCACTGGGAGTAATCAATGCGAGGCGGGGGCTTTGCAAACATTGTAATACAAATGGCATGAATCTAGAATATTTTCGTTACATACAACTGAAGTTGTTTTCTGAATATCTAACAACATCCTATTTCTGCATTGTAATACTTGTAAACTATTAAGGTATCGACATCCCAACTAATATTATAAATGCAAACATGAGATTGCTTTGTTACGCTTACACGCCTTAACTACTCCACCGATCATTTTGAAATTTCGCAAACACGTTGTCAGTGGTCATGGTGGAACGAAGCCGCGGGCAAAAATATTATTATAATAAAAAAACTAAAAATAAAATTTAGAATTTATTAAGATTATAATTTTAAGAATAATAAGATTATAAGAATAATAATAAGGAATTCAAAATCAGTCAATAATATTATTATAAACGTCATAATTTATGATGAAAGTTAGCCAGGACATGATTATTTAAGTATCTATGATAAGGTAATAAAATGTAACAATGCATCTGCATAATAAAATAAAATGTCATTGGACGTGACTGCACGTATTAGAAATAAATTATCACTGACTCTAACGATACAAATATATCATGAGAAAACCATTATACCAATGGTCTTACGTTCTTAAATAAAATCTTAAATCTTACGATCTCGTTTTAAGAAAAGTCTTATATACTGATATCTGAGATTTCTATAAAAAAAAGCTGAATATGCTGTTGCAGGTCTATAGTGCCGTAATCCTTTCGATACATACATAGTGTTGTGCCTATGTCCCCGTAAAGATAGGCAGAGGTGTATGCCAGGCGCATTAAGCCAACAATGGTTTAAGATCCTACGTTGTAGGGGGCGAACCTTTTACCGGCTACCAATTCCTGAATACGAGTATCTACTAAAAAATATTACAAAAATGCCTAATATTACTATGCCCAACCTGGAAATCAGACCCGAGACAATGAGGTTCATGAGGAGCAGTAATTAATATGACTGCTATGCATGAGCATAGCAGTCATATTAATTACTGCTAAAGCATTAACAAACACATCTGTCCCAATAATAAAGTCAGAGGATTATACTGACTGTGTTTTAAAATGTCATTGACCCGCCCGGATGAGATATAGATGATTTTGATAGATCGTCGGCTTCTCGAAGCATTGATGCTGCAATTCCTTACCTTTCTGCGGCATTGGTGATATACCCCTCCCGGCCTCTCGTACCATTAGTGGTAGGTCCCTGAGTTCATTGACACTTCCCTTTTAATGCTGACGTCCCCATAAAGAACGTGATAGACTCTTATTTATTACCTTGCAGCAGCTTGGCTGTGGCTCCTTGTTATTGCTTATGCAAAAAAGGGATCTCAGGCATACCCATGAGCCAAAACGTTGTCACCACTTGTCAAAACGTCCGTGATCTCTTATAACAAATTAGAGAGATTAGGGAGAGGGTGCCGCGTTTAAAGACTCACTTCACACAACTCACTGACCACTATTCTTTGACATTTAAAAGTGTTACCTAAATGAATAAATTATTTTCGATGGTTGCGGGATTGACCGCAATCTTAAAAAATGCGTGGCTTACAAGCAATTTTGGTCATTGCTTCAAAGTTTGTAAAGCCCTCACCTAGCAGGATTTATTCCCAGCGCGGGAATGACATATTAAGAAAAAAATCTTTCTGTATTCAATCTTGTCCCTAGCCTTTATTATTCCCAAGTCACTTGGGGTTGGCTTTTCTGGTCTAAACGGATTTGACTGGATATCAGTTTTTACACAGAGCGGCTGCCACCTGACCTCCGCAACCCGAAGGCTAACGATACCCTAAGGCTAGACCAGTGTCAGGATATTATAAGGCACTGACTTCCCAATAACGACTGCCATAGATGTTCATGGCAGCTAGGACCGACGGCTTAATGTGCTCTCCGAGGCACGGAGCAGGCGATATTAATAATTGTCAATCAATACGCACATAATTTCGAAAAGTCATATAACTTTCGAAAGTCAGAGGTGCGCGACGTGGTTCGAACCCGAGACCCTCTGCATTGCAGTCTGTTGGTCTCCCCACTGAGATGTCGATACTTTTTTTAAAAAGAACTTTCGGTATTATTGAATGACAATTCATATTCTTCCCATACATCTCCATACTACAGGCGTGAGTGTATGTATGCAAAAACAATGAATCTTATCTACTTAATTTTATGTTTATAACATAAATAACAATAAAATTACGAATGTGAATGTTATCTTTGTCCATGTACCTATATTATACATTTATGGCAGCCTTGCCACTATAATATATACAAGTTTGTGTGAACCCCTTGACACTAACAAACTTTCTCTTGTATCAAGCAACCCCTTAATAGCCCATTGCTAAAATTGGACTATAAGGCAATGAACGACCCAAGGAGCATAGCTGGAGTGTAATAATTTGATAGCACAGTCGTATGTTCGGGACGGGAGATAGGCTAATGACCTGACACGGTTGTTACTAAACAAAGGAATAATTAGTCATACAATTTTAGTTGCTTTTCTACAATTACTGATATAATTACTATACATATATATTCTATATTTTATTGCATGCTGCAGTGGTATAAGTGGTCGTCTTGGCTCTTCTGGCGCGTAGGATTATGAACTTCCCCACACGGGATAAAATTATTACATTCTCATTTTAAAAAGACAACAATGTATAAGTACAATGGATGCTTCACAATGACTCAATCAACGGACTCAAATAACCTGTTCCCGTATTGCCACGTCCATTAGAAGGATCATGCAATAATATTAAATGTATATGCATCTTATACCAGTATCTTATAAAGATAGCTATAAATTTCTCTAAATGGAGTTCATTCGACCAAACCTAAAAGTTTGAATATAAACTGCCAAACAAACTAACATCACATAAAACATAAGTTCGTTACAAAATAGCCCACAAAGCTTTAATTACCAAACTTTTTATAAGCAAACAGACATTAGCATTATAACTTTTGTCACTAAAATATCTTTGACACGATACAGATAACACAATTTATAGGACTGTATAATGTTGTGGTATGAACGAATTCTACGAGTCACTGAGAACTTTCTAGTGAATGATAACTCCCTCGATGTGGAACGAATAATAAAATACAGGACCTTATCACATGTTAGTGATAGCTTAAGGGGTCGTGTTTATTAGAAAACAAAAATTTCATGCAACATATTTACTGCTAGCAAATTTTTTATCAACAGATAAATCTCAGAAGAAGAAATTTGGCGTTTGTCTCGGCAGAAATATAGCGTTATGACTGTTATGAGTGACAAAATAGAGAATAAAAAGAACTTTTGTGCTAAGTGCTGGTTTAAAATATAGATGAGAAATAAAAATACATTAAAAGACTGTGGTACCTTAAAACAGAGTGCAATAGTAATAAATAGAATACACTTCAAAGTAATCAAAATATGATATTTACAGTGAGAATATTTTTATATGTTTATATACAAAGGCAGCAATTTCTTACAGGCAATCATGGTTAGAATTAATAGAGTATTACAAAATAAATTATGAATTTATTTAAAAGCACATCCACATCATGCATATTAATACAATAATAACTAAATAATGTTTATTACACATTATTTTAATTGACATGTATAACACTTACGGTATGCATAACATCGGCTAGCTGTAGTGGAGTACAAAATCAAACATTTTTATATAACTACATATTTGACCTCTACAAAGCTGCTGACTTGTTGAGCATACGACAGCTATACGTTAAAAATGCATCATCCAGATGCATAAGTCGGTCCTGAATACCCCTGATTATAAGGTTATGTTAAGTGCAAGAGTTTTCAAGATTCCCATCACAAAATGCAAGACTACGTTTGCCAAAAGGTTTAAAAAGTACTTGTACCCCTACTTATATAATAAAATAGTAAAACATTGCGATCTTAAGCACAGCAGTATGCGGGAAGTCCATGTTAGAGTTAAAATTTTTATAGCCAGCCTAAATTACCACGACACGGAACAACTTCTTAAAACCATTATTTAAATGTACCGCTCTAGACGTTCTTCAATCCTTTATAAAACTTATACACTCATTTACACACACTCCATACCTCACACACTATCATAAATACTCACCATAACTAACCCAAACATCCTGTCACTCACACCACTCTCACATCTATTTATTTATGCATATTAGTTATTTGTAATAGTTAAGTTCTAGGTATATGACAATCCGTATAGTTTGATGGCCACGACACAGGCTGTGCCTAGTGTGGCTGTCACAGTAAATGTTAATTTATGTGTAACTTAACTGAAATAAACATTATTATTATTACTATTATTTTAATTTATTAAAAACTAATATGATTAAATAGATATAAACTTATCAAAATATACTATTCAACAATGCTTGTAACATATTATGTACACGTATTTTGCACGAATGGTGTTGTATCAACTGTTCGCCTCGCCACTACCGCTGGACCAAGGGATTATGGATTCGACACGCTATAAAAAATTGTTTGTTCCATAAATAGTTGTTCCGAGTCTGGAGGATAAATTGTGCGCTTTTTAGAGATATGTATATCTAAGCGGCTAATCGACGCTTCGCGTGACCGCGGGACTTTTTTTGGCTCAAAGAATCAGCATTGCCATTCAACGTGGCAATGCTGCCAGTCTTCTGTGCACATTCCCGATCGACAGCGACGCTGAGGAATTTTACGACGCTGCCTAAACCAGCCATTTCATTTTATTAAATTTTACAGTCCCATATTTTGTTACTTTTCATTTTGTTTTATTTATAAGTGGTTACTTATAGGTTTTATTTATAGGTTTGTTAATATTAGTTAAGTTGAAAATTATGATTGTTGCTTTGTTTATGCAAATAATAAAATAAAATGAAAAAATTAGAAACTGATTTTTTCTTTTTTATTACACGTACATATAATATATATTTGTGTATACACGAACGATGTTTAGTGTTTATGATTTCGTGACGTAACGACGTTATTTATCATCTATATAACTTTTAAATTCAATCTCAATCACAACAAAGCTCCACAACCGCCATCGACATTACAACATTGTTGCAAAACGTGTTTTTAACCGATTACTGCTTGATGATTCGGCCTCCTATCAGACATCCTTAAGTTGTAACCTTTTCATATAAGACATACAATATTGAATATATAACTCTTATTTATACTGCTACGGTAAACAGCCCTATTATAAACGAGTTCCGTAAACTAAGGATATTTGCAACACTAAGCACACTTACAAGTTGCCAATCTGAAAAAACCGCATTGGCAAAGCTACTGGCTCCAATGCTTACAGTACTGTGCCTCCTTAGCTTCGAAAGTTCAAGAAATCCCACGCCACAGAAATACAACGCATAATTAAATGGTCATTATTTTTGCATTTTTCACCTCAGTTGGACTAACCGAAACCTAAGTGAATTGGTACTATAATAATAATAATAAAATAAAATTTTAAGGTACATATACCTAAAAATGTATTTAATAATATAAAATATATTGACTATATTTAAATAAAGATGATAATAATAAACATTTATTTTAGATTTCATCCATATTTTGTTAGATACAATTACTTAAAAACTATGTTAGTATATACAATTATTAAAATTAATTCATGTATCTTCCTGCTGCACCGGCCCCGCCGCTATGCCTACGGGTCCAGTGCCACAGGAAGGGACAGTCTGGCCTATCTCTGATCACCTTTAGGTTACTGTTGTTGCTCTGGCGAATCCTTTGCATCAAAGATGTCTTCAGAGTCCTCTTCCGCATTACAGCTTCAAAGCTGTATACGCCTCCACAAACATGCCTGACGCACTACAGAATCACCGGAGCCTCAAAAGCACCCTGAAGGCGTTATTATATTGCACGCGAAGAGCGTCGTAGGCCTTCTGAGTGTATCTAACCCACAGGCTGCACATGTAAAAAGTCTGGCAAAATGCTTTAAAAAGAGTGATCTTCACTTCTTTTGTATAACGTACAAACCTGCGCGCCAGCATATTACAACAGACCGACAGCGCTCTCCGCTCTCTTTCAATATCCTCAGCATCATCGAGATTCAGTAAATATGTGACCCAAGTACTTAAATTTTTATACTCTATTGAGTGATACCCCGTAGAGGTATACAGAGGGCACTGTTCTTAGTTTCTTTGCACCTACTTGAAGCACCACGACTACACTCTTTTTCACATTGTGTAGGAGTCCATGTGCTACAGCGTAATTCTTACATACCCTAAGCAATTGCCTTAAGGCATCGATCGAGGGACAGAGCAGACACATACCGTCTGCATACGATATTCACAATATTTTCATCAATGGAACATCCGATATTTGTGCTGCTGAGCTGCTCGATCAGCTGATTAACATACAGGCTGAACAGTGCCGGTGAGGTGAGCCCTCCTTGCCTCACTCCACACTCCAGCCCATAACCCTCGGACAGTCCGTCAGACCATCTGACCTGGTTAATCTGATTATCGTACCAATACTTGAGAAGAGTGATCAACTCATTTAGTACAGACTTGTCACGCAACTTTGCCCATAAGATGTTATAATTAACCAGGTCAAATGCCATGGATAGGTCCAAAAAAGCGGCATATATTGGAGTATTTCTGTCAGTATAATACCTGACCGTGTGCTTGAGCGCTAGTATCGCAGTTTCCGTAGAAAATCCTGTTCTGAAACCGAATAGTGAGCTATGCGGCTCAAGCTGCAATGCAGTACTCTTTTTGGTATACAAGATCGGTTGTAAACAAGAATATGAGCCACTTGATGTTAAGTGGTTAACGTAGCGTATGAACGCTTGCTTTGCCATAGGTATCAATCACTTACCCGATCATTTAAAAAGGGGGGGGAAAATAATTGATACAACATTTTTTCATATATGTGTACTAAAATACCATATATATGATGATTAGTTAGGCACGTATGTGAGCGCCAGTTTCCAGTAAACCCTACCCTACTTCTCATAATAAACTTGTTAACGCGGCAATTACTCCGAAGCCATTTATTTTAAAGACACTGTTAAATATGTTGCATACTAATGTTTAGAAATAAATCAAATTGCGCTGTTATATTGAGCCTTTATCTGGTTTATGAATTAAAAACTAGTGTGGGTGAACTGGGTGACCACTCAATGTTGTGTATAAAGTGGTTTACAAGTGGGTGGACAAATTTTGTTTGAGTGTATTATAAAATTTAATTACGCCATATAGAACCAGTTACTTACTGGGTTAGTGTTTGCGTGCAATTTAATAGTTTCAGTGCGAGCACTCGAGTTGAAGCTTAATTGCTTAACACAAATATAATAACAAAATCATCTTATAAACTGTCCTACTGTTAGGCACTGCTTGCTTTTAGAACACTTTATAATTTTGAGTAAACGGACATAATTATTTAGTGGGTGGGGTGAAATTGTACTATACGAGAAGTAATTAATCAATAACTAGCTTTGCCCGCGCCTCCATTCAGGAGCAGTGTATTGATTTTCCTGGATGAAACCTTTCCTCCAGAATAAATATATATCCTTTTCTGTACCTCTTAAGTGTATGCGAAATTTTATGATGAGCGGTAAAGTAGTTAAGGCGTGAAAGTGTAACAAACAAACTCACATTCTCTCAAAAAAGCAGAGCTCTGTACACATCTGATTTGTCAGTCTAAACGCTCGCCCACAAAGGTATTGCTCTTCTTATTACTAATATCTAATATCGCCCATTTTCATGTTTTATCAATAGTATGGCAAACATTTGCTACCGTTTTAATGGTTCCGTAACCGACAGTTTGTTTTTGAACCGTGTTAGGTAGCAGGCGGCATAGTAGGTAGGATGTATTTTTTACTGTTTCTCCACCTTTCCTCTCTCTTGTTTCTCTTGATGCAGAATCGCTCACGGCTTTAATGGTCGACTTTGGTATTTAACAGTTTTATTGGGAATACCTCTTAGGTTATTGTTAATAACAGTCACAGTAAACATCTAGAAAAGTACTGGAAAGATAGCAATAAATTCACGCTCTGAATACATAAAACTAAAATCATTATTATCAAATTATGTCTTACGTTAAACCCTACCAATGTGGTCGATAATAATTGTTTTATTTAGTCACAAAATTTTACCCACTGCTTCGCTTGCGATGTAGATTTTGTCAAGAAATTTTTATGTCTCGAAAACAGTACTTTTTCCCTGGATGAATAAATATTTCCTTCTCTGTGCCTCTGACAACGATATGCGACATTCCATGACAATCGGTCGAGCAGTTAAGGAGTGAAAGCTTGAGAAACAAACAAACTCACATTCGCATTTAATTAGGATTACACTGAGTTAACAGTAACGATGAATCATATATACTCATCCATACTTAAAGTTACAGTTATCATCACAAACATACAAAGCGATGCTTGACTTGACACGCTCATTGAAGTTACAAACATGAACCAAGCCTGCGGTCTGTACCCACCTTTATAAATAAATTGTTCCAATTCGGATTTGGTTGATTAAAATAGTAATTTATGTTATGTATTGATAAATGAACACACTAAATCTATTTTGCTGACGCGATATTACGCTGACATAACGAATGTAATGCTATTAAACTTGCCGCCACTAATAGATGCGTTTATGCATGTATTATGGTTGGACAACTGTTGTTATTCAATCAACCTGTTCATTAAATGAGTATTTTACCTCACGATATATTATGGCTTAGGTTAATTTGCCGATCAAACCTTTTAATAATGCTAAAGCTCGCATATTGTGTTTACTCGGATGCTATAAAATGTGTGCGTTAATTTGATCCTTATATTAATTAGAGCTCCAACAAATTACAAATATGTAGGTATATTATATAGCATTCGGAGTTTATTGTATCAAGATATTAAAAGGTAAGCAGAAGACAGAGTTATGTGGCAACTGTTCGATAAACAAGAGCTACTCTCTTAAATTAAATTGAATGAGAAGCAAGTAGTAATAGTACCTGCTTTTAATATATATTATTTCTACTGGCGGCTAACAAAAAAAATCAGTTCAGCCACAAATATGATTATCGGACACCAAATCAAGTCAATTGAAAAAGAAGAAACATGAGCAATCGTCTAATTAAATTTTAACTGGTATTCTTAATTTTAAATTTATTATAGCTCTCAAAGATCAATTTGTGAAGAAATTGCTTTATTCAAATTCATAATGCAGTAGACCGTAGCGTAAGTTGCTTAGTTATCAACGTTATTTTGTAAAAATAATGTGATTATACATATTATTTTAAAAAAACGTTGACAAGAATCTTAACCCTAATCCATGTAAAGAGATATCTGAAATCCTATTACCCCCAAGTTTGTATTAAAATTTAAATTACCGCCCACTCTTATTAACAAACCCACCTTGTTTGCTGCAGCAAAATTGTCTCAGTAAAATTATAATACATGCATTTGCTAGTCAGCTTACATTCTCTAGTCTTACCCGCAGTCGACTGCGTGTAAACAACCCTCTGTATGGGGTTGGTTTTGTTCAGCAACGTTAACGAGAACTTGTTAGAACATTTCTATTTACTTTTTAAAATCCCTCTTTAGGATTATCTTTATTGAAACAGCTAGACCGGGTGAAGTATTGATTGGTACGATATCTCTTTCTCTAAACGATCGTATATGTACCTACACTTTTATATACTTAGACTCACGTCTAAATATATAAGGGGTAAGCAGAGAATATAATTACACCCATATTTCGTTGGCTTTAGTATAATGAACAGCAAGCCAGCGTGTGATAGTTTGCCAAGTTGGTAGTATTATAAATATGCACAATTTAGGACTTTATGATGTTACTGATAAGCTTAAGACTAAGCATCCAAGCTTTTAAGGTTAAAAGGAGTATTAAAGCCGTCGCTGTCACTAAACACGTTTCTGAGGGAATTTGGCTTTTGTATAATGAAGCAATAGCAAGGTTTCTGAGAAGAAAAATGAGTATAACTACATTTTTACCGCGGCCTTGCTCGCGTAAATGTAGATTTTGTTAATAAACTATTCCTCGTGAACTATATTTTTTCTGGTTGAAAGGTGTATGTCCATTTTTGTATCCCTGATAACGTGCAAGCGATGATCGGCCGAGTAGTTAAAGCGTGAAAGCGTATCAAATAAACAAACGAACTATCTCACATTTTCTTTTATAATATTACAGTTAAGATAATGTATGAACAGCGTTAGGTACGTAATAAATTCTTAACTTGTTAGCTAGAGCGAGTGAATATTGTATTCGGAGAACTTGTGTAATTTTAAAATTATTTATGTATTTTTACAAAAGGTTTTTTTACTTTTAATGGAAAATCTTGTCTGAGAGCTTTTTAGTAACTGATTTTACAGATTTTTTGGAAAAATAGAATATGTTAGTATTCTCATTTTTATTAACATAGTCATAGTTAATAAATATAGCTGCGCAGCTCTGATTTAATATGATTATATTATATAATATTCCTTGGTTTTTGGCCTTATATACAAATAATATTGACGGTTGAATCATGTGTTCTGCAACAGTCCATAGTATTTTCCTTTTGTTTTAAATAATAGATTTTTATTTGCGTATAATTTAATTTAATAATAGCAATAATTTGTTAAGCATCACGCCACGCAGAGGTATCAAGTTCGATCCCAAGGCACGCCCCCCTGATTTTTCGAAGTTATGTGCGTATTAAAAAGTTATTAGCTTTAACGATGAAGGACAATATCGTGAGGTAATTAAATCATATCTGAGATTTCTCCATAATGTTCCCGAAGATATGTGAAGGCGCTATTAGTGCCTAGCCTAAGGTCCAAGGTGGTAGACTTGCAGTAAAAATCTGCCCTGTTATTCTTTTAGCATAAGTTCCAGTTTCGTCACCCCAGTTAACATTACTGAATTTCAGTTTCAAGTTTATGGGATTTATTTTATAAGATGCTTAGTAACACGTTGTCTGTATAAATCGGTCAAAAAGCTAGACCAGGCACATATATGTCAAAATTACCTAAACATAACTAATATCGGAGACAGAGTGTCAAAGCCTTAAATTTTAGCTTAAATTATTTTAAGCTTAATTTTTTTCTTTCTACATAGATATATAGGAAGAAAAATATTAATTCGTAGAAAAATACAAACAACGTAATTAAAACAAATATGCAATACCTACATGATATTATATCATCATTGCCATTATTTTTATTTATTTTTATATATTATTATAATATAATAAGAGCAGCGATAGCTCAGTGGGGTGACCAACAGACTGCAATGCAGAGGGTCTCGGGTTCGAACCCACGTCGCGCACCTCTGACTTTCGGGAGTTATATGACTTTTCGATTTCAATTTATTGAATTTTTATTAGATTCGATTTTGTATTGATTGACAATTATCGCCTGCTCCGTGCCTCGGAGAGCACGTTAAGCCGTCGGTCCCGGCTGCCATGAGCATCTATGGCAGTCGGGATATAAGTATAAGTTTAAATTCAATTTGTAATATTCGCATAAACGTTACACAAATAACTAGAACCTAATACCTAAAGTATCATAGTTTCGAAAAGCATTTTAAATTTATAAGAAAAACGTTTGTTATTGAAAACCTGAAATCACTATCGGGTTTACGATCAAACCTACTCTCCGTTGTACATTTTCGGAAATTCCTTATCGTAGATTAGCCGACAACTGTGAAGGTATTATTGGTAATCTCCTGTTTTTCCCTAACACTATTTCAGTCTTGTATAAAGCTACAAGCAACGATCCAATATTTTTTCGTTGGTAACACGAATGTTTTATGATTTGTATTTACAAAGATAAATTTATTTGGAATTCACCATTATATGTATTAAGCTCTATATTCTTATGATTGTGTTCGAATATGACGTCTTGAGATCAATACCCAGATCCGCGTTCTTATTAGGAAATACTTAGTAGCAGCAGCTGGTCTAACAAAACCCAGAAGCAAAAAGTCTTGTTTCCTATTACTTGAAACTTAAAAACAAAACGCAGGTAAAAATACAGTACTATCTACCTCCTCGAGGACATAAGGAGAGAAAAGCTCAACCAGTCTATGGATATGTGTAAGGTATTCCTAATTACGTGTGGAAGCACACCCCTAAAATTCATGGAAAATTATATCGAAACAAATTATATCCCTCTGAAACTATTCTAAAACCTAAAACGTAATAAAAACAAACAGCCAAAACACGCACAAATGATATTTGATTTTCAAGGATGCCTCACCTACACAACAGTATGGTATTTCCAACGAAATTAACCCTGCAACACACCACGGTCGCCATTAACACACCGCAGTTTAGGGTTATGTGCCAAAACTACACACATATGCCACCTTCTACGAACAAACATACTGAATTAAAATTCAGTGATGTGACAATGTTATGGTGTGTTATGACATGATTAGTGTGGAATGAGCATCTGTAGGGTTAAATATGGGTCTACATTGTGCTGGTAAACCGAGTAGTTTATAACCAAAAATTGTTAACACTACTAGTCTGCACACCTTGAACCACACATCTTACCCCGTACATTTATTGTTATTATTATGTTTTAAAATTAGTAAGTAATGCCAGGTTGTTGACAAGTTTACAAACACATATTCTGCAGTAGTATGTTTTATAAAGAAAAGTATGATATTACTAGAATGAATACTTGTATTCAGTCAAATATTAAAGATAACACAAATATATAAATTACTTATTTAATACTGTTTTCAATTCCAACAATAAATAACAACAGATTGTTTTTAATTTGTATTCCTTTTGGATAATGCATGCTTTTATGGACATTTATATGTTAATATATTAATACGACCACCACTCTGGTCCAGTCTTCCTATGAAAAAAGATGTAAAGCATCCGAAATTTCGGCAAATGTATTATAAGTGAAAAACAACAAAAGTTTGTAAACAAAACAAATTGCGATAAAATTCATAAAAAAGGTTATTAATTTTAACATGTTAACGAAACTCTCTCTCTCCCCGTCTCCCCGTGACCATGGCTGCTGAAAAGCAACCGAAACGTCGGGGCAAGTGTAAAAATAAATTAAATCTAAATAGTTTTAATAATAATTTAATTAGCTTAAAAATTAGTAAAGTTTAATAATAGTAGTAGTGTAACAATTTTTAAAATTTTGTAATAGAGTGTCAAATAAACAACGCGATAAAATCCGTATATAGCAGTTTAATTTCAATGAATAATATTCGCGTAAATAGAAGACAATATTATGTTAACGAAAAATAAAAAAAATTACAGAATAGTGAGAGTGTACTTAGTCAATTATTTTTATTAATCGAGACTTTATTATTCTCAGAAAATTATTAAGTAGATTTCTTACTTTGAAGAGTTAGTCGTAACAAGCAAAGTTTAATAATTAATTACCTCGGCAAAGTGAGATTAGGTTATTGACCCGATTTATTACTAATCAATAACTCGATTTTTACCGTTTCTTTATTATAACTAGTTGGATTAAAGTCTACCCTATGTCCATTACTGCACCCTTGACCATGAGTATGTGAAATTGCATGATGATCGGTAGAGTAGTTAAGGCGCCAAAGCGAAGAAACAAACAAACTGGCATTCGAATATTATATAATATTATATATAACTTACGTTGATGATTCTTCTCCCCAGCCTTTATTATTCCCAAGTCACTTGGGGTCGGCTTTTCTAGTCTAACCGGATTTGACTGGATATCAGTTTTTTACACGGAGCGGCTGCCACCTGACCTCCGCAACCCGAAGTTTACGTTGATGATTGCCATTAAATACAAATTCTAGAAATAACATTTTTATACTAGAATTAATAAAAAAATGGTAGGCACCAAAATAACCCTCTCAAATGTCAAAACGTGGAAGCGTCTCTATTCAAATATTACAAAATTATTCTCCTCATTCATTATTCGAGCTCGTTCAGCACGGACAATTTATTACAACGCAGAGCTAAATACACTGCGTTTAGCGAAATCCTATTTCGGCAGTCTCGGAAATGACGGGGAGAATTTGCATGGCTGATTGCCGTCCGTTGCTCAATCAAGGATATTTAACAAAATTAACTAATTGAGTGAACGTTCCACCAGGCGTCCCCTCGCTCCAACTTGTCGACGCTAAATTGGCTAGATAACAGAAAAGCAACGTATCGAGGAAACCTAATAAGAGGTAATAAGATGATGGTGCGGTACCATCGTTGGACGCTCGTTTCACATAAAGGTTTCGACAAAACAATATCATCGTTTCATTTTGTATAAGAATTTATGGTACTTTGAAGGTGGTTTATGTTTCTTAAAGAGAAGTATCGATCCTTATGAATGAAGAATCGTAAATAGCTAACGGTTTGCAGACGCGTGTAATATATATTGCGATTATTGTCAAATCAAAACAAATCAGGCGTGACCTTAATCTGGCACCAGCTAAACTAAAGGACAGTTATATGACTTCATTAATACAATGGCTTCTATTTACGCGAATATTATTCATTGAAATTAAACTGCTATATACGGATTTTATCGCGTTGTTTATTTGACACTTTATTACAAAATTTTGAAAATTTTTCCACTACTACTACTATTAAACATTACTAATTTTTTTATTAATTTTTACTAATTTAAATTAGTAAAGTTTAATAGCAGTAGTAGTGTAAAAATTTTCAGAATTTTGTAATAAAGTGTCAAATAAACAACGCGATAAAATCCGTATATAGCAGTTTAATTTCAATCATACAATGGCGTTAAACTTTATCATGACATATGTGACTATTCTAATGGTTGGTTCAGTATTATCGGCGTAAGCATAACTGTCGATGCCGGTACATTACTGGGTTTACTGAGTTTCATAGTCAGGCAATTGCCAATATTCAACAGTATAGAGTCTAGTACTATGATAGATAAACAGGATTAGTTAGCGAGCCCAATGTTATAATGGGGGATATATGTTATGCCCTTAATGTGCTTATCATGATAACAATCAAGCAGTGGATAAGTCATTGCAGACTATTTCTTTCTAACCGGCATCAAAAAGGAGTAAGTTTGATGCAAATGTTCTTTTTTATATTATCGTTTTTTGTAGCGACTCCCCACAGGCAAAAAAGTTATGACATATGACAAGAGATGACTCTGTACTCAGTTACACACTTCTTCATACAATCCCGAATCCCGCAAGCAAAGTTTACATGACGTATATAGAAGTTCCCGACAACAGCCGTTATGCCGCGGCTCGTCAGGTCCGCTCACCCAGCCTGGTGGAAGAATCTTCTCTTTGTATTAGAGGGAAATCACAACTCGTTCCTTTACTTATTACAATGGCTGTTTATAGTTTTCAGTTCCAGAATGACATACATACGTGGACGAATATAATTAAACTCATATTTGTATATAACTGTCAAATCTTAAAAGAGTTGCCGTGAGTTTCTTGCAGGTATATTCTTCATAGGCTCAACACTTTGCCTGAAGCCAACAACTAACATAAATGTAACACTGACTTCTTATGTTTGTCGTTCATTGGACATAACTTAATAAATGATTTTTGACTTTGACTTTGGACGAAGTCGTCAAGTCGTCGGGTTACACGACTTCTGAACGGCAAGAATGTGATCATTACCGCTGATAGATCGCGAATATGTGTAATAGCATATATGTGTGCGATTACTTGTTCTAAACTATTTTGGTGCCTATATAATAGCCAACATCTATTTCATAGGTAAATAAAAAGCTTTTAAATACGCAGTAAAAAGTAGAAGTGAAATTATAGGCAAAAATAACATGCTTAGAAGTTTCATTAGAATTAAATATAGCAACTTTAACAGAGCAGCAAAGAACTTGACTGTACAAAGCCCGGTTGTTTGTCTGACAACTTTTTTTACCGGTATTTATACCGTTCTGGTCAATTAATCAATTACTCATTCATAATGAATCTAAAACCTAACGAGGACTTAGTTTAGGATAAGAGAGTCACAAAAGTTGTTATCAATCTTAAATTCGCATCTGTATTGTTATTCTTATTAAATTTCGGATTACAAAGCCTATTAATTACTCGCCTCGACTCTGGAGTTGTTCCAAAACAAACTCTAATTAGGTGATTGAGTTACAAATTTGTTTTCCTCACGAAAGTTTCTAACATTATGTCAAGGCTATTGTTAGACGAAAACCTTAAATGTTTTATTTCAATATGCTTTTTTAATTATTGTGTTACTTGAGTTTGAACCTCTGAAATAGAAAATATTAATAATTCCCTATAGTGAAAGCTGATATTATTCCAAAACTACGCTCGGTGTCTGTAATTTAGCAACAATTGAATAATTGTAGACAAAAATATTTGTTTGATATTCTTTGTTAATATAATTTAGGTTAACCAGGCTAACATAATCAAAGATAAAAAATTTAGCTATGGGTAGTTTGTATGTATTTTCAAATATACTTCCATAAAAATATGTACATATGTACCTTGTTACACGTTACAAATTTTTATTATAGTTATGTGCGGGAGTAATGACACGTACATACTTACAGATATTTACATTTTAACTAAAGCAGCAACAAGCAATTTGTCAATTAATATATTTTGTTCTTATTTCTTTAGTATATAGCGTCCACCATCCATACAAAATCTAATACGAATCATTAAGTTATATTACAATGAAATGTGATCGTAATGTACTTAATTTAATTCGCATTTTGCTTACAATTACCGAATTTAGCCGCTCTGATAGAAACCCGATGGCAGAATGTCTTTTTTGTTACATCTCACTCGACCCTTGAGCAAAAACAGGAATACCGAATTGGACCTTCAGTCGGTAAACTCTAGTAAAAGATTTATACCCTAGACGAATGATTGGTATGTCGATAGGAACCGCTTTGAGATCTGGAACACAAAGGACGTAGAAATTCTGATTTAATATTAAGATTTAGCATTATTTGAACAGTCTTTGATTAATTAATACCTTTCTTTGACCCGAAGAAACTTATTTAATTTAAGAATGGAAATCACAGGAATTCTTTATTTAAATCTTGTCTCAATCTGGAGTTCATTTTGTGAATAAAAAATGGATTTCAAGGTTGAACTGCGCCTGTGCGGACAGTCCTTTCAAGTTTTTATGGGTGGTTATAATATGTAGGCATAATTATAGCGGCTTTTTTCAAAGGAGTGTCAAAACATATGATCAGTCTATATAAAAACGGTGCGACTAGTATCACATTACTTTCTGCTTACTGGAATTTATCAGTGCTGAACACCGCATAAATGAATGGTAGAGTATATTATTTCTAATATGATCATCAAAGGATATCACAATAACCTCCAAAGGGCCATGGAGATACAGAACGTACGAAAGTAAGTTTGTTTGTTACGCATAAAACGCCTTTACTACTCGACCGATCATCATGAAATTTCATAAACACGTTGTCATGGGTACAGAAAAGAACAAAGGGTACCTTTTATCCAGGTAATTCGTACGCTTCCCGCAGGAAAGAATAGTGGCAAAATCTCAGATTAGCGTAAGCGAAGCCACGGGCAAAATTTTGTTAAATACAAAGGCAAGTGAATGGCATACACCTTAAACCGTTAAATTGATATACAATAGATTGCCCAAACTAAAATGTAATATAAGCCAAGAAGGGCCAATTCTCGAAATAAAAACTGTTTGAAAACAGAGATCATATCTACTCTAATAAGCGTCAAATGTGAACTGCATATGTTATTTATATTCACATTTGACGAGGGTTTTAATTTTGAAAAATACCATATATTTTATGACACGCAGCCTAACTCGGTACTCTATTTTAAACAGTTTTTATTACGAGGATTAGCCTTCTAATTACTATTTAACTTGATATTCTAGCAGTTTTATATAAGTAATATATAAGTAGTAAGTTCAGTTATTAAAATACCTTTACTTATCTTTCCATAACATTATTTACTACATCCAACGGTCCTCAGATACAGTAAAACCAGGAACTTAACTAGATAAGTTCCCGGGGCTAGATTGATAGTAAATATAGGATTTGTAATACTTACTCATTGGCAAACCACGCTGTGGTTGATTATCAATAGAACCACAACACCAATTTCGCTTTGCGATATTTTGTGTTCACCGCAACAAATTATGGCGTCGGCTTTGGTTAATTAGCATTTTTAACTTTGGTACTTTATAGGTACGAATATTCATGCTCAGTAAATGTTGACCGCCTTGCCAATGTTTGCCTCCTTCTATCATGGATCATCATAAAAGGAGGAACAGTCATCATATCAGATGTAAGTATTAAAACGTGTCGATGACAATCGAAATAGTGCCAGCCCAGAAGACGACTACGAATATGACGTTATCATGAGCGTACATGAGTTTCTCTAACATGCGGGTAAAATGACACTCTAACCAAAGACCCGTAGTTTAAACAGCACTACATATTTTTTACGACAGAATATAATTCACGACACACTAGACCAAAACAAGTATCATTTAAATAAAAAAGTTTGTCTTATAATAGGGGTTAAAGTATGAAGTTGCCATTGTATAGGTAGTAATAGATACTTTGAATTGATAGTAAATCTTCATGGTGTGAGATTTTCGAGTTAAGCTTTTTTCACATGATACGTATAAGGTTATTCTTTCTTTTCGACTTTCTATTGTTTTTTTTATTCAACTTAGATGGGAAAGATGGATACTTCAAAAATCTGAGTAATTTTTTAATATGAGCTACGACGCGGAGCTAACGCGGCAGAAACGGCTCGCAATATCAACGCTGCGATTGGAGAGGAGACAGCACCGTGCGTTTTTGGTTTAAACGCTTTTGTAATAGAAACTTCGACTTAAAGAACTAACCACGTGGAAGACCCCCCTCCCCACACAGGTGAATAACGCTGAATTGAAGGAGATAGTGGAAGTCAATCTGAGTCAAACTACTCAGGAATTAGCGACATAGTTTAACGTTACCCTACCTACAATATTGGCTCATTTGCAATAAATCAATAAGATAAAAAGTATGAAAAAATGGATGCCTCATAATTTACCTGATCTGCAGAAAGAAATGCGTGTTGAAAGTTTATTTTTATTTTTTATACTACTATGATGGCAAACAAGCGTACGGCCCACCTGATGGTAAGTGGTTACCGTAGCTTATGGACGCCTGCAACACCAGAGGCATCACTTGCGCATTGCCGACCCTTTAGGGATGATTGGGCCTCCGGAACTCTCACTCACCGAAAGAAACACAACAGTAGGAATGCTGTTATTTCACGTCAATATTCTGTGAGAGGGTACTCCTTCCTCGGTCGAGCCGGCCCGTTCATGCTGAAATCAGCAAGGCTCTACTACTCTACACTTGTGTTGCCTTGTTGAATCGGTAAAGAAATTAAGGAATATTGGATCGAATTATGACATGTGATGAAAAGTGGATTCTTTACGATAACCATAAACGAAAAATGCAATGGCTGGCCCCAGGTCAAATGCCACAACAGTGCCCTAAAGCAAAGCTTACCAATAAAAAGGTAATGGTAACTGTTTGGTGGTCCCTTCATGGTGTTATTCACTATAGTTTTCTCAAGTATGGTCAAGCAATAACAGCAGATGTTTACTGTTCCCAACTTCGAACAATGATAGCGAAACTGGCAGTGACACAGCCCCGACTCCTGAATCGATCTTCACCATTATTGCTTAATGATAACGCAAGACCTCACACTGCTCGAGAAATCGTTGTAACTCTACAGGAGCTGCAGTTAGAAACCATACGTTATCCTCCATACTCGCCAGACCTTGCTCCAATGGTCTACCATTATTTTCGTGATATGGACATTTTTCTACGTGATAAAAAAAATTCTTCCCAGGAAGCAGTACAAAATGCTTTTACACAAATTGTCGAATCTAGATCCCCAGAGTTCTATCGTAAAGGCACAAATTAACTTTCATTTCGATGGCAGCAATGTATAAATAATGAGAGTAAATATTTCGATTAAATAAATATCAAAATCAGAATCAAAAATATTTATTTGTAAACATAGGTAATACATGGGATGTTACAATTAATGGATATGTCCGTCTATGTATTGCATTGAAGCGTTCAAATTTGGTACCTTATGGTCCATCTTAGAAAAAAGCGAGTTTCAATTTTTCAGTACAAATCAGCAATTTCGTACTTTAACCCCTAATATTTATGTCGAAGGCAAAAGAGCGGGTTTGTGATGTAAATTGGCAGAGACCTATAATCAGTGCCTACATCAAACTAATTAATTGATTTAATCATTCATTGTGACAACTAAACCACAACCAGCTCAGCTGTCACACTTGAACTACCGCTTACGCCAGTAATTATATACCAGAACCAAGAAGGTTATCAAATTCAATTAAGCATTTGATCAATCATTAAAGAAAAAGCGCTCAACAGACTGATATTAAGATACATTACATATACGATCTAACATTACAACTAAGTTTCAAAAGACTTCGAACTTAGTCGTAAAAACCAGAGTAACCACAAAAACTGTACTGCTTGTCTGTAAATTGTACTATATAGGTACATTAAATTAGGCTTTGTTGACATAAAACGTTTAATCTCAACCGGTTGAGAACAGGTTATTAAGTACTAAACCTTAAGTAAAGGCGCTTGAGCCCCCATCATCAGGGCATTATGTAACTTGACTAATTTCGCAATTAATTCAAAGCCGCCCAAGTTCACCACAACTATATGCCAAAGTTGCCCGAGACCGACTAGGCCTCATAATACCAACTGAATATTTTAACAAAATTAATTTTGTTTTACCACAATATCTTCATGTTAATTTAGTCCACAAAATAGCTGCACACTTTATTAAAATATATTCATACTATATATATTTATATAATTGTAAATTGTAACGACGTTGTGTCTGACTTTTAGATCTATTTTCAAAAACCAATTAGGATTGATTATGATTATAAGGGTAGGCAAATAAAATACGTGAGTTCGTGACCAGAAGTGGAGTAAGTGTAAAAAAGCAGAACCGACTATATTCAGTCGGCCACGTGATTTTGAGTTTGCAGTCAATTTGAAGTAATACCGACATCCTGCATTTATATTTTAGATTATGACAGACATAGTTTTTTCGTCGCAGACAATTTTCGTTTTTATATTTGTCAATATAATAATAGTAGTCTTTTGGATTAACTTTTGTAGTACAAAACCTACTACAAATTATACACTTAAACCTTCCTCATGAATCACTATTGGTGAAAACTGCATGAAAAGTCGTTCAGTAGTTTTTGAGTTTATCGCGAACAGACAGACAGTCAGACGCGGCCAGGCACTTATTATATAACGTGTAGTGATAAGTTGTATAAAGATACTAACAGTTTTAACAATATAAGAATATAATAAACATGGGCAGTCCTTAACTAGAAAGAAAGATTAAATTATTACATGGCTACGTCATTTATACACTTACTCCACTACTAAAAACTCTCTACAAATGTGTCAATACCATATAAAATGTGGGATTTGCCGCAAACATTTATAGTTTTTAAGTCGAACATTCAATGTGTTGCAAGCTTCAAATAGCTGATTTCGTGCCTGAATTATATTCAAACTTTAAAGCATTGCGACATAAATAAAATGGATTATTCAATTAAACGTATAACCCCACCTTTACGTTCTCGTTAAACTTTAATGTCATTTTATGTTTTAGAACTATATTGAATAGATTGCATTACATTTCTAAGTGGAAAGAAATTGTAGTCTAAATTGGGAACTGTCTCAGTTAAGGGTCGGAATCTCAATAAAGGCGCACACAGACGACGCGTTTTGTTCTATTTCGCACATGTCGTTTAATGTGCGCCTAACAGTCACTTGCAGGCTACATCGTGATTTTTTACCTCTACAATGGTTGCACAGTTTGTACATATATACATACATACATACATTACATAGATTCACGCCTGTTTCCCAGAGGAGTAGGCAGAGACTACGGATTTCCATTTGCTACGATCCTGACACACTTCTCTGGCTTCATTCACTTTTATCACATTCCTCATACACGCCCGTCGGTTCAAGGTGCTCTTAAACTGGCCTTTGTCCAGAACGCCTCCGATCTGATCGAGAAACGTTCGCCTAGGTATTCCTCTTGCGACTGTTCCATTCACACTAGCCTTATAAACTTTCTTAGTCAGTCTTTCCTCGAATATAATAAACAATATTCCGCAATATTTTATAACACAAACTGTGCAATGATTGCACAGTTTGTATTATAAAATATTGCGGTTATATGAACTTATATACAGTCCGATATATATATAAGATTCGAGTCGTCTAAGGCAAATTTCGATGGTATAAACATAATATAAACATGCATGAATATAAAAGTTTATAGTTATAATATAAATGTTTTATTATAAATTAATCGTGCAGAAGTAAAGAAAATATCAATATGCGTCATTGGCTGAGGTGTACGTATATATTTAACATATATTTCATGTAACAGTTGTTCAAATTATGTTATGTATTACATGTATGTGTTTATAAATATATACATTATTTCCCAAGGATATAACAAAATCATAAAAATACTATAAATAAGCAGTAAAGCATTAAATTGGTAACTACCAATAGTAACATTTCTTCTAAAAATCGACAACCATCCGATATCTTAAGAACAATCTCGAAACAAAAATGAACAATTTCTAGATACTTAACTTTTGTTACCAATGTGGATACCCTGAGTACAGGAAACAATTTTATTTGCTCCAGCTAGCGATGCGCTGACATTTTTCTTTCGTCTCTTTCTATTTGGTGCGTTTCGCATGTGTTGCGTGCTTTGTTGACGACATTGAATGAATATGTTCTTTGTTTCATTTTGGTTCAGTTTAGATTAATGTAGCTAGAATTGAACTCCAATGGCCGGTAGAGATGTTGAAGTGAGTTATGTTCGGTGATTTCACTCAGAATGAAGTTGCTTGTGACTGATAGCCATTTAGACTGGCGTGGTTTGGAGTAAACTGAGATTGTAAAAGCAAGAATAGAGAATATAAGAATATATGGTTTATTAGACGAAGTAAGCATATATTTAGGTATGTTTTGGTTATCTTGAGATGTATTCCTGACTTAAGCTAACTTTTCAATGCAATTTACAAGCACTAGACAAAAAGATTTAAATCTGTAGCTAGAAGGTAAAAATAAAAAGTCCTGTTTTTGACATCTTTGGATTTCTAAACGCGCACTTTAAAAATTGTTAGACATATAAAAACGTTTACATAAAAAAAGGAGATAACTTAAAAAAAATATTATGTTTCTACTGATCTGATTGAACTCGGTGCCAAGCTAAAGACGTTGATGTTTGTCTTAAAAATTGCGATATGATGCGGCACATATAGCGTTGGTAAATTTAATTTCGTATAATTTTACTGTTACTCTTTATTATTTTAAGGTTGATAATTTAAAAAATATTTAGATATTTAATTAGAATTATATTCCGTTATTAAGTTGTTTTTATATATCACTAAGTTTTATTGTGAATCGGGCTTGGCACCGACTTCAATCAGATCAGTAGGTACCACATAATTAATGGTATTTTATCTATTTGTTAAACGTTAAAAAAGTTTTTATGTTTTAATTTACGATATATGACAGCACGGTTTGAGAGAGAGTTTGTAATTTTTTGATTTTGTTGATATTTCTAAAAGCACTTTATGAATTTCAATAAAATTTACATGCGACCACCTCTGAAGTATGACCAACTAAACAAAATTATTTTATTTTCAAAATCGATCTAAAATTGCAGGAGAAATCGTTGAACTTTCATAAAAAAAATACATACAGCCGAACATAGAACCTCCTCCTTTTTTGAAGTCGATTAAAAATTAAATTATATTATCTAACGGGTACGCGAATTTCATACATTGAAATTAAGCTATTTTATACAGAATTATGTAATAAAAGTGTTTTAAAATAAACAATATAACGTATATAAAATCAATAAGCATAACGTGGTTTAATTTAAAAAAAAGCTTAGAAATTGGACTTATTATTCTGACCTCTCAGCCACATAATACATATACTCTCCTATATGTTTTTATCAGACAATCAATGACATACATCTTTATACAGACGTGTGCTTACCTAACACTTGTTTTTATACCCACGTTAGCGACAGAAACATTTTAGTTTCGCAGGAACAATATATGACCTAGTATGAGCTTCTGAAAATTGGTTTAATGGTACAAAAATATTTGTTTCAGAAGTAACCGTACTATAAAAGAGTGCGTTGCATGCGGCACTTTATTTATTTATATTACTATTAACCTGTGGTATGCCGGAACGTGGATCTACGCGAGACACAATGCTTTTTCTATTATGTCTGGTATTCCGGCATACAAGAGGTTAATTGTGTATAACTGTAATTATTACGCAAGCTTATTTTTCAAAAAGATTTCTCCAATCAACGAAAATAAATCGACTACTTAACTTTATTTAATAAAGGTAAGCATACATTTATTTTGACTACTTCATTACAATGTTGAGTACGTATTTCTCAGCGTAACCTCAACCAAAAAATAAGTGAAATAATTTAAACGTTGGTAAGGACACTCGTCAAAGCAAATCTGTTGAATGGGAATAATGGAGAATACTCGACGGCCCATAGCCGGGGAAAGGAGTGCTTATTTCTGTTTTTATATTTCATTATTGGCCCTCTCATCTCATATTGCACTCCATTCGGATTCATAGAGGCCGCCATAAAAGATTGAAACGTGAGAGGGGCATTTGAATGGCGTAATTGCAAGTGCAATTTTTTTTTAATTCAATTCCTGTCGGCTATAGCAAAGCTGGAATGCACTTCATTGATATCGTTTTAAAGTAATGAGTTTTTTGTACAGTCTTTGTTTGTTTGGGACAAATTGTGGTTGCATTTGCTTAATACAGCCAGGTTTTGACGAACATTCTTTAGGAGCTATGCAATGAGAGTATTTTGTTATGGTCGTTTATTTGTAGCTTCACCTGAATATTTATATTTTGCTTGCAACATCGATTGTTATGAAAATTATTGATGAACGTCTATGCCCAGCTGTATTAGCGGTAGTCTGCCTGGCGGTTGTAAACGTAGCATGAGTAGATATGTAAGCTTTTTATTAAAACAGATTACGTACAATTTGGGTTACTAGTATTCTTGTTGACCATTGCGATCAAGCCTTACGCTATTTGGAGTGAGTAACAACAGTAGTGCCATGAGTGATGTTTGAACCCACGATTACACAATAAAAAGTCAAATGCCTTAACAACTTTGCTAACGCCGCCGCTTTTATAAAGGTAAAAAGAAGGTTTCTTAGAAAAAGATTTTCAGGTTGTAAAAATACTTACGCAGTATTGTGTTTTAGCATTATAGTAGGTTCAGTATTCGGCCCGCGACCTATTAAGCAAATAGATCAAGCCTGCATGAATACTACGAGAACGTATTATCGTGCAAAAATAACCTCTGTGTTTAATCCTGTATGGAATGCATGGATAGCATAGTGGTTTAGGTGGTAGCCTCCGCCTCTATCTTTATGGCGAGTGTTGTGAGTTCGAATCCTAGACAATACAAAAATGTATGACCACAAAGGTTTGTCTTAAGTATGGATGACCTTTGTGTCAATTTTTGGAATGTTTAAAAGTACCTCGCGATTAAAGATTTATTTCCAATGATAAAACAATCTTCATCTTCACAAAGTTTCAGATTTATGATATTAATAAGATGTAATAGTCATCAATAACATTTTTTGCTTTCTTAAGATTGAATAACATTGTAGGCACAGACTACAGGATAAATAAAATATAAAGCTTTTAAGTATATGTTTAATTCCTTAGCACAAAAGTTTTATTAAAGTCATAACTTAAAATTACTTAACTTAGTTTTAAGTACGAACGCAATAAAACCCTCTAGAAACACTACTATTATTTTATTAGAACAATTAAATACCAAAATAGTATTACCCGGTGAGGATTTTTACAGGAGATGACGAGGAAAATGAGCAATTACACGACGGCGGTGGCTCGACTTAAACGCCTAATGAAATTTAGAGTATGCCAAATGGAAACTGGCAGCCGTGGAGACGACATTACGCGTAAAGAAATTTGGTCACCTTTTAAAATTATTTTACACTATTTTCTTAAGAGTAAAAAGAGGATATTTTGCCTAGTAAGATAAAGATTAATGCGTCAGAATACACACGGTGAGCAACCACTGCCAAGTCTTAGAATGCCAGACATAATTAAAAAGCTATTGTGCCTGGCCACCAGTGTGTTGCTGCGACTCAATAGTAACCTATTTTACATATTACAAAATCGTACAAACATGTCAAAATTAATCAGTTGATTATACAGACAATTTGTATGTAAAGTAGTAATTTTCTCATTTTTATAGAAACCAGACACGGAACAACTATTTGTGGATGACACA
Source organism: Catocala fraxini (assembly GCA_930367265.1). Taxonomy (NCBI): domain Eukaryota; kingdom Metazoa; phylum Arthropoda; class Insecta; order Lepidoptera; family Erebidae; genus Catocala; species Catocala fraxini. Next base: position 11,888,566 of record OV884035.1, on the reverse strand, counting down.
CATTTTAGTTCCGTGTAGGGATCGAACCCACAACACTCAACGCAGTGGTAAAGCTAAGGCTTTAATCACTACGCCTGTTTGCCGTCTAATTATGTCACGTATTTTAACCGTTGTGATATATTTCAAAGTTCTTATGTGAAAGGACACCGGCTTAATGCGCTCTTCTATAATTATAATATAATTATATAGATAATTTGATAAGAAAAACTGAATAACACTTTGCCCGATCTAAAACTAACCCTGTGCCCCGTGATCAGTCACAAACGATATGTAGTATATTATGTATGTTTATCCATTGTCTAGTACAAGCTCTGCTTAGTTTGGGCTAGATGGTGTTGTGTGTATGTGATAGAATATTATATTATATTATTATTATTATATTATTATTATTATATTATATTATTATTATTATATGATATTACATTTAGAAATCTAAACATTTATTTTTGCTTGGTATTTCTATGAAATATGTTTTGTTAACTAAACATAGTCTTCTATTATAATGAAATGATCGCGAGATTACTTTTCTTTTATTATAAAACTACAATAATAAGTCCAAACTTTCAGTATAAAAATAATGAATACATCAAAATTCTATTTATATTTTTGTTGAAATAATAAAACTAATATAGTCCGTAAATATATTATACCTCAATATATTTTTTATTTTCTATAACCAATAACAAAGGTCTTATCAGAGATGCCAAGGTTCGCCAGCGGCAATTCGACTTAGGCAACGCCGCCTGCCATACTGCATAATCGTTTTTTAACTTGTCACTTGATTATTATTTAATAGTCCAGGTCCTCACCACTCAATATCTTCACATCGTCATACCATCAGCTAGCAACTCTAGAATTCAGGAGCACGGAAAATTATCCTCAAATACAATTAAAGTGTAAAGCAATTTATTTTAATTTTAATCCGCGTCTACCCGCGTTCCCTCCACGGGGCTTTGGCCCTTAATAACCGCTGTTAATATTCACAACTTCAACTTACATATTCCTATAAGCTTCTTTACTCAATGGAATCTTTAAGAACATTTTTGAAGAGATGTAACCCGTAAAAACATCAGATTAATATCATCGTACTGAACTGCCCACACAACTCAATTATGGTAATTCGAATTCATTCATACGTATTTAATTAATATTTCAATGCTTACAAATATTATATGACGAATCGATTCGCAAATGAATTTAGCGTTCCCTCAGCAGTTGGTCCGGTCATCAATCATAACCTATTACCGATGGTCGCACATATTTTGATTACACTTGTGCTAGGACATGCCACAGAGTAATCGCTCGCCATACAAATAGTTTGTCCTACTGCATAATTTCTCTACAGAATATTTAAAGAGATTTATTCGATTATGGCTGCCGATATTAAAGTCGATGGAGTATGTACGCATTCTGACACAGTTTGCTTCAATTGGCAGCTACTCAACAAAGAGAGGCTAACGTTTAACAACTCTCTCAATATATTGAGGGTGAAATGCATCTTTATATTGTCAAAGTAATTTACGATCTGTGCAGTTCAAGAATTTCAGAGGCTGTTTAATAGTCAGTAATACAGTGGAATTATAGTATTGTTTCTTTTGAATGATTGAGGAGAATTGTCATGTTTTATACGCGTTCTAAAGGCTTATAGGAAATAATATCAATTGTTTTTAATGAGTAGTATTACAATATTAGCATGCAAATTTTTTTATGCAAGTTTAAATATCTGTAATATGTGACTAAATGTACCTAGTAATTTTTTGTGTGTAAGCTAATTTTAGTGAGATTTAGTTAAGCAATTCAGCCATAAAACTAAACATAGAGACGTAGTTACTTTAGGCTTATGCATACTAAAGACTAGAAGCAAGCATACTATGAAACATGCCAAGAAATAAATAGTAAAACCATTGAATATTTGTTCTTATGATAATGTTTTTCAGCTAAACAAAATGCAGCAAGGAATAAAAATCCGCAAGGAATTTCATTACGATGACAATGTTGGCAAGTTCACTTTTCTTGCGAGATAACGAGCGTAGCTGAGATTGTTTCAAGCTTCTAACTTGAGGGCACTTTGACCCCTGGCCCGTGAACATCGCGAACATTCTCATTAGACGTCCACAAAAGAATACTGTTTTATTTAAAGGAGAACTTAAAGGAAATAAAAACGACAAGTGAATATTTAAATGGTTCAGATTAAAAGCATTTTGTGCGTTACCAGTCTCATTTGTGGTCCCTTTATACGTAATTCTTTGTCAGAATTATTTCTGTGAAACAATAATTTAAAAATTGTTTGTTTTTGCCTTCAATTATGTTTTTGTGCCACTCTCAACTTAATGTAATATGCTTTTGAATTTAAATGTCTTTGCTACACATTACCATAAACGTTACTGTCCGTCAAATTAACAATATTTAAGTGTATTTCGACAAACGTTTACATTTAAAAAAAATTTTTTTTCAAATAAATACATTTTAATTTAAATTAACAGCATTTTATTACAAAGGGAACTGTCCATTATTGGCTTAGCGTGAACAGAATTCATACATAAAAACAATTAACGACGATCCTACGGTCGAGGAACAGTAGGTTGCTGCGCGCTTATAATGTCAATTATTAGGTTTTTGAGTTGGGCAAGATATCTAAATAGTTTAAATCCGCTAGCTCAGTTCCTAGATAATATTTTAGTAACATATGAATCAGAATAATAATAAAAAATAACTTTTTTTATCTTTATATATTTAGAGGCTTTTATTACAGAGTAATATGTTAGCCCATCGTGGCTTATTCTGAGATACTAACTTACTATGTAATAATAGGCGATAGAGGAAGTCTTTGTTGTACATATATCTCAAATAGGTCTAACGCCGCATTTGAAGTAGGGTCACTTAGGATATTAATGAAAAGTCCTACATCGTACGCGTTAAGATTATATTTGAAGATCAACGAGTTCCTTTGACGCTGGTATTTGACACAATCCATCAGTAAGTGTTGGACATCATCAAGGACTCCACAAGTATCACAATCGGGCGTATCGACTTTTTTCATGAGATGTCCAAACTTTCTAGATGGCCTGAGCGCAGCCTATGCGCTATAACAATAATATTTCTATTTAAATTGCAATTAATAAACCAGGGTATCTTAGCAGGCTGATGTTGAATGGTTTTATACCAAATGCCCTTTTCTTTACTCCTCTCGTCAAAATATTCTTTATAATATCTATTACATAGCTTTTTAATGTTACCAAAGTATTCAGAGTAAGACTTTTTAACAGCGTAATTCATTCCATTTGTACACGCTAACTTAGCCAACGTATTAGCCTACTCGTTACCCTGGAGCCCAATATGAGAAGGAACCCATTGCAATCTCAAAGACTTACTAGATGAATTCAATTCGTGAATTTGCTTTAGCACTACATAAGCTATCGGTGCACCTCTGAAACCAGAGGCGCACCGAGCTATATGCTGCAAAGCACTTTTGCTATCCGTTAAGATAACTATCCTGTCACTATTTAGTGAAATAGCTTCGTTTATAGCCTTTGAGATTGCAATAAGAGCCAATGGCATAATGGATAGACAACAGTCAATTTTAAACATAGCTGATGTTCTATGGCATGCATCAAAATAAGCAGCCCCGTATTCAGTAACATTTTTTGAACCATCAGTAAATAAGAAATGCCATCCATTATATTTTCTTGTAATTCTCTAATTACTTCATATTTCAAAACAGTCATATTTAGGTACCTTTTAGCAGTTTTGATTGAATCTAATTCTAATTTGACAATATCACTTAAATCTGTATAGGTAATCCATACATTTAAAGAAAACATTTCTAAAGGACTGGATGAATTTATGTCATACAATTCGCACACGTTAAACACGGAAACCAACAAAGGAATGTTTTTATGTCGCCAATATGAATTATTACATAATGATCTGAGCTCTTTTACAAGCTTTATTGTGTCATTATCAATCTAGGACATACTCTTGATACAATACTTATAGGTGAAGTACATTCTTCTAATAAACAGAAGTGGTATGCAAAGTTCAGACTCCATCACGTGTATAGGTGTATTTTTAATAAATCCACCAACTATTCTCAACGCCTGGTTCTGGATTTTATCTAATTTAAACAAGTGCGTCTTAGCACTAGTATTATACAAAAAGCTACTATAGTCAATTCTGCTTCTTATTAAAGAAATGAAAAGTGTGTGAAGGTCTTTAGGGTGAACGCCCCAAGATGGATCTGTGAGTATTTTAAGTAAATTCAAATGTTTTATAATTTTCAAAGAAATTTCATTTCTATGTTTTCCCCACAACAAGGCTCTACCTAGCCAAAATCCCAAATATTTAAAAGTATCAACACATGAAATATAATTATTATTGATGGTTACATTTATGTCAAGTTTCTTACGACCTTTGCTAAAAATACAAATTTTAGATTTAGTAGCAGCTACCTCAAGTCCAATTAAATTTAAGTTATCAACTAACATATTTAATAAAGTCTGTAAATTTGCTTGGCATACATTTAAAGTACTGTGTCTTTGATAAAAAACAAAGTCATCTGCATATTGAGAAACCATAAACCCTCTATCACCAGCAAGTTTACATATATTATGGGTAGCTAAATTAAACAACAATGGTGAAAGAGAGGATCACCCTGTGCTAGGCCAGTACCAGTCCATCTAGCATCTATCACCCGATTGTCACAGCGATTCCTTATAGTAAGACACCTTGAAGATTAAAATGACCAAAGATATTTACAAATATAAGTTCTTAACCCAAAATTGTCTATAATGCGTATCATATTATCAACTGAAACATTGTTATAAGCATTACCTACATCAATAAAGCACAGAAACTATTCCAACTTTCTAGTTTTGCTTTATAAATGAATGAATAGGTTTCCTTAATTTTATCTTGAATTTTTTTATAGTCGGTAGGTGTGGGATTGTTTCTAAATTCTTTAAGACCTAGACGTCGAATAGTCACTGGTCTGGATAGCGTTGGATTCCAATATTCTTTGGGTTTGAAATTTGCAAATTGATTTGAAAATATTAAAAATAACATAAATACAATGATTTTTTATTTCAAATACCTTAATATAAACCACCACAACAAATGAATTAGGAATATCTGGACACAAAAATTTGTTATTTTCTAATTCCTACTGGTTAATGCTTCTAAATTAATATATAATTATTATTCTCAGTGACTGTCCATTCCAAGCCAAAACCCCCATACAAAGTGGACAATTCAAATGTAATAATAATAATAATAATAATATTCTACTACATACACACAACACCATCTAGCCCAAACTAAGCAGAGCTTGTACTATGGGTTCTAGACAATGGATAAACATACATATATACTTTTTTTTTTTGTAAATACATACACATTATACATAGAAACACCCAGACCAAGACAAACATCCATGTTCATGCACACAAATGTTTGACTTGTGCGGGAATTGAACATGCGACCTCAGGCGTGGCAGTCGGTTACACTAACCACTACGCCATCGAGGCCGACTAACAATAATGTATGTGAACATTCAGTCTCTATAACATATTTGCAGAGTCGACAACTGACTACCATCATTTATAAAATTGCCCGCAAAACTTGGTAAGTAATCGATATAATGATTTAAATTTCTCCACAAGGTTGCGCTTCTATATAATATAATGTATTTTATTTCTGCGATGATTGAGTTTTATTTTCAAAACAAATAAATTAAATTAAACATATATTGTGATTTTATATATATACTTTTTATACTATAAGCTCCATCGGGAATTAGAAATTAAAAATATCAGATTGAGCCACAGCGACTTAAAATAAAGGTTAAAATAAAGGTCTTGACGGACAGACAGATTATTAACATGCATAAAATATCAGTACATTTATTTCGCGTCTAAAATATTTAAAATATTTTTCACCCATGCTATTTCAAAGGCCTCAGAGGCATTACTAAGGCAGTCCATCACAATTATCACAAATATTATACTAGAACTTAACATATTAGGCTGTCTACACATTAACACAAACACGGCCGGCCGGGAATGCTATGCCGTTCCATTATAATTGCATTAATTCCACGGCAAACTAATTACAATAGCTGTTAAATCATTGTTCACGCAAATTGGTCTGACCACACAAATCGCTTTAAGTTACTGAGGAGTATTTAACCGTGACGTAATATCAGTATTGCTGACCAAATCGTAGGTATACAGAAAACAATGAAACAAATAATACTATTCCACTTTCATCTAACATAGAAGAAAATTGCCGTTCCTCGTGTTTATATCATTTGGCAACAATCGAATTCATTTTAGAAGTTTTATTTTTATTTATATCTTTAAACCCAGTGATGACTGGGGTCCTAGAAAATCTAAACACAAATGCAGAGTGATATAGGTTCTGAAAAAGCCTTTACTTTTACCTTTTCCTCCTATATATGCCAAAAAAGCCCACAAATATAAACTAGAAATAATCAAACTACAAGTAGAAAGCCGCGAATATTTTAGCATTGGTATATAAAACAGAGACTCACGTCGTTTTGCGGAGCGGTAGGCGGAGACTGCGGTTTCTTACTAGATATGAAGCTACAATTTCTCTCTTGCTTCCTGCACTGTCGTTAGTTTTATCACGCACTTTCACCGGTTTAGGCTGTCTACTTAGTTTGTTATTTCAGAATGTGATCGATGTGGTTATTAAATGTGTTCTCCTGTGTTCTCCTCTTATTTTATTTCTTCTCCTTCGATTCCTCTTCAGACTGTCTCGTTTATATCATACTTATATACGTCTGTTCTGGGTATATTGAAATCCCAGTTCACCAGAGACTGTTTCAGTCTGTATTTCTACGAAGTATGTCCCAACAAAATACACCCAAAATACACACAGAACATTTAGCGTAGCACAATTATATTAGTGGAATAGTAGTCTGGTGGCAATCTATACAGTATTATTAATTGGTTGTTTGTTAAAGTAACGTGAACTACGCACGATATGGATTAGTGTGTGAAGTAAACAAATCCGTTGAGTGCAATGCAAACCTAGACCGCGTATAACAAAATTATCAGATAAAATGATTTGGGTACCTAAAAAAATATGCAAAATTTAAAATGTAATTATTTTAGTTATTGATTATAATTTCCGACATATACAGTATTATTTTCAAAGACAACTCTTGCGCCATGTTTAAATTCTGTGTCACGTGGGAATTTACAAACAGTCAAACAACGAACATAATAAAGAACAACTCGGGACGACTATTTGCGGATTAAATAATTTTTTATCCTGTGTGGGGATCTAGCCGATAACACTGAGAGCGTGATGAACGGCATAACAACCACTTAAAAAGATCACTACAACTTGACAGTTTGAGCACGTGCTTCCAGTTTTTCTTTTTATGAAAATACAGAATGTACATATATAAATCTGCTTGTTATCATAGTCGATGTTATATCATGTATGTTTCGACGACAAGTAGGTACTGAGCCGAAATGTTAACATGTCTACTGTTAGTAACAGATTTTGTTTAGTTTTACAAAGAAGTGAGTTCACGTAGAAAAAATATATGCTGACTGAACAAATTCTACGAGTCAAATTTAATTTATGTATATGTTTTTTATGGTTTGAGTACTCTTTTTATAACTAAACAATACGTCATGCAAAACATTTTTTAATTTTGGTATGACATGAATACATAATTCTGTTTAACGGTTTAATAAATATGTATGAGAATATTTATTTTTATCTATATTACGTTTTTGCATTTATATAATTTTATTTTTATTTAGGTGCTCTCATAATTGGTCGTATATTCATTCAAAGAATAATTAAATTGCACATTTCTTAAATAAAAGGATAAGCTTTAATTTAAAAAGTATTATGTTTTTTTGTTTCTTGTTGTAAATTCTCATGGGTAATCTTTAGATGGTAGTAAGAATTTTTAATAGAAACTAGATTTTAAACATCGAAATTGGTAAAGCCCCACATAACATGCACCTAAATTGAATCGGTGTTCAACATCTCAGCTTGCTATAGTCGCACAAAAACAATTCTATACTGCTGTCTGTCCATTTCATTAGTGTTCTACCTCAAGTATGTAGGCAATACGCATTTACTCAGTAGACTAACCAGTTGATGCTTGTTATCAAGACTATATAAATAGCTAATGCACGAATGTAAATCATGAACTTACCTACGTATTGTCCAGAAGACCAATATTGGAAAAGCACTCAACTATGCGCTAACGAGATGCGAGTCTAATGAACTTGAAATCCTTCGCTTCCATTTTGTATAATGGACACAAACACGAAGCTACGAAAGACTAATCGAATAGACGCAATGGAAATTTTATTTACCTATAGACGTCACTACATCTAGTCGCAAAATTTTCCAGTAATCTCTTTATTAAAAGAAAAATCTCTCGGCACTTGGTAATGGCTATTTATCGCGGGTTATTTAAGCAACATTACAAGCCCTTAAGCATATAGACGCAAGACACGTTTTGTTTATAGATAAACCTTTTTTGTTATTCTCTTCATTGAAGGCGGATCGATATAGTGGACCGAAACACTCGATGATCTCGATGATCGAGTGGCGAGGTGATCACGTAAATCACAGTGTCATTCGTGATGTTTAACTTTCACATATAGTTAAGTGTATATCGATCCATTAACTTAATGTATAAGTAGGTATATCGATACCTACATGTTTCTAGTATCCGAATATATTGTTATACTTATTAAAGTTACTGCCACGTAGAGAGCAGCGATAGCTCAGTGCGGAGACCAACAGACTGCAATGCAGAGGGTCTCGTGTTCGAACCCACGTCGCGCACCTCTGACTTTCGGAAGTTATATGACTTTTCGAAATTATGTGCGTATTGGTTTGACACTTATCGCCTGCTCCGTGTCTCGGAGAGCACGTTAATCCGTTGGTCCAGGCTGCCATGAACATCTATGGCAGTCGTTATTGGGAAAGTCAGTACCCTCTAATATCCTGACACTGGTCTAGCCTTAGGGTATCGTTAACCTTCGGGTTGCGGAGGTCAGGTGGCAGCCGCTCCGTATAAAAACTGATATCCAGTCAAATCCGGTTAGACCAGAAAAGCCGACCCCAAGTGACTTGGGAATAATAAAGGCTAAGAGAGAAGAAGATTAAAGTTACTGCCAATAACTTGGCTTTTATGCTACTTACTCGTTTCTTATAATCGTTTCAATAGTTAGTCCTGAGATAGCTTCTCTATATATTAATAACAAATTGATCTCTATTGCAACCAAATGTTAGTATAGACATATTTTTTATTCGCAGACATGTTTACGCCTAAAATGCTCGCAGCATTGTAGACTACATAGCCACCACTAATTAGTTGTACTAAACTTTGCTTGTAGCTCCAATTAGAAAGAAAGAAACCTATACTTTTATTGTAAGCACAAGGTTTATATTATCTATTGTATCTAGCAAATTATGGTATATAATATTAGTATATAAAATCTATATATAACAGATTAAATGTTGGTGAAATTTAACAAATGCCTTAATTAGGTCATTACTAAACTACAATTCACACACAGAATATGTTCCAAGGGAATTATTAGAACTATTATAAAAGTAACAGAAGCAAAGTTAATTAGGGAAATACCCATTTGAAATAGATAAATATATAAAATTCGAACAACATTGCTTAATATTGAAATCCAAGAGGTATGTACAGTAATAGTATCCTACTTATTTACTGTATTCCATTTTCTGTCACGTTGCAAGAAAAAACAATTCATAATTCGCACTCTTAATAAAACAGCGACTTAACTCTCGAAATTTGAAAGTAAAGCAATTTGAACTCTAATTGTATATGTTAAATTCTAATATTATATTTGTGTTAAATCTTTGCAATAGAGTTCAAATTTGTTTAATCCAAAATACTGAGATAAGTCTCTGTTTTATTAAGGGTGCGATATATTCGTACTTGCGCGTTTTAATCCACAAATAAATAAGTTAGTTCTTTGCATTGCGCATTGCACATTATATTTCGTTACGTATGTTTAAGGCCCGTGCGTAACTTCTTGCTATTTCTTTAATCAAACAAACAGTAGTTTGTATCTGTAAAGATAATTTCTTAAGTATTTTCAAGACATTAATATACCTTTATTATACATAGTCTACGTATCTAAATTAATTTTATGACAACGCAAATGAGTTCTCAAAGGAAGGAACGAATTATCTTGAGTGCTACTATAAACCGATTGAACTGCAATAGGTAATTGCGCTCGTTCATATACAATGGTAGTAGTTAAGTAAATAAAAATGAATGATGCTATCGAAGATTTACAACACGAAATTATACTGGAACTATTCAAAAGCAATTGTGTAATAGAGCACATTTATATCATAAGTTAATAGAAAATAGAGGTAATGCTGAGGAATCAAAACATATACATACACATGCCCAAATTCAATATAGAATGTTGATAGACAAACAATTTCCTGCAGTAATGGCATATTAATTTTAGTGGTTTCCCTTAAATAGTGCAGTAATGTAGAGTCACTGCACTACTTAAACTGCTACGTCTTTAGTCAGCTCGTCACCACGCTTCGGCATATTTGAATATTTCATTTCACCACACAACGAAAATAGAGTTGTAAGGAATGATATTATGTTAAAAAGGAAGCAGGTATGTTATTAGCGTACGCAAAATTTTATAAATCACAATCCCTAAACAAAATTGGTTCAAAGGAATCCCATGCAAAGCATTCAATCGAATAATTGCTCTCTTTTATGACAGCCCTTTTCATATCTATGGTACTACTCATTCATTCCGAATATAAATAGAAGTGTGGAACTGTAAAACTACATACAATTATAATACAATGATTTAATATGTGCAACAATTTTTGCACCTCTATCTCTTCGTAACTCTCCGTGATGTTTCATCAATTGTGATGACGCGTTCCGATGTGCTTTTCGTACAACGTAAGCCCCGCAATGCGTTTGCGGGAACGAGTCGATGTTTGTAAGCAGGATTATACGGTTAAAATGTCCGATGGCCACTCGCGTATTGACCGACCGCCGATATTTTGGGATACGTCATTTAGGATTATGCAAGCCAATTATTTATCGGTGAAATTAATTAAAGTTTTGCTGGGTGTTTCATTTGACTAATAGTTTTATTTATCTAGTTAGTAGAATTGAATTTAAAATTTGATTGATTTTTGGCAAATTAGTTCCCATTATCAATATATTCTGACTGCATGGATGGCGTAGTGGTTTAAGTGATCGCCTCGCCGCTGCCGCCGCGCCGGCTGTTGTGAGTTCGAACCCCACACGGGACAAAAAAATATGTGATCTACAAATAGTTGTTCCGAGTCTGGGTGTTCTTTGTGTCCGTTGTTTGAATGTTTGTATGTCCAGTCCCATGTGATACAGGAATTATTCCAAGTGCTTTTTTTATTATGGAATTATTCCCAAAATTCTTATATAATAATAATAATATCAGCCCTCTATTAAACTGTCCCACTGCTAAGCACGGATCTCTTCTTAGTGTGAGAAGAGTTAGGCCCTAGTCCACCACGCTGGCCCAGTGCGGGGTGGTAGACTTCACATATCTTCGAGAACATTATGAAGAACACTGAGACATGAAGGTTTTCACGATGTTTTCCTTCACCGTTAAAGTGGGCGATAATTAACAATTTAATACGCGCATAAATTCGAAAAGTCAAAGATGCGTGCCTTGAGATTGAACTCGGGACCTCTGCGCAGCAGTCCAACGGTCTTCCACTAGGCTATCGCTGCTATACCTACTTATCATCATTATTATTATACTTAAGACTTGGTTTAAATATTATGATATTATTAGATTGCCCGTTCATTTTACTTTTTTTACCTAGATTATTAATAATTCCTATATTCTGTATCATGGAAGACTTTACCAACATTCAAACAACGGACACAAAGAACAAATAGGCTCAGAACAACCATTTGAGGATATCACATTTATTTCGTATGGAATTCAAATCCACAGCTATCGGTATGGTAGCAGCGATGTGGACGCTTTCTGGCGACCACTTTCTTTACTATGCCATCCGGGAATTTTATGATTTCGATGATTCTATAGTCATACATATGACGGAACAAAGTAAACTATGGGTTTCACGCACATAGTTTAAGTAAGTTTAATTAACCTACAACTAGTACGCCACAGGCTAGTAATCTATTAGTGCTAAGGTACATATTGATTTCATTTGTAATCAGAGATTGTTGATATTATGCTGCCATAGATACATAATTAAGGATAAGATCCTTCTAGTCCATTGCATTTATAGTTTGCAATCAACCATATTAATCTTCGGTGCAGCAACTCAATAGTTGAAAGACAGAATCTTAGTAATTTCAATAGTTCATAAATCGAACCTAGACTGGATATGAAAGGATTCAACATGCGGGTAGCTTGAAAATTTTTATTTAAAAAAAAATTCCTGTATTGCGAGGGACTTAACAAAGGCTGAAAGAATGGACACACATATAAACAGGTTTGGAACAAATACTTCTGAACTACACCATTTTTGTCTTGAATAAGATTCGAACCTACAACACTCCACGAGAGGCGTCCACTTACACCCCTACCAACGCTAAGGATAGGCGGCCTACATAATGATAAGTAGTTATCGTGACCTATACAAAAGGCACTCACGCATTGCGAACCCGAAAGTGCTGTTCTAGGTTTGTTAAAGAGGCGCTATGTTGCGAGTTCGTTGAACTAGCAGTACACGCCTTCTTTGATTTGAAATACCACTGCTATTGCTTTTAACTAAAGGCATATGGTAACAGTTTACCATCATGTGGGTTGTCTATTTAATTACCACATTGATTGTGTAGAAAATAATAATAACGATCCTTCCATTTTCCAAGGTCACTATGTAATTGACCACTAAGTAAAACCACCATTTTCATTAGATCGTAGGCAACTTAATTATATAGTTAACTCAAATTTATTATTGTAGCTATTATTGTCGCATGTGTTAACAAATTTCATTAACAAATAAGAGTTTTGAAGTGAGTTTGGGCCAGAGACAACAATTCAATAATCCTAATTGTGGCCACAGAGTTTCAAATTAGATTTGGCCGATATCGAAAATGTAACTGAGAGAAGTACGTGTTATAAAACTGGACAAATATTAGATTAACTCATGTTTTGGTTCAGCTTGTACTTTTCTTTATTAATTACTACGAATACTAATCTTACTTTAAACTTAATTTAAGATGAATAATGATGAAAGAAGAATGATGATTAAATGATTAGCTCAATAAGAACAAACCTTCCTTCCATCTATACTAGAGTCAGAGGTGTAAATGTATATCATAAATAACCTTATCAATCAACTATATTTTGCCTGCGGCTTCGCTCGCGTAATATATACTTTCTCAGTAAATTTCTATCCCTTGGAAACAGTACTTTTTTTGGCTGATTGGTACCGTTTGACCTTTTCTGTACTCCTGACAACATTTATGCAAAATTTCATGATCGGTCTTATAGTTAAGGCGTGAAAGCATAACAAACAAACGATCTCACATCCGCATTTATAATACTGGCTCACGTATTGGCCAATTTATCAACGTTCAGCACAAAGGCTTGGACTTAAAAAGCTGAAAATTTGGGATTTCCTATGGCATGGCATGATGATAAAAATTGGCACGTAAGTAGATAATCATAGTTATTAATAACTATTTTCAGAATTAATGAATTACGAAATTTCCTCGTGATTGGCTAAATATATGGACAAAGTATTAAGTAAAAGCTAGTATTTAATAATAATAGTATTTAAAAATAACAGGTCACACATCATGGTAAGCCTTTGCCGTAACTTGTGACAGTTTGTAACAATAGAGGTTTATACGCCAATTCTGCATAAAGTATTTGCTGCATCAGGAAAAAGAACAAAAGCTTTTGTTTTAAGCTCAACACATTATAGATTTGTAAAAGAGGTTCCTTCTTATCCTATCCTCTTGGTTAAATAATCCAAGTTTATATTTGCGAAAACGTATAAAGGAGACAGTAAATACACGAAAATTAACACAAACCAACTCATTATTTATTAACTCAAATGAAAGTCCTTGTCAGAACTTCGGATCTTAGTTCAAAATAAACATTCCCGCCTCAACACTGAAATTTGTAACAGAAAACAGTTGTATGCATTATTCAAGCCAGCAGAAGTTTAATCTCTCAAAGAGAAATGTTCGAGAACTTAGAAACATGACCGCACTAATCATATTAACTATTCTATAGCTACTAAGTACTGCTGCAAATAAACGAAGAACGATCTGTCTGCCCGCGTCTCATTACTTTGTCTCTTTCTATTCTTATAGTTCCATTCTGATCTCTTAGTCGCACGCGGTGCGAAGACTCATTGGTCTTCCTACATTTGTAGTGTTGCTAATGCTACAGAAACTGGCTAAATGACTAAGCAACTGGCTTTTAGCTTCGCAAATGTACGTCCACTATTCCGACCCTCAGCTGCAAGCTTTTAGCTTGATTATGCATTATAGATTATGCGGACTGCTCATAAATTGTACTGTAAATGTACGAAAACTGTTGTCTCGGACCAAAAATGAAATGGTCTCAAGAGTTTAAGTAGACGAGAGGGTGAAAATTAAAGTTTACTGCCGACTATGGTTCTAGTGACGATTAATTTAAAGAGTCAGAAGTTTGTGTTTTTCCAAATCAGCAAATATAAAGCTTCAAAGTCATTATAAAACAAAATTCCTATTCAATGTGGCTATACTTTATATTATGACATGAATTGTCATGTATCATGACAAAACTTCTTTAAACTCTGTACCGCGAAATCGCTAAGTATACCAATTCTAGCGCCGCTTTGAGGAAAATTCTATTGGTGAGTGATATTAGATATCATTAATATATAGTGAAACAATTACTGAATTAGTTACCCACCATCGATTCCGGGCGCAAGATGTACTAAAACTGAATAATAACGACCTTGAGATATGTAACTATATATCTAATTCGCTACTCACTTTCCTTTCGCTCTGAAGCTTAATTCAATTTATTAGCAGCAATGCACCTGAGACTTGAAACGTATACACGTTGTCCTAATTCATGTAATTGTGTAACATTCACCGTACAGGATAAAGTCCGCTTTTCTGCGAAATCGTTCCCCGAATGCCAAACTAATTTGGAAACCTTGCAATCAACACTTTGTCACGTCTGAAAAACTACTTTCGCAACTTAGCTACTGTTTCGTTAAGGAACCAATGTATAAAAACTTATAAATATACTGTTTTCCTGGTTTAATTAGACATGAAAAAATATTATGTTTTCGTTTCGGCATGTATAACTGTACATCGCCAATCGTACGTCAATCTAAACATACCTAAATTAAATAAAGACCATAGCTGTTAATAATGATTCTAATTTTAATTATGGTGCTATTAAATAGGCATTATTTTTACTACAGCTATAGTCCGGTAGTAGTTACTTATTAGATTTTTTTTCATTATTTTACAGTTTAAAATATATAAGACATACGATAAATATGAACGGAAAATAAAATAATAATAATAATAATAATATTCTACCACATACAAACAACACCATCTAGCCCAAACTAAGCAGAGCTTGTACTATGGGTTCTAGACAATGGATAAATATACATAATATACTTTCTTTTTTGTAAATACATACATATTATACATAGAAATACCCAGACCAAGACAAACATTCATGTTCATGCACACAAATGTTTAACTTGTGCGGGAATCGAACCCGCGACCTCAGCCGTGGCAGTCGGTTACACTAACCACTACGTCATCGAAGCCGACAATATGCAATAATAATAAAAAAAACAATATTGATTATTATTTACAAAAATAATTTATTTTTTATCACGTCATTTTGAACTGATTAGTTTTCTATACTTTAGGCTTAATTATTTCTGAAGGATCGTTGAGCAAGTATTTGGGCAGAATCCAAAGAATTCAGTATATTACGATCAATAAAACATGATAAATTGTATTAAGTGACGTGACGAAACTCTAGACGGCGTCATTATCCAAACTTTCTATTTGGTTGGTAGAGTCTAGAGTGACCAAATAAAATGATCGAGTTATTTTAGAAAAAAATATAGGATTAGATATATCTAGAAGAGTGGCACAGGATTCAATTTCGAGGCTGGTGATATATTTTCTAATATAAATACAACAAATTCTATACCCACATATTTTTATAAAAAATATATAGGCTCAAAATATATAAAATATATGTTTTCTGCAAGGAATCCTCTACCAATGAGTCACTCGGTCTGTAGTCTCTACATAATTTATAATACAGTTCCAGGTCCTCTCCGTAACGATGTTAGCAGGATTCCAATACATTTAGCAAACAAACTTGAACATTATAAACGCAACTGTTTCGCTCCATAGACTAAGCATTTAGCTTCATGGCAAACAATACAATTTGTGTTTTTCCTCCATTCCTAAAAGAGCAGAGGAGCAATTTATTACAAAAGTATGTAGTGTAGCACGTTTAGTAGATACAGAACTTTTCAGACGTAACTTACAAGGACTAAGTTAGAAGAGCTTTTTCTCGTGTTCAGGATGCAATATTGCAGTTACTAACAAACAAAGGCAGACAGACACATGCAATGATGCCAGTTTTTAATCTAAGTTGTGAATAAAGGATAAAGACTAATAACATACCATCCTTTTTATGCAACTCAATATAAATTACAATCTCAGTCTATTGACTAGGTAAGGTTTTTCACGAAGTAAAGGCAAAGTAAGACAAAGTTTTCCATGATGGTCTGGTGTGCATTCTTCGTTTCCAAATTGGAAATAAAATACCTATAGGTATCTTCTATAAGTTACAACAGATCTGAGAACTATATTAATCGGAATAGCCACTGTTTAACAGAATACTCATCCATTGCACTATGCCTTCAATCCTTCCTAGAGTAAAGCTAATCCTTCAATCGACTTTCGGCATAACAGCTGACGACCGCAGGCTGCGAAACCCAATTCCGAACAAGTTTACCGTAGTGCTATTTTTGCCTAACATTGTAGAGCAATAATTTGCCATCTAAGCTTATACTAGAATAGAAACCACGTCAATTGTTTAAGCAGTAAGCTTAAACATACTACCGCGTTATGAAATCAACGGTTGCATAACATAGGGATGTAAGTGGCATGCGTCCATATTCTGATGAGTCATGAGTGGCAGGTTATTTCCGAGAAGTCACAATTGTATCTGTTTCACGTATTTAATGACACGTGAGGCTACAGGCATAATTCTATCGATGCCCAGGCGTTCGTTACATTGACTGACATTCGATTAAGTATTCCAGATTACCGAAATACATGCTCTTTACCGGAATATTGCGATATATGTATTTGACGAATTATCTGTAAATTGGTAGGTGTATTTATTTATAATTTCTCGTATTATGCATAATTGATATTATAAACATATTTATTATTAAAAAGCTTAATCCCAACTTATTTTATAAATGCGAGTGTGAGTATATCTGTTTGTTACATTTTCACGCCTTACTTACGCGACTGATCATCATGACATTTTGCATACAGGTTGTCAGAGATACAGAAAAAGATAAAGAATATCTTTTACCCAGAAAACCTTTTCTCGAGCAAGCGAAGCCGCGGGCAAAACCTAGTTCTGTTATAAACCATGGTTAGAAAATATATCTTGCTTTTTTCAAAAACGTTTCCATTCTATTGTAAGCCATTAATTAATTTTATAACAATATTTACTACAGTATAGCTTCGAAAATTGTTAGCAAAGCTAACAGCTGCTGGAAAGCGAAATCCAATAGCGTCTACACACGTTATAAAATCCGACACCAAGACACATAGATGACGTCGTCCTATGCAATTCTGACATAAATCGCATGACGCATATCGGTGATAAAGAAGTTACACTTTTCGAAGTTTTCATTTTACTTTTAGAACACGTGAGACAAATTTTAAATATAACTATAGGATACAGCACATCAATTTATTTCAGAATCCCCGACCAGCATGACGTGGTCACTTTTCCCTACAGCGGAAAAGCATAAAAACTATTACTACGCATCAGTACTAAGAATAATAACAATTACCACTATGATGCCGCAAGTCACTTTGCAATACGACGTGGACATGTTGATGCATGGTTAGTTTATACTTTGCGTTTTTACATTTTGCCACCCTTGGTTGTTAGTTAGTCATAAGAAAGTGGCCAAATAATCTGATCAGTTACATAAGCGTATTATTTACTGGAACAATAAGGCCACGGTGTTCCTTACATTTATTCATTCTATTTGCTTAAAATCAAGTCAGTATGAAGCTTCTTAAAGTATAAATAGGTATCTCCTTCAAACAATGTTCTCCTACGCTTTATTCTTGAAAATTCTTTTATATTAGAGAGACATGTACCGTCCTTACCTAAGTTAAATTAAGCAGACGTGACCTCAACATAATACAACTAGTTGTTACTAAGGGTCGTTGCCTTTTACTATGTCTTACGTCGATATTAGAATTCTTTCTTCGTTCCGAAGGATAAATGACTTCAAATTAAACTGAATATTCTGGATTTTAAAGAGCACAGTCGCGTGACTTTTAACTCGCAGACTGATTTGCGTATTCGCCCTTTTTGTAAAACAAAGTAAGGTTTATATTAAAAATCAGTCTATAAATTCTGTTAGCAGAGTAATATGAGTGTATTTGTTCATTCGTTACGTGCTAAAAATACTCCATATGAGTTTGTTAACTCAGATTTATTGCACAATGCAATGCGATGTAATCAATGTTGATAAAACAGCAAATTGAAAATCATTCGATTTGTGTTACATATATAAAAATATAGAATTTATTGTAAAGTACATGGGTGATTTTTAAAATGATCATATCAACATCATCACGATTTATCGTATGGAACAAAAAAAAGTGTGGTCGGCAGGTTTTAGCGTCGATCCAATATTGCTATAGTACTCCGCGATATATATAAACGTAAATTTTAAGAGTAAAAGAATATATTAAGACATGAAGTAATGCCTTATTCTCTATATTCTTTTACTCTTAAAATTTACATCCAGCACTAACACTCTCGGTCTACGTTTATAGTAAGTTCTTCTTTCTTATTTAGCCAATTAGGTAGTTGATTCTAGGGTAACAAGTTTAATTCGTCAATTGGCGTCTATACGCCGGCGTGTGTACGCGTGTGTTTATACACAATGCTTTTATCATTAAGTCTCAAAATATTTAAGCTGATAGGTTAAAGAACATCACACCGTTTTAAACCTCAATTAATTTGCGTACAGCTGACCGAAGAATGTAAATAAAGTTGACAGAATGTATGCCCACGCAACCTAGTCTTCACAGGTCGAGTCGTCACGTTAGATATCGAATCAGTTAATGAATACCGCTGTACGAACAATTGAATTCATAAGATTGACATTTCTGGCTCTAAGCATTAATATTACTTTTAATACGACCATATAACAAAACGGTCACAATATAATAGATGTAACACTAAAATCATGCAATAATACATTACAGTTCATTCACCCGATCCACATTAGTCTAACACCGGTAATATGTCGTAACTCCAAATCCGCCATCAAAGCACAATTAGACGCGCCCGGAGACCGTTTTGTCCCTCAGTCATGTCTTGAATAATATCCATTACCGACATAAGCTTAACCCTTCATAAGATATTAACATCTAAGGCGCATTATTAACACGTAATCCTTCAGAGGAGAGGTGACCCAGGCTTTCATATGTTAATTCTGACCTATTAAAACGCCGCATAATCTTGACGCAGATCATGTTATGAATGGATGTGAATGTACTATGAAATTGCTTTATAAGTGCGCCGCATCAGATCACCGTGTTTTAGAATGAGCATTTGACGTGTAAGAATGGTTCTGTGACGTGGTAATTTATATTTAGAAGTAATAAATGAATAGAAAATGTAAGGAATGTACAACTCTTCTAAAGAAATGGACTCGAACTCGTTTGAATAGTATTTGGTTGATATTTTAATTACAAAATATGGCTAAAACCCGCATAATAAAAGTTGTCAAAAAATATACTTATTATATTGACAGTTAGACCCTTCTTTTCTAAGAAGGATACCTAATTCAAAAGTACCGTAACCACCAAAATATCCCGATTACGCCGCTGTGTTATTAATATTAATGAACCATTTACTGCTGCTGCGACAGTCGCAGTGGTTAGATATTTCAATCAATTATAGCTCTCAATGTGCTACAGCAATACTTCTACTGCTTTGCTATTAAACTGTAGATCACTCTTTCGACATATTTCTACCTAGATTATAAATTACTAGCATGTGTCTGCGACTTCTTATTCTGTTTAGTAGAATTGAAAATAAGGCATAGCGTGATTTAGGTCAACGATGTCGTGGTCAAGCTGAAAGTAGGTGGATAAAGTACGAATCGTGTCTTAAATATTAATTTGAGCCTTACTAAACTATAATACTAGCTTCAAAAACCTATTACTAAATTATTCTTGCTAATACCACGTTGTTACATTTGGTCGATGTTATTGTGGCGAAACGAACATGATTGCAATGGGAGGCTATCCTAGCACTAGAGAAAAATGTGTAGCTAGGTGAAGAAGAAGTACGCATTGTCTTCGGCGTGGAACTCGCAAACTTGTTTGAAATAATTAACCCTTTAATTGACTCGTTGAATCAATGCACTATCTTTTTGATGCAAATATATGCTATCCACGCTTCCTGTTGCCACACACCTACATAATTTATCCTTTTTAAATATGTCTCTCCTTTACTTTTTAATCACTTTAATATAATCTTTAAATAATGGAGATAATGTCCCTTCCACACGAATACATTATTATTTTAATTAAAACTTGGTACATATCTTGACTGTCAGCACTAAAAACAAGATTGCAAACAGAATTTACTCAAACAGCCATCCACATTAAGATTCGAAGTTTAATATTAGCATTCAAATCGAAATTGGAATCTTGATTATGAGAAAAATCAAAGTGAATAAAAAACTAATCCAATTATCTTTTATTGCTCAGAATAGTTCAATAAAATAAAACCTATGCCCAACTGTGGGCCCTATATAGCCGATGTTATTACACATCTAATTTCTAAAAGATCTTGCGGTTGCCAACCAACTTACTTATTTACGGGCTAAGAGCAAATGGACCGCAGACTGACCAAATAAAAGCAGATTTCTTGTACCAAATGTAGTCGAAATAAATACTAGTCTTTATATGATACGAATGAACTAATTTTGGCTAAGGACTGACCGAGAACGTTCAGACTTCTAAATCACTATAATTTAAGCTTTAGGATTACAACACGTGCTAGAACATTCTACTTTATTTTCTTTTCCTTTATATCCCAAGAATTAATAATCAACCTACTCTTCATTCAGTAGGCACACTGTTAACGTAATTATATAGGGTATCCGGTAATTAATGGATAACCTTAAAATGTCTTATAGTAGAACTGATGGCAGTTCAGGAAAAATATGAAAAGGTTCTATCCTAACTACTACCTGAGATATATATTTTTTCAAATTAATATATTTAACTTTTTTGTATACTACGACCATAAATTAATGAATTCCATCGGTTTTTGGTTGTTTTATTATTCAACACTAATTAGGCTAATAGATAGACAGTCAAAAGTATGACTAGCTATTGAACAATCTTAAATATAAGTTTTTAAATTTTTTCTGCACCTCTTTTCTTCTATAAGACATTTCAAGGTTATCTGTTAATTACCGGATAACCTGTATGCACATTCGAAATATGAAGCAAAACATAGCATCTGTAAATTATTGATTTGCATAGATACTATATTAGATTTATTATTAAAAAGAAAAAGTTTATTAGGTATAGAACATTGTTAGCACTTTTTGACAAGGTACTAAATTTTACGAAAGTAATTTGACCAAAAAGCAATAACACTTAGGTATATTGTACTGTAGTAAAGAAAATACCGAAGTGCATATAAATTGTAGGGCACACATTGAAACACAAAGCTTCAACAAAGTTATGATAATTTTAACATCTAACATTGTCGTATATTTTTACGATACACTGGTACGAAGACATGAATATCGGGTGTTGTGGTATACACAAGATGAAAGCTTAACTTTTACGTGAATATGCTATAGAATCGTTCAAAAATCCCTATGAACATACTGGCAAACTACGCAAGAAAATGAGTCTAAGAATATCAAGTTTCGATAAAGGTCGCCCGTACCAGAATATTGTACGAATATAATATTAAGGCTCTTTCAAGAAACGAGAACAAAATCAATTTTTATAACATTAGAGAATCCAATATCTTTGCACAAGTGCCTAATACGTCTCGTGTGGAGAAAGATAATGAACACACAACACCAAAATCTTAGCAAACAAAACTTAATACAGAATGAAATATGCTCTATATATGTATCTCGCTCTGATCTCTGCCCTCAAAACCACAGCGGCTCCATATGTTCCGAATAATTTATACGAGCGAGCAAAACCTGACCTTACCCTTAAGAAATACGACACTAAAGACGTTCCTAATAAGGGCGGCGATGACCCTTCACTGGTATATCTCGACATTCCCTTTTACGAGCTAGGGGTGTGAAGAATGCCGTCTACCCCGATACAATAGCGGTAACCGTACGGTTTCCCAATTTAACGAGGTCCCTGAATGCTAGAATATTGAGATAGCGAATAAGACCTGAATCTGAGGCTTGAGGTCGCTTTAAATTTTGGCCAATCTGTTGCTTGTAAAGCTGAGAGCTTTTGTTTTGTGAACTAGAGATGGGATTTAGATGAACGATTGTTGGTGAGTGAAGGGGGAGGGAAGATACAATGTCTTTATATTTCTTATCTCTTGTATGTTATGCAATATATAATACCAAGCTTTCTTTAGATATATTCTGTTTATTGATACAATTTATTAAAATCCTATTCTTGTATGTGTATTATATTAAATTTAAGTAATTTGATTAAACTTTCTAATCGATCATTGGTAATATCGAATGACTCTTAGCTATTACAATTGTCTTAAAATTATTTCAATTGCTTCCTTCGCATTATAGCTATTTAGTCAACGTGATGTGATTTCGACTTGTGTAACGTTGATCTTTCGCAAGTATCTAATATAATTGGTAGGTACTACTAAAGTAATATCATATAGACTTATTCTTATATCCCTGAAGAAGTAGTCAGAGGTATGTGACTCCGACATTTAGGTCTCTCGTAATTAGAGCCTATTGACGTTGAAAGCTTTAACAGTTTCGGACTCCAGTTGATACTGAAAATTTCTTGACCATTTCTTAGCCCAACGATCTCGAATTAAAACCTTATGCACAACAGATGCTATTGTTGCTCTATCAAGGCTGTAATATTATATACTATTTAAATGTTTATGATATATAATAGGAAAATGTAAAAGAATTTAAACGCTTACCACATTAATTTGAAACCCTTAATATAATTATAGATAAAGACTAAACATAATCACACACTATAATTTTATAAAGTACGTTTTTAATTAGTTTTCATTTAAACGAACAATAAAAACAAATGAATACACAAAACTTAAAATCAATCCACTCGGAAACTATTTATATAGAAATGTCCCAACGATATAATTGCTCACACAATTTAAATGAAACGAACATTTGTAACATAAAGAGTAACTTTTCTCGTTATTGTCGGACAGAAGCAAAATGAACATACTTTTAAACGTACTAGACATTTTTAAAAGGCTATTTTGTGGCTCAAAAATTGACGTTTCATTCAGTGGCCAGTTGTAAGATGTTGAATGAGTAAAACCTAGCGTATGGTCCTAATGATAAGAAACTAATATATTTTTTCTATCAACAAATTTTTGGTAGTCTCATATTAACATGCATCAGAACTTGTATATATTTATATAACTATAGCTTATAATGAAAAGTAGGCTGCCGGCCGCAGCGGTAATTAATGCAACTACAATGCATAAGGTCTCGGGTTTAATTCCCGGGTTGGGAAAAGTGTTTTGGGATTATTTGGAATGCTGTCATGATATTCTTAGTAACAGCAATTGGCTTGCCTTCTATAAAATGGAAACTAAAACTATAGCTGGCGAGATTAAAATATAAACTATCTTTACCACTTCGAGATAGTAGATATGTGACTATGTAACTACGTGTGTGTAACATACGTTTATATTTAATATAGTCCTTTACGTATATAGTCCTTTATAGATATACATAATGAAAATGATGCGCGAACTTATATTCAACGAGCCCAATAATCGGTAATAATTAAAGGTACCGATCGATTCTATTGCATATCAAGTAATTCCATAGCATTATTACAGTGTGTGAAGATTTTATCTAAAGTAGACAAATTGTGACAGCGTTTGCCATGATATTAAAAATATTTATGTGAGTATTGTTTACAGCAAGTATTCGCTGAAAAGATAAGCAGCATCCATGATACACTTACAAAAAATCCATCCTAACTAATATTATAAATGCGAATGTGAGTTTGTTTGTTTGTTACGCTTTCACGCTTTAACTACTTCACGAATCTTTATGAAATTTGGCATACACTTTGTCAGAGGTACAGGAAAGGACATTAGACCCTTCATCCAGGTAAAAGTACTGTTTCCGAAGGAATAGAAAATTGTCATAATCTACATGAACGCGCGCGAGCAAAGCCGCGAGCAAAATCTAGTATTAAATTATGTTCTAACAGTATAATAGTTTGTAACTTGTACCCTACACTTAAAATGTTAAGCTGTCGAAGTAGCCGCGGTCAGGCCCTTGTGTCGAGAGCGGTATTATGAGCCGTCTGCTCACTCCTCAACCCTTGTTCAGATTCCAAATTGAAAATTTAAGAAACGCTCGTTGTTACGCTCCACGAATGAATGCTCTTTTGTTTATGGTGCCTTTTTGGCTATGGTTTTATGACCCAGCTAATTGATAAGTCAAGTATAATTATGAATTGACGATAAGTCACTGCTTTAGATCAGAAGTTTTATGTTATATTCATAAAAACTTTTATTTTGTAATAAAGTATTATTATCTATTCTCAAGTACTTATTGTGTGTGGTATATTATAGTGGTATCCACAGTTCATGCCATATGTATATTATTATGCAAGGCTTGTTACAGTTTTGATAGTCGCATAGAACAGAAACTGAGTATTCTTTCATCCGAGAAAATTCGATGGCGCAGAACACGCAAAAGCAATGTTTCACTGATATAATATTCCATTATTTTTATGTGAAACGGTAATGTTATATGGATTTAGACTGACTATCATTTAAATGGCGGCTTGCCCAGTGTCCTGAAAGGACAATTATTATCATGTAGAAGTTGTATTTAATAGGGTATAAAGAAAATAACTTCAGTCACTTTGTAACTAAACTTATGCCAACAGCAAAGCCATTCGATGGTTTAATTATATTTGGTAACTCATTATAAAAAGATAGAATATACGTTTATGATTATTTTTAGAGAAATGTACTTGTAATTATTACATCATTAGATCACTATGTATTCGCTAGTAAATGACTTTTAAACAGATTATTTTCTGTGACCAAGCTTTAATGTCTAATGATGACGTATGTAAAATCGTAATAAAATACAATGAGTAATTTGGTTTTTTATAATAAAGCTAAATACAAAAAGCACAGCTGAACAAACACTAATTTTCTTCGTCTCAACATTTGAGAAACGTATACATTTTGTAATCATAAAAATAATAAAATTGTCTCGATTTTTCTTTGTTCATTATACGGTGGAAATCCTATATGTCTAAAAAATGAATACTGCCCGGGGCTCATAGACTACGCATATTAAGGACGTCAGAGGCGGGATTGTATGCGAAATAGAACATAAATTATTCAACAAAGGCAATGAGCCCACGTTTCATCTTTTCCATTATGTATAAATATTTGGAGATATGTACTCGTTCGCTATTTCGCAAAACGTACCTAGATTAGACGGTATATTAATAAATTAATGTTCGTGAAATTAATTCGAGCACACAACTAGAAGCTTATAATATACGAGCGTGAGTACATAGTGGCAGCTCGGTACGTTCTCTACAAATATTTAATTTTTATCCTCTTGAAGGTTGAAAAGGTTAAAGGTTGTTTCAACAAAATTTAATACATTTATAATTAATAAACCTCGTACATGATAAGCGATACAAGTGTACATATGAAATGTGAAATTCAATATAATTATGTAGCGTACTCGAGATAAAAAAAAAACATTATTTGAAATTGGCACTGTTATGCAATAGCTTTAAATATTGGGCAGTAATAGTTACTGCTCAATATTCAAATAAAGTTTGTAAGTTGGTTATACAAGGTGGCGTGAATGTTATCACATTAAATGATATACTACCTTAAGCTGGTTGATATAAGACGGTTAACATAAACAAAAAACCTATTCACGCAGAAATTAAGAAATTATTTTTTTGAACAGAATAAATAAAATAAAATTAAGACACAAATTGGAACACCATTGTAACCAATCGTGCGCTGTAGCCAGCTCGTTACCGGTCATAGGTTTCGGGAAATCGTCTTTGTTAACTCGCTAGGACACGGAAATTTTCGCACCCGATACAATACGACAGTTTTTTAATATCGCTTTGACACCTAAGTACATCTTTGCATTATATGATGTACTAAAATGCCTAATTTAAGAAAAAAAAATTATGTCCTGTGGCTAAACTACTGAATACATTTGGTTCATAATTTGTAAACTATCAAAGAATACCATGTAGTATATGTGGTATCAATTAATGTGATAACATTTGCGCCACTTTGTATATTAACCCAATATTGCAGATGTCGGTACAAAAGATACCTACAACAAATATTTATATGCAACTAAATAAAAAAATAAAAGTTCTAACAGTCATCTACACATTAAGATTTGGTTTGGTAAAATAAAATTTGTACTATTACATTAAATCTGTTGGAGAGAGAGAAGAATTCTCCGTTCCACTACTAATAGTGGGTTTACCACGGTTTACAATGACTGGGATTTTAACCTATCCATTAGGCTACCGCTGCTGAAATGTCTATATATATATAGCATGTATACTTCCATAATAGTAATGATGAACCTCACAAAAAAATGCTGACTAAGTTGTGAATTCATTAAAAAATTAATTAATTAATTACTCTGTTAAGTTAAATAGTTTTATTTTTTGGTAGACTGAGAACATTGGCACAAAGCTAGTAAAAAATTAAGACTTATAAATAGAGTATATTTGATAAAAACAGATAAATAAAAACGTCATTATTGCGTATTATTTTGGTAACAATTGGTATTTTAATATTATATTTCTAAATATAGGTAATCTATATATATTAAGTATAGGTATGTACCTATACTTAAAGGAGCTCTCAAGCAGTTATTATTTTTGCTGCAATGTATGGCTGTAACGTATTGCTCCTCATTGTTGCTTACAATAACACACTGTGCTTTCTTCAACAATATTTTTGGTATGCCCTGCTTATATAGCCAGACAACGATATTGGCCATTGCAGACGACAAAACATGTTGTTGAGATGGCTGGACTTTAGTTGAAAATAGTCCGTTTCGAAGCCCCACAATACTATAAAGCTGTATTCAGCTTAGCTCGTTATTACGAAGGAACGTACATTTAAACATATGTTAGAAAGCGTTCGTTCTAATGAACTGTCGGTCCGATTTGAAATTGTTTTTGCATTATATAGCCCGCTTACTTAGGCCGCTTCTACACTATTTAACATCACGCTCTCACCCAAACGAGTGCTGCAGTAACTAAAACGAAATTTAATTTCAAAGTAAGCTCTCGCATCAACATATAACTTGTTCATCTACTTTGTAGTTATACAAGTTAGTTTGTTAGTATTCTCCAAAAATGTTTTTTTCATTTACGTGAAAAAGCCCTTTTGCAAAAACATTTCTAGTTCTAAAAAAAAAAAAAAACTATAAAAATAATACAAAAAGCAATACAATTTGCTTCAGTAAAATACAGCATCAGACCATAAAGTTGCGAACCACTTCATCAAAATTAAAACGAAACCTATCTGTTACGGATACGCCTATATATTTCATTAAGGTCAAAGTACGTTGAAGCCGCAACTAACGGCTTCAAAAGTATGTATAATAAATGAGGATTGGACCCCACTGAGTTGAATGTATGAACATTTGTACATGAAGTAGTTGTGTTTTTCTTATTATAAGTATAAGCTAAACAAGATAGTAGAGGACTTGATTTAAAAGGTTGTATGTTCTTAAATGTATGTACTTTTCAGCTTTATCACTAGCAACGCCGACATCCACACCCATAGCTAGCTTAACGATATCTTATTAAGCAGATTTGTAAAAGCATTGATGTTCGATATTTACAAACCTTTCTAGCAGGCTTGCTGTTCTGCTGGCTGTGCAAATTACCGTACTATGTTGACAGCGCCCGTTTCATGTATAATCATGTAACGTGAAAGTATAAAAGTGACTTTCTTTTTAAACTTATTATAATAAAGCTTTTAACAGATACTTCGATGTGGTATAACTGAAAACTAGTATTCTCTTTATAAAGCATTACTTTAGGCATGGCATATTTACATATAGTTACAATATTCTATTTGTATTCGTGACTGCAAGCAGGCCCATACGGCCCTACACCCATTTGTGCTGGTCGCGCTTGCACTTTCCCTCGCCTTAATTCTCAGTAACAACAAGCGAAATTGGTAAAGTGCGCCTAAGTGGGATCCAGCCTTTAAGCAGAGGGACCGTATCATGAATAATTGTACGCCAACATTGTTTAGTTTAATCAAAGAGCTAGCGCGATTGCCTCTACTAACCTCCTCTGTATAAACTTCAGGGCAAATTCAATTATAGCTGGGATCACAACAATAACAGTTTTAGATAATTATGTTTGTAGTATAAACTGCGGCTTGCACTGGCCTTGTCTAATTTGCCTATAATTATGTAATCTAGTGTTAATTAGTTTGATAACGTTGGACGGCTTAACTGGTATGCAGCTGACCTGGATGCAAATAAAACTGGGATTAGTTTCTGCCGAGCACATTGTAGCACAAATAGTGGTGCAGTATAGAACCTAGCTCTGCCTCACTCTGTGTCGGTTAGCTCCTTTTCTAGAAGCAATTTAGACATAAAAGAAAGAATTATTTTTATACTTTCGGAATAATAATAGTATCTATCATCTATTGTATTAACATTATATATATCAACAGCAAACTATTGATACATTAGTGCATGGTGCATTCTTAACAATGCTTATGTATTCTTACATAATATCAATAGTGTTTGTATTTATGTTAGTTCTCATAAGCAACCTATTAATTAGTAAGTAATTTATTACCATTAAATAATGAACCTTATACATAAATTATACGTTACAGTTATATTGTGATGATTATCAGCCTATTTAGTTTTCCCAATGCAGGGCAAAAGCTTATTGATGAATGTCATCTCAACGTCTCCTTCGGTTTCTAACACGGTCTTGCTACCTTCTATTAATGTTCTACAATGTAACATGTGCCAAGTATCGAAGTAGTAGATGCTGAATATTAGGTATACAATCTAACTAAATCTGCTAAAATAAAATTGTAATGAGAATGTTTTATACCTTAGAAGTATTTTAGTAAAACTTATTGTGGCTGACTACTTACAAGAGTTAAAGAAAATTTTATCTTATATGTTTTAGACTGTCAGTGCCGGGACTTCTTTAAAAATTAAAACAAATTTCGATTCTGTTATGACATTAGTAGTTCCGGGTTCAACTTAAACCTAAGCTACGTTTCACCTAATTCTGTTCAGTACATGACTGTATGGCTGAGGTGGCGGCTTATATGATAGCATCGCCGCTGCCTCTACGAGTGTTATGGGTGGGACCTCACGAGACAAAAAATTGTGTGCTCCCCAAATAGTAGTTTTGTGTTTGGGTGTCCTCTGTGTCTGTTGTTTGTAAGTTTAAAAAGTTTCCGCGACACAAGAATTATTCATAATGTGGTGGTTGAGTTTAAAAAATAAAAAGAGTACGACCGACAACAGGCGAAATCACGGACAAATTCTAGTTAATAATATATTTTAAAAGAACCAGCTATAAGACGCAAGCAAACAAAATACAAGTAGATATAAGTACAATAACATCAACAATACATTCAGCCTTACAGAGAGGCTCTCCACGTCCCACAAGAGGTAACCTGAGATTTAAACTTGCAGAAATATTAGATACCGGATGCCTACAGTATTTTATTTTGCTTGCATTCAAAAAGAAAAACTAGCTAGCTACAAAGGGAGCTCTTACGTACAATTAACAACGAAGTTATTAAGAGGAAGACAGCCAGGCAGGTTTAAAATGTTATTTTTAACTTGTTTAAAATGAAATACAGCGTATATTTTAATTCTATAAAAGCACTTAATTTATAGAGCTTCTCTTTATTTTATGTTCTAGACGACCCGCATTCGTTCTGCGTGGTAGATATATTAAAAGCCTATTTCTCGCATTCTAAAAAAAAGCTGTGTCCGAAAAAAGTACAATTCATAAAGAGAAATCATATCAATTAGTAAAAGTATGGTTACGTACGTATTAGTATTTGCAGTTAGATTAAATGCAGGATTAACAAGGACATCGCTGACTACTGTGTCGATACTTTAGCATTGTGATATTAATTGAAGATCAGTGATTAGCAACAGCGATCAGCGTATATAACCACAATAACATTACATAGCATACCTTATCAGATAGTCTTTGGGAGAGCGAGCAAACCCAAGGAGAATCTGACAGCAATCGAGCAAAATATTAGTACAGTGTAACGCTGATTTATCTTTCTTCCTGCTAGTTCGCTATGACTGAAATGGTCACTTTAATACAAAGACAACAAATCTGCTGGTTAGAAACGCATGACAGCATAATGACCATTACATTCAAGACTTCAGTCTTCAAGTAAGTAGTAATAAAATGGATAGATGGGTTCGAAAAAAGAATAGCTAAATGTATTCGTTCGTTGTTCACAGAAATTAATTAAGTCCAAGTCAAAGATCAAAACAGAATAAAAAGAGTGCAGCACAAATTGGTTTGCTTACGTAAACAGATAAACAGGTAAGAGAATCAATAGAATCGTAGCGGCTACGACAAAATCCTCTAAAGGTCATAAACATTTACCGCAAACATTTTCGTAGAGTCGTAGACAAAGTCGTAGAACATGTCTATAACAACTTCAAGGATAAAGTTTATACGTTGTGACATAATTTTCTCAACAACAACTCATAACCGGGGTAATGAAAACATACTATCGCCCTTCAAGGCTTTCTACAAATAGGTGTAGGGGTACTCGAGGGAAATCATAAACAAACACGATATTGTACCGACGTGTGAGCTGAAGTTGCCGACGTAAATAATTCTATATTTTATTTCATAAATAAGTGCTAGAAACAATATTTTTATTCGTTTCTAGAGAACTACTTGTTTTGTGTCTTTGTGAGTGTGCCCTATGTTTGTCGAAGACGTGAGCAGTCTGAAGTAGTAAGTGACTAGCAAAAACCTTCGTCCATCAGCCATTGCTTAATAAGAATAACATGACACTGCAATGTTAGAACAGACGATGTAATGGATACTTGTTTACTTTAATATTGTGAAATAGAAGTTGCTACACGTAATTACTTTTTGGGCGTGATAATTGGAAAATTGAAATTGCTTTCAGACTATAACATTTGAAATTAAAAAAGTCTTAAGTCCTGCTATGTATTCTAAACTAAATATTATTAATAATTTAAAATATTTGGTATAAACTTAACTTACTTACCGTCTTGCTAAGCACTTTCCGAGGTTAGTGTTATTCATTGCTAGCCAGCACTGTCTCGTCTTCACCAATGCGATGGCATCCTGTAATAAGTAGAAAAATGTATTATATAACACTTCAATGACATATTTAATACACGAAAAGTAAGAAGGTTTAGTTTGGGACAAAAACGCTGCACCTAGAGCGTTTTACTATTTTATAATTTATCAGTGGTGAATGCAAACTATGAAACAAAACGTAGACTGTGTACATCAATAGCCAATGTTTAAAAAAAGAACATGTAGCTCAGATAAGGATTAAAACTTAAGAGGACGCTCGCCCTAACGAATAAAGCCCACCACCACGATTCAATTAAATTTAAAAACATGAAATGAAAAGTCCACTCAATAACTAGGTCTTAACTCAGTCATCGCTCGGCTAATTACAGGGACATCACATCTGTATCACACGCTGGTGTATACGGGCATTAAGTGCACCCCATTGTCTGGAGGGCGTCTGTCTCGGCATCAAGCTACTTGGTTTTTATCGCTTATTCTCTGTGTCGCGTCTTTACTATACATGGACACATTTTGGTGTGATGACGGCGAATTTTTGAGCCGTGTAAGTTTTTTTGTTTGTTAAGGAGTTCGTGTGGTTCAGTTATTCCTTTGAAGTCAAGTTTTTGAATATGATCCTTCTTTCTGTACGAGAAAAGTGCCGGCTTATGTCTAGCACTTATGAGTTTCATATTTAGCTTTCGATTCAGTTTTATAGCTTTAATTATGAAACGTCTACAGCATTTTTCTCAGTTTAATATATTTTGTGTAAAGCATATATCATATGTAACTACTCAAATATAGGCAAAGGAGTGCAAAAAATCGGGGATTCCTCAGTATATTGTTTATATTCATAATATGAATTTACTGTATTACTACTCCCTCGAGGACATTACTTTTTTCTGGATAAAAGGTATCCTAAGTCCTAGTAGTACCTCCAGGCAACGTGAATTCGAAATTTAATAATGCTTGGTCCTGTAGTTAAATAGTAAAACGTAACAAACAAACCAAATCACATTCGCATTTAAAATATTAAGTCAGAATTATGATTTTCTTAATAACGTTTAACTATACCATAGGCTAAAACTTATATATAATATCTTTTGTGAATATTTTATAAATAATATGTACAGTATAATTTAGTAACTGCACGCATTAGTTTTCAATACCAGACAGTATACTGAAATCGACTTTACGTAAAAAAACTTCAAGTACGTTGAAGAAACTGCCACACAGCTATAATTATTCAGAAATGGCCACGAAATACTTTCCAGACCCATCTCCTAACAAAATAAATCAATTGAAATTAGGAAACTCTTATGAACTTTTTCGATTGGAGACATAATAATTAAAGAGATCTTTATTACTCACAGAACATTACAGTTCACTTAACGAGCATAACATTACATATTTATATGAAGTAATGATATTTAATATCTTAATCCTATCTCTGACCAAAACTTCAAACCCAGCGTCAAAAGCATTGTGCCTCGAGTAGATCAGCATTTTGGCATACAAGGGATTAACCTAATTATGTTTGTATTTCCTACCTTTAAATGTTGTGTAGGTATAGTTTTATAGTATAAAATAAATCTGCGGTCTGACGCAAACCTGCCAATCCAACACTTATGTACCTTCTTCTCCCTAGCCTTTATGATTCCCAAGTTACTTTGGGGTCGGCTTTTCTGGTCTAACCGGATTTGACTGGATATCAGTTTTTAACCGGAGCGGCTGTCACCTGACCTCCGCAACCCGAAGGCTAACGATACCCTAAGGCTAGACCAGTGTCAGGATAATATAAGGTACTGACTTCCCAATAACGACTACCATAGATGTTCTCGGCAGGCGGGACCGACGGCTTAACGTGCTCTCCGAGGCACGGAGCAGGCGATAATTGCCAATCAATACGCACATAATTTCGAAAAGTCATATATCTTCCGAAAGTCAGAGGTGCGCGACATGGGTTCGAACTCGAGACCCTCTGCATTGCAGTCTGTTGGTCTCCCCACTGAGCTGCTTTTTTTTACACTTATGTACCTTCTCGTAGTTATTTGTCTTTACTATTATAACGTTGATTTAGGACTTTCTCTACACTACTATAAATTAGTTTTTCTGTACTATCTACCTTTTCAACATCCTCTGGGGGAGGTTAGAGAATGCATTTTGTATAGAATCATTTATACCTTTTTTGCTTTTGGTATTATTTATTCAGGCGATAGTCGGAGATTATCTATCGACCTTACTGGTTGTCCATATATTTTGATGTTGTCTCCATATAATTATAGCCATAACATGCTCGCTGAGTGTATATTTTAGAGTACAGTACAGTGCTACTCATCATATCTAAATTGAAAAACTTAATAACGTTTCTTTTGACTGGAGAATCAAACCTAAAGCCACAAAAGTATGCAAACATACCGATTCTAAAACTTCAAGAGTTAGTTACGTAAACAGTCACATTTAAAGCATTTAACCAACCATGCAACTAAAATCCTTGTTCCATAAAGAAATAGGACACAAATACTTATTTCTTTGCTTTATATCGAGACTGTTTGATTGTTATCGAGGTTCGTATCTAAAAAGTAATTTGCTGTTGTCATGCACATAACCGATTGCATTTGAAATGCTGAGAGCTTAGCTTTTAATTTGCAAATGTTCAGAGTTTTCTGAGTGGCGACTTAATACCAGTGTTACTTCAAAACTGTTATGATTTTATCGGATTTTTCTGCGCTTTGCCGCTGTATTAACACTTTTGTCGTTTAATCGTACTTTTGTGTTAATATTTTGAATGTGTTGTGTATAGTAACGTAGATTATTAAGTTATTCTTTATGGTTGAAAATAATATCTATGCTTGATTTCATAATTTGATTTGCTTTTGTTGTTTACTATAATTGTTTTCAATGGTTGCACATATTATGAAACATTTACAAACGTTTAGTTTTAAGATTACATAGTCTTAAATGTGCAAATGTTTTTATTTGATACTTTTTACTTAAAGCATTCCTATATAGAACAACGAACAAACATACGTTTTACTTGCTAAATGTATGTTAAATAATCCATAATACTTTTTATTGACAGCATTTATATAAAGAAATTAATAGTGCCAAGTAAACGGGGCCAACTGATAATAAAATATAAATCAAACAGGGCAGTACAAGTCACGTCGGCAATCTACCCCAAGCATAGAATATCCCGACTGGGAAGTACCTCCTTTTTACAAAAGACCTTATTGAAATAACTTCATGTTGTGGCCCTACAGCAAGCCTTATTCAAAGTTCTTTAAGGAATTGTTGTAATGTCAGCAGGGGCTAGTGATCTATGCCCCCTACGCTGGCAGTTTAACAAAGTGCTACATTAAAAGAAATTCAAATATTTGAAAATTGTATGATCCTGCATCCGAAAGTTTAGTTTGTTGTAACTGATTATTATTCAAACCATAATCGAATGTTTGAAACTTAATTTGATGAAGATATGATTAATATATTGATCGTGGTTAATCGATGTTTCGTGTGACATTGGAAACCAACGATAATATGTTTAAGGGTTTTCCTCGAAATATATACTATACCCGCCGTATTTGTGACAATATTACTGTTCGCGACGAGTAACAGCAATGACCTTTTTCAGTATCTGAATCCGTTCTGGATCTTTATACCAGAAGTTCTTAGCAGTTGCACGGACAGCTCGCCCTCAGTTATGTGGGGGCTAGAAACAGCTCACGACATGTAATTCCAGTGAACCTCTGCTTACTCCTTCAGAAGTATACAGTATTGAAAATAGTCTCACAGCCGTAATATAAACATAGGTAATCTACATACATTATTAACACTTTGTTAATAAAAGCTAATTTGGGCATGTAGAAAGAATGGACGCGAAAAGACTGACTAAGAAAGTTTATAAGGCTAGTGTGAATGGAACAGTCGCAAGAGGTAGACCTAGGCGACCGTTTCTTGATCAGATCGGAGACATTCTGGACTAAGGCCAGGTTAGGAGCACCTTAACCTGGCGAGCGTATATAAGGAATGTGATGAAAGGAATGAAGCTAGACAAGTGTGTCAGGATCGTAGCAAATGGAAATCCATAGTCTCTGCCTTCCCCTCTAGGAAACAGGTGTGAATCTGTTTATGTATGTATGTTAATATAAATATAGGTACATATTATCGAATTGTCAATAATATACTTGTATGGTAGAGTTTGTACATATATTCAATATGCGTATGTACGTGTGTGTGCGTATGCGTATGTAGATACGTGTATGTGTATGTAAAGTGTGATCTAATTACTATCCAACTTCACATGCATCGTTAAGTATCCTGTTACTGGCGCTCGAATATCTTTGAAGTACATCATAGTGTTACCGAAACACATAAGCTCATTACAAGGCCAGGGAACTTTCGAGTATCGGACGAAGTTTGGGCATCATTACTTAAAGCGTAATTTTGAAGTGGCGATACTCTAAATATATTGTTTATTTACTGATAGGGAAGGGATAGCGGATTGTATATAGTTAATTTGTGTTGTAGTTTATAGAGTAATTATGTATGGATATGGATTTGCAGTCAAGTATGTCTTTAATATAACGCTGAAGCAAAACATCGTGGTGAAACCTGCATATCTGAGAGTTCTCCATAATGTTCTCGAAGATATGTGAAGTCTACCAACCCGCACTGACAGTTTAATACAAGGTTGATATAAAAAAAACCTCTTTAATACACAAGATGAATTATAGATATCAGATTCAGAATTATACATCATATTTGGATTTTACTGTTTCAGTGTCATTGGTTTTGTAAGTAAACTCATGGAAGACCAAAGTAGTCACATGTTGTCTGCCAACACGCCTAAAATATTTGTCTCGGTGTCCATTGTTAACTGCAAGCGAGAATTTCAATTGGACAATGCTATAGGTTCTTTGGCCTGTACTTTGTAAAGAAGTGGCGGTATGATGTTTACAAAAACTATCTAAATAAAGAATGAAGCACTTCTCTTGCTGAGTGAATGTCTCATTGAGAGAGCCACTACGAAATCTCAGCGCACTTACGGTGCAGTATATATAGATGACAGTATGTATGTATGTATGTATCTTATGTTGGTGCCAGTCAGTGCAGACCGGCGATCTATGTATATTTATGTTGGAGCTTAAATCTAAAACAACAGTCCTCAAGATATTGCCCTTCGCTTCAACAACTACGGCGCAAAATAAACCCACGTCAAAGACCAAAATTACTCATACAATATCGTTTACGTTATATAATATATATATAAAGTCACGTGTAATTGTTACTGAAGAAGTAGGAAAAGTTATGTATATGATTTAAAGCCCCACGGATAGATGGGTTTCCTCTTACAGTTTACCGAGCACATTACCATTTTCCCTAACTTTGGTTTCGAACCCGAGATATAACGATTAGAAACATAAAACCATACTTACTGCAGGACCCACAACGTTTACGTAGAGTTTTCGATATGTACATATATTTAAAATAATATTACATGATCTTTAAATAGCTTCAAATATTTATCAACGCGATCACGACCAGTTGTCTAATACTAAAACAACACATTAATCAGTATAAAATGTAAATGGTAACGTCAAAAACGGACCGTCACGTTGTATTATTTCAATGTATCATAGCATTTCAAAATGTTATTAAAATAGCTACGTATCACACAAAACAATATTAAATTCTACTCAATATCTGAAAGGGAACGACCTTTACGAAACAGGAAAATAAACAAAAATTACAATATAATATTATACCAGAATTATTATACAAAGTAAGTACTTCCGAACAATATTGCTTATATTAGCTTTTTTAGGCGGCGTTCCTAGGTAAGTATTAGGTATCATTGACCTTACGTAATACCCGATATTGGGGAGTATTGTACAACCAAACCACGTGCTCGCTTTGACTAAATAACGTTGTATTATGTAGCCTCAGAGGCTGTGTTCTACTTAGAGATTCAAATATTGCAAAACGACTTCATTACCGTTCATTTGTTATTACAGATAAATTCAGTCGAAGCCACACGTTTTCGCTTGAGATTTCTTCTTTATTTTACCTATACATCTTTAAACGTACATCTTTTTGCATAAACACTTTTGTTTACGTGCTATCCTGAGGTGAAATCCAATTCTTAGGTTGTGAAAAGTGATCTACATAGAGTTATTTCCAGTCTGGTAGCTCTTTATATCTGTTATTTGGATGTTTTTAAAATCACCACGACAGGGTCTAACCCGAGTACGGGATTATTTAGTCCTAGTTGTCTATGTATGAAATATTGATTTGCTCTCCTTTACGTGGGACCTAAAAACATAGCTCGCGATTTGTGGAATTTACTTGCGTTAACCTATCCTATCAAGGGATATTCAGATAGGCGGAATATATTATGAGAAGAATAACATCAAAAGATTGATCGACAGCATATTCTAAGGTTTATTGCGAATAAAGGTCGGATGCACTTGGTTCTTTTACAGTAGCGGTTAATAAAGTGTTTAGCAATATTAAGTTGATTGAAGCATTTTATGACTCGCGATGATGGAACCCATCATGCTGCCATATACGTAAAGATGAGCGTTCACATGCTCAAACTCAAACAATGGACGGCTCTGGTTGAAAGGGTCCATAAAACGGTCCCTGTATTTACAGTATTTGGTTTATAAATTCAGTTTATCAAAAAAAAATTATTCATGTTGAATATTGCCAATGGATGAAAGTTGTTTCCTGTAAAAGTCAAAAAATATGAAATTTTGAGAAATGATTTTATGCTATAAAATGGCTGTGAAGTTTGTTTAAGACAACACAATTTTTCCTTTTGTGGTGTATTTGGATTTTACATTAGTGTGTCATTCGCAGCCCGCGGCTCGACAACATAGAAAAGTTTTATCGGAAATTGCGATTTTATTATTTAAGCAAATTGTTGTATTACCAAAACAATATAAATAATTCTTGAAATTGACTCAGTAATAAATATACTCAGTTCCAAATCTGGTATTAAGGGTGAATGCCAAATGACAGAAAAAGGATGCACGATACAAACTGTGAGGTAACCGATATTTAAATGTTGCTGTTCGAGATAGATAGCGAGACATTCGCATATTTTAAATCTGGATATAAGAAAAAGTGGCTTCACCCCACCTTTTGTTATGACTAAATTAAAAAATATAAATTACTTCCTTATATTACAACCAATTTGATATTGCTTGCACAACAAAATTCTTTGATTACTATTTGCTTTTGTGTGTAAACTAATTTACAAAATTAAACATAGGCGAATACTCTATTCTGTTGACTTCCTGTGTCCAATTTGTGTGCCATCAACTGCATTTCTTTGATTTCTTGATTCTATGTTTTTGGATTACTCATACATAGCAGACTTAAAAAAATGCAGTTTGCAATCAATACTTTAAACACAATTCATATTATGCATGTGGTACTGACGAGTGGCAGCTCACCTTAAACCCATCACCCACACTGTTTAATGGATGTTTTATACAGAACTAGATACATAAAGTTCTTTTGAGGTACTAATATGCATGGCTCCCAGTAAAACTGAAGTTATAAAATTAAATAATCTTTTAACGCGATAGCAGTCGCCGTGAATAGAGCCTTTCAATGGCGTGTGATGGTGTAAAGATAAATGTGAGTTTTACAGAATTGGAGAGATTTTATAACCAATTGAATCTCAAGCTAATCCCGCGCCTAGAGTACTAGGGGTTTTATGACGCCGATGAAAATATTAAAAATTGTTAAATTATTTCTTTATTCTTAGTAAATAAATTGTTAGTATTATTTTATAAATTGTCATAAAACACTGTGCTTTTATTTTTCTCTTTTATAGTCATAACTGACTACCGCTCTCCTCTAATTTCCCTCGTGCCCAGTGTCGCAGGGAACTATTTATATAGTTCCTTGCGAATATGCAACCAAGAAAGTACATCCAGATTCAGAGCAATCACTTTGATAATAGAAATAATAGTTCTGTTTAAAATTCGCCACTTAGCGCCACTCCGTAGTACTACTAAGAACTTCTCAATAACTTTGCCCAAATCGGGAGACTCTAACCCGAGATCCCATGCACAGTAGTCGCATTCACTATTGCTGCACCACGTAAAAACGTCTATCTAAAGCTTTACAAAACATTACAATTAGAATTTTAGAATTAATTTTACACAACACTTTAGCGGCAATAGTATTAAAAACTACAGCTAAACTTCATTTGCAATTGACTCTAGTAGGTCTAGTTACTCAGCTCAAAAGTCCTCTAGCATAGTTAAGCACTATACATGGAGACAAAGCGTTCATGCACTACTTAGTACTCGTATGTACTACAGACGACGAGTGGTAGGGTGCGTGTTGAACCAATGACGTCATGCTACTCATAGTGCACCCTTGTTTTACTGGTTTTTATGTTTTACATACATGTGCGGAGTTGCGGACAAACATGGCAGCCGTGAGTATGAATACGAATAGGACTTAATGCCTCAGTATATTAATAACAACGAAAATTTATTTAGGCTTGCTGTACGTGGCCAGTTAAATTTGTTTACAGCAGAGATAGTGAATTACTATAAATCATATTCCGGGTTCAATACCCTAGTTGGAAAAAGTGTTTTTGGTTTTCTATCTGAAATAACTGTCAAGAAATTTTTGTTGCTTTGTGGGGTTTGGAAGTGAACTCAGTAGATGGCAATCGGCTTGTCTACTATCACGTGGGGCTCTAAAACTATAGGTAGCGAAATATGGGTGTGATACACCTTGCCTTCCTCTTCAGAGATACAAGCGTGAGATGGCTATATATGCATGCACGTTATCGTAATATGAAAAGCTAACGATTCAAAATCAATTAAATACTAACAGTTTTAACTGCTTAATCTTTAATATAGAGAAATCATAACGTATGTATGTCATATGTAAATAAAAATACTACACGAACGTGGAACGCCGCAGGTGTTTATTATTATAATTTGAAATTATTATTATGTTTTTCGTCATAACCACAAGTGGAATAAAATTTTACTATCTGTGGGAATGTGGTTTATTTCTCACGATGATATTGTCACGCCCTAATCAGATACCTCGTAGTAGATGCAAACATTATCCGCCGGTGCCGTCTGTTTAAACACATCTGACTCTTAGAAGATCTACCAAGTTATCGAATATGCCAAATTGTTAGACGATATAACCTCAAAATAGGCTGGCTGTTAAGGTAAGAGATCATTGAATTTAAACGTGATTAGAATTAAATATGTGTGTACGCATCTTCCAAAGCTAATGCTTACCAGCTCATTGGCATTAGACAAGTTTTGATTTAACTGATATCTGGTATGTAAACAGAGGTTATCAGAAAGCAAATTGTCGTTATAAAATGTGTTTATAATAGAGTCCCGATCTAGTCAGTCAAACGTCAAAAGTAAACTGAAATATGTATAATTTAAATTCGCATTTGACATTAACCTTTTAATTTACGAGTAAAGACCTTTTTGTTTACGAGAATACCATTTGTGATTATAACACTAATGTGAAATTTATGAAACTAAGCCTAGATCGAAACTTTATTTTGAACAGATTTTATTATGAGAATCGGTCTGTAACACATCTTTACAATATAAATTTGAATAATATCTGACCGTGTGCAGCAGTCTTAAACTGGCTATGACCTTCACTTGTTTGCATTTTCGTAATTAAAGATCTGCTGAGTTTAATAACTTAGCAGTTTTATAGCCGAGTCCGCAGTGTTTATGCGAAACCTTACTACATGATTTTTGTGAATAGCCTTTATAAATTGTAATTCTCGAAAGATTTTAACGAAATAAAGGTGCTACATGAAGTTGTTAACAACTTTTATAGCTCATTTGAGCTTAAAGCAATTCTAGGCAGGCATTAAGTGTTTGGTTTATTGATATTGCTGTTTTTACAGAGAACTTTTATTTTCGCGAAGTTAAAAGTCAGAAGCGACGGTAGAATAATAGACATCGGACTAAAACTACATTATGAAATGACTGATAAACTCGCTAGTCCTTAAGCATACGAGTATATTGCATAAATTAGCGCTTATGTTTGTGCGTGATCGCAAGGTCTCGGATTCAATATACAGGTAGGGCATATTAACTTTTCAACTTTCAAACTTCAGTTTGTACCTTTTAAGTTTTTATAGCCTGACTGATTTAACGACTTACTTTATATATAAGTACCTATTTGTCCTGCCGCGACTGTGGTTGCCGGATAATATCTGACACGTTAGATATAAAAAGGAGATATAAAATCGTATAAACGAACTGCTATAGAATCCGTAAAAGGTATTTAAATTTAACGTACATTTGATCGTAATATTTATAGGTTTGAATCGTACTGATTGCTTTAATTACGTAATAGGTACTTTACCTATCGTATAAACCTACTTTAGTCGGAGAGACATACAGAAATGTTAGTAGTATACAACCCACAAGATAGGCAATAGGTGGACCTTTAAAAAATATACAACAAGCCGATGCATTTTGTATAAATATGAACAAAAAAGTTCGTAGACCAGTTTCCATATAGCTCGTACTATCAGAAACCAAAGAAACTATTTATACGTTTTATTTTTATTTTGGGACAAAAATCAGGAAAAATTGTCTTCGAGTAAGTATTTTATTCTGTTCGTCCCATGTCCTGTCCGTCCTGTTATACGTCACTGACGTCACTGCTTAGTGCATCATTACAAACCGCGAGGCTCTAAAAATACATCTTTAAATATATCCGACTCCCTCTTTTGTCTAATGGACAACTACGTAACTCTTCTAATCGTGGAATGCCTAGTTCTATTCCTCAGCCGGTCAAAGTAATATAGCATTTGGTGATCAAATGCTCATATTTCAAACAAAAAAATATCTCAACGTTTTATGAGAACCACACAATAATAATAATTTAAAATAGAGTACAAATTTTACTTAAGATTATTTCAAAACTTAGAAGAAAAGTAATAAATCTGCGAGTTCATATACGTATAGAACTTAACGCTCCAAAAAACTCAAAGACGACGTTAAAAATACAGAGCAGATTTCCACAGCAGACTTCGTAAGACTCCGAAGAAAAAGATACCTACTGAAATATTTTTATCTACTAGAGTAAGGTTTTCATAGCTTGAAAATAGGCCAACAAAAATATTCCAACCTGTATTGAGGAATATTACAAAAATTATATTGATAGTACTTATTTTAAAAGGTAAAAATTTCTATATTTTATTCGAATATTATTTTTATCAGACTTCACTTGCAATTTTGGATAAGTAAATAGTCTATTAATTTACTTGGTATGATGTGTATCATTCATGTTCTACACACACAAACATAACAAACATTTTGATATTGTAAAATTCTCAAGGTCTGAATTTGCCTTGTAATGTATATTTTACTGATTCTGATGATACTATCTAGTAATTATATTTTAATCCTTTCTAAATATGTATTGCTATTATAAGTAGTATCTTAGTCTCGTAGCTATATTACTTTAAGAAAGATGTAATCCAAATAAAAATATGTTTGCTCCTTTATCACTTCAATTATGTACGTATGTCTTATAAAATGGAGGTAACTGGTTACGTGACAAACATATTATGTCATAAGTGTTTAAGGGCTAACCAAAGAAAACATTCAATATGTATGTATCTTATGTCTTAAGTCAGTGCAGACCGGTGACACTTCAACCCAGTGGGATCTTTTTTGTCGACACTCTCCCAATAACGACTGCCATAGATGTTCATAGCAGCCGGGACCGACGGCTTAACGTGCTCTCCGAGGCACGGAGCAGGCGATAATTGTCAATCAATACGCACATAATTTCGAAAAGTCATATAACTTTCGAAAGTCAGAGGTGCGCGACGTGGGTTCGAACCTGAGACCCTCTGCATTGCAGTCTGTTGGTCTGCCTACTGAGCTATCGCTGCTCAGTAAAACAAACATTCAATATACTACAATAACGAACTACGGCAGTAAATAGTCCTACTACAAGAAGCAGAATTTATTAAAATCACGGACACACGCAACACATTATACAAGCTCTATTTGGCGTGAAGACAAGTTTCCCAATGCACTAAACGATAACAAAAAAGAAGAGAATCTCTATACATATATGCGCTACATACACAGACCTCTTTCTTTTACTCTACACCACAATATAAAAGTCATGTAAGCAACCACGTCTACAATATACTAACATAAGTTATGACGTATTGTGTGGATACGTACACGTTCAACTCTCGAGGTAACTTTTACCCAGATAAGGTTTCATAAGGTCTTAAATTTCAATTTCAGAGGATCAACGCGAGCATTTATAGACAGAGCTAGTGCTGGGTCGTGCGCAGACGCTAATTCTTATATCTAAGTTCTTATGGAGAAAATTTCATTCTATTACACCGGATTTTCCGATGAACGTTTGTCTAGAAAATTTGAGTATTAAGGATAACGGATAAAATAAATAACTATTTTGCACAACATTGATTTAGGTAACAATAAAATTAAATCAT
Source organism: Catocala fraxini (assembly GCA_930367265.1). Taxonomy (NCBI): domain Eukaryota; kingdom Metazoa; phylum Arthropoda; class Insecta; order Lepidoptera; family Erebidae; genus Catocala; species Catocala fraxini. The sequence continues at coordinate 11,844,176 of OV884035.1, read as the reverse complement.
TAATTCATAATGATTTTGTACATACACAAGGCTATTGCAATAATTAAACATTTCAATAAAATTACTTTACTTTAAGAATATTTTATTTTGTGCTGTACTTCTTGATATAATATTGTCTTCTTTTTACGCGAATATTATTCATTGCAATTAAACTACTATATACGGATTTTATCGCGTTGTTTATTTGACACTTTATTACATAATTTTGAAAACTGTTACACTACTTTTACTTTTAAACTTTACTAATTTTTAAGCTAATTAAATTATTATTAAAACTATTAAAACTACTATATTAACATGTGCAACAGGGGACCAACCACTACCTGAGATTTGACAAACCACAGATTCTCGCTAAAGAACACCGATTCCTACCAAGGATGCTTCGCGAGGCTATTGAAATCAAAAAACATCCTAATTTTAATAGAGAAGATGGTTGGAATGTACCACCAGCTTGGGATCCAGTAATACAAATAGTCAAACCCAAGAAGAAGCAAACCACAGCTAGACTTCATGATACTTTGAGCTCATTCTGCGTAAATAGAAACACCAATGATTAAATTATGTTCGGGTACTTTAAAATAACTACACTAGAACATTGAGACAACTACCATCTTAGTCTCCCCGTGACCATGGCTGCTGAAAAGCAACCGAAACGTCGGGGAAAGTGTAAAATTAAATTAAATCTAAATAGTTTTAATAATAATTTAATTAGCTTAAAAATTTGTAAACTTTAAAAGTAAAAGTAGTGTAACAGTTTTCAAAATTATGTAATAAACTGTCAAATAAACAACGCGATAAAATCCGTATATAGTAGTTTAATTTCACTGTACTTCTTAAATTTAATAAATTTATATATTCCATGTTTAATTGGTAGAATTTTAAATATAGTGCCTATTTGTAATTTACTGCATTACGGAAATTACATTAATTATGAGACGGATATTTGCAATGGTAAATATTTCAAACAAAGTGTATATGTACATATTTATTATTTTCAATTTAATTTTTCTTGAAATAATATTTCCATTTCATAATCATAGTCAGTTTCGTATGCAGTTTCGCATATTAAATAAGACTGGGCGATATATTTATATATACAACATACACGTCAGTATAACCCTAATTTCACCTGAGTAGGTTATCTTACCTACAATTATAACCTCATTGTGCAACCACATTTAGAGGGACAGCCTTTTCACTACATTTCACATCATTACAAAACTTCACAATGCTACTCAAAATTGGCTATCAGAAAGATGCAGTAACCCTTTTTAAATAAGGAATCTAAAATTCTTAATCCTCAAATTTTGGACTTCAGGATCGACTATATTAGTTAATGCCGTTCGTTAGCGCCATCATATAATAGGTACGTTTTTTTGACAGTTTTAAGTTATGATGAATGAACATGTTTTAAAATCGATTTCTAAAACATCTTCGAAATAAGCATGAAGTCTGAATCCAATATTACAGCTTCAAAATCTTGACAATACTTTTATTTTACAGAGACCTTGTCGTTTGAAACAATTTAGAGGATGGTCCAGTTTAGAGTAGAATGTTCGCGACGGGTTGCGATCGCGATGTATTTGTCTGAATATTTCATATACAAGTGTGCCGGCTGTGTTCTTGTATGTGACTGGCTCAGGGCTATACACAGTTTTGTGGAATATTGAGCGCTTGAGCTAAGAAGAAGCTATCACAAATGATATCCAAATCAATATTAGAAATGACCGATCATCATAAAATTTCGCATACACATTATCAAGGATACAGAAAATTACATATTATGGATGAAAAGCACCCTTTCATCCAGAATAAAAGTACTGTTACCAAGGGATAGAAATTGCTTTTCAAAATCTACATAAACGCAAGCGAAGCCGCGAGCAAAATCTAGTTTTAAGAGTTCGAAAAACTCTTATACAACAGCTTTGTCCGTTCGTCCTTCCGTCTGTCTGTTATGCAACTTTCAACTCAAGAACCGTAAGAGCTCTAGCGGTCAACGCCTTTCGACTCAGCATAGTCGATATACCCCGAAATGACTATGACATTTGACATCTGACCTCAAGGTCACATGGTGACCTTTGCATATTACTTGAACCATGTTTTCGAACTCTAAGATTTACGGCAATTCATTGCCGATTCTCACTTGTTTATATATATTCTGAATTTTGTACAAACGTGTTTAATAAATCTTTTAAGAAGAAGGATTGTAGGTATATACCTGCAATCCTTCATCTATTAAAGGTAATTGTAACTGTTGTACAGAATCCAAACCGCTTACTATTACTTCACTTAGTAGTTAACAATTGTTTTTAACTTATTAACTTTTCCAATTAGGTAAACAATTAATTACATATTTTATTATTACTTATTATTTTACCATGCCTTCTGTCATTTTATTTTTAGGATTTACCTCATCTTTACTTTCGGTTTGTATTTAACTAGTTAAATAAATAAGCATAATATATTTTGAGATTAGCTTATTTACAATAATTAAGCTATAAAATCTACATAGCAAAAAGCCTTAGTATCTAATATAACTTACTTTTTTTTACTTAAATTGTCACAATTATTGTAAGTGATTCTCATTCTCTTAAATGTAATTGTATAACCATACCTACACCTAGCAAACAAGAAGGGAGAAAGATTTGGCTAGTAGTAAAGTTAAAACAAAATGTGTTGTCATATGTTACTCAGTTGTATTTAAAATATATTTTTAAGACCACATCCTAATCCTAACTAACATTATAAATGCAAATGTGAGTTTGTATGTTTGTTTCGATTTCACGCCTTAACTACTCGACGGATCATCATGAAATTTCGCATAGACGTTGTCAGGGGTACAGAAAAGGAAATGGAGTTTTTTCACCTTTTATCTAGAAAAAAGTAGGTACTATTGCTATTTTTTTTTACGTGTGGGAATTCTTTGACGCATACCTCTCCGCAGGGCGACGGAGAGGTTATGTCGGGCTCACCGGGGAAAAGATACCCCAGTAATACCGACTAAACCTACCACGGTGTTCCTAGACATAACCATAGACGGCGAGGCCGCGCGAATCGCTTTCACATGCAATCGCAACCCCGCCGTGGTTTTGGCCCGCCGTGTGAAACGGCAGGCCACTGCACAAAGAATATTTCCTCCACCATCCCCCTGAACGGGGGGGACAAAGACACAGAGGCGCACGTGGGAACACGCACGCCGCCTGTCGGACCTGGTGTTGATCGGGTGGACTGTTGCTTTTTTTTTTTTTTTTTTACGTGGGGGAATGCGTGACACATACCCCTCCGCGGGGGCGGGCGGAGGGGTTATGTCGGGCTCGCCGGGGTAAAAGAAAGATGTTAAAGATGATAGAGTACCTCCCGGAATACCGACTAAACCTACCACGGTGTTCCTCGACAAAACCGCTATCGACGGAGCCGCGCGAATCACTTTCGCATGCGGTCGCGACCCCGCCGAGGTTTCGGCCCGCCGTATGAAACGGCAGGCCACTACACGAAAGACCTACCCAAAGGCACTCCTCACATATTATCCCTACTGTCCCCCCTAGAGGGGAGACGGACTCGAAACAACAGAGGCGCGCGTGGGAACACGCACGCCGCCTCTCGGACCTGGTGCTGAACGGATGGCGGGCAGGCCCACAAAGCCCGCCACCCCCAGGTCAAACCTCAGGGTGGCTGGAGGTCGTCTCGCGCCCTCCGGCGCCCGGCTCTGCGGTTGGGGAGAGGGTTCAAACGCTCCCTCTCCCGCTCCGCCGCCTCCTTGATGGAAATGACTTCCTCACAAAAGGAGGCGACGGCGTTCCACGACCTCTCACTCCGGACCATAGACTGAACTACGGCTGGGAGCGAGAGGGCAACCAATCCGACTGCCGCGATCAACTCACGGCGCTGCGATGCCCAGGCGGGGCAAACCGCCAAAGTGTGCAGCGCCGTGTCCTCAACAACGTCGCGGCAGTCGCCGCAGTGGTGACAACCGGGCGTCTCTTGCCGGCGTATACGACACAGGAACTGGCCAAAACAACCGTGGCCAGTCATTACCTGTGTCAGCCGGAAGGTGAGGGCGCCATGGCGCCTCTCCAGCCACTCCTCAAACACGGGACTTACCGCCACGATCGTGGCGTGCCCGGGGTGGACTGTTGCTAATATAACCTTTTTTTTTTTTTTGTTTCCCAGGAAAAATGCTTCATGCACTGCCCGCCGGCTAGGGGACGGCACCGGCGGGGGAGTGTGGGACTCCCAGCAAGACGCGCTGGTCTACCCACTAAAAAACCTGGGGTGTTCCCTCTCTCATCCAATAGGGGGGGCCAGTTGGGAGCTCTAGGAGGATTCATCCATAGCAGGCCCCCCCATGTGGGTGTGGGCCGGGTCAAGCGGACCCGGCCACCTCTCGTCCCCAGAGGAGAGCCAGACCGCTCTCCCCTTTCGACGTTAGAAGGCGCGCGGGAACACCGCGCGCGCCCTCTCGGGGTTCCTAATTTACGGGTGGCAGGGTCCCCTCAGGCCTTGCCACCCGGAACCCTTAAGTGGGGGGCAGGAGAGCGACAAAAGTGCGTCTCCTGCGCCCTCTCCTCCGGCGGCGGACTTCCGGGGCGTAAGGATCATCCTCACGCCCCCGTTCCGCCGCCTCCTTCTGCGAGATGACAGTCTCGCAGAAGGACCTCATTGCGCCCCAGCACCTGTCGTCGCCGACCATCCTGGATACGACGGTCGGCAACGAGAGCTCGGAGCCAATCACAGCGACCAGGGCGCAGCGCTCCACGGCCCACGCCGGACACTCCTCCAGCGTGTGCTGCGCCGTGTCCTGGTCACACTCCTCACAATGGTTGCACCTGGTTGTCGGCTCCCTACCGGCTATCTTGCAGAGGTACTCTCCGAAACAGCCGTGTCCGGAGAGCACCTGTGCGAGCCGGTAGGTGAGCGGTCCGCGCCGTCTGTCCGTCCACTGTCTTAGAACGCGACGGACAGCCTCGACAGTCCTCACCCCGTAGCGGGGCTGGGCCAGTCTGTCTGCCCACTTCTCCTCCACGACAAGTCGAGCCTGGGACCTTCGCGTCTCCACCGCACAATGCGTGGGTTCCTCGCCATGGAGCCGGAGGTCCGCGCGCCAGTAATACACCGACGCCTGGACCTCCGCCTCCAAATCCCAAGGCGGCGATGCCGCCAAAACGCACGCCGCCTCAAAGGAGACGGTGCGGTACGCCCTTGACACCCTGATCGCCATCGCCCTCTGCGGTCTCCTCAGGAGGGCGACGTTATGGCGATCGAGGGCGTCAGCCCATATGGGCGCTCCGTATAGGGCTATCGACCGCACCACCCCCAAATAGAGGCGGCGGCAGACGACACTCGGCCCCCCGATATTCGGCAGCAAAGAGCTGAGCGCTCCTGCCGCCGACATCAGCCGGGGGGCCAGGCGGCTAAAATGGACGCGAAAGTTCCAGCGGCCGTCGAGGTGGAGCCCCAAGTATTTCATACTCGGCTCCACCCCGATGCGGACCCCTTTTTTTTTTTTTTTTTTTTTTTTTTTTTTAACGTGGGGGAATGCTTGATGCATACCCCTCCGCGGGGGCGGGCGGAGGGGTTATGTCGGACTCGCCGGGGTAAAAGAAAGATGTTAAGAAGAAAATGTACCTCCCGGAATACCGACTAAACCTACCACGGTGTTCCTCGACAAAACCACTATCGACGGGGCCGCGCGAATCACTTTCGCATGCGGTCGCGACCCCGCCGAGGTTTCGGCCCGCCGTATGAAACGGCAGGCCACTACAAAAAAGACCTACCCAAAGGCACTCCTACAAATTATCCCTACTGTCTCCCCTAGAGGGGAGACGGACTCGAAACAACAGAGGCGCGCGTGGGAACACGCACGCCGCCTCTCGGACCTGGTGCTGAACGGATGGCGGGCAGGCCCACAAAGCCCGCCACCCCCAGGTCAAACCTCAGGGTGGCTGGAGGTCGTCCCGCGCCCTCCGGCGCCCGGCTCTGCGGTTGGGGAGAGGGTTCAAACGCTCCCTCTCCCGCTCCGCCGCCTCCTTGATGGAAATGACTTCCTCACAAAAGGAGGCGACGGCGTTCCACGACCTCTCGCTCCGGACCATAGACTGAACTACAGCCGGAAGCGAGAGGGCAACCAATCCGACTGCCGCGATCAATTCACGGCGCTGCGATGCCCAGGCGGGGCAAACCGCCAAAGTGTGCAGCGCCGTGTCCTCAACTACGTCGCGGCAGTCGCCGCAGTGGTGACAACCGGGCGTCTCTTGCCGGCGTATACGACACAGGAACTGGCCAAAACAACCGTGGCCAGTCATTACCTGTGTCAGCCGGAAGGTGAGGGCGCCATGGCGCCTCTCCAGCCACTCCTCAAACACGGGACTTACCGCCACGATCGTGGCGTGCCCGATGCGGACCCCTCCAATTACTAATATAACCTAACCTAACCTATATTTATAAAAGCGAAGCCGCGGGCAAAATCTAGTATTTTAATAAATTTAAGACAATAACATGTTTTTTCTTTCTAACAGCTACATACATTTCCGTCACCGAGAAGCCAGGACCAAGAACTTTACTTGAACTACAGCCAAGTTCAACTTCTTGGCTGAGGAATGGTCCCATTATGCCTGTGACTGATTTGTTATTTATTGCCCACTCGTGAGCGCTCATATCCTACTTACACCAATTTGCATTTTATGATGAACAATGTCTGCGGTGCTGGACATTATATTGTCTAACAGTGTCCAAAAGATAGGTTAATGGTTTTTGGCAGTAAAATTATGCAGTTACCGAGGAAGAAACTGCACTTTTATGAAAATAAAATGGACTCTAAAAGAGGTTATTATATTTAATGGTTGTATTGTGTTATATTACCTATAGTTGTTATATATCGATATAATGTACCTGTAACTTAGTCGGTTCTGCCTATAACTCGATAGAACAGTTGTGAGCAATTGCTTATAAAATAAACAGTGAACAAATAAGGAAAACACTGATGTTAAGAGTAGAAATTAATATATTATGAGGAGCTCTTTCATTTTTCGTTATGAATAGGAAAGAAACATCGATTTATTGTTACATACTTAGGCATGTTTGTTGGTCTGGGCAACAAAACAATTTTGAAAGGTATTTGACACAAGAATAACTTGAAAGCTGGTAAGTTTTTTTAAAGTATAATTGACGTAGTGCTTAATAGTGAATGCCTTATTTAAAACATATAAAACGTTTCAAATTATACTTTACGAGGCATACATTCACGAAACTTAAATATTTTTAAAGGCCTGGTGACGCCTAACTATCTTCGAAATAAATTGACGCCAAAATAATGACGACAGGCACTTTTTCACATATTGGTGACGTCAACAATTTAACACCTTGCAAAAATGGCCCATTGTATAATTTATTAGAAGATCATAAAATATATACCATTAAGAATAAATATGCGTTTACTTTAAAAAGCACAGAGCTTTTTTTACATTCTTAAACTTCTCAACATAGTATACATAAAGAGTGTACTAGAACTCTTTCTAGAGAAGAAACCCACAAGCGCAATCACGTACGTCCGCGCCGGCAAGTCGCGGCCACTGAGATAAACTCGTAATTTTTCAAAGATATTGGCATAGCTATATATTTTATTGTAACATGTATGTATGTGCTGTGAGTGAACCTTAATAAAATAAATAAATAAATAGCTACTTCAACTTTTTAATATGATTATAGAATAGTTAAAGTGCTTTAAGAAAGTCGGAAAGAAGCAAGCACAATCACCGATTTAAATAATCCTTTAATTTGATCCTCGAAACTTTATGATTTATTGAGTTTTATTAATATATTACGACTACAGACCTTGGAGCTGTCTGATAGACATGAACCCTTTAAGAGAAACAGTTGTAAGAAAAGTGAAATATACAAATTACATCAAATCTACGTCATCATCGTCATCCACAGCTTAACTTTATTAAATGATGAGCCTCGCCTTCTTTGTGATACTCTTATGCCACGCTACACTAGTGGTTTTTAATTAATACCAGTATATGCGGTGATATGTAGAACGTATTATGTAGAACAATTCACATAATATCGCATTCCAATAAAGCTTACTATATTAAACTGTTATTAAGTGCCCATTCATAAATATTATATGTATTGTATGCATTTCAATCGGAATTTAAATTGAATATATAAAAATAACACATTTTCAAAGAGTTATGTTAGTTCACTTTTCACGGTTGCCAGCTATATTTTCAAGTCCCTCGTAATAATAATTTAATCTATTGACGTCTACTAAATAACCGAGAATTTTTTAATGGAACCAATAACATTTTACCCTACGACCAGCAATAAAACCTAGGATCAGCCATAAGTCCTAGCAAAAAGTTACGACACTAGATACGAAAGGCAGATTTTTAACTAAAATAAATCTACATGTTTATTACGTTTTGTCTTTACGGATATATACCATAGCATCGATTATGATAAAATTATGTATGGAGGCCGGTTGTGGCCTAGCTTAAGAGATAATTATAATCCATTTAAATTAATGCAGTAGCAGTTGCGGCTGTCTACTATTATTACAAAAGTAAGACCATAGCAGAAGGTATGTAAGATAAAAAAATGGTTGAATCAGTCATGACGTCGAATCTTAACAGAGACTGGCGATCTGCCCAGGAGATATTATAGTGCACAAGTGTACACAAACACAAGTGCACTCTCTATTTCCTAACTCTCATAGTTCGATAGAGCGGCAACCAACACGAAAAGAGAACCAGCTGTACGTGCTTGCCAAGGCAAGGGGTGTGCATTACTGCCAACTGCCTAACTTGGGGTTGCTATTGCAAATTACAACTTTTTTATTTTTTTATTTAGTTTGCGAGGTGCACTACTTGATGAATGTCAACTGCCGCTTTCGGATATGGGCAATATCAAGAACAAATAAAGCCAAACCGTGCAGTAATCTTCTTAAGCCTCGTTTAAAGAAGGACATGTAATATCGCTTTAGAAACACCGCAGCAAGTAGTTCTAGATAATAGCGCTAGGTAATGATCGAAACAAGTATGTACATAGATCTAGACATAAAATACCTTAATAACTTTTTGTTAACCCTGTATTCGAAGCCGAGATCACGAGGCACAGCAGTCGCATTCACTGCCGTTGTGCCACCGAGGCATAAGATATGTAATCACATAACGATTCAAATAGCCCAGTTGCAATTAAATTCAGATATCTCTCCTACTTTAGACGTATCTCCAAGTAATGGCAACCATAACACACGGGTCTTAATGGACTTGGGTTTCCTGCGTGGGAGCCACAAACTGCATTATAATATATTATTTATAACTAAACCAGTGTTTCTACGAGTACACACTGAATCACAGCACATTCATTAGTAAAATAACATTTTCGAAATGAATAGAATTTTACATTAGACTGCGTATTTGAGATGAACATGCAATTCCACAAGAAGGTAAAGTCGTGCTTAAAATTTAGAACAACAAGTACTGTCCTTTTTCTAAACTAACATAATATGTACGTGCTTGAAAAACCGCTATGCAAGTTGTCCCTATCTACAAATCGACAATATTTGAAACACGGGCTCAATGTCTAACACGAAACAAATCCAATACAACAACAATATCCAAGATACATCGGCAAATTTCCCCAAGGTTTTCGATTTCAGTTGCAGTTTCTATGACTTTGTTTTACTTCGGGTTTTGTAGGTGGTGGCTACATTATTGCAAAGTACGCTTATATCGAAGGTATATGAGCCTTTAATCTTCCATAATGACGTAATGTAAGTACAAGTATCTGGGTCATCAGATTCAACAATTGGAGCGGGTATCGGTGCGGTCGGTATCAGAACACCGTCGCTTTACATTCGATTTAGGATTCTCGTCAAAGGTACTTAGGAATCGATCTTGGCGAGATTTGGTGCAGCGCCAGACATTACTGAAATTTTCTACGAGGGCATTATGTTTTCTGTGAATAAGCTGTATGTACACGTGTTATACGCTACCTAATGTTGCTAAGTATTTATTAAAAATAATAATATAATAGATGTTTGCCGGCGCATATTCGTCTTTGTTTCTGTGACTCAGAATATTTATATGTACTTACGTATAGAGTTTTTTTTACGTAAGTACATAGTGCAGCTTAGTTACAGTTTCATTAGTAGGTATTGAGCACATCTGTAGTTCAAAGCGCATACAGTTTTCGAAACTATGGCCGTTTGAAAATACAATAAATTAAAAACAGTACAATGACACCTTATTTTGAGAGTAAATTCCGAAATGTATTGGATATGATTGTGGGTTTAAAACACGTCACGCAAAAGATTTATCATTTAAACTAAACGTCATCATGGCACGACAATTATTATTTCAGTCAATTAATGAATACCGTGCGAGCTATGGCTTACATTCTCATTCGTATTAAAAAGCATTTTAAATCACTTCAAATTCAGGCTGACAACAGGTTTATTACGCTAGCCAATCTAACAAAGTAAAATAAAAATGTATAAAATACACAAAATCATTTTCAATACTGTTACAAAGGATATTTAACGAGTACTAGTTTTCATTGGCGTTATTGCTTTTGTGCAGTGACACGAAAGCATTACTCTTATTGTATTCGGATTAAATGCAAAAGCAATACTTCATCACATTTTCGATACGATCGTATTCATTTTAAAAGTGCTTGTCGCTAATATGCATCAATATTTTTCCGTACGGATTTGCGAGCATTTCATTTGTCATTGCTTTTATTGTTCAATACCTATTAATTAATTGAGTGCCACTTCATTAGCAATTTATTGAGGTTAATCAATTTAACCTAGATATTTACTGCTAGATTCTGTACTTGTACCTATACATTGTCTGTCATCTGAGATTTATTTTACAAAAAGCTTTACTCAATCTAGGAATCGAACCCAACAAAGACGCACTAACATAAATAATAATAAACGTTTATTATAAATGCAAATATATACCACGACTGCAACTATTAGACGTTCACTACGTTTATTTTCTATCTTAACTCAACGAGAAAATGCAGTGTGAATAAATATATTGCCTTAAACATTACAAATATATAAAAACAAGTCTAATAAATGTTTAAGCAAAGACTTATTATTATCCGGCTTGTTTCTAAATTATACTTTGCCTAATGAGTATAAGTCATTGCCACTTCCATCTCACCTTAAAAAAATTGGCATACCACCCAAAAGTATTACAAATTACACGAAACTTTCTTTTTAAACCATTAATACTTAAAAGCAAAGAAATAACCAGAGCAGACTCCAAAACTTAACACTTACAAAGAACCTCATATTCGGAATATAATTTCAGAATTGCGAGGCACTCAGAATTTCTGATGCTTTCCACAGTTTGTATATCAAAATTTTATTTAAAACTAAGCCGAGGAATTCATTTCAAAAATTCATCGACGCCGTTAACACGTAGCCACGACTTGAATAAAACATTAAGGTGTCGGATATTGCCTTATAAATTACGGAATCGAAAGAATCTTATATCCAACAACAGCAATACAATTTTTTATTTTATTTAATATGACGCTGCATTGCTTTATGCAGAACTGCAAGTGGATGATGTCCCTTGCTTGTACGATTCTCATTCTGTTTCTTTTCAGACTACATTTTGCCTGACCAGTAGTCTACGTCTGCGGCTATGAATCAAAATAGCATTGTTGAGTTGGTAAATAAGTGATTTAAAGATTACCTTACTACACAGAGGTGCAATTCTTTAAATGGTCATCACACTACTATTTCACGCTAAATGCATAGTTTTAATCCGCATGGGATAAAAAAATAGTGTATTTCACAAATAAGTAGTTATTTTGACCACCACTAAACTACCATCAGCCATCTTTTATAACTACGTCGACGATGTTCTTACGTGCAGCCAATGTTCGCGCACGTTTACTCATAGGATTGGATATTGTAGCTATCAAAGGGCACATGCGAGAGCTGATCATCTTTGCTCTTTTGCTAATAATTAGTAGCAGTCACCATAGCCGAAATTGGCTGGGAAGTATATAGTTATTTTGAGGCTGTGTCTACTTTATAACTGTTGTTTCAAATTACGTCGGGTTTATAAGTACCACAATCATACATATTGTCTACTTGTATTATGCTTGAAGTTTCGACCATGTTACTCTGACCTTGGTCACAATCAGCTTGTTATATATAATATATGTATATCATAAAACGCGAATGTTTCAAAGACTCCTCCCCAATACCAAGTGCGTCAATTTCCTTATTTTAAAATAAAAATGAGTTATTCTTTCTAATGTCCCTAAATTGAATAAAGGAGAAACTAAAGAAAACAGGAGATCTTATGTCATCAACACATATTATTCAAAAAATAATTACGTTGGTTTAAAAAATTCGTATACCAAAAAATCTTTATAAAAAAGATAATTTCCCAGTGAACACAGATTAAATCAGTGTCATTTTTATTAAAACAACATTCAACTTGAGCGCTCGTCCGCCGCTTTTGGCCCGGTACTTGATATAAGTACAGTCACCATCAATGAAGCTATATACATGGAATATTTTAAACGAAAACAGGATTTATCAATACTATTCAATCATCGTTAATATCATTAAATCTTGGTCCCATAGCATAGCTTGCCATTTAGTGCTATTGTGGGGTCTCAGGTTCGATTTCCTAGTCGGACATGAGAGTTTAAGAGATTTTTGTTAGCAGCATGAAGTGTCGAAATGTGCCAGGTAGATTACAGTAGATTAGATTAGTAGAGCCTAAAAAGATAGCCGACGAAATGTGAAGGTCATCAATCTTGCCTACACCTATGATGAATCACAAAATGGAAGGTGTTCAGTTATTATTATATGTATAAATACAAGGCAACACAATTGAATATCAAGAATAAGACAATTACATTCTTGTCAATCTAAAAATCTTTATAAGTAATCTAGAAAATATGGAACGCTCTTTTGATATAATGAGTACGCTATTGCAAACTGATGCAAAATAAGATCCTTAATATATCTTATACATATATTATATAATGAAAACAATTCATCTCCGACTTTTTAATTTTATCAACGATAAACAGATTTAAATATCTTCAAATTTAATCATATTAGTCATGTATTAAACTGTCCCACTACTGGGCACGGGGCTCTTCTCAATGTGACAAGGGTTAGGTCATAGTCCACCACGCTGGCCCAGTGCGGGTTGTCAGACTTCACATATCTTCGAGAACATTATGGAGAACTCTCATGCAGATTTTCTCACGATGTTTTCCTTCATTGTGAAAGCGAGCGATAATTAACCATTTAATACGCACATAACTTCAAAAAGTAACAGATACGCGCCATAGGATCGAATTCGAGACCTCTGCGTAACAGTCCAACCGTTAGACTTGGCTGCTTCACATTTGTGTCGAACGAAATCATAAATTGATATTTCTACTTTATTTAAAAACAGCTCATTGCTTTGGAAATAATTACAATGAGTGTGAAAACTAATAGACGAATGCGTTGCCAAATCTGTTAGATAATAATATGTAGTAACCAAGCTGTATAGGTAACCTAAACTTCTACGAGCTAAACACTTTTATCTCCCACAAATCCGGGGAAATCAGACCGGATGGCAACCCTACTCGAACGAAATGTTATTCGGGGCTCGTGGTCAAAAGAGTTGCGTACATCGGACGCTGCAGCCCTATATTTGCATTATCTAGATTCGACCAGCCCGCTTTCATCACACGCTTTGGTTATATCAAATACAATTTGCGATGGAAGATTTTGTTGGATTTCAAATAAATCCCGTGCATTTCTGTTTGTTTAAAAAATTGTTTTACATTGCAACACTCCTTTTTCGATTAAAACTGGCCTCGCATTGTATATCTTACTAGATTTTTCTCGCGGATACGCTCGCGTTAATCAAGCGCTCTGGCACGTTCCTTTTTCTAGATTAAATGTACCCTATGTCCTTTTCTGTACCTTAGACAACGTGTTAGCGAAATATCATGATGAGCGGTCGAGTAGTTAAGGCGTGAAAGCGTAACGAACAAACAAACAAACAAACAAACAAACAAACTCACTTTACTCATTTATAATATTAGGTAGGATTTTCCTAGATATATTTTGGATAAGCTATACGGCAAGATGTATTATACTCCGTCCGACCTTTAAAGACTATAGACTTATGATAACAAAGGGTTGTTGTGCGTTTTATAGTAAGAAGAGTACACCACAGTACATTACACGCTAACTTGTTAGCTACTAGAGACATTCTTTGAAATCAAGGTATGCTCGTAATAACTACACTGATTATATATATATGACCCTTATATTGTTCAAAAGCGCCGCTTGCGCTCAGCGTCATCGCTCGGCACGTATGGAAAAAGGTAGAGGTATATAGCTTTTTCCCTCGTACACCTGCATTTAAATAGCGATTTCGTCTCATAATAGTATAGTTCGTCCTTTCAAACTTTTAAATCTGGTGATTAAAAATATTCATTATTTTATACCTAGTGATTTAAAAGATTCATTTTTTTAAATCTGGTGATTTAAAAGATTCTTCCTTTTAAATCTGGTGATTTAAAAGATTAATTCCTTATTATTTAAAATTTTGGATAACGTAACTTTGTGATCGAAATAACATAAAGAAATCTATTTCTTTATTAAATTACAAATGTCTAATGTCATAAAAACATGACTGTTTATTGTTCAAAGCGATAAACTGTTTACTTTTAATGAAATCCTCAAAGCATTATTAAATATACTTACTCTTTAAAATACACATCATAAAAATCCCCTTTGTTCGAATAAATCTCTACCCTACATAAACGCTCAATGTGCGTCCAAGCGCACCGCACTATCGCGAATCAAAAACCGCAGGTTCCTAAAGTCCCAAGATTTATCAAAGATCACATAAATAATCATACACTTAATTCCTTACCCAGCCTGAAGAATATATAGGTACTTATAAGTATTTAGGGCGGCAGTAAATTTCCCTTTTATCGCGATTCCAAATGCTATCCGGGAGGTTGTTACGTGACAAAGTCCTCACTTCATTTAGAGTGAAGCGTGACCGGATTTATAAAAGTCCTTCACTATCCCGAGATCTTTCAATACAATTGTTTCGCCGCTAATTATACGGATAGCTAATAATGAATGGTCAGCTTATCTCGCTAGTAGATTTTGTTAGTGGTGTAAATGAGCCTTAATTGTGATAATTCGGTAATGTTTTACTAAAGGTCACAGACTGGCTTATGAGGAAGAGATCGGATAATCGGATGCATATTTACCTAAAGTTATTTTTCGGCTAACATATTAAGGAAAAGGTTTATGAGAATATTTTTATTAAAATAAAATCTCGGTTTGCCAGGATTGCTTAATTAGTCCTAAAATGGACTGATGTTTTCTAGACTAGTAGAAAAACACGGAAGGGTTGCCAGTATTTAAAATTTATGAGTTTGTTTTCGTATGTAAGGTGCTGTCGGTGTGAAATAATGACCCTCTGCGTTTTACATCCGGGAAGATAATAATAATTCATTTATTTCTCTCCACAAAATTACAAAATTACACATAGGAGGTACATGGAACTGGTAACAAGGTACACATTGAATTTTGTGAGAGGCTGGTGCCTGCGATAGGTATCAGGATACCTGTGTTACAGGTCACCAGGGCCCCACTATAGAGTTGATCCACTATGGTCCCATTACATAGATTTGTTGCACGTTATAAAGCCTCTATAAATAGTTTACATTAATTATAATAATAAAAACATAGAATTTAAAGTGATAATATTAAGGAAAGTCATGCATTGTTAAAAGACATATAGGTGTGTGTATGTATGAGTGTGCGTGTGTGTGTGTGTGTGTGTATGTGTGTGTGTGTGAGTGTGTGTGTATGTGTCTTAAATCTGTTGATGTAAGAGTGCCTCAGTTTGTTCATAGTTTTGTTGTTTAAGCCATTTAGTTACATATGCTTTGCAGGTCAATTTGGTTTGAAGATATATGGACAGGAGCGCATTAGCTTTTCTATAAAGGTACCCGCCAAGAAAACAATGAAACCTGTGTGCCAGGCTACTATGAAGTGTCTGAATATTTAGATCGGGACCTTTCCTACGCTTCTCTTTGCCTAGTTTAGGGTTAAACGACAATTGACTATGTGTTTTGAGTATTGTATGCAGTATAAACGTCTGTCTGACAGTCAATGTATCCCATTCACTGTAGAGATCAGTAGTTGGATAACGATAGGGCCGACCTATACCACTTTTGAGAATAGCTCTTTGAGCTCTTTCAACCTCCACCAAGATGGTTTTCGCAGCACCGCCCCATGTTGTGATGCAATAGGTTATTAAAGGATAGCACAGTGCGTAATAGACAATCTTGATAGTTGTGCGATCTGCTGCGAAGATGTTTTAGGTTTAATGATAAAAAGTTCATTTAGTGGACCGAGAGTGTTGGGTTACTTAGACCGTAGAATGTTGCAAGAGTTGGGGTGGAAAGGGTGCCATTGTTCGGTAACATTCATGGTCAAGATTAACTATGAATAGATTCTTCTTTTGAAATTAATATTAGTTGTTTATTATTTGTGTAACGCTTTCTCTAGCTGGAATATACATACATTATAAATTTAATTTAAAAATAATTATGTTAGCCCTGTATATTATAAACTGTGACACTGCTGGGCAAAGGCCTCTTTTCGATGTAAGCAGGGTTAAGTGCGAGTCGGCAAACTTCACATATCTTCGAAAACATTATACAGAATTTTCAGACATGCAGGTTTCCTCACAATATTTTCCTTAAGCGTTAAAGCGATATTTAACTTTCTACAAAGCACACTACATCGAAAAGTCAGCAGTGCGTGCCTAAGAATCGAACTCGAGACCTTTGCGTGGCAGTTCATCGGTCTCCTAGGCTGTTTCTGTCTAATTTGGTGAATGCTAAGAAATATTACAAAACAGCAATCTGCTGTTGTGACATTTTATAAATGTTGATTATAGGTACCTACCTACCTTTTGATGATCCGACACCGCTATTTTTTTTCTTATACATCTAAGGTAGCAAACAAGCATACGGTCCATCTGATGGTAAGTGGTCACCGCAGCCTATGGACGCCTGCAACACCAGAGGCATCACTTGCGCGTTGCCGACCCTTTAAGAAAGAAAGAAGAGAAAAAGGAAGTGAGAAAAGTATGTTTAGCTTACATTACATTTTAGTTCCCCATTTAAGTATGTGTGTATGTAGGGTGTGAAGGACAAGAAAAACATCAATAAAAGTAAATATTTTATCGAATTCAGTATTATTTATTTATTAAGGATATCTTACAAAATATTTATTTTGCACATACAGAAAATGCATAGAAATGAAAAATAGTAGTAAATGTCAATAAAAAAGCGCTTTCCATAATAGCCAACAATTACGAGCCCATTCGCCTATCAAGGTTCGCACCGTAGGTATTTGTTAGGTTTCTTCTTAAAATCCACCCAAAAATAGGAGCCCCGCGAAGCGGGTATCTGTCTTTCTATGAAAGGAGCGAAAGTCAAGGGGCGGATGGGCTCGTAGCCTAACCAACACCTGAACTTTAAGTAAATATGCATCCTAATTTCCGATCTCTACTTATGAGGTATCAATTGTTACATATCAACAAAGATTTTTAACTATTAGACAATTTTTCCTCGATTTTGTTTTTTTTTGTATGTATTCCGTAGTCTTTGCCTACCCCTCTGGGAAACAGGCGTGAATCTATGTATGTATGTATGTACATATACATTTTACATCTACATTATACATCATACATTAAACTGTTCCTCTGCTGGATACAGTCCTATTTTCAGTATGAGAAGGGCTATGCCATAGTCCACCACGCAAGCTCAGTGCGGTTTAGCTGTTAGCAGTCATCACACATCTTTGAGAATATAATGGAGATCTCCCAGAAATGCATTTCCTATCGATGTTATCGTTCATCGTTGAATCGAGCGATAATTAACTATTTAATAATAGTGAGAGGTGTGTGCCGTAAGGTCGAACTTGAGTTATCTGCGTGGCAGGCCAAAAGTGTCCCCCTATACTTAAAGGTTTTGATAGAAATTCTGAAATATAATTGAAATTACATTAAACGTTCACATGTCGTGAAAATATCACAACTGCTCAATGTGATAAACTGCCAAACACTAAATATGATCATAGGTCATAATCTAAGATCATATTTATTGTGATCATGTTTAGGATATTTTCACGACATGTGATAATCTTAGAAAGATTTTCTAAATACAATAAATATACATACCTAGATTTCTTGTGAATTTAGCTGGCCTTTTAAATATTATTCCCTACCACCTTATGCCCGTAGTGTTGCCCTCGTACCCCACAAGATAAGAAGTAACCTATATATTAATTCAGGTTTGCCTGAGTACCAAGTTTCATCCAAATTCACTCAACGGTTTACGCATGATTGAATAACAAACATCCAAACATCTTCACAAAGTTTTACATTTATAATATAATCAACCAACCCCTTCTATGATACTTTTAGATTAATCAAAAAGTTTGCGGTATACTTACACGTAAATGTCAGATATAATTCATTTATTTTTGTCGGACTACTGTTATAGAATCCAACTTATACAAGTAACATCCGATAAATTCTCGTAAAACAAGAAATATATTAAATAACTGCTTTGACAAGAAAGGGTCATTTACATCAAACAGCAAACTACAACTGTCTATATGTCTAATACCTAAAATAGTTTCCCAAATTGATACCGTCTACAATGCCAATTTATAGGAGAAAACCTTTGAAACTGAGAGAATGTTGGGGACGGTATTCCGATATCAATGAATCTTAGCTCTGTTCGAGATCTTGAGACCCCAGGGCCGAAGCTGGGTCGTGACCTGCTTGCCAGGTGCAATTTAAGGCTTCTACATAACTCAGATTAATCATCGATGATCTATTTACATTCCATATCATAATTTTTCAAGTAAAACTCGCTAAGAATTAAGCTTTTTAACATGTGTGCGATTGCTATTCGTTACGAATAATCTAAAGATATTCGAGATTTCAAAGAAGATTACAAATAATATTAAGATATTTAGCATCTCACATGGTCTAAGATTTTAAGAACTAACTAAAACGTCTGATTGCTATGTCCACGTAATAGGGAGCCGAACCTATCACTGACTACTAGGTTTCCTAACAAACAAAACCACGTGACACTATGTCCGAATCAGAAACAATTTCAATCTCACGATTGCTCAAAACATAAACCGTAAAGTTTTTATTTTTATTTTATATAGCTTTCCTACTCCAGATCCGCTCAATAATTATTGATCACATTTTTCTTATATGTATGCCTAGCATTTCAAACAACATTTTATATTTCTAATATTATTGGAGAACAACCGAGAGACACCAATAACATGAAATCTTATAAGTTTATAGCACAGAATAATCCAAACTACGATATTAAACCGAATGCACTATTTAAAATCACGTTCACAAAACATTGTAGGTTAATTTTATTAGTCAGGTACCCACGCATTTATAAGATAAAATTATAAGTACTGTTTTACAAATTGCACACATAAAACTTAACTTATGCCCTAAGAACAACGTGGAGTCTCATTATACATCTTTTAATATCGTTCAACAAAGGATTATTTTACGTTGTTGGACCTAACGTGCATAATGTGTATGTAAGAAAGTTGTGAACACTTGAATAGACAACAATGACATTATTAGCTAATTATTCAAAGTCGTGTCGCGTCGACTGTCGTGCATAACGCGAGTGTGTCGGCGGCCTTAGCTGGACCACCCGAACACAGCTAGCCCGGTCCCGATCTGAACCAACACTTATTATTTTATTTTACGATCAAGGTGTGCCACTGAAGTTCAGATTACAGCATTCAAATTTATATTTTATTTGGAATCCATGTACTTATTTGGTTGTAGGATTTGTCGTGATTGCTTTTACACTACTCTAGCCGGTGAACCGGGGCTACTGGCCCCACGATATCGTTGGCTAGTATATACAGCTGTAAATGCGAAATTATAGATCTATCTGGTTATAATAAACTGAATATAAAGTGGTGATTTGTTTAATAGGTTCGACGACACGAAAATAGCAGTTGTTTGAGTACAGCAAGCGATAAAAAAAACACACACAGCAAATATTTGTATGTTCGATATACGCGTTTTGAGCTAAGTATATTATTGTTTGTTACACATCAAACTTTAAAGAGAGCGTAGGATGCAAGCAGCTTCGTCCGCTATGAAAATATTTAGGTGAGGCCTATGTTTAGCTAAGTATGCATACGACCAATGTGTTAACATGATGATAAGGGTGTATATTCCAACAAAATGTTTTATAATATTGCAAACCATGTGATAGTTATGTTTACCCCTTACTAGTACTAGTCAACTAAACATTTATAAAATTAGACTGCACGGACGGCATTAAGATGTAAGTAGGCACCTTGTCACTATTCACCTATCGAGTGTTACAGGTTCAATCCCGCATAAAATATATTACCACATACTGTTTTATGTGGAGATATTCTTAGTCTTTCAGCAGTATCGTTAGTTCAACATCTATAAACTTCCCGGGACAAAGTGGTTATCCTTAATAAGCGAATAGC
The DNA here is from genome assembly GCA_930367265.1 of Catocala fraxini. Classification (NCBI taxonomy): domain Eukaryota; kingdom Metazoa; phylum Arthropoda; class Insecta; order Lepidoptera; family Erebidae; genus Catocala; species Catocala fraxini. The sequence goes on along the minus strand of OV884035.1, from coordinate 11,823,559 downwards.
CTTAAACATACATTTACAAAATCTACAACATAACTAGTTTTAATTGACTTACTTAGCTAAATTGCCTTCGGTTAAAATATAAAAGGATTGTTATAATTATACATCAATCTTTACCCAGAGTATTGAGCTACCGTAAAACGAGAAAATACCGAATATTTGCTAATACACTCCGTAAATAATATTGCAGCCGCTGCCTCACGACATTTTAATGTATTATTCAAACGTTACAATACGTGTTAATGGTCCTCGATGAGCCCCAAACATAAATTTTAAAGCTTTTATCCCATTTTTGTTGCGTTTTGTTGAGCAATAGCCTCTGTAGGATCAACCCGTATATTTAATGACAACGCTGTGCCCGCAAGATTGTCGTAAAACACCTAAAATATATAACAGGCGTTTATATTTTTTTCAGCATGTGCAAATTTCATATAGGCTGGAATAAAAACATTTAATTAATTTGTTCAAACAGATACATATGATTTTCGCAGAACAATAACTACAGGAAGTCATTGTTCTAAGTATTATCTACTTGTTCTTGTAACACTGTGTTGTTTTTGAACAAATATTTATTTTATACCAAAAGGTATTTACTTTCCAATGCGCAATTTCTCAAAAGGCCAAGATACATGGATGCAACACCCGGTGGATATTAAATATTTTATTGGCTCAGAATGGATGTTTCATGACACGCGTTATAAAGGTTCAATTGTTTATAGTCCCTCAGTAAAACCAAGATAACTGAAAACGTTACTTTTACGGGTAACAAAGTTTCAAAGAAAATAAATATCTAGTGGCCACTTTTCTTCCGTGATTCACAAAGTTTACGACCAATCAATGCGTTTACACAAAGGTAAAAATATATCTTTCAATTGAAGAGAAGTAAAATTTGCTGTGAAATGTAACTGCTCATCTGGACTATATATACAACGGGATATAAAATTTACTACGTGTTTTGCCGAAACGATGTGTAAGTCTGTTTTTAGTGTCGATTTTACGATAAATAGCACCATTTGTTGGTGCCCATTAAGGCTTGACGACGCATAGAATGGGTACTTGAGATTGTGTGCGACGCTTTCTATGTGGATAAACTGCAGTTTCTAGTCGCACAATTGTTGTAGCCGTGATACATATGAGGCGGAGAAACAAACACTTTTAATGTGACTGCACTACACTACAGGCTACAAGTGCCACATGCGTGTAATTAGACATTTATACGAAAAGCATTAGCCAAGTTACGGCTTTAGACATTTAAGTGTTCCTGTCGCCGCCTGCGAATATTGAACAAACGTTTCATGACTGTTGTTTAGGCATATTACTTAGAATTACTTAGGAAATACAACAACATAAATGAAAATGAAGTACTAAAGAACTCAAGCATAATCAATTATACATATTCTGCGGTGAATTTCATTGTGGTCACAGCAACTAAACGAAAGCATTACTTTCCTAAGAAATACATAGTTTGCCACTAATAGGCTTGTAGATTTTGTTAAACGGATAATTATGATCATACATAGAAACATACATAACCTCACACCTATATTCTCGAGCAAGCAGACGTACATAACACCCACGTTGCGCTAGGTTTCGCGTAATAGAGGGTGAGCTTACTGAGAATTTTATTGGCAGGATACTTAAACATGAGACCTCATACACAGAACAATCTTAGATATCAAAAATGTTCTTCATTTTTATTTTAATTTTATGTTCTCACTCTTTATTAAAAATATCATGAAATGTACCGCTGTAACCTTATATTAAAGTATATCTACTGTACTGTTTTTTTATTTATTTATTTGGGAACTTATATAAAGTAATTATATGTCAGTCCCATTACAGCATTACCAGGTTATATAGCATCACATAAAAGATATTCACCAAGTACTTACATCTACATACATTAACTTACAAATGTGGACATTTGGCCAATTCGCAAACCATCAATGCTTTTTCAGAGGTTGGGTTACTGAGTATACTTTGTACTATACAAACATCCATACAACTAAAATTCAAATGATTTTTGATAATTGCTCTTTCACTGTTATTTTTAACACATTCCATCAAAATATGTTGAACATCATCTATCTTTGTTTTCTTTTTTCTTTATTACATATAAATACGTAAATATACTATAATATAAATAGTTTATAACATTCCAATCCGCCCAAGGTTTGCTTGTAGGATATTGCTGATATGTCATTATATTGATATAATTATGTAACCATAGTTACGAAAAATAGTACTAAACAGCCGAACAATGCCGAAATACTATGAACGCGATTCGACTGAGTATGTCAAATGCATGGTTGTGTGCGTGTAGTGATTTTTAATTTATTTAATTTATTTTTAAAGCATATTTTATACAAATATTAGGATTCGCCCCTCCTTCTCCATATAAACTAAACAATTTTCGTAAAAAGGGATACAAAGTTTTTGCTTCACGTATTAATATATAGATAATAATATCATACTCACTCATATTACAAATTGTATACTATCGCTATCAATCACGAACTCGTAAAAATATAACGTGTGAGCTCACTGTTCTTAGTAAGAACAGTTTTGCGTGCATTCTAAATACGGTAAGAGCACATAACTTATGATTTAAATCTTTGCCATTAGATACATAATTATTATTACTGAGTGATCTTAGCCACTAGATAACTAATACAAAAGATACGGATACACAATCCGAACACCCATTTTGTCTAGACTCAAAAGGCTAAGTGCGCAAGTGCCTCATGAGCAATTGTTTCAAGATTTATAGCACATAAACATTTGGCTGAAACTACGGGCAGGTAGTACGTTAAATGCACTTCCAGCGCATTATTGTCGCAAAGCTTACAGTCAACTACCTACTCTAAATTAAAATAATTGCTTTGTCGGACCATATAATGTTTTATTTTTGTCTTAAGTACGCCTCGTATTTGGCGTAGATCTATTGTTTGGACAAATACAGTTAACATATTTTACGTAATGCTTTTAACGCATCTAGAAAATACATTTTATCAATTATTATTCTGTGATTATACTTTTATGGAAATTGCTTGTACTGAAATATAATAAGGTCAAAATTACTTATAATATGCATTTTATGATTGATTGATATGTCTCTCAGGTCTCTTCCCCTAGAGTCGCCGAGTAGAAAGTAGGTAAGAAGGCTTAGATCGTCGATCCAAACGTACTTTTACGATCTATCAAAGGACATCACGTGTTACGTTTTTAGTCGATGATCAATGATGTATCTAGTAATATTTTCTAGGAGAGCCCATTCACAGGGATGGCCACATAAATATGATATGTAATGTAGATTTAAGTCAGCAAGCGGCCTTCTGAAGAATACACTTCATCTTAGTTAAGTTTTAAGTTTCTATTTTGTTTTTGCATGTTGTCTATCTGACAGTGCTATGCATATTAAAATTTGTAATTGGGGTAGCACATGCACTTTGATGATTTTCAATCATATGTAAATGTCTGTGTTTACCCTGTAAATATACCTAAATAAATAAATTGGTTGGGCACCAGATGATCCTTTATATTCGCCACTGTTTATGGTCGCCAGGGACTTTTATTTCCCATCCATTATCTGTTGCCGATTCTAATTACGGACTCCAAAATCTGTATAAAGTAGTTTAATTTCAATAGTAAGGCTATTAGGAGTGTCTGTGCATTGCATAGCTCAGGCTGCTCTATAACGAACTGAGATCCTATGTAACTTTTTATAATGCCAAATTTGTTTGTCAACACACCTAATATTAATTTTTATTACCTAATCCTAGAGATTGAAAAGGCAGGTTGACTAGATATAATGATAAATTCTTGCTCCACAAATCAATTATTCCCAACTTTTCTTTAGGAAGATGGTGAACTCTAGTATTAAGTCACCAAATTGCGCCTAATAGACTATAACAATGGCCTGGGTAGTTGGCGTGACTTTAGCCTGGCCACTGAATTGTCGTTAGGTATTTATATTATTTTTTGTCGCCTTTATCACCATTTTCTGTGTTAATTGAGACATTTGCACAGAAATTACTGACTGTTAGAGTATGAATGAAAGGTACAACGATAACGGTCTCGCTTCAAAGAGGCAAAAATTTAACCGCGCACACCTGACGCGAGGTTCTATGTTTTGTTGACATGCGACATGTTAAATGTTGCTTTATAGGGGTGAAGCACGATTTTATGTAGAACAAATTGATGGCCAGCATTGATATGAGGCTAAGGAGTGTTTACTTGGAGCTTGAAGTTTACACATCGACATATAGGTACATATGTACGTATGTTTACATAGTATATAATATCCTAACTTAATATTATAAATGTGAATCGGCATACACATTGTCAAGGGAACAGAAAAGAACTTAGAGTACCTCAAGTCCTTTTCTATTACGCTCATCCAAAAAAAGTACAGTTTCTAACCTAACCTAACGTACATCTAAGCGAGAAAAGCCGCGGGAAAATCTACTATATTATATAGCATTGATTTGAATTTTCTATACGACATTTTGATATCATAATTGTGGTCTGTACTTGTAGTTAAAAACTAGCTCTTCTAAGCCAACTACGTATTACGTATACAGGTGACGAAGTGTAAGTTTGTTACACCTCCGACTATCATTCCAGGTTATACTGGCTTAATGCTGGTATGATATTACGATAAAGGAAACAAGTAAAAATGAATAAATTCTTATTAAATTTGTTCTGTTCTCATGAAAGTAGGTAGTTGAAAATAAAGTACCCAGCGTTCATAAAACATTTATAAAATATTTCTTTATATTTTCAAAGCAAATTATTTTAATATCTACTTTCATTTTAATTAGGCTGAACATAATTATTATCTCTAAACGACTGTTATCATTAGAGATGTAATTAAGGCTTTTTGTTCTTCTGTCTTTGTCGTTATTATAATAAAATATTCGATTCTGTACTACGCAAATTAGTTTTTAGTATTTTATGTTACTTAACACATAAAACTTTATCATACCTCATTATGTGTCAAAGGCCTAGCGTACGGTAGGTGCAAGTGTATAAGTATGTTTTTGGCTAGCCTACTGTGCTATTATCGTCAATCAGAAATAAATTCAGACCTTGTCATACTCGCAGAAAACCATCTAAAGATGATAGCTGGCGGCCTCGATGGCGTAGTGGTTAGTATAACCGACTGTCACGCCTGATGTCGCGGGTTCAATCTCCGCACAAGTCAAACGTTTGAGTGCATGGTCACGGATGTTTGCCTTGTTCTGGGTGTTTCTATGTATAATATGTATGAATTTACAAAAAAAAAGCATATGTATGTTGATCATATCCATTGTCTAGTACCCATAGTACAAGCTCTGATTAGTTTGGGCTAGATGGTGTTGCGTATGTGATAGTTTTTATTTTTTAATATGTCTAGTAGAATTATTTGAACTTCGTTTGAACTAAATAAATACGTGCATGATCTTACGCCTCTTTCCCTGAAACAGACTCTGACTACCCGTCAGAGGTATATTTCGCGAATTATATTTTAAATCTCACGTAATATAGAGTGAGCCTATTATTGTCTACTGGACACATTGCCAATTCTGTGCTTACTGAGCTTGCCCGACCCGCAAATCAAACACGAGACCTCATGCACAGCAGTGGAATTCACTACGGTTGCACCACCGCGACATTCTACACATAGGTTTGCAAAACTATTACATAAGTAACATGTTAAATAACAAATTTATTACATTTTGTGTGTACGACCAACAACTTAATAATTTTGAAACACGAGTTTACTTACGAGTCTATCTAAACATGTTTAAATATATTTTATGGTTTGTAACTAAATATTTAACAACTTTTAATGCTGAATTAAGACTTACAATCAGAAAAGCTCATAAGCAGTAAACTGCCTTACAACGTAACTTACTCGTAAATGCTTATTTGAGATGATTAGCTTATATTTAGTACCACTTCAAAAATACTTACGTTAAATATTTGTTGAAATACATATGCGTTTACATTTCATGCGCATGAATGTATATATTATCATGTGGTATAAATACCAACGCCATTTTCTACTAGTTAACCTTAAAACCCTTACAGAAATATGGTTTGATGTTTCATGTCACCGCTTGACTTCACGAAAAGCGCTGCGGGCGATCGCCTTGCCACTACCGTCATGCCGAGTATTGTGGGTTCAAATACCACACGGAACTTTATGCCTATTAATTCTAACTAATATTATAAATATGAATGTTGTTTGTTACGCTTTCAAGTTTTAACTACTCGACCGATTATCATGAAATTTCGCAAACATAATGAAATTTGTCAAGGATATAGATAAGGACATAGGAGACATACCATTCATCCAGAAAAAGTACAGTACCCGATAGATAGAAATTTGTCAAAATAGATTAACGCGAGCAAAGCCGCGGACAAAATCTAGTTGTAATATATTTTTTATGTCCCCGAGATACAGGGCTGAAACCCTAGTGTGGGAGTTACCTATTTCAAAAGCAGCGATAGCTCAGTGGAGAGACCAACAGACTGCAATGCAGAGGGTCTCGGGTACGAACCCACTTCGTGCACCACTGACTTTCGGAAGTTATATGACTTTTCAAAATTATGTGCATATTGATTGACAGTTATCGCCTGCTCCGTGCCTCGGAGAGCACGTTAAGCCGTCGGTCCCGGCTGCCATGAACATCTATGGCAGTCGTTATTGGGAGAGTGTCGACACAAAAGATCCCACTGGGTCGAAGTGTCGCCGGTCTGCACTGACTGGCCCCCACATAAGATACATACCTATTTCAAACATAAATAACAAATTCATCGTCACCATTCTAACGCTAGCCTGGCGTCTCGATTAGTAAAGTATAGGCGACTATCATAGACCCATTTTATAAGGTATTGTTTATAAAAGACTGCCTAAAGTGTCTCAATGCTAGGCAACTCTGCGTCACCTTAGGTAAAGTGCAATGCGTCTGGAGAAGGTCATAACATGGCTTAAATAATTGTCTACTCTCGCACTATGATGACTAAGATTCAAGTTAATGAACGAACTGAAGGATATAGTGTTGATACTACAAATTTAGCACATTCAAAATTATCATAACAGTTAAACATATTGATATAAAACTATCATATCAATATATAAAAGACTCATTAAAATAACTAATTACAAAAATACGTGGTGATTCATGCATCACGACCTTTTATCGAGAGTAGTAGTAACCTTATAAAAGTAGTACCTAAATTCAGATCAGAAAAACTAACTAAACAACAAAGATAAAAATTGAAATCTATTTTCATCTCACTTAATTATTTTCCCAATCAAAGAATCCAGTAACTCCTTAATCCAGCCAAACTTATTACGAAACAAATAATAAACAAAATCGTTCCAAAATATTTTTGTCTCAGCGATTCTGTGTAACGTTTACATTGTCTTTTGTCATCAAATAAACAACGCGATCACCAGAACTAAGTAAACGAGTTCTCTTCCCTTTCGCACGTGAAAATCGGATTTGTTTAATTTATTGCCTTGTCTCGAGGCAGTGGGAGATACCACGGTTACTTAGCTCTCGACACCTCATTGTAATAATAGGATCTCTAGGAGGATTTAAATTGAATTCTGTTGCAGGGACCTTCTCAAATGTATTTAAGTCTGCCTTGCCGAAAATGTGCCGTGATGGAGAACATTTTGTTTTGTACGCTGCGTTGTATTTTGGAATAACAATTTGTTTTTGTTAAATTAAAATAAGATGACTTTATTGGGTGCGACTGAAGGGTTTTATTTACATTTGTGCTTCAACAGTTGGTCCTTTGACATTAATTCGGTTCATCGACTGATAACAAAGACCAGGATTCGATTGCCAGCTCAGGAAGTGTTGTGGGATGTTTCTATTCCCAGTAGTAGCACGCAACTTAGAAAATTAAATAAGTCCGGTAGCTGGCAATAGGCTCGTCCTCTATGACATGGGATGCAAAATTTTAGCTAATGAAATGTTGGTGTATCAACAGTTCTGCTTGTCGTTTTCGGGAATATACTTACAAAAAATGTCTCATGCCTATGGATATATGTATTAAATTCATGCTGCAACTGATAATTTCTTAACAACAAATAATAATAAATTCTTCTTTTAAAAAACAAAACACGTGACACGAGCATTTATCCGGAGATCTTTATACACATCAGTCGCATTAACTTAGGAAGCGATCCTATTTTTGTCTACCAGACACAGTTCCTAATCCATATCCAATAGATGGCTACTAAGAATGTCACAAAAATCTATCTTTATGCGCTCTGCGACTCTAACACGAGACCTCATGCACAGATACCTTCACTACCGCTGCGCCAACGAAGCAGGTTTATTTTAAATTGCAATAAGTCGATCATTTTAATAACTTTTGACACGTTTACAAAAACCCCTTAAAAACCTGCGCTGATATTTTAGAAAAGTGAATTTTCAACGAACGCTGTAACGTAATATCCAAGTGATACGTTAAGCATTTAGTCGAGGCACGTAATTACATAGGTATTTCACACACGTTCCTCTGTTTCTCATGTCAGGTCAAACTGAAGGGTCTAAGCGATCGCTCAACGTTTATTTTCGTTCCGAAGTCAGCTCTTTTGCACCCTTGTCTACGCGTGATACATTGTTGAGGGGTAAATGAAATACATTCTACTTTTGCTTTTTTATTAAAAAGTACAGCTGCCGTACTGTCGATGTTATTATTGAGTTTTACTTTGTAATATATGTTCTGCATGTTTTTTATTAAGTTCATTAGCATTGTTTATTATTGTCTGATTGTAATAGATAAATCGCTCATTTATTATACAGAAAACATATCAAGGCTGTATTAGCTCTATGGATTGAGTATTTGCATTTGAATAATTGCGGATTCCAATCTTAATCATTTGCACAGTATGTTCCTCCATTTTACTCTATATTAAAATAGTCACCAGTGATATATTTTTTTTTCTATAGGTGAAGAAACCTGGAATATAGCTAGATATATGCGGATCACACAATTTTTATCCCCCACAATAACGAACTGATAGAGACGAGGTGACCACTTAAATTACTGCATCAAAGCTGTAGGCATTTAATGTGCATCAAATTTTTTTCTTGCGGAATTCTTTGACGCTTACCCCTCCGCTGGGGCGGACGGAGGGGTTATGTCGGACTCACCGGAGTAAAGATGGTGAGTGACATCCCGGTAATACCGACTAAACCCACCACGGTGTTCCTCGACATAACCGCAATCGACGGGGTCGCGCGAATCACTTTCACATGCAATCGCGACCCCGCCGAGGTTTCGGCCCGCCGTATGAAACAACAGGCCACTACACGAAAAGACCTACCCTATGGTCACTTCTAAATTTTAACCCTACTGTCCCCTTGAGGGGGGACGGGCACACGACACAGAGACGTGCGTGGGAGCATGCACGTTGCCTCTCGAACCTGGTGCTGATCGGGTGGCGAGCAGGCCCACGAAGCCTGCCACCCCCAGGTCAAACCTCAGGGAGGCTGGAGGTCATCTCACGGCCTTCGACGCCGTGTCCTTAACACCGTCGCGGCAGTCGCCACAGTGATAACAACTGGGTGTCTCTTGCTGGCCTATGTGACACAGGAACTGGCCAAAGCAACTGTGGCCAGTGTACCTGTGTCAGCCGGAAGGTGAGGGCGCCATGCCGCCTTTCCAGCCACTCCTCAAATACGGGCCTTACCGCCACGATCGTGGCGTACCCGAAGGTGCATCTACTTGTAGTATGGGCATTTAACTAAGTTGGATACAACTTTTTTTTAAAACTACATGTATATAATAAGGGCAAATTACTGATAATATAGAAGGCATGTTTCAAAACAACATGGTAGCAAAAACAATTCTTTAGTTCGCCAGATGATAAGTGCTTACCGTATAACACCGGGGGTATTCAAACTCCGTCGCTAAGAAGCACTGTTTATACTGCCTGCGCAAGGGATACCTATTACTGGTCCGCTCTTGATCACATTGCAAGGAAGATGTTAATACTATAGTATCAATCTTTTTTCAAGACAGTCTGCCCTGCATTTAGCTAGATAATAGGGAACGAACACAAAGCATTCAGTTGCACTTTTACCAACTTTGCGCCAACTAAGCGGCTGGTTTTCGTCTATGATATCGGCATAAGCATCGAGGCATGCCCTGAAAACTATCTAAAGTTAAGTTTATGATGTCATACCTTTATGAGGAGGAAAGAGGTGAAAGTAAAAAAGGAGAGGAGAAAATAAAAACAGAAAATGTAACGAAAAAAAGTCAGCTATGCTGAACACGTCCATAAGAGTCGGCTGATTTCTGCGTCACGTACACAGAAAAGAGAACTTTTATTACTTCCGAGTGGCGTAATTGTTATGGAGAACCGGTTGCCCTTATTACTCAACTTTGTACTTAGATGGTAATGAGTGTACTTGATAGTACCGCACTAGTTGAATTTTTTTTTTTCGTCTTTATGAAGGCAGTAAAGACCAATGTTTGAACAATCATGAGGGCAATGGAAACATCATGTAACCAATGTTGGTACCAATGATATGGACAATGTTACATCCAAAGATCAATAACAGTAGAACTATTCGAAGACGGTACCCTCCTTACCCAAACTCAAAATTCTTCGTTAACATGCGCCGACATGAGAATGCTTGTGGAACTTATGAGATGACGATAGTTTGGTGTATTATATGAAGACAAAATACTGTATATACAACAAAGTGCCACTTTATTTCTTGAATTTATCGAAAAGTATATGATTCATATTTATTTATTTAAAAAAGACAACTCTCGCTCTATGAATAATTCCTGTGTCGCGTGGGATTTTACAAACATTCAAACAACGAACACAAAGGACACCCAGCCTCGGAACAACCATTTGTGGAGCACACAAATTGTTGTCTATGTGGGATTCGAACTCACAACACTCGGTACTGAGGGAGCGGCGAGGCGACGACTTAAACCACTACGCCATCCGTGCAGTCAAATATCGTATAATAAATATTTCGTGAGCTACCTTGGAGATTAGCTAGCGCTTGTAATCTCTATTTGAGTTATATGCGGCGTCGTATACAAAAATAACGAGATTGGTGTAAAAACCCAGGATTCAATCTCTTCGTCTTAAATGTAAAAGTAATAAAAAGAAATGACCTTTATATCTCGGGGGTCTTTTGACCCACAGAACGCATATTCAAACTCAACCGATGTATGACCCTAAGGTGTCTGCACACCAAGTTACAAGTCAATATTTTCCATTTAAAATACATGTGACCTTGTGACCCCTATATCTCGGGGGTCTTTTGACCTACAAGGCCCATATTCAAACTCGACCGAGGTATGACCCCAAGGTGTCTGCACACCAAGTTACAAGTCAACATTTTTCCATTTAAAATACATGTAACCTTATGACCCCTATATCTCGGGGGTCTTTTGTTCCACAGGGCCCATATTCAAACACGACCGAGGTATGACCCCAAGGTGTCTGCACACAACGTTACAAGTCAATCGGTCCAGTGGTTCCGGAGTTATGCCTGTCACTAACACCGATTTGTAACTAACACACAGACCTACATAGTGTTTTCATTAACAGCTTCGAAGAAGACTCAGAGGTTAATATGTGAAACTCGGGTTTACGTAAACGTTAAGTCTCGTTACAACACTTTAGGATGTAAAGACCACAGAATAGCTAATTACGGCGTAATGACATCATAACATTCACAGATACGAGAATGATGCTATATATTTTATTACTCTGTGTTAGTACCAATAAATAAAAGATTAAGTTTTACTTGGCTTAGTTAGCAGTCGCTAGAATTGTTATTCTCTTCGTTTCCTAGTAATAATAATATTATATGTTACTTACTAGTACTTCGACAACATTAACATTCGGTAAGATAACTGAAGTTGTTCATATTCATTGTAATTGTCTTAACGGCAGATAAAATGAAACTTATGAAACATACAAACTAATGTTTGCTCACGACTTTGCCCGCGTTACTTTAGATTTGATCAATAAATTTCTATCCCTTAGGAATAGTACTTTTTACTGGTTGAAAGGTATCTTTGACAACAAGTATGTGAAATTTCGTAATTATCGGTTGCAGTCAAGAAGTAAAAGCGTAACAACAAACAAACACACATTCGCATTTATAATATTAGTTAGAATTACAACATATATATGTAGAAAAGACTACTGAAGTTGCCTTTACAAGGGTTGTAGGAGGTATTGAAAACTTAAGAGCACCTACATTTATATTGAGAGCGGTTCGTATTTTCTGTTCCGTGGGTACGCCACGTAGGAACATGTATTATAATAAAAAGTTATAGGTACTTATAGTTAAGTGCTACACAATAGTTAGCAATAATAACATGTTAATACATTTTTTTATTTATTTATTTTTAATCTTTATAAACTTTATAGCAATTTGATTTATTTTATTTTAGTTTATTTATTGATAAGGCACATTAACAGAGTAAACATTCATTGACGTTACATTGTGTAATGAAAGGTGCTAGTCACAAGATTTCGAAAGGAATTTTTGTCACTATCATGCTCCTATTGAGGTAGTAACGTACCTACTTGATTGTCCTGTCGACTTATATCATGAAATTAGCAATGCATTACGAGTTATGCTTTTTTAAGGAAACCACAAAAGACAGACTTTGCGTAAAATTACGTAAAGAAGATGACACTTTCTAACTCATGATATCATCAGTCGCTACGCTAGATTTACTGCGATTATAATCAAATTTTGATTTTCATATTTTCTGTAGCCAATCCGCAGACTACGGTTTGTCTAGTATATGATTTAAACCCATAACATTCAGCGCAACCAACGGCAGCGGCGAAGCAATCTCTTTTTCGCTACGCAATACTTACGACAAATATTCTTATACTAAACTGTTATCTGCACTAATACTTACAATAATAATTTAATTATATTTTAACTTGTTAAGTCTTGGAATGTCAGACATAATTGAAATCTTATGTGTCTGGCCGCCGATTTGCCACTACGACTAAACATGATTTTAGTTTCAATCATATGTCCACTACTGAACAGAGAGCTACGCGCTAGTCCGTTGTCGTCCTTTATATATTTATATACACATTTTCGTTACGTCCATCACATAATACAATGTGTGTAGAGATGTTCCCTTTGTCTAGCATTGCGAACCACTGGTATAGCTGCGGGCACTCGACACTGAGCAAACTTTGCTTCTCTCATTATATTAAGAAGAAACCAGCTGTAACAACTAAGATGTAATGTTATATACACAAGGATAACTGAAATAGTTAATTAAATTTGATAGCTCTGTGTTCAGAGTTACGTTAAGTAAATCTTGTGTTATAAAACTTGTTCTTCGTTCTACAATTAAAAGGAATAATGTAATGGACAGGTTAGTTTTACACTAGGATTCTATGGTGCAGCTCAGAATTGCATTATACTAGTATTTATATGGGACTTCTCTTTAACTAGGTGCTTAGATATGTATGCTGAATGTACATACTTATCCAAGTGACTATTTATTTTATACAAAAATTTTGCAGTGGCTTTGCAGGCTTGGTTAGTAACAGTACTTTTTTCTGGATGAAATCCTTTTCTGTACCCCTGACATCGTGTATGCGCTTTTCGAATTTCGTGACAATTAGTCGAGTAGTTAATACGTGAAAGCGTAACAAACAAACAAACTCATATTCGCATTTATAATATTAGTTAGGTTACAAGATTTATTAAAATATTAATAACCTTAAACCCAACTAAGCAGCGGCGTAAACAAACAACACACCGAAGGGTGAGAGGCGTAGTGCGGGAGTCGGCGCATATATAATTTTTAACTTATGATAATTATTACGTCCTTTAGCAAAAACAAATCCATTCGTAGTCGATAAACAATTAGTTTTAAGCGTTAAGGTTAGTAAAATAAGGTTTAAAGTGGCGCGCACTTGGTGGCTCATATCCGAGCCGGTAACAAATATACGGTACAAATATAGCGCCTCGTATGCGAGCCTCTGTTAAAGGGTAGGCTAAAATACGATTTTTGCAAAATTTTTTGTGTTGTGTAAAAGATGCTAGAATAAAAGTTGTTAAGTAAGCGATAAATAAGCCACAGGGAAAGGGTTGTTAGTAATTTTAATCAGCAACAAAATTTATAAGCTGTACATATTTTACTATGTGTCAACGTACAAATATATACTTTCTCAGGTTTGGGGGTCAGGAGGTTTCTCTTCAAAGGTTTGACGGAGTTGTATTACACCCAGATTTTGCCAGATATGGTTTTACTTTCCACATAAAAGCGAGTCTATTGCCGTCTACGGACCATAGTTCTAGAATCTTTGCTACAACTTAGAATTTCTTGACAAGAGATCACAAAAATATATAAAATCAAGCCTATAAATTAAGACTGAATAGTTAGAGATCACGCAAGTATAGACTTCACCAACAATTACCAAATTGACGACCTCGGTGGCTTACTGTTTAGTGTAACCGACTGCCACGCCTGAGGTCGGGGGTTCTATTCCCGCACAAGTCAAACATTTGTGTGCATGAACATGGATGTTTGTCTTGGTCTGGGTGTTTCTATGTATAATATGTATGCATTTACAAAAAAAAAAAATATAATTGTATGTTTATCCTTTGTCTAGTACCCATAGTACAAGCTTTGCTTAGTTTGGGCTAAATGATGTTGTGTGTATGTGATAGAATATTATATTACATAATATATATTGTATATATTACTTATAATTTGAACGCCCTCCTAAAAGGCAGAAAGCCTTTTGCCATGTATTACGCCTAGTTGCGGACGCCATCTTTACACTGAATGTTTGACCGAAGAACTCTATTGTAACACTCATAAGGCATTTCCTTACGTTGTTTTCCAAAGTACCTGTGACTAAGTGGCTCGTAGATTTCCCACGCTGTAGGGGGGTATTCTACCACTGCTGATTGCAGTGCAATGTACTCTTATCATAATTGAAATATCCCATTAAAAAGTAGTAAGCTGTGCGTTTTAAGTCACCAGTCGCCATTAAGTGTTTCTCATTATAGGTTGGGTACTTCAAGCCATTCTATATAAATAGTTAAATTAAAAACATATACTTACAGTTATATGTAAATATTATAGGAACAACATAAGAAACCGTAAAATGAACCAAAGTAAATGGCTTACAATATATAATGCATGGTGCTATTGGGAATCATCCCAATAGCACACAAAACTAATAATAATAGAACGTTTTGTTATTACCATTAATATAAAATGTAAGTATACATTATAGTTGCCTACCGTATTGATCTCTTGGGATAAATTTGCAAAACGCTAATGGATCGTTAGTTTACAGGTTCAATATCAGTTGGTTTTTCTATTATATAACAGACTCTGCTTACGCTCTAAAGATATACAGGAGAAACACAAAGTACCAATAAAAAAATCGGTGTCGACATTTTCCTAGTAAGCAAGTCATTATGTTTTAAAATTAAACTCTGTAATTTTTTATATGATGCTATACAATCCTTATAACTAGTTGACCACATAAATAAATATGGTATTGTACTTACAAGGGGAATTTACAATAGCCCTTACATTCCAAACCTAAACTTAGTACTTACACTGCCGGTCAAAAGTTTGAGACCACCTACATCAAAGTTGCAAATGGATGTAAAACTCAAAATAAAAAGCTAAACATGAAAGGATTTATTGTGATATTTATTAAGTATGGCAAATGCAATTAAATATAAATAAAAAATATTAAATATTTCGACAATTTAACTTAAAATATATGTTGACAAGCTAAACAGCTTTTTCATCAAAAAACCCTCCCTTGCATTGAATCACTTTGTTGACAAGTCTTGGCATGCGGGCAATCAATTTGTCGATTGTTTCTTGTGAAATATTGTTCCAGCTTTCTTGCAATGCTCTCCACAAATCTTCTTGTGAGCTGGGACAACAACTGCGCACGTTTCTGTCCAGCTCTTCCCACAATAGTTCTATAGGGTTAAGGTCGGGGCTCTGAGCGGGCCACACCATGTTTTTTAACACCCCTTCTGCTTCTTTTGTATCTAAATAACCCCGGCATAATTTGGAGCTGTGTTTAGGGTCGTTGTCTTGTTGGAAAATAAAGCCATCTCCAACTAGCCGAAGTCCCGATGGTACAGCATTACACTCCAATATTGCTTTGTACTGCTCCTTTTTCCTAATTCCTTCGACTCGTACCAAATCTCCAGTTCCACGGCTCGAGAAACAACCCCAAACCATAACGGAACCACCGCCATGCTTCACTGTGGGCAGGACACAGTCTGGCATCATCTTTTCCTCGGCACTCCGCCGAACAAAAACACGTCTTTTGCTCCCAAACACTTCAAATTTGGACTCATCTGTCCAAAGAACTCTTTTGAAGTCTTCTTCACTCCAGTCTCGATGGGTAAGGGCCCACTGCATTCTCTTCTTTTTGTTTTGTGGCCTTAAGAGAGGTTTTCGCACTGCTACGCGACCAAATAACTTAGCGTCTCTTAGTCTTCTTTTCACTGTGGTCAATGACACAGGTGTAGACCGGGATTTGTTCACTTCAGCGCGGATTTCTGGTGCTGTCAGGCGTCTATTCCGCTTGCTTGTTACCACGATAAACTTATCCTCGCTAGAAGTGGTAGCTCTCGGCCTTCCCGACCGCGAACGATCTTGATTATTGCCAGTCTCCTTGTATCGGGTTATTGTGTTATGAACACAAGTCTTCGACAACTTGAGCTGAGTAGCAATCGCACGTTCAGATTTGCTTTCGTTGTGTAAAGCAATGATGACAGCACGAGTTTCACCGCTAATTTGGCGTACTTTTCCCATAATGAGATGTCTTCACTGTAAGAACGACGAGCTCGGACTAACCAAGATTAAGAAATATTTACTCCATGGAAACTCAGGTGTTCACAGTGTTTTAGGAAGTTAAAATTTCCTAAAATTCTGTTAACACAAAACAAAGCCCAAATAATGAATAATAGTCAGGTAACAATAATATTACAATGACTTTAGCGCGCGGTCCGCACGCGGCGCCCATTGATGTTTCTAGACAAAAGACCTTTGTACGATGATTACATAAAATTAAATAGAAATAATGACTTCGAAAAATAGTTAAATATCCATTGTATATGCAGGTGTTCAAATTAATTGTTTATCATATGTATTTTTAACAAATTTTATTGTGAAACAATATTTTAACTTGTGGTCTCAAACTTTTGGCCGGTAGGGTACATTGTGGTTACAAATAAAACGACATTACACACGAAAACTCAAAGAAAAAGCAGGTAAAATGTCAAACAGCCTGTATAACTAGTGGTGCAATGCTTTCCACTGTTATCAGTGGCTATAAATATTCAAGTAGTGAAAAGCTAATAGGTCAATAAGCTGTTCGTTGGATGGTTATTACATTGTTATGAGGTAAGTCACGCTTGACCTGGCCTGTTTGATTGAGCAATTTTCTTCGACAGCATGCTCACACAATATGATTAACACGTTGCTCTACATAGAACGACGTTATTATTTGTAATTATTTTTACGCCAGATTAATCGTTATGTTGTGTAGTGGAGTATTTTTGTGGCACGGTATTAAGTAATGGATGATTCATATTACTTTGTTCGAAGTGAGCCGCGTGAGGCCGGACTAAAGTCGTGTTCACGTAGAAGATATTGTGCCGATGTTAACCAAGACGTTCGTTTATGCGTAGTATTATTAGTATTATTACCTATGTTTGACTTTTGTGTGTTTTCATAGATGAATATAAATGCAACCTTGATGCATTTTGAGTGGGTAAAAAGCAGCGATAGCTCAGTGGGGAGACCAACAGACTGCAATGCAGAGGGTCTTGGGTTCGAACCCACGTCGCGCACCTCTGACTTTCGGAAGTTATATGACTTTCGGAGCAGTCGATAATTGACAATTATCGCCCGGCTGCCATGAACATCTATGGCAGTCGTTATTGGGAAAGTCAGTACCCGCTAATATCCTGACACTGGTCCAGCCTTAGGGTATCGTTAGCCTTCGGGTTGCGGAGGTCAGGTGGCAGCCGCTCCGTGTAAAAACTGATATCCAGTCAAATCCGGTTAGACCAGAAAAGCCGACCCCTGACTTGGGAATAATAAAGGCTAAGAGAGAAGAAGAAGACCTGCATCTGTGAAAACCGATAGCTTGCTTTATTCGTGTTGCCTCTTCTAATGCCCTAAACCGGTGTTACCGAAGTTCGGTAACTTCAGTCGAGGCAGCCAATCTTAACCGACCATCTGCGCAGCAGGTATTATAGTGTAAAATTTTGTGTGTGCAAGTACAAGTGCACTCTTTATGCCCTAACTCTCATAATCCGACGAGACGGCAATCCGACGCTATAAAAGAGAGATCAGGCGCAAAGCTAACGACTTCACGTGTGTTACGAAGATGTACAACACCGTTATCATCTTGACTCCGGGCTACTATTAAATACTTTTACAGAAGAATACAATAACATTTTTTAGCACGACCCAGAATTCAAACACGGCCTCATGCACGACCGTGTTATTTACTACCGCTGCACCACCGAAGCAGTCGCTGCGTGAAGTGTCACAAAACTTTTCGCCACCTAAGTTTTAACTCCCATGTCCTACTATGTGTTACTACGACATTATATAACAGAAAGCGTACCTATAGTATATTTTTAAATTAGGCATATATGACTATAATAATACAACACATTAATTGACAACTTTTGAGTATTCTAATGCAAACTAGATATATAGCGTCTACGCATGCACAATTGCACTCCTCATTGGCCACTCATATTCCAAACACAAAGCAATAACTTTATGTCTACGTCATTGTAAAATTATGTTCAGGCGATAATAATGACAACCTGTGCTGATTAAAATCCATTGTATTTATATCAGATTTGTATACAAATAAACAGTCCTCTAAAAGTGATCAAAGTGTATTAAACAGGACTTTAAATGCCTATTCTATGCGTAATTACTGTAATCTCTGGAGCACCGAATGCGTAGGCCAACTACTTAAGTAGTTCGTAGCGATCGTTAGGGCTATCGCACCCACGGACGACGTGCTATCTACGTGAATACACCCTTACAAAGTCAATTGCCTCCGTGGCACAGTGGTAGTGAATGCGACTGCTGTGCATAAGGTCTCGGGTTTAAACGGAGGTCGGGCCAACAAAAAAGTTATTGGGTTTTCTATTAAAAAATCTCCATATCAGCCCGGCGTTAGGAAGTTGGCCGTGTTAGAAACCCCTGTGCCTCAGAAAGCACGAAAAATCATTGGTGCTGCGCTTGATCTGTCTCCGGTCGTGTCGAATTACCGTCCCATCATACCATCAGAGCTAGGGAACAGAGAGTCCACTTGTGCTTGCGCACATACTTGTGCACTATAATATCACCTGCGCAGATGACCAGTCTCCGTTAAACTTGGCAGCCGTGGCCGAAATTCGGTCTGGAGGATATTATTATTATTACAAACTTAAACATGCCGTTAACACTCATTTTAATGTGAATTTATTTGTAATTTTTATTTGTATATTTTATTGTACAAGTTTGTATTACTCTAGAGTTATACAAACTTTGTATAACATAATTATCTTTACATACATAGACTTACGCATGTGTCCCCGAAGAATAAGAAGCCGAGTACTAATATTATTTTTAGTATTAATATTATTTTTTGTTTAATATTTTAGTAGTCAGTAATATGCGGTATAATGTTTGCAACACATTGTGTGTAAATTAGGTTGTAAAATACAGGAAAAATGAAATTAAATGAAATGGTTTGTATTAGTACTATCACGAAATGCATCGATAAAAAAATACAACCAATTTACAAAAACAAACAAAACCTACAAATATTTTTTTCTAAAATTATAATATAGCGGTAATATAAAAAAAGAAACGACCTTTTAGTTGCTTAAGGTAAGTTGTTGCTTGGCCGTAAGGTATCTGCCCTTAGGCTCAAGCCTTTGCCTGAGCCTAGCAACTACATTCTTAAAGCGTAAAGCGTAGCTTTACTAAATTCAGTACATTTTCACGTTCATAAGTGTAAGTTTGGGACCTAAATGAATAAATGATTATTAACTTTAAACCTATTGAGTCGCAGAGGCATTCCGGACACAATCCATTTTTAATTATGTCTGCTCTTTTAGGACTTGAGATTAAGTATTTCTAACCATATTTTCACCAGCTAAGTTTTTAAGTCCAATCCCGTGCTACTAATGACAATTTCCTAAAAGAAACACAAAGTAACACTGAAACTATGGTATCGAACCTGGGACACCATAATCGTACGCAAACGTAGACCACGGAACCAATAATCATAACGCAACAATATCTTTTAAGTTTGTCATTTCACAATATCAGATTATACAAAAAGATAGGAATGGTTCTATTTCTTGTGCTTAGCTTCATCTCGGCATGTTATGAATTTTACTATTTTAAATAGTATATATATATAACTATCTATGCAGTAACCACTGGATACCGCGTACGAACCCCCCACGTAGGCAGACACTACTAATAGCACGCGGAGTAGAACTATAAACACCAGTGTTCGTGTCAGTTGATTGAAGAGGCCAGTAAGTATGAATACCGCTCTTACTTTAATCACACCTTACAGTACACGAAGCTATTTAAAACCAAGAATACAGCAAAATATTTATTACAAATGGTAAAAGCTAATGAGCATTTGTTAGTGTCCAACACAAAAGAGGAAAGCAAAATGAATTTGAAATGTAAATACAATTTATGACTAACATTATGAACAAAGGAAATATCGAGAAACAAATCCGTCATCGATAATAAATTCTTAGTGTAAAACGTTCTTTGAAAGGTGCAAGTTAAGGCTAGCTTCGACCAAAGCTAAGACGGACTGGACGTAGATTTCTCAACCAATGAAACAGGGTATGCAACACCACACGGTGGCCGTACGAAGTAAAGTGAAGTTTTAACGACAGCCAATTGGTCGAAAAAGCTTTACTGAGCTGCAGTAGAAACCGGCCTTTAGTATCGTTGGATAAATCAAACAATATGCCTTCATGGTTATTGACACTCGACGACACGACTCGAAATTATACGTTAAGCTTGAATACTCGGACATTGCAAATAGTTAGCGTAAATTGTTTCTATACCAATAAAATATGACGAGAACCTTATATGAACTCGGTATTTTTGTTAGGAAGCAAACTAAGTAATATTAAATATATGGTGCGAACAGAATTTTACTATTCTGAGAAATATTGAGAATAGTATTTCCATTTGGAGTTATTATAATATTGTTGTTTTAGTACAACACCAAAGACTGTAACGAGTGAGTGAGGGACTGTTTTTACCCGACTGCAGGGAAAGGTAATGTTTTTCGCGCCTATCTTTCTTGTAATTGTAATTATGCTTCACTACAATA
Source organism: Catocala fraxini (assembly GCA_930367265.1). Taxonomy (NCBI): domain Eukaryota; kingdom Metazoa; phylum Arthropoda; class Insecta; order Lepidoptera; family Erebidae; genus Catocala; species Catocala fraxini. The sequence goes on along the minus strand of OV884035.1, from coordinate 11,802,153 downwards.
ATATAACTTTGACTTAGACGTGTTTAGGGTTCCATGCAATAATGGTAAAATAACCATATAAAAGAACTTGCACACTATAAATAATTATTAGTTTACTACTTTTGGAGTTTTAATAAAAAATATTAAAACGTAATGCATTTTAAATTTGATCGAAGTTTAGTTTTGGTTAATGTACCTAATTAGCACTGTTATGAAAATATCAGCAATTATGGATTATAAACAAACTTAGTTAAGCGGTCAATATTTAAGTGGAGCAAATGTATGACTACTTCTATAAGGCGTTAGTGGCGCAGCAGTGATTTATGCGAGTGGTGTGCATTAGGCTTTAAGTTCGATTCCCGTGTCACATTTTTAAGTACTTTTGCCTAGAGTACGTGCGAATGATGCTTTGGTAGTCTAATCATGTGTTTAGCTATACGCTCTGCGGGCCGCATTCTTGTTGTAGAAAAACAAGTAATAGCTAAACCAAACTCCTGTCTATCTCTTTAAAGCAACATTGACGAGCACACAAAACCAGCAAACGCCAATACCGTCTCAAAGTATGGAGACGTGAAAGTGCTTATCTAAATAGTTATCTATTTGCGCTGCAGCTACAAAGATATTTCGAAAGTTCGCCCTCCACGTTTCACCCACCAATCTCCTGCATGTAAACTATGCTCTTTAAACGTAAACTTTTATACGTTCGGAATCCAATCACATGCCGTTCGGTCGACTATGGCGCTTCGAACAAACTCTTGGAGTTCAAACCGAATGCAGTGCCACTAGTCGATTCCCTCTGCGAATAACGGAATTTCCGATCAGACACGGACTCTTCTTCCGACGCTTTCGTCAGTGCTGTTTATTTTGTTCTATGTACTCCGCAAGGTACGAATTTATTTCCAAGTCTCGCACCCGTTTTCGGTAAAGTATGTGTTTGAACATCACCTTCGTCCTTTTGCTTGATAACGTCAAAGCGAGATAAACATGAGTTTTTGTAGTAAGTATATGCAATGTTTCAAAGCATTAATATAAGTGTCGTTTGTTTGAACCCTTAGTTCCCAAAGTGGTCCAGGTGGACCCCCAGAGGTCCACGGGAGACTCGACGGAGGTCTACGTTGGTGTGACAAAAAAAAATGGGGGTTCACATTGTTCGTAAGCGGGTGTCCACGAAAATTTATTTAGTTTCGATTGTGAAGAACTAAAATGTTGGCTTGACTTCACCTTTAATGTAGAAAGATAATATTGTAAGAAGCTCAGCGACTGCTACTTGTAAAAACTTGCATATTCTATATTCAGTACAACGTGTCGAGACTTGCAAAGCGCCGCCGCTGCCGCCGCCGCCGTCTGCAACGCTTGTTCAGACGTGCAAAGGGACGAAATACGACTTGTGGTGTGTGTTTGCAATCTTGCATGAACTTGTTTGATTCTTCACCAATATAAATACAAATGCCAAGGATAAACTCATTTGTTTCCGGAATTTTGAAAAGAAAAGTAAAGTAAAGTGAATCGGTGTCAGTGTTTGCCAGTGTCAGAAAAAGTGAGTATTTACCTGTCTATTTGCTATACATATTTTTATTTTATGTCGTAATAAGTATATTTGTAATGTTTGCGTGTGGTAGGTACATATCAAAATTAAACACTGAACAGAGTCATTATTAGATACTTCCATAAAAAAACAGAAAGACTTAAACACTTACTTACTAAAACAAAGTTTTTTTTTATTTATAGGTAGGTAACTGATACGAAACATAACTGAATCTAAGAAGAAATGTCGACAATAAAGTTTTGATTATTAAAAATTTGGTTTTCTTCCATTAAAGGCAGACAAGCGTTTGCCCATATGCCTTTTATGCAACAAAATTTTGAACAATGACTCTATGAAACCATCGAAGCTCAAAGATTATGTAAGAAGTCATGTCATCCTGATAAAATAGGTAAAGATTTGAAATTTTTTCAAGCATTAAAGGAAAAATATGAAAACGGATCCACCGTGCACAGTATGTTCGCTTTAACATCTGAAAGTAACGATGATGGCTTGCGGGCATTTTACAATATCTCATTACTTGTAGCGAAATCTGGAAAAGCGCACACCATTAGAGAACAGTTAATTTTACCTGCTGTTGAAGAGGTATTAAAAACTGTTCTGCGGAAATCTCCATTTGACATACTCAAAAGAATTTCTTTGAGTAACAACACTGTACAAAGACGTATTGATGAAATGACCTCTGATATTGAAAGTTTCTTGTGTAATTATCTGCAAACAACTCATTTTTCTATTCAACTTTCTATTCAAATGAAGCATTATTACTGGCATATTATTATATTCGGTTTGTTATGGACGAAGAAATTCATGAAGAGCTACTATTAGCCAAAACTTTGGAGACGGACACTAAAGGTGAATCAATATTTAATGTCCTGAGTGATTTTTTTTATTTTTAGGGAAGAATCGTTTTCATTCGCAAACGTTATTTTGGTGGCAACAGATGTAGCTCCAGCCATGGTCGGGCGATATCGTGGGTTTATAAGCCTTTAATTACCAGAGGTAACTGCAATTCACTGTGGCATCCACCGACAACAACTAGTAGCGAAAAATTTGAGTAATAGATTGCACCAATCGTTTAAATTTCTGATTAATGCAGTTAACAAAATAAGAAGCAATGCGTTGAATACGCATTTATTTGCACAATATACACATACTGAAGTACGCTGGTTGCTGAAAGGTGCATGTTTAACAAGATTTTACTCACTTTTTGAATCAGTTTTAGAGATTCTGGTAAGTAAAGATCCAGATTTAAAACAAAACCTGATCAATTTGAAAGCAGACATCGCGTATTTGACAGATTTGTTCAAAAAATGTAATGTCATTAACTTACAATTACAAGGGAACACCCTCAATTTAATAAAACAACGGGAGTAATTTCAGCTTTTCTTGGAAAATTAAAATTTATGAAGCTAAATATTAGTCGACGCGAATTTTCCCAGTTTTAAAACTTGTCACAGGTAGAATGCTTTGATGAGGATATTCAGACATACGTTCAACATTTAATTGCCCTGCATGAAGACTTCAAAATCAGATTTGAAGATATTTTGACGGTGGAAATACCACCATGGATCATAAATCCATTTGATGAAACGGAAGTGAAGAATGTAATATTACAAGATGAGCTACTCGAGCTTAGCGCTAATGAGGAGCTGAAGGTGAAATTTAAAAGAGGGTATCAAACATTTTGGCTGCAGGCATAAATACTCGAAAAATATCCTGGACTGTGGAGAATTGCGAGAAAGCTTTTGATAGCGTTTCCCTCGTCATATCTTGTCGAAAAAAGTTTTAGTGTCCTTACGAACCTTCTAACAAAAAAAAGGAGCAGATTGAATATCACGGAACGGGGAGATTTGGTGTTATTCCTAACAAAACTGAAGCCAAATATTATTTATTTGCTGTCAATCCATCAAGTACATCCCTCCCCTTAAAATTATGACTATTTTGAGATTGTCATTGTAGAAGTTACGTTGTGTTATTAATGTTTAACTTTAATGATATTGCGACTGTTATCATATTACAATGTAATATAACAATAATAATTAATAGTGTAATAATTACATATTTTAATAAATACAACACTAAAAATATACTATTTTCTTTTTATTTTTACCACTCCGAATGCGGAGTTTTCTAAATGAAATAAGTGAGAATTGATTGGTTACTTGGGCTGCGAGTAGATGTCAAAAAAGTAAAGTTGGATGGAATCACTCACAGCACAATCAATTCATTTATTAACCAATCAATTCTCAGTTTTTCTTTCGAAAACTTTTAATTCGCGGTTGGAACTCAACTGCAAATTTCCATAGTTAGATCTAATCTTCACATTATTGTCGAGTTTTGGGAATATGCTAGAAATGTAGCTGCAGGGGTCCACCGAAACCAGCATAATTTTGAAAGTGGTCTATGAGAAAATAAGTCGGGGATCCTCTGGTTTAAACTGTTTTCAGTGGCTGTACTTAGTGTATATATGATATGATTCGCGTTTCGCTATAGTGAGTATGCAAGGCTGGTATATCTTTAATGCCTGATCAACGATCTATCCAACAGAAGCAAGCAAACGAACATGTGTCTTTCGTTATGTGTAGGTACTACATATATACACAACGAATTATATTCTAACACATGTAAAGACATGTTCTTCAGTTCTTCTAATCATAATTAAATTTGTCCAACATATATGTACATAAAGATTAGTTAAAAAATTCTCTTGCAGATGTTTGATAATTAATGCGACTACCGTGAGTGATTATGGTTTCCGACGCCGATGTGCTTTTGGGACTCTATAGGTTAATGCTGGTCTCTGACGTTTCGGTGTGGAACCTTATCTACTCAGGGCCAGTATTAAGTGCCTTTCTGCAATTTTAATTGCCATCAAGAAGATTTCCCATTTTCCGACTAAAAGAAATATTTAGTATTTCTGCTCCCTTACTTACAGTTTCCCATCAGGTGGTACGTTCGCTCGTCTGTCGCCAAAATTAACAGAGAACTTGAATCTAACGAAAAGCTGTGGCAGGCATTTGGTGAGTTAGTTTGATTGCCCGATAAAATGTTACATATTTTTATTTATCTTATAGCCCAAAATCGGGTGTCCATTAGGTCCTCTATTAAATAGCGCTTGAGAAATCTAGACTACTTTCTTAAGCTAATACAAAGAGGATCCGAACGCGATATTACGCTATGTAAAATGTAAAGCATCACCAACGAACGAAGAAATTACTCCCTTGCAACAATAGCGGCTAAATTATATATTTGCAGACTTTGTAATAGTTTTTGCGCTTTAATTTTGGCTTTAATCACTACACCTGTAATTAAAAATTCTAGCAATGATTCTTGGCAAAAAAGTTTCGGTCCGTACCATCAAAGCGTTGGTGTCAAAGCATCGTTATGCATTTTTTTCGGCGCGCCTCGAAGCGGCGCTGCTCTTCAGACATCTTTCGGAGTTGTTTTTTTCTGTGCAAAAAGTAAAGTCGTCATATTCACGGTGCACAGGCTTCAGATACGATCTGACGGCATGTCTCAAGTGGCCAGTGACCTGTCGTCTGCATACGTATCACTTACTTTATAAAAGGTAATTAACATTGATCGATAAGTCGATTAAATAAAAATAATATTGAAATGCTGGTAATGAAGTTAAATTGAAATTTTAAATGTACGTGGACTGTTTAATATACTGTGATCAGAATATTAAACGGTGCCGACGGGAAGTACATTGTTAGGGCTCATGCACACGACTGGTTTTGGCCGATTATATATCGCTCTGTCGGCATGCGATGTGGGTTTATGAATTTAATAAGCGAATAGTCTGCTAAATGTGAATGTTGAATGGAAAAATAGGAACATCGTATACACGCAAGCGTTTATGCAAATATTATAGATTAAAAGTTATTTTTTTATATTACAATATAAAAAAATTACTTTAATTTAACCGCTTTTAATATTTTTACAAATTTTATCTTCAATTATACATTTCTGAAGCTTTTAAAACAACTTAAGCTTAAGTGTAAATAAATTAGTTGTTGTAAACAAAATAAACGTACGTAACAAAATGCACAGTTTGTCATTATAGCGTCAAGCTCGGTTTTAATGTCTATATCTTAGCATTGTGTTTAGTAAACAGATAAAGATTCGTACACCAGATAATCTAGGAAGGCACATAGTTCACCCCGATGGTTAAAAAAAGGTTGATACATAGTTTAAAATGCGAAGTAAAGTAAAATAAGTGACCACTACTCTGTTCTGTTTTGATGTAAGCAATCTCTTTCATCTCTTTCTTTTTACTTTATAAATTATATTTGAAAATAAGAGACTTTTATTTCTTAAGTACTGCTTTTCTATTGTTTGCCGCCAACTCCCCTTTAATCCTTCACTGTTTTCTATTTTCTGTTTTAATCTGATAATTATCAAGTAAGGGGACAAATGCATCACCTCAAGCAGACTTATTTATGAAAGATTGCCTTTTATTAAACGGACCGATAATTGTAGTGTCGCTCAACAAGACAAAATAAAAGAAGTTCTTTAGCTGACATTAAAAAAGTGTGTGACAAATTATTATAATATATCTATACTAATATTATAGACAGAATAAATTTGTATTTTTGTTTGTTTGTAATCGATAAACACTACTAAACCGATTTAAATATTATGTCGCGAGTAGAAAACTATTTATCCAGTCGTAACATAGGCCACATAATATCACGCTATGATCCACGGGATCGGAGCAGTAACCGTAAATGTGAATGAAACCGCGGAAGATAGCTAGTTCGACATACATAAATTATGATATCGCTTTAGCAATCTTTCTAATGTGAAGAGCTTTTAACGCGCCTGCGGCACCTCAAGGTAGAGTATTATAATATTAATTAATACATTATTTAATTACTTTTTAACAAGGCAAGAAGCAGTTTCCTTTTGTGCATTTATATATCCTTAAAACTAAGAGTATTTAATGCAAGAGAAACCCTTTTAGTTTTTGAACAACATTATTAACATATATTAACGTCGTTAAGTCCAAGCACGTGATTGCTTTTATAAAGCTTTTTGTCCAATTACTAATTGATTAAAACCATAACCAGTAAACAAAAAATTTTTGAAAAGATTATTGGTCGAAATCTTAATGATTTCTTTGAAAAACATAAAATCTTTACAGAGGAACAAGTCGGATTTCGTAAGAATAAAAGTATAAATTTAGCTGTTTTTCATTTTCTACGTACTGTAATGTCAAGCCTTAATAATAAGCACTTAGTATCTGCTCTATATATGGATTTAACTAAAGCTTTTGACTATGTTAATCACAGTATCCTCTTAAATAAATTAGAAGCATACGGAGTTCGAGGAAATGTTCTGAATCTTCTAAAAACTTACTTAATAAATCGACAACAATGTACACAAATTACTCGCATATGTCCAAAAACGTGTAGACAAATAGTATATTCATCGTCATATCGTGAAGTAACTCATGGAGTCCCCCAGGGAAGTATCCTTGGTCCAATATTATTTATTGTTTATATAAACGATTTACCAAATTATATAAACCAAGATCTGGTACTATTTGCTGACGATAGCACTGTGATGTTTACAAGTACAAACAAAAATCAAATGATATCTGACATAAATCAAACACTGGACATAATAATTCAATGGCTATCAAATAATAATTTATTAATTAATCTGAATAAAACAAATTTAATGACATTTAGAAATAGGCAAAATAATTTAATAAATCTTAACATATGCTACAATGGACAACAAATTAACATAGTCCAAAATGCAAAATTTTTAGGTCTCCATCTCGATTCAAATTTAAATTGGAAATAATAATAATAATAATAATAATAATAATAATAATATTCTACCACATACACACAACACCATCTAGCCCAAACTAAGCAGAGCTTGTACTATGGGTACTAGACAATGGGTAAACATACATATATACTTTTTTTTTTGTAAATACATACATATTATACATAGAAACACCCAGACCAAGACAAACATCCATGTTCATGCACACAAATAAATCTCAAGTGGAAGATATTTGTACTAAGCTGAACAAATTCTCTTATGCACTAAATAGACTTGGAACAGTTGTGAATCAATCTGCTGTCATCACTGCGTACCACGGTTATGTAGAATCAGTACTAAGGTATGGTGTCATCTTTTGGGGTAACTCTGTAGACAATGATATGATATTTAGAGCCCAAAAGAGATGTGTAAGGGCCATTGTGAAGTTAAAACAGACGGATAGTTGTAAAACATTTTTATTAGTCTGAAATTGTTAACGCTTCCATGCCTTTATATATATGAGGTAGCCGTCTTTGTTTTTACACATACTTCTTTATTTGGGCGCCTACAGAGTAAACGTAATAATCATAAAATATGTTTTCCATCAAACAAAACAGGGCAATTTAGCAACAGCATATTTTGTATGGCCCCTCGAATTTATAACCATTTACCATTATACATATTGAGATGTTCCACAGATAAGTTTAAAACGCTATTGAAGCAATTTCTTGTTAATAAGGCAACTACACACTGAAAGAATATCTCGAAGACAAATATGACATCCAATAATATAATTAGCTTTTAATGACTCATAATTAAATTCACTTGACTTATATAATATTATCTAAATTGACTTGTATAATGAAAACAATGACATGGATAACATTTAATTAATTAATATTTATATTGATTCTGATTATGTTTCATGTGAACCTCAATTATAACTAGAGTATGTTTAAATAATTTAATATAAAAAAATTAATAAATGAATGTTATAATCTGAGCAATATTGCATGCCAATTGGCGGAATATAGCTGCACTAAATGTTTGTTCAATACTGATAAAACTATGTTAACACCACTGTAACAACCTATATTCGCAATAAACTATTTGAATTTGAATTTGAATTTGAAAAAAATTTAACTGAAATTGGCAAAAGGCATGAGTCTGATTATATGTGTATATAGCTGGTAATTATTACAAACAAGTTTAAAGTGACTAAGTACAAGGCTAAATCAAAAGCATAAAATATATATTATTATCTAGGATAAGTTCCTGCGAACACTCGCTAACAAAAAATATTAACATCACGAATAGTCCTATTTATATATTTTTTCATGGCAATCTGCGTAAGCTGGCAAGCGGATCTTTCTTACTTAAATTGCTAATTTAAATAACCTTCATACAACTAAAGAGATCCATAAAACACTAAAGATGTTTTTTTACATTATTTTTTCAATTTGTAAAAGGAAATTAAGGGCCTGTTTGTTTCCCAAGGCGGCACTTAAAGTATTTGTTTTAAGCCTTATTGAACCGACTTCATCTTATCTAACGACGGCTGTGACGAACTCGTCTTTGTCAAAGGCATTTAAAACATTCTGTTTATATTTTGCACAGCCTCTTTTGTTTTATAAATGTTTAATCAAGAATTTTCCGTCTACCCTTATGTAAGTAAACTTATTTAATATAAGCCAACAATACTAAAATAATTTATGAATTTAGAAATTAAGTTAGCAACTAACTACTTCCCGAGAGCTTCCGTGGCTTCAACAATAAAACTTTATTTAATACCAAAGAAAATCCAGTCTTATAACTCCACTAGAAACTTATTTAAGACGCTGAAAAGAGCTCATAAATTGAATACTTCCTACCAGTAAACCTCAATAAATGTATAAAATGCGGTAAATTAAAGTTATATAACTTTTTATTAATTTTACCACTTTTCAGAAAAAATATTATTAGTTATGGCAGCTTTCTATAGATGTAAATATCTAAAAGATTTTTTGTGACCAGTTGTGAGGCCCCGAAATGAACAGTGTTATTGTATTGTTATTTTCTGTTATATATTTTTCAGTCACGGAAAAGTACATCTATTATCTTTTCCGTGTAACTAGTAATGCACGGCGTCAAAATTCAAAAGAGAGAGGTGATCAATGGAGCTACCTTTTAAACATAGTATGGATGCTTATGGATGGATATTTTCCCAACTGGGAAAGCTGCTCCACTTTACATATCGCAGTCAAATAATGGCTTATCAGTCACCTGTGTATTTGAATTATCAGAGTTTTTAAGGTACTATGCTTTTAGCAGGGGCTCTTACGCCGGTTACGAAGCACGGCTTGATAGCAGGCCAGTATTAATGTCACTGACAAGACTGTTTATATTCTCAGTGACAGTCAAGCTGCTCTTAAGGCTCTGAACTCCTGTAGGGTGGATTCCGGACTGGTCCTGAACTGTGTTAAAGCCCTTAACAAACTTGGCAGGAAAAACACAGTCAGGCTGGTGTGGGTTCCGGGGCATGCAGCTGTGCAGGGTAATGAGGAGGCGGACGAATTGGCCAGGAAGGGCTCGGAGCAACTATTTGTTGGCCCCGAGCCATTTGTAGGACTCTCTGAGAGTACCGTCAAGGCAGCTATGAATGCACATGGCAATGATAAACACAGGCGGGAGTGGATGGCCCTTAGGGGTCTGGAACACTCCAAGAAATTCATTGCAAACAGAGCCACGGGCTTCACCCGGAAGTTCTGCGGGTACAACAAAGGCCAAATACGCCTGCTCACAGGAGCGTTTACTGGTCACTTTGGCACCAATGACTTCCTGAGCAGATTGAGTTTGGCAAACAATTTGATCTGCAGAGCTTGTGGTGAGCGGGACGAGTCCATATTACACCTACTGTGTGAATGTGACGCGTTGGCTGGACTAAGGATGGGTCTGATGGGGTTGGCATATCCGAGCCCTGAAGACTTCAGGCTTCTCCCTCTGAAGTGTACGCTGCGATTGATGCAGTACATTCATAGGGTAAGGTATAGATCTCGGGGCCGACACAAAAGATCCCACTGGGTCGAAGTGTCGCCGGTCTACACTGACTGGCCCCCGTAACAAGATAAGATAAGATAAGCTTACCCTTTTGGGGATGTAACCATGATACTATCTATGAATGTGAATTTTCTCAACAAATGTTATAATCTTGTAGAAATAAGATTACTAAGACAATATTTTTCGAGTAAGAAATTTCAATCTGTTGAAATAAAATACGTAATTACGTCGTCGCAGATTGCTCCTTAGGGTAAGTCAGTGCCCTCTGATCGAATCCTGAATTTCACAAAAGTAAGTAATTTGCCAGAAATATATTCTATATTCAACAAGGTCAGAGGCCACAATCGACCTTTCATGTCATAAAGGAATCCTCTTAAGAATCTTACAGTGGATAAGGGACCCTGATCTACAGATTTCTACCTATTTAATAATCGATTATTGCCCGAGGGTTGGGACGGATTACCATATCAAAAGAATGCATGATCTCATGTCGAACGTCAATTTGGTAAAACATTTGGTTCACAAGGCGTAAGCTGTGAGCAGTTTTATTATGTTCAAAAGTCTAAGTGATATTACGGTATTCTATGTAATTTTGTTACGCACATCCTACTTTTTATTCTTTTTACTTTCATGTCACGTCCGAAGTTCTCTTTCGAAAGTTCCTTACGGTTAGATGTCATCGTTAACCCCGCTACCTTTTCCTTAAACGATATTTTTCATAGCTCAAGTGCTGAATCACACAAGCGCTTTCAGCTTGCTGTATATTTTTATCTTGCGTCACAATATATGGCGTGGAAAATATTATAATGTATACATTAGAAGGAGATAATTTAGTACTGCGTTTAAACAGCAACATTTATGGATTATAGTGTGTGTAGAAAATAGTGTGGTTGTTTCCAGGTGTTCGCTTAAACTTAAATATAATAATAGCTAAAGATAAAGATAAAGATAAAGATAAAGATAAAGATATATTTATTTGTATAAAGCTGTATTATAAGGTGTGTCCCCGCTAGGCACAGCCCTTTTCTCATTATGAGGAGTAGTAGGCCATAGTCCACCACGCTGGCCCAGTGCGGATTGGCAGACACACAGCTTCGGGAACATTATGTAGAACTATGTAACGTAACGTAGAATCCAGCAGTACTAATATTCTTCACTTCTTGAAAACCAAATTATGTGTGTATATAACATTTTCAAATCCATGAAGTTATGATAGAGATGTTCCTTTATTATCCCATGTCTTGTTCCCAGTTCAAGACTCACCTAACATTTATATTTTTGAATCAATCTCTACCATAACTATACTTACAAAACAACAATATTTATGTTTCAATGACACTAAGCCTTGAATAAATAATCGTAATACTTATTTTACATACAAAATCCATTACATATGTTATCACTCATATCAGCGATAAATATAATATAATTAGCACCATATATTTCACCGAAACATCTACAAACATTAAAATAAAATTTGTTTTCGCTGCTACATTAAAATATCTGGTCCATTTGTAACAACATAATGTCTATTAATTCTCATGATTGTGACTGCTCATTTTATTAGAAAATTATTTATAGGTGCTTCTTTTTTTACTTGGGCAAACATTATAAATCATCACGAATTACTCATTAACGTCGCCTTGTAATTTCTTGTTGATTTCTTTTTGTACTTAGTCAAAAATATGATTGTTTATTTTTGGTCAACTATAAATTAGATTATATTAGTAATGCTGTTATTATAAATCATGCTTTTATTTATCTTTTATTTGATTAAATACGGCTGGCATATGCAAGCAATGTTCTCGAGACAATTCATGTCCTGTTTCATCAATTATGTTCTTCTACTAATATATATTCTATCCTTCTTACTAACATTGTAAACGTAAAATATGTTTTACGTTTACAATGTTAGTAAGAAGGCCTATAATGCTAGAAAGGAATGTAAGAATATTATATTCTTTATATGATGTCATTAAGTGAAGGCACTTGGATTTGTTCTGTGATATAAGTTAGCGCTTATGTTTACTCCTGAATGTGAGAACTAAGATACATATTCCTGGTTAAGCATAGTACAGTTAGTGGTAGCTTAACTAATATTATAAATACAAATGTGAGTTTGTTAGTTCGATTATTTATTTGTTAAGCTTTCTTGCCTAAACTACTCAACCGGCCGCCGTGCCCGCTACTCTTTATTATTTACACTACGTGAACGACATCGATTTGTGCTTTCGGTCCTTAAATCGTCTGTTTTGCCGATGATATGAAGATATACTCTTCCATATCATCGTTACAGGACATGGAAGCTCTGCAATCAGATCTGATGCGCTTGGAGGACTACTGGTAACTTAATAGGTTAGATCTTAACCCTTTGAACTGTTCAGTAATATCTTACAGTCGCAAACGATCTCTACCTAACATATAACAACATCCTATAAACTGAAAGATCAATAATTAGTCCCAAAATGTGATTTTGTTCGTGACTTAGGAGTCTATCATGATTCAAAACTTATTTTTAATGTCCACATAGATGAGATAATTGCTAGGGCCTCTAAGGCACTTGGATTTATTTTGAAAATTTCTAAATACTTCAAAAAGGTCAAAACTTATAAAATACTATATTGTATGTATGTGAGAAGCCACCTTCAGTGTGCATGCCAGATCTGGCAGCCCTGCCATGAGAAGTACATAAACCGAATAAAAACACAAAAACGGTTCATCAGGTTTCTCTGCTTTCGGTTACATATACCTTATAGCTTTGAAAACTATCTCCATCTTTGTAAAATATCGCCACTCAACCTCTTGTAAATCGTCGTCGCATGGCTTTTTACTTTTTTTACTTTTATTATACTTTATCATTAAAATTATTAACAATGCGTTCGAATGCCCTGACTTATTACATAAACTGCATTTTATTTTTTCCTAGTCGATTAGATATAATGCCCCTATACCTGATACAACTTCCCTTTCCAACTACAGGCAAAATTCTTACATTGTGCGAGCAAGTAGAGATTTCAATAAACTGTGCAAAAAGTTATCTTTTGATCCATTTAACACGAAATGTAACATGGCAAGACGGCAGCTGAACCTGGTTTTCTCATAGATTACACAGTTTGTAATGCCGATTGGCATTATCCAAAGTAGTCTGCTGTAAATATACATAATACATAACACGTAATACATCATATACATCATATGCATCATATATGATGGCGATAATTATACATCGATGGCGTAGTGGTTAGTGTAACCGACTGCCACGCCTGAGGTCGCGGGTTCGATTCCCGCACAAGTCAAACATTTGTGTGCATCAACATGGATGTTTGTCTTGGTCTGGGTGTTTCTATGTATAATAATATATACATATTATTATACATAGAAACACCTATTTCTTTATTTTTATTTTATTTTTTTGTAAATACATACGTATTTACAAAAAAAAAACAGTATACTTGTATGTTTATCCATTGTCTAGTACCCAGAGTACAAGCTTTGCTTAGTTTGGGCTAGATGGTGTTGTATGTATGTGATGGAATATTATTATTATTATTATTATACATCACATATACATCACACACATCATAAACATCATATGCATCATATGCACCATAAGCATCATATGCATCATATGCATCACGTGCATCATATATATTATGTACATCACATACATGACATACATTATATACATCATATGCGACATATGCATCATATGCATCATATGCATCACATGCATCATATATATCATATACATCATATACATATACACATAGTACATAATGCTGTCTCATATCTGATATACATACAGTGGAAATTAGCATTGATGTAGTTGATATTAAACTTGATCCATTCAAATCAGCTGGTCCTGACCATACGAGTATATCCCCAAAACTACTAATAGTATGTGCTAAAACGATTGCAGTTCCAATCTCATTGTTATTTTATATAATCACTTTCTACTTGCAATGTGCCTCACATCTGGAACATGAATGCGATCGAAGCCGCGGGCAAAATCTAGTTTTCTACAAATCAATATTTGGAAGCGCCACGAAGTATGAAAGAGTACATGTATTGTTTATATGGAAATATACCTTTAAGAACTATAACCTAAAACCATTTTTCGAAACATGATACATCTCCCTTCCTCATTACGAGTAAACAAGCGAAGTTTATATACATACGTATGTAGATAGCAATTCCCATTACAGTTAAAATTTGCAAGGAGACTAAATGAAAAGATAACATATTGAACAAGCTTCCGCAACGTTTACTAACGTTTCGACAACAGGCACTACAGCTAGTGGAATAAATAATACCCCACTTACTTTTTGCTACAACTAAGAGAAATGATACTACAGACTTCTGTAGTAGATACTTACTAATTATTTATTGCTCACACTACAAAAAGTTCAGTGAGGTCATTTACCTACAGAAAATATGTTAATGTTTAGCCTTCATCAAAATACATATGTACTACGTTTAGGAGTCAAGTCAAAAATCCTTCATTCATTTATATTTCTAAGTAACACTAAAAGTGATTCTTTTGTGGTTTGCGTGTTGAAATGAGGTGTGATGCTTTTCCAATACTAATGGTAGACCTTCAACCACGTTCAACTTATATTATAACCATTCTTAGATGGCAATATGGAAGCTTTTCTTAAATTCTGATCCAAACTTTGATCAAATCCGACTGTTTGCTACTTTAAAACATTTTAAAATATAACGTCACATTGTTTTTGTATAACTGCTGGAGTCAACTCGTAATATTGTACTACTACTTTAACATATCCATAAGGTATGCAGTCTGTATGAGCAATGCCTTCATTAACATGGAGGCTTCAGCAATATCAAAACACAAAATTAAGATATTTAAATATAAATGATGCATATATTATATCATATATTATGTCGGCCTCGATGGCGTAGTGGTTAGTGTAACCGACTGCCACGCCTGAGGTCGCGGGTTCGATTCCCGCACGAGTCAAACATTTGTGTGCATGAACATGGATGTTTGTCTTGGTCTGGGTGTTTCTATGTATAATATGTATGTATATACAAAAAAAAAAGTATATAAGTATGTTTATCCATTGTCTAGAACCCATAGTACAAGCTCTGCTTAGTTTGGGCTAGACGGTGTTGTGTGTATGTGGTAGAATATTATTATTATTATTATTATTATAAAGGAGCTTTGATGTCATTCTATGACAATGATTGATGACATGATTTAAAGATCATCACGCTACATCGTATGCATACAAGTTCTGACATTTGTTAACACGAATATTCTTTCTTAATAGATCTATTCGTTAAAAAAGAAACAACTATATCTAACATATGTATATCCTAGTATCTAATACTAACGTAGAACAGATTAGGTGCGACAGTTACTGTAGTGTAAAATGCTTTGTGGAGCAGCCTATGAATCAAATCAAATCCAAACGTGACTAAAAAAAAAATTGGTAATATTTACCCCTTTAATTGTTGGCTAGGAATATCATGGACTGCTTTAGAAACTAATTATATGTTTCCTTTCCACGACTTGGCAACGAATGAGCTCAGTTTCTTCATTAAATAATAATTATAATAATAATAATAATAATAATAATAATCTTTATTGACATAAAAATGGGTACATTTCAATTATAGAATTAACTAGCGACTTTGTTTTGCGAGTAAAATAGTGTACATTAGGGGCAAAAAGAGGAATATTTTTAAACTCTTGTAGTGGACTATTAATCAGAAGGATTACTCCTACCTTCCTCTTGCGTGTGTAAGGTAATTTACTCAGCTTGCATCAAACGTATTACATATGACGGATTTTAAAACTTTATATATAGATACTTACGTACTACTTTACTTATACGAATGGGTTAATTATGACATCATAATAGTTCAGTTTTTATGGTTTTTTAATGTTGTAGTTTATCCTATGAATAAATTTTAAGTCTCGGTTGCAAAATCATTTTATCATTGCAACTGCCGAAGACAATTATCTTAAACAAAAAGCCAATGACATTGTTCTGACGATATTATTAGTTTTTTTTTTAATTATTTTGCCAACTATCAACTACCACAACGAAATATGTAACTTTCTAATAAATAGTAAATGACAAGCAAGCATTTTTTTTTTGCTTTACCTTGGAGAATGCGTTGACGCATACCCCTCCGCGGGGCCGGGCGGAGCAGTTGTCGGACTCACAAAATGGACCTCCCGGAATACCGACTACACCTACCATGGTGTTCCTCGACAAAACCGCTATCGACGTGGCCGCGCGAATCACTTGCACATGCGGTCGCGACCCCGCCGAGGTTTCGGCCCGTCATATAAAACGACAGGCCAATACACAAAGAGACCTACCCTATAGGCACTCACTCACTAAACCCTACTGTCCCCCTTAGAGGGGAGACGAACTCGACACAGAAGCGCGCGTGGGAACACGCACGCCGCCTCTCGGACCTGGTGCTGATCGGATGGCGGGCAGGCCCACGAAGCCCGCCACCCCCAGGTCAATCCTCAGGGTGGCTGGAGGTCAAGAGGTTGGGAAGAGGGTTTTAGCGCTCTCGCTCTCGTTCCGCTGCCTCCTTGATGGAAATCACTTCCTCACTTAAGGAGGCGACGGCGTTCCACGACCTCTCACTCCGGACCATACACTGAACTACGGCCGGGAGCGAGAGGGCAACCAATCCGACTGCCGCGATCAACTCACGGCGCTAAATGACAAGCAAACATACTTTAACTACGCATCCGTACAAGAAGTCTTTAATTACGAATTGATGGACAATCAAAGACTACTGTTTCGCAATCTATAATTCGATTTGTGCTAAGAAGAAGTTAAGTTTTATGGACACAAACATTCCATTCTGTCGGCATTTCTAAGTAGTACCTAATCAAGCCCATTACAGTAAGGTTTAGATGTAGCTACGTAAGGGTACCAGTAAACATAAATTAAGTACCTTTAAACACAAATAATTTTAATATCTTATCTTTATCTGCAGGTAGTAAACGACGATAATAACTTAGCGCATGTTCATTTTTAGAGAGGGATTAGAAGTAAGCCGAGTAAGAGTATTAACAAGTAAAATACACTGCAAAGGGTTGACAGCTTTACTAGAGGTTCTTCTTATAAGTAAATTTGTATTAAAACAAACTATCAGTATACTTTTCCAATACAGATGTAAAGGAGATAGAAATCGACCCACATTACCTTAAAAACATTAACTATTTTGAAGTATCACGTGATAGGGCAGGGCAAGACTATTATTTTTAGACACTTTGCCACACTCCGGCTTGCCACTGAGATTCTTTCACCACAAATTCTGATAAAATTTGTCCCCTCTCGTGAATCGAATACGTAACCTTGCGATCGACCGTAAACAAGTGTAGACTTATACCACGAGACTAACGATTCATCAACTAGGCAAGCAATCACATGAAAATTTGATATAAAGGTAGCCCCAACACAAGTATCTGTATAACTTACTAGGGCAACCTCAAATTCTGTAAACAAACTCAATGAATGAGCAAAAAATGAAATATTGCTTCTACTGATTATTTCAACCACTTATAATGGGAGAAATCTGTGGTATATTATAAACAAAGCGCACTAGCAATTGTTCCTGTCACACAAAAACATTCATATTTAAAAGAAACTATTTGTAGATCACACCTCTTTAAAGAGTATTCTTTTTAAAGAAAACAATGTTTTGTCCGGTATGGGGATCTAACCGACAACACTCGTCGCACAAATACCGCATACACTAAGGAATAAAATCAAAGGTGTACAAACTTCTCGGAGCAATTGAATTCGTTTCTCCACCTATCGCTGATGGTACTGGTCATTATAAATGTCATGTATAAATTAATAGTCATTTTGAATGCTATGACGATAATAAGCGAAAAATCGAAGAATGTTTATTAAAACCTATGACACTACATTCATTAATCTTTGCAGCAGTCTAAAATAAATTGTGATCACCCTATTTTCTAATTCAGAGAATAAAAATAAATTGATTTGACTTTCACAAAATCTGATTCCAACTTTCACAATTCTTTGGTAATTTTCACTAAATCCAAAGCACATTTTCAAAGAGTTTTAACAACCCACGCACATCGGCGCAGCAGCAGTGGCGATCACTTAAACCACTATACCCGTGCAGACAAAACTGTTTGTTCAACCAAACTAAGTAAGTATACAACACTTTTAGTTATTTATGCTACCTCCATATATACACTATATGGCGCGGTTGTCTTCCGTTAGGGTTATCCACATCCTTTGTGAGTTAGAAATTTTGGCTGTTCGCCGTCAAAGCCTGTCCTCAGCCGGAAGCTCGAACCACCGACTATTATGGCAACGTAGTGCTAATCCCTGGAGATTGCGTCTAATAGCTATTTTGAGGTAAACTCTGATATATTCTTGAGCAAACGCTTTTACTTAATTTGTAATAAAGTATTTCGATTAATTCGAAGCTCGATACAATCTTATTAGGATAAAATGTGAAAGTGTTACTCGAGGTAAAACTACTTTATTTGAGACGATTTCATAACTGTGTATATGTATTTGTTGAAACTACATCACACCACAAGAAAGTGCTTACATACTACTTTCAGTTACGTTCATGAAGGTACATTATGATAAACTAAAAAAGAAAACATTAAATAGTTAAAATATTATATCTTAACACCTACTTTCCATCTTACTAATTTAGGTAGTAACCTATTAATTCCATGCTTACCGCACGACCTATAATAATCGATAATTAGGTAAGTAGCAATATTCATTGTATTGGCATTTTTAAAATCCATATTTTTATTACTATAATATTTGTCTTTGATCGATAACTTTATATAATATATAGCTATTATTTTGCACATTTGAGAGCTTTACGTAAGGCTATTATTAATTTGAATACACCGTGCGATTCACGCTGTATATATATAATAATAATATAATAGATTATAAGTTAGAAACAGCATCCAATTACTACCCACTTTGCAAGCTATAACATTAATGTTGGGTAAGAAAGAAATTAAAGCAAAACGTCTTGACCAAGAGCTTCGACATAGTTGAAAACGATGTCTCCCTACAGAATTTAAAATTTAAATTTGCCACAGAAGCATACTTCAATATTATACCGGGTAACGTAATAAAATTCAGTCTAAAACCCATTTCATAAATATACAGATGTTACGTTAGTTAAACAAACATTGAACAGACAAAGCTTCTGAATTTAAAACATTGAATTTATACAAGAATCTCCGTTCAGGTGCACTGAGGTTCTAAAGAAAATATCTGCGTTATTTAAATAGCAAAGGGAACCACTCGAACATGAAATCCCCAGCGTATTCGATGGAGGAACTTAAAGACAAGCTTACACTATAACGAGTATTGTTAGCGTTCGCCCGGAACGCTTTGACCCACCACCGGCCTCTTAACAATTCCTTTCCTATTAAAATTCTTTCCCCCAACTCGGGAAAACTTTATCTCAAAATATAACAGGCCCATCTAAATACGAAAATAACGGGAAACTCCGCTGCTTATAATTAAACGAATTCTGAACATTTTCGGTGTGTGAACTTTATTTTTTATGAAAAGAGAAGATTAAGGAATATAATTTTAACATTGAGGATGTTTTGATGGCTTTATAATAGACAAGAAATTATAATAGACCGATATTGCACTGCATCTTCCGACAGCCCTGTTCAAATTAAGATGTGAAAAGAACAGTCGGAGCGAACTTCTGACATGTATACATTATATGAGTAAGTATATTTTTTTAATTTAGCCAGTTTAGTAAAAATCATCACTTACAATAATTCCTGTGTCGCGGCTATTTACAAACATACAAACAATGGACACATAGGACAGTCAAACTCAGCACAACTATTTGTTGATCATAAAATGTTTTGTCCCGTGTGGGTATCGAAGTTACAACACTCGACGCAGTGACAGAGGCGAGGTGACCATTTTAACCACAACGCCATTCGTGCATTTCGTACAGGTTAAAGGCAAGTGCAAAAAAATGCAAAAAGCGTGCATAAAAAATATAATGCGATTGAATAGAGCGAGATAAATTTGCTTGCATCGAAATAAGTGCATAACCCTAGTATCTTCTTAATCCCGCAGGAAATACGAGTGAGTCTAAGTATAAATACATCGATACTTTGTTTGATACTGAATTTAAATATTATATTTTTCCTCTGATCTTTATCAATTATTATCTCATCATACAACACACACAAAGACCGGTGTACTTTTATTATACAAATCACTAGCTTTTGTCTGCAGCTTCGCTTATTATTTTCTGAATGAAAGGTACCCTATATCCTTGTTAGTGCCCCTGACAACGTGTATGCTAAATTACGTGATGATTGGTCGAGTAGTTAAGGCATGAAAGTAATAAACAAACAAACAAACTTACAATTGCCTTTATAATTTTAGTTAAGGTGTATTAGTATTTTTGGGATGTATTCTACATACAAAAAATACTATCACTTAATTTACATGAATCGTAAATGAAAAGCACACTAATCGTAGACCAGCTTTGCCGACCTAAACGTAAGAGACAACACTGCATGCAATACAGAATCAATCGGCGTCTCGCCTCCAATTTGCCTTTATTACATAGATGGAGTGGAACGAATACAGGACGCCTAAGTAACTGTAGCTTGTATTGGTCGGTTGACCAGTTAAAGGCTGTTCGACGGAATGTGACTTTAACCCAGGGATGTAACCTGGAAATTTTGTATCAAGGTTTATTAAAATGTCATGTGTAACAAGCAATAGTTTAGTTGCGTATGTTTGATTTTGTAAATGTTTTTTTACAAATAAGAGGACATAGCGATCAAATGAAATCATTTCGTGCAAGCTGTATCAAAATTGATTGCAAAATAAGACAGTAATAAATCCCTACTTCCCTATTAATATTATAAATTCGAATGTAACTCTGTCTGTTTGTTTGTTACCTTTTCACGGCTAAATCACTCAACCGATTTAGATGAAATTTGGTACAGATATAGTTTAAAATCTGAGAAGAACATAGGCTTTTTTATTGATGCAGGTACCACGCGGGCAGGGCCGCGCTTAAAAGCTAGTATAAAATACTAGCTTTTGAGCGCGGCCCCGGTTATTTGGATAATATAAAGTGGGATTGTAGTGCAG
Source organism: Catocala fraxini (assembly GCA_930367265.1). Taxonomy (NCBI): domain Eukaryota; kingdom Metazoa; phylum Arthropoda; class Insecta; order Lepidoptera; family Erebidae; genus Catocala; species Catocala fraxini. The sequence continues at coordinate 11,780,658 of OV884035.1, read as the reverse complement.
ATATTTCGCTATCTCCTTTGGACAGCTGCATTTAAAAAACGGACGTCACAGTTTCTACTATGCATCCTTTTTCTGTTAAAGAAACTTTTTCATCTTCACGGAGGCGTGGTGGTTTAAGTGGTCGCCCACCACTACCAGTGCGTCCAGTGTTGTGGGTTCGATAATCACACGGGACAAAAAATTGTGCGATCCACAAATAGATGTTCCGAGTCTGTGTGTTCTTTGTGTTCATTGTTTGACTGTTTGTAAAGATCCCCGCGGCACATGAATAATTATTACTAGTACGGTAGCTGCCTTAAAAAATAATGATATACAATTCCTTGTCCAAATAACAAAAGTTACAAGAAATCTGCAATCCTTACTTTTCAGTCGTATCAACATTCAATAAACTTATTCAATTTGGCGAATATTCACTAAGCTAAAAGTTACGCCTGTGTTTAAAATATACCTTGGCTAGTTAGGTATAATTCCAACAACACCAAACTCTAGACTCGCTGAATAAACATTAAAACGTTTTCTTAAAACCCAGTCATTTCTATTTTACGATACAATAAACGAAATTTCCCTTGTATTAAATATAACAGAAACAGGTACACATTTACGCGGTATCTTTTATATCGCGAAAGTAAATAAAATGTGCCAGATAGGTAAGTAAATTTATATTCATAAGCATAGTATGTTTCGGGGGTTGGAAATTCAGAATATTATCGGGGAGCCACCCTCAGGTAATCGACTGACAAATGTCTTAGATATTTTACCAACTTCATTTTGTGGATGTTCGAAATTGTGATGGGTGAACCCCATAGAGGGCACACGTTACCCTTAAATTGAAATTGGAAAAAGCACTTCATTTTTCATCTTGTAAAGCATTCGCATTTATATAGGATAGCTTATTACGTTTTTCACATTATGTTATGCTTTTGAGAAGTGTAAAATATTAACGGTTTATATTTAACTATAATATATTCACGAAAAAGCGCCATATTTCTTTGCTGATATTTTTAAATATGAGGCTTTAAAAATTAAGTTTTTTGTTAGAATAATATCTTCCTTAAGGTGTACCGTTCCGGTGGTTCCGATTCCGTATTCATTATTAAACTTACTAAATGTTGTAATAACAATTACGTTTATGGATAAGCTCGACTGTGTACGCGAGAATATCGTAAAATACACGACAGTTAGATAAATTAAGTACCTAAACTTCTTGCCTGGATGAAAGGAACGTCCTATTTTGTACCCCTGACAACGTATGCCAAATAATGATCGGTCAAGTAGTTAAGGCACTAAAGCTTTAGAAACAAACTCATTTTTTCATTTTTTTCTCCCTTTTTTCTCGTTTTTTCAACAACAAACCACGAAGAAAATTGTTTGTTATTTCGACTTTCAGTTTCCTACGATATATAATATTTTATTACCAATATAGTGAGCTAGTTATTAACTATTGTAACAGATTAGCTATTTGTAAGGTACAAAATATAAGGGTAATAAAAGTTCATAGACCTGTAAGCGTGGTCTCGAATTTATATAAAAAATCACCCATTTTCTTACCACCCGCCGACAATAAGGTGCGAAATTAGGAGAAGAATTAGGTTCCCCCAACGCGAAGCGTGCTTCGAATCGTGATGCAGCGGGGTGCAGAACACAGGATAAAATATCCCACCCCTTCCACGATATCAATATATCAGACGTCTATTGATTTATGCGATGAAAGGTATTTCTTAATTTAGTCCCTGTAGATAAACGCTGTAGGCATTAATAAAGGTGACAGAGGTGCTATTATGAAACTTTATAGAGTTCTGCGGCTACGTAAAAGGAATAACAATGTATTGAAATACTTTTGTGCGCACAATGGACTATTCGAGGAAGGCGGGACCTATATTGGATGGTATTTATGGCTGATTTTTCTATGTTATGGAAGGTTTCCATAGACCCGGAGGAAAAAAGGGAAAATTACATGTACCCGAAGTAGTAACGGTATAATTAAATATCTCAGGGTCTGATTTATGTGGTACTTTTTCCTTCAGATGGTACATTATGATTAATATCAATTTTTGTTCCTTAGTCATCCGAAAAGATAAAGTACCTCTTTTCTAGGACCCATCAGTTACAATAATAATTTTAGATTACTTTTTAGAACTTATTAAGGTTCTGGTTTTAAGGCCATATCAAAGTATATATTTTAGGGAAACGCTGCCAAAAAGTCTCAAGTTTAAAATTTGTTACAATGAATGTCTCCAAGAAAGGTTTCGCTAAGACTCTATCTCTATGTACATCTAAATAAGCGTATCAGCGCTGCCTACTTAAATACTTGTTCTAGAAACTTAGAATTACACAGATTTATTTTAAACTAAGATTTAGATTAGGCCTGACACATAAGTCCAGGACTTTACAACACGGCGTAACTTTAACAAGGAATGCTGGTAACCAAAGATCCTTAGGGACAAGGGTGATTTTATTTTACGATTGCTTATCTTACAAGCTTTTCAAGTCACACTGAATATCATCAACCTAAAGTTAGATAAGCTACATAGAATCACATTGTTGGCTTTCATAATTCTGCAGAAAACGAATGAAAAATACTGAATATACCATTTCGTGCTTTGTGTGAAAAATTTGGAGGCTGTCTTTGACAAAGGCGAACTCTAAGATAGGAAAAACCGCAGCTGTACAAACGATCCATTTCGAGTATAAAAATAAAAAGTAGTGCCGCGAAACAAAATAGCGCTGTCTATGTACAACTTATAGGTACAAAGTTATGACAAAATATAAGAAAAGTCTTGGAAAACAAAAGCATTTTTCTTAGTGTAACCTCGTGTTTACTGCCAAGTGTTTGCCATCCTCGGGCCCCAGATGTTATTCGCCATAAGCCTCCCTTATTAGGGACTCCGTATGTTCAGCCGTAGGAACAAGCTGAACTATGTATTTTTATTTTAGCGACATTATTAATATTTTTCTCTTAGAAGAATATGGAGGTACAAAAATAAACGTCCTGATGTCTATATAAAGGGAGAAAAATTAGGTAAACAAATGGCTGACCTTGGGGTTCGCACTGAGGTCAAAACAGCTGTTAGTATTCGTTTGCGTTAGTTTTACCTGCCCTGTGGTATTTATTATATTATTGCTATTTTTGATGAACGTTATGAACAAAGGACTATTAATACATAGGTATTTCATTGATTTGGTGACTTTCATAACGGTATTTACAACACTCTGTATATGCTTATTATGTAAGTCAGTAGTCCAAGAATAAACATATTTATATTACATATATATATAAAGTTTATGCATATTCAAACTCAAAATACGTACTCAATTCAATGAGGTAGGATTCCTAAACTGAAATAAAATTATAAGTACAAAAATAAGTCGGATACAGGTTAATGTGTACTTTTTACTGAGTAAAGTTTAACAAAGAATACTCAAATAGAAGACGTTGAAAACAACTTTAATCTCGAACTAAATGTTTGTAAATTAAAAATAAAACGGTGCATTGAATGTATAAATTTAAAACAAATTTTAACTTGGTAAACTTAGCTTCAAGAAACATTACATTTCAGAAGAAACGGGTTCTTAAAGCATTTCTCCCATCATACCGGGGGTTGAACAAAGATCTTGGCTGGGCCGAAAGCTTCAACTTAAAATATAAAAACGCTTAAAAAATCTCCGCTTCACCTTGTTAGAATTTGTTTAGAAGAAAACATTCTTCATTCAGAAAGTTATGTACACAACAGTGTACATAACTTTCTGCATCCATGAGCAATGCTTAAGGATTTCTTTAATATTATTGTACATAGCTAACAGCCTTAAAAAGTGTTATACTGACGAGTTTATTACATCACTAGATTTTAGCTGCAGCTTCGCCCACATTTTTGTCAATAAATGTTAATTTCGATATTGGAGTATTTATCCTTTGTCCTTTTCTGTACCCCTGACAACGTGTACGCCATTTCATTATGTTGGGTTGAGTGTTTAAGGCGTCCAAGCGTTTGAAACAAACGAACTCACATTCACATTTACAATATTAGTTAGGATTACATTAATTCTAAATTACCCATCATTGTCACTGTCTCTTTAAATGTCCAGACAATGTTTGTAATATGTGAGCAGAATGTAGTCTGTAGGGCTTTTTGAAGAAACACTTTATCTTAGTTAAGGTTTATTTTAGTTTCTGCATGTTGTCTCCATGCCAGTGCTATACTAATTTGTAATTGGGGTAGCACATGCACTTTGATAATTGTCAATTATATGAGAATGTCTGTGTTTATCCTGTATATATGCCTAAATAAATAACATTGAACGCAAATTATAGTTACTAACTCATGTCTATACATATGACTTACTATATGGAGTGCTTGTATAGTGCTATAAAAAACGGGCAACACACTTCCTTTCCATATCTATAACAAGGACAAAAACTGCTATAATAAACAACACACTATCACACTGTAGCTTTCCTATTGTATCGCGTAGTGACATAAGCTGAACAAAGAAACGGCTATCGTATGCCGACCATGACTAGTCTAGACATCTCTATACAAACTAATCCTCATAGAACGGAACATGTATCATATTCAAATATAAAAAGCTGTCCGTATAAAGCATCAAACATCGCGTATATGCTCCTAATCCATCATTTTGGGAGTTAGAAAAAAATCGAGAATATATATTACATTCGGTCAGGTGTCGTGGCAGTCCTCGGGGAAATCTAACTTACCCGGAGGCGTAGACACCAATCGATTCTATTCAAATTTATGACAGAGAGAAACGGTTTGCGTTATACTGATTCAGAGTTGATAGCACCCGTAAAATATGGAATTTATTAAGAATTCTAAACCATGTATTTTCGTTTAATCAATTACAACTATTTTCCATATTGAGTTTAGTATTACTGAACTTCATAATATTTTTTTTGTATTTATAAGTGAGTAAGTGATATAAATTTAAATGAGGTTTAACTTTGATTTTCACTTTAATACCAATCATTACAGATTCAGTATAAGTATACGAATATTAACTCCGATTCAGCAATTTCCCACGTAGCAATAATTGCCAGTAATAAAAAAAAATTGAATACGCAGCATAATTATTTTTATTTAACTTAGCAGTGCAGTCGAAAATTTGACTTAATACTGCTAAAAAGAAAATATGACTAAAAACTGCAAATATTTTAAAATATATTTTAAAATATATAAAAGATATTTAGGTTAGGTAGAAAATAAATTTCAAAGCCAAACACAGAATTCCACAAATATATGAGACGTAAATCAAAAATATTACCGTCGCAGTCGTATCAACAGCTCTACGAAGGTGGCATTACATTCGGAACCCTATCGATAGCTGTCTGCAACTGGCAGTCTTGGCGCCGACTTCTCACAAAATTCCCGCCCTTATTTTATTGCCTTCTGTCCAAGATTAAACTTTCCTTCACCGTTTTTTAACAAACCATTCAGTCAAATACACTGCGTAATAAAACTTGGAATAAAACATGTGAAAATAACTTTGTTACTGTTGCAGACGATGCATGATGATGTTTCTCGGTACCCTTGTACAGAGAAACATTAAAGTTGATTCGACATGAAATGCTTGCATGGCTTGCAATGTGCAAGCGTTTGAAATTAATTATGTATGACATGCAAGACGAGTCTAAAAATATCTATATTTTAACTAATTTTAGGACGAGATGACAACGTGGTGTTGTTGTTAAATTGATTAAAATGTAAAAAAGCCATTTTATACAACTGCATAGTTTGTTTTTGCCAATTGTTTACAAACACATACATGCAATTTGTAAAATATGAATCTCAGACTAATACATCTTGTCGCCTGGATCTGTACGTATAATAAAATCATATACAGAGTTTATGTAAATTTGTCTGTACGTTTCTGCTTAGTCTCACACCTGTTGAAGTGCAATTTAAATGTAGTTTTCAGTGAGGTATTAACAAGCTTTCTTTGTCTCTCAGTCTGTGTTTTATACCAAGAATTTCATTCTCTACAAATTTTTCTGGCTTAATATTCCCAAGTTTTTGGGCCGCCTGTCTTCAAACGAAATTCAGCTGCAACCAACGACTGTCGAGATAATATTAAAGCATAAAGATATTTGAAAGTACTGATTCTCCATATCAATTGTCAATAATGATTATGATGGCCGGAGCTATACGAGGCCTTTAAAAAATCTCAAACACGGAGTTGTGATTATTTAGAAACAGTGACCCATCTACATATATACAATATTAAGTTGTATGCAGTTTGCAGTATTAATTAATCGCGGATCGAATGATACTATCCGTTTTCATGTTCAAAACATACACGCACCTTGACACGTAAGATTTTCTACAAGTGTTTTTACACGATATCCAAAATCTCTATAAAGACATGGTAATGTAGAAAAATTCATAAGTAGACCATAAGTGCCGTGGTCACTACCTAGCGTCGTCCTTTATTACTTCGTAGCAGGCTAGCTGTCATCTCGCTGCTGCACCCGCGCTAAATGTTGAACAATGTTGTGGGTTCAAATCCCACTCGGGACAATTATTATTGGATAATTCACAAATAATTGTTCTGTGTCTGGATGTACTTTATATCCGTTAGTGTGTTTGTTTGTTTAGTCCCTTGCGACATAGAGCTTTATCCCCAGTGAGGCAATTGTCTGTCTGTCTCTGTATCTGTCTTTTGGGAAAAATATTGCATAAATATTGTGTCTTATTGTTACTAGTGACGTTATTTAAATGAATGTTGTAGAATAATACTAACTAATATTAGGAATGCGAATGTGAGTCTGTTTGTTACGCTTGCACGCCTCAGCAACTCGACCGATCATCACGAAATTTCGCATACACGATTTCAGGGGAACAGAGAAGGACAGAGTGTACCTTTTATTCACAAAAAAGTACGTTTACTAGCTTAACCTACCCTTCACTTACGCAAGTAAAGCTGCGGGCAAAATCTAGTGTAAGAATAAGGAATTAAGAAGTGCTTAGATCAACAAATCTCTCTTTTGACAGATTAAACGACCTCTCCGTTTCATAATAATAAAGGCGATATGAAGCACTCCGTATATTTTACTACAGTAGGTATAAGATTTCTGTTTCACATCCCGGTCTAGCATCACTGTCGTCGCTTTGTGAAACAAGGACAACATATTTTGAAACACTTGATATGTGTGTGCTTTTACAGGTTTTAATATCGTATATGTAGCATTTCAGTTTAAGTATGCAAGTTTATGCCATACATATAGCTAAAACCTTAATTATTTTTCAAATGAATCAGTCGCATATTTCCTTGTATTTTTATATAAGCTATTATTCGTTTTTTAATATAACTATGCACATTACATACCACTCATATACTTGAAATGAAAAATGTTGCTGTGTCTTGCGAAGTCTTCTAACCAAAAGAACTAAACATTAAAGAGGCAATAAAAGAGCAAATCGATACCTATATCTGTACTAATATTATAGAGGAATGATTTGTATTTGTCTTTGTGATGGATAAACTCAGAAGCCACAATACCTATTCAAAATATTGAATAGTTCCTGTGGTTTCTGAGTTTGTCCTATTTATGCTTCTGGATAAAGTAGTTTTTCTATGATAAATAATAATCCATCATAGAAAAGCTACTTTATCTAAAAGTAACATGAATATGAGCAATAATCATAGAAGTGGGAAAATCTTGGACTACTGACTTACCTAATAAGCATATACAGAGTGTTGTAAATACCGTTATGAAAGTCACCAAATCAATGAAATATGTATTAATAGTCCTTTGTTCATAACGTCCATCAAATAGCAATAATATAATAATATATAATATTAATATATATTATATTATATTAATCCACGAGGGAGAGCTAGTTAATATAATAACAAGATAAAATGATGTATGTTAATCTCTCGCGCAACTGTATGTAGATTCGAAAATGCAATTTACTTTCTTTCTTTTATTACAATATGTTATTTTATTTCTGAGAAAGACATAGGCTATCTTAACAACTTACACGCGAGCAAAACAGCGACTAGCTTTAGCACGCTCTGATTGTAAACTTTAATATTTTCATGTAATATTCTTAAATATGTGAATTGTTAAATTCTTTTAGGAAAAAGTAATATTTAAACCGAGTAGACGCTATTATAATATAAATTAAATAAAACTTAACTGTAAGATACTGTTTTCTTCAGATATACCACAATCAATATCAAATCTAATATATTATATCTGATTATAAAGAATTTAAGATTATTTTCCATAAAAATATTTATTTTGATGGCATTACTTCACCCAACAATATCCCGCTAGAGCTACTGTAACTGAAACTATTTCTTATTAAATAAAATACTATCTACATAATATTGAAAAGTAAAAATACAAAAAAATACAAAAATAAAGGATTTAATAAATTGGAACATTCCTAAGTAAGATTATTTATAAGAAGTCCAAAATAGTGTGTTTTTATTAATATAAAGAATATAGCAAAGAAGTTTACGAACGTTATATTTTTTTTCTTAAATCTGTCGCCATTTTGGAAACTTGCATTGCTTGTTTTTGTCTTCACGAGTCTCGCAAAAAACTTTACGATAAATAAATGATTAAGCCCGACACAAAATAAGCTTTATTGGAATAGATTTTATTGATACCATGTCGACATGTGGCAAGCTAGATATTACAATTTGATATTGCCGAATATCGAACAATGTGATGGAAGATATTAAACATCGAGCCTTTAATCTCAAGATTATTTCAGAACATTGTTACATGATTTTTAACTCGGCAATGAATTTTATATCGTCAATCGTCTTTCGACTATAATATACCTTATGATACATCGCAATGTATTATTATTATATTAAGAGATTTTGACAGTGACAGATAAGGTTTAATCCGGGTTTGTTATCTATATTATATTTGGATTTTAAGAATTATTAGAATTTATTTAGATTTCAATTGTTGCAAAAGAAATTTATAATAATAAATGTTTATTTTTTTATGAATGTTTATATACTTAGCAAATCATATTAAGTAATCTCCTAATTAATAAAAATAATTACGGTTCTCTGCGTCAAAGTTGATTTATTTTTTATTTGTATATACGTAGACAGAATCTACGTACATATAGGTTGTAATTTATAACCAGCCAGCCATTTTAGCAATAATAAGGTATTGATAAACATTTTACCAAGATCTAGTTATTGATAAAAATATAATTAAAAATTCTTAAAGAACAATTCTCTAACGTCAACAACAAAAAATGTGCTGGAACAAGCAGATGAAGTACAAGCAAGTAATTAAAGAGAACTAAATTAATATCATCATAATACTTCAAGTGCAGGTAGACAAACAAGGTCCAAGCGAGCACCGACCAAGTTTAACAACAAACTGATGAAGTTAAAGTTACAAACTCCTTCCATAATTCCTTTTAAAGTTGCATCCTCTTTGTACTTATTTATGGTTGAAATTAAAAAGCTGTACGCATCGACTTGAGGTTAAAAACGAGTTGGTTTTTAAGTCTTTGTAAAGTTTGAAGTAATTTTACACAAAAAATAAACAGTTTGTTTATGTTTTTAAATTATAAATTTACAGCTTTGTTATCATTTAACATAGATCGATGTATAAGACAAGTAACAAAATAAAACATTACCATGGGAATCAAGTTTCGGGTTGTTGGAAATATAGAAGATCACCTATTAGATAAGACCACAACCGGCAAAATTACAGTGTAACATGCTTTTGCCTACCCCTTAAGGGAAATACAGGCGTGAGTCAATTCATTCATGTAAATGTAGCTCTAAAGTCCTGATAACAACATAGATAAGCTGCAATAGCCTTATTGTATAAGTTTGGGAGAATAGCAAGGAGTTCAATTTGCATTGCCGATATTGCAGTAACAGCCACTACCCTTACCCGGACAATAAGGGTACTGTTCCCTTAATTCACGACCACAGATCAAATTCAAACGAGCCGTAATGCCAACATAATGTGAAGGATACACGATTAAATTTCGTTTGTATTACCAACATAATCTCCAGAAAAGAGGTTTGCTAGTAACACGAAGAGACCGCTGCTATTAGTCAGTGATATTTAAAAATTTACAACGACACTACGAGTAATCGAGGTTGTTAATTGATTTCATTCAACTACTACTCAACGTAGGTGGAGCTAAGCCTTCGTTGATTAAATTCAGTTATGACTGTAATCCACTTGGAATAACGAGAAACACTGAAACTACTTCTTTTTCTATCAAATTAAAACTAGAAAACAGAACATTTTGTACTATTCCAAACATAATTCACCTCCCTTTCAACTCCGAAAATGAGCTCGATCCAATTTATTAGCTAGATCTATAAAAAAATACAATAGATGAAATAGATAATATTATTAGAGTACTCAATTCCATCGAATAGTCTGTGTAGCTTATTTATATAATTGAAAATATTTTAAAAGGGTTAAATAAAAAGCTTGCTTTAGTTTGATCTGATAAATCCATCGAGCAATAGATATCGTTTAATTAAAAATGGTTACACACGTGCAGAGTATGTGAATACGAGTTTTGAACTAAATCCTGCGTAGATAGTAATTATTTCAATAGATCGTCGTAAAATGCGAATGGATTTTGTAGATTCATTTTTAACAGTCGAATAGTTTCCATCACATTTTTCGTTAAAAATGTTCGTATGAAATGTGTAGTTATTTCAGATATCGATGTAGTTATTGATGCAATCATGGCTCGTGACTATTTCCTCTTGGTTAGTGAGGTCCAATACGGTTAAAATCTCTGCGACATTAGGATTATCTATGGTGCCAAAGCAATCATTGTAACATAAAAAAGAACGACTATTTTTATTTACTTATTTTATTTTATTTTACATAATAGGTATAGTTACAGACAACAGATCAGTAATCACACAGTAATAAACTGAACACAGTACAGCGTTAAATCTGCAGTCCACTTAAAACCATTTTTCTTTTTCTTTGTTTACATACTCGCGGCCCGTACGGATTCAGTGTACCATATATCGATATATAGGTTTGCAGAATCAACAATGATTATAACTTAGCCGTATGAATATTTTTTTTAAAACTACATGATGACCATAGACTCAATAAAAAAATCGTTTTCAGTATTATTGTCCTGCGAATCATGATAAACCAGAAACTCTTTTAGATATACGTTCTAGGCATAGTCCTCGTACCATTCTACACAATACAAACATAAAAGACATGGAACGAATATCCACTTGACTTAGAATACCTATCCTTGGATACATACATCTTCGACCACAAACTACACTATTAATGCATTGTTTTACAACACACCATTTATGTAGTCAACACAAATTCCCTAATCGATAATTTGATATAACATCTACTCGTAACTTTATTAAATTTAAACAATCACTGTTCAACTCGCTACTATCATATTATGCTTTAATTTCCAAACACAACAAATTCGAAATTCAAAATAAATATTCGAATAGATAAACTATAACCCGATGGTGTTCCAAAACATAATAACAATATCAGTGTGGGTCTAATTTATCCCATTTACTTTTGACTTACCTCATAACCCAATGTGAGCGGCTGGCAAACATTGATATTAGTTTTCTGTATAAACAATTTTCGTAAGTGTCCCCTGTTATTTGTACGTAATACCACCCTGTATTGGTCCCATAGTTGCCCCCGGTCCGTATCACGTGTTACAGTATTATTGAATTGTAATAAAGGCGCTGGAGTATTAGTAAATCTTTATTGTTATGTCGCGTCGCATTCGACTGCTATGTTTAGATATAACGTAAGCTATTTATATATAACGTAAGCTGCTTAAACATAATGTAAGGAGGATGTTTATTTTGATTTTACGTCGAAAATAAGAAATGACTTTTGCTTTTATAGATAATGAGATTAAATAAATAAAAAGTATACCTACATTACAAAAATTAAAGAGTCCAACGGGAAATACAACTGCTTGTAACATAATGGCACGGCCGGCTACTTAAATAAAATTCTTCATCTTCAAAAGAAAGGACAAAAATATCAGTGAGCCAGAATATTTTCTAATTTATTTTATACGTCAAGATAAACAAAATAAGAGAAAACATAATCATAGATTGTAGGAAAGAGTGGCTCACTCGCGTACCTACATTGTGTGAGTTGGGAGAAATTTTATGAACTAATTTCCCAGAGACAACATTCCTTATATGCGGGAGAGACGCTTCGGGCTGTGTAGGCATTTTTTTGGACAAAAACCGAGCTCTGTGTTTAATGAAAACTCTGTACCACAATATGCCTCAGGGGGCCGCTTTCACTGATTGTAGAAATTTTTCCATACTTCGTATGAATATTTTTATGGCACGAAACGGCGCTCGTACGAGCCCAGTGACGTTAACTTTGACTGGCCCATGATGAAAAGGTTTAGAGGCAGTTTATTTTTCATATTTGAAGCGTATGCTTTACACAAATATTACTGACGGTTTAACTGTAAAACTAAATGTGCGTAGCGGGCGCTTTTGTTGTAGCTCGTTCGATATCAAAGGTTCGTATTAATTATGCTGAAATGATGTTTAATACAAATCGCGCTCTAAAATTATGACCTGCGATGCGAGGTATTTTGGGCACATTAAAATAACGGAAAGAAGTACTACCGGAATCGATACAAATTTATGGAACTACATGTTTGCGAACTATGCAGGAATTTCTCTTACAATACTCGAAGTGTTTATAACAAAACAACATCAAGGGCTTAAATGCTCCTACTTAGCATAATGAATCTGCTAGTTAAATACTTACATAGGAAACCATTTGTAAAAAATTATACCTATATCTGTCTTGAAAAGTACGTAAAGTCGTCCGGAATGTCCTAAAAATTTATAGCAGTCGTTATGGCAGGCCAATGGACACAAATATACCGACAACTGCTCTTACAGAATATCGTTTCGATTGCGGACGTCAGATGACAGTCGTTCTGTGGTAAAACTGAAATTTGAACCAAATAAGTAACGCTTAAAATAAAAAGAAAGAAAGATGGAGTAATTTAATCTGATTCATATATTATTACTATTACATTGGTTATTAGTCTATGTTTATACTTACGTAAAGTGCCCAATTAGGAGTCTATGACTGCTAACAGACTATTACATGCTCGTCCTACAAAGCATTTTACCTGGAGCCAAATCCTCGTCATAAAATTTGTTTGAATTCAATTTCCAATTTGGTTTAAGGTACATCAAACAGGCATGCAATTTATGTTGTCATCCGATGTTTATTTTAAGTTAAGAATGTAAAAATTTTTATAACGCTGTAACTAAATCGGAGCTCTATTTTATTTGTTTAAACGGCCTTATTCTTACTTTTCACATCTCCTTGTTATGCGCTAGTTTGCACCGGTCTCTCCTTTAACTATCTTATTCGTTCCGCCATCGATGTCTCAGGCCACCACAATGTCGCTTAGTGGGATCCAGTCTGCTCTATTTTGAATAGTTTTTGTTACGAAAATTGGCCCTCAGATCACACTGTTCAGCAGTGTGCAGTGCGCAGTTCGAAAGCACGTATTATATCGTGCTCTGTAAATAGCTCCCTAATCATTTTATGAGAGCTAAACATGGCTGATGGAATGTGTGTTCTAGTAAGTCCAATTCCTGAATCTTTAGGGTTTTACATGCGTAATATAACGTAATCTTTAAAGACTATGGATTAGATGAATCCATCTCAAATCGGATATGTGTATCATAGTCATCAAAATTCAAAACAAATAAAGAAGTGTTACTTAGGAAAGACAGTTGTTGAGAACTATAGATATCAGTAGAGAAAAGTTAATTTACCACTTGATACGATATGACCGCTTCTTTAAAACAATCTTAGAAGGCAAAATTTAAGGGAGGGAGAAAAGGGAAGACCGATACATTTCTTTATCCAACAAGTAAAGGAGTGAAGGTCGAGTAGTATCAAGAGTTTAAAAGGAAAGCAGAAAATAGAGTAATATGGTGATTGTACCACTGACAAGAGTTTCCTTAAGTTAAAGAAGAAAAGAAGAAGATCATCCTTAAGTTGAAGAAGTAAAAAATCATGGTTATCAAACCTAAATTTCAGATTTGGGGGATATAAAAAAAAATTATACAAGCGCAGTTTCAAAAACTATTATATGTATGTATATTTACACTAGAGCTGTACAAACATTTTCCACCAGTGCTTGCAAAATAAACTGTTTTATTGTATCACCCTCCATACGTATAAATTTACAAAAACTACGCCTACTAATTCAAAAAGGGTTGGCAGCCTGGCCCAGCCGGATGCGATAGGGACGCGCATGTAGCAATTTGTTCATCACAGTTTAAATCCGTAGTTATAGAGATGTTGACGGCATTATTTATACGAAATTGGAATCCCGTATTTTACACATTGCGAGTTTTCATTTACGCTTCTATAATTAAACATGTTAACAACACACAATGTTTTTTTTCTTATTAATATGTAGGTAGATTTTTATATCCTCGGAAGGTTACTCGTTATGGAGCGAGAACACCTATAGCAATCCACCAAGCACAGAGACTTGCTTAATAGGAAACCCAAACAATATTATCTTAAGTTTACGCGAACGTCATGCAGCTGCTGAAGAGCAACCGAAACGTCGAGGGAAGTGTAAAATTAAATCTAAATAGTTACTATAATGTAGATAGCTTAAATAGAATAAACAATAACTAGTAACAGTGTTTAACAATAGTAGTTTAATGTTTCAAAATTACGTAATACAGTGTATACTAGTGTAAAAAAATGTGAGACTTCAAGATCTGCTAGACACTTATGTGAAATGTCACAAGATAACTGAGGAAGTCTTTAATGAATGCACTAAAATAATTTGCAATCGAAATAAAATACCCTAATTTTTTACGTGACCGTTGGCTGACTGCCTTGGGGACGCAATGGGTAATGCATACGACTGCTATGTTTGAGATCTCGGGTCAAGCAAAGTGTTATTAAGATTTTCTGACTTGAAATTCTCAGTAGTAGCACGGAGTGCGGAACTACACCCGATTTGCACCCTGCAAAATAATAACAAGACACGTCACTACTTTGGTCCCAAATAAGGCCAGACCTGTATCTTGGACACCATAACAAAGAGTAAACTATCAAGTTTCTTATAATTGTAGTAATAAAAATGAAATATATAGAAAACACCCATAACTTACATTAAGTTGCGTTACTGGCAACATTTTTTATAGAAATCAATAAAAGTTGAAGTTATAAAACAATATTATAATAAACCTTACTTAGATTATTTTAAGGTTACAGTCGATATAACTTTTCTGAGCAAGTAAATTGGAACATGACAATTTCTGTAATATACGGTACATTCCAAAAACAACATTACCAACTCTATGACGCAAACTTAGGATGTAATCCCGTCTTTGTCTACTCCTTCGGAATATAGGCGTGAGGATTTGTTTGTATATCGGTAATAAAATCCATATGCCACTACAATATCTATATACATATAAGTATGATCGATTATCTGTAATCTGTAATATGGAGCAACATTGTGTATGCTTTGAAAATCAATTGTTCTATTTGACACAATGTTGTATACTTCGCTGAATAACAGGCATTAAATTGAGCGACAATACACGACAAACAAAGAAGATTGATTAGACAAAACGTACGTGCTTCTCTGTTGGTACGAGAGAGATTTACAAACATTATATTGCAGTATCGCAAAGGAGGTTTAATAGCGACGCAAGGTGAACGTAGGAATTTGCAATAAGCTCCACCTTTGTCTCGCAAAGCAGCCCCTTTATTTCCCAAGTTCCCTGAATTTCATCCACTATGTACATAGTGTAGCAACACCGAATTGTTCAAACACATTTTTCTTCTACCGTGACATTTTCTCGTTGTGTCGCCAAAAGTTCTAGATATCTAGCGATAAACCCGACATACTGGCCGTTGTAAATATACTTTCTGCTAGCTGTTTTTTGTACTTAGGACGATTTACGAGTATTTTGTAATATATCTACTTAGGCATATGTCATGTAAATCATAGTATGACACATAAATGCAACAATTTATAAGACATATCTACGAAATTATACAAATACTGCAATGGTTAAATCTAGTAACTGTACTTGCAATATTTCCAATATATCCCGCAGCAAGCTTGGAAGTATAACCAGGTCATAGTATTTATATTTTCTTGTCATTTCAAACGCTTTTCAATATTTAATGAGGTCTATGTTAAACGTTTTCGTAACTTGATAAAATGTATATGTTTATCTCGCTCTCAAAAGCAAACGCAACAGAAATGAAGCATGTATAGATAGCGAAACTCTGTCGTGTGATCGATTTGATTTCGTACCGTGATATTCAAATTACATGCGACACACTATACTTAAAAAGTAATAGAAGTTGTACCTTTGTTTATTCTATCCTGTATCGAACTTAAGTAATTCCAGCGTAGTAGCACAATATTTTATACAGTAGGCAAGTAATAACCTTTATAGTCACTATTTTTACTACTGGCATCAAAGTTTAGATGTTAGAATTTGATTTAACTTTATACACTTAATTAAGTTCGTATTGCTAGTTAACGAACAGCACATTTATTACTTTTGAGCTTTTGATTAGTTTGAGTCAAATTGCTTTATCATTCTACAGTAACTAGTCATTGCTTAGAGCGCGTCTGATTCATTGCTCCCCCAACGGTTTCACGGTTCGTTAGAAATGTAAAAACTTCACTCCTTCAGGATCAATATTGGGATTAAGATTAAACTTTGACGCACGGGTCCTATTCAAATTAGGCACACCAAATTTGGGAAACAAATGTTCCGAATCCACTGAAGTTTGTGGTCAAAGTTCCAATTCGCGTCTGTCTAGAATACTGATCACATTTCGTGAAATTATTCCTGCAATGAAAACCGATAAGTTTTTCATTTACCTGGAAGTGCTAACAAGCTTCAAGTAGGTCAACTGCCGGCGACATTTCTAACGATCATATCGCACACAATGCAAAGAGTTGGACCGTAAAAACTTGTAATTATAACTCAGAGTACTAGGGACGGCAATGAGATTTTATATTTTATTATTATATTATAGCGGACAAATATTTTCACGCCAGCGTTCTTCATTCCTCAAAGCGCCAACTGAAATGTTAGCATTGAGCTCTTTCATGACAATAGCTAATATTTTCCTCATTCGTAGAGGAAATAAGGTGCCTATTTAATAATTTCGTATCACTGTACAGCAGCTGCTAAATTCTTTTAGCGGTATACCAATGATTGGCCAGGCTCCATACATCCAATATCGTTTTCCGATAAGAAGGGAAACTTTGGTCGATATTACTCGAGTAAATCTTTTCAGGGTTTAGAAAAATAATTGGATTGCTACATTGAAGGAAAGCAATTACATTCGGCAAGAGAAGCAATTTCGATTTACTCAACAACGACGATTTAGGTAAACTTCCCGTATTAAATTGTACTACCCCATTTTATATATATTATTTGCTTCATAAATCCCGTTTAAGGGTTCGATTACGCTTTTCCCTATACTTATTTAAATGAGATAGAAATGGGTACGGTCCTTTACCACAGGTTGAAATAAAGACCGTCCTAAATAGGCACTTCAATACAGGTGGTTCGAAACGAATATAATTGCTTCTACTAAATGTGTTCAAAGTCTCACCGATTGGCTGATTATAATTCGTATTTATACATTGTGTCCACCAATATTCTATGATGAATATATAAATATATTCTTTCACCCTGCTTATGCAATATGCCAAAAACGAATAACGTAAGGTAAAGTATTTTCTAATGTTTTATTTTAATTAACTCTTTTTTATTTGAGGCAGCCATACACTGCTCAAAAACAAATACCGATGCGATATAGCTTGCCACAAAAGCACTAGACCAAAATATTCAACCCCTGGAAGATGAAATCTTATATAAATGATTATCACTTTCCAGTTTTTCCAAATAAGATGTCATGTAATCGAAAGCAATTCTGTTGGTATTTTTTATGATATTAGGAGATAAAGTTGCCTTCAGTTCCAATGAAGCCGCAGAGCCATGACAATTAAATCAGAGACAAGTTTCTTGAAATACTCTCGTCGCTAAGTTTAGATACATGGTTTGTGATAGCATTGTGTGGACAAGCACATTTCAGAATAAATCCTATATAGCTAAAATGCGTAATGTTTTAATAAGATATGTAACACAGTATTGCGCTTGTGATCTATACGTATAATAACACAAAAACCTTTTTTGTGTTTAAGAGTTTGCACACACTAACGTTAACTTAGGCTGTACCGATTCTTGCAGGTTGTAGTGTATTGCAATAAACTTGGTCTAACATGTAGTTTTCTTATATCAAGGTTGTCAAATAAAAAATAATGATTTTTATGGTGATATAAGTGGGTTAAATGATAGATGATAATCTGGCCAGTCGACAGTTTCAGGGTTTTCCATTATTTACGCCACACCCTGTATATTTGTAAACCATACAAAGTTACAGACAAAGTGTTCAAAGATCAGCCAAACTTACACGCTGGTTTTACCCGCAACATTCAATACTCGGTAGGGTAAAACCCACAACAGTTGTCGATGGTGATACGAGAGCTTAAACTATTACACCTTTCGCGCGTTCAAAGTCAGCCAGTATTATGTCACTAATATGATAGTATGAACTACATACGTCATTCCATTGAAACTGTAAACGTTTCTCTTAAGAATACTACGACTGGGATGTTACAGACGTCAGCAAATCGACCACGTTAAAAACTTACCGGGTAATCCTGAATGTTCACGTCGCTTATAAGCTAATATTGAATTCTTACAAAAGCATTAGTATGAATGTAAGATCTGAGGTTACAACATCAACGTCTTAAATAAAAGCTAAGGTCTATGATGCCCAACAGTTACTAACAAGTAATAAAGTCTAGACTACTAAACTTTTTATGACAACATTTGTCATGATGAGAACCCTCTCTAAATTTTTAACGAGACTCTTGAAACAAGTCGGACATAAAGAGGAATTTACTTTCGCCAGTCGGAGAACTAAAATTGTACGGATAATGCCATACTAAGCGAGCATTAAAGAGTGGCCCGAAATTGTATTTGAAGCTTTTCAGAAACTTAGACATTAGTGAACAAGTTTTTCCTGTAACGCACATGGGTGGGTTGCCACTAATGGAGAACGGTCTTACCAACTTTCTGCCGAGACGATGGTATAAAAAAGTTTTCTTTGACTGAAAATTGCTAAAGACCAGTCTTAACCTTACTCTAAACTTTTTCGTTGGGTAAAAATATAATCTCTGAACGTAGGTACAAAACTTTGTTCGTTCGAAAAACAAAATTAGGCAATACACTGCAAAAGCTTTCCTTGTATTTTTCAAAGATAAATTGGTTACCGATTTTCTCGTCCAATTTTTCAGAAGGTGACTTTCTTGTACGCTGGTTAGTGTATGTTATGCACAAAGGTTACCCACCGGCTGCTCAATATGAAAAATTCGTCTATATATAAAGAAAAAAGGATATTTGAACTGAAAGGAATCTTACTGACAGCTAGCATCACCAAAAGACAGCAGCAGTTGTAAACTTTAGGGATTATCAAGTTGTTCAAAAGTAAAGTAAATTTATTTAGTATTAGATCTTGCTCGTGGCTTCACTTGGGCACAGTACATTTGTATAGATGAAAGGCATCTTATGTCGTTTTCTGTACCCCTGACAGCGGGTATACAAAATTTCATTATGATTAGTCGTATAGTCAAGGCGTGAAAGAGTAGCAACCAAACAAACTCACATTCGCATTTATAATATTAGTTAGTATCATTTAAATTTAGTTCAATCTGTGATCTGTGCATGTGAATAATTAATTTAGTATTGTACACATGTTGTAATTTATCTTTCTACTTTTTCCATATGGCACCAAACAAGACATAGATCGACATACCACTAAGGGTTGCGGTAGATACAATACGAGGTTCAGCCAATATTAACTTGCCGACGCTAGTTCGAGGACGATGTCGGAATAAGAATCGTTTGGGTTCCCCAACTTACAATTCAGAGCCATATGTGGGTAGACTGGGTACTGCATTCATTTTATAACTAATATGGTTGAGATTTTCGTTTATTGATTAGATAAAGTTTTCTTTAAGAAATAATGTAATAACATTTTCACAAATCAACATTTTAAAATAATTGATCACAACGATGTTCACTACTTAGATGTCACTTCTCCATTGGCCACATATTTTTATCATACCACTAACATATTTTTAAATTTGGTAATAACTATGTATGTTTGTAACGTTTAATGGCTTTATCATTAAATGGATTATATAGGTATTTTACATGGAAATAGCTTTTAACTAAAATAACCCGATATTCCAAAGACAGACTCGCAGATGCGGGCAACTGCTAGGTACCGACATTTCTAACCAATTTATGAAAAAGAAACTAATAGGTAATACTGGTACCCATAACACAAGTAAGATTTTACCTAGGGTACCAATGTTTAATAATTACTGTGTCTTACTTATTTGAGTTTAATAAATTTCATTACAATACTAATAAAATTCTTTAACAAAATAAGTGCATTAGTCTAGCGAAGGACCTTCTTTTACGTGTACTTTAAACCTTCTATGTACGCGGTGAATCTTATCTAAGTATTCCTATAGATTTATACGTGTTATCTGCATTGTTGCCATATTTTGGGCATAATATTTAAACATAGAATATTTATTTTATCGATTAATTTTTACTCTATATCTATATTTTGAATTATTATTTTAGATAATAAATAAGAAAAACGCTACGCATGCGTAGTTCAATGTACTTCTTGCTATAGCAGCGCATCAGGCTGCGGGCGACACAGGGATAACATAATACTTGTTATTTATAAGTATCACAAATAAAATATGTTTGACGGGTATCTGTATTTCATTGCTGCATGTTCAAAATATTCACCTCTATACAGAAATCTCAACACAATACAAATGTTCTCAACACTAAAACACCGTGTACAAGGTCGATAGCATCAGACTGGGATCAGATGGCAAGTTGGCAAAAACGTCAGATATACAAACAAACTGTTATTTGTCAATAAATTTGTTGTCTATGTATATTAGATTCATTTTTTTATTTAGTTCGCACCTGTTTCGACTCTTTATTTTTTGTTGAATTTATTTAATCTATATAAAATTGGATGTTGTGGCATAAAACGGGAGAGGCCTATGTCCAGCAGTGGACTGCGGTGAGCTGATTAATTGATTTGATTGATATAACATTTATTACCAATATCTTTGCGAACAATCAAGTGTTAGAGATAGAGCTAATATGACCCTCTAGTACTAAAGATATATCACAAGTTCGGCTTATTGAATATCTTCATGTGTTTAAAAGTGGTACTTATAACGTCTTATAAGATATGAAGCAAAAATAGTATTATTATTAGTAAATTTTTTGTTTTATTTGATATTAATGCGCTTTTTAGTATGTAGAAGCACTTTCTGCATTGCTTTTCTTTTTTATAGTTTCAGATAAATGAGTTAAATTGTATTGATTATTGTGTCTTAACTCTCAAAGGTGCTGATGGCACACCCGGTTACATAGCCAAAGTACACATAAAAAAATATGAGGATAAATGACTAAAGGAAGAAAGGCGGCAGACCAGATGTTGTGGCGTAAAATGGGAGAGGCCTATGTCCAGCAGTGGACTGCGGTGGGCTGATTGATTGATTGATTGAAATGACTAAAATGACATGCAAGCATTTAATACTCCGTATTTCGAATTATGTAATTGAACAGGAGGAAAACATACCACGAAATAAAAACAGTTAAGTTATATGACCAAAAATTATTTTATCTCAAGATACAATTCATCACCAGTACCTACGTTACAGTCTTAATACATGACCAAGCTTTACTATTACACGTTGTATATTATTTGCTAAATTAATTGTCATTGTATAGGTACACACTACATACGTCACTAAGGTAATACATTTTCAAACAATATTAGATCTCTTTCTCACAAGTAATTCCAAATTTGAAAGAGAAAAACAAAATACTATTTAGCTATTCCATTGTAGAACAACGATTACTCGTAAAGGGGTAAGATTGAGTTGTAGTGACAGGTAGCGAGATAACACTCTAATGGAGACGCTAGTTGCGGGTTCGTTCGCATTTTGATTACAAACGAGGTTCACGACTGCAGGAACAATAATAACAATGCTTAGGGCGATGACGGTGCTATATATAACACTGACATTTTAACGGTTAGTTGTATTATAATCTGAAAGTTGAAATCAAGGTATCATTAATAAATAAATAATTTATGTAAGGAGCGATTTTGTTATATCATAATTTTATATTGCATGCTATAGCGCAATATTTCAATTCTGTATCTACCAATTGCATCGACTAAAGTTCACGAGCAACTAAGAATCAGGAGCTTCCAAATTTCGAATCTCGGTTTGCAGTGTCATTCTATGAGAAAACTTACAGCGGTAAAGCAATGTGTGTCAATGAGGTAACTCCAGGTGTTAACATTATAATCTTATTAAGAAACTAGAAAATTACGCATATTCCAAATACACAAGACTTAATATGTATGAGTGACAACATAATTATAAACATGAACACGCAATAAGCTAAGATGCAAATGGTTACATTTTCATTTTTGTAGGCGCTCTAACAATGTCAGGGTCTTTAACTACTCTATTCTGACCATGGAATAAAAAAGTAGGTATTAGCTTTATTTATATTTTGACACATACTGAGACAACAAGTCATGTTATTAGGTATATATTTATAGTCATATTTATTTTAAAATACACCATGCGTAAGTAGATTCTTAATAGCTTACAAGCGAAAAATAAGTAAAATTTTATGTGCGTTGAGGATATTAAGTAATTTGAAGGGTTGAACTCACCCCCAAGAGTTTCATCCATCACGGCTGCTGCTCAATTGACATTGACGTCGACGCTTAACCCCTAGTTGTTTGACCTTGTCTCACATGCCTCTAAGAAAATGTAACGATATATTTATGTTATAAAGGGAAAATAGATACATCGGCATCTATGAAGAGAGAAGTATTGAGAACTAGTAATAAAAGTCATAAACGCGATGTTGTATAAAATAACCTTTATATTTAAGGTCACGCGTTAGTAGTGGGTACTAAACAGTATTTAGGTACTTATCTTTTGCAATGCTGGTTATATGGTTTTGTGTTATATGATCTTGAGACTTAGAATGAGGTTCATAAGCTGGAAACGGAGAAGAGAGTTAATCGCGAAGCATTCGGTACCTGTTTTTGGCAACACCTAAGACATTAAATATGGAGATTCAGCTCTCTCAAAATAAACTGACAAATTGATTAGTTCACCAGGCTATTAAAAATAAAAGGACATGATAAAGTAATACATATGTCATGTTTTATTTTAATAAGTCATCTTACTCCGTGTCGCGTTGGTCTTTACTTAAATAACAACAAACACATACAACCTCAACTACAATCTGTCATGCATCAGTTACATACGTAGGTACGTGTTTAATTATAAGTAACAACACTTTTATTTTGGCAATACAAAAAAAAATACATATATTACTTTTAATAAAAATATACTTCTAGCTCAAGACTCTCCATAGCCCACTTAAAGTTAATAATATTTATTGATACTTTTCAATTTAGCAACAAATGATTTAATGGCTTCCTGGTAATTACAGCTAGTTTGACTGGCAGAAATATGAAGATATTAAATCTGTATTCCATGTATACACATTTTATTTTCCTAGAAATATTTTATTGTTAGCTTTAATTATACCTACTAATGCAATGCCTGATATAATAGACTGTTAATATGTTAAGTATTATTAAACACCTGTATGTACCTATACAGCTGCAATATACGTATTTTCCTTGAAAATAAAAACAACGGAATCCCTACAAACGAGTAAAATAAGTATTAAAACATGTAAACCAAGTCTACAACAAGATTTATGAGCGAATTCTGCTCTTACGTACTTGTACGTCAAACGTGATGACTCCTGTCAATCAATCTTAAAATTGTCGTTCACAACAACATCTTATGGCATTTATGTGATTCTATACAAATCGCATTTCGATACTGTTTACTTTATACATAGATACATACATAGATTTACGCCTGTTTCCCAGAGGGGTAGGCAGAGACTACGGATTTCCATTTGCTACGATCCTGACACACTTCCCTGGCTTCATTTACTTTTATCACATTCCTCATACACGCTCGCCGGTTTAAGGTTCTCTTAACCTGGCCTTTGTCCAGAACGTCTCCGATCTGGTCAAGAAACGTTCACCTAGGTCTTCACGACTGATCGATTCACACTAGTCTTAATAAACTTTCTTAGTCAATCTTTTCTCGTCCATTATTTCTACATGCCCAAACCAGGTTAACATACCCTATTCTATTCTTGTCAATATATCCACTTTCATGCCGCATCTCTCTCTAATCACACTATTCCTTATTCTATCTTTCAGAGTCACACCACATATGTCTCTCAGCGCTCTCATTTCTACAGCATTTATTCTGCTCTCATGCTTCTTTTGCCATACCCAACTTTCACTTCCATACATAAATGTAGGCACAGGGAACAGCCAAACATGCCTTTACGGATACATTTCGACTGTTCACAAAAGCGCGTAGAGCGCCATTCACATTATTGCCAGCAATCGTTCTCCTTTCAATATCTCCCTCAGGTTTACCATCCCTTGTAAACAAAGTACACAAACATACAAACTCTTTCACTTGTTCCACTGTTTGTTCTCTATCAATCATGATATTACACATCGTCATGCACTCCTCCTTTTCAAATACTATTACTTTTGTCTTGCTTACATTCATTTTCATTTCTTTACTCTCAAAAGCACCATGCATAATAGTTACCATCGCTTGCAACTCTTCCACCGATGACACAATTATTACTTGGTCGTCGGCATAAAGAAAACATTTGACAAGTAACTCATTCATTCTTAATCTCCATTCACAATCTTTTAAATCTTTCAAACAATTGTCCATGTATAGGTTAAACAGCCAGGGTGACGGTACACATCCTTGCCTAACACCTTTTTGTGCATCCTATATTTTCTCGTCGGTTACTTTCACAACACTTTCGCATACAATTTACCGACGACGCTGAGCAAGCTATCTATAGCTTTTGCAATCTTGCTGTGAGCCTTTTCCCTTGTATAAAGGTACTATGACGGCCTTGCACCAATCACTTGGTACCCGGCCGGTTTTCCGGCCTTTTTAACTTGTGCTGCAAGTTAAAAAGGCGCCACAACTGAGTTGCTATGAGAACCTGTCCAGCTGTCAGCATTTCGACTGTAATCTTATCATAACCTTATTCAACTTTCTGAATTTCATGCTTTTCAATGCTTTCATTATTTCATCCATACTAATAGGCCTTTCATCATTACTATCATTATCATTCATTTCGAAATTTTGCCCTTGCCACAACTCTCCTTCAAATAAACTTTTAAAATATTCCTTCCATCGCTTCAGTACGCTCTTCTCTTCATTCAGTAAACTTCCATTCTTATCTCTGATTGATTTCAGCTCTGTGGTTACAGTTTTACCTTGAACCGAGTGAATGGATTTCCAGAAGAACTTTGCGTTGGTCCGGAAATCTTAAGATAATCTTCTATCAAACTCGTCTTTCAATTCCTCTTTTTTCACATCTTTCACTGCCTTATTCATTCTCATAAACTTATTCCTAGCTTCATTTACATCCTCATTCGTTGCTTCTTGCATTCTTTCATTGGCTCTGACAGATAGCGAGTTCAACCAAGCCTGCTTCTTCTCACGCACGGGCAGTGCGCACATCTTTATCCCACCACGCATTCTTCGATTTTATCATTTTCCTCTTCTTGCTCACACCGCATAGGTACTTCCAACGCTATAACAACCGCTTCATACTTAAACGACTGCCATAATTCTTCTATATCATCAAGGTCACAAAATCTTTTAAATCTTTTTCTCAATTTACTTTTATACTCGTCTTTCAATACTTCATCTTGCAAATTTTCTACTTTTATTCATTCTTGGGCACTTGTTCGGGTAGGTATACGGTGTCGCAATCCTTTGAAGAGGCCACGTATCCGGCTTATAACAAAAAATGGTCCATATGGACACCAATACCTCTATATACCCGAGTGTCTAGGACATTCTTTCTCAATCTGTCATCCACTACAACAAAGTCAATCATACTAATTCTTATATTCTTTGCTTCTCTTGTATACTGGTGGATTCTTTTGTGGGCAAACATAGTGTTTGTCACACAAAAATTCCACTCCAAACATAGCTCAAGCAACCTTTTTCCATTCTCATTCATATTTTCGTCCCCATAGTTGCCTAAGATCCTTTCATATTCTTCACGCTTTACTCCCACCCAACCATTAAAATTCCCTAACATTATCAACCTCTCGTGTTCCTTGCATTTCCTCAAGACATCTCTTAAACGCTCCCAAAAATCTTCTCTTTCTTCCCGTGCGCTCTGAGACATACCCGTTGCCATGTTTACGGGTGCATAGACCCCTACCATGAACACGTGAGTAATCCCCACTTTTATTCTCTTCCATAGTAAACTAGCATTCACATATTCAGATTCTTTTACACACTCATTCATTGTAGCAGACAAAATAACACCAACTCTCTGACAGGCTCTGGTATGGCACGCCGGATCAATATGCCGTGTAGGGTCCGTGCCTAGTTATGTTACAGCCTTTCCTTTTCGTCTCAATCACGCACAGAATATCAATCTTTCTCTCATTCATCATCTGACATACTTCATTCAATTTTCCATCCATTCCTCCTCCAACATTCAATGTAGCAAAACGGCTTTCCGTAGGCCACTTTTCGCCCTCTTGGGAAACGAGACGTAATGGGTGGCGGACCGCGTCGCCACCATGCAGATTATTAATATAATCATAAATAACCAAAGTCTATATGCGTTCCCACGATTGGAACCTACCTTATATAGTTACGTATTAAACAAGGACCAAGCAAGTGAAGACAATGACTTTCAAGAAAGAGAAAACTAACGTACTTATTCAATGTAAGTATAAGCACAACTTTTGAAGCGGTATAAAGCCTTTGATCACTATTATATAGGCCATGTCACATGATGACTTTTAGGGAAAGTTGTGAGCCTTAAAAGATAATTTGTATTGAAATCATGTATAATATTATAAACTCTACTTAAACTCTATTATAAAGTCTCTAAAACACGTCCTTAATTAAAATAAATGTCAAACGTGACCCATAATTGCATTTTAATTGACATTTGACTTGCTTATTAGACTAGCGCTTCGCCTCAGGTTGCAACGTGAATTGTACCGACCGCGGTCAACTTATGAACGAATGAGTATATAAAATAATGATTGTTTACAACAAAGTTGTAAATAAACATTATTCTCATCAGGGGCTTTATTATGCAGCACCTCTTCAATGGTTTATGTACCAACTAATATAAGAAACAAACAACAATTGTTTTAAAAAAGAATACTATTTTATCTTGAGATACTTAAGTTTTAAATATTTCAGTATATGTGCTTATTGAATTAAAAGAAGCTTAATGTACAATTTAAAAGGACATTAACGGAAAACGTAGTAAGCACCTATTCTCAATGCAATCCTTTCTGAATATAACGTTCCAATACCTTGTTAGAACGATACAAAAATACAGCTAAATACGCAGAGTTTCGTTTCTGCAATAAAACTGCAAGCTGGTATTTTAAAATATTCATAGCACCGCTAAGTACACTCAACTACCCTCACTTGATACGATAAAATTAATAAATAAAGATCCGCAATAGATCCTCGAGGGGGTAGATTCGCCATTCATTTAAGGAGTAAACCCCAAGTTGCTCTCGCGAAACTCATTAAAAGTAAATCCGGGTGCATTTTCTAAAGACGTTGAATTAAGGCTTCTTTAAAGAAATTTTCTTAAAACTGCAAGCGGTGAGCGTGCCTCATTTGCCACTATTGAGGCGTTTCCTCATAGTTCAATGCTCTGAGTTCCGTTTAAATGAAGCTAAAGATTGAATCGTTTCGGATTCGTCTCTTTGAAAAACTCTGCTTCATCCTCGTCGACTATGCTTTTCACATAACTTGGGAATCCTTTGGCTGCGTCAGTCGAATTTTCTATTTTAAGGACTGAATCCGCTCATTATACTTTTATACAGCCAACTCGGCTAAAGCTTTTTTAAAATCGCTTCAAAGCTGCAGATACATAGACATAATCAGAGCTCAGAAACTCATTTGATACGGGCGGCAACGAACTTTATGCACTGTACCTAAAGTACAAACAGATTATGAATTCACAGACGAAAGCTCCTGCGTAGCAACTTTTCAATAGAATCTGACCGTGTGGTACAAACTACTCACAAATACTACTACACACTTTCATCCTTTACGTTTTTAAAAAGATAACACATTCAGTCAAACAACGGACACAGAACACCCAAACACGTAACAGTTATTTGTGGATTACACCAATTTTCGTACCGAGTGGAAATCGAATCCACAACATTCGCAGTGACAATGGCGAGGCGAACACTTAAAGCACGAAACCATCCGTGCAGTCTTTATAAAAAAGTTACATTAAAAGCTCGATATCTATCGCCATTACGAAGAACGCGAGGTATTATTCAATACTTACTACTGCTTAGAGTCGGTACAACATAAATCTATGTTAGTAAAGAGCCACTACAAAATACAGCAAAACAATAAATATCAATAACACAAACTGTAATTACAGCAATACCTCGGGACAAACGACAAATCGTCGCAATCACCAGCTTGCAACATCTGCAACTATCGAGAAATTTCAATAATTTAGCGAAGCGCCGCTGTCTGCATTCGTCCGTAAGGTGCAGACACGACTTGTCGCACAGTCGCGTGTTTATTTAATAACGCTGTGTCGACTCGATAAGCGTGTATTGTATGAATCTTATAGCTTTAAGATACTGATAGATTAGACGCGAGATATTACTGAGTACAGTCAATAAATGATAAAGCTGATTGTGTTAGAACTGTTGACGGTAAACACTAACCTACTGATGCAGCCGTTAAAGTATTTATGATGTTTAGTTTGCTGTGATGCAGTATCTAAGAGACGATGCATATTTGTCATGTGACACTCAAGCAGACAAATGAATAAACGAACCGTATAAAGCTTTTTGATAGAATACAAATTATTCAACGTCACCCAAAACGGCATATCCGATAAATCGAACTTCCACTATTTGGTGATTTATTGCGTCCAATTTGAGGACTAAAGTGGGGTGCATAACAATACGTTAAAGAGACCGAGAAAGATTCACTGTCCTGACTAGTTTGAACTACTATATTTAGATCACACAAGAAATTTCCTTTCTATAAAGTACTAAGTTTTTTGTTAACAGATTTGACGCTGCTGATACATCAGCAAAACATACTTTCGACTATTATCTAAAGGTACATATTTCAATTATATATTATTTTCTGTCTGGTCTATTAGTTAAATTGTCTATGCTGTCACCCCAATTCTCGAAATGTGGACTGGTTGGCAAACACTGATATTAGTTTTCTGGAAAAGTACTCATCTTAAGTGTTTCCTTCAATATATCATTTAGAACATAACATCGTAATAACTTATACAATAGTATTTACATTCTATTCGTTATGACATCCATAATGTATGTGGAATAAAAACTTGTCTTAGAATTCAGTGTGAAGTTTTTCTTTTGTCTTGACACCCTCTTTGATTAAAGAGAAAGCTTTTATCGTTTGCGTCATATAGTTTCATCGCGAAGAAAGACGTATTTTTTCTGAGAAATCTATTTATATTCTCAACACAACTTTAATTTTGTAAGCATTTTCCTCTTTTCTAAACAACGTAACAATAAGGTTCCAAACTCGGCTTAAATCCAGTCGTTCATAAGGAAAAATTTGGTCGGATGTAAGATCATGGAGAAGATTTACCTTTTCGAGTGACAACTTGCCCCAAAATCTAACATCTTGGAGTTCATCCCGGCGGAAAATGGCCATCTACAAAATTAATGGATATTTTATTACGTTAGATGTTAAATTATGCGTAAACGCGTAAAATCCTTCAAATGTATTCCAAAAATCTTTTAAATCGATGTGTCCATTTGCGGCGTAAGCGAAATAATAGGAGAACCGATCGCATCGTACGAATTCAATAAGCCAAAAGCGCTAAAGGATTTTCCAACGCATTTTTCAAGAGCGAAATTGATTCTGACGTTATGTTTTACAGATACAATTGAAATGCTTTTTAAGCCCTCGTACCTTTCTTTCACGATAACAATCAAATCAAGAATAAAATACGTTGACGTTATCCTGTTTGTTTTTATATCAAGAATGAAGTAATTATACCTTAGAAATAGTTCTTTATTCAAGTGTGTTTTATTTTTGTAACTGTGTTTAAATAGTTTTATTTTAATAAGTCTAGCTATTAGCAGTGACATCGTTGGTCTTTATACGATATATATATAATAGATCACACTACCTCAAATTAACTTTAAATGCGATAAAACCTAACAAACAAATATTTACTTATACATCTATATCAATTAAATATAATCACTCAAAAAAATTAAAATTCTGAATATAAAAAGTGAAATGGCATTAAATTACTTATTTAAAACTAAAAACCTTTATAAATAACACACATACTTTGCCGAAATAGGATCGCTTATCGATCTTAGTCATTTTACAGAAATACATTTCAAATTGTTAGAAGTGAAATAACTTTAATTCATTGCAACATAAGAGGGTAATGAAAAGAATAGTTCGGATTTCACGACACATAGATTATACTTAATGCCCTCTTTTCTCCACAATGTATGTGGACTGTGGAGCTTTCATATAAAATTTTATGAAAGCAGATCTCTAGTGAGGTCCGAATTCAATTTCATGTTCTCAGTTTCAACTGATTTTATGAATATTCGTTTTTAAATGAACATTGATACTTTAATGTTGATACACCTCAAGTGACGTGAAAAGTACGAGAAAGTAATCGTGATATTCACACATCAGTTAAGCTGAAGATACTGACGATAAATAGCTTTTCATTTTTTACCTCATCGCACATACGAGGTGGAGTGGGTACGTAATACTTACTTTTTATATTCAAAACTCAGAGGAAATTTGAATTTGAAATATGAATATTTTCTAGATTTATACACTTGTCGAGATACCCTTACATTATAAAACGCTTTATCTTGTACATCGAATCATAATTATTATCCAGGAACTGCACTATATTTTGTGGCAGAACTATTTCTATTTCAAGCTTGCCTTACGAGATATCCTGACAGACATTTTGCATAGCTCTCTCTCGTTCCTCTCTTGTATGATACTAACACTGCTATATTAGATCTTTTTGAGACAAGGATCGGGCACACTATTTTCTAATGGATACCTAATCTTGTATCAAATTACATTCCAAGACTGGTTTAAATGTCTACAGTTATACTTACACATATAATCAAGTTAACAACGTAAACACACATAAAAATCAGAATCCATCCAACACCATAATCCTCACTCTCATTGTCAGCCAGCCAAACCATTCAAACAAAATTAAATCTTCCACTTCATGTTTACTCAAGCAAAATTCAATTGCCATTATTCGCAACACCATTACGATTCCATAGCACTTTTCCAGCTGAATGGGACGAAACGGGACGAAATCGTCCCCGCTCTGTAATGGTTCCACTGGTTCAAATTTGTGCAAGTAAGTGCACTTTGCGTAAGAACGGATGAATAGAACCAACAGAATATTTCATAGTACAACTTGGCTCATACTCAACGAAGTTTAGTGTTCGCCATTGTAACACCACCTGATTGGTAATTTATTGGCGCACTTCCCCCTTGTGTAAAGTCATATATTTTCACAGTTATCTATATTGAATGGATATGGCATACATTGGATATTCGTGACACACATTTTGGCATGTGCTTTACCCAGAAGATAAACAATATGCCCATGATATACAAATTGTTTATCAGTTGTTTTAACATTCTCGATTTATAGCAGAACAGCATTTTTATTTAATTTTAGGTTGTATGAAAGTGGTTGTTGTTTGTTTGTACTTTGTACCTGACAGCATCAGAAAATAGTATTGTTTTTAAACGTACTGTTAAGTATGTATGTATTTTTTATTGGCATGCCCTATATTGTAGCCTAGACGGCTTTTGGATGGATTGGATAAACAAGGTAGCGTTAAATTCGTCTTAATTGTGATGACATCGCATAATATATTAATTGTACCATAAATTTGCCGCAGCAGGCATCAATGACTTCAAGAGTTTCTGCAGCATATTTATGTTTAATCTTTATTCTTAGGTATCCTTACTATTCCTTCTAATATTATAAATATAAAAGACTGAAGGTGTTAGAGGTACTCACTCACGCGTTAACCGTTGAACGGATTTGAATGAAACTTGGCATACATATAGACCATAACCTGGATTAACATATAGAATACTTTTATCCTTGTATGCGTTCCGTCAGATTTACACAGGCAAAGCCGCGGACAGAAACTAGTTTTACAAATGTTATATGCTGTGTGTTTGCTGGTTTGTCTTTCCTAACGCAGCAAAGTAGCAACAGATCAACATTTATTAGTGCATGGAGTCAGATCATATACCGATAGATGATAAGCTACTATTTTTATCCCGAAAAAATCGTAGCGTAAGGTGGCATATATAAGATAATAATTTACCTATAACTTCTTGTAGTTCATATAAACGTTTCAATCTTGTACAAACAGTCGAATACATAACGCTACGCTAACGCTGGAGTTATAAGAATATAACTCCAGCGTTTCAGTATATAATTAATTAATTACAGATCGGTGTTTTGTTAACAAATTGTATTATAAACAGAGGATCATGAACCACATAGCTCTTCTATATAATAACATACTGCCATGCAACATTTGAAATATTATTTACAAACAAATTCACACAACTAGAAACAAATTATCGCTCTAAAGTACCTTTATATTTCTTCCTTAATTCACTTCGGAGTCTATATACCGATAATACATTGGAGGATTGTCCGCAGATATATTAGCAATCTGTTTACTCGACGGGGCGTTACACGAACTCGTTAGTATACGTCGTGGTGCCGACAAAATATTGCCACAGAAATATAATAAACGCAATTTGTGCTACGCCCTTTGCTTGACTAGTTTTACGAGACTGAAACTAGATGCACCGAACATTGGCGCTATTAATTGTTGCCTACTATAGAACGAAGAGTCAAAAACCTATAATATGCTTGGATAATCATTGTAAAGTCTTGGGAGAGTTTGAAACATTGGTCGGATCGAGCAATGTTATTGAGATATTAAGTTAAGCAATTGCAATAGAAGCACCATGTCTTTCTTACATGGGACTTAAAAATATGTCTAGCAAAATATGGTTCGTACCACTTCGGTCTGTGGCATTCATGTATGTGTACATAGTACCCTCAACTTGTAAGTTGTAACTAAATATACGTTAGAGAACGCGTATTTATCTAGGTTTACTTATTACTATAATAGTCTTCTTGTATAGGCTTCTCCGATCTAAGTTACTATTTGAGAGTTTACAGCTCGCAAAATCGGTCAGGTAACGTTAAGGCAGTTGAATCCAAATTTAGACAAGTTACCGCCCACTTGTACAAAATGAAGCGTAATATGGAGTACAGACGCGAGCACATGCTAATAATATATCCTTCTTTACTGTGTTTAGTATAGCATAGACTGATTGATGTACCAATGTGGAGTGTAGCACAACCAAATACACACACAAGTTCCAATGCGTTATTTGGCGCTTCTTTGCTTTCGCTCGCCTGCTTTGGCTCGGTCTATACCCGACATACGAAGTCAAGTACGGCAAAAGGTCGTCGACAATGTGACGCAGGTCACTCCTACCGGTGATTAGCATCACTGCATAAAGAGCAAAGAGGTCTTTTGACAGCTTTTATTAATTGAGCGCTGTATTTAATACAATCAGCGTATGACTGGAGTTAACGACTGGTTAATGAGAACGAATAGGACGCTTAGGTCAACTACCATTAAGTTACTCATGTATAGACTAACTATGATGACCAGTGCCCGGTAGTGTCTATGAAAGCTACTTGGGGACTCCTTAAAAAATTGGAAAGGATATAATCTACCAAGCTGCTGTCTGGACGAGATTGTCTGCACATTTTCTTTAAAAGACTTCATTTAGATTTCAGAATATTTTAAAAAGCTCATGCATAACTAGGTATATTCAAACACGTGTGCGATATTCGCCTTCATTTTTAACATTTTATATAACACACTGTATATTGAATTAGTAATTAGAGGCTTTGCATAGCAAACGGTCACTTAGCAATTAATAAAAGTGTTAGTTTGCGCTTCTGACTTTGATTAATGAACTTGCTTTTACTACAGAAATACTGGGGAATTATGTAGAAAATGTTCAGTGATTTTCCTCTAGACAAAAAACAATAACTTCAATTGTCGGCAATCTAATAAAGTGCTAATAATACTTTTGTTGTTCTTATATAAGTTTTCGTATTTAATGAATAAAAGCTAAGAACAAAAACAATTCAGAAATAAAGCAGTCATTGTTCACATACATCAAACGTTCATAGCGAAGCTTCATAAGCCTTACGTAAATAAAGGTATAATAATATTACTTAGTTGTTCATAATCCCACCTACAAAGTTCATCGGACTACCGACGCCATTCTACGTAAATGAAGCCAGTGAAAGTCTGTCTTTAAATTCTAAGACTTTTGCTCTCAAACTTTGTCCAGCTTTTCCATTTGACATTCAAGCGGTTTAATTGTTCCACGAGCTCTGAATTTGTTTCAGAATTATCACTTCCACTTCTTTGAAACTCGAACTCTCCAACTCGAAAGTACTAAAAGTGCAATTAGCTTTAAATATGGAATGAAAATGTTATATTTTTTGCGCCGCGCCGGTCTAATATAGCAGCCTCTTTTGTTATTTATTCTTTACCTACGTCATACTGTTAGTCCATTATCCGAACGAGGAGAATTCTGCTGGGCGGACAAAGAAAAAAGTCACGTTAATTAGGATGTCAGCTACGCAAATAATAATCCCAGTGTGGCTCATTTCGTATGCGGCTCCGGCTCTCGGCCAAAAAATTTATCTTCGCATTTTTTAGACAACGCAATTACAGGAATATTTACTTAATGTGGGCCCACAGTCCGGTGGAAAACATGTACGACAGGATTTTTAATTCGGCGTCGTAATGTCCAGGTCGACGTTATTAAAGCAATAAATATATCTTCTACCCTGATATGTTGCGGTTTTGTTTGTAAAATTGCTTGTATGCTTGTAACTTTACATTGTAATTATACGTTTCTTTTTCGCAAAACATCTTGGAGGCATTTGTAAAACGTACTATCAATTAGGGTTATATTTTACTATATAAATAGGACACATACATAATAATAGTAGAAGTATTATACAATAAGAGTACTGTTTATATAATGCTGATGTCTGTGCTTGAAAATAATTTGTATATTGTAACTTCTTAATAAGAGAAAATACAAAAAATAACAGTGGCATTTTTCAGTCAGAAGCATCTTAAAGATTCAAAGATATAAAGTTAAGGTTATACTAGGTGGCACTGCATATATGTATGTATCTTAATAAGTATATCACCGGTATTAAACCATGGCTATTATTACTATGAATTACTTATAGCTACTATGTAATTAAACAAATTGACTTAATAGCACTTTGACATTAATTTATTTACGTTGTTAGCTCTCACTCTTTGCCTCCTTAAACCTCCTTAAACCTGATTCAATATTTACGGTAATAAAAAGACACTCAGAGATTAATAAATTCCTAAATAAATAACCCTTTTTCCTAAAATAAACTTTGCAATATATAATTGTACCGTGGGTTATTATCACCTGGTTTGAATAAAAATATAGAATGTCAAGTCTTAGAATACCAGACATGATTTAAAAAATATTATCTCTGGCCACCGGTCTGCCGTTCCCACTCAATAGGTTAAACATCAAAATTCCTCAACATTTGTTGCGTCCTCGCATGCACTGGACGTTATCAAATAATGACATAATAGAATACTTATTCTATTTTTGTATAACATGGCACCTCATTCATATTCGCAGGTTCACTGAACATAAACTGCACGCTCCTTCTGGATCGATAGAAAAGCTCATTTTGTTTTATTCCACCACTCCAAGGGAACGCCCGAACCCTTTCAAGGGTGCTGTGTTTACTTACATTTCGCTATAAGTCAGTGATCGTCAACCTTTTAAAGCTGTCTTTTTGGTATGTTTTTGGATCGCGTTCTAAAACTAAATAAATTGTAACCCAAATTACCAGTACTATTAAAAATTGCATGTATTGTATGCTGCGCTATTTTTATTACCAGATGCTAGAAAGTCGTTTCTAAAGTTTAAC
This sequence comes from Catocala fraxini, assembly GCA_930367265.1. Classification (NCBI taxonomy): domain Eukaryota; kingdom Metazoa; phylum Arthropoda; class Insecta; order Lepidoptera; family Erebidae; genus Catocala; species Catocala fraxini. Next base: position 11,744,187 of record OV884035.1, on the reverse strand, counting down.
AAAGTAGTAGAAGAAATTTATCAATGTATTAACTGCATACAAAATAGCTACTTGTAACAAGTAACGACATAAAACATGATGGTCCTTCTTTTAAATAGTTTTGACACTTCGCCATTCTTAATCTGGTTCAAGTCGAATGTAATGTGATAATGTATACGAATAAAACTCTATTCTCTATTTGTAATGTTCGTTTTTTGCGCTGTGAAGTTTGAGAGTCACTGTTTCAGATAGTGGGAGTGAAGATGCGGGAACGTAGGCAATTATCGTGGTTGAAACAAACAATCGGAGTGGTTTGTGAAGAATGGATTTCGGTACAGTATCTATTTGGTGTTTAAAGATCTGAAGATTCGCACCTAATAGAGGGTGGTGACTATTTAAACATCACCCCTGTCTCCTTTGTGCCTCAGCTAATATTGTAGATGTTGATGTTTTCGAGAGGGCTATTAAATACGTATTATAATCGTGGAAAGCTGAACATCAAAATTAATGTGATTACGGCGAAACGCTGGATGCAGTAGAAACACAAAACAATTTAAGTACCCTCCAACCTATTTCTTGATGAAATTGTTTCTTTCTGCGAAGCTTATCCCTTTGGACGTTAATATAAATTATGTAAAATATGTAATTTGGAATATATTAATAGTACATTTGTAAAATTCGCCACAACACAAGCCGACCGCAAGAATGTCTTTGTAAAAATTAAAAATACTTCTACATTTTTTTTATATTAACGTAGTCAAATAATGATCAAAACCAATTCTCTGAGATGATTCTGACTCTCTGAAAATGGAGGCATGCCATGTTGCGCACCAGTTTTAAGCGCTCTAGTTTGCTGTCCACCAAGAGTTTTCTACACAGCGCACCCTCTTGGTGCGCAAATATTAAATATTAAATTTATTAATTTTCTATTCCACTTTGCGCACCAGGATTTACGTAGAAACACTGTATTTTTCTGAATTAGCGAGTAATTCAAAAAAATGCAGTGTTATTATCACTTATTCCTTACGGCAGAACGAGGTTGCGCTAATCGATTTGTTTCATCAAAGAAAACAGGTAAGTACGTAATGGTCGGGTAAATAACATGCCTCAATAATATAATTTAAATTTCGGTTAATAAAAAGAGTTTTAAAAATAGTTTATAGGTTTCAACGTGATCACACTCTGAAGTAGACACTCTCGGAAGAACTAACTTCCAACTACGTACACACTTCGATATTTCCCGCGTTCGGCAGACCCTGCCGCCGCACTCTTGAGCTTCGCGATGTAAGAATTTCGCTATAATAAAAGTTCGCCAAGGTTTTTCGGCATTACGACGCGACTGACAAAAACGTGTAAACAGGGACATGCTCGTAAATTCTTTTGACATGGTAATCTGCTACTTGGTTCGTGAAACGCTGTTTCTCATATCGTGTACTACAAACGAGATGTTTGTGTATCTACGCTACACAATAATACTCCTAATGAAGGATTTCGGGAGTGCTTATTCATACATGTTTGTACTTTGTAGTTTTGCTTGTCATGTTTTCTTGTACAAGCAACTTCGTATGAGTGACCACACAACTATTTATAAGCGATTATTGTAACTAACTTTAGCTAAAGTTTTGATTCGGACTTGGATTCAATGATATTTAATGCAGTGTAAGTAAAGATTTGCCTATTCTATTGGTTGTTGCTCGTCGAGTTTTCCCTCCATTCGCTTGAGTACGATCTTTGCAAATATTTTGTACAGGTTGGACATCAAATTTATGGGTCGGTAGTTTCCGATGTCGTACTGATCACCTTTTTTGTAAAGGATTATATTGGATTTAGTCCATTGTTGTGAAATCGATTCTTTGTTGATGATATCATTGAAGATTTCTTTGAGAAAAAGGTGTTATTGTCTGTTTTGTTTGTTTTCGCACTTCGTTGCTTATTCCGTCGGGTCCTGGAGCTTTATTGTCTCTTTGGGATTTTATAGCGAATTCTATTTCTTCCTGTATGATGCTGGGTACGGATGAGATTTCCAACACCTCTATTTCATTATCCGCTATGGTACTTTCATATAGTTTCTTGTAATAAGATGTAGCAATTCCTAGTATTCCTTGCCTTCGGTTCTCCTTCAAGCTATTTTTATCTTTCATCTGTACGATCCAGTCCCTTTAACTCTTTAAACTCCGATTAACTGTTTATATGCCTTGTTTATTCCTCCTGGCTGTAAAATATGTCTCTCTATTGGTACCATTATTTTCTGAGTTCTATCTTTTCTAATACTTTCTTTTATTTCTTTGCTGAGATTTGCTATTTGCTTTCGATTATCGTTGGTATTTTCCCATTAATTAGGTCTGTTCTTTGATTAAGAAGGTTAATGGTTTTGGTAGTCATCCACTTGTTAGATATGTCTTTGTTATAAGTCCCTTGTTGAATAGTTGCTTTGATTGTTCCTTCTAACCAGTTGTAATTTTCTTGCACCTCCATGTTTGTTGTCTCTTTATTGTAATCTATAAGTTTTGTCGTTATAGAATTGGCCATTTGGGCTGTTTGGTATTTGGTAGGTTTTGTGTTCATCATATTGTTTCTTGGTCTTGGGTTTTTTGGTGGGTTTGACATTCTGCTTGTTTGCTATGTTTCTGCTCGAATAATTCGATGGTTGGTATTGAAGTTGAAATTTCTTATGACTTTCATGTTTGAGAAGTAGCTGCTTTTACTAGTCATTATAAAATCTATTTAGTTTTTTGTTTTCCCGTCTGGTGATATCCAGATCCACACCAATAGAACTGACAGGTTTTAGAAGAGATTACTTAATTCTTGGTCATATCCATGCTGTTCAGCGAATCATTGAAAAATATGCGGAATATCAACTCATATACTATCTAGCATTTGTCGATTACAGCAAGGCATTTGACTCATTACACAAGGGATAGAACAAAAATATATGTATAAGATTGATTAGAAATATATACAAAAACAGCTCGGCGTACATTCAGCTTGAAAAGAAAGGAGATTCGTTTAAGATACAAAGGGACGAGGAGATCCGCTCTCGCCAAAACTTTCCTCGTGTTTAGTGTTTTGGAAATTATCTTCAAAAGCCTTGAATGGGAAAATCTGGGTTTAAATATAGACGACCGCATACAAACACACTTAAGATTTGCCAATGATATTGTGTTATTCGCAAAGACGCCAGGAGACCTAAATAGAATGTTAAACGAACTAGCATCGGAGAGTGAAAAAGTAGGACTCAAATTAAATCCCGCAAAAACAAAAGTAATGACTAACGGAAATAAAAGCAGCATAAATGTAGGCGAGTCACAAATTAGCTATGTTGAAGAATATATATACAAAGATAACATAAAGAAAGAAATCGAAAGAAGAATAGCAAACAGTTGGAAAAGGTATTGAGGCCTAAGGGAAGTAATGAAAGACAAAATCCTTCATATAGCAACAAAGAGCAAAGTATTCAATGTTTGCATTCTACCAATCTTAATGTATGGAAGCCAAACATGGGCCATAACAAAAAACACAACCAATAGAATTGCTATTTGCTAACGAGCAATGGATAGAAGCATGATAGAAGTAAAGAGGGGGGATATAATAAGAAACATCAACATTAGGAAAAAGACCAAGATACAGGACGTAACCCTAAAAATAAAAAGGCTAAAATGGAAGTGGTCGGGACACACGGTCAGAGGAAAGAAAAATGGAGCTAAATAATTACACATTGGTACCCAAGGGAAGGTAAAAGAAAAGAGGCAGACAACAAAAAAGATGGGATGATAATATCAGGCAGGTTGCAGGCATAATATGGAGTAGAGTAGCTAGAGAGAGATCATTATGGAGAAGGTTGGAGGAGGCCTTTGCCAACTGGCAAACGGACTTCTTTCTTCTCTCTTAGCCTTTATTATTCCCAAGTCACTTGGGGTCGGCTTTTCTGGTCTAACCGGATTTGACTGAATATCAGTTTATACACGGAGCGGCTGCCACCTGACCTCCGCAACCCGAAGGCTAACGATACCCTAAGGCTAGACCAGTGTCAGGATATTAGAGGGTACTGACTTTCCCAATAATGACTGCCATAGATGTTTATGGCAGCCGGGACCGACGGTTTAACGTGCTCTACGAGGCACGGAGCAGGCGATAATTGTTTATCAATACGCACATAATTTCGAAAAGTCATATAACTTCCGAAAGTCAGAGGTGCGCGACGTGGGTTCATACCCGAGACTCTCTGCATTGCAGTCTGTTGGTCTGCCCACTGAGCTATCGCTGCTGGCAAACGGCCTTACAGAAAGTAAAGAAGCACCAAATATGCGAATAATTTTAATTGTCTAAAATACATATAGAACAGTACAGTAGTATAAGAAACATAATTGTATAATTGTTGTCCTAATAAAAGGCTTTATTATAATTATTAAGTAAAAATATAATTTGGTAAACATCATTAAGCAGATTTCGAGAATGCTTTATGTTTTTTAGAAAATTTAATATAGTAATGTGTGTAATTACAATATACCTACTACTACTGTCACACGGGTAAATCGCCATACTTAGTATTGCTACACAGAATTGCCTAGCTATTAAACAAACTTAATACACAGCCCGATCTAGAAAACTTGCCGTAAAATTAAAAGTATAACTGCAAGTATAAAAACCGATACGGTACCAACTAGTGTGGGTATACTTTTATTGTTTTTTTTATAAGCTAACGACCAACTGCAGTTTAGCAAGGCTTCGTTAGTTTTGTTACGCAAAAATCTTATTTAACCTAGTTAATTTGTATAGATAGATAGTAAAGAGATTTTATTTTATTTTATTAAGCACACCAACTATACAATTACAAATACTACTTAAATATAAAGTGCGTATTATAACATTATAACAGTAGTCATACAAATGACAGGCATGCATGACAAGAAACTAACAGTCTAATTAATTACCGGTAAGACAATATTTAATAGGCACTATTTTGTGTAGATAGATATGTGCTAAGTCCAAAAGTAGTTGTTACACAGATAAACAATTACAATTGTTTGTATTTACAATTACGTAGTGCAAATAAGTTATGCAAGTCGGTAATTATTTATGACATAGGTGCAATATAAACATAAATAACAAAATAGGTATTTTAAAGAATTAAAATCACCAAGCCCACCATAAACAGCAGTATTAAATCTTAAAAGAAACAAATTGAATATCGACGAGTCAATGTATACATACATAAATATATTTTTTGGCAGTCATTAGGAAGCGTCTGTATGACAAAAATTTCATTGAAAAGATATCAATAGCATTGTTTGTCGAAATGCATTTCTCATTGTACAATCTCAACATACGTGTAAGAGGACTGTTAAGAGTAGTGTTCAATGTAGATATGGGAGTATCAAATACTCGGTGATGCCTCATGGTACGTTTACTTGATCTAAAATTAAAGAAATTGATTAATTCGGCGTCTATAGATCCGTTAATAATTTTATGAAGAAGTAGTAGGTCAGACATATCACGCCGTTCTTTCAAACTAGTTATGTTGTAGTGTGATGGTCTATGGTTATATTCAGGCAAAGATTTTCTTACTCCACCTCTCATACATAAGTTTCTGACAAAGCGGGCTTGGACTGCTTCTACACTATCCGCATACGTTGAATAACAAGGGAACCATATGGCAGAGCAATACTCTAAGACACTTCGAACTTGAGCGTTATAAAGCAAGGTGATTAAAATGCACATACAGCATACATGCCAATTTGCATTTTATTGCAGGCATTTTTAATTCCTACAATTTTAAGTATATAAATTGATTTATCTAATGAGGTCCTGCGTATTCATTTTTTTATAACAAACAGTAGTGTATTTTATATTGTACAATATTAGTTACAGAATAAGATAATGTATCAGAGATCTTTAGTTTAATCATACATGATGTATAGCGAAGGCATATAGTATATATAAAAATAGGCACTTACTGACAACCTTGGTCAGCAGGAGGGCTCGTCGTTAAACTGTAACTAAAGGAGCCATGATAAGCAAGTTACAACACTATATTTACAACTGACGCAATGTTACGTTTTGTTTTTTGGCTCACTGGCAGCTGTGATGATAGTGATCATTTAAGTCACTATCGTCACTGCTAGTGAGCAAAGTATCCAAGAATAGTTGTGTTCGGTCTGGGTGTTCTTTGTGTCTTTTGTTTCAATGTTTCATTCTTTATAAATGTTTAGGTTTATTTCTATTCCGGTTGTTCTTCTTTTGAAACAAGGGACAATGTTCATAATAAACTTTAAATACAAAACACTCGTCTATAACAAAGTAAACACATCAAAAAAAGTCCGCGTTCACTTGGAAAAGTTGAGATATTTTTCTCGTGTCAAAATATAATTAATGAATGCATTATTTATTGCTTTAACATTTAAAAACACATAATTTTAATATGAAAATCTCTATATTAATGAGGTTTTCTTTAAAAAAATAGGTTTCCAATATCTGTGATATTTGAAGAAATGCGAAGATTTGATTAAAGTAAATAATATTATTCATTTATATATGCTTTTATTTAAAAATTTAATACAAAATGACTCCTCATCTGGCTTGAACGAATGCAAAAATCCTCCTAGACATGCTGTAGATCAAGTTGTCCAATAGTTCTTGTGGTAACCTATCCCATTCTTAACTTTCTTAATCTGTCAGAGTTCTTGGACGTGGCTGACAACTCCAAACATCTCGCTTGAGAGTGCCCAATGCGTGCTCGATTGGGTTTAAGTTCGGAGAGCCGGCAGACCTGTCTAACCGCGTGATTATGTACTCCCAGAGTGCAGCACTCACTCGTTGAGCTCGATGTGCCGGTGCATTATCGTCGACCAACACGAATTGGATACCATTATTTATCCTGAATGGTCTAATAATGCCATCAATAACAGCTGTCTTATACAAATTAGCTGTCATAGAGCCTTGGTACGGTATCAAAGGCGTTCGAGCTCCAATCATTATTCCACTCCAAAAAGATACCGATTTGCCGCCTTGCTAAATAGTTCCAGTGACAGTTCTTTGCCTTTCGAAATTCCTAGATCGTCTCCAAACTCGGACAAGTCGGTTATCAGGGTGCGTACTAATCCGTGTTTCGTCAACGAAAAGACAATTACGCCAGACATCTTCTTCTTCGTCTTCGTCGTTTTGACGCTGCCTGGCCCACTGCAATTTGCGTCGCTGTCGATCCCGTGTATTTAAAGGTGCTCGCCAGGATCTCTTTGATCGTAATCAAAAGTGGTGTAAACAATTACGAACAATAACGGTATACAAAAACGATACAAGTGTATAAAGATGTAAATTCAATTTGGCTCACAAATTCCTGGTTGTAATGTAAATTTGAATATACAAATGAGGTATATTTTAACACTTTTTGTTTTATTAAGCTTAAACCTCCAAAAATGCGAATCATAAATCTTTTAACACCAAACCAATATACCTAGTCCTACCTAGTCTTGCCATAAATATTGTTAGAACAAGAAATTATTATTTTTCTATTGCACACTGTAATGTGTGTAATTTATACATTAATATAATACCATTAAAATATATGAAGCTCATTCAAAATGATCTCCATTGGCTTTAATACAGTTATTTAAACGTTGAGGCCAGTTATCAATAGAAACACGCACTCTCCATGGGAAAATTCTTCACTGCCAATGTTATGGATTGTTTTAGGGACTCCAAATTATCATGGCGCTTAGAGCATGCCATACTCTCTAAAACTGTCCATAAATCACAATCCAGCGGATTAAAATCGAGACTTGATGACGGCCAGTCTTTAGCTCTGATGAAGTCCGAAACGATCGTCTCCCACCACGCTTGGGTGGATCGAGCTTTGCGGTGTAGAGCGGTGCTGAGTCACATGATGCTGTTAAGAGGATTAACCACCTTCTCAAAAATCGTGATACACTTGTGCCGATGTTTTGACATCTTTTTACAAAAACATGGCTCAGTCATTCCTTGATAGCTAACATTCCACCTAACCATCACTAATTCGGATAATGTCCACGTTGTACTCTGCTGACTAATTGGGTAGCTTCTACAGAGCTCTGAGCACAAACTCGGTTATTGTGCTTGTTAAAACATTGCTCAGTAGTAAAAATTTTCTCGTCCGTAAATAAAAACTTTATCTTTTATCTTTAATGACTAGCGCGCCTCTTATAAGCTGCTAGTCCTAAGTCGTCTTTTAAAATACACGACATGGTTCTAGAACCATGAAACCAGAAAATGAGTATAGCACCTAGGTGCTATACTCATTTTCCGAGAAAAATCTTTTGCTATCGGACAGGATCAAATTCTTTCGTTCACTGCTTTCAGTCGCCTGTTTCGGACGAATACTATGTGGACGCGGACGGCCGGATCGTTTTCTGTCACAAACAGAGGAGGTTTCATTGTACTAGCCCGATACACAAACATTCGACTAATACCAAACAGATGGAGAGATTCAAAAATTGCATTTGGCTCCATACCTACTTTGTGTAATGCTATCACAGCAATTCGATTCTTTTTGTCACCCACTCCATTTTAATATTACAAAAATATGTATCACCGATTGCCGCGAAAATGAGAAAACATAATGAATTAATTTAATTGATCAAAACAAAAAAAAATTACAAAAAAAATACTTAAGTGTTTTAGTATTAGTATTAAAATATTATTTCTCGGGCTTATTATAAAGTAGGCACGTAAGTAAGTATTGTAAAACGAACACCTGACATTCAGTTAATAATTTATGTACTTAATTTGTCCTAAAGGAAACATCTCAATATACTTAATATTTGAAACACGCGCTGGACTGCGTGCTCCCTAATTTTACCTACTTAATGTTTATTGTTCGTTGGCCTCGATGCCTTAGTGGTAGTGTAACCGACTGCCATGCCTGAAGGCGCAGGTTCGATTCCTGCACAAGTCAAACATTTGTGTGCATGAACATAAATGTTTGTCTTGGTCTGGGTGTATCTATGTATAATATGTATGTATTTACAAAAAAAAGTAGTACCACAGATAATATAAGTGTGCTTATTTAAATAACTCAATGATAAGCGATAACCGACAATGACACATGTATAGTCAAGGCAACACTGTTACGTTTTCATGTCCTAACAGTTTCATGTCCAAAGAGTAGTTGGGGGTCAACAGTTAGCAACTAACAAAATATATTCTACTATTTTATAATAGCGCCATCTGTCATATTATAGATGAAGTATTTTCTCAGTACCTAGATATAATACAAACAATTTTTTATAAAAATATGCCTTGACATTGAAATTTTTTATCAGCACATAAATACTTTGAAATTTTTATGAAATTTTAAATGTTAGTAACCAGACATAAATATTCAAAAATGATTTGTCGAATAAGAAAGTATGTTTTCCTTGTTCATTGTATAACCTGTTCATTGGTTGAAAATCTTACATTCCGTTATAAGCAACTTATTACTTATTTTAGAATGTAATCAATTAATTATTTAATATTAGATGATCAATAATAATAAGAAAATATTACTACACAACTTCGATTTGGTTCCAAAAAATAAAATAAACATTGTTTTTGGTAGACTAAAAATTGCAACACACTTGTTAAAAATGATTCTATACTTGACATGGACCGTATTCTATTCATATTCGAGTTGAAACGCGGTAATTGAGAACATTCCAATGACAAAGTAAACCGATTGAATTGCTTGTCATCGCCGCCGCAAAGTAAAAATATTGTTACGATATAAATGTTATAGTGGTGAAACTGCACTTGTGATTTTAATTTGAAGTAATATATAATCTAAAATATGAGTTCTATTGGGACTGGAGTAAGTATTTCTCTTATAATTGGAGCGTACTGCATAGGTTATATTTTATAGTTTTAATTGAATTCGTACTTTTCAGCAAAAGTAATAGATTTAAGTTTAATAATATACTATCATAACCACGTTTTATATGTTTCCAATGATTGTAACAAAACTTTATTCGCTAAAAAAGGCTTTTATAGCCAGTCAAATAATTCGTATCTTGCTTCTATAATTACAGTATGATCTTTCCGCCTCACAATTCTCGCCTGACGGCCGAGTGTTCCAAGTGGAGTATGCTGCTAAAGCTGTCGAAAACTCGGGCACAGTAATCGGTCTGCGAGGAAAGGATGGGGTAGTATTTGCTGTAGAGAAACTCGTCACGTCAAAGCTGTATGAACCTGGTGCTAACAAGAGAATATTCCATGTTGACGAACATGTTGGCATGGTAAGAAGTTCATTTGTTTTGTAATTTAACCACAAAAGCTCTATCTTTAAGTCTTTTGTTCTTTATCTTTTAAAATGTGCATAAAACAGGTTAATAATCTATGAAAAAAATTACTATAACTAAGTTTTATGTTACCAAGTAGTAGTACATGGCAATATTAAATTTTTTTATTGTCTTTCTTAGTCCTTACACATTTGCACACCCTTTGTACTACATTGACCCTCGTCTGCAGCTTACCTACATATCTATAACCATATAGTGCTTTATACATAAACTAAATGACAAGGCTTAGAAAAACAGACACAATTAAACTGATGTGCTACTGCAACTCCATTTATTAACTGTCCAACTTTATAATCGTCATATCTAAGGCAAAATTGCATCAATCTGCATGATAAACTGTCCAGTTAATTTCAAATATACATTACAGCAGACAATTTATAAAGGGCTATTATAACTATACTGTCCCATAGTCCAGTGTGACCACACACTATTGCTCACTGGCTTACCTTAAAACTTGTCAATATAAGTAAATGCTCTGATTACTGTAGCTAGATAGTCATATATAACCATCCTGAAACTGTTCAAAAAATTACAAAATAGATAACTTCCATGTTATTGTAACACTTCAAAATAAGGGTACAAATGTGTGTATAACCTCTCCTATTTAGGGCTATCTTGATCTCGATGTTACATTAGTATTAATTATATGAAATGTCTCACATTACAGGCAGTAGCTGGCCTCATATCTGATGCCAGACAAATTGTAGAAACCGCCCGCTCTGAAGCCTCCAACTACAGATCCCAGTATGGCGCCCAAGTGCCATTGAAATACTTAAATGAGCGTGTATCTATGTACATGCATGCTTACACACTATACAGTGCTGTCCGTCCTTATGGCTGTTCTCTTGTGATGGGTACATGGAATGATTATGAAGGCCCTCAAATGTACATGTTGGATCCCAGTGGTGTCTCTTTTGTAAGTATTTTTAATAATATCTTTAACAAAGATGATTATACAATTGATTTTTATGTTTTATTGGATTCTAGCAGATAACAGTAAAGTTCTTTCACCTCTCTTTCACAAAACTTGGGGCCAATGTTCAAACCTCAGGGTGGGACTAATGATTATGTTATTGTTTTTGGTCTCCAGCTAATTCATGCAATAATTCCTAATATCTGTCAGAATCTAAGACACAATAATAAAAACACATTGCACTTTGCATAGCTCTGCATTTCTGCATAAATAAATTTTTCAAGAACATATTGAAGAAAAGAAAAGGATTTTGTGTAGGTACCACATAAACCGAAGTATCACAGTAATTGATGGATGTGGATTATGTGATGTGAAAAATAATTATAAGTTAATTTATTTATTAATTTAACCTTACATGTTACATACTGCATGTTTGATATTTCAGTCATATTTCGGATGCGCCGTTGGTAAAGCAAAACAGGCTGCTAAGACTGAGATTGAGAAACTGAAGCTTGCTGATATGACTGTCAAAGAGTTAGTAAAGGAGGCTGCCAGAATGTAAGTTTCCATCCTACAAACTTGTTCACAATACTGCGTCACTGGTGGTATAACTTGCGCTTATGATTGTGTATGGTCATGAGGTCCCAGTTTCGATCCCTGGGTTGGTATGTGCTATTAGGATTTTCTGTAAAAATTCTCAGTAGCACAAATCACAAAGTCTATAACCATGTGCACCCAATAGATGGCAATAGGCTCACTCCTTATTATGTGGGACATAATAACATTGTTGGTGAAATGTGAGTGGAATAGATTTATGCCTGCCTTGCTTAGGGATATCAAGAGACTGTTTGTATAACATATAAATATTTAGGCAAATGGCAATATGAACGCCTATAGAGGCAAGCCTATTGCTTCTGTTAGACAAAAGTTTTTAACACTAAACCTTAGAATGACACATTCAGTGCATAAATTCATGCTTTTGATATAACCCTAGAGCTAGCAATGAGCACAATGGCATTGTAATTACATTCATATGTAATAACATATTTGAAAGTAGAATAATTCTACATTTGTTGTATTTGCTTCGGAATTGAACCAGCCACTCACAAATGCTCTTAAAATAGTCAGTGTAGTCTGAAAAGAAGATATATCTGTCAAACACGCACACTACCGCACTGTGCATGTACACGTTCAACTACAAGTAAAGCCGCTCGCCTTCGTGAGTTGCAAGAACTGTAGTAGATATAAAACTCAGACTGACTTATAACATCTACATTACAAGATCAAAATGTTTTAGACTTATTACTTAAACATTTGGTGTTACATTTCAGTAACTATTTTAAGCCCATTTTTAAGTAGATAGTTAGATCCGAAATGCCTATCAGCCCCAAAAAAGCCGAATATGGCCCTACCTTCGAACTAGCAAGTATGCTTACGTTGTTTACCTACTTATAATAACACACTGACTGTAAACATCAGCAATGTGAAAATGACGTAGGTCTGCCGGTCCTGCGACTATGAGCATTACTAGTAGCAACATAGAAATCCTTATAAAGGGAACCCTTCTTTCTACATTATGTTTTTTCCTAATATACATTGGCATATTTTATTTTTGTATAATAATTGTATTTGGCGTACCAACCCGACAATTAGTGACAACCATACAAATAGGTTCGCTAGGTTGCTAGTTGTGGCTAGTTATAATAATACATATACAAAAAATATGCATAAGCTGTTATGCATAAATTAATATAATTAGGATAAACAAAAGTATGCCATGTAATATTATGTCGTAATTTTATGCAAATGCTTAAGGAACCGCTCATAAATGTTTACACATGAATAAACTCTCTCAATGAGACGAATGACGCAGCGGGCAAAAAAGAGGCTACCTTGCCAATACTGCCACGCTGAGGATTATGGGTTCAATTACCAAAACGGGGTAATCATTCGTGGCGTACTTTATGTCCTTTAACTGTGTGTTTGTAAAGTACTCTATAGCACAGGGCTTGGTACCTAGTGCAGTCTGTCTTATAAAAATAATTAATAAAAGAAGTCCGTCATTAGCTCATTTACATGTTTATAATGATAGTTCTGAATCTGATCTGAGAACAGAATTTTTGTTTATATTCTATAGTACCTAGCACATTTACATTTTAAACCAAATAATATAATATATTATCTCTTATTCCAGTATCTACCTCGTCCACGATGAGCTTAAAGACAAGCAGTTCGAGTTGGAACTTTCCTGGGTATCAAAAGACACTAACGGTCGTCATCAATTGGTACCCAGAGAAGTTGCCGGCGAAGCTGAAAACCTGGCCAAGCAGGCCCTCGCCGATATCGAAGATTCCGACGAGGGTGACATGTGAATGTGCATAGATAATAAATTTTTATAATATTACACAACATTTGGTTTTATTTATTATTCCTCGTAGCTACCAATAAGGCACAACGCAAGAGTCAAAGCTACGCGTTTTTTCTTTAAAATGTTATGATTGGGTAATATACCTAATATGTTTATTGTGTAAAGTAAAGATAGAGAATATGCGTTAACGTGATGTACGCTTGCGGGCGTTGTCCAGCAACTGGTTCGCATTTTAACCTCTCTGACTAAGGGACTAATTACACTTATTCAACTCTGTTCAGCTTTTGTCCATAGAAAACAACTATTTTGTATGGAGATGCGTACGCATCCGTTCAGCTTTCCGCGTCTATACAGCTTTCGCTGGCATAAAAGGAGGATAAGTGTGTTTTTTCCATGCGAATGCTATAGATAAAGTTCAGCGCTGTTCTGCCGCGTTCAGCGTTCAAGCGAAGCCACGGCTAAAATCGAAGTAGGTACCTAGTGTAAGATATTCAAGTGTAGGTAGTTACTCCAAAAACAAACGTTAGGTACAGCATGAGCCGTTTTAAAATCAGTTACTGTAGGTAGGTACATCAAACTCATAATCAAACTATTTCTATAGAGTTGCCTTGAGCAATCATAGAATCGGTGACATGCTAATAAGCCCAGCTGTCCCATTTGTGAAAATATTTTAGAGGGCGACAATATTTAGACGAAGATGCTATTAAGATTTTCATTAAATATTTTCATCTAGGTACTATATTTCTATTGTGTATACAAGTCACAATAGAAATAAAATAAAAACACATCTTAAATATTTGCATGTAGGTATTCTGATTGGCCGAAAGTAGGTACTATTGCAACCCCATGTACTTATTAGTCTCCAACCGGTGTAGGTAATCTGGTAAATTTTAAAGAGAAATCGAAGCTGAACTTTCTTAGCAACTAAATTATCAAGGTTCATTTTCATTCCTAAATTACAATTTTAAGCGATGAATATAATAATTCATGTTAGGTCATACCTAAAACAACATTATGAAATGTTCACCTATATTTAGAATTGTTCAATATTTAGGCTGGATTGGATTGAATTTGTTAGGTACCTACTTCACTCATTCAAAGTCAAATTCAAAGTCAAAAATATTTCCATAAAAATGTGCAAACAATTCTTGGACACGTCAATTCACTATATATTAAAACAAAATAAAAAAAATTGAAGAAAATAAAAATTTTGCATTGAAAAAGCCTGTTCGAGGAGTAGAGCTTTCATGAGAAGAAGCAGGCAAGAAACTCATGGCCACTCTTTTCAATCGCCAAATGTTTACGTCAATACAATTTAATGTTAAATTATGTTCCTTATATGACCTGCTGTGTGTGTAGTTGTTACATACATTGAAAATAAAAATCGTGAAAATCATACGCATTTTGTCATTATTATTGTTATAAGTACGTGAAACCTGTATAAAAATGACAATTAGGTACATGTGTTTTAGAATCATTTACATGCAAGTTCGGAATCCATACCAATTAAATAGATTAAGACACAAATCCTTAGATAAAACACTATATAGGTACATAACTGAGGATTCAAATCACAACACAGTTTTATATCTATTAGGTACAATTGGAGTTACTACCAGTGCATAATTATAACAAATAAATCCGTTAGTAGAGCAGACGAACTTTGGACTGATGCCACTGATCAGTAGTTTGACACAAACTAGCACATACCTACGCATACTTATTTGATTTTTAATATTTAGGTACTAACTACCCACAAACAAAAACACTGCTGTTGAAAGATATACTTCTATAGGTATCATCTCAACGTTCTTTTTTGAATATAATATCATTGAGCTGAATCCTTTGTCTGAACCTAGTAAGTAACCAAAATGTAGCTTCAGCAACTTTGTAGGTACTAACGAATACATTTTGACATTTATACGTAAGTGTTACTTTGTGATTAAAATAATAAAATATGATCTTTGACTTTAGATTTTGGTAATTTATCCGCCCCTGTACATCGGACTATGCGAATGGGTGAATAATCCAAGCAGCGGCGATGCGGTTATTTGAAAATCAACTTTGTCCAAAGTAGGTACATATAGAGATTGCTTGTACTATTATGGTGGCAATGCATACGGCTAGCCTCACGGTTGCTTACCCATTACAGTAGCCTATGGCGGCTTGCAACCCTACGGATATGATTACTACATTATTATTAGGAACTATTGTACTGATAGCACACGGTCTCCTCTAAGAGTACAGAAATGTTATATATCCAGTCTAGTTTAAGCGAAGAAGTGTTCTACGGGTTAAGTGGAGAGCAAACATCCACGCGACTCTAAGAGATTACACCTGATGGAGATAATGGAGAGGACAGAAGGGAAAGGAAAAGAAAGGGAAGGGGGAACAACAGTATAAATACTGTTGTGTTAGAGGCTCCTTTGACGGTCGAGCAGGGCCATACATGCTGAAAGGTATATTGCTTTTAACTTACCCAAAACAATGCACAATCAATCTGCCTTGTGCACATGTCAACTGCCGTAGGTAAATAAAACAAAATGCATAATTCTTCATAATTATTTGTATTGTCAGTTTATGTGTAATAGTTCACAACATTTGCAGAACTAAGATATACAAATTTTATGACCAATAATATCAGTGATGACTCAAAATATTTATAAAATGTACAATATAATCTCATTCATTTGACTTACACAGTTAAATATTTACAAAATATTATAGATTTGATAAAATTGTATACAGCGTCGTTACTTTTAGATTACAGTGATATAAATACATAAAAAATAAAAGTAACTAATAGATATTTACAAATTAATCAGGTCATAATCCAAGCCTTCTTCACTCTTGCTGTGAGGTTACTCGAGGGTATAACTGAAACAAAACATATTGTCGTTAATATTAAAGTGCTAATACATATTATTCAGGTGCCCAGACAGAATATTCTTTTAGATCATGTGCTGAAATTGAGAATTTCTTAAAATAAATACTCAGTTTTTCTCGCGCCTTGTCTTCGGTAATCGAACCAAGGTCCTGACGACCACATGCAAATATAAGCGCATCCTAATAGTGATACAGATGAACAGATAATATTCGAGAAACTAGTTGAATATAATAATATTCTATACTCTTTGAGTATAGATTCCAGTCTATGCGTGAATGTAATATATTACGCCTTGGAGTAAAGTGGAAACAGAGTTTCGTTTTTTCGTATAAATCATAAATGCAGGTGAAAAGCTTAGTCACATTAAAAATATTTAGTCTGAATGAAGACATTTTCATGGAAAAATAAAATTGCATAATATATATATGTATATATATACAATAATTTATTTTAGTTTTATGGGCATTGACCTTGGATTCAGAAGATACATCAAGACCTTGCGTTTTAATGTTTGAGAAGTTGGTTTATATTTTTTTATTAATATCTTATTATTTATATTTTGCGGCAAATGTAATTGTCTCTACTTATGTAATCATTACGATTCTTAACGTGTCAATTGTTGGCATGTCAGAAATAATTGAGTCTGTGTGCTGCTGCGACTTAACAGGTTAATAATATTACAAAATAAGGCAGGTTACCCCAAGCAAGTTCCTGGGCACGTATCCCAGCGCGGCGGCGCGGTCGCGGCACCACCACCACTCGCGCTCGCAGTCGTCGCCCTTGCGCAGCACCTGCAGGCGCGCGCCCGCGTCGAACGTGAGCTCGTCGCCGCGCGCCGCGCTGTACGAGAACACGGCGTACACCACGCCGCCGTTCATGATGCCCAGCTTCTCTTGGACGCCTGCGGATTAGTCGTTGTTTTTGTATAGATATACATATATAGTTTATATCTCCGAAGGCGAGCAGCGATAGCTTAGTGGGGAGACCAACAGACTGCAATGCAGAGGGTCGCGGGTTCGAACCCACGTCGCGCACCTCTGACTTTCGGAAGTTATATGACTTTTCAAAATTATGTGCGTATTAATTGACAATTATCGCCTGCTCCGTGCCTCGGAGAGCACGTTAAGCCGTTGGTCCCGGCTGCCATGAACATCTATGGCAGTCGTTATTGGGAAAGTCAGTACCCTCTAATATCCTAACACTGGTCTAGCCTTAGGATATCGTTAGCCTTCGGGTTGCGGAGGTCAGGTGGCAGCCGCTCTGTGTAAAAACTGATATCCAGTCAAATCCGGTTAGACCAGAAAAGCCGATCCCAAGTGACTTGGGAATAATAAAGGCTAAGAGAGAAGAAGATCTCCGAAGGGTCTACATCAGAGATATATACTGCTCTATGTTTGAGTGAAGATTTTGTTGAGCCCTATAATTGTATAATATATATATGATTAAGACTCACGCCCTCCCACTACATACATGAAGGGATAGGCAAAGCTACATAATACATCCACATTTCGCAAACTACGATTTTAGGTTTCACGTTTAGACAAGACTAATGGCGTTTCACGGATACAATTCCAGACTCCGTCCTGTAATTGAACATTTCTTAATACACACAAAACAAAACTTCTCCCAAACTGGGAGTCGAACCCGAGACCTCATGCACAACACTCGCATTTACTATCACAGCCACCAGAAGTTTAGCTGTATCAATTATAAATAATTATTATAAGAGCAATATTATTTGCTCTCCGGCATTATCATACAACATTTATATGCTACCAAGGTAATAAAACTATTTAAAATCAGATCAATAACTGCTTTAATTATTGTTCAGAGGCTTTAAGAGAGCATCGTATTTTTATACAAGTGCCCTCTGTAGAAACCCAAAATAACCTACCCCAAATAAAATATAACTTAAAAGTAAAATACTCACTGTAGAGATATTCCGAGCATCCGTCGAAACCTTCCTCGTCCTCTTCGCACTTCTCGGCCGCCGTCTCATGGTCAGACAGCGTCGTTGCGAATATACACGCACCTGGGAACAGTTACAGGAGTCCACGTTAGATGGCGTTGGCATCGCAAAATGAAGACAGGTTTAAGAACAACTTTACTTCTCATAAAGAATTGCATACATATTTCACTTACTGAGAAACACTGTTTAAAACTAAGAATAATATTTAGCAAGCACATAGGCACGTAAATAAAACAAAAAACAAAACAAGAAAAATTATAATAAAGGGAGAATCTATAGAACGAGTATAATCCGCTTTACAAACTAGTATTGATCGCTATAATTCAATGTATAATGTAGAGTGCGTCTAATGTAAGGCATCTTTTATGTAAAATATGTATGGTATACGCATTCATGGAGTGACATATTTAACAAGTCCAGCTTAGATTTGGACAACAAAGCCAAATACTAAATCAATTGCCAGCGCTCGGCAAACTAAAGCGCAAAAGTGACATTTGGGAATGAATAAAATATTTATTTATTTGCAGAACGTGGGTACATTAAGTTCTTAGTTACATTACATGTTGTCCTTGCCACATTTAGCAAACTTCGGCAAGCAAATGTCATTTGCACTATAGATACAATTCTTTATATAGTTATGTGTCAATATTTTTATATCATGCATAAAATTGGACACATTATAGCTGGAATTATTATTAATTTAACATAAAACCGAAGTAGAATTTACGTTAAGTAGAAGCGTCTACCAAAGAGCGCCGAAAGATAATCTTGCTATACCCTGATCAAGGGCTAGAGCCGGCTCTGTGAAACAGTACAAACTAATGGATAAATATGCGTACCGTTGTCAACGAGGAAGCGAACCATAGCCAGGTTATTGCACGACGCGGCGCAATGCAACGGCGTCCAACCGTCAGAGTCTTGCGCGTTCACGTCGCAACCCAGCTCCACTAGGAATCTGAAAGTAGAAATTAGAAATATAAATACTTACTGTGCTCGTATAATATTAATTTATGATTTAATGATACTTTTACATTTTGCTTAAAAAGGTTATGTCCTGTAATTCCTGACGAGCGTAAACAATTACGGGCGGCAGCAAATGAATTTTTAAAGTAAAATGCTTGCTTATATTACAGTCAATAAAACCATACCTAATCCCATCAATATACAATTTCGAATAATCCTCATTGGCCAAACATAATATTAATATTTTATAGCTTTGGTTGCCAGAATTATTATTCTATAGGTTCAGTTTAGTGGCATAATTATGCAAGCAACCTGACGTCAGCCTGATTTTAGTTAAAGCTGTAAATATGTCTAAACTACAACTAAAACTTACTTGACAATTTCAAAGTGGCCCGCGCAAATTGCGTTGTGTAAAGCAGTGATCCCTTCGTCATTTGCAGCGCTTGCATTCTGCACCTGAAATTAAAATAAATATTATTGAATATAAAATATATAATATCAAAATATACTTTTTTAACGTTTTGGGTTATCTGTTTTAATCGTTTACCCTATTGAACGGCAGTGGCACAGCAGTCGCCAGACACAATAGGTTGTTACTTGTTAGGATTCCGACAATTGACAGGAGAGAAATTGTGATTTATATAGGTAGGAGCTACTGCTGGATCAAATTAGCATTGTAATGATTATTACCTGTGTTGCCGTTTTCTTGACGAGTTCCAACTCTCCTTCTAAACTAGCATCCAACAGCAGTGCGAGGGGATCGAAACTGACTCGCCTAGCCAACGGCGCTTTGCCGCCCTGCTTCAAATTGCCCTTCTTAGTTCGCCTCAGGACATTCTCAGTCTCCTGAGAATCCTGACCGTTCAAGTCAACCGAACTTATCTGCTCTGTGATATCTGATACTCCGTTATCCTTACTATCATCCTGTCTATCTATTGATATGTTATTATTATTCAATGCTCGGTCTACCTCATCTTTCTGCTTCTTATCCTTTAGACCATTCTCATTAGGCATGGTTTCTAAATGGTCCATTTCAGGGAATAAGAATGCTGGCGGCATTTCTATACGCCTGTTTATACTGACGCTTATTCCATTCTTAGCATTACTAACGTTTCTTAATTTAGGCTGTTCACTTAGCGGTGGTTTTCTGATCGTTAGAGGGCGGGCTTTGATGATCATTTCGTTGCTACTAGTACTGCTGGCTGATTCTTTCTGTTGTGGCTCACTGTCGTTAGACGTGTCCGTGGGCAAGGGTATGGTGGGCATTGGTGTGACGTTATCAGCAGACTGGTTGAAAGCTATATCATTGTTTACTGATTGTCTAGGTGGTGTCTGTAATAAAAGAAGAAATAGTATTTAGCGATTGGGTAAACTTGAGTCTTGTCAATGTCTTTATTTTCTAAATAAGACCATACACATATTTTTTATTAGAGTTCGAAAAATCTCTTACACAACAGCTTTGTCCGTCCATCTGTCTGTTATACAACTTTCAACTTAAGAACCGTAAGAGCTAGAGACACGCGGTCAACGCCATTCGACTCAGCATAGTCGATATACCCCTAAAATGACTATGACCTTTGATCTCTGACATCAAGGTCATTGCCTGAACCATTTTTTCGAACTCTAAGATTTACGGCAATTCATTGCCGTTTCTCACTTGTCTATAGTCTCATATACACCAAATATCCAACATTAAAATATGCTTATTCATTTAGGTTAAGTAAGTAGTACTTACAAGGTTAAAATAACTAAATTATACTTATATGAATTGACATATGCATATTCATATTCATCCATACATTCTAAAGTATATGGTCTTACCATCCATTCCCTCAACTCTGACTCGGAGTGCTTCTTCACAGTTAGAAAAGAGACTGACTAATGCCATGGAACATTTTATATATATTATTTGAAAATAAATAATGGAATCATAAATGGTAAAACTCGTCCTTTTACTTAATTCTAATATTATATATATACTCATATATTTGAGTACCTATAGTACCACACAGTTTATCATAGAGTGTAAGTTTGTGTTTATGTCTCTTCCATTATGAGTTTCTATTTGAAAACAGATTGTTATGTGCTTCGTATGAATGTTTGGCAAAATCAAAGGTTTTATGAAGCTAATGAAAATGATCATACCTTGATGGTGGGTTTTGGAGGTAGGGCTGGTTTAGGAGATTTGTCAGTACTGACATCGGGTGTCGACAATGGTGTGCTGGCACTCTGCGGTGGAGACAACAGGATACTCTGTGATGATGCATTCTGTCCGCCAAACGTTGAACTTCCAGTACTAGTTGACAGGCCTGATGCGGTGTTCCTAACAATCTGGGGTTGGGAGGTCACCACATTACTAGCTACATGGTTTGATGATGATACGGTTATGCTTTGGGTTTGAACGGTCTGTGGTTGGACCGGTTGGATCTTTGTGGAGGATGTCTGGTATATGGGTGACGGTTTCCCGCTTGAGACCTGAACTGATGTGGGTGCTACACTCGATACGGGTTTCTGTAATGAATGAATGATGATGATATTTACAGGTGATGAGTATGACATGAAGCAACTGGTGCACAAACAGCATGTGTAAACAAATATAAAACTAGGATTTGATGATACAATACAAAAATGGGTGTTTCATTAAAATATGTTAAAGTTCTGTGTACAATACACAATATTACATATGAAGCAGTACTAGCCAAAAATACTAAATATATTTTTTAATACAGCTTTATAAAATGTCAATATTTCAATTTAAACTATTGAATATTTAAAAATGATACTATCAAATAACATGAATGTTTTAATAAAATCTTTAACACATTTAAAGGCAGAATAATATTACAATATTATTGTTAATGTTTGCATACTGTGTACTGTACCTATCATAATTAAATGTGTGTGAATTCATAATGAACATAAAAAAATGAATGTGCGCAATAAACAAGTAAGTAAATCTCTGGTAAACTGCTGCTTTTGTCATCTGTCAATTATCATTGATAGTCATTAAGAGACTATATGTATTAGCTTCGGTTAGTATGAGAATTTTGTAAGTATATTTCATTAATGTGTAATAGGCCCTAATTAAACTCACCCCAAATCCAATAGAACTGCTGGCAGATGTTGTAGTTGAGCCCAAGCTTGGTGAGCTGCCCTTCAACGCCTGCTGCTTGCCATTTCCTTTCGAACCATCATTGTTCTGACTATTATTCTGACTTAGCCTATTCTGTGGATATGCATGATTCTCTTTCCCTTCCTGATTACATCTACTAGAAGAGTCAGATTTTTGCAACTGATATGTATTATCTTGTTGATATGTCGTTTCCGTTTGACTTAGAGGTGTCGCTAAACTTTTATTCACAACTGAAAGTGGCGTAGAATGAACAGTCATGTGATTGACGTTAATCGCATTCTTCTCCTGGTTTTCGTTGTTTTTACCGTTTACTTCAGGCTTTAATTTCCCGTTCGTACTTTGAGGGAACTTTGTGTTGTAAGGCAAAGTTTGATATTTCGGATCCGACTTACTCGCAGCAAATTCTGGCAGAAATTCTTGCTCATTTATCTTTAAATCTTTGCCAGTTTGGTTGCTGTTCGAACTACTCGTGCTGTTTGGACTGTATTGAGGCTGTTTTAGATAGTCCATATATTTGTTTTGATCGATCATGGACTTCTGATCGTAAGCATTGCTAATGCCTTGCTGCACGTGGCTGAAGTTTTCATGTTTATTCGGATATTGCCCCTGATACTGATTATCTTGTATTTGAGCATGAGGGTACCCGTTGAATAGCGGGTTTATCATTTGTTTTTGTTGTAAATAATGCGCTTCCTGTTGTGTCAAATTGTTCTGAATGTTATCGCTTTGAGTGAGTTGTTTTAATGGCACATTGTTCTGTATTACATTCTGCTTCATCGCCTGTAATTTTAAAATATATGCGTAAGTATTTGCTTTACTTATTCCAAAGTTATAAAGCTAGGATAAAATGTTGAACAACGGTGCACAGTTTTCGACGTTCCCGCCAATAATTTTATTTTGACTTTTGCCAATTAATATTGACTGATGACATTTCGTTCATCATCCGTCTGCACTCTAAGCAAAAGTAAGCAGATAATACTGCCTTTTCATAATTTGTCTACCAATAAACAAGGCATGTTGAGAATAGTAATTATCTATTACGATGAATATCATGGTGCCTTGAACAATTCTAAAAACATAAACAAAATTTGTTTTTGGATGGCGTTCTACATAGATTTTAGCGTAATGGAGTCTTCCTAAATTTTTCCCATGCCCAAATCGGTTGATGTTTATTGATGAATTACCTGGAAGTTTGCATTGTGGCTGACGCTCTGAGCATGCGGTACATGATTATAAGGTTCAACAGCAGCAACATTGCCTCGGGCTTGTTGGTTCTTTGGTTGATTGTTTACCCCAGTGTTACCCGCCGAATAACTGGGTAACTGCTGCATAGGCGTCGGGTTTGTTGTTCTGTAAAATGAATTTAGACGATAAAACATAATAATTATTATAACACAATGTGCATATTCATAGTATGTATAGTATAGTAAAACATCTAATTAAAATTTCGTTGTGTTGGTGAAGCATAACGACGGCGTTCATAATGTATAAATTCAAATGTTCCTAGGATCTATTGTTCTACATAATAAAGTAGTTCCAACATTTACTAGGGCGACGGTTTTATAAACTTCTGTATTATAACCTACCTCTTGGTACATAGTTGAGTACTTTTTTATGAACCTACCCAAACATGTTCGTATTTTAGCATAATATTTTGTTAAATACCTTATGCCTAACAGTCCTTCCTTGCAAGTCTTATGAATGAAGATACAATTAAAGAAATAAAAATAAACAACTTGCTTTGTGGTGAAAAATTGAAAAATTGCAGTTTCTATAAATATTCTTGAGCATATTGTAATATATTTATTTTGTTAACGTTATAACTAGGTATAGGTACCTATATACCAACCTTTGCTGTTGTTGCGGTTGTCTATGTGCGGCGGCTAGTTGTCTATTGAGCGCTCTCTTCCTGAGCAACCTAGCTTGCAGCTCGGAAACGCGGCGGTCGATGCTCCTCATCTCCTCTTGCCGCGCTCCCAGTGCCGCCCGCTGCGCCGACAGCCTGCCGTTTTGTTGCTCGTTCAGTTTGTTGCGGTACTGGAAATTTGAAATAAAAAGGGTAACCAAAGAGAAAAAGTTATTAGGTATGTTGTTATGCTGGATAGATATCCAGATAACCAGATGGTTATGACCTGAAACGTGGTGGTATACCACTTGAGACATATTGAATCACTAAGTAAATATAATAACCAGTATCTAGGTAATTATTAAGTCATAATAATTTGAATCATAGTTTTCTAAATTTCAACAAGGTATTGGTAACCTTTTATAAGAGTATTGTAACGTTATTAAGATACTCATTCACTATCTCACTAAAGTCTGAAAGATTACAAAAAGAAATATGTCTTTTAAGGGTTTGTACACAAAACTGCGATGCGACGTCGCTTCGTAAAAATCTACGAGCTACCACGACGCATCGAAAGAACTTGCGAATTGATTCGCATCGCGCATACGATTTTTTTTCGAATCGTGGAAGGCAGACAGACGCCTTGCCGCACGAAATCGCATCGCAGCAATTCGTGCCGCAGTTTTCTGCGTTGCGAATTCGCATCGCGCCGATTCGCAGTTTTGTGTACAAGTTCTAAGACCAGTAGGTAAGTTCCTACGTAACGTTCGGTTTGTAAAACCTAATACACACTATTCTCATAAGTATAAAATGTTTAGTAGGTACCTATGCTAGGTATAAAGCCAGCAATTAGCCTAGAGAATTGCTCACATAACTCTAGACTTCTCGATAATTATCGGCGCAATGTGGAGCGGCTATAATGAAGCGAAAATTCGAAGCAGTCTACTGAATTACCCACATGACGACGCGACCGTGAGTTATTGAACATAATCTACCAACTTCTCAGTAGGTACCTACATACAGGTATAAAGCATAATTGTGTAACTAAAGTACCTATAGGTCGCTTTTATAAAAAACAATAAGGTTAAGATTTATACTACCCATCTGTATAGGTTTATTACAAACTTATTAACTACTTTCTAACTAACTACTAATAGAGTCATTTTCCGATAGGGTAATGAAAGAAACATAAGTATAGTTTCCAACTTCAGCTGTTAGCTATCTCACGGTGATAATAGCCTTGTGAATGTTAATAGAATAGACAGCTGAAGACCTTCGCAGGTCAGTATGGCACGAATTGCTGTTTAGTAGCCATCAGTGACTTTAGTATCTACTTACTTGTACGACAATAAAACGTAGTATTATTGGGTTGAGGTAATTGGTTTTATTTAGGTAGGTCCTATATAAATATGGGTTAGTAGGGCTGTAATATCTTTCACGTCTGGTAATTTTCAAATAATTTAATTTAATAGTACCAACCTCTCCACTACCGATCTACCTATCTATTGGCTAAACTGAAACGTACTGAACTGCGGAAACAGCGTTCGCTTAAGTAATAATAAAAACGAAGAAAAGTTGAAGTATGCATATAGTTAACCTCAATATGAACTACCTACCTACTTATTTCAAAGAAATCCACGCTCATTTTAAATGCAGGCAAATTGCACTGCAGTCGACAGTCACTTGGGAACTGGCATAAGGCGCAAATACATAATATATAAACACGTTAAATAAAGCTGTTTTTAGTTCATAGAATCACGCGAAGTCATAATATGTAGGTGTTTAATACAAAAATAGAATAGTAGCAAAATACAAATAACATGTCTTATATAAATTTAAAGTTCCTAACTTGCTAAATGTCGCTTTGTTCAATATATAAAATAACTAAATAAAATCTAGAAGGGAATACTTACCAAAACAAACGTAAAAATAGCTTGACAATAGGATATAATCTTTTGCACACAGAGATCAATCCAAATCATTATATTCCTGATTTATCTGACCACGAATCCTTTCTTAAGCTAAATCGATTCCATGTGAATGATTTTTTCCATGCCAGTGATTCTTTGGTCAACATTGAGAGCGATTTGTATTTTTCGTTTCATATAAGCTTTAGGGAGGAGAAAATTGGAAAACTACTTTGAGAAATTAGAACGGTAGAACATCTATTTTCTCGTAGGAAGCTTGTTAAGAATACCTTAATTATTGCATTGAATATTAGTAGTTGATCTGCTTAGTATGCCTAACACCACTGTTTTCGGTTAACTTTATTTCTAATACCTACGTGTATTACGGCAATAAGTAAATAAGGCAACAAGATTTAGGTACGCCTTTAAAACGTTATCCTTTTAATTTCCTGGTAAGACATCAAAGGAACACTATCTTTATGTATGTCTAGTTATGTGATTAAAAGCCTTCGTATCCCTCTAAGCCAGGCTTTCCTACCTACAGCTGAACTAGTTGCAAGATTTTTATTTTCCACTACTGTCTCTGGCAACAGGTCAGGATGCATCAAACTAATCCTTAGTAGGTAGTTTTAATCAGTACAAAACGTTAAGATAAGGTTGGCCAATTTATCAACCCACAAATTATCAGTGGTATCTAGTTAACATTGTTAGTACCATATTTATTTACGAAATGCTACTTATAATGAGTGAACTGGATATATGAGAAGACTGATAGTGGATGATGAGCATAAGAGGAATATTAGGATAGTAGTAATCAGAAAATCGAAATTCGAAGCTAGAATCTGCCGGGCAATGTGTATGCACACAAACTTAAATGCATTTTCACGGATCGATACCTTTCGCACAGTTAGTCACCCTGTCGAACATTTTAGTCACCTGCGGCTAGTATCAATTTCAACCACATGCCGCACAAATCCACCCGTATAAATGCACCTTTACTGTGGAAGGACATTTCTCCTTCTTATATACAACGACTTATGAAAATTAAAGCTTGACTGGAGGCAATCCGCGTCCCAGAGGACTTAATATACATTTGGGGAGCCTACATTTCGTTAGATAAGACAGTTAGGTAAGAGAATGACTTTAATTTGGGGCAATTATAAGTTAATATAGGTATCTAATGTTTGTTTTCACGTGAAAAAGGAGAAAACAGTTTTCTTTTAAATTAGCTAAGTAAGAATAGCATTAGTAGTTTACCCGAAACATTTTTTGCTTTATATTTTATTGTGTTGACATAATTTTATGCAAAGAATAACGATTGGCAGACGAAGTATGGCCATAATGTGGATTAGTGTGAATACGGAAACGCATATACAGAAATGTACTATTACGTATCATGAAGAAGGAATTGTAAAAATTGTATATATATTAAACAGTTTCACGAGTGATATATGTAACTTTATTATTTGCTTATAACTTTTTAAGAGTATGAAATTAATATGAATTTGGTAAATATTAGGTTTTAATTACTGACGGTAGTTAAGAAATTTGGTATTCAAACGATGTATTTGATGAATTGGTGAGTACTTATATTATGTTCACTGAATATGAAGGTCATTCAGCCATCAGTTTTATAATAAAGCTACTGCAACTGACATCAAATTGATAGTCTTTTAAAAATCCTATTATCCCTCGACAACACAGCTCACATCAAATTATTTTTGTGCTCATTTTAGTAATTCACTGTTTAGCTCTGTATACTATCAGGTAGCTGACATTCTTAACAAGTCCCATCTCGAAGGCAATTCAGTAGATTGACACCGTAAATTTAGACGACGAGCGAATTAAACAGCTAAGATTCAAAGTGACGATATTAATCTGATGTAGAGATATCGCCTCCAGAGTATCCGTAGGTAATTACTCCGAAGGGGCATTGGGAATAGTTCCACGTATCAACTGGTAATATAATTTTGTCACTAAAGGGTTGTTGCTAGCTATTCAAACAAAAGGGTTCTATTAATTTATGGTAAAACAATTTGAGTACCTAGTTCTTTTTCTAAGTACATATTTTTTATACATACTTACATACATAGATTCACGCCTGTTTCCCAGAGGGGTAGGCAGAGACTACGGATTTCCATTTGCTACGATCCTGACACATCTTTTCTTCTTCTGATCTTTTTTTTTATATAATTCTAGAATGACTCGGTGTACTTCGTATCACCTATCCTAACGAATATTTCTATATTTTCTCACACAACAACATCCTAATTTCAATAGAGAAAATGGTTGGCATGTACCACCAGCTTGGGATCTAGTAATTTAAATAGTCAAACCACATCGAGACTTCATGATACTTTGAGCTCATTCTGCGTAAATAGAAACACCAATGATTAAATTATGTTCGGGTACTTTGAAATAACGACACTGGAACATTGAGACAACTACCATCTTAGTCTCCCTGTGACCATGGCTGCTGGAAAGCAACCGAAACGTCGGGGCAAGTGTAAACTTAAATATAAACATTAACGTTACATCAAAGTTTGCCCATGACCCAAAAAAAATTGTTTTTATAATTTAATTTGCTTAAATATTTGTATAGTTTAATAGTAGTGTAACAGTTTTCAAAATAATGTAAGAAAGTGTTAAAAAAACAACGTGATAAAATCCGTATAAAGTAGTTTAATTTTAATACATATTTTTTGGTAGTATAGGATTTATCTTTTGTGAAAAAATATATTTCTAGAAATCTACACTGAGGTCTAAAATAAAATCTTCCACAAGTTTAAACAATATAGCCTTTTCGTTCTCTAGAAGCTTTTTACAGTTTATAGATTATTATCATAAAGAAAATTATTGAAACTCAATTCACCTCGCATAAATAAATCAAAACTCCAAAAGAGAAAACTTCGCTGAATAAATGATGTAAATTCAAACAGGCACAGGCAGAATTAGTTGTTTTACTTACATTCCGACCTTTTGACCTCGACCCACTTGGTTTATTTCAGACACTACATAAACACGCGACAATAAATTAAAAATAATATACTTTCACTATTGCTTTATTTTAGTATTTATTGTAAGGTCAACGGAAGGGACATTAGGCCGCTTGAATGTCGCGTCGGTAACTAAATTGTCAAATTGGAGTCTGAATCAAAATGTTGGCATTAGACGCACACACGAAATTAGTAGCGTGACGTGGGTTTAGTAGTAAGTAGATACCTGTAGGGTTGTAAGTCTGAGACGTGCACATAAATATATAAACGATTATAGCAAAAACAGTCAATAACGGGTAATAGCTGTTTCCAAAAACACCTAAAACAATTACCTATAAAAAGCCTTAGGCATTTGACTTACAGTAGTTGGTAAATTCTTTCGTTTATTCTATTTGATTGAATGATATAAAAAGAAATGGTTGCAATAGTATATTTTCGTCATTATATTTCTCGTGAAATTTGTTACTTGTAGCAAATATTAATAATAATAATAATAATATTCTATCACATACACACAACACCATCTAGCCCAAACTAAGCAGAGCTTGTACTATGGGTACTAGACAATGGTTAAACATACATACATATATACTGTCTTTTTTTTTTGTAAATATTATTTAGATATAGATCTAAATCGTCTGTTACACAGTATAATAAATATGAGAATGTGGTTATTGGCAAATGACTATTGCTTAGAAAGTACCTGGGAATGTTTTTGTAAGAATCAGTCAGCTGTTTTTGTAAGAAAAGTGTATCTGATGTTATTTTCAGAATAAATGTTCTTATTCTGTGACGAGTTGTAGATATTATTTGACACGTAAGTTTTGGATTTATATAAAACTGTATACAAGAACATAGACTATTTTCTTATATAGTAGTAGTAGTTTTCCCGCGGTTTCACCCGCGTAAGTCCCGTTCCTGTGTGAATATCGGATTTCACCCCTTTCACCCCCTTCAGGGTGGAATTTCCAAAAATCCTCACTTAGTGCTCCCCTACACTCTCCAAGGAACATACATGCCAAATTTCAGCTTCTTGCGTTCAGTAGTTTCGGCTGTGCGTTGTCTGTCAGTCACCCAGTAACGGAAGAGTTTTAAATATATAGATTGAATTCTTGAATTTTGAAACTTCCACTAGTAAAATATGTCTGCTGTACGTTATCTTAACCAAATGTACTTGCTGTATTCATAGCGAAAGCTATATATATATGATTGCCTGTTTAATTAATTCTGGGAATAGATAAATAAGAACTCTATAGACTTACGCCTGTATGTCTTTAAAGTTTTAGGCACCTCGCCTTACATTACAATCACAGACATATTTTGCTCACTACAGACCACATGACGAGACATCGTGGTGCCACAAAGAATTATCTATCAGAAAAATCTAATATAACTTTGTCTGATCCGTGAACCGACCTCGTTCGAAATCAGAGAGAGACCATAGAGGTAGTCAATGCCGTTATTAATAAAAGTAGAGAAAACGTTTTTATAAATCCTTTTTTTGTTTTCGCCAAGCATCACCACTACATACGTTAACGACATAATATTCAATTTTAACTACACTTACTTCGTTTCATATTCCACATATATTATAGCATATAACAAATCATTAGCCTCAATAACACATCTAGTGGTACCGTACCAGAACGGCTGTTACAGAATCAACTTGCAGTTATAATCATGCGACTCCCTTGAGAAAACAGCGCATAATTACCTGTTCCAACATTAGTTCAAGAATCTATGTTAGGTACCTTAAATAAGAACTCGAGACAAGTACTAATTAGTGTTTAAAAGTTTATACTTGAGTAATATTTTTAATGTGTGCGTGGAGCTAAAGTTTAAAAATATATAGTCTGATGGTTGTTCACATTTAAGAGGTAGACAGAAGTACTATACACCCGTGCCTCTTATAGCCACTTGTACGTTCCACATAAAATAAGGCGAGCCTATAATAATACGACAACTTGTTCATTAAATTACTGGTAAAAAACGTCATAGAAATATAACAGTTTATTGTTATTTTGTAACTTGTGGTGTAAGAATGCCGGGAATATCAGCAGGGTTAACCTATTTCGCACGCTACTCAAATTTCATGAAACATTTTGGTCCCAAATCATCATAAGCTATATCGTTTCTCATACAACCCTAACGCCTTACCTACCTAATTACGTATTGTACCTACATACATTCGCACTCTATCCTATCTCATAAAGTATCACGGTCAAAATCTCATAGCTCGCTTATATAGATGTCTGATATAATGAGTCTCATTCACAGTTATTATTATGAATGAAATGTTTGTTTGTTTGTTCTGTTATAGCGTTAAAAAAGGTATAGAAGGCGTGATTTTAGAAACCAGGTTATAATAGGTCAGTCAGTTATTACTACATGAAAGAAAAATAACGCATTTAAAACTAAATAAAAACGATGCTACGTAACGCGTACGCTTTCATAACACGGGTGAGATCGCGTGTTTAATCTAGCGTTTCATGATTTTACGTAGGTACACGGTGAATTAAATGAGTATTAGTATGTTTATTTTAACTTACGAAATAATAAATCTAATTAAAGAGAAATTGTCACAAGATGGCTAAAGACAAACATTTGACTGGTGAAACTGCCAAGCCGCGACCGCAAACTAGTGTAGAAACATGTACTCACTGTGTTGACAAGACGCCTGCAAAGTATATTTGTAATCATAGTTCATAGCTTAAAAGCAGTTTATATAATTTATAGTTGTTTATATTATAAGAAAGTCAGCCTGTATTATTTTAATGAATAGTTGAGAGTGTTAGTATGAATTATTGCTTAGTGCTTATCACACTGTTTAATGTTCATTAATTAGACGGAATGATAATTTATTAATAATATTTAAATCGAAAACTCGACACGCTATTACTGTACGACCTTGCAAAGAGTTATTACTATTATTATGTGCCAGTATTTTACTGTCTACACGCTTACTAATTTTTCTCTCTGGGAATAAAGAATAATAACAGTATTTTTCTTCAGTATATTTATCCTATGGTAACACTTCAACCCCTTTATAAGATTAAATAACCGACGTAAAGGATTATATTGTGTAATAGCACCTTGAATTTTCCTTGTTATTCTATCTCGAGTTTCTGTTTCTTTTATTATTTCAGCCTGTAGTACACTAGGCGTCGGATGTTTCTATCTACAGGAAAATGTAGTCAGACCAAGAGCCTTGTTAGACGCATGTCTCATTATTCCAGTTCGACGAATTCAATATTGTTTCTTTGGCAATACATCTCAAGCCGTCGCACGACTTTTATGTCGTCTCATATAAACGAGGCCTATTCTCAACATTTTGTTCTATTTATAACTAATGTTGTTGTTTTGGTTTTTATTGTTTATGGTTATTATTATTCACGATGCGTATTAAATTGGTGACGATGACTTAATGGTGGCATAGATTTTTAATGAGAATGTATTTTATATGTTGTGAATGTATATTATTAAGAATACAATTCTAATTTTTCACTACCTAATTTATATTATTAAAATACATATCGGTTAATTAAAAATATTGACTAAAACAATCATTAGAATAATTCTATTTTTTGATTATTTATGTTTCCTGGAGTTTTATTGCTTACAGCAAATTTATATTAGTTGATATTTGTGCAGCAAAGCGTTATTAAAAGTAAAGTTAATTCTAGGTGAAATTAACTTTTGCATCTACATATATAATCCATGACAAATAATATTATATTAATTATACCTAGATTATAAAGGATGGTAATGTGGCTGAAACTGTAAACATGGAGGTATAGATATTTACAATATTTTTGCAGCGTTATGGTTAAATATGCCTCATGTTTTAACAAGCTGAATTGGGCAATGGCGGATAAATATTTGTATGCATGGCCTGCGGATATTTCTGGTATTGCCTGAAATTAACTACGTTCAAGAATAACGGGCGTAGAATTGAAGTGATGTTTATTATTAATTTACTTTATTAAAACTACGATGATAGCCAAGTGGGTGACTGTCACACTGCTATGCAGTGGCCTCGAGTTCAATCCCAAGGCACCAGTGCATATTAAATCGTTAATTATCGCTCAATTTAACGGGGAAGGAATACATTACGTGGTGCACTATGGCATAATGCATAAGAAGACGTGCTCAGAAGTGAGACAGTTTATGTATGAGGCTGATATTATTATTCAGAATTATTTATTGCTGTTCTACGAAGTTTTAGAAGTCGTACAAAATAGTATACGAGCATGTACATCTATAATGAACATTATTTATAATTTTGTAGCACAGATTGGGCACAGCAAATTACAACATACACAACTTACAAACTATTTTAATACACGACTTATTGTATACTAGCTGTGCCCACAGTTTCACCAGTGTTTATAGTTACTGCGCCGCCCCTGTGGGACGTGGCGTGATGTTATATAGCCTATAGCCTTCCTCGATAAATAGGTTATCCAACACAAAATATTTTTTAATTCAATCCACCGTTCCTGAGATTGGCGCTTTCAACCAAACAAACAAACAAACTCTTCAGCTTTATAATATTAGTATAGATTATATAAACACAATATTTACATGTTATTTTATTGTAAAATTACATTTTGAGGACAATAAATATCTTTGTTTTTAGAATAATCCCCCAACCATCAAGTCCAAGATGCGGGTTCTAGCGGCCGAGTGCCCGCAACCTAGTTGGCGTGCGACTGTCTCTGTAAATATTACTGTCCCATGTGTTAGCGAACTCATTTAGTAATCCGAAGCATTTATGGCAGATGACTGGGTTCATGTGATCTCCTTGCTTTCTTTTTAGCACAGGCCGTTACCAGTGATTTCTAGCGTCAAAAGTGTGACAGCTTAAAGAGAACATTGATTTTTAATAGGTCATCGAGAATTGGCAGCTCTTGTGCACTTTTCTGTGAATTTAAAACAAATTTTCCTCTTTTCATTAGAATACACTTTAAATTTGCTTTTGCAATTCAATCTGTATTTAAAATGTAGGTAGAGGTTATAATAATACGCAATGCTTACATGCTTTTAGTTCTTTCGAATTATGAACACTGAAATAAATTCTAGTTACAAGTGTTTTATTTTTAAAATACTAACCTATAGCATAATGATTTTTAAATATATGTGTGTTAAAGAGTATGAGGTAGTTAGTGTTCAGCGTTGTACCTACATTTACTGTTTCCTAATTATAATGAGGTCATACTAACAACACTTAGCCTATGTATCCAAAGCTCAATTTGTGCCTTACGAAATATTAATGAAATCCATTACAGACTCATACGACTTTCGAGCTACTCCGTAATCACAAGCCGTCTAGACTTTCCACCTATGTCATGATCAGGTATATCTGGATTATAAAAAGTATTTCAGCTCTATAATTCATGCGTGTCATCCCCACAATTATCGATTTTCAGACTCTCCTAATGAGCGTCACCACTTAAATTTATATCATGACTGTCACTGTCAACGATGTTCGGTTTGGACACTGACGGGGATCTGATATGTGACGAGGGGTCCACTTGGTATATTCCCAATTACGATATAGAGCAAGACAAAAAACAATTACAAAGGTACACAGGAAAGCGTATTGACTACATGCATACCTGTAAACTTATCTATATTAGGAACACAATGTCCATTGCAAATTTTTATGCTTTAGAAATAGAGACTATTTTTAACATTTGTGAGGAATTATGATACTAATGCAATTGAATCCCAAGAGAGGCGTAATATATAGTCACATTTTGCCAGCTATGATTTAAGACACACAGACAACCTATTAATAGCGTGCTGCTATTAAGAATGGAAACAAACACCTAGTGTCACGGCGCCGCCTGGGGAATTCAATTCTGGACCTCAGAATTAGCCGCTTCTATAAGAGCAAGTTTATGCCACCGCACCAATAAGTCTGTTTTTCTGTACTTAATATGAAACTGTACCTGGTAACGAGCATTTATATGCTTGCTATTATGTGTTTCAACGCATCCCTATCTAAGTCTGACAGAATATACTGGCGGTATTCCACACCTATTATGTTACGTAGAAAATACAGTTGTTCTCATGCAACCTAAGTGCTGAATTCCATTTATAAATAACTTAACATTGCCGTTATGCAATCGCATTCGAATAATTTTCGAATATACAGAGTTAATTAGGGCAGAAAGGTTCTGGAGTGGCGGCCACGCACCGCAAGACGCAGTAGAGGTAGGCCACAAGGTGGACCGACGACCTGATAAGGATCGCGAGGAGCGGTTGGATGTGGGTAACCCAAGCCCAGAATGTATGGAAAACCTTGGGGGAGGTCTATTTCCAGCAGTGGACGTCTTTCGGCTGAGAAGATGATGATGATGATACAGAGTTAATTGTATTGTATCTTTAACCATTAAAAGTGGTATCGCGTTATGGAGATTGTCTTTGGATATCATTCGAATACTTAACATAGGTTTCGCTTTAACATGACCATAAAAATTACTGGTTATATCCGATTCTAAGCTATCTGCTCCAGGTCGTTTCGCGCTTATCTTAAAGTCAGACGTGCGGTTATTATCTAATTTAAATTAATTAAGATAAAATAAACCGCTGTCGGAAGTTTCCACCCTCGCCTTGAACAAGATGGGGAAGCAATAAGTCAAGTTTATAATGTACCTTATAAATAGGTCATTGTTATCTAAATTATTTTGTGAGTAAATTTCTTAAGTTATGGCGAAAGTATTCACCAGATGCTTTGAAACATATCGCTAGAAATATCAACCGCTTATTAAATTCTGATGCCTTGAAAATAGGCTGATTCGTTGGTCTCATGGCACTTACTTTTAAAATTGAATTTGATCTTCCAGGGATATTTTATACGGAAAATCGCGACAGCATCCAAAGATTCAAAACGTGCCCAGTGGGCGTCAACAGTCTAGAAAATGGTTGATGTGTGTCTGATACATCGCACGTTTTATAACTGACAACGATTTTTTATGTGTGACGATTCGGCTAGGTTGCACTAACCATGGTGATACGCCTGGCTGAAATGTCAAGCCTATCAAAAAGCTATGTAAATAGTAAGTATAATCATGTTAGTTTCCTATGTTACAGATATATCTCTGTTCTGAGTATGTAGTCGTGATCGTATATACCGATATCCCAGTAAATAACTTAAGTTTATAATATATCCTTTGGCTTTGCAAAGCCGAGGTAATTTAGTCTGCCTAGATGTTAAAAAGGTACGTAATTTTGAGACCATTAGCCATTAAGGTTGCGTAATCTTCTTCCTATAAACGGCTGTATTGAAGCGGATAACATAAATATTCTCCTACCTAATCCGTAGTTGTCCTCTAATCCGTTGTTGTCCTTTCCGTTCAACGTATAGCGTGAAAACAAAAGTAATGTATGCAAATCGCTTTATTACACAATCTGTTGGCACTTATAGTCTTAGTTACCACGTAAAGCACTTTATACTTATATAAAATTCCCGCTCTAGGTACAATATCCATGTTGCGGGATTACATATACAAACAAAGAACATCCTAATTTGAAACCGCCACAAAATTATATATAATCGTTTTACATTTGTAGAAATTTGATTTTCGAAATTACTTGTATTCGTGTTAAGCCCTATAGCTAGCTAAATGCTCGACAAAGCAGCTTCATATCGATTGCGCATTGAATGAAGAATGGACTCTGATACCATAGTATCAGGTTATCAAAAATGCATTATTAATGGCGTAGTGTTTAACTCGTTGCTGCCGCTGACGAAGCGACATTAAGTGTTATAGGATCGATACGGTACAAAAACTTGTGTGATCCACTAATTTTGTGCCTGGGTGTACTTTGTGTTCTTCTTTGTGTCTGTAAAGTCCCCCGCGCCACATAAGTGACAGCTCAAGTGGATGAAGACTTTAAAATAAAGGAATATCATTTCTAGATCACAGATTTCTTGATCTCATATACCTAGAGATCAAAACCCACTACAGTATCGAGGTGACACAAAGAGCTGCGCCTGTCTTACAAAAAAAGAGATATTACCTTTGAGCCTATCACTACATATTATTAAATTATATAAAGTCCCTTGCCGCGTTTGTCTGTTCGCGATAAACTCAAAAACTAATGAACGGATTTTCATGCGGTTTTTACCAATAGACAGAGTGATTCATGAGGAAGGTTTAGGTGTATACTATGGTATGGTTACCCGTGCGTAGCCGGGCGGGTCGTTAGTTATTATATTATAAGCCCGTGATAATCAACTGATAAACAAGAACCATTCTCAAAGGGCCTACACAATCGATACGCTTGAAAAATATACGTATAAGAGTCAAGCAAATGTAACTGACCATCCCCTGAACATTTTCTGCGTAAGCTCGTCCTATAACCGTGGGAAGGCTATACTTGTTAAGGTTTTTAAATAACCGAACATAATACTTTTTCAAGAATGATAATATTATTTGCCGTAAACCTTTTGTGCTCCCGAGTTATTTTTGTCTCACAGTAATTATTTTCGGTGTAGGGATTTGTAAAAATGGTAAACATATTTAGAGCTATTTTTAGGTGAAGACATAAGTAAAAATGCCTTAATTCATGTTAATTTTAAGATTCACTGTAGTCACAAAAAGTCTGCTTCAGCTGGACAAAGGCATCCAAGGGCATGACTTGTGTTGTAAGGAAATTCTTAATAGCTGTCCATACTACATACACTGCAGTATTTGAAATATCGATCAAACTAATCAATTCACGAACGAAAAAAATACCGTTTTGACAGGTTTTGAATACGAAATTTGTTAAAATTAGTAATTTGGTAAATTAAATTAACATAGCCAGTTGCACTCACTGATCGGTAAACGATTAGCGAGGTTAAGCAACGTTGGGTGCGGTCAGTCTATAGATGGGTCGGGCCGCGAGACGACCTCCAGCCACCCTGAGGTTTGACCTGGGGGTGGCGGGCTTTGTGGGCCTGCCCGCCATCCGTTCAGCACCAGGTCCGAGAGGCGGCGTGCGTGTTCCCACGCGCGCCTCTGTGTCGAGTCCGTCTCCCCTCTAGGGGGGACAGTAGGGAGTTTCTTTTAGATGTGCCTATAGGGTAGGTCTTTCGTGTAGTGGCCTGCCGTTTCATACGGCGGGCTGTAACCTCGGCGGGGTCGCGACCGCATGCGAAAGTGATTCGCGCGGCCCCGTCGATAGTGGTTTTGTTGAGGAACACCGTGGTAGGTTTAGTCGGTATTCCGGGAGGTACTTCATCTTTTCAACATCTTTCTTTTACCCCGGCGAGTCCGACATAACCCCTCCGCCCGCCCCCGCGGAGGGGTATGCATCAAGCATTCCACCACGTAAAAAAAAAAAAAAAAAAAAAAAAATAGATGGGTCGGGCACGCCACGATCGTGGCGGTAAGTCCCGTGTTTGAGGAGTGGCTGGAGAGGCGCCATGGCGCCCTCACCTTCCGGCTGACACAGGTAATGACTGACCACGGTTGTTTTGGCCAGTTCCTGTGTCGTATACGCCGGCAAGAGACGCCCGGTTGTCAAAAACGACTGCCGCGACGTTGTTGAGGACACGGCGCTGCACACTTTGGCGGTTTGCCCCGCCTGGGCATCGCG
Source organism: Catocala fraxini (assembly GCA_930367265.1). Classification (NCBI taxonomy): domain Eukaryota; kingdom Metazoa; phylum Arthropoda; class Insecta; order Lepidoptera; family Erebidae; genus Catocala; species Catocala fraxini. The sequence continues at coordinate 11,705,328 of OV884035.1, read as the reverse complement.
GCGCCGTGAGTTGATCGCGGCAGTCGGATTGGTTGCCCTCTCGCTCCCGGCCGTAGTTCAGTCTATGGTCCGGAGTGAGAGGTCGTGGAAGAGGTTGTGAGGAAGTCATTTCCATCAAGGAGGCGGCGGAGCGGGAGAGGGAGCGTTTGAACCCTCTCCCCAACCGCAGAGCCGGGCGCCGGAGGGCGCGAGACGACCTCCAGCCACCCTGAGGTTTGACCTGGGGGTGGCGGGCTTTGTGGGCCTGCCCGCCATCCGTTCAGCACCAGGTACGAGAGGCGGCGTGCGTGTTCCCACGCGCGCCTCTGTTGTTTCGAGTCCGTCTCCCCTCTAGGGGGGACAGTAGGGAGTGCTAGAAGTGCCTTTGGGTAGATCTTTCGTGTAGTGGCCTGCCGTTTCATACGGCGGGCCGAAACCACGGCGGGGTCGCGACCGCATGCGAAAGTGATTCGCGCGGCCCCGTCGATAGTGGTTTTGTCGAGGAACACCGTGGTAGGTTTAGTCGGTATTCCGGGAGGTACTTCATCTTTTCAACATCTTTATTTTACCCCGGCGAGTCCGACATAACCCCTCTGCCCGCCCCTGCGGAGGGGTATGCGTCATGCACTCCCCCACGTAAAAAAAAAACAATAGATGGGTGACTACTTAGTGGTATTTCATCTGAGCGTCTTCGTGCTTCGGAGGGCACTTAAAAAGTCGGTCTCGGTTGTTGTCAAATTGACAGCAGTCGTTAAGCCATGTCAGAGGCCTACGGGCGCCTTAAACAAATCTTGACAACAGGTTGGCCACTAACCACACGAAAAGAAAAGAAGAAGAAAGACTGGCAATGGAATAGTCAAACCTTATTTAATACTTTTGGTAAACCGTACAGGAGCTCAATTCACTTACCGGGGCCTTAATGCGTTAATATTCATTTAAATTGTGGCTTATTAAAACGAATAACTTATTAAGTCACGGCTGCAGACCGGCGACTAAACTCAATAGTTTTTTAATTATGTCTGTTCTCTAAAACTTGACAGGTTAAGTTACTGATTTGCACGAATCTCCTACAGCGTGTGTATACGGGTTTATTTGACGGAGTTTAGCAAACGTAGTGTGTAGGTTATGGGCGAGAAAGAAATAATCTGTGCGACATTGGTCCCATCGATAACGATTAACCCGGAGCAAGCTGAGCTAGACTCTAGTAGCAAACATATAGTTAAGATTAGTTTCGTCGCTCAGTTAAAGTTATGTAATTGTGTTGTGCGATTACTCGTACTGCTCGCCAACTGGCAAAACACTAGTATGCGTACCAAGTAAGTGCTGGCTTAAAACACTTGCTTGGCACACTGAGTTTTCTTTCATAGATCATGTCGTTGCGATAAACCAGTGCAGTAAGTCCTCGCGAGAATTGTATATGTCTCTTTTATTTACATCGAAAAATAAATCATTTGAACCTTTCGTAAGCGAGTAAATATTTGATCGCCTGACATTAATATCCACTGGTAGATAAAACCTTTTTTGCAAAAAATGGTAATAACAATTTTTATAATTTATGTTTTATTAGATTATAATGAGTTATTACAGATTTCGTCAGACATCTTTAGGCTTAATTAATTAGATTTTAGATCAGCTACAAAATTTATAACTCAATTATAATAAAACTTCTTAACCCTTCCTGAGTAAAGTCTGATAAGTTAAAAAAAGAAACAACTAATCTACTTTATCTTGACTTAAAGTTTTAAACGTTTTAAAACTTTTTTTTTTAGATAGCCATGTTTTCATAAGACTCTCTTGTTTGTTCTGAGGCATAAGTGCGAACTTAGGCTTACAGCCATCACGATGTTTTAGATACGATTACTAGTTTGGCCTAAACTATTAAGGAATTTGTGCTAAGACAATGTTAAAAGCTTATTGCCCGATCCCGCTGCTTACAAACTGGCGGAACGAAAATCGAAGCAAGTCGGTCGAAACGTCGGGCAATCAATAGGTATTTTTTTACCTTTCAAATACTTAATCACGAGTAAGACCCGTTATCTAGCCTATACTAAAATTATAAAGAGGAGAGAATTGATTTTTTGCTTGTAAGAATTTAATGAAAAACTACCGAACCAATTCAAAAATTTTTCATCATTAGGTAACTATATTATCAACGAGAAACATAGCCTTTATTTTATTTAAAAAAATATATATTACTTACATAACCTAACCTACTTTTACGTGAGGAAAGCCGCGGGCATAAGCTTGTATTTTATAAAGTAGGTATGTGTACAAATCGCGAAAGTCTAAAAACGATAGCGGAAGATAGAAAGAATACATCTCCCTCTCCCTTGTCGGCGATATATGTACATGCGTATGCTTTAAAGGATTAATGTTAGTGCTATTGCTTACCATCAATTCCCTTCTAAGCTTATCGAGCTCGTGAGCAGACGGCGGCGCGGGCTGCACTCTCCCTCTTCTCAACTCCTCAAGCTGCCGCGTCAGCTCCTCCACCTTGGCCACTGCCACGGATAGCTCCTTTTCTTTCTCATTGAATAAAGCTCGTATTGACTCTAGGTCGCTTGCTGTAAACAAAGAGAATATCGTAAGTTCCAAGATCATAAAATATTTCAATCGGAGATTTGACTATAATCAAGGCAAGGCAAAGAAGTGGCCTTTAATGAACTGACTATAGTGAACTTAATAATGGAAGGTATCCTACTTTCCTGCTAATATTGTAAATGTGGTACTTTATAGATATTTGTTACTCAAGACAAATGCGTAAAACGATTTGGATGAACTTTGGTACACGGATAGCCTATGAACTAGATTCTGGATATAGGATATACTCGTAGGATACATTTTATCATTATGGGATTAACGAAACTAGAAAAATCATACGAAATAATGGTTTAGATAACTTTCATAAGCACGTTCGTGATGCAAGATTTATGTAATAAGTAAAAATGAAGTAATAATGCAATGCTAGTTATTAATTTACTTTTTGGACGCACGACCATCGCCGTGATCATAAACAGTACGGATAAAGATACTATTTCATTTAATTACAAATATAATATTCGATATATTGCTCTTATACCTAATTTGCCTAACTAAAATGATTCGTTTCTAGCATACGCGGCCGGGCATTAGTATGCGTTAAATTAGTTTGTAAATAGAACAGGGCGCAATTATTCTCCACGCCACGGCACCAATAATTCATTATACTTATCCCAGAATATTTACCATTCCTTGTCAGTATGATAATATAAGACGAAAATTTAGTGTTATTCCTACTCAGGTTCGTGATGAAAGATTTTGTAGGGGCAATTTTCTTCGCTTACTGATTATACCTACCTATTTACATTTTTAAAGAAAATAACATCCTGTGGTATTCCAACACGAAATAACATTTGTATTTTACGGAAATATAATGAGGCAACAGCGATAATACCTACGTTAAATATACAAGAAAATATTCTTCTTCAAGAGGACATAACTTAAGAAAAAACACAGACTAAAATATTTGAAGGTCTCGAGTGAAAGATAAAATGATTTTCGTCATTTATGTAGGTGCCAACTGAATCTGTTGTCAAGTACCTGTTTATTCGGCGAGTACAATTTTATATCTATCCCTCAGCCGCCTATAAAAATGTGAGGGAATAAGACGAAATTTTGAGGCGTGAATAACATTGTGGGCGAAGGTCGACATTATGATTATCACCTGTCAGACAGAAACAATAAAAAACGTCATAATGTGGGTGCTCCGGACGTCGAACGTTTAACGTAACCCAGTGGCTGTTGACATTTTCCGCCGACTACACTCGGTGAAAACGTTTTGTAATATTAACGTAATATGAGACAAGTCTGCGATTCAGAACAAATAACCCTTCATGCAAATTGTTTGACTTTAATCACGTTATTTCTGTATAACGTTGATCATTATTTTTCATTATTAGTTATTGATCTGCCTAGCGCTTTTGCTTACGAGTTTATAATATCTATATTAGTTTAAAGTTAAAATCCGATACAACAACAATAATTTATATGTTTAAAATGTCAATATTACTTAACTGGAAACGAAAACCACCATAGAATTAGAATAGCCTACCGACCTAAACTATAGACACACAGTATGTCATAAATATCGAGGAAAGGGTATCGGCATTCACACTGCCGATGTAACGAGTAGATAACTACGCCCTTTTAGTGTTTACTTTCAATTTGAGCGCCAAACTTTACAAATTGTTCAGTTAAAATTATAGATAATAAACATTGATTTTGTTCTAATAGTTGCTATTAAAACAACAATGAAACTAATTTGAAACGGAATAAAGTTAGCGATTGAGAAATTCTAAAGTACTGAGGGGCAAAAATGCTTTTACAGGAGCCCAGCTGGGGCCGGTCGAGGCACATTTAAGAGCCTCCGAAAGGGAAATACCTCCGACCTTTCAATTACAGTAGACAATAAAGAGGGCTTTATGTGTTCGAGGAGACCTCCCGTTTGTACACGACGCGACGTCTCGACAGAGTACCATCATTTTTTGGCTATAAGGTTTAAAGGCCGATGTGAGTATGCGTTTAAAATAATAGCTTGAGGGTGAACCCTTCACCGTTTGTGCGATTTGTTTGTGTGTGTGAGTGTGTTGTACAGCAAGTAAGTTTGACACACAATAATATAGGCACAGTCATCTTCGAATTATGAAGTTCGTTTTATTTTTTTGCCGGATTAAATCAAGGTGAAACATAGCTTCTTAAACGCCATTACTTAAGTACTATACCTACTAAAGTGAGACACGTGTATTTATCATAGAGTGCAAAGTTTGAACGAATATTTCCAATTTGCCTTCATGTGTCGATTTCAGTGCAAGTTCAAGTGTTTTCGGGCCTACTCGCTTGAATATACACATTAATTTTATTATTTAGAGAACTATTTTAATATTTATCAATAAATGCTATGATATCTTGAATTGTTTTTCAGTGTACTCATATATGTTATATATAATGTAATTCTTGAATATTATTGGTTACAGTTGTATTACCTGTTAGTGAGCTATTTAGATAATTCGACGTCACATTATGGTAGCAGTACATGTATTTATTAGACTAGCTTACAAATAAGGAAAGCTTTCAAAAAAGCCTCAAACACACAAAGTATCTTATAAAGTTTACACGCAATCTGTTTGGAGATTACGCTAAATCTTTGCTAACATAAACAAGATTATAACGAGTTAATTGAAGCTCGAGAGAGATGAATTAATGTTGATAGCATTGGGGCATATCAGTATCGTGATTTGCATTCCACATTTGAACATGTGGATAATAGATAATTATGCACAAATATTTATTATATAATATATATTATTAGCAGACCGTGTTTGGTATTCTAGACTGAATAGTCTAGCATACTAAATACGCATACATGCATTTATGATATATAATAAAATAAAAAATATACCCAAATATTATACGTAAACAAAATAGCCTAACTCTTAATGGTTGCACGACTACACTGTATATTTCTGGTGATTTGGCCGACGACAGAATGGAAAGAGAAAATTGGTATTATAACACCGGATATATAGATAGGTTATACCTATCTATATAAGGTTTTTTTTATTTCATGGGGATACAAACATTTCTACAGTTCATATTATTAACTGGTATAAGTATAACAATGGGAACATGTACAATCCATGACGTTTTCACATATTACTACTCAGTTAAGATACAGGTCGACTAAGTTATGTATTACAGTACTACTACATAACTTAGTCGACTTGTGAGGCAAACAAGTATACATTTCGCCTATTGGTTAGTAGTTACCGAAGTTTCTGTACGCTTTGATACTAGTGTACCAATGGCGCGATACCCTTACTTAGAAAACGAGTTGCAAAGGGAACAAGATCACTAGTGATTTGCTGACAGTACAGCGTATCATTAAGGTGCCCTAATATCCTACTCACCGCAGAAATACAAAGCCGTCGGTGTTGAGTCCCTGCCGAGGCTTCAGAGGGACTTTCCTAATCGAGATGTTCGACGTCGTGACTAATTCCAGGTATGATGATATTTTGTACACCGTGATTTCAAATTTCATGCTGCCAGTTAAAACTATCAATACTCTATTATTTTTAAATTGGCATACTAGAATCTCTTTCGTGAGCGTTTAATCTCTCAGTATATCCTACAGAGCATCGAGCAAACAAGCAGGAATCCAATTATAATAGCAAACAGGAATCTGTATATCTAGCATAATTATATAAAGTTAAAAGCGCAGACCCATATTAAAATTACAGGCGGGATATTCAAGTAGGTTGTACGTAACATTAAAAAGTTCGATATCAGACGATTAACAAGTTATTAATACTCTCCAATTTGCAACCATCGAAGCAATGCTTTTGAAAATCAGGGTCAGGAAGGTGCTTCTATTGGTCACTCCTATCAGTGTTTTACTTAACACGTCACTAAACAGCAATGGTTCACTGGCCGAATCAAAAGGTTTCGTACCGAACCGTGAAATAAAGAGTGCAAATAATGTTATCAGTGAGCACACAAGCTGTTTCGGATACAATAGGATATTTCTGGATATTCGGGAGACAGGGCGAGGAAATTGATTTTGCGGTTCAAAATATTATTTTCCACCCGTCGGAACGTATCGAAGTTTTCTTGAAGTAAATGGAAATGTAAACGGAAACCCAAAGAGGTTTTCCATTTGTTTCATGGTACGTCATTTTGCGACAGATACCTTTAATAAAGCACAACTAGACTTACCTAAAGAGACTATTACATTTGTAAGTAGTACTATAGCTGTCATAGTACTTTACTTCCTAAATTAATAAAGAAACGACGTTTTAATGGAAGTATGCTAAACGAATTATAGATACATATGAGTAAGATGTTTTTTTATTATTAGACTAATTAGCTCGTCATGTTTTTTAAGGACCAAGTCTACTGCCAATTTTTATAAAAGTCAGGTATTAATTAAAAGTCCTTTACATGGTTAAGTCATAAAGAACTTATGATATGTCAAAGGCAGACAAGACATTTGACTTGCCTGCAAAGCAAACATTCAAATATAGAACTATAACGCCGTTTGTAAATCCCTTTAGACTTCGTTGTCTTTGTCTTAATATAAATTTTATACTAAAATAATAACATCGCCTGCCTATTTGATATACAATTAAGTTGATTTTATATATAGAAAGAGCTTAGTCAATCACTCTATACGGGAACAACCCAGTAAAAGACTTGTTAAAATAAAACATGTCCTTGTCGTATGTAAGCGAATTCAATTTTCACGCGTATAAATAAGCGATTATTGAATTAGTGTCGCTCTAAATTTCAAATCACGTAACACCGTCTCAGAAGCCACATAGGTTTATGGGAAAAGCGACCGAAAACAAAAGGAGCCAAGGCTGTAGAGTCGCTTAATGGTAGATATATTTCTTCAAAGCGAATGTATCGCGATCTGTGCGACCCGCCCAAATTGATTTAACTACGCGTCTGTAAGAGAACGTATTCCACTTTTAGTATCTAATGTACGAATAGAAAGAACCTTTTTTCTCCTTTTTCTTTAGTAACAATTTACGCGCAAAGGGTTGTTTCACTCGTTATCTCGCATCAAATATAATGTGCTTAGCTTCAGGAAACAGTTTCTTCTCTATTCGTGTACAAAGGACTTCCGTGTAACTTTTACTAAAAAGAGTTAGTGACCCATTTCACTAAATTTACATTTATTTTATTTCAACTTTACGAAAGGTAGCGTTAAAATTGGTGTTGTAAACCTTTCTTTATAAGATTTTTCGCTCCGTCTCGTCATGAAATGAGGGTTAATTGTACGTCGAGAAAATTAAATTGATATGGGATGTAACAGTTCTTTGAATAAATTCAATCCGTTGTTTAACTATTCGAGTATTTTAATAAATTCGGCCGCATAAATAAAAAATGTTTTATCTCTTGTTTTATACGAAGAATTAAAACGATATTAGATTTCGAAGAGAGCAAATGCTATGTGTGTAATTAGATTAGCTGTAGAGAACTATGAACTAGTGCGAGTCACAATCAGCTTAATGAGGCAAAACTTGTAAAGTGATTAGCCTTAACAGAGTGTTGGACCGCTACACTAAAACCCACATTTGTAGGAGCGTAGCTAATGTAAGGTGCGGCCACAAAAACCTCCGCGCTGACGCAGACTGATGTCTAGGGACGAAAACAAATGGAACTTTCAACTTTAACAACGATTAGGTCGAATGAAAAATAGCAACATGTAAATATGTGGTACATTTTTTTTGCTAGCATTTATTAAACGTCCGAGTTTAATGTTTGGCAGCGAAAAATAAATGAACCTAAAAAAAATTACCAATTGCGAACATTTATCAACCTACTCTGAAAAAATCTAAAAGCCTTTAAAAAGGCCCGTTATGTTAATTTAATTTCGAACGTTGTGTTCACACAACGAATAAATAGCAGATAATTGAATTTAGAAAAACGTTGTTTTATTAGGTTAGTCAGTAGTGACATTCTTCGAAATGTTGAAGAATAACAAAAAAGCAACCGCGCTGGAGAATGACGATATTGATTTTCTTAAGTTTAGTCGATACGTGACCGCGGTGTCATGTGAAGGCTGGTACTATAGACAATATTAGTAATGTAGACAATTTTATATGTTCAGTTCGCCATATTTCATTTTTATTAAGACCGATAATATGTAAAATGTTCGTCGATAAATAAAATCGAGAACTTTCTCTAGACTTCATGAATTCGCAATCTTGATAAAAAGTTTTAGTATTCATAATAAATTCTCGTAGCTGATCCGATCATAGTTCATTTAAAGAATCAATAATCATACACACGAGGCACCTCTTAATGACATAATAATATTTAAAAAGAAAGAAGAAAGAGATTTCATTAACTGTATATACTCGTATTTTCTACATCCAAAAAGATTAACGCAATGTATTTTAATATAATTAAGACTTGCTCATTCGGCATTCAGTGTACGTACAGCTTTAATGAAAATAAATTTTAATTACTTTGCCAGGATGTTGTGCCACCAAACGAGCAAAAATATTAGCACAAAATTGATAACGTAATCTAATTAGCCTTACTCAAAACTAAAACAGAATAAACATGTTAGTAGCTATTCGAGTGGTTCTCGCCTAATTATATTTCGGTTTAGGATGGGGATTCAGAAACGTGGAGTTTACAGCGGCGCTTGTAGCGAGTCAGAAAGCTGGTTAGTTACAAACATCTGTTATTATAATAGCCTGAAAGCGACTGCCATCAATAAGGTCTCCGATACGATTCCCAGGTCGAGCAAAGTATTATTAAGCTTTGTTGTCCAGATATTCTCAGTAACAACACGGTGTATAAAATCCTGCTCGATAGACAACAGCAGATTTGTCGTCTATTACGTGGAGTACCACGTAGTTTTAAGTATAAAACAATATAGAAGTTAGAACGTTATAGCTAGCAAATATGAGTGTGTGAGAGTATAGATGCATCACTCGAGCTAAAAGCTCTAACAGTAAGCCTTTGATCATATGAAATATTGTAACGACTTTAATTCTTTGTTTTATCATTAATAATAAAATAGCGCTGTCTTAAAGGGCATGCTGAAGGCATGTTGAAACATAATGCAAAAAAGCCTACATGTACGTTATAAGCCACCTACAGATATACTTACATATCAAAATCTATCACACCAAGTCTTTCAGTTTTGACCAATTATAGTCAAACTTAGAGCATTTTAAAATTAACAAAACGATTGAGTTCAAAATTAATCGCGTATATATAAAGAATTTATTAATGTAAAATTATTTAACTATATATTTCCTACCATAGCAAAATTACTTATAAACTTTTGAAAAGTTTCAGGTGTAATGGAAAGCACGCTGTAAGCTTGCATAAGCGGCCTGCTTCACGCTCCGTTCGTTCTAATTTCGCGGTCTTATGCTGCCTTCTGATGTTTGTGGCCTTTGGTTACTTTGAGTCCCTAGCCTTTGTATAATAATAATTATTAGCCTAAGTAGTATAATGTATTTATATAAGCCACTGAAAAAGGTTATTTAATTACTGTTTACAATTTAATTATCTTTTGTTTGGAAGCCATTTGTTGAGATTATATTAATAAACTTATTTGAGTGGCCTTTCTAGTAATTTTTTATGCTTAAAACTATTTTCTACGTGTATTTTTTTGTATCTTAGTATTCAACGTTTTTTGCCTGTAGGTAATGTTCAAATGTAACGTATTCACAAGGTCGATTAGGTTAGTGTCTACAACAAAGTATAGTCTACCGTGTTGCTCTATGCATAGTAAATAGACCGATACTAATATTTATTTTAGTAGAAACGCGCTCGCCGCGCTTTAGCCTTTATTTCTGTATTTTCAATGAAATGTTTACAGAACAAAAACTGTATAATAGGGATTTTAGAATCCAGGTATCCTAGAGATTGGCTATGTTTTTATTTTGTTGCCTATTCCAAAAAATGCTAGTGTGGAGCAAACATATAATCGGTGCAAATATAGGTATGCTGACTCGTCGTAATTGTCATTTAAAGTGGTTTTCTGATGAGTATTCGATAGTAAAAACCCATAGCTTTTTATTTAAGTAATTTATCTTGTATATTAATGATATATCTCTGCTGCATATATGTAATATGTTTCCGCAGGATAAGTAGCAAAGAATCAACACAATCGACAGAAAAATTAATAGTATCGATCATCGGATATCGTTTTATTACCATTTTAACGACTCTCATCAACCGAGAAGAAAACTCGCTTCCTTAAGTAATTGGATATTTGCTTGAATGCGAGATAAAATCGAATGCCTACTCGATATAAACCCTCTAAATCGAACAATCTGTGCGGATAGCGATGTTACCTATACCAATCGTGAGGCAATAGCCTAATACTCGGTACGGATTTGTTCTTTTTATCGATAAGTGGGTCAGACATAATTATCGTTCTTTATTATACTTAGGAGATTTTCCCTTAAGTGGCAGTAGAGCGAAATCGGTAGCCGTCAATCATGTTTAGTGCGATTAGTACTAATCGAGATATTGAGTGCGGAATTCGGTTTGGATTGTACCCGAAGCGTAGTAGCAAATTATCAATCAATCAAAATAGCACGCAGCTGTCCACTGCGGATTAGGAGCCTAGTGGATAATCACTAGTAAGTATGATAGAGACAGTTACAGTACAACGACCGGAGCGAGAGAATATTACTGTTGGTTTATTTCTTGTTATACATACCCGACCTTATACATAGATCCCCGAAGGAGTAGGCGGCGGTAGTACGCCCACATTTCACAAGGAATATTTTAGGACCAAAGTTTTAGACAGAGAACCTCTCGACCTCAGACGTGGCGATATTAATGTTTAGATTTTATCTTCATTGCAACGCATAATTTTCGTTACACATTCATATTACGATTAAAATATAAGATTTTCTTTTTATATTAATAAGCAAAGAATTTGCTTCCCTAAAATCTTAAAACTTTCATTTACAGATTAGCAGAACTGTTTTAGGTTATTTAATAAAACCAATATATCAAATACACATACAACCCGCCTGATGGTAGATTGTTAACAGCGGGGAGTTGCTGTGATGTTAGCACAAAAGATAATCATTATTGGTCACCAGCTGACAGTGCAGCGTATGGTTAAAGAGCCTGAGCACCCTACCTACCGCAGGACCACAATACAACGTTGCACGTCTGTGATTTTCTGTAGTGTGGTCTGTAGAGAATTTCCCCAGCCCAGCTGCACTAAATACCAGGTTTAAGCTAGAATTTTGCTACTATGAGTAAGGTTAACAAACAAAGGTACAGTAAAGTAGACTTCACTGCATTTTTATTAACTTTCTTAAAAGACAACTCCTACTATAGGGATCATGCCTTAGTTGTGGGGGATTCTACAAATATTCAATTAACGGACACAAAGTACAACCAGACCCAGAACAGTGATTTGTGGATCACACAAATAATTGTCTGTATTGAAATTTGAACCAACAATACTTGTACCGCCTTGTATTAAGGATTCTACTGTTTGAACAATTGAAATACTTCAATAGAAAGCTATATAAATAATGAATAACAATTAAATATAAAATAACTGAATCGTCATAAATTATGTAACCACCATTGTAATTCACACTCGACTTATTTAGCGGTTTATAATATCCAGTATCATTGAATTTGGCATGGTACTTTATTTATATGAACACCACAGCAACCACACGTTTCCAATTAATAAATAAAACAAATTAATTAGTCGCCCTATCTATTTTTATTTTTATTAGTGCAGCGGTTGTTTTGTATTCGGTTTCAGAATGTTTGTTGAAATGACATTCTAAATCTGTAATAGTACCTATTTACAAAGTACCACAGGCCACAAAATGACACTTATGAATGTCAAAGTTGTACTAACTAAACAATACTATGAAATTATATCTCAATTTACCCGTTACCACGTACAGGATAACAAGGGCGTAGAACCAATGAGAAGAGCTAGCAAGCAAGACACGGCCTTGTAGAAGGGATAGATAAAATTACCCTTAAGAGTACGCAGCGGTAACTGACACACAATGGGTTGGATTTTGACCAAAGGCGATACCATTATTATATAAATTCATAGACTTTAATCAAAGATTTTAATAGTTATATTATTACATACATACATAGTCTCACGCCTATATCTATGAAGGCCTAGGCAGAGATAGAGATACGAAGGCCTAGGGAGAAGGGGAGCCTAAAAATTTAACCCTTAAAATTTTAAGGGTAATTTTTAGCCACATATTAGGAGGCGATTCCAAAATCTCTAGATTCCGTGCTGATACTAAACATTTCTTGACAGAAAAAGCCAAAATCACTTTGCAGGCCTTATGCATAGCAATCAAAATGTATGCATACTTTTATATACAATGTATTATAAATTTCGCAGTCAATCGATATTTATTATAATTGAAATGGTTAATCGGTTTTTTACTTTTATTGAATTGTCTCGATTTAATTCTATGTTATATTGTTTAGTACTAAATATGTAGAGCATTTTATATTCTACATCATTTTCTTCTAATAATGTCGAAACATATGTTATTTGAAGCAAACAAAACAAGATTATGTACAAAAATGAACAAGATACTAATTCGTGACCTTTGACCTTGAAAATGTGGTCTCAAAACATCTTATGTTGCTACACAACATTTTAGGAGACTTCTGAGGACACTTATAGAATATCAAAACAAAGACTTATACAATTTTATAGCTTACTAGCTTCTGTTCGCGGCTTCGCTCGCATAAAAGTAGGTTAGATTATGTTAGTAAGAGTATTTTATTTTTTAATAAAATATAGCCTACATATATTACTCGGTGATTATATAACTGTCTAATGGAGAAAGAATTTTTAAAATCGGTTTAAGTCGTTTTTGATTTAAATCGTTTTAAACAAACAAACAAAAAATCAAATCTTTCTTCTTTATCATTTTAGTATAGTTTATATCTCATTTCTCTTAGACTAGGTTATCTTCTTCGTATAGAGTTTGTTTCCTGTTGCGGAATTTAGACCTACTAATATTTATAAGTCTACGTAATAGGGGGCGATACGTACACTATCAACAACAACATATCTCAATTCCTCTTAAAAAGCCCGATAATACATTGCTCGCTCTACGGATTGAATAAAAAAAAATGCAATGGGCCTCAGACATAAGGCCCGGTTTCCACCAAAGCAGAGAGGAGAAGAGATGTGCGTCATTAGCCAATAGCTGTACAAAATATAACGTCTTATTTTTTAATCCTCAAACTATCAGCGGCTACATACCTCTTCTTGCCATTCCACTTTGGTAAAACCTTGGCCCAAGAGCAATTTTATAAGGCAGAGAATAGTATGCTTTTATAATAATACATTATGCTAATTTATCAATCTATTATACACACCATCACGTAAAACGGTCCTCGGCTTCAACTCCCCAATACAAACAAAGGAGATTTTATAATAAGTTCGACAAACAAGTTGATATGCTTAGTACCAGTATTTATAAATTTAAGAGTCAGGTGCACAACAGAACTAATTACTATTAGTTACCTAATTAAATTAAATTAAACTGCGTTAAATATTTATTAATTTTTACAAACTGTAGGCTATATTACTGTTTGTTAGCTGTATGATGAATTTTATTTTATTTTAAATTACTAATTTTCACTGAAATATTGTAACATTATTTTCTTATAATCTGATCTGTGTTAATACTTAAATCCGAATGTTTCCGTAAATGCTGTGTTTGCCGATTGATATTGTGCACCCATACCTTATTTGTTATGAATGTATTACTTGTGAGAAATGTGTAACAATTGTAGGTGAACCTATGAATAAATTAATAAATAATTAAATTAACCTCTCCAACTAAGTATAATAGACTTTAGCTTATATGGAGCAGATGAAAATAACAAGGATTCAAAACCGCAACCTCTTCTTCACACCCCGAGGTCTCAGATATTGATATTGGACTGTGTTGAAAAGTGTATTGTCTTTTTACGATAATGGAGAAAGATATAAAAGGTTTTAGTAAGTATATTAGGTACAGTCAGCGACATAAGAAGCCAAACATAAAATAATTTAGCAGTAGTATTTTATACATAAAAAGGTTCTTATTATTGTTGTATCCTTTAACTGTAACTGCAGTATAACATGAGAACTTACTATTATTGTATATAAAGCAGTTTAAAGTTTCTCGAATATTCATAGACTTATGATGCTAACTTAATTTCTTAATTTCTAATTCAATCGAACATTGAATTAGAAATTACTGTAGTACTGTGTAACCAATTCTAGTTGATTTATATATAGATATTATTTTAATTATACTTCTCTGTAAAATAATAATACAAAGCCATCCTTTTTTCCCTTTAACCGACTTCACAAGAGCAAGACATAAAACACAAGTTTAATAACAGAGTAAACAAAAACCTCACCTATATAATCGTTACTCTGCACCCAGAAAAAATAAAGCCACTTACACTCAAGAACACCGAACACTGTACTCAATCACTTGATTTTCGCTCGCAAAATACAATCTATCTCTATCACGTCACTAAAGGTACGAAGAAGGGAGTCAAATTGGCTTCGAGCACATTTATAAGCTGACAAAATTTAGACGCACCTCTCGTCCCTCTATTTTGTAGTCCTGTAACTATAACATAACTGCACAGCGTTGTTACTAAGTCTTACTGTTGCAATTTCTATAAATTTTCAATGGAAACTCCCTGCTTGTCCGCGAACCTAAAGACTTTTATCTATTCAGAGGACAACATAAACTGTGGTTACAACACAAATTTCACGCTCCATCGGCCAATCAATGGTCCATAAAATGTCGATGTTGTTTATTTAGAAGCTCGCACTTCCAATCTTATTTTATGAACTACAGACCTTCGTGGATTGATGAAACCGTATTTTCCTTAAAAGATAATGAAATATCTATTACCGAATTAAAGAGCAAGTGATAACCTCGTCCGACGATAAGCACGCTCTTCTGCCATATTTTATAGGGAAAATTTGAAGGTTTTTATATGAGAAGAGTTTAAGGAATTTTGTAATATTACCCAATAAAGTAAGTATTTTAATCACTATTTCATAATATTGCGTCATAAATATCTTAATATCGGGAAGTCAATTTTAAATATTTATATGTAAACAAAATTTATTTTGAATTTGAAACAAATCATTTACATTTTACTGCGTTAATAATAAAGTCGTTAACCGTTTAGAAGTGAAGTCGTATTGATATACGAAGGAACGTAAAAATAAAACAGTCACGATAAATTCACTTGGGAACGAGTTATTTAATTCCGGCTCGGGTCCCAGTCTATATTTTACTATTCTAAAATGTAAGTGTCCAAGACGTTATTAATATACGATTTTTAATTAAGCAATAAAACACTTATAAAACTTCACGAATGTCGCGAAAGATGCCCAAAATCGAGGATAATAAAAGATTTACGAGCAATAAAAAATCGAAATTAACTTTTTTATTGTACGGCGTGTATTGTCGTTTATTGATATTTATAGGATGAGGATATGGAGCCGCAAATTGATCATGAAATTTGCAAAATTTGAATAACCGAAATGAACGTATATAGCTTTAAAATTCAAAGGGTGATTTGGCAGGGGATCATAAAACCCACCTGGGCCGGTGTATTGCTCAGACAAATCAGGACGAACATTAAGCTGTCTTATTTACGCAATGCGACTGTGCGAATAAAATAAGAAACTTAATTAAACTTGCCCGTGATAAAATACTTTTGAGGGAAAACCAATTTTCCAAGATGTGGGAGTCACGAAGATACTTTACAATGAGCAAATGAAAACTGAATGATAATAAAGTTATTATTATATTAATTAACGATAAAATGACTGCTTATGTTTAACGCTTTAAGCCTTTGATAAATTTATAAGAATTTAAATATATGGGACCTTTTTCAAGTTGGTTTTTGAATGAATCAAATGTTCATAAATTATTTAAAACTGATTATGTGAGTGAATTCGTTCTCATTTTAAGAGATTTTTAAATTAGTATATTGTGTGTTGTATTTATTATTTCATTAAATAATATCGCATAATAAACACGCGTTCCATTTTCTGAAAAAAAGTTCAAGCACTTTACACAATTTCTCGATACAATGTATAAGGAACAATTTTCCCTAAAGAGCAAAAATACGTTCATTAAATATTTCACGAATACCCTCTGAATAGTCTCTTTGTATCGATTCAGTTATCGTTTGGTTCCAATTATTGAAACATTAATTGGCATACAAATGCAAGCCTGCATTGCAGTGCAGTTATGATTACTTAGCGTTCTGAACTGGATTTGACTCAGCCGGAGTGCTTTTAATTATCGACGATCAGATTCAAGACGATTCAAGAATAATCTAGAACATTCTACGATAGGTAGACGTCACTCTAGGGCCTAGTATCCGGATTATCCGTGTTATGCCTAGCTTGAGCCCGCGTTTGGCATATTTGCGCAGGGAAGGCGAATAGTTTGGCTTTGATGATTGAGCTATGAACTCAGTATACAGTCCTAGCAGCATTGTTAGATTGTTGAAGTTAAGTATTGTTATTAACTAATTAAATTAACTAATTAACTAAATAAACAAATTCGTTGATTCTATTCTTATAAGCTGTTTCTAATGGAGTGTCAATTTAATCTACTTGCGTAAGTATAGGTAGCGCGGTTCTTATTATATAAATCTTAACTAAAGACAAGCTTTTAATCCTTGCGGATTATTATTGCAACTGTTTATTATTTTCTTTAGTTATTTGATTTGATGATAGTAGAGATTTTTAATAGGCGAATTTATTAATGTCAAAAGCAATGAAAGGCGTTTTATTTTATACGAGACAATAAATAAAGTGCCTTACATCTGTCATGCAAGTGATTAACAAATGTTCTTACCTTACATTGTAAAGTAATTATTAACTTAGAAAAACATAAAGGGCTAGCTAAGCTATTGTCAGGTTCCACGTAATAGGAGTTTTGCTGTATACCCAGCTCAGTTCCAGCCTGTGTGCTGCTGCTACTGTGAATTTCTTGGTAGGAAACATAAAAACAATTTGTCTGACCTCAACATCTTTGACGCCAGAGTAGGAACCTCGCTACCACTTCACGTAAGAGCTGTGGTGGGTTCTGTTCGTGGACAACACGACTGTTTACCATCAGGCGGAGTGTAGTCATTTTAGAAGGCAATAGTAAAAAAAAATAACCCGGTATTAATTCCTTATGCAAAGCAATCAAATTCACTTGGACTGAATCAAAGCAGTGACATAACGGTGCCGATTTATTTGTAAAATATTACTAACAATTCAATATCCACAAACCATAATATATCACCATACTACCCTTATTCATCACACACGATTACGTTCAGTATATACGATAGCCACAAAAAAGGTAGTTTATTTCAGCGCTGACTGCAGACCTAGAAATGTTAGTAGCCCGAAATAGTAATGGTGATTGGTGGAGTACTCTCAACCACAACGAGCCCGATCTCGATTTTTCAATAGTAAAATTCAGTTTATTGTTTTTTGTTTTTCACGACGTTTTGTTGCAGTAAAATACTGCACTTTTTTGTAGGCACCATTATAGTTAAATATCAACTATTAATTTGGGTTACAAAGTAATATTTATGATCTTCAAACTATAGAAGGTAATGAGTTTATCTAAGTTACTGAAGTTACATTTAGCTAAGTTGCTAGGTTCTGGCAAAATGCTTTACTCTTTGGCTGATCTAAGTGACCTAATAGAATAAAAGGATACTTGTAAGAAACTCACAGTCCTTCTTTGTCAACCGTCAATTTATGTTTTAACTACCTATATTGTAAGTGTACCTACGTGTTGCAAACATTATACACCATATATTACTGACTAGGTATACAAAATTTATATAAAGTAAAATAATAAGTTCTTAATAATGTTTATGGAATGATATAATTGAGATTCCTTAAGAATATTTAGTGATTTATAGCACAAACAGTAGCATGGTGTGATGTTAAATACATGGAAAAGCGTCTTTCATATTCTGTAAACAAAGATTTTATTTGATGTTTAATCTCTTGGACATCTCTCGGACTCTGAGGCCCAAACACAATGGTTTTCCATTGTTTCCGGTTGCCAGCTAATCGACTCATCAAGCATTGTATTAGAAAATTCCATGTTAAATAAAATCTGAACTGTTGCTACAGAAGTATAAGCGTGACCAGTTGCGTAGTGATTAATTGTAAGGTCGGGTCTGATGCCAGTGTAATGCAAATTATTTGGACTAATGATTGCGTGGAATTGTGAAGCCTCGGGTTCAATTCCAATGTTGGGCAAGGTATGTATGGCAATATTATTACTTTAGGCTTAAACATAGCTAACTAAGCGACGTAGTACGCAGCTGTGTACTGCGATAGCCTTGTCATTGGATTGAAATATATGGATGACAAATTTACAAGCTTTTAAATCATATTTACGAAGAGACTATAAACTTAAGAATAAAACGAGTTCTCTATGCCGTGCTATAAAATAATTAACCTAGTCAAAGTAATGCGTGATGCAAATAATTAAACCAGGCAAAGTAAGTTTTATATTTACTATATCTTGTGTTAAAACATTAACATAAGCAAAATAATTTTTAACCACAATTATTATAGAGTGTTGTGATGTTTTTGGTCGATTAAGTAGACTGATAGGTAGATATTAATGTAGGTACGCTTATTCGACAAGTAATGCTAACGTTCCAAATAATGTTTATTAGGCAAAGGAAATCTCTTTAGTCTTTATAAACGGTGTCCCAATAAGTACATGTGTATTGATATTTATCGAACCGTGGCATTTACACGAATGCCACGTTTATGAACTCAATGATATTATCTGTATTTGTGCGCAGGTAGAACATTGCTCAGAAAAATACATTATTGAAATTTTGTAAACAAGCACTCGTATGAAATTCTACGAAGTCTTATAGTTACATGTAAGTAGATCAAAATTAATCTCTAAAGCCGTAATGCAATTGCAAAACAACGATAATATAATAAAAAACATATAATCATTAATATTGTTAATACTTTTTCAACATTACATATATCTTTTTAAATTAAGTTTATATATATGATTTTTATTGAGAGTCGTTGAGAGTCGAGTGGTTAAATTAAGTACACATATAAAAGAATTTTTAATGACTATTCATTCCAAAATGTGTTCAAATTTCTATGTATCTTTAGTTTGTTTTTACAAAGTGTCTACTCCTACACTACAAACTATGCCAAGAGAATTTGCCGAGCGTTGAAACGGACGTTAAAAGGACACCTACCTACATTTGGAATAATATGTGTGAACATAATTAAGTTGAAAATGTGAATGGAAATCACAAGTCAGTTATACAAAATTAAATGCATGACCGTGTTAATTCCATATTAACAATTTATCATCATGAAAGAAAGACATCTACTGTTGGACATAGGCCTCTTCCAAGTTTTTCCACATAGATCGGTCTTGGCTATATGATCGGTTGTCTTCGCTTAAATATAAAATTATATATCATAGACCAATACAACTTATTGGATTTTACACTAAATAAACCAAAGTAAACTGTCTTGTAGTAGTTGAGTTTCAATGTGTAACATTCGCGAAAATGTAACACAATATTATTACCCTTAAAACGTTGAATGTATACATTAATGTTTTGAAGTAAACTGTTAATACATTTTATCTTCTCAGTAACTAGTATAGATATACGCTATTTCCTTTCCGCTACTCGCCGCGCCGTATCTACGAATACCTGGACATTTTATTTTAAAAGATTGAGTAGGAAACTAAGTAATAGCTCTCATCGACTCTTTAAGAGCATTACAGATATTTTCTCGAGCATTTTTATATCAATCTGAAACGTAGATACTTGATACTAATATTGATATTCTTTATTCGTCAAGCTAAAAGAAAACGTCGGCAGATATTCATATTACATACATTTAAAATAGTTTTAGGAAATACGACTTTATACTGACGTACACAAAAAATTTAAATAGATAAGTAAATGCCTCAATAGATCGCATTACGTAATACAAAGCAGTTGAGTTAACCCTGTTGATTCAGAAGAGGACAATTGGCCGATTGCGCCTGGTCACTAAGCGATAAAACGACTAGACGTCCCACTTTGACTGTGGAACTGCGATACCGCCGGATTGACATTCCTATTAACGGTTATGATTTTTGAAAATGGAATAGACAATAATGGCGTACAATACATTTGGCTTGAATTATGGCTTTGAATATGTTCTTGCAGTAAGTTTAAAATGAATGTTTTATTGTTTTCTTGTTACTCAGATCCAATACATTTTAGTTAAAGCCTACCTGCCTAATTTAAGACTTAAAAAGTTAAGTATACCTTTGTAGTACGTAGGTATTCGTTTTGTGTTAAATTGTAAATTGATCAACATTTGTTATATTTAAAAGTAAAAGTTGATACATAAAGCAAAAAGAATATTTAAATAATATAACACCTGAAAAAAGATCTTCCTTTTTAATTATCTACATGAAAGACAATACAAAAGATTAATTAAGTGCTGAATACAAGAACGGTATCAAAACCATTGACATCGTTCGCGCTGTTTAATTATATTAAATGTACCTTCTATCGGGATGTTCTGTGGAAGATAGGTTTAATCAGATTATAGCAAGCTCTTCGGGTTGGCACTCCGTAACCTCATCGTTAAAATGTACTCAAGTGCGCTTTAACACAGATTTCATTATCAAATAAGTATTTAAATTTACATTTGTAACACTGATTCTTCACTTTTTCTATTAAAATATTTAAAAAACATCACTCACTTTTATTAAATGTGTTATATTGTATATTTATACAGAGGTTGTATTCAACAACAAAGTTTAGCAAAAGCAGTTCGTAAGATTAGACATTGTGTCCCTTGTTCTTGAGTCCTTCAGATCGAATCACATTTTAAAAGCGCCGGTATACCACGTTCTCAATAGCAACTGCTGACTTGTTAAAAATCTCTTTGGTAAAATCAAGATAATTATTAAGTGCTTGCAGGGTTCCTTCACCATACCAAACATAATATTACACACATAAGTCTTAAACTTCCACATATCCCGAAGTGAGAAATCAATACAGAAAAATACGCTAAGTACTAAAATATTATCACTATAGACTCATAAGTCCATGTTCGGACCCCGAGGCTTAGACATAATATTTTTTTCATGATGTCTAGACATAATGAAAAATATAGGTTATATTTACATACCTACATTGACTTATTAAGAAATAAAGTACATAGTAAGAACAGAGGTATATCACAATAAAATGGATGGCTATAATATTGCGTATAATCCCCATAATACTTTTTAAGGTACTATCATTAAATTATTCTTCTATCTGGGTTGTGCCACATTATTAATTCAATATTCGTAAGGCCGACTTTTCGAGTCCTACCGCGTGTTTATTATCCATTTATCAATATCGTGCAGTATTGTCATAAACTTTCAGGTTACTTCATTTTCTATGCAGAAGTGACATATAAGTTGAATATACGAATAAAATGTATCCTTGTAAAGTAAAGCTAAGTGCAAGTTCAAATAAGAATATTACTGTATATTGTCGATTCGGATAAAATGTTTAAAGTCAGAATACTCGCAATATCACCAGCAAATATAATATACTCGATAAATAGTAGCAGCTTTCCCCTCCATTCCATATTAACATAAGGAATTAAGCGTGATTGAGACCAATCTCAATCTAATTCGATTTCTAGCATATTCAGATGTATCACGTGTACCACTTGATAATATTTCATCGAAAGATACAGACGTATGTTCTTGGAAACGAATTAAATTTATTTGCATGTGTATATCCATGAACCTACATATATACATCAAAATATCCAGCGCATTATTGTTATAAACCTCTACAACGGGTTTTTTGGAGATTTATATTAACCGGTCGTATACCGCCGGCTCGCATACCAGCCGGCAGATTTGTACCCGTCGTAGGCCGGTGGCTCGCATGCGAGCCACCAAATTGGTTTTACGTTAGCTTAAGCTAAAGCGAAGGCGGCGCGCGGCGTTTTGGCGCCAATTTGGTGGCTCGCATGCGAGCCACCGGCCTACGACGGGTACAAATCTGCCGGCTGGTATGCGAGCCGGCGGTATACGACCGGTTAACACTTATTATATACCTACAGAAAAATGCTAATGTTTAATTATATAATCGATGATTGACTTATGAATGTAATAATACACAACATCAACTGCTATTAATATTAAATACTATTTGAGCTGCACTCAATGCTGCAAGTACAATATCAGAATGGTCGTCTGCACTCCAAATAGAATGCTCTTGATCTAGTAATATGACCTATTTACACCGGTTCGGATAGTTCGAGACCAATTTGGGTTTAAAAATAGGTACATTGAAAACGTCGGCGCACGGCCTTAACCCCTCTCGTGCTGGGGAGACCGGTGAGTAGGAATATAGGGTAAGGGGATCATTACTGTGGAAAATATTTATGCAAACATATACAGGTGGACATGTATTCAGTGCAAAATACAATTTCTTACATAATTATGCTTTTTCTTTTTATAGCAATTTACTTTATGGTATCTTATTGAGTCTTTTAGTTGACTTGAGTGACTTCATAAGTCCAACTCGGAAGGGTTTTATGAATGTGTAAACCTATAGTAAAGTGGAAAATCTACCACTGTTATAAATATAGATATACAAAATTATATTTAAATACGTTAAAGTATAAATGGCAGAAATAATAATTAATTGCAAGAGCACTTTTAATAATAGATGCATTTTCAATGGTAATCAAAGTGTGCTTCATTTAATTTCTTTTCGCGCCGTGTTAAATGAAAATCGCTGGTATCAATGAAATCACACGATTCGGCGATCACAACAACACTACAATTTTATTTTAAACGGAAAATCTTTTGCCTTTATAGGACTGAATTCGATGCATTTAAATTGAAAATCTGTTAAAAATCTTAATGGCCTGCTACTTTTGTTTTTACTGCAGGATCAGATCAGCTTTGAATTAGTAATAGGTTAAGTTAGACAGGATCACGTAAGGATAGAGATTCGGTAATATTTCAGTGTTCTAAAATTCTGTAATTTGATATTACAGACCTATTTTATATTACTATTCTTTATAGTGTGTACAAACTATAAGGAATAGTAATATAATATTCTGTACCTGAGTATACACACAGGTACAGAATATTTATAAAATTGTGTTTCTGTTAACCAGCTTTACAGGTTAAAATTACAAAGATAGGCAGGATACTTTAGGATACATTGCACAAAAAAAATCTTGTCAACAATTCTAAATTTACTCCCTAAATTAATCTCTCTAACTTCTTTCTTAATCACGTTACTTTTAATTCGTTTCTTATTTCTTCCACTCCGCCCTCTTAAACACATTCAACTAAGTTTGGTATGAAACTTTTCCAGTTAACCCTACCTAGCAAACAACTCTTTCGGAATCGATCGTTGTCCGGCTCATAATGTATTTACGTGTATTGATTATGTGCCACAAACAATGTACGACATCGGTACTCATGACCTCGGCTCAGCGAAGGGGTTAGTTATTAATGTATTAAAGTTTCAAGAATATAATCAAGTATATAAAGCACTACGGAAATATGCTTGAAAATATAATATTCGATAATATTAATGAAAGTGAAACATAAAACAATAGAAATGACTCTTTAAGAATTTAAAAGAAATGAAACATTTGAATCACACGGTCGAATCCGATGACGTTATCGCAACGATTTGTACATTGCCACAGCTGTATACCACCAATCAGATCACACGCACTGAGTCTGCTGGCGTCATCAGAGAGGGAATGTTTCGGGGTAGTAAGTGAACTAATATTACCGTCATGAAAGCCACATATGGCCATAGCTTCTACTTACACATTGTGTTAAGAAGTGTTTTATGACGAGTATTAAAGACAGACCTAGCTGTAAAGCTAGCACAGTGTGTGAATATTACATGCGATAGTTTACGATGCTCTTCCTAGAACATAAAAAACGTTTTTGGTTAATAAAGGCGCGGGCGTGCAATAAAGTTTTGTTAAACTCAAGCAACAAATAATTAATTAATTGATGTTCAAGCTCAATTGTAGGGATAGGTCTTTGCTTATTTTATGCAACTATGCTGTGGTCCGCTATAGTTGTGTACAACTTTTTGTTGTATGCGTTCACGAGTATGACTTAAGGACATTAGTCATGCTCGTGAAGCTACTTGTGGTAACGGGATAAATTTAATAATGTAGATTGGTGATAACATTACGTAAATTCTAATCATTTAATTTTAAATAGGGCCGTTTCTCAGTACTTATTAATAACACTTAGGTAATGTTATGCATAATACTTAAAACATACGAGAACATTTTGAGTGATTATTTATATATACACAAAATTAATGCCATTTTTTTAATTGACTTATTAAGTACAGTCATGTTGGCTACAATGAGGTGACTCATGTTAAAAGGATGGACTGGGATATCCATTACTTACGCACGTCGTACAGAACAATAGCTGTCTCATGCGTCATACTTATGAACAGGTATTACTTGTAGTAACTACGAATGATCTTGGTGTCGTGGCCTTGGTAATAAATATGTCTTGTTTTCACCCTGTATTGCAATCTAATCTGGTTTAGGTTTCTCTACTGTATCATTGAAGACTAAACCAGTAAATGTTGGCTATATAAGACAGAGTTATTACGTAAGCGTGTTGTGTTATACTATGGTACAGAAGTTTATTAACAGATATAATTAGTAATGTAGGCAGTTTGGAAGCTTATAGTTACAAATGCTAATGTTTAAGCTAGTGCTAGTGCTCTGGCGTATAACAGATCAGATAAAAAGTATTTTTATGGCCTAAGTAAATAAACAATTTGTTACGGGTGATTGCATGGATGGTTTCTTATAGCCGCATTCCCAAAGGTCGGTGAAAGAAGGCAATGAATAAATCAATGAAAAACACAAGAGAAGCTGTTCTAAGTAATAGTGCCATAACAATCGTAAAAAGGGATAAAGAGGCTTTTAAACCTTTTCCATTTACTGGTAATGAGAGAAGTGTAATCTAGGAACCACTTGTGAACAGGAAAAAAGATTCAATTCTGTTTCAAAGATAGAATACGCGTTTATAACTGTTTACCATTCTAAGCAAACCGTTTCCATTACCATTTCAACAGTTGCTTCACTCAGTTCATCTCAGATAATACCTTCAATAAGAGTCTTATGTTTACAAGTCTGTTTTTGAATTATAGAATAAGGAAAAGTGTAACAAGAGAGCGATGTGGTGCCAAAGAAAATCTTTATATATATAAATCTTCTGTGCGTGTGTTTGTAATTAAACTCCTCCTAAACGGCTGGACCGATTTTTATGAAATTTTTTATGTGTGTTCCAGTGGATTCGAGTATGGTTTAGAATTGTTTTTTTTTATTATTTTTTTCGTGTGTGCAACTACGTCTGTCGGCGCAGCTAGTATATCAATAAGAATAGAGAGTATTGGTAATTGGTATGTTGGACAATTTAGTTCGAGTGCGATCCTAATACTCTGACTTTTAGAAATTATGTGCGTATTAAATATATTATTAACGTTATTGAAATTTATTATTGGGTTTAATGGTGGAAAATATCGCGAGGAAATCTGTATATCTCAGTTAACTAAATCATATTTCTGAAGATGTGACTCTGCTAATCAGCACAGAGCCAGCGTAGTGGACAATGACCTAACCTTCCTCATACTAAGAAAAGGTCCATGCCCATCAGTAGTACAAATTTTAAAAGGGGATGATTGTATATTTTATTATAAGTATTTTAGATTGGTTCTAAAATATCCAGTATATAGAGGAATGCAGTCAACACACCACAACAAAGGGTGTCGGGAAAAAATCTGGATTTTCTTAACCTTTTGCCGAGTGAACACAGAGGTATTAAAAAAATTTATGCATAAGAAACGCGCCTTTTGGTCAAGGATTTTCACGCTAACACGCAACGTGTTAAGGAAGGTCTGTGACGTCAGCACTTTTATTCCCGGTTGGCACTACGCGCGTTTTGCCTTCGGTGTTCTTAACGTCTATAGACCTTTGTTACTATTAAGTAAGTTGGATGTATTTACGTTTATTTACCACAGTGTATGCAAAAGTCTATTTAGCAACGGAATATGCATGATGATGTTGCTATTACTAATTCATCTCGATGACAAGGTAAATTAAAATGTATGTCACATGACTCATCACAATTAATTGAGCCTAAATACCCGTTAATACGTCAATATTGTTCGATAGTCGCGTTCAAATGGTAGTAATAATTGAATAGGGCGCGATTGTTGACACAATCTCGCACGTATTAATTCTGAACGAGACATATTAGCATACATTCGGCGAATCTGTATGCGGTTTATGTAATCGGCACTGTAGAGGAATACGTGACTAGAGATTCTGTAATAACGTTGGTCTGAATTCTACGATAAAATTACGCCAACAACAAAATGTTGAACTTAGAAATGCAAATACATAGCAAAATAAATAGAAAATTCGTGTGTAGAGTGTATTTGTTTATTACGTACACATACACACATGTTGTATTATAAATATGTATGTTTCATTGTTTATATGTTTGAGATACGACGAATTTACGTGGAAAACATTTCCACATAAAAATTGTGATAGTTAACATTATAATTCTGACTATGCCTTGCAATGATTTTATACTTAAAACTGTCAAAAATATTTATTATTTTATTTCTAAATATATGTAACATAAAATATGAAGTTTACTGAAACCACCTCAGAGATCATATCTATGCTATATCTGCAATACCTAATATAATTGGAAGCTATTACACAAAGTCACCATATTTAATCACATATTTATTTTATTACAAAGGAATCTATTTTTATTATTTCATAATGATGTACTTACTAAGTGCGATATTCGCTTGCTTGTTTCTGTCAAGCTGCCCCCGTAGCGCTCGTAGCCGACGCAACTTCAACTCCTGCGCCTCTACGCGTTCGCGTAGCCGTCGTAGCCGCTCGCCTTCTACCGCCACCTTTGAACAAAACCATGGCTTATTGTACTGAAATTTGGGTTTGTGGTATTTCATGAACTTAGTATAGCACTGATAACGCAGTGGTTTATGTTGTTCGCGCCATGACGCATGCGGTATGTATTATGCGAGATGCAAGTGCCACTATGGCATAGCACATATGTTTATGTCAAATGAAGTCTATAATAAAATTTATTAATTTTGAAGACATAGTAACACTTATGAACGTCACCGACTCGAGGTTAGAGGTTGAGCCCATGAAATTAGAACCGTGCTTTTCGTAATCTTTGTTTCCATGTCGCAAGCCACGATATATATATTTAGTCAGCAAAGTTATATTTAAAAACATTATATTGCTAATAAATTTGGAATATGTAAAAAAACTTATTATGCTACGCCATGTTTAAGAAAGAACTCATTTAATCGAGTTTTCTAAGAAATATATCTTAACACTGGACAACTCGTATCAAAATTAAAGTATCTCAACGATACTGCATTTTACAGCGATAAAATAATTTTGTTAAAAGAGGGAAATATAATGAATTTAAAATAAAATCTGTACAAAGCCGTCGTCTTCTGTAATTCTGTTTATTTTATAGGCGTACTTATTGCGTGAGAACAGTTTATTTCTTTAAGGCGAGCGATAAATATCGCATTAGGCTAACGCGCGTCCGGTCCAACCCGCGAGATTTATTAAGTCCGGGGAAATTTAATTTTTTACTCCCTTATCTGTTCACAATTTCTCCTAAAGATTCCGTTTTCGTTCATGATAAGTAAACTTTGTTGGCATTTACATTACTATAAATACGATAATTACTTTGGACTTTCTTTTTACACTGTATTAAATAAAAAAGAAGTGGCTAAAAATATCAATGTATATATTAATAAATTTGCTCATTCGAATGACAGCCGACTTGCTTAATCGACAACAAGATACCTACCTACTTTGCGTAATCAAGGTTGCAGTGCACTTACTTATTATATGTATAGTGTTAGGGTAACAGGCCACGAAAACTATAACGAATATCTATAATATTAACCCTCCGTGCACCACGCGGGGTTTAATAAACCCCAGCGAACCAAAAATCTTCGTATCTTTTATAACGGCCGCGCGAATTCCTCGAAACATCGTGTAGCTGGAATTGCGACGTTGCCAGATCGCATAGTAACAGTGATTTAGTAGTAGCGTCGCAGGCGCAGCGGACGGTCGCCCGCAAAGTGTGGCCGGGTGTCACAAACCCCACGTAGTTCGGGACGTCGTCTAAAAGGTAAGCAGGACAACATGCAAAATATATCTATTTCTACATAAATATTTATTTATTTTGTTTTCTTGATTACTTTAATGTTTGTGTATTTGTTTCCAGGACTCATAATGGCTCGTCGTATAAATGAAAATTCAATATTATCGGCACTTATGGATGATAGTGATGGCGACACGGATGAACCGTTTTTACCCGGAAGTGAAGGCGATTCGGATCATTTGAATGTTCAATCTGTAAGCGACAGTGAAGAGGAAGTAGAGGACATTTCTTCAGGTGAGTCTTCTAGCTCGCAAGCGTTTTATATTGGTAAAGATGGCAAAACAAAATGGCAAAAGAAGCCGCTGAGAACTAATGTTCGTACAAGACAAGAAAATATAATTACTCATTTGCCAGGAGTGAAAAGTCAATATAAAGACAAGAAAACTAGTTTAGAATGCTTTGAAGCATTTATTTCCAATGAAATTCTTGAATCGGTTGTGAAACATACGAATGCAAAGATATGTCTTTCCAGACCACAGCTACCAGATGGTGAACCGCTAAATACTCTCTATAACGAAACAACTAAATATGAGATAAAAGCAGTTTTTGGGCTTTTATTTTTAGCAGGATTGTACCGTTCTGGGAGACAAAACCTCAATGACCTCTGGGCTTCAGATGGTACTGGAATCGAAATATTTCGGTGCACGATGTCTAAAAATCGATTCTCGTTCTTACTCAATAATATGAGATTCGATGATGCTACAACTAGAGAGGACAGAATAAAGACCGATCGTTTAGCACCAATCCGAAACATATTTGACATCTTTGTCCAGCTTTGCCAAAATGCCTATACACCATCCGAATACCTAACACTTGATGAAGAATTGGTTGCCTTCCGAGGGAGGTGCGGATTTCGGCAGTACATCCCATCAAAACCCGCAAAGTATGGAATAAAAATTTATGCTTTAGTAGATGCTAAAACATTTTACACCGTACATTTAGAGATTTACTGCGGTAAACAACCAGACAACAGTCCGTATGCGCTCAGCAACAAGCCATTTGACTTGGTTGATCGTATGGTGAACTGCGTTTCCGGCTCGTCAAGAAATGTTACTATGGACAATTTTTTTACTAGTCACGAAGCTGCTGAAACCTTGCTGCAAAAACATAAATTAACGGTAGTTGGTACTTTGAGAGCTAATAAAGCTTGCATTCCACCATGTTTCAAGCAACCTCGAGAGGAATATTCATCACGGTTTGGCTTTCAAAAAGATGTCACTCTGGTTTCTTATATTCCAAAGCCTCGAAAGTACGTTTATGTGATGTCATCAAGGGATGACATCACATAAACGTACTTTCGAGGCTTGATGAAGGCATCATGATAAAGAAATCGACCATGAAACTGGAATCAAGCAGAAACCATCTATGATAACTTTCTATAATCAAACCAAAAGTGGAGTAGATGTAGTCGATAAACTCGCCAGAACTTACGACGTTTCTCGCAACACCAAACGCTGGCCTCTCACTTTATTTTTCTCAATGCTCAATCATGCAGGAATCAACGCTATGATTTTATATATGTTCAATAATGGCATTGAAACAGAGAAAACTAACAACAGGAGGAAGTTTATTCGTGATTTGGGAATGGCTTTGATTGAAGAGCACCTGAGAAACCGCAAAGATAATCCACGAATTCCAAAAGATTCTCGTAAGCGCATACATGTTTTACTTGGTGAAACTAGTGTGGAACCGCCAAAGAAGATGCCAAGACGTATAACGAGATGTTCGGAATGCGATAGGAGAAAAGATCGAAAGACTAAGTACGGTTGCGAGCGATGCGAAGTACCTATATGCTTAGAGCACGCTTATTTTTTTTGTAAAAATTGTGCAGATTTTAACCAACTGGGATCTCAAGAAGACTAATTATGTTTAGTTATTTTAATTTTATTTTTGTTTCTTATCTCATTAGGTCCTATAATAAAAGACAATAAGAAGTTATTAGTTAAGTTTTTTTTTATAAGGCTAAGCCAAAGAAGATGGTCTCCTCTTAGTTAGTAAAAAAGTACTATTTTTGTTATAATGCCTAAAGGTATTAAAAATGTTTATTATATTTGCCAAATTTGTTTTATTTATCTCCTAATAGTCCAAAAACAAAAATAATGCATATAATATTAACTTTAAAATGATACTACCTATAAAATGATGGAATGATGATGGGGTACAGGAAACCCCACATAGTGCAGGACGCAACGTCTATTCACGTGGTTCACGGAAGGTTAATTCAGCTGTAAGTTTCCCTAAAATTATAAAATATAACACACATGTACGAGTAGGGCCAACAAGGGTGCCTTACTTTTAATTTTAAAACAAGCGTTTATATGATACACACGTACAAAGTAAGGTATTAAATTTATTGGCGTGCGATATACAAAACTATAATTATATGAGCGCGAACCACATAACCTTAATATTTTATAATTATATTTGTTTGACTTGGTATCTCTACTCAATTACAGACTGTATAAACTTAATATTATGTTATACATTAATTAGTACATTGACAAATATTAGAATAAACGCCAATATGGTTTTCGCAATTCGAAACAACGCTATTTTGATCCGACCTTAATATTATGAAGATTAATTAATTTAACCAAGATCCGAGATCTGTAAAAAAAACAATCGTACGAATGTAATGATAATATTTAATCTTACAACTTGTAAATGATAAACTGTCAGAGTCAATTATGAAGTGAAAACAAGGCAGACTTAAATTATAAATAACACAGTTAAGCAATCTAAAACTTCGACACAAAAGTCGTAACAGAGAACAAAGAATTTTCATTCCATTTACTTTCGAGCCTCTTGTACTTCATTATAAATCCTTTGTCTTCTATTACGAATTTATGAAGCCCGTTTTAAAAATTCACACCTTCCTTTTCATACGTGTCGCCTTTTTATCCTCCCATTTACAAATAAAATTTCAGCCTATTTTATTGTTATTCTTCATAAAGAATTACAAAGAGACTTATTCAAACGTGAATATAGTACTGATTTAATTAAAAACAAAAGTCAGTGAACATTAAAATTTCTGGCAAATTACGGACATTATATTTTTACGGATTTTCGTAAGCCTGTGGAATGTTTTTCAATGCAATTTGATTGATTATGTGTAACCAACGATAAAAACCTAAACTGCCAATTGCATTTTTAATTAAATAATTGAAAATGCAATTGGCAGTTTAGGTTTTAATATGTCAAGGTGGGGTTCGAGCCCACAATTGTGCACGATTGATGAAATATACCAAGCAATGCCTAATGCGATTCGCGTTGCCGAGCACTGGGCTAAAATAATTTAAAAATTGTTGCCATCGACACGATAAGCAGATTAAATAATGTCCAATAAAAGAACACAAAGTACGTGGATAAGGTTTCTAATAAAACAGACAACGTAACATGATGTCGTATTAAACCATTAAATAAATACAAGCATCGCGTGGACGGCTTTTCAACTCCAAATTTACCTCCATCTACGAAAATACCTTATGTAAGTAATAGACGTTTAATACAAGAATACATTTTTGAGGCAAACAATAGTTCAAAATATTATTTTAAGAATACATTTACATTGTTATGTACATATGTATGTGTATAAACAAAAATACGCAATATAGACCTCAACAATTTGGCTTGCGGCAACCATCACCAACCATGACTACAATTAACTCTAGTGTTGCGACTAATTCCGTTACTTTGTTACGTCTAGCCTGTTATACAATCGTACCGCCGCAACCAGGCCTACGCCCGTGGTAAATGATTTCTGCTGCCAATAGACAATACTTAAAAATTAATTTATAGGAAATTAAGGTAAGAGATATCACAGATGCGTTACTAAACCTTCAGAAAGAAATCCTTGCTGGCAGCAAATCGCATCATTAAGGAATATTGGAACTCATCCTTAATATATAGCACATTAAACTATTAAAAAACAGCTCTTTAAAGAGATGTTTTGTTTGACAGTTAAATGAAAATAGTATTTATTATTTAATTATTTAAAGAAAACAAAATAATATTACTAGTAAAATATACTTGCTTACTAGAACAATAAATAAACTGAAAATGAAGAAAAATGAATATAAATCATACGCGTACACGTGTAATGATAAAAGCGGCAACATAAATTCACGATTTTATTTTCAAAACAAAAGAAAATATATATTCAAAACGATTTATGATTTCGAAGTCAGCGTTTGACTCAATAACAAAACACCTAAAGGGAATGGAAGAATAAAGAGGAAAGTAAACTAGATATTTTTGCCTCACAAAGAAAAATAAAAGTGCTTTTGATCTGCAGAAGTTGATTAATCACACTGCGTATTCATCTCTTTAATAAATCTTAAAAGACTACGTTACTTTGACTTTTTAGTAAGCTTCTGTGAAGGCGAGCCCGTCGTGACTCCAAAAGGGAAAATAATTCAATGGACATAGAGATTATACCTTCTGTTCCTTCGCCAATAAAGAGTTTATGACGTAATACAACATGTTCAGTAAGGTTTAGAATATGGATTTCAGAAGGGGAGCAATATGCTTATAATATGTGGTAATGCGTAGCTATAAGGTTATGTTGGATTCGCGAGATTTAGCTTTAGTGTCCGGTCATGAACCGACTACTTTAGTTCTAGAAGTTGTTAACGTTCGACGAAGTTAAATTGGTGTTTGGGGTCGCAATAACGAGCTGCATATTATCATCAATATTAATTTCAAGAGATTGCAGACTAGTTTTAATGGAAAAATAATGAACATCGCGCCACCGATAACTACTAAAACAAATTTATATACTTACAGAAATTGTATAGCAGAGAGAGAGAGAGAGAGCAAAATGTACTGCCAGTAAATATAGTGATTTTTAAGCTTACAAAATGTGCTGACCGTATTTACTGAAGTAGGAGATACTTTTATTCAACTATTTCAATCTTGAAACTATAAGCACGTCGTATTACACAGTACATAGTAGTAATGTCCATCAAATAGTGTACGTCCTTGATGCAGAGAGACGACCTATTCCACTACTATCGTAGTAATATAGCTAAGATTGATTTGACCTTCCATACTTCGGACATTGCTATGATAAACGTTTATCACCCGTTAGAATTACTATAAATGCGCAAATATGTTAACTTATTTGCCCATTTTAACCTATAGAGCCGCAGCGGCACACCGGAGGCAAGACACAATAGGTTTTTAATTGTTTGATTTCGAAGACTAAACAGGTTAATCCTTAAAATGGTCATCATAGCTTGAAATTAACGTGTTTTGGATCTCCAGGCGACAAAGAATTCCGCTCGACTATGTTGTAGTTTATTTAATAAACTGGCGAACTGTCTCAGCGATAGTGGTAACGACGTCCTCTGAGACTATTAAATTTCACTACCACCGAGTCTTACTTTTACAAATTGAATCCATCAAACAACCCACAGAGCATCCTTTTGAATCTTATATGTCGTTCTTAGAAAATATTACTTACATAACCTTTTAGCTTTATGCCTTGCCCTTTAATTTCATATAAGTACGTAGTTGGTAATATGATGGTGTATAGTTTATGTGATATTATCCTGTCTTACACCGTCATTAATAATATAAGTGCTCAGGTTCTTCCATAATATTTATGACTGCATACTTATAATACCTAGTATTCAAGCATTAACAGTACTTTAACAGGAAATTTCATTAAGCCTTATTTGCATTTGAATGATAATTTAAGTTCTGATGAGATCTGCATTATGAGTAGTGATTATGCCCTGAGGCGCAGAATTGACGGTTAAATATGATTATGATATTCATACTAATTTAAATTCTGCGTTACTTATTCCTTTAATATTGAGCCGGGTAAGGTTGGTATAGGAAAATTGACGCGTGAATACATGCTATTTATTTATTGGAATAGTGATAAAAATGCAATATCACATTTATGAATGTGTGCATTTACAACGAATTTATTTCGTTAATACATATAGAATACAATCGGAGACAGGCCAAGCAAGTGACTGACCCACGCTCCTGCAATCAGAAAGCTTAATCACACGTCATGATTTGATATCTATATTTTATATAATTAGGTCTTAATCGCGATTGGGTATATTAAAGTTAATAATATAATATACCTAACAATTGCCTGACGTTTCACCATCTTGCATCGATCATGGTGACGGGTTCACTAGTGTGAGCAGCTTCATATTCATATTATTATTATTATTATTATTATTATTATTTAGTTAATTAAGTTACCTACTACTGCTACTGCCTACAGCTTCAGTTGTATAATAAAAAGTTGGTCGAGACAATTTATACCGATTGTCGTAACTTTTTTCGAAAATTAATATCTGTGGCAGTCCAGTTCGTCTGCTGATCGTGTCCTCCGAATATCATTGCATCTTGTGTCGCCTAAATCGATTACACCGTCATCTTACCCGGTAATTCAATGCGGTGTCACTGATTTTCAGTTACACTTGCGTTTCTGCCACTAGACCAGTTGGTCTATATAGTGCGTTGGTCTGTCTACGTGCCGATATTCTAGTTAGACAATCGTACGTAGATCAATGACACGTCGCAACATTAAATAGCCATTTAACGATCGGTCGCCGACATGTATTGTGATGCCATAGAACACTATTCACTCAGAACGACTGTAGTCCTTTCATATATGGTTAGTTAGGTAGCCGGTAGGGTCAACAGACCTCTTAGATGATGAGTTGGTATAATTTAATATAATGTTCATTATACATACTAACTAATAAGGTTTATGTGTATGTAACATCATTACTAAACATAATCACATCGTAAAAGCCCAACTGGTAAGTAAGTACTAAGTACACTAAGTCCCTGATGGGGTTAACAGAAAGTTACAATTCAAGCCTTACTTTTAGAGTGATATACATATATTTAATCGCTATCGATATTTGTAATGTTGTCTTGGAAACTCGGCTAGAAATGCCTTTATGTTTACAGGATAATCTTAGAATGGGTTGGATAAAATGACTCTTAGTCTCTTTTTTATTATAATTTATTACTTTTTCTAGGCACAGGTCGTCTCTCGTGAAAGTTTATAACGTAGTAGCCCGACCAAATTTAGGACACTCCGAGATAAAAGCTGTATTATGTAAGAGATAATAGCACTACATAAATATTTTATTTTAGAGCGCCTGTTGAGGCAAAGGTTTTAAGTTAGTAGGTCGTGTTAAATTGTCTTAAATTCTTTGGTACTAAGTTAAATACTACTTGAAGTCTAGCAGTCAATAACCCTTTTTACCTGATGCTGTGTTAAGGATTGAGAGAGCAAAACGAACTAACACCACCAAAACAACAATAGTATCAAAGCTGTCACTTGAGCTATGAGAACTTCCATACGCACAGTATTTACCAAGGCTGCCCAGATGTGTGGTATCGGTATAACCTTTCTAATGTATATAAATTTCGGCTTCATAAACTATTTGTTAAGGCAGTATTTGTATATTTTATTTCAATATAGTACTCGCATGCATAAAAACTTTATTCGCAATTACGCTGTTCATTCCTATGGACAAAGTTGTCCGGCTGGACTTTCAACTCTTGGGACGAATGAACTGCGGCTTTAATTTATATCTCTGTGATATCAAAGTGAAAACTACCAAACGACTAATTAAGGCTATTTAGTAACTTAATAATTTATTATACGCATTGACACGTAGGATTGTTGGGTTTATAATAAGTTTATACTTATGCATAGATGCTTTCTGGAGAGTAGGTAGAGGATGGGCATAAATCATATGTTAAGAATTAATTCACAGTCTGAACTACAAATGTAAATTGGACCATAAAACAAAAAAATTATTAGGATTATGCTTCAATTAGTTCGAATAATTTTTTTCATTCCTGAACAATATTTAGTGTATTTTGAAATAACCAGATCATCCAAAATATTCTTAGCAAAATATTTAAAGAGAGGAATACAAACGTCTGGTAAGATAGATATGTCAAAATGTCAAAAGATAAGAGTGTCTTGAGAAGTCAAGTTGATGCTATACAGGACCTTGGCTGTAGGGCAGAGACAAGCAAATATGTATCTTATAGTAAGGCAAAAATCACAATAATTAATTTCTAAATAATACCGTTAAGCGTTTAAAACATTCCCTTAGGCGATACATGAAACAGGCGATTAAAGGGTTGTTAGAAAATGAACAGCAATATCTATTTACTGCTGTCTATTTTATGACCATAAACAGACCTGTAAATTCACAACATCCTAATTTCACTATTAAAGGCTTAATAGTGAAGTCAGCTTGGCGATCGGCGGGGTTGCTAAGCTCATTATTATATTACAGTTGTATTTATCTGTACTCATTTTAAACTATACAAGTTCAATAAACTATCAAATTATGTCTATTTTAAAAATTGATCAGAAGTCGATCCGTTTCTTCATTGCGGCATTAAAGAAAAACAAACCAATAAAAACATTTCCGTATTTATAATATTAGCAATAAGGCAGTAAGATGAAGCTAAGAAATAAAAATTCAAACGAAAGCAGGAGTTCAGCAGCATTCCAGTCATTTTTAATACAGTTACGAAAATAATAAAGCGTTCTTTAATAATGCCTCGAAGGCAGTTCGGTGTCTATGGATATAAGTATTCCTACATACTAATAGAGGCAGATGGCACAGCTTTTGAAAGTTTTAAGTCATATCAGCAACAAGCGGTTATTGTCAATCCGTTGAATTATAAACTTATTCTAGGCTATTTTTGTTATTTGCTAACATTGCATTTTTTTTTAATTGGGGAGCAAACATTTATTACTCTAAAGAGCTAGTAAATAATTTGAATTGCCTATAACAAACCGAATTCATGTATTACGGCTAATAGTCGAAGTGCAGCTTTAGCAATGTCAGCAATTGGCTGCACAAATTTTAGTTATCCGAACTTATTTATGGCCGTTTGATATTTCCTTGTATTAAATAAAATAAAAACTGCAATCGAGTACGGTAAAAATGTGGATTCAAGTATCCAAATAGCATAAAAGGTACACTACTACTCTAATTCGCATGAATGCTTTTATTCTGCTAATTGCGGCCTTGCTCCAGCATTCGAAATAACAATCAGTCAAATGAATGCACTTGCGCGCCACACGATCTCACGAGTTTCATGGTCAAGGACGGAGCGCGCGCACCTAACTGAATTATCCAAGAAATATAATTAAGGGGACACCGCGAAAATTATCGTTTAGAATAGCTCCGCCCATATCCGCCCCAATGACAATATTTGTGTATCAATCCTTAAATAGCGGTCATAAGGTCTAAAATTGCGATGGGCCCGCAATGATCGAGAACGCTTAGAAATTGTTAAAAATCTTAAAATATTATTTAAAAGTGATTGGTTTTAGTTATGGAAATAATGAGCTAGCAAATCACTTATATTGATGTTACGAATATATTTGAGTAATTCCTAAGCATAACGATAGTGTAACTTCCTTGTAATTTCAAAAATAGTAATTTTTCATAGGTGTTTTCGAAAATAATTATGATCGAGCCATAATCACAATATCGTGTTTTTGAGCTGGGAAATTCTAGTTAAAGACATCAATTTACCTATATCAAAATTCTAGATTAATTGGTCTTCTCATAGTCCTATACTATTCGATGAAAGTTAGTGCATTTTTTCAGTGTGTCCTCTTAAAGAGCATATTCGAATGTGCTAGGTATTCGATTGTTAGTATGACAACTGTGCATGACTAATTGGTGACAATTGTTTTTGTATCGCGGGGGTCTTTACAAACATTCAAACAACTGACACAAAGAACAGCCATTCTCAAACAACTATTTGTGGATCACACAAATATTTGTCCTATACTGAATTCGAACCATAACACTTGGCGTAGTGGCAGTGGCGAGGCGACCACTTAAACCAGTATGCCGTCCGTGCAGTTAAGTCCAGTCGTGGTAGTGTACCCTCAGTAGTTGAGTAGTGAACTGACCTGGTGTTGCCTAGCCTCCTGCTGCTTGAGGTACCGCAGCCGCTGCTCCTTGGCACAGAGCAGCTGGTGCTGTGTGTCGATCTGCTGCTGCTGGCGTAACGCCATGGCGCGCAGCTCGCCCAACGTCAGCTCCACCCCTTCCCCCAACTGTGGACAACAAAATACAAGTTTTAGTTAAGTGTTAATCACTTAATACACATTACAGTAGTGGTCGAAATTCAGCATTACACGTATTATTTTTTAATTTTTAATTTGCTGCTCTTCTTCTCCGTATGCCTATACTTTAGCTATGCCAGAACACAGTCTTTACAGGTACTTTACTTTAAAACAACAGAAAAGCAAATACAATGGTTTCTCTTCACGTAATAATATATAGAAGATATGAAACTTCATTGATCTTGAAGTGACTTATAGAAAATCACTCGTTAAAGGACCGCATAAAAGGAACGGTGAGTTGTTATATATATATGTTGCTCTTTTATCGGTCATGGTGATAAGTGAGTTAACGTTCTACCTAATGCTAAGTGATAACCGGCACTCATGGGCTACTACAATCCGTGGTAGCCTACAGCGATATACGTAACGACTGTATCTATTCCTTAGGTTACAATTACTACTTACTATCAGATATGTTGTAACCTAGTATGCCACTTTATTAGAATAAAGTATATTTCTAATAGTTACAATAGTTTACAGCTTTTGCATTTTGCAAAAGCTGTAAACTATTGTGTGTATTGTGTTACAAAAATATATTATACGCTACTCGTTAGCCTATAAGGAACACATCATTAGAAAGTAAACAAACGCTCTTCGTGACGGTTATGACCTTGAATATGGAGTAGTAGATTTCTATGAAATTTTCAGTGTTGATTGATGTTTGTTGTTTGTTTGAGTACTACTGCGTGTATATTGTGAGTGAAATAGTATTCACAAATAACAACCATGTTTATATTGTTCTAGTTAGTTTCAATGTATCATGAACAGTGCGAAACGAAACTTAACATCGTATATGCTCTAGTGAGTCAGACAGAAGTATACCACCATTTTGATCCGCAATAGCGACCAACGCAATAGCAAGGTCAGGGGGAATGCTGAGCTCAGTAACAAAACTCAGATGAGCGCTATGATGCATATTGATGCTCATTATTATTCCCTAGAAGAAGCAGAAACTTCTTTAATTTAAGACCATAGTTCTAGTGGATGGAGTAACCACCTGTCTTCTGCTTCCTTGTCAACCTCTTGATACAAGTACACTCCCAGTTTTCCATCACTTGTTGGATACAAGTAGGTAAGGAAGAAGAGGAAGGGGAATACCATAACGTATTATGGTTATCCCCTTCATCTCATTACTTCAAATTTTCTTTTTAGATTATTTTTCAAGAATTCACCGTGTCGTATCAAGTGGCCGATCAACTATCCTCTCCTGCTATTTATTTGTTTTCTTTCCACCCAGGTTATCCTTCTTTAATACCACATTTTAAATGGCGGTAGCCATTCTCTAGCAAAACACAATAATATCGATTAGTAACCATCCATGAACCACAAAGCAGTTGAAGGGAAAACCATAATAATTGTTATATTGGATAGTCACAATTTTCGTATAAACAATCAAAACTTACTGTCAAAAATATTAGTCTAAATATCCTTATAAAAAGGAGCCTACCTAAAATAAATTAATTTTCGACTATTACAAAAATTCAGAACCGTAACTAAAGCTCCTATAAACTGAAAGGATAATGAGAATATTATCATAAACCTAATCTTCGTAACACCGATTTAATGACACCGAAGAATGCTCTACTACGTAAAAAATCTCTTCTACATCCCATTCGTACTTTATTATAATGAAAAAGACATTATACATTCACCTCAATACTGTTAAAAGGGGAAACTTAAACAATTTTTCTTTAGACACACACAATTGAAACTTTTCTGAGTGTGTACGAGCTTGAATAAAATGTAGATAGGATTGAAAATCGAGATGTCAATTTGATTTAATGTTTCTAGATTTTCATATAAAGTAGATTTTTATTTAACTGTCTTCATTTTAGTTTGGACTTGGGTCTATCCTAAGAGAAATTTGATGTAATAATAATACTTTACCAACGTAGACGCTGCTATTATATATCTATTTGAATAATTGATAACTCGCTTTGTTATTGTTATATATTATTGAAATTTTTTTTTCATTGGTACTTTCACATTAGAGAAAATAAAATAATCGTGATGAGAAAAAATAATGAAATACTGATTTACTAACATGGGCTAATTCACTAATTGCGGATTTTAGACACGGTAGTTCTAAATTAAAATGTATTGTTATATTTAGGTATAGATAGATTGTTTGCTATTCTTATGATATTGCTTGAAAAAGCATAACATACTCACAAGCGCGCTGGACACTGCAATCTGTAGTGAAAGGGCTTTAAAAATATTAAAAATAGGTAAGGTATTAAGACTGCCTGTTTTCGTTTAGCGTTGAATGATATCTACAAATTATCCTATCTAAATGAGATAAGTTTATAGCCTAACCAAAACGATATTCATTACCGGATTCATACACGTGGTGTGTATGAATCCGGTAATGAATAAATCATGTTACTTCAAGCGGTTAAAACTTGGCGCTTAATATATCGATAGTTCATATTAAACTTCACATGCGACGACACCTATCGACTGCTCTTACAATTCCAAATGAGTTATTATCCTGACAGAGTTCGCAGTGTTCCAATTCAATGTTCTCATGATTTATCTAATGTGATTTGAATGATAATCGTTTAGTTTGTAGTTCGACAATCTATAGTGTAATCTTTGTATGTTCTCTAATATAATATAATAATAATATATAATAATATTCTACCACATACACACAACACCATCTAGACCAAACTAAGCTGAGCTTGTACTATGGGTACTAGACAATGGATAAACGTACATATATACTTTTTTTTTTGTATATACATACATATTATACATTGAAACAACACAACACAAATGTTTGACTTGTGCGGGAATCGAACCCGCGACCTCAGGCGTGGCAGCCGGTTACACTAACCACTACGCCACCGAAGCGGACCTAATAAAACGTATTAAAATGACTCAATATCGTCAATGAATTAGTCATCGATGTTTGCTTTTCGCTAGATATATACATTTATGCCCTACTTGTATACGATACGGAATCAATAAAGCAGTTCATAGTTCAAATAAATGGTATTGTGTATTGTTTAATAAAAATACATGACAGAAATAAAGTCCTCGGGATAATTATAGTCAGCCTGGTTCCTTCCTAATTAAAAGACCAAATTGTAATGTAAATTGGAAAATGTTCAAGCGACCATCGTCTCGCTCCGTTTACAGTATACAAATATCACTGTAATGTTTATTATAGCTTGTTGTTTCGTTTATATTGAGCTTTAGGAAAGCTTCCGAGCAAAGTTGGTACAGGTGCGAGTACGAAGTAAAGTGGCATTAGATATACACTACAGTCGAGACAACGAGAAATAATGCACTTACATGTTTCTACTGACTAAAATAAGATTGTAAATTTCATTTTAAAAGTACAATGTTTCATCAACATAAGTTTTCTATTCTACCACTATGTATTTTTAGGAAAGTTCCTAAAAAGTAAGTACCAAATCACTGTTTTAGTGCCCACAAAGAGAATATCCCATTTATGTAAAACCTTTATCGGTTAGATTGGCTCGAATGTTAGGAACCTCATAAAGTAATCCACGCCAACGTAATAGCGAAATGCAGCTAGTGTTCGCTAAAGAAATGTGGTACACTGCAAGTGGGTAGGTATTATTTAGAATAAAAATAACAGTAAGGGAACGAACCAAATAATATATTATTACAGTATACGTATTCCGTAGCTATCAAGAGCGCGCGGCATCATTTCAGTCGCGTTCAGTAATTGCATTTTTGTGTATACCAGAAATTTCCATCCCATGGTCCGGATTAGCGAATATGTGCTGAAAATATGAGTGTCTTTTAAAGATACCAGTAGGTCAGCGGATGAGGAGTTTTATCCAGCCAAAAGGACTTGCTGGCTTTAATACGGTATTAGTGGGCTACGATTGTTTGGAATTGTCTTCATAATTCAGTCAGGTCGCCCTTTTCCATAACTCAGCGGTAATGTATGAGGAGGGCGCGCCGCGAATATTTCGTATTTATTATTTTTATCATTGCCTGTTATGACCGTTGAAGTTATGCCGTTTTCGTTTGTAAATAGCTTCGGGAATTAAGTAGCGTGCGGCTTCAGACCATTGAGTATGATAAATATTAACTGTTCCGTTCATGCCTTAGTTGTAACTACTTGTGAAACTAATAATTGTAAGTGATTTAAAATACGGGGTTATTATTACAATATAATAATAATCAGTTACGATTCTTGGTTAATAATATTAAAGATGGCTATTGAATAAAGGTGTTGCTATTACGTAGTAGAAAATCGGCTGTAATAATAACTGATATATGTATGTATTTCTAACGCATTTTCCATTTTATTTTTAAATTTACTTCATAAATAATTATTTCATTATTATGACAATTCTATATTAGATTTATTAGTCTACGTTAGACTATAATAATACACAAAACTATTTTACAAATAGTTAAGTTAATTACAAATATAGTAAAACCAACGGCTTTTTGTGTATCTGCAACAAATATTTAAAAAACAAAGGCTCTACCTAAATATGGAGTAACTAGTTTTTCTCGTATAAAGGAACCGTGATGATACGTCATAAAACGTGTATGATGTCAGACAACAAAATCCCACTGTACATAAGTTTTCATACGGGATATCTCGCGGGCGGGTCGTGCGAATTTCTTGGATTTGGTCCCTTTCGTATCGGTAGAATTAAGGGCGTCTGCGGGCACGATTTATTTATATCTTGACACTTGTTGATAGCCGACCCTGTCCGAGTTCTGATGTATCACCGGAAAGATAAATTGTATTACTGTCAGCCCGTGAAAAAGTATAATGACGATGACCTCTGTTCATATTGAAAATCGGAATGAATGGAGCGGTATGTGACATGTGTGATAAAAAACGTAAAGCCACGGCTGATTATCTTTTATTTATCTTACAGTGTTGAATAAACGGGATGGAAATAAATGGCGGAAAAGCTTGATAATGGAAAGTGATTGCTTTTTAAAACGATGCGTTTTCA
Organism: Catocala fraxini; assembly: GCA_930367265.1. NCBI lineage: Eukaryota > Metazoa > Arthropoda > Insecta > Lepidoptera > Erebidae > Catocala > Catocala fraxini. The sequence continues at coordinate 11,661,334 of OV884035.1, read as the reverse complement.
TGTTTTGTTCGAGTGAAAATGGCACAAAGGTAGGCACGGGCCCACGAGAAGTGACTGGTGGGTGCAAGTTCATATCCTAATTACTGTGCTTCTGATGTGAATAGACTTTTAATGTCAGTTCATTCTGAATACTTGGAAGCATTATCTATAATCCTTACTAGTACATATATGTATATGTACTAGTAAGGATTATCATGTTATATCTATTTTAATATATATTTTTATATATTAATTTATATATATATATGTTATATGCTTATCAATTATAATTTATATAAGTAATATATATCTTACGTAGTTTTATGTTTTGTGTTTGTAAATTATTACAAGAGTAGCTGATGTACGTCCGGGCGTCATTTGGGGTTACCAAATAATATCAGGGTTGGTTTGAGGTATCAACCGCAAACCAACAATAAACCTGAGTGGTAACCTCATTTTTCATGATATCTGTACTTTTTTTTGTTTTATTTTCTGTGTTTTAATATTTGTACTAGATCGTGTACCTTAATATATTTTGAAAAATAAATGTTTACTTTACTTTACTTAACTTTACTTTACATATGTATACCCATAACAATATTTCTAAATGTGGTAAAGATTGAAGAAAGAAATAACATCCTAGGACTTTTAAAGAGCATTTTCTTCTAAACCGGTTTTCCAGAATGCTGTGTAATCTAGGTACCACCATTATGAGTACCTATGCTTCTCGCGGTATCCAATTCACAGAAAAATATCTGCAAAACCAACTACAGCGATGTTTACTGAAGAAAGATCTTATGGTGCATTAACTGGGAACGCTTGTGTAATTGACAATCTAACTGTGCCAAGTTCTACTCCTGGATCGAATAGTATTTTCCGCTTAAGATGGAAATAAAGAAAGCAAGCAAGTCTTGCATTATCATTACAGAGGACAATGCTCGCAAATGTGAGTCTGGCGTTTCTTATCTATTATATTATCTGCTTAACCATTTGGAAAATCTTATAATACGTCAGGTTTAAATATAAATATAATCCTGACGTATTATAAGATTTGCCGCATATGATTACTTAATCTACAAATAAATGAAATTCATATGTACAACGGAATAGCGCGGAGCACGTAAATATGCGCCGCTGGTAATAAAAACCGACCCTGGAGCGGCATTTTACTTTAATTGCACTTTTATATGCGACAATATTTTCTCTTCAGTATTAGTTTATGCGGCAGGAAATTTAAAATGTGGTATATTTTCTTTTATCTCACCGTAATATCTTTCTGACTTATTGACTCTGCAGTGGACGAATAATGGTTCAACGATTGTTGTAGTAAACCGTTTGTAACTTGCTAGTTAGATACCGTAATTCAAGAAAAAGTTAGAGCTTTCCTTATTCATAAATATTTTTGTTAATTTGGGAAAATTACTAGTGTAGTCTTGGTCCTATAAATCCCTCTAGATAAGCTAAACGTTTATGTGCAAGACTGTGTTGGGATCATTGAGAACCTTTACCATTAGTATGCTCTAGATTTATAAACCTCACATACTCGTATATCTCTTAAAACTATCTAAAGCGCTCATAACAATCCCGCAGACTGGCTGAAGCTGGTAGTTCAATATTCTAGTAGTATAGTTATGAAAAGAATTTGCAATACGTGGTACCTAAGCAAACATAAAACTAAACCATGTAAGTTTATACGCCGCCATCCATTTACAAACAAAAAAAGTACCTCTAAAATACCTTCATGTAAAAATACCAGAGGCTGGCATTTGAAAAAACGAGCCTTTTGCTTCACAAAATATTTTCTATTGTATCCTCGTTACGGTAAGGTTATACAAATATTAGGTTATAACATGGAGAACTCGAATTCCGCTCTCCATATAATAACCGCGTGAATAGTTTAGTACGACATAAACGTAAGTGAATTTCTGTGTCATGCCATTGTAAAAATGTGGATACGAAGCCTTCACGGTTTCACGCCGATGAATAATGTTTAAAGACGTGATCAGTAATGGTGGCCACCAATCGCTTGTAACAACTTAGTTATTTTTGATTGACGAGATTACATTTGTTTGTGTTAATATAAAAAAAATGTAGACAGATTCCAAAGTGGGAGAAGCGCCTCCTGCTGGATTGATTATCGGTCAATAAAACATGCTGCATTATAGCTTCATAATGGTCTTAAATTAATACTTATACAAAACTAGCTTGTGCTCGCGGTTTCGTTTAGGAACAGTAGATTTTCCCTGGATGAAAAGAAGGTGATGTCCTTTTTTGTACTCCTGACAAAGTGTACAGGAACTTTCATGATGATCGGTCAAGTAGTTAAGGTGTGAAAGCAACAAACAAACTCAAATTTGCGTTTATAATACTGATTACGATATGACATGACAAAAATCGAGTTTAGAAAATCGGGCAAACTAAATGCTTAGATACGGTCACTTAACAAATTAGAGCCGTGCCATCATTAAAAAGCTTAGGCAAAGAGCTACCAGCTTTAAAGTAATTGTATTAATAGATATGTAGCAGAAAGTAGATATGAGAACGTGCAAAGTGCATTTTATAACTAATCCCATTTTCTATCTAACGTAATGCTCATATATACAAGACGCTCGCAGATGTCTAAATCCAGTATGCAATCGTATACCAGACGTTATAGAGCTTCCACAAATCCTCACGATTTTTACCGACGACAGAATTATCTTGGACACGGATTAAGATGAAAATAAATCCTTCTATAAAGTTCGGGTAAGTGCAATCTTTCGTAGAAACTTTTCACTTTACGTTAAAGTAAATCGGTGGCGATTTTTCAACTATCCAGTTATCGTCGATTTGATTCACTGTGTGGATTTGAACAGAGTTGTATTGGAAGTCAAAGCAATTGGGTATGCCTTTGAGTAGGACGAACGCATTGTACCGTATTTACATGTTCACGTGTATGAAATGACGATCAACTTCAAACAATTTGGACCCCTTTTTTATCAAGTCATGAAACGTTTATGTTTTCCACTCGTCATGTTTTTGTTTTCATGTTTATGTGCAACAGTGATTTTATTTGGTACAATAGTTGTTTCGAAATGTCTGTTGTTTTGCGCAGCGCAACTGTCATTATTATATCCGCAACTCCTTTAAATTATTCCAAATACGTATAATAACGTCATTCAAGATTTGACCAGATGTTAGATTATTTGAGGATACTGAATAACCGTATAACTAATCATAAATGTTCAACTCTTAATGCTTGTCGAAGCACGACGTGTTACCTTTTGGGAACAGTCATATTACGGTGATAGTATTGGTAAGTCCCAAAATACAGTTGATCGTCGTCACTGTGTGGCAGACCCAACAGCAGCATAGGCTACTTCAACAGTAGATTAACACATAAGGTATTGATGTGAACTAGCTGTTATATATATAAATATATATATATATATATATATACATATATATATACAGGGTGTCCCAAAAATCAACGTCAAGCCGAAAACGGATGACGGGCCAAGGGATGGTGGTTCTCAAAAAAATATGAAAAAAAAATTTTTTGCTGCACACTAAAAATTATAGCCATATAAAAAAAAATGAGAAAATTAACACCTTGTTATGATTTTTCAAGTTATGTTTTTTATATATATATATATATATATATATATATATATATATATATATATATATATATATATATATATATATAAATATAAAAAAATTATATATATATATAATTTTTTTACATCCAATGTGGCAAACCAGCATATATCACAAACGTCATGCAAAAGCTTGTCGCAATTGCTTTACAAAACAGCGCTTAACTCTATCAACATCTTATTATCCATTGTGATGATCAAACGCTTAATACAGACAGAATTAATCCAACATCCAACAAATAATCCTAGCGTCAAGAATGTCCGCCATGGCTGCATATAAACAAGTTGTCGAGTAAAATACATTGAAATACTGCTTCTATTTAAAATGAAAAGGATTACGGATTGTGGCACGGCTTTATCGTAGGAATGTATTTGATATTTGTTAGTAAAAATGTTTACGGGCCATGAAATATGTTGTAAAACGTGTTCTAAAAGCATAACATAGTAATACCGCTCTTTATCCTCGAAGTGGTAAACAGATGTACTGCACGGATGGAGTAGTGGTTTAAGTCGACGCCTCGCACTGCCGCCGCACCAAGTGTTGTGGGTTCGACTACCTCAAGGGACGAAAATTTGTGTGATTCATAAATAAGTAGTCATTCCATGACTCGGTGTTTCTTGTGACCGTTGTTTGAATATTTATGAAGTCCTCCGCAACTCAGGAATTATTCCTAGTGCGGGCGTAGTCGTTATTTTTAACGTACGTGTGTAACCCACATTTACCCAGTCATGTGTTCCAAGCAACCTATGGCAGTTCACTGCTTGGCATAAAACATATATTAGCAGTCTTACACCATAGAGGTAAGCTTAATACCATAAACCGAGTACATTTCCAGACTCTATGGCGCTATTAAGATTTTACTAACAGAGAATCAAATAAGACTTTCCCCTAACGATTGGTCGCAAACATAAGCGCACTTATACCGCAGAACTGACGAGTGAGAGTAATTAAGTCTAGAGACGGCATATCTCTTTGCCTTTGGTGCAAGCGCAAGACGCGTTCAAGTATGTGTGAGTTCTAGTTAGTGCGATGTAATGTCAGAGAGACTTTGCATTAGGTAGTATGAATTTATTGTCTGTACACTGTGCATGGGCATTTGTGTGTACGTTAACAGAGCATTGTGTGTTACTATTATTCTACTGCTGTTCGACCCCACCCGTTTCTAAACGAACTAAAATATTTGTTACTAGATTGTGCCCGCGGCTTAATCTAGTTTCTATTGTCATAAATTTCTGTTCTCTTTTCCATATTACAGTAATATACATATATGTATATACTTCAATTCAATAAAGTGTCAAAGAAATGTTTGTGGAAATAATAATTTTGAGGTTCAGTTTGAGTAATGAAAACTAAGCTCTAATTGGTTTACTAGGCTTACATATTTTAATTTCTTGTAATATGGAAAGTATAAAGCAGTATGGTGCGAGGCTCATAGTTTTCGTTGTCACCGTAATTTTGTACCATCACGTTAATAATAATCCAAGAGCGTTCTAAATGCGTTTCACGTTCAGTTCAGAAGTTGTTAACAGCTTGCCTTGCTTCTCTAGTGTCGTTTCAAAGGCAGTGTTAGCTCTCAGAAATTAATTACTGAGCAAAACTGCTGCTTTACACAGTCTAATTCAGACGGGAATGACCCTTGTGGTGCTGCAAGCTCAAAACTTTGTTAATGGTTTACTCACGTGTTTTGGTTTCTGAATAAATTGTATGAAATAATATTTACTGAATGTCATATTAGCGCAGCTTTCGCTGACAGCGTTGGCCATTTAATATTAGACAGGTTTTATTTCACTAATTTTAAATGAGTGAAAATATGAGTTTTCTATTACATAATTATGAGTGGGTTGGAAATATGTTTATTAATAATACATTCTAACCCGTTATACTTGTACTCCCATAAAATGAGCAACTACCAACTGTGTAGTAACAAATTCAAATTTCAAATCTGACAATTCATCACTGTGTTTAAATGTCAGAATCTTTTACAAATAGAAAATAACGTTAACGACTAAAAAATATAAGGCTAGTGCGAACAGAATAATAGATAGGCGAAGAACTTTGTAAACTACAGCCCCAATCAAGCCAGATTAAAATTATCCTTCTCGGATAACCGTGAATATGTAAGTAATGCAGTAGGAATGTATTATGGATTAGGCGTATACCAATATTTTAGCAAATGATAATCTGTGACCGTATTTAGTTATGCACGTGTAAACAGAAACAGACCAGCTTATAAAATAAATGGACAACAGTCATCAAAATTTATTAATATTCATTTGTTTTGAGGCCTTAAAATGTCAGCTACATCAAACACGCCTATTCTGTGATAAACAAAAATACATTCTCAGTAAATTGTACATCCAAACTAATATTATAAATGCGAATGTGAGTTTGTTCATTTATTACGCGTTAACTACTCGACCGATCATCATGGAATTTCTCAAACAAGGTATCAGAGTTACAGAAAAGACGACAGCACGCTTGTAGAGAAATACGTCTCAGATACAGTTGCTCAGGGAAGCTATGATCGAGCGTATGAACTTAGCCTTGAAGGGCCTTAGCCTCTCCGATTGGGGTGATGCCAACACAGTTAAGTTCAACGCCTCTAAGACTCAGGCGTGTCATTTTTCCGCAAAAATGAGCCCATTCCAACTGGCTCCAACTTTCTGAGATGTATCAGTGCCGATAACTAATCGCCTTGAGCTTCTGGGTATGTCATTGACTCCAACCCTTAACTTTGGCTCCTATATTGAGGCAAAAGCCCAAATAGCCGCCAAAAAGCTGGGCATCCTCAGTAAGGACTGGCAGTATTTCATGCCAGAACATTTGCTTAATTTGTACCAAGCACAGGTTCGATCCTGCATGGAGTACTGTTCTCACCTCTGGGATGGCTCTGCAAAATATCAGCTGGAGGCTTTGGAGTCAATTGAGCGGAAGGCCAGGAGACTTATCGGCGATGACCAACTGGTCAACACAAGCCTCCAAAGCTTGGAGCATCGTCGTAAGGTTGCCAGTCTCTCGGTTTTCTATCGGATACATTTCGGAGAATGTGCAGAGGAACTGCATAATTTGATTCCTCTTTCCCCATTCTACCATCGGACGACCAGACAATCAGACCAGCGACACAGGTACATGGTGGATATACCACACTTACGCACGAAGCGCTTTGCTTTCACTTTTATAATGCGTACCGCTAAGGAGTGGAATTCGCTACCTAAGTCTGTGTTTCCCGATGAGTATAATCTGGATGTCTTCAAGTCGCGAGTGAATAGGTATCTTCTAGGCAAGCGTGCTCCATCGTCGACTACATCTTCACTTAAGATCAGGTGAGATCGCGGTCAAACGCAAGCCTATTACAGTGTAAAAAAAAATATATTCTATTTAAGGTATTTCTCCCAAAACAAAGAACTGTCCCTGAGTGAAGCCGCGAGCAAAGAGCTAGTAAACTTATAAATTTTAAAGGCTCCGCGATCACACGGACTTGACGATTTGGAAAGTGCAAAACCTTACTTATGAATGCTTTATTCAACTAACAATTTGTCTCTTTACCACTTATTACGTACCCCAACAATGAATATTAACAAGTGATACTCATCTGCGATTTATTACGTTAGTTTATGAAGACCATACGATAACTAATTTTAGATTTGGCGGCGCTACAGACGAGTTGTAACTACACTACTTATTCTAAGTGTCTAGTACTATAAAACCTATTTCAATTAGCACTACAGTTACACTATAAAATTGAGCAGCGTATTTTAGCTTGGATGTACGAACCGACCGACGAACAGAATTGATTCTGGTAACTATAAAGTTAGGAGTAAGTATTCACATTAGAACAAGCCAATTACTTAGGCGCTTATTTCAATTAGATTCGTCTAATGTACTGAAAGGATTGCTTAAAAGCGTAGTGGAGATAGTACGTAGCAGAAGTTTAAGTTAGAAGTTAAGACTATTAGCAACATGCAGCGTATAAAACAACAAATACAACATTGTTTTACTGACATTTTCTTTTTATAATCGTCATCATTATAAAATATCCGTATTAAATATTATATTAATTATTAATGTCCTCTAGACCATATTTCGGGCACGGCGCGGCGGTCAATCTTAAAGGAGACTGGTCATCTGCGCAGGAGATATTATAGTGCACAAGTGTGTGCGCAAACACAAGTGCAACCTCTGTTCCTTAACTTTCCGACCGGAGAGAGATCAGGCGCAGGACCAACTTCCTAACTCCGGGCTGCTATTGAGATTTCTTAACAGAAAAACCCAACAATTTTTTGATGTATATATAATATGTAACGGGTATTAACGCGATCATGCATAATGTTTACCTTTTTTATGCTTGACGTTTCGACCAGGTTACACCGGCCGCCAGACCGGCTGACAGAGTCAGCTTGTGACCACGGCCGGTGTAACCTGGTCGAAACGTCAAGCATAAAAAAGGTAAACACTATGCATGATCGCGTTAATACCCGTTACATATTATATATATATCATGCAACGCGAAAGTTTCAAAGTTATAATTTTTTGATGGCCCGACCCGGGATATGAACCCGAGAGCTCATGCACAGTAGTCGCATTCACTACGCTGCGCCACGGAGGCAGCTCGCATTCAAATTACTCGGTGTGTAGAGATACGCAGCGGATGTGTTCTATGTTCTGTAGAGTTGACTTTAAACGTCAACCAGACTAGACTAGAAATTAATTATGCCACAGAGTGACTCTGTTTCTAATGAATTTCTAGTCTAATTTCTAATTTCTAGTTCTAATTTCTAGCCATCAAACTTTAGCAATGTAATGCTTATATTGGATTGCAAATACTGATAATGAATAAGGTCGGATTAGAATATTTGCGGGTACTAACTCACACACATATAAATATACATACATGACAGCCGGGACCGACGGCATTTCGTGCTTTACGAGGGATGGAGAAGCGAACGTTTTTGTAAATGGGCATGTGGCGAACAGCGACAGCGTTGATTAACCCTGCGGGTCAATCGACCTGGTATCATCTCTACTTCGTTAACCGCCTTTTATTCTGTATAGTTAACTAAAATGTGGGATACAGGTTTGCTCGATGCACCAAACCTAGTCGAGGTATTTAGTCAGGCATGCTAGAATAAGGTGCATATGTGTAAAAGGTCAAAACGATATCGTTCTGGCGCACAAACATGTGTAAAGGCTCCGTTTATACCTGGAGCTAGTTCTCTGAATGTACAACTATCAAACTTGGTCACGTACCAAGAAGCTGAAATGTCTGTCGGAATTTGATTGAACTGTGCACTTTACCTCCATACACATGTCTATGAGTTTCTCGTGATTTCTTGCAATGTTGGTATCCAGCATATAAGTCAAATCGTAATATAGTCTGTCGAATAAAAGTAAGAATGTAACAAAAGAATTACTTTGTTATACCTAACAGCAATTCTCATACTCTTTTGAATGAATGTAAAATAGTGACTTAATTAAATATTTCAATTTTGTTGTATTACCATTTAGTGAAGAGTAGGTATATACGAATTTTCTATACGTGTTATAAAAGCAGCTTTGTAAAATTAATTAACAGTATGTCAACTGATGTGAAACACTTTTAACTTATATGTTAACTAATTAAACTGAAGGGCCAATAGAGTTAAAATAAACGTACAAAAAGCTTGTTCAGAAGGTAATTAAACCTATGGAGTGGATGAACGAGTAACTGAGTAGATAGAGAATCTTCTATCGGTCGTTGAATAATACATGCGACCGTGTGAGTTCGCCCTTAGGAAAAAGTATGGTGCAAATCATAAACTCTAATCGTACTGATAAATATTAGTTAGACGTGCTATAATAGTCGTATAACACGACCAGTGTCTCCTACTGGCAACAAATAATGCGATCATTAACAAGAAATATTGTGGACTTCTTCTTTATAATGTTTCATACAATTTATTTAATGTGTTCCTAAAGTTATTTGTATATAAATTTAGGTTATATGTAATTAAAATTCAAGATGACAGTTAAAGGGTTCATAAAAATTAGAGTAGAACTATACAATTAATGCTATTAGGGTTGGTTGATGTTATTTTTAACCTGAGCCAGAAATGGACATTCAATTATTTATACACAGAGTTCCTCTATCCCTTCATATGTATTATGTCTTCTAAACTGAAACTATGTAACTTTGACTGTTAGTAATTTAATTACTATTGTGTTATCGTAATTAATCTATACTAATAATATAAAGTTGAACATTTTGTTTGGTTGAACGCGCTAATCTCAGGAACTCCTGATTCGAATTGAAATATTATTTTAGTGTTGCATAGTTTATTTATCGAGGATCGCTATTGGCATATATAACATCACGCTACGATTCACTGGGACTGCGCAGTAATCATAAACGTGGGGGAAACCGCGGGCACAGCGAGTTGCATAATAAAATATAAAATTTTCATTTTAGGTATTCTGATTAGTTACACAATTAATTAGAGTATTGGTTGTTTTTATTGTCGTTAGCGCGACATTTTAGTGGTGTCATGTGATTAGCTATTTTAAGAGATTACCCGCTGTAAGCTTTAACTTAAAACTAGTCAATGACACGAATGAATTACAATATGAAATCTGCAAGGATCATTGGTCTCATGAATGTATTTGTGATTCAGCTTAGTGTGAAAAAATATAAACAGTCAAGTGGAACTTTCGAAGGTAAGAAAATTCTCACTGGAAATGTTTAGTGTGTTCTAACAATAGACACCCTCCTTCACTGGCGTGTCGTATATATGGCAAATGAGAGATAGTCTCTAGAATGGGATTTTTGCGTGAAAAGTTGTAGGCTTATACGCTTTCGATGAAGTTTTATCGCTCCGTATGTTTTAGCTGTTAAAAAGAACTGAGAACTATATAAAGTTCTCAGTTCTTTTTATTCAGTTTAAAAGCGCGGCAACACTTAAAATACATATTTGCTTGCTTAATACTCATGAAGTAATAACTGTGAAATGAAAAGTAGTTGCTTTTATTTTTAAGTTTACGAATAGTCGAGTAGTGTCATTCGCTATCTTTTCGTATATGAAAAAATCCAGTACAATCAATGCCACTGATATACGGTCACAGTTTTTTAATTTCGCCTTCGATTTCAACTGTTAATGCTATCAACATATCAAAATCACTTGAGCGGTTTAGCCAGGCAATCGTACTAAATATACAGCGTTGCTTGCAAATTTATAATATATATACTAGATATTCAAGGTTATGTCAATTTTCTATCACTCAGGAACAGTACTTTTTCTGGATTAAATATACCATATTACGTTCTTTTCTGTAGCCCTGACAACGTGTATGCAAAATTTCATGATGCTCGATCAAGTCGTTAAGGCGAGAAAGCGTAACAAATAAACAAACAAACTCACATTCGCATTTATAACATTAGTTAGGAAGTATGGATAATTATAAATTTAATTAGACAAAATGTTGTGAAACATCTAGCATGAAATAGCTTAATGTACACGTACGTGCTTACATAGTGGCACTCTTTAATATTTATGGCGTCGCTACGTGTCGACGAGAACTTTATCAATTAATTTTCTCACTCCCCTTACAAAATATGCAAAAACTCTTATGAGTTTAATTGTGTACTAATTACAAGAATACGCATTATCATTTAGAAGGGCCTCAACTTCCCTCAGGAGAATACGAATGTAGAAATTAGAGAAAGGTAATAAAAACATCCAAGAGTTTCTTTATACATAGTATTTCTACTCCATTATTATAAAGACAACGCATCTAGCATTGCCCCTGTATTTCGGGGGACTTTACAAATAATAATACAACAGATACAGAAAACACCTAGACTCGGAACAACTATTTGTGAATGACACAAAGTTTTGTCTCGTGTGGAATTTGAACCCACAGCACTTGATGAAGCAGTAGCGAGGCGAATAAACCATTACGCCAAAATCTGTGTAGTCGATTTGTAAGACCATCAAATTTTGTCGCTTGTAGTTCAGTGACACTAAGCTGACCACTTGCTTTATGTAAAAGTAGTACACAAGTATCTCAGAATCACAAAGGTATCCCAAGGGATATTTTATAACCGCATTACTACGTCGACATACTGCGGGTCCATTGGACATTTGACAGGAATGGACAACCTCGTATATCTCCTGGGATTCGACGGTACGTTCTCGGAGGCACAGCTGCTCTATCTTTCAACTAGATAGTTCAACTAATAAGCTCAATTGCCTTATATTCATTGGATGAATAAATCTAGTCCAATATTATACAGTTTTAATCGAGTTCCAGTTTCGTTTCAATAAATTAATGTCGACACGGATAACGCACTGTTTTAATGGTGGCTTTACTATGTGTTTAAAACGAATACCGTACCGTTGAGTTCTTTTTCGGAAATAAAGCTAGGGATAATTCCTGTGAATCAGACAGACTGTAAAGTGAGGGTTCAATTTCCAAAGAGGGAAACATTATCTCGGACGAAGTGTGTGAAATGAGCCTGGTAGACTTGCTTCATGTTTAAAAAGCTATCTGTATATAATAATGGCTAAATCAAGTCCTTTCTTTATACAGAAGGCGGTATTGCTCGACACGGCACGCATTGATCGGAGTAACTTGGTTCCTGTACCCGATGCTGGTGGCTTTTCTGAACATTGTTATATTTTTAAATACTTAAAAACGTAAAATTTTACAGATTAATGTTTTAAATAAAGTACCTAAATAATAATAACCTACATGTGTACCTACCCTGCAGTATATACAGGCATCAGTCTATGTACATACCTATGTTACAACAAAGGTGCATAGATTCATGATGGATGATACTGAACTTACCTTTCCTACTAGCGAGGTGATGTATTTTCCTAAACTCCTCGCAATTTAATAAAACTTCAAGCACGCGCGGGGGAAATGTGTTTATGTTTATTTGTTTAATTGTTGCCACTAGTACCTAGTGGAGAAACTGTGGTCTACTAGGAGTAATAAATAACACGCAAAGGTTTGTATTTAGTTAAAGGAATGCTTTCGTTAAGGTAATATGTACCGTTTTATAAATTCCGAAAAATAATGGTATTAAGGGACGCGGTTAGTCCGCGAACTATAAACTTAGCTAGTAGATATTTTATAGCTCATAAAGAATACAATTATCATTTGATTTACTAGGTTAGAGCAAAATGGCAATATATCATATCTCAATAGTTTTTGGATGACATTGCGGACTACTGAGATTCCAGCTCATCTTGTATAACTAGTGTAGTTGATTAAGGTGATACTAGCTCTTACATTGAAGCCTATATAGTGTAACAAGCAAGTATATTATATCTTTACTAGCATACTATCCTCATGTTAAAAGCTCACTGATCTGACCGCTATGAACTATAACTTTACAAGCACACTATCCAATAGTTTATAGCTTGCGATTTGACCACGCCCCTCAAGTACTAACATACTATTGACTAACATTCGACAGTATGTTTTTTGTCTTAACCAATAACGGGAGGTATACCAGATGGTAAACGTATGGACTCATACAACACTAAAGATAATATGATCATCTTTGAATATTGGACCAGGAGCCATTCCATGATTTTATTAATTTATGAAAATAACCATTATAAATATATTGAACAGCGACAGCCTAGTAGACCTAGGGCTGGCCTCCTAAGATGCACCTCTGAATTTTTGAAGTTATGCGCGTATTAATTAGTACTCTGCCAACCCACATTGGGCCAGCGTGGCAGATTAAGGGCTAAGCCTTTCACACAGAGAAGAGGCCCGTGCCTGCCAGAGGGACAGTTTATACAGGACTGCTATTATAAGTATGTTATAGGTACTGGTATTTTTAACGGCGCGATATTGACTGTCGTCGTCTTCACACAGTTTGTCAATACAACTGGGATATACTGTTTTGAGTGTACTTGTGACTTTGGGAAAGGAGGTGGGAAATCCAATCACAAATAGCGTGCTGTTACTGAGTTTCTAACAGGAAAACCGATTTATACGGCGCCGGCGGGTAGGTATCAAACGCGCTGTGTGTTTTAAATATATATAACCCCGATCATAAGCTATTGAAGCAAAAACTTTACTTTTAGAATGACTTTATTTAAGCAACCTTTAATGAGCCTAATTTGTCAAAATACATTATTAATAATCTATTAGATGAGCAGTAAAAGGCAAAGGCATTAAAAACAAACCATTCATTATGCGACATCAAGCTATAAAGCGAGTTTTTTTAATTAAACCTTTTTTCGGTTTAAAAATGTAGATATCACAAAAATATTTACGTCGCTTTGTCCCTTTACCCTTCGAATTACGAAGGATAAAGTAATTTTTTGTAGGTACAAGTGAACTAATATCGGACCATGACTTTTTTTTCTCAACTTCTAAGAAGCCATACAATCGACCTTTAGTTATTAGGTAATCTACTGTTTAGCACTTACATAGTAGAAAAATTGTCTCTGCAATATACATGCTGTAATTATATTAGGTGCTAAGTATATAACATTTAAGTCACGTCTTTCTTTCTTTTTCTAACTAATATAAAAAATGTGAATGAGAGTGTTAGTTTATTTCACTTTCACCCCTTAACTACTCGACCGATTATCATGAAATTTCGCATACACGTTGTCAGAGATACAGAAAAGGACATAAGTTACCTTTCATCCATAAAAAGTCCTGTTCCCGAGGGCTAGAAATTTCTTGACAAAATTTACATAAACGCGAGCGAAGCCGCGGGCAGAATCTAGTGCCTTACTTAGTAGCGAAGGAGCTTTGTTTATTGCACTCGCTGTAAATATGATGAATGAAGTCTCTTTTATAATAGCAACATATCAATGCACGAGACTAAAAGCTGTGTGATACATAAATATTTATTCAGAGTTTGTGTGTTCTGTATCCATTATTTAATGTTTGTTCAGCGGCCCGTGACATAAAGATTGTCCCTCGTGGGATAGTTATCCTTTAAACCTAATCCTGAATATACACACGATCGATAGATATATTTAGTTACATGTTAAAATTAACTCAACGTAATAGATTATAGAATTGTAAATGACGTTTACGGTTATTAAGTGGGATCCGAACCGCAACTTTTTGGGAGCGAGGGTACCTTAGCCATTCGTCTAACGTCGCTTTTTGGTCAATTAGTAATAAATTATCCTTTTTTATTTTCTATTTTATAAAAAAGTCAACTGTCGCACTAGGAATAAATCCTGCGTGGCGGAGGACTTTACAAACATTCAGACAACGGACACAAAGACCATACAGACACCGAAAAACCATTTGGTGATCACAAAATTTTATGTCCCTTAAGGGAGTCTTACCCACAACACTTGGCGCGGCGGCAGTGGTGGGGCGACCACCTAAGCCTTTACGCCATACCATGCAGTCCGATTTGGACGTAGAATAATATTTAAATAAATTATCAATTATATGTAGTTAACTGGTTATATAGCTGTTTGGACATATACAACGAAAATTTTAAATCGCACATGAGTTTTAATCTTCACTCTCCGAATCCTTTTATTATGAAATATTATAATGACCAGAACTCCGAACACGTGTTCTTGAAATGTTCTATTGTGTGGAAAGGAACAAAGCAGTAGGTACTCGTGAAACATATTCAAATACTTGGAATATAACGTTTACCGAAATATATTTTGGAAGAAATCACATCGACTATAACCTAGTACATTAACACTACGTATATAAAAACCTAAAAGCTTGTAATAAATCAACTTCATTTACAATACAAATGGAACACGATACAATTTGCCGTTTTACGTAAAAGCCATAGGCGTGCCATGAAAATATCGATCAAATAACCTTTCAGTGACTAACAAAATTACAATTGGCGGAACATTCATATAAAATTTAACAGGTATACGTCGAATTCGGTCAAGGTGACATTTATGGGAATATAACTTATATCACGAAAGGTCATAGCGTGCGGTAAACCAACCTACCTTATAACTTTCCATTTTTCGTGCCACTATAATAAGAAAAATTATACGAACATTTCTAACCTCCATTTCTAAGTTGAATTGGATCTAATTACCATATAGAACCAAATTATGCATAATTTCCTTCTAGCTTTTTAGCTATTTTAAATCTAATTACTTAATTATTTTGCTTAAATAATTAAGTTTTCCTGATATGAAATACCTACCTAATTATTTCAATATTGTATTTTATTTGAATAATTCAATCAATTTGTAATTAAACCATCAATGTGTACAGAATTCAGTAAATCGAAAATGTTTTGGGTAATATCGATATATATTTAGTTTAAACAGTGAGTCAATACATCATGTAATTAGTTGGATTTTACTTTAATCGTAGCAATAAATTCGTGATTAACGGATGAAGTCATCATTATCATTATCAGGCTATAATAGTCCACTGCTGGACATAGCCTTCCCCTAATGAGCGCCATAGCGCCCTGTCTTCACCTTGCTGCATCCAGCATCAACGAATGAAGTGCTATAATTTAATTAATAATTAAGTCATCAGTAATCTGTAGTGTAAAAATACTACTGTTAGCCAGCATTATATTACGGACGAAAATAATCCTGAGCCGACAATGTTGTCCT
This sequence comes from Catocala fraxini, assembly GCA_930367265.1. Lineage (NCBI taxonomy): Eukaryota > Metazoa > Arthropoda > Insecta > Lepidoptera > Erebidae > Catocala > Catocala fraxini. Next base: position 11,645,138 of record OV884035.1, on the reverse strand, counting down.
ATCAGGCGAGAGCAGGCCGTTTCAAATACTCGTAGTTGGTAATGAAATTTTGATTAAAATTTTAATTATGGTACCTCATATTTAGCGACAGCTAATCCTTACTAATATAATAATTTCGGAAATGTGTTAGCTTCATAATAAAAGGACGATGAAACGACGTCATTGTTTAATGAAATAGAAAGCAACATGCGGCATAATTTTGCATTTAAATAATGTTCACACATTTTTATGTTTGTATGTATTACTAAATCCCATTTTATAGAACAAGGTTCCAGAATACACACGATAACAACATCAAATACCAAAAAAAAATTGGTAGATTCGGTTATAGATGTCGGCAAAATCGCGTGTTTGCTAGTTTATTATATCTAAAAAGTAACTGGTTTCCTATTAAATATGTACTGACGTTATTTGTATAATATGTTTGTTCTTAGTTTACATATGTTACCAAGAAACCATTATATACTAACCTACGTATATAATTATATACTTCTATAACTCTTGGAAAAAGGAAAATTACGGCAAGCTATTTTCTCCAAATACCCTCGACAGAACTCTTTAGCAAACTGTCATCAAACTCCCTCCGTATGATATACTGTATCATTTTGTTCGCATTTCCTTTACACGTGTACATACATAAAATACAATTTGTAATTGAATCTGTATTGTTTTAGACCGGTTAAACGAAGTCGACGTTGATTTACTGTACCGGCCGCACCTGTACCCAGTATCTCTGTGCATAATAAACTTGTTTATTTACACAGACACCAATAGGACTTTACTTTTATGGTCAATGTTTTTGTATGATTCTGGTAAAAATCGTAAAGAGAATTTAATTTGGAAATTGAGAGCATAAAGTTAACTCCGTATTTGTGTGTATTTCTGGCTGAGTTATGCATGGCAGGATAAAGTTACGCTGCAGCTATGGCTAGGCTTAATACTCCCAACATCTATGTATGTATGTATGTATTGCAGACTGTCTGTTTAGTATAGTGATACAGATGTAATGCAATTTGACGTAAAACCATGTATCATTAGAATGCATTAATTATTCATTTGATCGATTATCTGTTCATATGTTAGCAATACCTATGTAAATACGAATCAAAAAGCATTTCAACATATTATTATGAAATCGTATCGAATATTCAATTATATTTCAAATAATAATAAAATCACTGTCCATGAACTGATCAACATTTGGATGCGGGGTAATACATCTTTCGAATTATGAAATTACTATGGTAAAAAAAATGTATGTCCAAGTATTTATGTCTACGAATTAGGTTACTCTAAAGATCGATTATAGTTGTCTCATTTAACTATATTATGAATGAAATCAATCGTATTTAATTAAGTATCTAATGGTTGTTGTTTTAGATATGTATACCTATCTAAGATTGATTCGTAACTCTTACCAGAAGTGCTTATTCACCTGGAAAATGTATTGACGACTTAACCCCGAACATTTTTATTAATCCACGGCTCTGCGACGACATTCTTTATGTTCCAATCTCGTGGTCACTCCTAATATCTCTAGAGGAAACTCAATGAACATATTTGTAACCCGAAATTGCAAGTTACAAAATTAGATTAATAAAAAGTACGCAGCAAAGCAATTCACATTTATTACACTGGAATTCTGGCCAGTACGTAAAGGAATGTCACCGCATATGTACATAAAGGTTAAATATGAAGGGAGCAAGAGCATATTTTGAATCATCTGAATAACAAAACTGAAACCCGCGTGGGCTATAGAATGTGCGCGTATTAAAATTAATCTTCTTTGTACGGATTTAACGATATTAACACGCTTCCAAAGGATTAAGTTAGTGTAGTATTTGTAACATTGCATCGGTTAACTTTATTTTAGTTGTTGAGTAACACTTTATTGCTATCCAGCGATTACAGACCGAGAATAAAATTTCTGATAAAAGTTTCAGTTGCATGTATCTTAATCCGAAACCTATTCTATTCTATTCCGCCTGCAAAGACTAGTTCAATAATATTAAATTTATTTGTATCGAGTAAAAGACTAAATATAATAATATTGTCTTCTGTTTACGCAAATGTTATTCATTGAAATTAAACTACTATATACGGATTTTATCGCGTTGTTTATTTTACACTTTATTACATAATTTAGAAACTGTTACACTACTACTAGATACTATTACACTTTACTAATTTTTAAGCTAATTAAATTATTAATGTTGATCGTGACCATGGTTGCTTTTCAGCAGCCATGGTCACGGGGAGACTAAGATGGTAGTTGTCTCAATGTTCTAGTGTAGTTATTTCAAAGTACCCGAACATAATTTAATCATTGGTGTTTCTACTTAGTGTAAATTTAAATATAAATAGTTTTAATAATTTAATTAGCTTAATAATTAATAAAGTTTAATAGTATCTAATAGTAGTGTAACAGTTTCTAAATTATGTAATAAAGTGTATAATAAACAACGCGATAATATCCGTATATAGTAGTTTAATTTCAATAAATATAATAATTTGTTTCAAAAATGGAACACATCTAAACTGCTGACATCCACATGCAACTTCGAATTGTATGCCATTAAGACTTAACCAACTTCAGATCTAGTCAGCAAAATATTTCTAAAAACGGTTCTGTAGTTTTAGAGCTTATCTCTTAGAATCAAACGTTTACCACTTTATTATATTATAGCTTGATACTATGTTAGATACCGTTTTATACGTACAAACAGTAAAACAGTGTTTTAGTGACAGACACAGTAGGTATCCCGAAAATTACATTGACATTCCTAGAAATAACAAAAACTAATTGTATAGGGATATAATATATTGATGTTATGAATATATTACTAATATAAACCGAACTGCAATTCTAAATTCTATACAAAATATAGATATTATAAATCATTGGCAATCGTTATTTTGAATTCGAATGACGAATGTTTGGCTTACGTGTTTACAGCAGCCAAATATTCGTCATTGACAATAGAAGACGAGATAAAATAACAATGAGAATGGCAATATTCCGCATCTGTAGTCAGTTCAAGCATGTCCCGGGCCATTCGCTGAAGTCATAACTTCCCTCGCACCACTGCCCTCGATCTGAACTTACTACCTCGAGAAATATGTTCTAAGGTGAATGAACTAATGTAATGTCTTTTGGTTAAATGTTTGGGATGGTAACCGGGATTTATGTTTCCTTGATGCCGCTGTAAAAACTGAAAGTGTGTGAATATTGTGAAGAAATATGGCTGCGCTTTACGAAGAAATATCGTTATGGTTGGATAACTTTCAGAGTTTATGGGTGCTATTGTCTTTTTTGTTAAAAGTAACATTTATTTAAGTTACTCTTGTATTTAGAATATAAACTAAAGTAGTAAATAATCAACTTCAACATACTATAAGCATTTTTATATGCAAATGAACAATAACCTACACAAGCCCCAAAGATTTATTCATAAATCTCATTAATGCAAGAGTTATAAAAAAATATAGGGATGTGGAAAGATCCCGAAAATAATTAGTGACGTTATTCTTTTTGATCCATAGCGTGTGTGTGTGTGTATGTCTGTCGGTGCAGGCAATATCTCTAACAACAATAGAGCGGACCCTGGCTCTCCACTTCAGCCGGTTTTGTTCCACCCCCATTCTTCTGGTTGACGTTATTGCTTGCTATTGTCTTCCAGTTTTAACTACATATGAAAAATAAAGCATTGTGAAGCTCCAAGAATATGTTGCAAGGCCTTCATGTTCCACGTCTACCTATAAAACGATTTTCATTATTTTCTTTTAGCTGTAATCTTTGTTGTGAAATTGTCGTCTTAGACTATTAAAGTTTACAAGGTCCATTGCGAAAGCCAAGTAGCGTTCAATAAAAAGCGACATTTAAAAGCCCTATTGCAGACATTCTTGGGCCGCGAGCAGCCGAGGCATCCCGACACTTTTCTGCACTTAGCCTAGTGGATACATACATCTCAGTACGTAGCACTATGTGACCGCAATTCGTTGCTGGAAAAATGAGAACGCTTTTATTGTCAAGAAAATATATTGCTATAAAAGCGCGTCTCGTGTCTAACAGTTTGTGGCAGTCGAAACAAAGCCTTCGGAGCCCTTGTTGGTTACAATTACGGAAACCTTAATACGGCGGACAACTGCAAACGAATTTATTGACGCCATGTTTTTTTCGCAATTCATTAGACCCCCTTCTCCTTTAGAATAAGATTTCCTGGAGTAATGAAACGATGATTTTAAGTGCTAACGATGCCATAAATATTTCTCTTTGTATACAAAGACGGACGTCATATTAGTTTTTCTGGACTAAACTAGGTTATGTAACTTGGTTACTTGAGCCGAATCTTGACAGTGTTTCTAATAAATTAAGTTGTAGGATTGATGCAAGTTGAAAACTTTTACTTTGTGTTATCTCTGCCGAGTTTAAGATCGACTAATTGTGCTTTACATCAAACTGATACTATCAAAAGGAGAGTTTCGTACGGTTTTATGAAAGAAATTGTCACAGAAGCGGTTTTATTCAAAGGTAAATTCTGCGACTAGCTATATAGTGAGAGAGTTGTATTATTCGTTCTTGTAAAGTATTGCGTGTAAATCACAGTAGATTATTTATATGTTCTGTATTGTATGCTATTGTGATGTCAAAACAAATAAATACAAATATGAGAACTTCAAGTCTGTATATCATAGAGATCGTGAACAAAACTACTTGAGCCAGGTATCAAGTATATTAAAGGCGCAGCAAATAAAATTTATTAGCCGTGCTTCAGAACCCCTTGCTTTGTGTGCGAATGGCTAATAGATAGAAGCTCTAGTTAATAAATCATTATATTCGAGCCTGTTAAAGTTTGCGTCCCGTATTTATTGGAGGATCTTATATAGGTTTATTGTGGAGTTTCGAACAAAAACAAATGAGTTTATTATATGTGGACTAGTAAGATGTGATAATAACAGGATTCTACGAATATATAGCAGAGCTTGAAAATAAATGGTTTCGATTGCTGTATAGGAGTGTAATAATAGTGTGATCACGAGATAGAGATATTTCGCGAGTCAAAATTATTGTGATCATTATTTAAATGCTTGTGAAAATCAAATTCAAAAGATACATGTGGTATTGTTAAGATTAACACAAAAATTATGAAAAATTATTTTCTTTCTTCTCTGTAATTTTATATTGACATATTTTTGAAAGCATGGCATCAATTTTTTTTAAACCTGTATGACGTTTATTAAATCCTTCTAAATACCACATTGATGCTTATTACAAAGCATATAAAATGTATGTATTACTACATTGAGTGTTCCTTGCGGTAGAATAGGGTCTAAAACCATGACAATTATTACCAGAAACAAAAGATACTTGCAAAATCATATTACGGCTAATCGTCAGCGACCATGCCGATGACAAGACTAAATAATAGAGCAATTTAAAAACCTAGGTGGAAATAATCCTACAAATTGTAGACATTTATAGCCGTAATCTATTTAAGCCCTTGAAACTCGTAATATTCTCCATATTCATTCACAATGTATCGTGATTGCCGTAACAAGGTATATCTCTTTAAAACCTGATTCGCTTCAGATAAATCAATTTGTATAACAACGTTTGAAATAATCAACCCGATTACCATAATCGTCTTTTATTATTTCCATTTTGCTTAAATAAAGCTACCAAAACAATTGATGCCGAGAAAAATTTGAATGACCATTATATTATTATTAGCTTTCAATTATCGATTATTGGATTTGGTATTACAATATAAATATTGAGAAAATAGAAATGATACTTGAATGTGAGCCGGATAAAAGTATTTGGATATAAAAGGAGAAAAGGCTCAGCGGAATCCTTGTTTAAACTCTACAGAAGATCGCATACATAATAGAGTTTCTAGGCTCCTCGTAGAGGCACGCTGAAATTATTCCCTTATGCTCGCAGGACAGCATCTCTTGTTTTAAGAGTTGGAAACCCTGGTCTTGTAAGCGTATAGGTTACGCTAATCGTTCACCATTAGACCGTAAGATTGTATGCTTACTTAGTTCTATAAAAAATATGCTTTTCTGTAAATCAATTTGTAGTAGTCACAATATTACCCTAATAGTTTACTACTTAGTAACGGATTGGTTGCCACCTCACACACATACACATTTACACTATCAATCTATCATAGTTTAAGGTTGCTACTATTTTTATGTTATAAAACACTTAAGAGATTCTGCCCTAAAACAGCAGTCGAGTAAATGAGTAGTGATATGAAATTGTTATATTAATATGGACTGCGTCAATGGTAGCACCTGCGTCATTTGCCACAATTTATTCCACTTTTGATTACAGCTAGCTACGCAATTTTATTACATTATTAGTACTTTTTCTCTATAAAAGCGGCAAATAAACTAAATATAACTTACCCTAACTAGTTGACAAGTCACGTACAAGAGCCCCTAAGGAGCGAACTAAAGCAAAGACAGCGTCTGTGTTCGCAAGTCGAGAATTTGGAAAACTCCCAACTACCACACAACAACAGAAACTTTAGCCGAAACACGATATTCTAAATGTTTAGTTTCAGCGAGCAACACTAACCATCCTGCATTATCGCCTCGAACCACATGGGGTTACTCAGTTTCAATCTACAAATTTTAACAGAAATATTATAAATCGGAGTCCGTCAATCGCAAAGGGAATTCAGCGATCGCAGTTTATTGCTCAGTCATCTATAATCATGTTTATTCGCTGTAAACGTTTGGCTCATTGAATATTACCGAAAACCAAAAGTTACTTCATACGATTCTGATGTAAATTCGTTTAACTACAAAAGATACTGGATCGTAATTTCATAAAACCGGCAATAAGCTCGTTGTTCAGAATTAAAGAGAAGGATAAATGGAGTATAAGAATTACAATACAATTTGCTCACTTTTCTCGTAAATATTATTTACATCCAATGAAAAATATATTCAGTTTCTCTTTAACATTAATCTTTAAGAGCATCCGTTCGGTTTCGGTTACTTGACATTGCCTGAATTTATTTACAGAAGCTATTAATTAAAGAAGATTGTAGGAGAATAAGCTAGTTGATTAATTATTAAGATATAAATTATGGTTTGGATTAAACAGCCATCTTAAAAGTTTCATGTCCGTACTGCTGAGTCACGGTTAAATTAAGCTTACTTTTCCGTGGGCAGAATTAATTTAAAATTCATTTTGGCTTTACGGGAGAAATGAATGTAAATATGATGAGAATTATTATTATTATCAATTTTACGTCTGTTAAAATTGTGTCATAGCGTACTGAAATTGCATCGCCTTAAATAAAAAAAAAAATATGTTTTTGTTCGTTTCGTAAATAGTTTCAGAGGACAAACATTGCTTACGTGTAGGAGACATGATGTGTAAAAATCTTGTCGGTTCCTCTCCAATCACATTCAAGAGTAATTAGTAAATGTGTTGCTCGACATTTCCAAGTGAGCCAATAAAATTATATGAGACAGCTCCGTCGATCCCTTACATTAATTTTAGCTGGCGATTTGTACGTTAACGATGCGCAAATACGTGCGTGCCGCGTTCAATTTTATTTGAACTTTGCTTTTCGAATACTGTAAATATTTTATGCTGGCTTTAATTTTGTTGCGCTGAAAGTACTGATGTGAAAAACAAAATTATATTTGATACTCGTAATCGCAGTATATTCGAAAAGAACATCAATGTCTAAATGTTAATGTTATTAAGGGAAAACAGAGTGTAAAAGGAAAAATTAAACGACAAGCTGTCAATGATTATTATTGTTGATAGGTTGAATAATAGTAGCATTTATTTATAGATAAGAAATAGTATTTTACTTGAGATTTTACAGTGAGCAATAAAATAAAATTTGGAACTTAACTAAGCTGAGTAAAATTTAATGAGCTCATTATCTATTAAAAAAGACAATCAGGTATTTTAATTCGAAGTAAAGTGCTAGGTGTTTTAGATGGCAGTAGTATTTTAGAGTTCGTAGTTATAACAATGGTCTGGATGAGTATACAAGGAAATGCGTTAACAAATTTTTGAGTAAATAAATATACATATTGTCTGAAACTCCTGTGTTGTTGGTACCGAGACATAAATTTATGGTCGATCATGAGGTCTTGGATTCGATTTCTAGTATATGGTATTGGGTCTTTCTGTTTCAAAATTCTGAACAGCAGCACGGAGTCTCAATATCTGGTCGGGCGACGACAATAGGCTATGACGTGGGACGTGTTTTTCTGTTAAGAAGTCTCAATACGAGCCCGGAGTTAGGAAGCTAACTGTGTTACATACCCCCGTGCCTCGGAAAGCATGTAAAGCCGTTGGTCCTGCGCCTGTTCTCTCTCCGGTCGTGTCGGATTATCCGTTCCATCGGATCATGAGGGTTAGGGAACAGAGAGAGCACTTGTGTTTGCGTACACACGCGCAGATGGCCAGCCTCTGTTAAGATTGGCTGCTGTGACCGAAATTCGATCTGGAGGACATTATTATAAATAAAAAGACTTGTATTTTAATTATTTAATAAATAAACTCAATAACTATGGGATCGTTTTATTACCATTAGAACGGTACTTAATCCAGAAATAACAAAGGCTATATAACATTACGCTACGAGCTATGAGAGCGGCGCAGTAATCATAAACAAGTGTAAAACCGAGGAAGACATCTAGTTTTGGAAATAATCTCGAAGGGCAAGGCAAAGGTGTAATTATATATGTCAAGTCTATTAAAGACTCATGTCAGCTTTTGTAAAGAAATTGCTCCTGTATAAGCAATTACTAAGTAGATATGTGTATAAGCGGCTAATTAAAACTTTTATGACGCAGCAGTTTTATCTCGAAACGACTTTAATCAGTTAAGCGCAGGTTGTAACGATAAAAACTAAACATTAAACTATAACTTAACAACGAGACGTACAGTCTTATTTTATCTCCTCTGCAGACAGATTTTACTAGCTACCAACTTTTATAAACTTACCGATGCGAGATTGTTGCAAATATCTCTCGAATAATTCGAGTGCTTCAATTATTCGAATATTATCGAATAACAATTATCTAGATAGCTATACGTATTGCGTTCGTAATTACGAAAGTATTACACTACGCACAAATGCTTTCAGAACTTCGATTGTCATTCGAAAATGGTGTATTAAATGTACATTCGAATTTATTTCAGTAATAGCTACGCATCTCTCGATTGTCTTAGGCAGACCGCAAAGTAAAACAATTAATAAAGGCAACTAGAATATGATCCCTTCTTTTCGTGTACTCGGCAGTAATAAACATTTAAGTGCCATTGCGAACAATTTCGCTGCACCTGATCATTCCGGCGATCATTAAGCGACCGCTTAGAATTTAATGGGAACTGCTTGCGTCTCCACTGATAAAATAATAAAACATACCTACATATCTTTGGCCTTTCAGATATGGATCTGAAAGCATTGTCAATACCTGCGCGACAATGAGACAAAGCTACACACTAGTTATACGATGTATTAGGCCCATTTCCTATATCAAGAAAGGAGCCGTTTTACCTACGGACGGTAATTTTTTTACACATAATCGAAAATAAATATGTCAAAATTCAACTGTCCGTATTTAAAACGACTCGTTTCTTGATCGGTAAACGGGCCTTATTGCAAATCTGACAATGCTTTTATAATATTGGCTCTGGTCGCCAACGCTCAAAAGACTGACGTACCTACTTCTGAGCGCGCGGATTTTCTACGTCCCGGTGGCTCGCACTAACATTGGAAAGTTTGATCTGCTTACAAGAGCCATACGTTTAATAAATAGCGTCTCACAAAGGCTTGAAATTTGTAATTGTACGTTGGCAGAATTCGTGATATTGATTCTCGAGTTAATAGAAAAGTAATGTTTATCACATTATCCCATTGGGTGTAAATCCGTTATTATAGTATAAGATTGTATATAAATAAATAAATAAAAATAAACATTTGCGCTCCGGTTACATAACCTTCTGATATAACTCTGAAGCTGCAATGCCACGTGTAGTGCGTTCGTTGGAATGTTGTGGTTAATATGTAAGTTATCGTATTAATGGTTATGTAGAATGGTATTAACGTATGTTACGTTACCGCAATGTCTACCTCTAACCACCGCCTGACCTTTACAATGCTAACAAGCGTATATTTAGGTTAGTCGTGGACTAGATACCAGTGAGTGGCCAGGTTAGTTATTTCGGACAATAATTCTGAATGAACTATTAGTATATGACATTTTACAAAGACCTAAAACAAAATATCGTTCTATTTCAAATCTTTTCTATTTATAATATTAGTATAGATATCATTTACCGGTCCAGGTAGGCTTAGAATTAGATTAGATTCGTTACATTTTTTAACACACACTCAAGTTACAGGACGAGCTAATAATCCGTTACTTTAGGGTGCTAATGTTATATCCTTACTAATATTATAAACGCGAAAGTTTGTATGGATGTAGGGATGTTTGTTACTCTTTCACGCAAAAACTACTAGACCGATTGCGATGAAATAATGAATGGTATGTAAATAGCTGGAGACCTGGATTCACACAAAGGCTACTTTTTATCCCGATATTCCCAAGCGAACGGGACTTGCGCGGGTGAAACCGCTGGTAAAACTAGTAAATAATACAAATGGCGAATTTGAAAAAAATGCGATACCTTAAAGGTTACAATTTGTAAGTCTGACCAATAAACGTATGCTTATAGTTATTGGTTAACTGGATTTATATTAAAAATTATATTTAATATCCTACTAATATTATAAAATATGTGAAAGTTTGTGAGGATGGTTGGATGTTTGTTACTTTTTCACGCAAGAACTACTGAACGGATTTTGATGAAACTTTACAGTATTATTGTTTATTCATTGGAATAACATATAGGCTACTAAAAATCTATTTTAACATAAATCTACATTAGCGCGAGCGAAGCCGCGGGCAAAATCTAGTATCAAATAAAAAGCATCAGAATACAACACATAAATATAATGTAAACAATAGTGTGCTGCCTAGCAGAATAATTGGCATTTTACTAGCAACTAAATGAATGTAATAAATATGTGTTAAGATGTCCAGAGAAACGGTAGAGAATGCTGACTTCCTAAATAAAAATGGTATATACAATGCGCCTGAAGACTATTTCAGTAAGAACACAGGTATCGATTTATACTACAAAATGTACTTTAATCTTACGTAATTACAAAAACAAAAACAATTTCTTTCCTTTCTTATATTATATACCTACGTTCTTTTTGACTCTCCATATCCGTTCTGGCCAAGTGATGAATTATTTACGCCGAGGTCACTCAGTAATTTCCCACAAAATTATACTACCAAAAATAGTGAACGTTCTAATATGTATGAGCTTGTTCGATATATCATCTTTTAACCTCGCACTAGATTTAGCCGGTTTATTTATTATACCCTGTCACGGTACTAGATTGGTTGATTAGAATAATTGCTCCTATGATATATATATATGATTATAATCTACAAAAATAGTTGTCCGTCGTCTAGAGTACTGTAGACAATAGTTGTAGATCACATAAATTTCAAAAGAAACATTCTAACTACAAACGCATACAACACCTAGGTGATCGGTGTCCGTTGCTTGTGTGTTTTAAAAGGCCAGGCAGTTACTGCTACTAAAAAATAATAAATATACATATGTATGTATATAGACAGCGGGCCTTCATTATATTATGAAAATGCCTTTCTGCTACGCATCGTATAACTGAACATTAACGCCATACAAATTAAAGAGTCTAACGCGACATGAGGCATCCCGGTATAATGGAAAGATTCTTGACATTGTCATATTCACGTTAAGCGTAATAACGCCACCTGTCAATTTAACTTGTACACGGATAATTGTGCAAATATATGAGACCCAGAATTTATATAGGTACTTTGTTATAATTTAGCCTATTATCGGACTTTCGGATATAGTCAGTGACAGTGTAGCTAAGCATTAAAGATGGCTCTAGAACCTTCGGATTACGAAGCTACGAAGATTATAAACTTACAACGGTTCTTACACTTTTATCGCTAATATGGCGATACATTTTACACGTGAGACAGATACATTTGTATATATAATTAATTAAGTATATTAATTAAGCAGCGATAGCCTAGTGGGACACCGTTGGACAGCCACGCACAGGTCTCGAGTTCGAACCCAAGGCGCGCGCATCTCTGACTTATCGAAGTTATATGCGTATTAAATAGTTAATTATCACTTGCTTTAACGGTGAAGGAAACCATCATGAGGAAACCTGCATGTCTGAGAGTTGTTAGTATATATATATATATATATATATAGAGAGAGATATATTATATATATAGAGTTGTCCATAATGTTCTCGAAGATATGTGAAGATTGCCAACCCGCACTAGGCCAGCGTGGTGGCCTTGGGACAGTTTAATACAGGGCTGATATTATTACAAAATATGTTACAAATCTGTTTGGTAGTGATAGAGATTAGCGCATTAAGACAAACCATCACTTTAGCTGCGTAATGTAATATAAATGTTAATACATTTGCTTATTGATTTGGTACAATAAACACAATAGGTTGGCAATGAACATCAAATTAATAAGGATACACAGATGCTATCAATCCAACAATGCCATTCTATCATAAAATATATACGCTCGGAAAATACAATTTCGTGAGCGTCCTAATAGACAAGGAGTCTATCAAGACGCCCTCCGATTCTTAGACAAAATCGAGTTACATCCGCACTAAACGAAGTTAGTGGTGACCCGAGCCCCACTCAACCCTATCTCACTTACACCCGTATCACGCCACCTTACATCTGACTGGTGGGAATTGACTGAATAACACGGTTTAGTATTAGAATATTTCCGGGTTAATCTATATATTAATACGTGAAGCGAAAACTTTGTACCCCTTTTTACGAAAATTGCGTGGACGGAGTATAAAATTTGGCACAGTTAAAGTTTATATAGAGAAGGAGGGGAGAATCCTAATATTTTTATAAAATATGCATTAGAAATACATTAAATTAATGAAAAAGCACTACACGCATACAACCATGCATTTGACATACGCAGTCAAATCGCGTTCGTAGTATTTCGACGTTGTTTGTCTGACGTCGCACAATTCGTTGTAACTATGGTTACCTACACCTTATTTATATGTAATAGAGAAAAACAGAAATCAAAGTAGTAAGCTTAGGAATTTTGGTCGAATTTTGACCACTAGGCGACCGCTAGTTTATATTATCTTTCGAAGTTTTACACGTTCTTAGAGGTACAGAAAACGACGTAGGGTATCTTTAACTTAGAAAGAAAGTGCTGTTCCCGAGGGATATGAATTTATTGACTAAATTTACATTAACGCGAGTGAAGCCGCGGTCAAAAACTAGTAAAATATATAAAAAACAAATACTAACTGTAGTGGAAGACTTTCATGTAGTACTTTCAAAATCTGTGTTATTTGGGGTTATTGAGACGGTATCTTTCGATTAATAAACAACTGCTAAATGAGTAACCGATGTGAAAGAACAATTGTACAAAATACTATTACCGAATGGACAATATTCTCCGTTTTCAGTACTTGTGTAGACAAATCCCTGATGGCTTTCCTCTCACAAAATTAGTATGGATATCAGCTTTTGTAATAACGTATATCCAGGCCTACTTTTCATTGGGTGACGAAATGAATAATACGAATTCTCACATCACGTAATCCTATTTGTAAAAGATGTCGACGAAGGGAGTTTATCTCCGTCTCTTTGTTATTATACGGACGGCGGACGCGTGTGCGTGCTAATCCTTATAATAATTATATCTGTGAATCCCGACAGATTATTTTTATAATAGCTTTGCTTCGGTTGATTGGAAAAGTAAAAACGTTTGAAAATGGTTGTAATACTAGTTTTTCCCGCGGCTTCACGTTATTGTAGATTTTTGAATAAAATTCTATCTCTCAGAAACAGTTCATTTTTTAAATTTTCCTTTTTGTTCAAGTTCTTTTTCCTTTTCTGTACCGAAGACAATGTGTATGCGAAATGTTATGATGATCGGTCGAATAGTTAACGCGTGCAAGCGTAACAAATAAACAAAAAACTCACATTAGCATTTATAATATTAGTTAGGATTATTGACTCATGACGTATGAAATATTGGACACATGTAACCGTTTATTTAGATCGACTTTCAGTTCAGATATCGTTTTTTTATTTTATAGGTATGATGCAGATTTTACTACTCCAATATTTTAATTAACGCTTCCATTGATGCGACTGTACTTTATTATTATTGCCGTGCAATAAACTTAACTCGATTTCAGGTCTAAGAGCCTGTGGATAAGACAGTAGCCGTGACATTTTTCTGCATTTTTATATAATGCATGTTACACAGTATTTAGAATACCGCATACAAAATATCTCTGAGAAAATCACTTGATCAAAGCCGTGGGTGAAGGTATATATCGGCAAAATTCAATGTGCAACTTATGTTGATAAAATTGGGTTTGAATTATTATGACATAAGTTTTATCGTTTCAAATGGATCAATATCGATTTAAGTACAAGAAGAAATGAAGATAGAATTTAACAAATCCAATTTGCGATGAAAAAGCTACGTGATAGCATAAAAGTGTATAGGTGGTTTGTGTACATAAATTATAATAACGTGTTTAGTTATAACAGCCAATTTATTATACTTGACATAAAAATGTATAATTATTAGTAATCAGGGTTAAATCTTAAAGAAAGCAGCACTTTGCTGCCGACAGCTGACATTAACAGACGTCATTGCGTGACGATTGATGTCGTCGATTGACGACAGCTGTTGTCGACGCTGGTTTTTGAATTGGCGCTACATTTTAGGCACTTAACGACTGCTAACGACGGATAAATTCTGCTTTTTTATACATAATTATGTGCCTAGTATACGCAATAGGCTTACCTCCTATAACGTGGAACCAGAAACCATAACCGGCGAAATGTCAAGCTCTGCCTCCCCCTTTAGGGTATGTATGATTGTATAATCACTCACTGGTATAAGATCGTATAATTACTAGCAAATGTATTAACGAAACGAGTTTGTAATATAAATGCCGGTACTAAGGCGTAGGTTCACGTCAATGATGTAATAAAGTTGGAATAAGAATCCACGAAATTTCGATAGTAAGGTTTAGGCTTTAGGTTATCGCTTTTAGAAGTTAAATTATTATATTGACAAAGTTTACAATGAACTTAAATCTGATTAGCGACACGATTACGATTGTGGAACAAACGACTAGTGTTCGGTGAGATATTTGTCCGAGTGCAAGTCGTGACTGCTTGTTCAACTGCGTCGCTAAAAACCGACAGCAAGGTAATCCTTGCTGTCGGTTTTTAGCGACGCACGACGAAGCATGTATTAATATACATGTCACATTATTGCTCGGTTCTGAAAAAACGTGCAAACCATACCCTTATTAGAACATTACATTAAAATGTTTTACGAAATTACAATATAAAACAGAATTTTATACTCTGAATAGACTGGCATGGTTTTTGTTTTGGATCGACTATGCGTCTGTGAATCGATAATGCTGTAGTGAGAGAGTTGTAAGAAAGATAAGAAACGTTATTGAACAGCACTGTGCTTTGACTGTCTTATGCACTCATAAATAAGTGCATAGCATGTTAGAGATGAATACCGGAGCGGCCAAACATTTTAATACAATTATTAAATCCGAATTCAATGTAGATAAAACCCTTATGATACAGAGATTGTATTCAGATAGCGGTGCTGCTGGTGCTGCGATAGCGTAACTTTTATAAAATACAGAAAGTATTAAAAAGTTTAATATCATGCGTAATACTTACAACTTCAGTTAAAGTCGACATCCTATTCTTTTATCCAAGCATTTCCGATTAATGAAGGACCAATAATAGCTATCTCATAATAATATTCCAATAGTTCAGTAATATTTAAAAGAACGTAAAGTTAGTATACTAGTATTAACTTTAGATAACTTAATAACTAATAGGTAATATGTGCTTTAGAAGAGCTTTATACATTTTACTGAACATAGGCAAAGAATGCCGCCATAATTGCGCGAGCCAGGCGATCCTCTGCCAAGAAAACATTGCAAGAAGACACTAGAATAATTATTTACCATGCAAAAAGTTTATTTTCCTTGCGAACATAATAAATACCTAACTATAAAAGTTTTGTAGGGAGAATTAGATTTATGTACAATTAAAACTTTGTAGTGGTACGCAATTTGGCCACAAACATTTTTTTTCTTTAATGCAATGGTATTATTTACAGTAAAGAAGCAGATATGTTATTAGCGCACGAAAAATGAAGACACAGTTACGACAGACATGGTGTTCAAAATAAAATCGGTTCAACAAAATCCCTTGCAAAACAGTAAACGCACAATTGTTTGAATTTTAGCTATTTCCTTTATGTAAGCTCTTTTTTATTGATTGCGCTATTTATCAAAAGTATTTATTCTGTTTTAATAATCGATAACTTCAAATCATGGCTTTGGAATTTATACGAGGCAAACCACTGGATACGACAGAATATTCTTAACGTTGCTCCGTGAACGATAGCAACGTTGGACAGGCAAGTATAACATGGGACGCCCTGCCACTAAGCAAACGTTGCAAAAGACTTATCGGAATCAAACCAAATTTCTTGAGGGTTTAGCAGGTCTACCAATAATTGCTTGGACAGTGTGTTTTTACCTTATTTTCTAGTATCATACCAAAAGCTGGCTAGAGCCTAGCAAGAGTAAATAACAATACTAATTAATCATATCGTCAGATAGCATTGTGCTTTAAGTGATCATCCATGATTTTTTGCATCAAGTTGTTGCGACTTTTATAATTCTCATTATTTGATAGTTGTTCCAACACTGGCTGGCTTTTGTTTTTCTTGCGGCATTCATTCCATTGAGGAATTTATTTTATTCAGTGAGAAAATAAAAGGCTGCCCTTTAAATTCCGGTATAACATACATATGTATTATGTGCATGTAAGTGTATATACATACATATATATAGAACAAAGCTAGAGTACTTCTACGTCCACACTTCAAAAGATTTAAATTTAGAGGCGTCCATTAACATTCACGTCAAGTTTGTTTAGGCCGATACGTGTAGGCTCCGACAATCGTTTTCGGTAACAGTGTAATGTCTATCTGGAAACGGCCTAATGCTGTGAATAAGTAAGTAGATGTTGGGTGAGTCCGTTAATGTCGGTACCCTGGGCCGAATATCCCGGAGAGCCCGAATAAGGTACACGATACACTGGCTTTATAGAACAAGATAAACACTTATCTACCTACATAAGAGTAAATAGTGATTTTGTACTGGATCGTCGATCAGATTTGTTTTTATATAATGAATTGGGATTATGCTGCTAAAGTACAGTCACACGTATATAGTGCCAAAAGGGTAGACAGAGGTCCTAATTCAGCCAGCTATGGTTTCAGGTCCCACATCACATGGACCGGTCCTATTTCCTCAACCGGGCACAGTTCCAGAGATTTTGACATTTCAGATACGAACATTTTTGTCTAAAGTATGTAAAATGTGTGTTTTTGACATTGTCTCTTACTGTCTGAAGAACTTAAAAATCACTTTGACCAGCCCGGGATTCGAATCCAAATCTTTATACACAGGAACCGCGCTCACTACCGCTGTGCCGCCGAGGTATTATAGAATGTTGATAATATTTTATGTAAGAGATTACGATTTTAAACAACAATAATTTTATTTTATCAAAGTTACAATTTTTGTTTTAAAAATTCCATAGCCCCAAGCCCTGAGTTGGGTTCGTAATGGGCTATCAATTATGGGTTAGCATCATATACGCTCATAAATGTTCACTATCGGAGATTATCCTCGGGTGTTGGAGACATAATGCCACAATCACAACGCCCCACGGATTACTCCGTAGTACTCTCTACTGTAGGACACAGACAGACACTCCCGTTCATATATTTCTATTTAGGAGTTCAAACTTTTTGTTACATATTACGTGCATGGAAAAGGTATTCAAATCCAAAATAGCCTGTTTACAAAGTGGAGTCAATTCTTAGTTCTTTTAGGTATATTTTTAATATGGCATATGTGTCATCGACGGACATCTACGTCACGTAATTGGCAAAGTTAATCGATGACAATATCTCGGTTAATCGCCCTATTATTTCAATGCAGACCGCACCTCAAAGTGGGTTTCAACCAACTTTGGCTAGGTTATGATGCAAAGGTAAATTAAATAAGTATATGGAAAGCAAATTAATTACAACGATATTACCTACCCATTATGCCGAGATGATAAGGCATGTGACTAGTTATCGCAAAGCTGTATTCAAAATTATGACTTCAAGAAATACATGTAGAATATAACATAATTCTTATCTTTATATAAAACTGTTATAATGTGAGTTTGTTTGTTTGTTACGCTTTTACGCCTTAACTACACAATCTATCATCAAGAAATTTTGCATGTACTTTTTCCGGGGTACAGAAAAGGACATACGTACCTTTCATCAAACAAAAAAGTACTGTTTCCGAGGAATAGAAATGTATTGACATTATTGTATTGACATTGACAAAATCTAGTAGGTTATATTTCATAACAACACTGTTTGTTATTCTAAACAAAATAAATACAACAACGAATCACCTTTGTTTATGAATCAACAGTTTCCTTAGTAAAACAATGGTAGTATTCTTATTTTAAAAATATAACCTCGTTGAAAGTCCAATAGGAAATAAGCACTAAAACAACTTCAGAACTAATTCAAGCACTTCGAGCCCGCATAAAGTAAGAACAAAACTCGAGAGTAATAATATTTTCAGTGGATTACAGTACTGGCAACGAATTTGTGTGTAACAAACTAACAGGGTATTTGCTGCGAGTAGCGAAGTAAACTTAATCAGAGTACGAAGCCCAACGAACTTAAGCCGTGAGCCCGTGATGCACTGTATAATAATGTTTGTAGATTAACTTTTTAAAGAGTGGCTATGGCCACTGCTGCGATGCGATTTTAAAGCCTAATATGATAATATCAGCTCTCTATATACACTAGCAGTAGGACTGCTGAGCACGGACGTCTGCCGAGCGTAAGAAGTGTTAGGCCATTCTCCACCAAGCTGGATCGGTGCGGGTAGGCAGACTTTATGCATCTGGTACTATTCTTAAATATTGATATTAGTCTTAAATAATGTAAACATCAAAATAACATAATATTTTACTACAATACAATGGTATGCACTAGGGCAATATTTTTTACTTTTACTCATAGTGACGTGACAATATGAATTGGATAAAATCGAACTAATTTGAGGTAAAAACAATTTTTCGGGAAATCCTTTTGTAAATTTGTATTTGGTATTAATATTATTACGTTGCAATGTACCTTAAATCCCATTCTGCAAAACCATAATACATTTTCTTTATCAAAAAATGGATTTGAAGATGGACGGGACGTATGGTTTAAATAACCCATAGATTTTAAAGAGTAGTCTTCTTGAAAATCAAAATCTGTTATACCACATTTGTACTAAGTATGGAGTAAGTGTGTGATACTAGGAATGAATCAATGATAATTCCAGTTTCTTTTTACAAGGAAACACGTTATATTTAACTTTGATGTAACTATTCTTTCGATATGTCAAACATAGAAGGACTCCTTTTTTGTTTATCTATTTCTATCATTTTCGTTTCGATTCTAAATCCACGATTACAGTTTGTTTAGAAAGTTAATCGGTAATCAATAAATTCGTAATGTGTCGATTAAAACAGTCTCTTCACTATCGCTCTTCAGCGATCATCTGTAAAATGGGACTTCATATTTGAAACGCACTACAGCGAATGCACTTGACCATGCTTGTATAGTAGGTGCTAGTTCCTTCTAGTGATATTTTGAATTGTGTAACTATATGTGTTAAGCAAATATTTTAAATATATGTACATATGGCAATACTGATAGATTTTGTATTATCAGCTATTTGTTATAAGAGCGCTTTAGTCAGAAGCAGGAAAATATTTTTTTCAGTGGTTACTCAACTTTCAAAAGAATCGTGGAAACTTTAGAGACAAAAAATAAACTTAATTTAGCAACAAATGAAAAGTTTTAATTGAAAAACAAAATTCTCGACGGGAAGGTTTCATTGCCCAGGTTTCTTTAATAAGTGGCGAGGTAATGTCTAATTGAGTGATGTTCTTTATAAAACCTAAGGACCTGGAAGGCATTATTTTTATTCAGTGAGAAATCTAATTATGTTTAATTTTAAACTACAACTCCAACAATTTCTTCGTAAACGATAAGAGGGTGCTAACACCGTTAATGACTTTACAAACAAATTATAATTATCCATTCGCACCCCGCGGTTTTATTTTAAGACCACTGGTATAATGTCGGCGATATCAAAGCTTTGTAAAACTAACTACGGCCATTGAAACCTCAATAGAACTCGCTTTAGTCTAAGAACATTCATTTCGGCTGCAGCAAAAGTCCACAGGGCACCATTGACCAACTGTAAATAGACAAGGCCACGACCCACAAACAACCTGAACAACACCGTTCATAACTCGGCCCGTTTCTTTTCACTTTAAAAAAGAGGTGACTGCGCGTTTTCCTTAAAAAGCCGCCCCATTTCTGCTTACGTTATAAAAAAATAAACAGTACTCTTTAATTCTTCGAGTCTCCTTACCCGTCGTATTGAAACTGGTTCTCAATGTCGCTCTATTTCTATAGAACTTACATGAAGTGTTGTAAACGCACCGTAAAATGTTTAAAGTTAAACATAAACAATGAATAAGCAAGAATGATGTATTACTTTGCTTGCGTTCGTAGTTCGTACCGTCTTTTTATAGCCTCAGGGTAAGTGAAACGAGCCAGCAACTCTCGAAACCACTTAAAAACATGATCTGTTTAAAAATTGCAATAACGTTGCTGAGAAATGATGGATGGTAACTGAACAGTTCATCGCCTATACATCAGAAGAGGAGAGCAATTCCTACATTTTAAATTGGCAAATGGTTTTGGACAATGTGGAACAAGTTTTATGCAATGAAAAGGAGATGTTTAATTTTCGGCTACGAAATGTACTATCAGCCAAAAATTGCAAAAAATATCAGGAATCGGAGAAAAATATTATTTCCTGAATTTAAGTCGAATTACGTTTGCGCTTAGATATAATAGTTTTTATATTATTGCCATTATATTCAAAATGGCGGTGGTATGCATTCATAAATCATATCAAAAACTGTACGAAAGTACTATATAATAATGTAAATAATATATAAATATATATGTATGTCAACAATAAATATGTTTTAGAGTATTGTTTATTCATTTCAACTATCATACACACCTTTTCAACAACCAGTCAACATAAAAAATATATTCATTTATTATTATACTGATTTTTCAGGGTGCACTCCGGAACGAAACATTTTGTTTATGTTTGACATTAACTGTCAATGTCATATTGGCTGATAATAAATATTCCAATGCTGAATTGGTGTTTCTTATTACACTTTCCTGAATTCATACGTTTTCCTTTCATTTTTACAAGAATTATCAATTCTTTGGTGAATATTATTCCAGCAAGAGTTCTTTAACTTCTGACAATTCTAACATTCTAGATGATGTATAAATGTCATCTACCAACTTGTCATAGATAGTCCGCACGACAAACGTCAAACATTTTATATTTTATTTTGCGCAACGAAAATACTAGAAAATAATAAAGAATCGCTTAACTAAATGTATTTAGGTGTACATTTCTCAGGTTTCCCGAGGATGTACAAGTTATAGCCGGAGTCTTATACAAAAGTGAAACATCTCCTTTAATAGTAGATATTTACTTTAATTGAAAGCATACAAAGAAAAGTTAAAGTATTTAAAATAAATATTTAGAAAATAACTGGGCTGCTACGGTGTAAAAGGTTCCGTGCAGGTAGTGTAAACAGTTTCAGTGGTTATTCCACGGCGAAAACTTAGTTTATGTTACACACCGCACGGTAACTCCATTATCTCACCTACAGCCAACGACGGTTGGAATTTTGGAAACGTTTATTCATCAAATAAAGGCAACTTTTACACAGGCTTTTACTCGAATAATTCACTTCAAGAACTTTGCCTACCAACCCCGATAACCTTAGAAAATTACATTTTTTAGGGGACGGAAATCGTGTGTTTTCTCAGCCAATCTAATTTAGCTAAAGTTTTTATTGCGTAACAAAAGAATTTACTCAACACTTTTCGAAGTTGAGTTTGGTTATTACATTCTATTGGCTGAAAACAATAGATACCTACTTGAATTAAAGAAAATATTTGTTCGTAATTTGGTTGTTTATCAAAATAATATTCGATCAATCAATTTATAGGTTGTTTAATGATAAGTTTCCACTCTTCAGCAAACCTGTTTAGTATCTTTTCACTAACTCACACATAGGCTTCATCCAAATTCATTTAAACGAACTTATGTATTACATGAGATGAAAACAGGTCAGGTTATATCTAAGTACAGTACATTTACACGGCAGCAAGAAATGAACTTTACTTAATTAAATACCTTTTACACGACTCGTACACTGGGGTGCCATTATTTAGACGCTTACCTGAAACGAAAACGGAAACATTTAATTTATTCTCAAGTTCAAGAATCAACGTAGTTATCGCGCACAATATTAAAATAAAAAAAGTATTTTGGATTAAATCCTGAAGCTGTTGATAGCGATATCAACGTGCCTTTATACAAACGTTTTATACGTTCGTATCGCTTGACACCAAAGTATTGAATAATTTTGCTTTATCAGCTTATAATTTTGTACAAAGTGTAAATTAACATTTTAGTATGGACAGAAAATAGCAAATAACGATATATGACCAGTAGCGCCACCATGTTAAAGCTTTTATTCCATCTACACATTAAAAAGTAATATAGACTGTTCGTTACAAATTGTACTCGTAGTTTTTTCACAAATTAACATTACACAAAGTATTCACTGAAAGCTGCTGTAATAGTGCTTCAATGCTCTGAGCTCATATATCTACCGACTATAACGCCACACTCCGAATACACACACAACAGGCTTTATCAATTGCGTGCCTGCCATAAATCCAGCTTCTACATCGGAACATTTAGAATGGCTGGTTCATCTGTTGCTCTAATAACTCTTTATAGAATATGCATCGACTGGGCATCAATACCTCCTTAGCAATGAATGCGGTTCAACACAGCTATTAGCAACAATTCTTATATATTGATTTCCATTCACATTCGAATGAGTATCAATAGTAAAGTTCGCCAAACGGTTGCTAACACTTCGAGAAAATTTATTTAGGACATATACTAACGCAGCTCTCTTGCTTTTAAAATATCTAGAAAGGATAGAATATATTAATATTTATGCAAATTTGGGTATTAAAATAATTCGTGGTATAGGGCAGAATATCAATGAAGCGGCAAATTCGGCTGGGAGAGCCTTTTTCGATAGGCAATCGACACAGAATCGATTTGCAATGAGTTTTAGCGAAGCCGCAATTAAATTATCCGGGTTCTTGGCGCCGGATATTACACACAGATGGGCAAGAGACAATCAAATGGCAAATAATTCAAATAAATGGCAGAATATATAAATTCTAGAACACTATTATAAAATAACCGTACTCATCGAGTAAGAATCGCTAAATTCTTACTCAGAACTTATAGATTTTCAAACTATTCACTGATTCGTAAATAGCTTAGTAAAATCGCTTCGCGGCAAAATATTACGTCAAAGTACATCATATTTAAAACGGTAATAAAATTCAGGAATTAATAAAACTTCTGAAGAATTATTCGTTCAAATAATTAGATAACACAAAATATCATCAAAGGCAGAACAACAAGAATATAATAAGACTCCATCAGTGTCGTGAAATAATTACGTTTTGATAATGAATATTGTCATCAGTCCATTCAGGGGGTGGTAATGAAAGGTGAAGAGATGAGTGCAATCCGAGAATGTTCCATAGTCATTAGCATACAGATTGCGCCACACGCCGGAGACGATCGAAATGCTGGTAATGAACCCAATTCAATATACAACTGAGTGATTCTGTTTCAAGTTCTACAGGCGTGCTTTTGAACGAACCGAGATGCAATTTAATTGCTTTTCCGCTACTTTTCTACGACATTCAGATACAATTTTATATTTACATATAAAACGAGAATTATATCCAGTAATACATTTATATGAATATTGTAACTCACCTTCTTTTCCTTAATTGCTACAGTACTATCAGTCTTTCCCGTATCCAATTGGTCAGTTTTCAACAACATCTGGTCGGTCATAGTACTCTCATCTACTAAAATCTGTTTGCTGTTTTCCCTGGAATGGTTAATAATATCGGGTTTCACGGTGCTCATCAGATTACTGGAGTTTTCATTTGTACAGTTCTCTTTTCCTAACTTTTGGTCTTCGTCTGAACGTGATTTATCTTCGGAACTTTTTATTTTGAAACAAGATATCGATTTCTTATCTTCTTTACCATCGCTTCTACTAATTGGATAATTTTTATCAGATTTACGTTCGTCTTTCTTGTGGTTCTTAGAACCGCATTCTGACTTGAGACGTTTTTTCTTTCCATTCCACTTGGAGTTGACATTTTTAGATCGATTGCTATCATCGCTAGTGCCAACGCTGTCGGAGCAGACGGGGTTAACTAGGATTTTCGTTGATTTGGCTTTTCGTTCAATCTTTCTTAGATTCAGTAAGCTGCCAGCGGCGTTTATGAGTATTGGCGATGAATTATGAGAGCGTGAACTGTCTTTTGTGTCATCGCTGGACCGCCGAACAGAGGTGGGTATCAATTTGATGGCTTTCATGGCATCAGCTGTGTTGTGACGTAATTTGTTAGTACCAAGTGGCCCCATAGCAACAGGTGGTCCGCCTTTAAACAATAATGCCGTCTCCGTTGGTTGACACACACAAGCTAACATTTTCAACGGTCATCTATTTGTTACTTAACACTATTATCACTCACATAATTTTGGTGTTTTATAACGTTGCTACGATATGACTCTGCACAAAAAATTATTACGAACATGAGGTATGGCTGGAAATCATATTTGTATAAAATCACCAACAAAAAAGAAATAGGGCGCAATGTTAAAGAATATCATAAAAAGAAAATTGCAAACGTTGACATAGTTAAGTGCGACACTGTACGTGAGGCGGTTACTAATGTACGAATATAACATTATATCGCATAATGCATCACATACAATGTACGATACTCATATTAAACTTCGCGGCTGACGCGAAGACATGCTATTTCTAACTGAATAGCGGTAATCATCGCCATAATTTTGATGGTTCGTATCATTACTTTAAACTGACTTCCTCATTTCACCGCATAATACACGCTTTGAGATTATATTTAGTAAAGAACAAAAACAAGTAGGTACTGAAATATTAGGGATTAAAGTGAACGTAATAAAATAGGCGCTTTAAAAATTGAACCCACATAAAAGAGTATTTGCATCTAAAAATATTCAAAGTCATTTATAGAGTTTACCAAACAAAATAAACCGAATGCGAACCGCTAACATTCTGTCTCCTTGAATCCTTTCCCGGCGGAAGAAAAAGTTCAAAATCCAGTTACCGCTTCATTTCGCATATAGGTACTTACGTCATGAGTGAAAAGTTGACGTTATCGGATTTTCTGTGTGTGCGAGTTCACACGGAGTCTCGAATCGAAAGGTTGGTATTTATGGTGATATACATCTGTTACATATTTCTTAGTTATACAGTTTCTCATTCTTGGAACTTTCATTTAGCCTTCATTGTGATCAAATTTCTTTTGTTTCCTTCATCTAAGAATTTCAATTGCTCTTTTTGAATGGAATGCCTAGAACATACGCAATACTTATTACTTGACTGTAACTATACATTCCTAGGGTGATAGCCTCTATAATATATCAATATTAAAGCACATATTTTAAGTCTCGTGCGTAGAATATTTTTCGCAAGGAACCATCTCGAACCTCCGCGGCTTGCATAATTATATGAATAATCAATCAGGTAAGGGCAATAAAAGTGAATCATTTGAATACCGATTGTTTGCTTTAGGTGTTCAGAACTTGAATAAAAATAATAATTGGACATTGAATCACTTATATTACGATCAATTTCTATACGGCGACGTCGATGGAAAGACAAACGTATTCGTAAAATATAGTCACGGAATAAAAAGTAGGGCAGACATAAAATACTAAATGAAATAACATTAACTCAATATGCTTTATGTTGTCTGTATATTTTCTCATTTTATTTGCACCACCAGTAATCGGGAGATTTATTTTTGGAACAGATATTAAGAATATCGCCAGAGTATATTATTTAATAAAACAAATAAACGTTGCATATTTTTACAAAATGTCAGGGAGATATCACTCAAAATAAAGAAAATGCTACATGATTTTATATATTACCTATAGATTTCACCGAAGAGGAATATTACACCGACCTTTCTTTAGATCTGTTTTAGATCCTACGTATTAGTATATACTTATACTAATTTATTACTTATACCATATACTTATACTTTTCACTAATTTACTACTATGCTTATCCACAGAGATATTTCTGAACTTAGTGCTGCTACTTAGAATTTTTTAACCAGAAAATCCACTAACCGTCGATTGGGCAAACAACCCACGACCACGGCTGTAAGCGTGAACACAAGCTCATGCTGCGGATAGACAAGGTAGTGTTTTTGTGAATTCAAATTAAATTCATACAACAAAATTTATTTTTAGCATTGGCATCAATGTTCACTTGAGCAGTTAAAAGCACATGCATTTCCTCTATTTTTAGCTAAACGAATATATGGAGAAAAGCGTAATACACCAGTCTGGCTAAACTATTTGCACTGCGACTTATAAAACAAAGGTGGAAAAATACTAGATTTAAAACAGTTCTAACGGAAGTGGACGAAGCTATGCAAAATTTTCACGTAGAGAATTCTGTCTACGCCGAAATATCCAGCCATGGTCAAGTGAATGGAATGCTTAATATTGAGTCTACGGGGAGGCATATAGCTTAGGTATTTCAGACTTTATGTCTTATATTCGATCTAAATTAAACCGAAAAAATAAATTGCAAGCCATTGTTTTCTTTCTCAGGCATTTTTCTGGTCTAAAGCTTTACCACAAAATTTGCCTTGGCACCCTTAAACATGCATTCAAAATCTTTTGTGTTTATAATCGATACTTTGGTTGCATAGATGGCGTGATTGTTCATATGGTCACATTGCTACTACGCGGCGCTGAGAGTTGTGTGTTTGGTAACTACAATAGATAAAGTTTGTGTAATTTACAAAATTTATTTACTTTTTGAGTATTATTGCGCAAATTTTGCGCTGCTGCTATTAGTAACAGCAGTATAGTAGCTAAGTATTGCAGTGTCTGTCAGAACGTATTCGTACGAATTTATAACATAAAGTAAGAGACAAATGGCAAAACGTGGGAGTAAACCACATCTGCCTAATATTTCAGAAAGTAGAGAGCGTTATGTTATTTCGACATTCAGTTACTGCGTAGGCTTTAATTTCATATAGAATAAACAAGTTAGTATTTTCATAATTAGGCTGATGTTCGGTATCTAAACTATTTATAAAATAGTGAAAACGCTGTAGCAAAATAAAAATTTATGAATAAACCAACTCTGGTCAACTAATTAAGGGTCCAAAATGTTTTTTGTTCATGTCTGTTTGTTTGAGCTTTACGTCAAAGCTTCTGCACGGATTTTGAAGCGACCACAGTTTAGCAACTCGGGGCACAATTAAAAATCAGCTACTCAGTACTCTATGTTAGGTCCTTTCTAAAAGTATAGTCATCTCATGAAATGTGATAGATGACTAAAGTATTGATAACTTCAACAAAGCATTGATAACCTCGTCCAAAGTCACAGAGACTGAATATAGTCGAGAGTAAGTGCGAGCATTCAAGGCACACGACACTGCCACATCGGAAGTAGGTTCGGAAGCCAACGTGAACCAACTCCCCCTTCTCCCCCCACACGCTTCCCCGTTGCCTTCATCACCTTTCATATAGCGCCAACTAGCTTGGTAAATTTCAAGCATTTTGACATAGTTTGTTGTAAGTACAATATGACTGATATAAAAATAATACATATTATGGAAAATCTCATTCCAAATTTGTAACAAAAAAACCTTCGTAATCAATTCAATTCGCAATTATAACTCAAATAAAGCAAAAAAACTTTTTTAAATCTATTCGTGAAAGCCCTCTGATTCACTTCCAGAAACACTTCACTTTCGAAATAAAAGACCAGGAAAACCCCATTAAAACAGCGTTATTATTCAACCCAACGCTCTAGCGGAAAATTAAGAAGAATTTCCCACACAATGGTTAGTGAAATTGCTTGTAACTTTGCACAAGCGTTTTTTACTGTGACATCAATCACAAAGAGTTAGGGCGAAGCGCAATGGCTGTTAATTGAAAGTTTATACACGCAAACCATCAAAAAATTCTAGTTTATAGAGAGCACATCGTGCCACGCGCACATTTTCATTTTACGCTCTTGTTTCAGTGAGAAAAACAAACGAGATCGCGAAGAGTTGAGTTGCGGCGTAAATTCAATTTGGTAAAAATGACTCATGTTTAAATAGCAGTCGGGGAATTGTGGTATAAACAGCGAAAACGCGGGATTGTCATTTTTGTGACAAAAATAAATCACTGCACAACGCATCTCGTAATATAAGGTAAGACGGGATCGAGGCGGGCGGCAGAACAAAAATTTAATCCTGCCTCGACTTTTCAACGTCACTTTTCACGTTACTTATTAATTCTTATGCTTCTATACTTTTTTTGATGAATGAGAATCCTGTATTAATATTTTCGTTAAAGTGTCGTAAAAAATATTTATATAATAGTAATGAACGTAATTTGCATAAGATAAGATTCCAATTAAGCGGAATGATATAATTTTAATTGAATAAGCAATAAGAATTAATTAAGGAAAAAACTGCTCATCTAAAATAAAAGGTTTTATAATGAAATATGGAGGCTATAATATCCTCATTAAATGATCGTTAACATACAAAATTGGAGATATTTTTGAAGTAGGTATCTTTTATATTTTATAAGATGAGAAGAGCACGTGTGACTGGCATCGAAGACTGTTCATAAAATATGGATGGGTACATCCATCGACCTCCGCGTAATTAAGCGAAATTTAATTATTGCGTCCGCATTGAGTAGCCCCTTTATGGATATACATATATATGTATTTCGGAGTTACTTGTTTTTAATTACTTTCTTTTACATCGTGACTTTGCATCAAGAAAAACCGCCAACTATAATTAGGATTTAGAATTACCGACTAGTCACGAAATTTTAATTCCCTAAGACAAAAACCCAGTAAAACTTTGTCCAACCTGATAAACAAACGCTTGCTCCATTAGACCATTGCATCAGTCTATGAGAGGTTACTTATCAAAATGTTATGTCGTTACTTTGTTACGTCTTACTATAGACATCTGAACAGTTTTAGTTATTTTATGACTTGTAGAAACTATAAGAGTATCCCAGGAACTACCATGAATTTCAGTTCCTCGGTCAACTGTTACTGCTTTTACTGTTCAATTTTAAACTCACATTGTTACTGTATAACACTGCAGTATAAGAACATAAATTCTTCAACCAAAATTGAGTTACATAAGTAATACATCCCCTGAGCTCAGCTTTAGTATGAAACCATATTTTTGGTACAAGTTATTTTTTTATCACACTTTGTTTGAAACAGTGAGTGTAATTGGAATATTTCATAAATTAATCATATTGAAAAACTTTTTGAAGTAATTAAATTCAGTTGGCTACGTCGGGGATTTCTTATAGCGTGGTTTGGTACATATTGGAATTTCCATTGACTATCCACTCAGTGTACCGTTTAGTGGGTTGCCTGAATTAACTATAAAAAATATTTTACACTATTTGGTGGCATATCTGTCAATTTAAGTAACTTACAAACGTGATAAAAGCTCATTGGTGCTTGATAGCTATTGTGTTTTGCTCTTTCATCTCTTGTGTGTGTCTTAAACACAAGTGAAAAATTAATAAATATTAATTAAGGCGTGTTAAAAATTGTGAAGTTGTCGCCCTATTCCAATACTTATGAATCAGTATAACGAAACATTACCTGACAAAATTATCTCGGACATAGGTCAAGTTGAAAAATACTTAAGTTGTGCGCCGACGTTAAAAGGAGTACCTATGTATGTAAGAATTGCATCAAATGGAAAATCATTGTGTACGTATTTCTTTAGAAAATAGACGCGAGTCCGTATAATATGTATGTGTAATAGAAAATTGAATTCATCCATACCCGTTCTTTATACAGAAGTTTTACTTGTAAATTCTCAGTAATACGAAAACCAAAACCGCCTGAGGTGAAAAGTCTTTATGACTATTAGCTACCCTTTCCTACGTGTGTATCTATCCCCCACATATAAAGTACTGACTGTAACCCAATCTCCTATTATAATAACAGGTAATGAAACTGCAATGTTTGAATAAACCCATATATATTATTATGGCGTAGCATACAGTTGTAATTTTTTATTAATCTGTAATATGGTATGATGATAACAATACATTTTTAATTTCTGTGCGCTGTACTGGATGTCGGGTACTTTACAACGGTGGTTTCAAAGCAGCAACTAAAGATATTTTAAAATTGTATCATTCGGAGTTCCGAATGATACAATTTTCATCTATATATGTACCTACATGAAAATGATATAGATGAAAATAGATAGGTATATGTAAAATCAATTAAGTACTGCGACCGTTCTCAATAAATTACGCATCCTCCGTCCTTAAACAATTCTATGGAGCTAAATTAACGATAACTTTACGTCCCTCTAATAGGCACTATAAATAATTCTCTCCTCACATAGTGCGTCGGGCGGGCCATAGATAATCTGACGATTATTAAACCCAAATAATCTAATAGAAAGCGAGCTTAGTTTTAAACAGTCGTAAATCAGTGGCTCATACCTTTAATTGGGTTAATTGAACAATTCAGATGGAATATATCCCGTTAAAGGTAATTTTCCATATATTTAATAACTTTTTCAGAACATGCAAGTTAATCTTGCGTCGAACGAGCCTGTTAAATAATGCACAAAACAGAGCTGAAGCTTCCTTTGATTCATAACAGATTATTAATTTTCCTCAATCTGAATAGGCCAATGGACCGTGATCTATTTCATAAAGATTATCTACAGGAGATTGCGTAATTGAAAATATAAAACTTAGAGACTTCATATTTTGTTTTGACGTCTCGAAAATTCTCGAATTTATGAACGTTCCTTTACGCTCGTTCTAGGAAACGACATGTTTGTTCATTTTTGAGTTATAGTTCTACTTTCGTGAAGAAAGCTGTCGCAACTAGGAACTACATGTAAGATAATAATATTGTGGTAGTAAATGTTGAATGAAATGAAATATTTTAACCACATTTCACAAATTAGGGCGCGTCTATGTGGGTTCGATTTTGGTAAACTTGTGCTTCTTTAAAAAGTTAATAGGTTAGTAAAGCATTAATTATAATTAATGAATTAGGTACAACAATCGCATATGTTACAGTCACAGTTACAGCGAGGTAAAATTAATGTTTGCTACACTGGTAGCTGAAGATTATATTATAATTACTTATTATACGGCTTCAGAAAATTAAATATTAGCTTATTCTTAATCAACCTAATAGCTTGTGACCTTAAAGACTTTAGCCAGGTTTTTAACAAAACAAGAATTTGAGGCAGTATCCACTAAATAAACAACATTACGTAACAGTAATTTAGAGAGGAAGTATCACCATGTCATCCTTAGTGTGGAATTAGCTCAGAACTTACTCCAGTGTTCCGCTCTACCGAACGCCTTATACCAACTTAATGGCTCTCGAAGCGAAACTCCATAATATTTAACTTTAAAACTTTTCACTGCTATATATTTTATATGGAACATTCTGATCCATTTTTAATTAATCTGCACGGTTTTTATTTATTTTGATTCCGTGCTACGCATTATTATCCTCTTAGTAAGGTGCTCTGTGTATTCAGTGGAAAGATCAATATTTTTGGAGAAAAGAATTCAATGTTAAAACTAAATGTAATTAATTATTGCTTTGGGCCAACTAGCGTGCAAAAACATTTAATTAAATAACGCTACTGGACTTTTTTAAAGAGACAACATTCCATGTTACCGCTACGCCAAGAAGAGCAATAAAAGCTTTTTGGATAGTCGGCAAAGCCCAAACAATACTCTTGATGTTACAGTAACTATTCAGCATGAGATGCGCTATGTGCTTTATAGCCATACCAGATTTCGTCCGTGGCTTTGCTCGCGATTTTGCTAATAAATTTATATCCTTCGGCGACAGGGTTTTTTCAATGAAAGTGCCTTTTGTACAGAAAAAAATACTGTGATCAAAATAAAAGTATTTTTTTTGTACCCCTGACAACGTGTCATTTCATGATGTTCGGTCGAGTGGTTAAGGCGTAA
The DNA here is from genome assembly GCA_930367265.1 of Catocala fraxini. Taxonomy (NCBI): domain Eukaryota; kingdom Metazoa; phylum Arthropoda; class Insecta; order Lepidoptera; family Erebidae; genus Catocala; species Catocala fraxini. The sequence continues at coordinate 11,612,550 of OV884035.1, read as the reverse complement.
TAGACAAAAAACAAACTCACATTAGTTATGAATGACATTTAATAAGCATATAATTGTAAATTTCCGTTACCAGCATTGTGTGCAACTTATACTGCGGCACAGTAGGGTGTAAACGGTAGTCATTACTATTATTTACTATTTCAATAACAAGATATAAACAATTTAAAACTAGTAGCAGTACAATCGCTACGAGAATGATTAAATACTATTGCCAATTCATAATTATCTATTGAGAACGTTATTTATGACGTTAATTAGTGTGCGGTCTTGAGGTTTGAGTGCCCGTACATTACCTTCACTGCCGTAATATACGTACATATACACAGATATGAGTGTGTGCGTGGATGTTTATGTGTTTGTGAAGATCGTAGTCCATGCTGGCGTTCGTAATATGCTTTCTACCTGGACGCATCCTTAGGTAGATTCTGCTATAAAGTGTGATATATTTATTTCTTCTTATGTGCTAACGTAAAGGTTATTCAAGAAGATTTCACTTGATAACTTCTGACTTAACTTACTATCTCGACGATTAGTCAGAATATATTAAGGGTATTAAAATTCCAAATCGTTAGTCCACTTATGTTCACATTGTCAGTCTGAATTTCACTCTGTCTGATTTATTAAAATTTACGTTATCTTTCAACTGTTTTTTGGACCCGTGGTACAAGATTGTGTACGATCATGAGGACATTAGTTTGTTACCTGGGGCAGTAGTCACATCTGTTAAGAATTTCGAAGTAGCAGCCCGGGGTCTGTCAATCTGGCGGGCAGACAGCAATAGCCTCGTCTTCAATTATGTATTACATAAACATAGATAACAAAATTTGGATGTAGTACACTTCTGCTTTCCCTGTTAGGGATATACAGATATCTGTAGTACATTATCTATAAATATAGTTTGTATTGTCCGATAATCATTTTGATTATAAAATAATCGTGCCTAAAATCTTTCATTATACGCGCAGAATAATAGTACCTATATTCAGCAATAGATAACGGTAGGTCTGCTTTGATTTTGATTGATTGATTTTGAGGCCATTAGGTGTCATCACTCAACAGTGATATACGGGTGTACATATTCATTAATCCTTCACGTGGTGCTACCGTATATTATTTATCTCGATGCTGGACAGTATTCATTCAATGATAAAATAGAATTCAATTGTTAGTTGCCGTCCGTCAGAATTGATGCTAAAACGCAAAAACTTATTAACACTTTACCCGACTCGTAAATTGAATCTGAGAGTTCTTGGGCGTTTACACTAGCAGTCCAGCGACTACTGTATTTTAAAGGCAACGTATGATGAATATGCTTTGTTATAAGTGCTTTTAGATTACCGTTGTCGTTTACCATGTATGCTTTTTTGCCACATTGATAATTCGAAAAATAACAAAAAATTACTTTCCCTTTATTCCGAGTAAAATATGGTAAAACACAAATATATAGCAGTATCTATATCTGAAACTGCATATTAAAATAAAGCTCATTGGACATGCCACGAGAGCAAAACTTTAAGCTGAACCTAACTAGTTTAAAATAATTTATTCAAAACCACGGCTCCTATTGTAAGTAATATTAAGAATTCAGTTGCACGAGATAATACCGAAGCTAAAGCGGTTACAGTACGAAGAAATTTATAAATTACTTAACGTTGAAGCTCTAGGAGTAGAGTAAACTTTTGCAGAGCTTCTCGCGACGCTTGCGAGCACGACTCCAGCCTAACACATTATAAGTGACAATGACTATACGAACAATGTAATATTCACCCCGATGAAAGACAAAGAGCGTGATTGAAAAAAGACAGAATATAAGCTGCGGATGGAGCGGATTTTTTCCTGTAACCGTAGGCGTAGTATGGATAATTGGATATCGATAGGTACATCAAATGTACATAAAATGGAAAATTGTCCGTTTCTGCATGAAAATGAATGAGAAAGTTTAATATTGTCAAATGTATTTATACATTATTTGATTATAATCTGTCAGTTGATAAAAGTAATATTGTTCTAAATTGTGAATAACTAGCTTCTGCTCGCTCGCGTGGCTCCGATGGAACCGCATACTGAGTTAAAAAGTACTCTTTGTGTTATCCGCGAGATGGTCTATGTGCTTGCCAAGTTGCATCAAAATCTGTTGAACTGATTGATAAGAAACATTCAATCATCTTGACAAACTTTCAAATGTCAAAATAATGCATAACGCAATGATTTAAAACTCTTCGTTCCTGTACATTAGCGAAAAAATTATATTAAATTATACAAAATCTAACTTAAAACCGTCAAGCGCTCAATAATGTATTGGGAATGAATAATAATTGTGCGTCAGCATCGACGTGAATGAAACGTCCGTCAGTTCATAAACGAAGCCATATTATATTTTCACCCCATTCCCTAACAACAAGAACACGCTCTTTTTTAAAAATGTTATCCATTTTGAAGCATATATTAAAGCTTATGTAATAGTATACGTCTGTGCCTGACACACTTTATTTCAGCCTAATCTTCCACAAAATGAATAATCAAGCTAATTAACGCGCCAGAGGGATATATGAAAATTGTCACTATCGCCATAATACGTATAGGTAAGGGGATTTCAAAATGTAAATCGGTAAAGCATGAATGAAACACGAAGCTTAACAATACGCCATTACCATTCAGAATAAATCACTTTACAAAAGTAGAGTGTATGTTTGTACAACTTCACCCTCCGTTTACGACTTCTAAGAGCAAGGGCATTCATTCATCCGTGATATTATAATACACGCATAAGAAAGACCGGCGATAGCTTAGTAAAGACCTTTGGATTGCCTGCGGCATTAGACCCAAGACGGGCCTGTGGTTTTTGAAAAGTTAGTTGTTTATTAAATAGTTAATTACCATACTCTTTAACCAAAGAAAACATTATGAGGCAACCTTGCACGTATGCATGTTGTAAAAGATTTAAGATTGTTTCTCTTTGTAGATAATTTACTTAATCGTAAGAAAGTAATTCCTTACGTTTACATGTATGAACATTATTTAATTTGTTTTACGAATTTTATCGTCTTGGCTACGCTGAATAGTTATCGTTTTTCCGGAAAGACCTTTATAAACGATGTGAATATTGCGCAATTATTTACTTGCCTTTTTATTCTCAATTTCGGGATAGCACACAGGCAAAGCTACGGGTGGTAGATAGCTGAATGTAAAGCTATCTTGTAATCGTGAAACGTGTTTCGGCAGTTTTGTGGGTTACGTAATTATAACATGTGCCACGTTTCTAAGCTTGTAGTTTACAATTGAGTAACCAAATTGTTTATAATCTATACTAATATTATAAAGCTGAAGAGTTTGTTTGTTTGGTTAAACGCGCTAATCTCAGAAACTACTGGTTCAAATTGAAAAATTATTTTAGTGCTGGATAGCCCATTTATCGATAATAATAATAATAATAATAATAATAATAATAATAATAATAATTTTTATTGCCCAGAAAAGTACATAGTTTAAAAAAAACAGCAAAGTTAGCACAATATTAGGTGAAAACAATATATTATATTATATTATATATATTATTTATCGAGGAAGGTTACAGGCTATATAACATCATGCTAAGAGCGGAGCATCAACGAAATTTTTGAAAAAACAGGGTAATTTCTTTTATGTGAATCAGACAAAGTTTTGCGAATCAGCTAGTCATATAGATATGTACACATGTACAAAAGATCCCAATGGACAAAATGTTGACGGTAGTTTACCCAACATCTTACACTCGGTTTAGCTTGGTAGCGTTTTGTTTATCGCTAAGATCTCGTGCACAAAGCATATATGTTTTATCTTGGGATAGCCTAAAAGTATCTTATGTACTTCGGAAATGACTATATAGACAGTAGCAAAAAGATGCGCAGAGATAAATAAAAATCGTGAGCGGCAAGTTCTTAATCATTTGGCCGGTGTTATACACAGATTATTCTACCTGTTGGATGTGGTAGGATCATTAAGTTAATGCCCTCTTTTACTTGGCTTACGCCCCGCTCCAAAGTGTTTAGATGTTTACACGACGCATTTTTGTTCCTTGCTTTTCCTCTTTCATTCAAGAGATTTATTATCTTGTCAGAAGAACAAGTGAAAGGATTTGGACAAAATGTAGTATTATTATTTCGTGGAACTGCCTATTACGTGGATCCTTTGGGCAAATTGGCACGTACTGTTTTGTAATACTCGGGGGGAATTGGAAGTTGGAGCTCGATTCATACGATGCGAACATTTCTATTCGTATGTCGCTTAATGAATGTATACATAAGGAATCAGAACAAACCAAATCGACTATACCGATCAGATTCAATTCGAGAGTGAACAAATAAAATGGCAACTTACTTATTTAAAAATTATACTAATGAGAAAAGTTAAATGAAAACCCGTCCGAGGAGATAATATTGAAGTAGTTAGCGGTATTCAAGTTTCTACATTTTTAATTTAAACACCTCTTTCTACTCGCGTTTGATTAAAAGTTTTCAAAGTAAATACACATAAACTACAATTTTGAAATCGTCCTACAGAAGTGAGAGAAATAAAGTTTCAAACATAAAGTGACAGAAAACTTTCTGAGCGAACACTCCAATAAAAAAGATGTAGCTTATGATCACGCGATTTAAGTACTACTTATGATGCTGCCAACTATAGGCTACTGGTTATAGTAAAACTTCGAGTTAAAACGAATATTGTTCGTACAAAGTACCTTGCTTTAGCTATAGAGAATTATCGACAGCTACTCGTACTATGTGTATCTGAACATGAAAAAGACTTGAACTACTCGTTAAGGGAAACCGGCACTTGATAATTCAATTACGTAAGTGCCGCCAATTACGCTTTAGGCAGCTAGAACAAGAAGGTACTATATAAATATATTTATACTTAATAGAATATTGAAGGAGGAAACAACTAAAAATATAGTCCTGGTTGGATAATAAAAATAACCCTAAACCTTTAAATTATTCAATGAAACGATTGTCAGTAAAGTCTACTTAAAGAACAAACAAACTGCTATTACATTCTGACGACAGTATTTATTTTGTTTTTATTTTATTTTATTTTATTGTAAGGTTACTGTTACTTTTTACTGTTCACCAACAGAATATGAATGCCTCGTTATGTTAAATTTTCATACGACACTGAAATCATTTAGGGGGTAACTTTGCTACATAGACTATTCAAATGTCGCAATCAGACGATGTTACGACAGTATGGAATATGTATTTAATATTATAAGTTTCAAATTGTTGATGGTCATGATATCTGCCTTCTACAATATGATAATATTAGCCCTGTATATTGATTGAAGAAGACTGCTTAAGCTAAACGAGGATCAGCAATGAAGTATCGATACAGTCGCTCAAACTAGCGACTTTTATACCACAATCAGTCGCAGATAGACGCGAAAACGTGATATGAAAACATGATACAGGAACGATGCAGTTTCTATAACGCTGACGATTCATGCAGTATAATCCTATTCTATGCTATATTTTAATAATCACTCAAATGTTATATTTGAAATCCGCAAACCAAATAGCATACCCAAAAACCTAGTACTAAGCAAAGAAAAAGCGTGTCAACGCAAATATGAGTCTGTAGCGAATTCATTCAACCCTTTATGTAAATCCAATAGATCTGCTGTATGTCTCCCAGCAGGGGTACGTCACAGATACACTACGTAAAAGGAAACTTCCCATATCTGTATGGAAACCGTCGCAACTGTCAACAGTAAGGAATAATGCTACAGAACTTGATGTTTATTTATTTTGTGGACTGATGTGACGTGTACATAAAGAGTTTAGTGATTTGCATGCGCAGATGTTGACTTTCAATGAAGGTTACTATAACTGTTACCTATATCAAAATATAGAATCTTTATTACAGTTACGTACTGCTTAAAAGGCAGGAATAAAGCATGCGGCAAAAATGTGCTGTTATATCTAAAGGTAGAAAATAACAAGTAAAATTAAGTTTCTTGCAAACAAAATTTTATTTAATGTAATATTTTGTCGTAGTATGTACAAATATTACATAAAAATACATTTATCGACAACATTTTTATGGAAAATTGTTATTAATAAATATTTGTATGGTCTATTGTTTATTATAAGGAACACAAATTTGATGACGTATCAAGCGGTTGCAAAGGAGTTGCCGTCCAAGCACGCTTAGGCAATGGGATGAGCTTTCCAACGTCGTGTTGGTGCGAATTTACAATATACGCATAAAAGGACATAATATTGTTTCTAAGGAGACAGAAATGTACGAGTATCCGCTGGTGTAACGAGTGTCTGACTTCAGAACTGATTACGGTCTGGTGGTCCATACAATTGTTTGGCAGCTTTTTATCAAAATAGTGTGGTTATTGAACTGTTACTCTTGAACAATAAATGATTTTAGGAGACAACAACACATGCAACGTTTTTTGCTAGGGACGTAAGTTATTAATAATATTCGCGTCGAGTGACCGATGGCGCCGAGCGCAGGCGGAGGCCTACAAATGTAAAATATTTGCATTGTCTGTGTAGTTGTCATATATATAATGCTGGCTTCTGCATATCGGAAATAAAAAAATATCACATTACGTTTTAAGCCAGGACATGGTTTATTTGTCAACTTTTATTGAAATTTAACGATTTATGTAAAATTTAGTAACAAACATGTTTATAATCTTTGACATTTATATTAGGAGCACAACAACTCTCTAGTTTTAAAACGGCGTGTTTCATGCTCTTTGGTGTGTAAAGAAACTATAATAATAAGTTGTCAGTGGCTTTTCAATATTTTTTAGTTTAAATGAATCAAGTTACGAAAATAATATAGTTCAATAGTTTTAAACAATAATGCAGTCCATACATTAACGCATAAAGTTACGTTCCGTAATTAAACGTCGTGCTTAAATGTTAATTAACTAGCCAATTTTAGTCGCTCTTCCGTAAATGAATGATCAAATTTTTAGATACTTTCATTATCACGTCATCATAATAATATTCCGATATTTATTTTAATGATAAAGCTATATCAGGCTTTTAAATATATTTGCCTGATTTTAATGAGATAATTACGCTTTTGGATTCTATGAAACAGGCAGCTATTAATTTTGTAAAATAAACTTACAATGGCTTTGATAAAATAAACATCAACAGAATGCCAATCAAGTTACAAACTGTAGTAACTGTATAATATTACGTATTTAATATAGCAGCATAAATACAATAACAATATTACTCCTTGTTATATGCTATCACGCCGCTGGGCACGAGTTGCCTCACAGAATACGAATGTCCACCACATTAACTGATAAGATACATTCTGTGTTTCTAGTTTATACTTTGGTACACTCTAACGTCAAGAAACCATAAATAAGAAAATATGTATCTTTAAAGAATATTTCTATAAATATGTCCCTCGGCAAAGGCACACTGTTAAAGGCAGGCAGTTTAAAAAGTACTACTCTAGATCTCTACAATACATCCCTCGGTACCTTACCTTTATGTATTTAGCCTAGAAGCTATGAAAACGGGAACGACCGGTACTAAAAGCTTGAAAGCTCTTATATAATCAAAAGATAATGACGACTTTAAAGCACCTTAAGTGACTATTTAACACATAATGTAATTCCGAGAAAGATAGAGGTCGTCGTAGACGGATTTAAGAAAAAACGGTGATAAGTGGATGTAATAAATCGGTGACAACAAAATATTAGTTTTTGCGGGACGCATACACTGCATATGGCAAGGGTATTGTGTGGAAAGACTTCGATAAAAAAATGTCTGATGTTTTTATGTGCTGGGAAGCGTCACTTGTATGGGTGTCTCAAACCTGCATGATTTGTATCTAACTACACATATTATATTATTATACAAGTTGCTGGTTATAAATGCTATTTGTGTATTGTTTTGTTGTATTTATTTGTGCTTTAACGTACTGATTTGACATACAATATCTTAACTATGACATTTACAAAGATAAACAGGTAGGTATATACCGTTCGCTGTTAACGTCATGTAAGTTAAAAATTTTGTGTTCTTATGACAATAAAGATTCTTTAAACTGAAGAATAAATTTTTTAAGAATCGTTTAATATTAAATTTTAAATCTAATATCCAAGCTTATAGGATTCCTCAATACAAAATTTGTAATTTCAAAGTTTGTATTTGATACTCTTTTAAGGGGACGACGTAACCCCGTCTTTAGGCTTTCTTTCAGCTTCATATTAAGATGAGCTTACTTGTAGTTACTACACTATTTTACTGTCAGAAGAACGCCAAGAAACGATATAGACGAAACATTCCTAGTTTGTTATGTAATATACCGAAACTAGCATCGCTCCCCTACACGCACTGCTGTGTACAGGCACTGCTGTCACGCGAGCCCTGTCTATATGACCCAATAAAATTTTATTGATCTTAGGTCTCACAAACCCAAAACTAAAGTCGTTTAACCGATATTGTGGGTGAATATCACCGAGGAACTTTGCAAAAACTTTGTAACCAAGAAAAGAATCATCTTGTTTCTATCCAAAGCACTTTTGTATAAATACATGTGGCTTGCTAAAAAGCTAAAACAAAACAAACGAATCCTAATAATAAATACCCATGATATTGCATAACTTAGGGCATTGTAAGTTTGCATATATTAGTCATACTTTACGAGTGGTGACTGCACACCAATGGCGTGTTAGTTCCCACATGAGATATAAATGTGTGAGAGACAGATAGTTGTTCCGAGTCTGGGTATTTGAATATTTGTAAAGTCCATTGCGACACAAGAATTACCCCTAATGCACGACAAGTACATTAGACAGACTGATATTGAAAAAGCATATTTTATTTTACTATAAAATAAAAATATAGCAAACGTATACAAACATAACAGGCATTTTCTAAAACCGATTAGCACTAAAGAAACTAGAGCCAAAAATACTACAAAATAGTTATATTCTAAATTTAATAACGTCTTTGTTCATGTGTCTTTGTACATGAACCTAAGAGAATCACCATCTAGGTAATAATATAATACACCAATACTTATCCTCTATTTGCTCTCACAGATAAAACGGTCAATTCTATTTCAGGCACTAAACGCTTATCTTATTTCAACAATGACGACGGATATTTTCATACTGGGATCAATATGGTATACTCGATTCTGTAATAGATTTAGATCCATGTCTATATCTGTATCTTCATACCGATTTAGCTTGAGAATATGAAATTAGAAAATAAAAATTGTTTTAGTGTCCTACATTTCAAATTTTCGTATGTTTGAAGTGCAAGCCGCGAGTATTATACATATTAATTATAGCTATTATACAATTTTTTTTTAAACCATCCTTTAATTTAGTAAATTAAATCATTTCCAGTAGTTAAAAACCTTTTGTGTCTGCAGACTTTACGTATGTACGTATGTAAAGTCTGCAGTAAATACGTACAAGTAAACAACGTTCACTTAGACTCAAGATAACTATATGGCATCACAACATTTTTGTAAAATGTTTATAGCATTAGATAGTAGTATTGTGCAAACGGAAAATGGCTTTAAAGATACATAAACACACGGGTATATGTCAAAGAGTTTAGGCAAAGGTATATTACGCCCACATGCCGAGAACCATGTTAAGATACCATCCGCGGGCGAATGTCTTGACGTCCGTATTGTTTTTGTATTTCTCTAAAAATACAAAATTGTATCAAAAATAAACATGTCTTAATATGTCTATTATAACCTCTTTAAGTTTAATAAAATGTTTCCCATATATTTTGCCTCTTGTATTTAGGTCTCCTATATAATAAGGGCATGCCTATCATAGAGTTTCTCAAATTGTCAGAACGCGGCCAGAAAGGAGTCCAATGGTACGTTTTTTGTGCTTGCTGTCTATATTACTGCTGTTTGCTTAATGGTAAACAGTAGTGTATTACACGAGCAGTGCCGTTCACACCACGTCTTCACGTGAAGTAGTGCCGAGGTACTTTGATGCCTCAGGATGTGGTTTTCACAACACGCTTGAAGGACCCAGGATCGAAGCAAAAAAGATGAAATGGAAGGAAAGTATGTCCCTTGTGATGACAGTTCAGCAATTTTTTTGTAACTTTGGCTTTGGTCGTACTCCTGAAGTCGTAGAGACCCATGGCGCTTGCGACTCCAGGATTATGGAATGAAAGGGAGCTAGCAGGAAGGAGCACCGTCACGTTGCTAACCTAAATAGTATAAATGACGATATAAGAATATCTAATAGTAGTAGCTAATTCTGATCAAAAATTAAGTTCGTAAGCGAAACGAAGATCCAGTAAAACATATATTGCCAATATCCTTTCCTGGGAAATTATTGTAACGCAGTAAAATTGTTGATGACTAATTAAAAAGCAAATACCTTTGCGCCTGTTTCTCGTTAAATAAACACCTTAACAAAATTTATAGCGTAACAATAATTTTAAGCGACATTGAATTTTGAATTCTGTTTAAACGACATAAGTAGTTAAATAACTGTTAACAGTGCCAGTATTTAATTGTGTAGAAAGTCATTACTCAGTCGGGGTAATATTAGTGTGCCAGCTAGACATTTTATAGTCGACATTGAACCTAATGACGTTAAGGATAAGTTTGTTTGTCAAAGTACAGCGTCACATGCGCACAGAGGTAACACCCACACTTCGTTAACTATATTTAAATCCACGTAAGGTCAACAATTTTAGATTTCTACCAAGCTCAGAAACAAAATATGTACTGACAACTTCTTGGCAGGATAAAGCCACTCGTCTCGAGGATCGAACTGGTGATCAAACCAAGTACATCACGATTTACAAATGCGGAAACGTTCACGCTCAAGCTATAATAATTATATTAGTTACGCAAACTTTCATTTAAACAAGCTTGAGCAGGAGCACTTACACATGATTACTGTCTCTCGGCTAGTAAAACCGATATTTATATATCCACACATAATTATAATATATAACAATAGGTTAAGAGTGAACATTTTAAATCGCATAATTTTTGCAAATGTTATAACTATCTAGTTATAACTATATGTATGGTCAGCTTTATAAGTAATTGGAATAATATTTATACCAACTTTAAAAAAATTCGTATGACAATTTTCTTTCTAGATAAACACTTTTCCATCAACAAACCAACTAGGAAAACTAAAATATACCGAAATAAAAGCCGGCGGCACACTCTAATTTTACCTAAAACACTCATATATTCATAAAATAAATGTTCTACAAGCACATTTATCTCCTCCACTTCTCCTTAAACAGAAATAGGTAATACGCTTGTATGAATATCTCATCTTGATAGACTAAACCTCGACTATTTAGATAAACAAACGTATGAACTGGCTCTCAAGGGAACTACGTGTTCTAAGTTCGAAAAAAACGCGTGGGAATATCAAGAATCTTTCTGTCTCCTTGTATTTTTATGGTATACTTGCGGTTATTGAAGCTTGTAACGTATCGATTTTCAATATTTTGATAAGCAACCTGTCTGAATACTGGAGGCAAGGTGACACGGCTGAGAATACAACGTGTATTTCTTATATTGAACGTGCCTACGTAACCGTCGTGGATGGGTAGTTTTATACTGTCATAATATTTATTAGACAGCGTATTACAGACAGGAGCGTATGGTGACAGGAACTCATGAATATGATAACCGCTGACAAAAATTATGCTTGTTAATAATTAAAAATTGTTCAGTTATTTCTTTATATGGACTTGAAACTTCGTCAACTATTAAAATCTTTAATAAGTACTTAAGTCAAACGTCTTTAAAGTCCGAGTAAAATTGTAAATAAGAAATCAATTGTAGTAATTATAATATATGTGAAAATTGTTTTCTTCTATTTTCTTACTACCACTGTTTTACCGAGGCTATGGTATGTAATAGGCATTCAAAATATTTTTAATAGTTTTACTTTTTATAAAGATATTGGCGGTGTAGTAACTAAATATTTCAAATTGCAACGATTGATAATAAAAACAAGCGACACTGAGAGGATCTCGCCATTAGTGTAGTAAGAACTAAACTAATGGCAACTATATTCCAAATAATATATTCTAATGATACTATGTAATGTTTATATAATACTAACACTTTTGTATTTTGTTTGATTTGCGTATTTCGAGGGAACTTATAAAATATTTAATTAGGTTAGGTTCCGTAGGAGGCCAGGCCTTATATAACATTAAAATTGCAGACCCTATTTGGAATATGATTGTTCAGCGCTAAAACACTCACCCGATTGAATGTTAGCGCGTAAAACTAGCCCATATTTTTATTCCTGCCAGTTCTAGTTCCTAAAATTTCCTTTTTAAAAGTCGTTATTTCAGAACTTTACGTGTTTGAAATTGCTTTCAAATATATTGTATAAAATGAACATTTCATTCACCTGGAGGGTCCAATAACTCTATTTATTTGGTTAATAATATATGGGCTACTTATTGTGCCGTAAAATATTAACTTACAAACGATCTTTACTAATCATTATTTTAGATCTCGATATTTGCAACTATACAACTTAAATATATATTCTACCACATACACACAACACCATCTAGCCCAAACTAAGCAGAGCTTGTACTATGGGTACTAGACAATGGATAAACATACATATATACTTTTTATTTTTGTAAATACTTACATATTATACATAGAAACACCCAGACCAAGACAAATTAGACTTAATTAAAGACTTACTTATAATTATTTCCTAACAATCTTGCAATTATACAAGGATTAATGCTTTATTTTTATGGTCGATTTAAGACGTAGTAAACAAAAAGAGAAGACAAATGGAAAACACTCGAGGAGACATTTTTCTTTAAGATAAAGAAAAATGTCCTCTTGAGAGCGAAAATCTTATGGCACAATTAATGATGATGAGCTAGATGATAGACCACACACATAATCATGAATGATAACAAATGTTTGCCAATCAAATCTCTTTATTAAGTAATTTTATTTATTAAAATATAAATTAGCTTTTAAAGTGAGCTATAGTAAACTGAAAATTTAAAAAGCCCGATACAGAAAAAGCGTATATAAATAAGACTTAGAGATTCAAAGATATCCGCCATTGCATTTCTATCAAGGTGTGGGCCACAAAATCATTCTGACTTCTGATTGGAGTAATAAATTAATGTTTATACATTACGTAATACACACTATATTTTTGTATTGACAATTCAATCGGCATTTTCCAAGCAAATGAAAAGCCAGGTCAGTGATACGTTTCAGTAAAGTAAATACTGTCCTAAATAAATAAGTAGCGTACATTAAATGTACCAGGAGCTGTTTGAAAACGTTTTCTAGAGTGTCCTTTACCAAAACTACTTGTTTACATTTACTCACAGATCTTTATTATCATACTGGAGTGAGTTTTATGATAATCTTTTTGACATATGGGACGTGGCGACACTTCCTTATATCCTTCTACTCATCCATATATAGCCCACTGTATTTTGGTTTGACTAAATAGAAGTTGAGCCATCTGCCATCTCAAGGCAACAGTGTCTCATTTCGAGCCGTTGCTGAGAATTTCTTTTAGTATATCTACATTATATCTTGCCTATCCGAAAACTAACTTGAGAACTTCACAAGTAGTCCTGCTAAGCCTACTTGACCACAGAGGTAAGCATACTTTTTAAAATCAAGCCATCACTTGAAATATGTCGATGTGTCATAATTCACTACAATTAAGTTTAATTTGTCTTCTGTTCATTACGTAAAATTTGTGAATAATTGTAAAACATTGAATGTAGATAGGAAAAAGCTTGTATCCAATCGCTATTATACCAACGCGATTGAAATACAAAAGTATGTTGTGGCAACGATAAAAGTAATCGCAAACCAAATTCAACCTACTTCTAGCGCAACCAAAGCTACCACTTCTTACGTCATTATATGACAAACGAATGAACTGAAATCCGTATGGTAAATTATTAAGCTTACCAAACATTTAAACTCGGAATATATACCAACGGAAAACAGAAGGACTGCGGCCAAAATCCGGCAACATTCCAACACTCTTTTCGCCTTTTTTGTACATTTTTGCTATTGTGAAATACATGTAAAAACAGTAAAATAGTAGAAGGATCGTATTTTCGTAAAAATAATAGGTGATACTAATATTACAAAGAGAAAGTATTTGTATTTTTGCTTATTTTAACTATTGGATCGATTTACTAAAATTCTCCCACCATTAGAAAACTATTTTATCCAGAAGTAATATAGGTTGTACACACATCGATACAGAAACCTAGAGTGTTTGGACTTTGAACTATTAGAAGATGAACGCTGCGAATCGTGTGAGGGAGTGCGTTATATTTTTGTTACGCTCTATCCTTACCATTGCATCGACACCACTATGCACTGTCCCTTTCCGACAATTCTCTATTTTGTATGTAGCGTAGTTATGCGTATATAGGGTGCCTAATTTGATGTGTAGCCGTGTGTACAGCTATCGCTATCAGCCACAGGAGCGAAGCAATAATCGCAAGCGTAGGTGAAACGGCGGCGGATAGTTAATATTAATATCTTCTTATACTGCCTTGAACTTAGGCGTTTAACAATTACGTCCGATCAATTTAATGACAATAAAGGAGAAGAATACACTATGGTATTGACCATGATGGATACTGCTGGTCATAATTATATAAAAATTCAAAAAGAAAACATAAAGTCAAGTATTGGCAATTGTAACCGATGATAATGATGACACATGTCATCATTATCATCGGTTACATGTGAAGATGTAGGACATGTTGAAGAGCGCGCTATTGCCAAAAATCTGGTGACGGTATAACCAAGCTGACTTGCCCTAAGTAGTATCATTCTCCTACAGATCATTGGAGTAAGAGCAGTAACCTGTTACATGGTTTCGCTGGTCAATAAGAGTTACGTAATGTGAGCCTTCAGAAATCCCATACATTTCTCATTAATCTAACTTTATGTTCTTTATTTAAAGCTGGTAACGCACAAGTACGATCAAGCCATCATATGCCAGCATGGTAGAGAAAAATAATTATTATTTGAGATTTCTGTCCTTGAAAGTAGGTAAATATGAAGTATGACGTCGCTTTAAATGTTAGACGTGGCACGTGCCCAGTTCCAAGTACGTACAAGTTTATAATTAGAGAATTGAATTGCAGCAAACACTGGTCCGCTCAAAGCAAAATTTTGATTGCCAATGTCAATAGCAATATCCACATCATGCTCGCAAACAACTTAATATACAAGTAGAGTAAACTTGTACTAATTGCTGCAGTATGTAATTAATTTGTCCATCTCATATAACATTCAGTCATCAGTGTTGATTACTCGTATGTGTCCTAGTTTTGTGTACCTAATATCTTTAAAACGTAGTTGTAGGCTAGTAATAAAACCGTATTTTAGGGTAGAACATTATTCTACAATTAACAGAGTGTAGCGATACTCAGTGCTAATGTTTTAAGCATATATTTTATTTACATATATTGCGCGCACTATGAATAATTTCTATGTGGCGTAGCATTTGACAAACATTAAAATAACGTACATAAACAATAGCCAAATTCGAGACAACTAGTTATGGATCATATATATTTTATCCGGTGTGGAGATCAAACCGCAACACTCGGCTTCCTGTCAGTAGTAAACTACCATTATCTGACCATGGTATTGAAACAAAATTATCATTCAACAATGATTCAAAAGCAATGAGTCTATAAGGTCCAGTCTAGTCGTCCATTCCATTTCGGAGTCCACAAATACTGAGCTATTAAACAACTTTAAAGAAAGAAAAATGGCTTTTGCCATAGGGCTATGGATAACTTAGTCGCCTAAGCCACGGCACGAAGTATTATTTAAAGTTGTTTGAACACTAACCGTGAACGAGGACCATTTTATGAGAACCATCTAACTAGTGACAGTCAAATAAATAGATCTTGCAAGTAGATGCAAGATCTATTTATTTGACTATCAGTCGTGCTCCTCGTAATATTTTCGTTCATCAAAATTGAGTTGTTTTCGAGTAAATCTACTTCTGCGCTATGATTGTGCATGATAGATAACTTGAGTTTTCTGGCATTAATCATGAACTACGAAAAAATAATACTAAAGCATCTGGCATATTTTTCTAATGGACTTGGTTGTTATATTTTGGTACAGATATTTTACGATTCACACTCAACACACTCAACGCATATTATGTGTTAGAAGCGGAATATTGCAAGTTGGAACCGCATCCCAAGGCGCGAGTGTTCCTCATCAGAAAATCTCGGTATTGGCAACCTTAGTTTAATGCAAATATTTTATTACAATGGACGTTTGACAAGTAACACCATATTCAATTTTATGGTTCACAGGCATTTTTATAAATAACTAGCCTTTGCCCGCGGCCTCGTTTGGGAACAGTACTTTTTAGTTACAGTATCTAGATGAACGGTACCCTATATCTTTAACTGTACCCCTGACTACGTGTATACTTTGTGTATATTGGTACTGTAGGAGTGTAACGAAATTTCATGATGATTGGACAAGAAGTTTAGGCGTGAAAGCGTACAAATTCACATTCGTATTTATAATATTAGTTAGGATTTTTGGTGGGTGTAGACAGCTTAAGACTGATATATTGTTTTCTAACTCTTATTTAAATGCAATGAATAACTCGCCTAATGCTCCGGTACTCTATATTTGTGGGCTAAGTGCTAAACCAGAAACTCGAAACTGTGATCGGTGCTATAAATTGCAATCACGAGCCTCGGTCACAATAAGATACGGAGGAACATTAATAAACCATGTTTACTAATTAAGTTTAGCATGGACTATTTATCAGCGACGCCATTACGGATTATGGTAGTTTAACTTATAACCTGAGGCGCTTCGGCCTTATTTAGTTTATGGCTTTTGTATTATGCACTGTAACACGATGCTGTTAGAATAGATTTCAATGTAAGTTAATTTAACTTAGATTGACTAAGCTCGTACATGGCATTTTGTCAATATTGCAAATTATTTATAAATTATATGAAAGGGTGTGATAGTGATTATTGGTATAGATTCGGAACGCGTAACATTTCATTTCACGTAATCTACTAAACTGAATATTACTGCGTTATACTATAATTTGATAGCGAATAAATATCGAAAATTTGCCTTATACTGCTTTAAGAGGACCAAGTTTTTGCTTTTATTTGCAGTCATTATGAGGTGTTGCGTTCATTTCCTGGTTAGGACAAAATGCTATTGGGTTTTGTGTTGGGAGTGGAGTTGTAACAGCACAGAATCTGTGAATGTGCCCGATAAACGGCTATTATAGGCTCAGTCCCTATTTTATGACACTTAAAATGTATCCAGTAAAATATGAGTGGGATGTCTCTGTTTACCTCTTTTGGAAAAATGTAGGCGTAAGTGTATGTAAATAAATGTATTATAAACCAAATTGTTCAACTTTAAACAAATGCAGTGCAGGTGCGATAAATATTTTATAATACGCATATGTAGTCATAGCAGGTGCCTTAACCCGAGTCCCAGGTGTGACTTCCCAGGCTCGCGGTCGTCCTAATCAACGCTAGTTTGACACAACAAAGGACAAAAGTCGCCCAAACTATACTAAAGTCGACAATCCCGGAAAAAGTTTCAAGTATTAAAAGGCCATTTGTCCTCTTTGCAAATATATTTTGGTTATGTAACTAGCGATTTGTGGGTGTTAAAAACTGCTTACGGTTTTTTATATGTATAACATATACACATACTTTTACGGCTTTATCCCCTCGAGGTAAGCAGTCGTGTATTGCATTTACATTTTGCCAGCTATGCTTTTAAGTTAGCCTATTGACTGCTACTGGGAACAGTTCCAGACTCCGGCTGCTATTGACAGTAACATTTAAATACTCTTTCCCGACCCGGGATCCGAACGAGGGATCTAATGCACAGCAGTCATACCTATATACTACCGCTTTACCATCGGGACAGGCGCCTTCTTTTTATTATTTTGTTATTTAGCTTGATTTGACATTACATAATATTAACAATATATATAATATATTACAACAAACGCATGTACAGGGTGATTTTGAAATCGTGTAATTCCTTTTAACCACGCATTCTATTGGTGGTATAGAATAATCCTGACCATATATTTTTTTATTTGAATTATTTTTTTGGAAAAATAAATGCACTGTTTTTTTTCAAATTTAATCAAATATTGTCAGGGTTATTCTATACCACCAGCAGAATGCGTGGTTAAAAGGAATTACACGATTTTAAAAACATTCTGTATAACCAGGCAAGAGGACTAGATTAAAAACAAAAATACATGCACAAAAAATAAAAATAGGTGCTCAAATACTGAAACTTCTCTAAGGTCTCAAGATAAAAAAAAAACATCTGTTTAACTTCCCACGCAAATCATTGAGTAGACGTTCCTCTAGATAATCGTACCGTAGCCGCATAGTAAGCGAAGCAGGTATACAGAATACTTTAGAGTATTATTGCAATATACAGGACTCGATATTACTCAGAAGCTTCCTGAGCGGTATTGTTTGCGGCTTTATTCAGTCCCGAAGGAATACAATGATAGATACTGGCTTGCTTCCTACGTAGCTATACAACGTCAATTTAAAAATATAAAAGACACCGGTAGAAGAAAATAATTGATGTATAAGCTATTGTATTAACTTTAAAGGGTATATTATCTTAGCACTCAGAAATGCGATATAGAGCCTCGTAACAGTCGTAACTAACCACAGAGATAACCTGTGGTTTTGGTTATAAGATTATCTATATAGGTACAAGTAAATGTAAGTAAGTATGTCGTCTAAGGCTTCGTGAGATATAAACGACTATTGTGCGATGATATTGTATGGAACCTTAATTAATTTTGGTGTTTGATTAGATGCGTTTGCCTATCTCAATGTATTTGAAGGATCGTGTTTATTACATCGAAAAATGTGACAGATCATTTCCATAGTCATTTTGATATAATTTTACAAAACAGTTAGTATGTATCGCCTTATATTTATTTTAATATAAGCCATTTAAAAAACTCGTAAAGTTCGGCTAGTCGATAAAATTTCAAGTAGTAACATATGGCTACAACATGAATAAGCTTATTGACCTGACGTAACTTTATAAAAACTTTAGTTCAAGTGTCTCCACTTAAGCCGTAAAATATATTAACAATGTACTCAAAAATAAAACTTAAGTTGTACAATATACTTACAAGTTTCAGCGATTAACATTTTAAAAGTAGAAAGGAAAAATAAATAAATTGAACTCTTTCCGCCCAGTGAACCTACACAAATCTAATTTAAAGGATTTATTATCGAAAATCTTTTATCAATAGATAACTTCTTCAAAGTAAAATTAATAAGAAAACGAGGCCAAACGATTGCCCGATGTGAACAAAAACGATTAAGATTTCCAGCCTTTTCTAAACTCACGCATAATCCAAAAACAGAAAGTGTCTTTGAAAATAAAACTTCACTGGAATACACGGATGTATCGAAAGAGGCCGTACTGCGGCATCGCGGGAGAGCGCACAACCACCCCTTACCAAGGGCTCGAAGCTACTGAACTGACGCAGACGGACACGCCGGAGGCCGACGACAGAATGAAAGCTAGTGTGGCACCCCCCAACCCTCACTCCCCAACACCTCACACCAAAAATGCTCACATTAAAAGCGGAAAAAAGTCCAGCAAAGAATGCAAGAAGTGTTGCACGTTCATAATTACTTGTGCGTTAGATTTAGTCCTTTGTTTATACACGGTTTGTACCGAGTCGCGAGCTGGAATACGCTACCTGTATTGTACTGAAGCACTTGTTGGAATTCATTTATCTACCACCCTCGTAATTATCTTCCGTCTTTGCATGGTAGGAGGGAACTCAGAGATAATTAAATGTTGTTTATCATAACAGATAGCTGACATTGTGAACAATGTCGCTCTCTATATTAGTGTGTTATTCTAGACTGTTGTCACTGTCAATAATATCGTAAAAATATAATTGTTTCCTTGAAAACAAATCAAAGGTTATTTTACTAAGCTAGTTCTAAAAACAATTATTCCCGTTTGTTTTCCCTACAGATGTTATGTAATTTATTTAAATACCTCAAAATACAGAAGTGCATCTTCGTTGAGTAATAAAATCCTTTGGTGTTTGTCCAACTACTGAAGGCTATCGCTCAAATTTACACTGAATACTAAATTAGTATGACGCTGTCGTCGAGACAGGTACAAGAGACGAACGGAAGTTTTCATATCTGTTTGAATAATACAGAACGTCGATGTGTTGTTGGAATTCGAGAGTAATTTTTACGCAATGTCCGGATAAAGAATGAGTTGTGTTTTGACATCGCCGTTTCAACTGTGACAGACGTAATAAACCGTTAAATAATAAAATGATCCAACTGATTAAAACGAAAACCGGAGATAAAAGCATGAAATTAAATTATTGAATGACAGTTTGTCTGACCATCGCGCGTCGTTCGCAAAAAGAATTACGAATCTGTGAGTTGACGTTGAAATGGAGCGAATTCAACGGAGACCGCCAATCTAAAGGTGTCCCACTTTGTGCAAGCTCTGAATGGAAGAGTGGCGGGCGACGAGAGCCCACACCTGGCCGTAAATCAGATACCTCGGTCACAAAGCAAAAGCGGAATAACAACCGTAATATCCAATTGAAAAGGTCCAAAGTTACTAAAATAACTTTAGACTTTGTATCTTTCATACTGTTGAGATTGTGCTATTGAGAAAAGGGCGCTGCCAGATAAGGGCTTTATCGATGCATAAAATATGTTATTATGAAGTTGGTTGGCCGCCTCTAAGACGCGCCGGGTAAAAAGAAGTATGGTGCCTTTATTCATTGAGGAATTTGTGGTATCTCTTTATTTGCACCTGTCGTAAATTTGCGACCATCTCTGGGCATATTTATGTGACACATCGCGTGAGTGGATTACATCAACACTGCCTTACGGGATTCTTTTACTGTTATCGTTTAAATCATTTTGATGAAATAAATAGCTAAATCAAGAATTCCATGGAACGGGAATTGTAAATTAAAATAATGGAAATGAATTAATGAATATTTAAACGGACTAGAAATAGTAGGTAAATATGGACCGGAAAGCGAAAAGGTTCAAACATAAGGAAGTGTTTGCATTAAGAAGGCGATAAACAAAAATGTAAAATGAGCTTTTAGTTGAGAGTTAAAATTTTAAAATACTCTTTGAATAGAATAAATTTTTGCTCGTAAAAATAAAATAATTTGTCCTTGCAAACTTCAAACACAATGTGGCGAGACGGATGGTGCTGGTATGACTGTGTTACCTTGGCCGTGTCTCTCCAAACAATTATGCAAAAGTACACTACCTCAGCACACACGCATTGAAGCACAATAACTACAGTTAAATTTAGGTCTTATGTAATAAAAGGTCATCCATATTACTTTAGATCGGCGACACTAGCAAAGTCGTCCTAGTTATATAGTGTAAAATTTTGATGTAAAAAAAACTCAAATTGGTGGTAATTTCTTTATTATTAATTCCTTGTATTGTAACTTTAACTACGCTAACTTAATATTGTCTTCTATTTACGCGAATATTATTCATTGAAATTAAACTGCTATATATGGATTTTATCGCGTTGTTTATTTGACACTTTATTACAAAATTTTGAAAATTGTTACACTATTACTACTATTAAACTTTACTAATTTTTAAGCTAATTAAATTATTATTAAACTATTTAGATTTCATTTATTTTTACACTTTCCCCGACGTTTCAGTTGCTTTTCAGCAGCCATGGTCACGGGGAGACTAAGATGGCAGTTGTCTCAATGTTCCAGTGTAGTTATTTCAAAGTACCCGAACATAATTTAATCATTGGTGTTTCTATTTACGCAGAATGAGCTCAAAGTATCATGAACGCTAACTTCTTAAACTTCTCCGTTCGTGCAATATGCTTAAAAAGAGATGCTAAATGTTGTTTTCACGTGTTAATATAGAAAAATCTTAGCTAACCTATTCTAAAATAGTGATAGGACCTCGATGTTGCTTTAAAACGAAGACTAATTACACTGCAAAGGATTTTAAAACGGTACTGAGTCATCCTATAGGTTGACAGCACGACACCTCCTTTAAGAGCTTAACTTAATGGCTTACATTAAACATATTGTTTTATTATGCTTATACGAGAATTAATTTTTAGCTACCCTCATAATATCTGCAAAATATTGAGACGAGATGATTATAACTTTGATAATGAAACTTCAAGTTGATATTTGATTACAAAGTTTAGCTTTGTTCATGTAAATCGCTAAGTAACTTACTAAATTGGCTGATACTATGTACCAATTAGCTATATTAAAAATTTAAACATATAACATAAGATCCTGCCCGTATAACGCTGTTTGATAGAGATAAATTACAGACTTCTCCAGCAATGGTTAAGTCCAAATAATATAGATTGAAAGAAGATTTTTATAACAAAATGGCTGCTTCGTTGATCCAGTAAACCCAGAATTTTGTAATCATAAACGCAAACTTATGCTGTGGCATAAGTTGATTACAAAATGCTAGGTTTGAATCCCAAGTCGTTCAGCGTTATTAAATATTCTGCTATAAAACTCATTAGTAGATAGTAGCACAGGGTCTGAAAATGTGCTCGATAGGCGATAAAAGACTCGCTCTATAACGAGAGTAATACCCGCGTTTCTGTAATCTCAAGTCTGTGTATAAAAATTCCTACCGTTTCGTAGATACCTAGGCGTCAAGATGCAGGTATAAAATTTACCTATAAATTTTTACCTAGTCAAGAAATCGAAGCTGAAATCTGAATTGTTGGCAGATAGTCGTTACAGTCTAAATTGAATAGACTTAAGATAACTAATAAAATGGAATTTATAATAACTCTATACTTAGTTCAAAAGTTTGTCACAAATATGCTATTGATGTCAGGACACATGCCCCATGGCATGTCGCCAAGAATCTTAGCTGCAGTAGTTTGATCAATATGATATATTACTGATAGTGGCACCTAGACTTGCCTGTGATATGTTTTATGATCGTGTACTGTGACGTCTCATCTGTTATGACGTTCTCAGCTATTTCGAGGGTATAAGTGTGTGTTTTGTTTGGGTAGCAACGACGCGGTTTGTAGATGTAGCATGTTCAAGTCCTGTTTCATGGATTGATTTTTCTCTGTTATATATATATATATAGATGTAAGTGAGACCAGCATCTATATTTATATTGGCGTGCTCTTCTGATATGATTACCTAAGTAATTCACATTAAAATTAAATTGAATAGGATGGATTTCTACACTGATTCTACGTATTATAACGTATACCTATCCTAAAGTTATGAATACCCGTCAGCATTCTCACTTCTTGCTGTTTTGTTTATAATTGATAAGCTCTGAAACTATTAAACCATAATATATTCATAGGTAACATAGGATATACATATATCATCATGTTACGAGCCACGGGAGCGGAGCAGTAATAATAAAAATGGGTGAAACCGGGAGAGACAGTTAGTTCCTAATATAATACTTTTATAAAGACCGGGGTTTTCATATAGTAGAAACAAAGACGTAAATCAGCCTCTTTTAAAATTAGATGACCATGCTAATATCGTTACTCTGGTATGCAATTTTATTTCAACTTTACTTCATTTCAAAGATCACTACTGGTACCGGTTGCACTTTGCGAGTATTCTTGTTAGCTGGTCCAATTAAGCTAAATGCTTGTGCAGGAGTGGGTTCATGCCATTACTGCAATGAGCGAAATTCGAAGCCGAAACCCTCGAATGTACTCGCAATGATATTGTATAAAAGATCTCACTAGTTCTTAAATTTAGTTACTATCAATCAAATATCTCATTGCCTGAACGGGAATGAGTTAAGTCTTTCAGTCTTTCTAATGTTTGTGTTTAAGACTGCGCCGAGCGTAAGACAGATAATGACAGAGCTCATGCGGCGCATATTCAAATCGGCGCGCGGCCGCCATAGTAAAATTGTATGGAGGATTTGAAGTGCTTTTTTGATAAATATGTATCTTTATTATCAACCAATAACCTAAATATTTGGGACGGACAAATTGTAATATAACTATTTATGTTTTGTTTAAGCTGTCAAATATGATAGATTTTTACTGTTATAATCTAAAAATCACGTAACACGAGCTTACGTTTTTGCATTTTTCGTGCAAATTTACGTAATTTTGTAGGAGAAAATATTAATTATTAAATTTTTTTTGCATGGACTTATTGTAAACACTTTCATTGTTATGGTAAATGTATATTTTATATTTGTATTAAACAAAAGGTATTGATTTTATTCACTTGACTGTGACCGCCTGTTTTGGCACATTTCGCTCGGCGCAGTGCTAAGATGACCAATCTAAAATATGTTTTTTTCTCACTTAGCTTTTAATCTTGGTGATTAACACATGAGTGAGTTACAACACTTTTACTTTAAGAGCTTTACAATTAGTTGTGACCACAGCTTACTGTTACACGTTGTGTAGATGCTAAACAACAATAAGTAGTAATGCGTAGATAAATATTGTAACAGTGATAAAATTAAAGTATTTGAAGGGACTTATAATAATTATCATTAAAATTTCCTTATAATAAGCAAGGCACTTGTCGCTCAATCAATAGCTTCTTTGTCACGGTAACACAATTTCGATAAAACATTTCGAGGCTGATACGAAAATTAATAAGGCATCGTGAACTGTGCTCGTTCGGTGCTTCAAAACTTTATATCCTTCTCTACGCGGTGTTCCAACTAAACTAAATATTATAATAGTTTCATTCCAAGGATTAAATGTTCCTCAATTGTTTAGCATTGTACTAACTTAATTCAAGGGTGTTATGCTTTACTTATACAGTTTATGTCTATTAAAACTTAACTATGCTGGAAAAAACAGATACGCAAATAACCAGAATAAGTAAGTGCTCGCGGCTTCGCTTGTTTGAGAACAGTACTTTCTTTCTGGATAACAGTTATCCTATTTCCTTTACTGTACTTCTGAAGTGGCGAAATTTTATAGTGATCGGTCGTTGTAGTTAAGGTATAAAGCGTAACAAACAAACTCACATTCAAGTTTTAAATAATAGATAAATAAACACACGAGTAGCTAAAATAATAACATTTTGATGTTCCTTGCATCAAATCGACTTTTAAGATTAGCACACAGTACATTCTAATTTAAAAGTTCAAACCTTTTGGACAAATTAATGATTCATCTCAATCTGAGTCATTATATTATAAAATTCATGTTTCGAATCTGTTTCAACAGGCACATGACATAATAATATCAGGTATCAGTCAACATTGTTACTGTAATCAAAACATTTAATCAATAAAAATACTTTTAAAATATAAACAAAATGAGTCATCACTTGCTCGGTATGAATGTACACTCAAGTCTTTTACATATTGCAACAACTTACACCTATATTTATACTTAAACATACGATACATAAACGTATGTACCTTTACGATTTACATCAAAATACTTTTCAAATATTTCTAAAGTCAATAGCGATCGCCGATCGGTACAAATTGACATCGTCTTTTAAATCCGAACATTTGCTTAAGCATAAAAACGTGTGATGTTTATGTAACGTGTGTTTACGCGCTCAAGGGATAATTCGTCGGCGTCAAAAGGGCGAAGAAGCAATGTCGTGAAAATGTAAAGATCAGCCCGACGTCATCTAATGAGCTGCAAACATCGGGATATCACAGCCGATTTACTGAGGGACCTTTTGCTTTGCTAGCTCGCGTAATTGATAACAAATAGATGAAGATAAAGCAACGGGTTTAGGCTGTGCTAGTTCAGCTATAGTAAACCTAAGTGATTTAGCATTATAAGACTTTCATATCAACATAATTTTCAGGTATTTGATTTGATAGGTTATTATTAGAGCCACTTCTGTTTTATACTAACGTCTAACGTCATAACGTTAACGCATCGAAAAAAATGAGATTTCTCAATACTTCCATTTAGGCGCAATTGTACCAAGCGTGGTAATTATGTGTCAGTGCGCGAGTTATGAGGTGAAATATATGTCTATCTCGCCATGTTCGATGCGCCGGGGGTTTGAAATGAATGATGACACAAATATGATATAATATTATCATACAATATTATATAATATATACAAATAATTGTTTCGAGTATTGGTGCTCTATTAGTCCGATGTGGGAATGTATATTGGGAATGTAAGGAATAAATAAAGACCCAGACATCGCCTCTTTAAAATAAATAAGGTAATACTTAAAATATTTTAGAAGCTTCATTGCATCCAGTTAAAGAAAGAAATGGACTCGTATATTATAGTTTCAAATATCTGACGATTATCCCATATCTGTATGTATGTACGTCGATTAGATACACGTGATGAAATTAAAGCTCTTGGAAGAGTTTATAAGTAAAATAATAAAATGAAACTACATATACGTTTATTTAAATGAATTTAGAGAGAACATTTATATGTAAACTAAATTTCATCTATAACTGTAAATTCGTGTACAAATAGTCCCTTGCTTATAGTTAGTTCATTTTATTTTCAAACATATTCGGTTTTCAAACCTTTATAGTACTGTTTATGTATAATATTAAATACTAATAGAAATAAACATGAAGTTAACCAACGGAATTGATTACAAATTGTTCCTAAAATTCTAATAAAAATGTAAATACCTAAATAATATGGGAACAATACAAAAGCAGCGGCCTTAAATGTAAAACACGCATCATAGAAGTTATTTTAAACACTTTCACGCGACCCCTGACGGGCAAATGCGTGAAGATATCGATATACTAGACTTCCCGCGTCGCTTGGTTAGTTTAGTAATTGAAGAGATCAAATTAAATCGGTATCAACATGCTTTTTTATAATAACCATCATAACTTGGTCTACTTATTCTACACATGGATTTCCATATTTCCGCTGTCAAGAAATTCTTGGCAGCTCAGTAATTTTAATATATAAAATGTATAAAATATTATTATTGTTTTCATCATTAATCTTCTCAATAATTAGATACATTTTTCGTAACAAGTGGCAAAGCCTAAAGACTTTTCTCACACACATTAGAGTTGCCCCGCCTCCGATTACCCACGAGTGTATCCTATGCCCATTTTTTGTTCACCAAAAAAAAGTAAACGTTAATAAGCTGGTATTCCGAACAAAAACTGTTAGGGTTTCGCATCCCAAAGTTTCGATGATACTCTTTTGTTGGAACAATTTGGCTATTGTGCCAGTGTCTCTACGGGTTCAGACAGAAAAATGATAACATTATATAAGAAGGTTGCATAATCTTTAAGGTTTACTTAGAATTCTTAAAAAGTAGATAAAGCTCAGGTACTAATAAAATGACTTTATACCAGTTAGTGTGTGGTACGATCACTTATATGTACTGGTGTATTGCTGGCATGATCGTGAATTATTAGACAGCTATAATTCGTCGAAGGATATACTCTTCATAAAGCAATGTTAAGATTTATGTTCTACGGTATGGTGGAGAATTATTATTATGGCATTTGGGCTCGCCCTTGACGTCACTTCCTGTTTATGTAGAATGTAAGTTTTATTTAAGCTCGATATTAACATTGTTTAAACTTAAAGTCGACAAAGCAAACAAGTGCTGAAGTAAGAAAAGCAAAAGTCTTAGATAACAGGTTTTGACCTAATTCTAAAAACAAACATAAATGCCTCAAATAAGTGAAGAATTTCAGAAACTTCTTTACCCGAGCCGGTTTGATAAAACAGGTAATGTATAACAGTACTTTAGTCGAAAACTCTTAAGATCCCATCCGCGTTGGAATCTCAAGAATCCAAGGTAGTCCTTGACATACATCTCTTATCACGAATTTTATGGTAAGCAGACGTCTCTGAGACCACTTAAAGGACTCCTCGATAACGCATTGCACTCCGCTTTAAAAGGGTTCCAAATGTCGTAAATGCCTTTCTCGTACATGTTTTGGACAGTTGTAGAAAATGTAGTAGATACCTGTTTACCGATCTACACCATCACAACATAATATACTGATGAAATTGCTTTCGAAGCTAATAATACTATTATGCCTATTCTATAAACCTTTATAAAAGAAATCTCTTTGACTATTCTAGAAGCAATAATGAATATCGAAGAAGAAATTGACAAGTATCGATTATTCGACTATGTTTGGTTGCCATTAAACCAAGTAGGAAAGTCGTAAAACCAAAAGATACGTAGTAAAATGCAGCACCACGCCTATTTAAATGCCCATTTGGATGGAATTTTAATTTCGTCATACGGGCCTTTGTAAGGATTGACAGCGAGCCGAGGAATTTCACGCCCCCTTCTAATTTATACTTCCTCGTTTTGACTTGAAAGCTTTGCTTAGTCCGACGGGGCATTCAGCCTAAGCTTGTTTTGTTTAAACAACCATTCATTTTGTGGTCAAAAAGAATGGATCTGAGCACTTTATGTACGCATACACAATGCCGGTCGCGCATACAAAATGCGCGACCACCCTAAGGTGGTCGCGTATTTTGTAGGCCAAGGTCAACACTACTTTACTTTGTAGCTCAGCAGTTACTTAAGTTATGTTTAACGTCTTTATTTGTTTTGGCGCTACACATAGGTAAGTAATTACGTTTTCAACAAATAGTAGATAACGATAAAGATTTAGTTCATAAAAGATTACACATATTTTTCATTCTGTAATTGCAATTGTATTCCTTACAATATAAATGAATATTATAACCACACACATAAAATTAATTCTGGAATAAATTACATTAACCTATTGAGTCGCAGCAGCACACCGGCGGCCAAACGCAATACAATAGGTTTTCAATTATGTCTAGCAGTCCAACAATTGACAGGTTTAATATTTTTCTTTTATTTTATTATCTGACTAACCCAGCCGGTTCCTCAAATACTTTATTTTGATATCTATTGATTTTTATTGTGTCATCTGTATTTTCTAGCTCGATGTAAGATAGCTTGATACATAACCAGCGTAGTGATGTTGTTTATAGATTAAATATTTATGTTTTTAAGAGAATTGTAAAATGATTTGTTTTGTTTGGTCTTTATAAGGATTCATGTTATTATCGAGTAAAGTTTGTTGAAGCTCCTCATAAATCTAATAATATTAAACGTATTCTCATTCGACTGAGTTCATTACGGATTCGAGCATAACTTAATTTTTCTCAGTGATTGATTTCAATATACCGGACTACTGTTTAATAAAGCAAAGCTAACAACTTAATAAATCTACTACGTAAATTGCCCTAATCTGGTTGTTTGCAACTATAATAAATACATTTTGTATTAGCTGTATAGACTGTGTGTTTATCGAGACCCTTTACCTATAACTTGTTTATTGAACTTGGCAATAGAAACTATTGAGTATATTATATGATGCCGTCGGTAATGAAAACAGTAGCCGTTAGCGATTTAACACAATAATTACGCATTTTGTACTACCCCGGCGTTTTTTTGTACGATTCATTGTGAAATTACCATTTTTGGAATAGATAATAAAGGAGAATAAAGGACACTGTTCAGCTGTCATACATTATTAGCCTAAGAACCAACAGCCACAAAAAAATATAAATATGTGGTTAAGGATGACCACATTAAATTAAAAGTGAATATAAGTCATAGACACTTCTGAATATTGCATACTAACTGAAATACTTATGTACCATTTTTGAGATTATTATTTAATTTGATTAGTGTGTTTGGGGGGTTTGCGGGTCACATTTGAAATAAGGATATAATATGGGCTATTATGGGTTATGTAGGTAGGTGCCTTAAGACCACCAACTGCATTCAGTCAACTAATCAACTAAACAAGTGGGTTGTTCTTGTAATGTTTTATGAATAATGTCTAGTTAATCTGGTTATAGCCATATTGGCATCAACTTTAATAAGAAAATAAACCCACAAACGTCATAAATTCTAGCTTTGTAGGTTTCAAAAATAACTCTTAATAAGTATAAATGCAATTAAAAAAAGAAAGATAGTCATTGATGTGATATTTTATATGCAGCAACGCAGCAGCCGATAGCTCTGCGGCCCACAATGCAATTACAGCAGTACTGCATTATTGCATACCTACCTGTTATTTCAGTTAGCATAGACTACTAAAATGTAAACAAATTATACTTTTTGACTTGTATGCCAAGTTGTCGTGCCAATAGATCTGTAAATCATAGCCGGAGTTCAATATTTCGAGAAGAACCAAAGTCACTTGTGCAAGCGAAGTCGTAAATAAAATCGTTTAACATAAAATGTCGCAAAATAAGATATAGGTACTCAAAGTACACGCAACTGAAAATACAGATAAAATAAAACAAAAAAGCGTTTAATACCGAGAAAGTGATATTTATTATGGTCTTTTGCATTGAAACTTATGACTATTAAGAAATTGGTCTTATCTATGATGAAGTTCAATAATGGCATTTATAGAATTACATTCGTATTAACTATGTAAGAAAAATTACAGACAAGCTAAATAGGGAATAATTTCTCTGATAATACCGTAATATTGTAAAAACTGTAGGTATGGCAACACTACGTATCTCAGATGTACACAATGGATGCCGATGTATGTATTTGAAATTGTGAAAATACTTTTTAAAACGAAAATAAGATTCGAAAATGTCTGTGAGATTGTAATGATTGATTATTAAGTCATAAAATAATATACAAATTATTGTTTAGGTGGGATGTGTGTTGATTCATAGGCCAAATTGTTCATTGTCCTTTAGTAGTAAAACATGTTTTTATATTACGACACTAAAGTTCCATTTTCAAAGGTCTATTGTTTATTTTTATATTATCATTTATCACGGAGTAACATAGCCAATATTTTATTTTAAAAAGTACTGTTACACATAACCTAACCTTTTATGCGAACAAAGTCACGGGCAAGATCTAGTTTTATAACAAACAAGAAATCAAATTGGCAGATTTCCTAAATAAAAACTGTCAAAACGGCATATTCTGGCTCTTTTGTTTTGTATAAAAATTCTATTAAATTTATTTGTTCGGTATAGTATCAAACCATTCCAATATCCGCTTGACGGTACTGCAATCTTTAGATAATGGTACTGATTGAAAGTTCGAAAGATTCACACGCGTATTGCCGACCCCGCAAATAAGGAGTTACTACATTGCTATCACAAAGGATGGACCATTGATTTCTAATAACAGCATAGCGCCTCCTTAAGGAGTTTTGTATAACTGCTAGCATTTCCACAATGGCCTATCGTTAGGAAAACCCGGGACGAGTTGAGTTCGTGGATTATTTGTTTATACAGGGTGACTGGTTAAACATTGTACGTACTTAAGGACATGATAATTTATGGTCGAACGTAAGGTATAAAAAAAAGAAATATTAAATCTGTGTAACCTGCAAAGAAAACCTTTATGAAAATTTGTATGAAATATCCATAAAATGTGGACACTGCGCGGGTCGCACACAGCTGTACGCGCCGTGCTACCAAGGCTAATAACCTTTGATAAGAAAAGGACGGTCCGGGGTGTAAATTCGGGAGAGTGCGGGGTGCGGTAGCGACGGGCGGGGGCGGAGGTTTTGGTTACTGTTATGAGTCGTTTCGTACAATAACGGGAATTACCAAGGTCACACGGCCAATCGGCTCATCGTTTGTAACACAGCTGTAGTATATGCGAAGAGTGTCAACACATTTAAGTTTTTATTGGATAACTAGGTAAAATTTTAAGAATCTATTTTTTTTAGATATTCGGGTCCAGAATTGAGTACCTACTGAATACCCTGCTTCAATATGTCCAGTCTTTTACCAGTCACCCTGTATATTAAACAGTTCGCAATAGCAGCGCCTAATATCGAATTGTGCTCAATAGCTTACTGTTTATAAGAATTTGCACATAACTGAACAAATTCAAGTATAATTGCAATTAGGTAATAATGGAATAACGATAAGCATGTGAATACCAATTTTGACCACTTTATCGTGTCACCATTTGTCATAGTATTTCGGCAAATAAATATGATTTTGATATGATTTTGATTTTGATTTTATCGAAGTGTGGTCCAGGGTTCGATTAAGGGGTCAAGTAAAAGAAAATCAAATAAGAATAATTCCTGTGTCGCGAGGAACTTTACAAACATTCAAACAATCTGTTGTTGCACAAAAAACATCCAGACTCGAAATAACCATTTGTGGAACACACAAAAAAAATCTTGTCCCGTGTGGAATTCGAACCCACAACACTCGGCGCAGTGGCAGTGACGAGGCGACCACCTAAACCACCACGCCATCCGTGCAGCCAGTCAGTCACTTTTCTCTTAAGAAGTCAATGTTCGACAATGTGCTCGGTTGGCAATAGGTTCGCCACATGGCACATGGGACGTAAAAACATAGCTATCAATGTGTATCTATTCCTAAATTAATGTGCAGGCACATACGTTTGCCTAACCCTTTAAATATATAAAGGAGAAAATATGTGTGTGTGTACAATTTTCTGATTAAAGTTACCTATTGTCGCTTCAGGCGCGCCGGTATGCCTTATAAGCATAAAATGAGATATATTAAACTCCAGCAGTCTGGCCGCCTGCCCAACAATCCTGCCTTTGCATATTGCAGATATTTATTAAATACTTACTCGTTTATCATATAAATCTATTTTATTTTTAACTTTGAATAACCAATACATATGTTGTCTGAATGTTGTTTACTGCGACCGAGAGAATCATTCATGAATATAAGCATACATTCAGTGACATACATAAGTATTTGAATTCTAAAAATATTTGAAACATTTTATCGTATGCCAAATGCTATTTATTATAGTAAATTGAAAATGATAAATACATACATATATAGTATCAAGAGGAATAGTAGTAAGAGCAGCGATAGCTTAGTGGGGAGACCAACAGACTGCAATACAGAGGGTCTCGGGCTCGAACCCACATCGCGCACTTCTGACTTTCGGAAGTTATATGACTTTTTGAAATTATGTGCGTATTGATTGACAATTATCGCCTGCTCCGTGCCTCGGAGAGCACGCTAAGCCGTCGGTCCCGGCTGCCATGAACATCTATGGTAGTCGTTATTGGGAGAGTATCGACACAAAAGATCCCACTGGGTTGAAGTGTCGCCGGTCTGCACTGACTGGCCTCCACATAAGATAAGATGGGTATATACATAGTATTGCGCCCAGACTTCCTAGGAAAGAAAAGCACAGGAGCATAACACCCACATTCCACCAGGTTTTAAACCCCACGTAATTGGGGCGAGAATATTGTCATTTACCAAGCATAGTTCAAGACTCCGTGTTGCGCCTAAGAATTTCTAGACAGAAAAATCCAATAAAACTTTGCTCTACCCGGATATCAAACCCAAGACCTCATGCACAACAGTCGCATACAATACCTCCACCACCGAGGCAATCGTAGTCTATACTAAACAAAAAAACAAAATAACGCAAATGTTTAACTAGTTCTGATGCTGATTGTACAATATACAATATAAGCTATGGTTAGTTCAATTTGTTCGAAGACACAAATGTATCGATGTGGTGTTTATCACTGTATTAGTGCTTCCTGAACTACTATTAAAATGCCATTAGGGCGCCATTTTGGGTGTTATCGGAACGTTAATGTTGCCACAAGAAACACATTAAAATGCACACGTGTATCAGTAATTACAAGTACAGTGCACAAAACCACGGTAATGATATCTAACAGTATTGTAACTCGGCCCTGGCCTTGAAATAATTACCCACAACAGCGCGGTTCGTAGACACGCGTTAGGGCTGCCCGCCTGCAGTATTTTAATTTTATCTACCTACTTGACTTTCTTTCTAGTTTAGTGATTGTAAATATTATTATATTATGAAAACTGAAATTCGAAGTGAATGAAATAGAAAGTGTTCAATAAAAAGCATGTTGTGTTTTTTGATTTGTAGATTTAATAAAAACATCCTTATAAATTTGAGACTGAAAAATATCTGCGTCTCGACCAAGACGTATGGAAACCTTTATTGTTAAATTTAATAGTATAAAAAATATGCATTTGGATAAAAAGTTTAATTAAAATACTTTTTACATAATTATTATGTAAGTACGTTTAGTTATTTCAATAAAATATTCACAAATCGCACACTTACTGCTTAAAAAACAATCACACCGTTCGCCACTGTGGCGCATTCGCAATTGGTTGTGAATCAAGCGCACACCAGCGCGTGCCAACGCCGAGGCGCGTAGGTATGACTCGAATTCCGACCGTTTGTATGAAGATAGAATACTGTTAGATAACATTACCGTGACAAAACTTTAACTTATTGAAAAAAATCCTTCGGCACTATTTCATTTGAGGACGTAGTGTGGAGAGCTCTGCTCGTTGACTACACAATTTATCATCAGGCCGAGTGCAGTCATTTTGACAGAAAATAATAAAAAAAGACAACTCACGCATTAAACAATAGACAAAGATCACACAGTGTGATGTTCTATTTGGATATATAATGTGCAGTGCAGTCATATTACAAAAGTTCGACAACATATCACATCCTTCGGAATTCTGACTGGCAAATTAGCGGCCATTGAAATGCTTACTAAATACATAATTCTATAAATAAAGAGACAAGCCAGGGTCTGAAAATGGACTTATCACGGCATTCAGTTTCTTTCATTTTGCTATTCCTGGATGCTCGTCAATTCAGTATATCCTAGCAAAGTCTTGCTCTAACAAGCCTCTTATTTGGTCCAAAAACGTTCATAACTATCATTTATAAGTATATAGGAATTGTCGGTGTGTTAAAATCAATACTTCACGAATAAAATTCGAGATAGGTACATACCAATCAACTCAACTTTGACACCAGTAAACTAGACAAATTTGAGTTCACAGATGAAGAGTTTCACTGCAATAATATGTGCACACGATACTGATTAGATGCAATACGAACTGGTGGCAAACATCATGTTTGAATCAACTATGGAGGCTATGTAATTTGAGAGCTGTGCTTAGCGCGTATTTACCTATTCCGACGACATTTCAATTAACCTACCTATTTATATATACATGTTTGCGTAGTTATATAGATAGCATTATTATGCGGCTATGTAAAGAATGCATTGCCGCGGTAGTAAAAGGGCCTAAGTAATGATAAATTATGAATGGAAGCTAACAGTTCCAGATGCCGTTGTGGTTTGCGGTCATTAGATGGAATCTAAGTGCGAGTAATATGTCGAATTGTGCGATAAAATATCGAATACAATAACCGCAATTGGGGAATGTAGTACATTGGTGTCTATTAGGTTATCATAATCGGGACTAATTTTGATCGTACTCTTTCTAATATTGGCGCTGTGAAGAGGATAAAGATTTTTAGAACTGTCAAATTAGTGCAATCGTTTTGCGGTAATGGCAATTTAATAACCATTTTTATTTATATTTTCTATATGTTGATTAGATAACTATAAATATAGTCTATATTGAGTAAGAGAAGTAGCTTGAGGAAATTAGACACGCTTATGAACGCTAGGCAGGGTTTCTGTCTAATATTTAAGATCAAAGGCCTGTGGTTGAGTTGAGAGAAAGCACATCAAAACTAAGAAAGATTTACTATACTATACATAACAAACTAATCATGGCTAATATAATAAATGCGAATGTGAATTTGTTTATTTGTTACGCTTTCACGCCTTAACTATTTAACCGATCATGATGACTCTGTGCATACACGTTTTCAGGGGTACATAAAAGGACATGGGGTACCTGTCATCCAGAAAGAAAGTACTGTTCTTAAAGGAAATAAATGTATTGACAAAATCTACATTAACATGAGCGAAGCCACGGGCAAAATCTAGTTAGTAAACAATAAAATTTCAAAATACAATTGGTAAATAATCCGAAATTTATTCATACGTAGTTATTAAAAATAAACGTTTTAGATTCGCAAACGCCAATGCAGCGGCAACGAGCAGCAACGCTTAAAATGCACATGGCTTACCTCTTTGTTCTCGAACCAAATCAGAGATCCAGTTATAACTCAAGCTAAAATATTCCAAACCGCAAAAATAAAACATAGCATACTATTTGTGATTGCCGACACAACATTAGGGTGAAGCTGCATTTACATATATGAATAAGGAAGGCGCAGAATTCTCCCTTTCTACGCAACGGAGGCGCCGCTCGACGACCTGAAAAGGATGTCGCATGACCATTTCCTGATGGAAGTAAGCTCTCATCTGGCGGGTTATATCGACGTATTTTCATTTCACTCTTTTGTCAAGATTTACAACGGTGCAGATGGAAAAATCTTGTCATCGCTTTGGATAAAGGCAAAGATTACATATTTGCATCGTGCACTTCATTAAGGCTAAAATACTGCAAATCCTTTTATGCTCTGTCGTGTAATTGTAAAACTCTTGCTTATAGCCCACATACTGCCTATGGCCTAACAATTGGGCAATCAATCTACGTGTTACAAGGATTTAGCTTAACTCGAAAGGCAAACCGCGTTAAAATACTAGTATTGTGTAAAATTATATCATAAGTTATCACTACAACATCCTTATTTTTCTTAAAATTGAGCTAAACGTATTACCAATAATAAAAAAAGAGCTAATTATTAGACACATTACAACTTATCTTTTGCGCCTGCCCAATAAAGAATAAATAGTCCTGAATGCAGTAAGCCTTCAATATATCTTCTTATACGTAGCTTAAAGTAATCTTAGCTAAGTGTGATATATTATTTCGAAAACAAACTCACGCGTCTAGAGGGAAGGATCTTAAGTAAATCCTCGTAAAGAAAAGAGTACAAGACTTAACCATCAGCTGATAAAGCTGGGTTTTGTCAGTACTTTTTTAGATGGCATTTAGTATGATTGTGCCTAGGGCGTATAGAAGGTCAGAAGCAGGTGGTCATTATATTCCAGGCCCGTAAAACCTCACTTTATTAGAGATTACCAATAAGTAAGTATATAAGCGAAACTCTGACCGAATTCAAAACTTATAAATCGGTGCAATTCCAATAAATATTTTAATTAATACCACCAGTACAACTACAAATTTACATAAAGTCATTGTCCTCACTACATCGTTAACGCCAAGTTTTCATTATATTAATCGATTCTTTAATGGACACAATCGATTATGTAAAATAATAATTATCATTATCATTTTCTTACACTAATGATGAATACGAACGTGAATATTTAGCGAAATTTTAAATTCGCTTACGTGTTTCAAACATTTTAACCTGTGATTATAACATACATATAAAGTATTATCTACAAGCAAGATCATTTAACTACCGAGCACGCAGACTCAGAAATAATATTCCAGAAACTTGTTTTATAAGACTTTCATCCTTAATGACACGGTAAACACATACAAGACAGACGGCAATTAGCTGCAATATCTAGTAATTCCTCTTCATGTTGTTTCTACAAGATTATATCTTTAGTAAAGTTCACTGAAGTTGTTTATCCTCATTCAGCGTGTTTTCCTTCGCAGTATTATCATAGCTTAACCCTGGCAGTGTGCCAGCAGCCTTACATTCTACGTCTCTCGTATTATCCTAGATAGTTAACTTTCATGTCGGCTTTTACAATATCTTTGCTATCACTTCTTTAGACATAATATTTACATTTTAGTTTTAAATCTTTCGACAACATCTAACATTACATGGCCCAAGTAGGGAGCTATTTAGTGCAAATTTGATTAAATACGCCATTTTGCCCAGATAACTACAATATAAGTAGCTGAACTTTGAACAAAGGGCAATGCAACTTTTGCCATACATAGCTGGCATGTTTTTTTTCTTACCGACGAAAGTGAAACCTAGGTCATGTGTTAGAAGACTGTATGATAAATCAATAGCAAAAAGAACTAGGTCTACCAACCGTATCCGAAATAAGTTAAAGAGATTGCTATTGTTTTTTATCAAGCGTTATTTTTCTTAAATAAAAATACTCCGTGTGTGTAATATTTTAAGTTTTCCATTGTTAAATACTACTCGGCAACTGTAATGAGTCATTCGGCATCCTCCACTTCTGCGTACGTCACCGGGCACGGTATAGGGGTGGCGCGCGGCGGCAGGTGTAGGCCAAGTGACTCGTTTTAGATGTCGTGTAATAGATTAAGTAGATTGTATTATTGTTGGTTTTGTATTAGGTACTAAAACATTTGTCATTAGGTACTAAAAAATTTTGTCTGATAATACATTCATTCCTTACTGAGCTCTGTTTTCCGAGAACTACAACTGGAGCCAAGCGTAAAAAGTTTCGAATCGTACGAATTACGCATGCTCTGACAAGAGGCGCCGCGGGTTCCCAGAAATTCTCCCGCGCCTCGCGCTGCGCAAAGAATAGGTAGTATATAGGACATACCAAATAAGTTACGCCAGGAGTTATTATGGCGAACATGTGAAGGACGATGGTTCGTTGTTATGTTACGTAAATTGAATTATACAGGAAGGACAGGTTAGATATTTCGGTTTTGGAAATATTCAACATCAATGTCATCAACCCGTGGCTGCTGCGTAGTCGGATTCAGTCACGACATAGACGACAGCGCACATACTTCGTCTATCTTTTGATAGAAGGGCTTAATGATGGTTTAGCAGCAATAAAAGGGCATTATTGTTCCTGTATTTCTGGGAAGAGAACACTTGGTTGTTGTTGCCACGTCAAGTCTATA
Organism: Catocala fraxini; assembly: GCA_930367265.1. Taxonomy (NCBI): domain Eukaryota; kingdom Metazoa; phylum Arthropoda; class Insecta; order Lepidoptera; family Erebidae; genus Catocala; species Catocala fraxini. Next base: position 11,573,843 of record OV884035.1, on the reverse strand, counting down.
TTGTGGTTCATGGCGTGGGGTAGACATCACTTAAGTCCTCCTGCTCAATTTCTGGCTTTTATAATAAGACATGATGTGGAAAGTCAGACAAGTAGTGATGATGATTCATCATCATTCAATCTATAAGAATGTTGTAGTATAATAAATTAATAATTGTTCTATGATTTTTGTAAAACTTAATTATTTAATAAATCGTTTTGGTTTCGGTTTGTATGGCTATATCATTTTTTTTAAAGAATATTCCAAAGTACAATTTATAAACAACCGGCGTCCTCAACGCCGTACAAAAAAAAACTGTGTAAAACAAATGAACGTGTCTACAAAACAAATGAACGTCTACAAAACAAATTAACATATACAAAACAAATTAACGTCTACAAAACAATTGACTAGCAGAAAGTGATCAGCCATCGATAATGCTTACTAAAAACAGAGGCAAGCTATTTTCGACCTTATTGACAATTCATGACATACTTTTTTTTGGTAATTTCTTACTTTCTGACATTAATACTTTAATAAAATGATAAATTCTGAATAATGTCTGTAAGGTCGAAAATCGCATGCATCTGTTTTTTTTTAAAGCAATCGTCTCGATGTCGACTGCCGACTGCCACGCCTGAGGTCGCGGGTTCGATTCCCGCACAAGTCAAACATTTCTGTGCATGAACATGGATGTTTGTCTTGGTCTGGGTGTTTCTATGTATAATATGTATGTATATACAAAAAAAAGTATATATCTACGTTTATCCATTGTCTAGTACCCATAGTACAAGCTCTACTTAGTTTGGGCTAGATGGTGTTGTGTGTATGTGGTAGAATATTATTATTATATTATTATTCTATCAATGAAATATGTCATTATTGACATATCCATTGATAGAAAATATCATATTCTATCGCAATCGCATTGGGCTTCCTGCAATGGTTGTGTGGGATGTGTTATAAATAAATAAATAAATAAAAAATAAATAAATATTTTGCAAAAAATATCCTATTTATACTACAAATTAATATTTATATTTTATGTTGTGTAACTTATTCATAATATATGTAACTTTAATTATATACTTATTTTAATTCAAAATATATATTTTATTACTAAATTATTGAGCAAATTAGGTGTAAGACAATATTATGTAAATAAGGTGGTTCGTTTTTAACAAAGATGTTGAATAATATCTATATATTAATACGTGAAACAAAAACTTTGTACCCCTCAGTTAAAGTTTATATGGAGAAGGAGGGGCAAATGCTAATATTTTTATAAAATATGCATTAGAAATGCATTAAATTCATGAAAACACTACACGCACACATCCATGCATTTGACACACGCAGTCGAATTGCGTTCGAAGTATTTCGGCATTGTTCGTCTGATGTCGTACAATTCTTTGTAACTATGGTTACCTATACCTTATAAGAAAATAAAATAAAGAAAAAGAAAACAAAGTAGCAAACTTAGGAATTTTGGTCAAATTTTGACCACTAGGCGACCGTTAGTAATAATTATTATATAAATTTCAGCTCTATTTGAGATAAAATCTAGGTACATGAATAATGACGCAATTAGAGATTATAAGTTCAAGTACATTATTTTAAATGAAATTAGACATTTTATATTATATTCTATAGGAATATAATATCTGATAAAAGTAAAATGTACCAACTCAATATTTTTACCTTGTAAGTAAAATTTTGTTGGTACATTTACTTTTACTACTGCCCGTCACTGTTGTTAGATTTATTCCAACAGTATGTAATTACGGTAGTGGATCAAATAGTCAAATATGCTCAACAATACCCAATAAGCGATGGAATGGTTACAGATATTCCACATATTCATGTGTAGACCAGCAATTTCATTAAAAAGCAGAAACATTAGCTTTGCAATTGTATGTAATCACTAAAAAATTACAAGAAACTGTTATTAACCAGAAATACATATGTCAACCAGATGCACTATATAAAGTTAATCGCAGAAGCAAATCAAATACAGCCACAAAGAGATCCTTTATCGATGGAACCTTTGAACTATCCTTCCATCATTTCCTATGAATTTCGCTGACTGCCACGGTATTCAGTATATTTTTATTTGCTTACAAGCCTTATTACATTTCTGTTGGGTGTATTACAATACTACGATAAATTGAATGTCCACTTTACATTTTATGTTCCCGACTACAAGACAGAACGAAGTTGGATATCATTTTATTTTTGCCTGAGAATGCTTGTCAAGTTACATTTGTAGGATACTTACGTTGGAATTAATTCAAAATATATTGAAGAGCCCTAAAAATTATAATTTTGCTGTATAAAATGATACCATAGCTTTACTTTTCACATATAATTTTATAAAAAGATACAAATTAAAGTGACAGTGTAAAGATATTATATTAAAAAGTTCACACTGTCTACACATTCCACTTTAAATTACGGTATACCCGACCTTTCGATTAAATTGCACCGATATCGCAGTAACGGGTTAGAATGAGACTTGTTATGCTTAAAATTGAAGACAATATTAAAGTCGCGATGAAAACAATGCGCCTAAGGCATCATAATATAATAATGTATCACAAAATGAATCCTATCGGTATAATACGATACGATTACAGGCACATTACCTAAGTGTAATTAAACGTTTTATAGCTCAAGTAACGACCTTCTCAAGGACCCTTTACTATTTATCTCAGTGCTAGATGTCTCTGTTCTCATACATACATAAATCAACGTCACTTACAACAATAAATAAACAATTAATTAACAGAAATGAATTTGGTGGTGCGGTTTTTAAGCCCCGAGTGTCAGTCACACAGATAATATTTTAAGACACTATTCAGGATTCCGTTGATAAAGAAAAGTGTAGCAAAAACCTATAATTTATTTGCTTTAGCCTAATATAAAAATACATTCAAATAAAGACCTTTTTCAGAGACCAATAAATAAACGAGTGTTAAAAGTGAATCAAACCAAAAACATAAATCTTCCAGTTTCAATTCATACGAACGTACATTACATTTATTTTTGGATTATACGATAATAATAGAAACATCAGCAGTTGTTTGAAGTTAAGTTTGAAAAATGGCATTCTTAACATGAGTGCGATCAAAGGCGAGAGGCAAAATTCGGCTATAAATATGAATAACTCCGAGAAAACTTCACACGCGAGGATTCACAAAATATGCGAACATGTCGCGTTTCCAAACAAATTTATATCATGGTCCTCGTCCTCGCAGCTATATTTATAACGGCTCATTCTTCTTTATACAGAGGGACACTACATCAAACATTTATTATAAACCAGAACGGGACTTCTAAATATAACCATGTACAAAACAAGAACAAACATTTACATAAACATGATTAAAACCGACGAATATGTATGAGGTGACTTATAGATGCCGAGGACGTTCGGAATGGGTGCGCCATAGATCGTAATGGGTCCGTATACCCTCTGCCTACCCTATGTTTGCACTAGCACACAATACGCAAATATGTGAACAGTGCTTAATGTATGTGCATGTAGGCCACCGGCCACTAATATGATCTGGAATAAATTCTAATTTAGTACTCAGAACGACAAGATACATAAAATTAATGAAAATTGACGTTTTCCTCGAAGCAGTAATTGCCACGTGAAGTTTATGGCAAGTGATAGTGACAGGACGAGGAAAATGGACACTGTGGGTTTTATCCGATACGAACAGATGTTTTATATAGACACAAATACGGACACATTTTCTTTTCCAATATATTGGGTAATTCGGGTGTCAGAATTCGGATGCCGTATGCGATACAGGCAGATGAATTTTGTATTTCATCTTGTGAAAACATGGCGTAATATAGTGGCGGATGCCTATTCCTATAACATGTTTAGTAGGTGTGCAGCTGTTTTGCATTACAAAGGTGGCCTACTTATCAAAAAGGGAAATTTCACGGCTGCATTATCAAGGAAACTTTAGCACCGCACTCACAAAAAGCAGGTGCGGTACCTTTTTAATTGCGAAATTCTATCGCTGTTACGGTTTAGGTATTTTCTTCATAAATGCATGAGGTGGAAATGATGACCGTGTCTCAGCGATTCATATCACAATACTTCTTGATACCAATTATTCACTTCAAATTAAGTTACTTTTTCACACTGATACCAAAATGTAATATAACCACAAGAGAGGTTTTACGAGTTTTAATTCAATATAAGACGTAATGAATAGCCACACACGACTTTAAATTCTTTATTTCCGAGTTTGTATGTAATTATTTTGTATATGTGATCTGATTTAATCCATTGAGTCACAGCGGCACACAATGGAGGCATTAAATTATCTCTGACATTAAAAAACAAGTAACCTGTCAATTGTTGCCTACCAGATACATATAATTGAAAACCTATTGTGTATGGCCACCGGTGTTCTGCTGCGACTCAATAGGTTAAGTAGCTATTGGATATATGTATAAATTACTTAAAATTATAACTACGAAAGTATATCTTTATTCGTTTCGTTTTCACGGTTAAGTCACTGAACCGAATTAAATGAAAGCCGAGCCAGTTCGAACTCTTAGGCAGTAACTATATTTTACAGATTTTGAAGTTCAGCTAACATCTAGAATAATATTGTAGGGATTATTGGCTAGCCATGCTTATCGATTCCACCCTGTACACGAAGTATTGTAATAGTTGTCGTAAAGGCTGGCTTCATAAAGCTTTCTGCGAACTACTAATTTGGACTTCTGGAATCGCACTCTGTATTATATTCCCTAAGGAAATAACGTAAGTGCTGTAATCTATGTTGTCATTTTCACAAACTAGTATAGAGCTCCGACACTGCCATAAATTAGGTTAAGTTATGTTCGGGTGATATGTACGCATACGAGTAAATAATTTTGATGTCTTACTGAGAACTACTTACGTATACAATGAGTCTTTAAGTATTGAGACTGTCTCGGCTGTCAGGAGACTTGTTGGATTTGGTTTTAGGTTACATAATATGTTTAGAGTAAATATGTTAGGGAATTAGCAAATTAGGAACTGACAGTAACAATTGCAGTACATATTTGCATTTGACTTGCTAAGGAAATAATCATTATTGTGCTCTAAATCTAAAAAAACTGTTTCACTTAGCGGATATACAGGCGAATCTATGTATTCTTGATTACTCTTTTGTGTATCTCAGTATACACTATATGATGCCATAAAATATGATAATGAGTACATAAATACTCGTATCTCATATGTATATGCTTATGTTCGCATGCAATCATGTGAGCTTGGGTTCAATAACCAGGTACGACAGTGTTTCTGAGTTTTCTGGTTGGGGAGTTCTTTGTTGCACAAAGTATGTCCGGTTCTTGTACCCTAAATCATGGGAATTGGAAACATAACCAGCAAAATGTGGGTTTTATATACTTTTGGCGATAGACGTGAATCTATTATTGATTTTGAAATAACATAACGAATAAAAAATATATAATCGTAAAATCGGCAAAAACTAAATAAACACAATTCTGTAGAAATACATTGGAATTCATTAAACAACTAATGCAGTTTAAAAGAATCCCAATTACTAATCTAATATAAACTTGGAAATTTGGCGCCAACGATTCCGAGAAATAACATATTAAAACTAAACTCCGCACATATCGTATTTGAAATTCGAACAATAAATTTTACTAGGCACATTGTTTCAAATATACTTAAGCCGAAGTCAGCAAACAACCCATTTCAGAATACTCAAAAAGTTCTCAAGTTCCGAGAATACCACATTAATGTACACACATTAATACACGATACAAACACAAATACAACTACTTCTGTTAAAGCTTAATTTAATTAAAATCTTAACTAATATTATAAATGCGAATGTGAATTTGTTTGTTTGTTCCGCTTTCACGCCTTAATTACTCCACCGATTATCATGAAATTTCGCATACACGTTGCCAGGGAAACAGAAAGGGCATAGAATACCTTTTATCGAGAAAAAGTACTGTTACTGATATAACCTAGCCTACATTTCTGCGAGCAAAGCCGCGGATAAAATCTAGTGTATTATAAGCTTTTCTCACTTGCCACGCTTCTTTAATAAGACAATGTTAAAACCGCAATATCCATGTAATCCATGCATCCATGTTGTTATAATATTATTTAGTAACTAGTGTATATTACTAGGGACATGCAATGAGGCAAAGATCTTAGCAGTTTGTACAGCCAGTGTTGTGTCTTACGTAGTCACTACAAACACAGACTAAGCTCTGATGCGCAACAGACCTTCTAAAGTTTGGAAGGAGCACCATAGATGCTAGTTTATATTTATTTTCATTCATCATGTTGAATATAAATATAATGAGTTAGTTTAATTTAGGTTTTGCAAGAGGGAACGATAAAGTAAGAGCTCGGCCATTTTTTTTTTACTTTGCAGTAATATGTGAATTTAAGCGACGTTAGCCCAATGATTAAGGCATCAGACTTGCGACAGAGGTTGTGGGTTAAATCCCAATGTAAGAATATTTCGTATGAATACTTTGCAAAAATTCTTCGATAATAAAACCTGCAATCACGAAAGTTTGTCATAACATACTCGACTGCAATTTTCTAATCATAGCCCTGTTTGTCTAAGTCTTACATTCACATTAATAAAACAGAACTACGCAACATTGTATTTTAACGTCTAATATTACTTATGTTTAGAAAATGAGCTAAGAAAATGTTTTGTAAATGTTTGTACTGAGCATTGTTGAAACTTCATAAATAGGCGTACGGGTAGAACTCCATTGTTGCTATCTAGTGAACATATCATCACGTTTTGTCCCTTGTGAAGTCAATATAATGGTATGTCGGTCACCGTGCTGCGTACTTGCCACTCTTTGTGTCTTGTACTCAGTCAAACATACCTATGAAGAACTTACGAATAGGCCTAGTGTCGTGCCCGTATATTTCAAAGGGTTAACAATAAATGTATAATACCCACATTTTGTTAATTATCTATGTAAACATATGTCAATGTCATCAAAATAATTATTATTACATAAAAATTTGGTAACCCTTTTTTTATACAGAGGTCACACCACCATATTTTAAGGCATGTATCCGTGAAAATAAGCTATATGCTCTATAACGTACTGTCTTCTTCTTGCTCACGCAAATCCTTCTTTGTGACACACGGGACACTTTTATTCAGACGACGTAAATTTGCACAAATAGATAATTTGTAATTGTACCTATTGGGCAGCGTTTTTTAAATGACTGCACTGCCTTCAAAGCGGATACGTCGCACGCGAGTACCATGCTAATGGTAAACAAACCTATGTATTGCTTTTGTGTAACACAACAGATTATTTTAGGATACAACTCGCCTAACAAAACAAAACGAAATCAAACACTTCAATACCAAGAATAATACGCACTCTCCCTAACCCTTACTTTTGGAACAGCTCATATTGGAGCAGGTAATCCGTGTGATTTACACGCCACATCAAAACGTCGCACGGCTATAAATACGATAGATCGCCTGTTTTTTAGTACAATCACATCTCGTTTGGACGGATGGCGATCGGCTCTTTGAGAGCCTTTATAAATGGACTTTCGTCGACGTGTTTTGAAAATAGAATTATTGCGTCTAGACTATTGTGAGCCTAAAATTTAAAAATGAAATTGTAAAGCTTTAGGATAGATTATTTTATGAATAATATAGACGTTTATATAAGCATAAGCAATAAGCAGCGATAGCTCAGTGGGGAGACCAACAGACTGCAATGCAGAGGGTCTCGGGTTCGAACCCACGTCGCGCACCACTGACTTTCGGAAGTTATATGACTTTTCGAAATGATGTGCGTATTGATTGACAGTTATCGCCTGTTCCGTGCCTCGGAGAGCACGTTAAGCCGTCGGTCCCGGCTGCCATGAACATCTATGGCAGTCGTTATTGGGAAAGTCAGTACCCTCTAATATCCTGATACTGGTCTAGCCTTAGGGTATCGTTAGCCTTCGGGTTGCGTAGGTCAGGTGGCAGCCGCTCCGTGTAAAAACTGATATCTAGTCAAATCCGGTTAGACCAGAAAAGCCGATCCCAAGTGACTTGGGAATAATAAAGGCTAAGGGAGATGATAGACGTTTATTAATTTTTACTATCTAATCCTAAATGACGTCATAAGAAGTTATTAACCAAGTGATTAAAAGTCAGTCACCAACCTGTATGTTCAATTGACTGTCAAGAAACTGTCATGTAAACAAATAGCTATTCATAAAATTCTCGGTCGCACCTATTGGTCATAGATTTTTTCGCAAGCACTCAAAGGGTCAACTTGTACCAGAAGCTTGGGTATTTACTGTTAATATGATGTATCAGTAAAGCACATGCTAATAAATATAAATAATTACCTTAATAATTAAAGTCATATTGATATTAATTGAGTAAATAAATTCTATTAATATACGTATTTGCAAAAAATAAGTATATTAGAACTAAATGAAAACGTTTTAGGCATATTTCTTTAATATTGCGTAACTCTTTCCGTAACATGAAACAAAAAGATTAATCATAGCACCTGTAAAAATTACAACAATAGGCATAAACGGAGGAGTACCAAAAACGATCATAATTAAAGCACGTCAAGTATCACGAACAAGGAAGTTTCATACGAATTACATCGTAATGAACATAAATAATAGATCGTACAAGATGTGAATTAAAATTCTATCACGACAAGTTACCAGAACTCGGTGCGTACATTACGTTCCTTCGTAGCATAATGAATGACGAAATTAACGAAATCCCGACTGATCCCTGTAAAGCTACACTGCTGTAAAGGATTAAACACATCTACGCTGGAATAGATTAACATAAATGTGGAGGGATGGAGGTTCGCAGATATTTAGTGTACCGCCAAAGCCCATTGCAAAACAAACCGTGTTTAGACACCGGAATTGCTTTCCAACAGTCCGCAACGTGTTTTAAAACTCGCCAAACTTAAACAGAATAGAACACATTTTAATGAGACAGAATTTTAATCATGAAATACGGCTTCATTGGCTCGGAATCTCTATTAACATCGTAATTGTCACCAACGAGCTACGTGCGTCGGAACGAATACGGACGACCATCGAACGACCGTTATAGTAACCCATTTTCCACTGTCGCATCCAATGCGGAATTAAAATTGCTATGACTCTTTTACAATTGCATTTTATTACTTGAAACTGGCATGCTAATTTATTATATGGAAATCGAATGACCTACTTACAAAAGAATATCAAAAAAATATCTGCAATCTTCGAACAAATGGCATAACAATAACAGCTGTAACTCGTTACTCAATGTCAAACTTCGCGGCACGGAAAACCCGAATGTCTCGGTATTGGATGCGCTTTATGCAAACATTTAGGCCAAATTATGTACGTTATCTAAACGTGACCATTTGGTATGTTTAAGGTAAATTGTTGATTCTACGCATATAATACTCATGCCAGTATTAAGTAGTAATGGCGCAACTAATTACTTAAGTAAACCTTACTATTTATATAGTCTCGCGGTCAATCGAGCCCATTCCACGCATTATTTATCAGAAAGAAATTGAGAATCATCAATTTGGACTGCATGTCACTAGTTCAAGCTTTGCTGTTTGTTTTGAAATATTAAACTTAATAATACGAACTGCAACACTGCATGTTACATAATGTAAGTAACAGTTTAGAACATAATCGAGTTGGTTCAATATGTATGAAGTAAGATGTATGAGTTTAAACGTCAAGTCGGAAACTTGGCAACTTGCGAACGTCGCGCGCGCTTTATTTCAATTAAAACTCAGTCACCGTGCACTTCAAAATGGCGCCTCATTTAAAACATTACTTACTTTAATTAGCGCATTTAAGTTTCTCTCTGACACTAAATAAAACTATTTGAACGCGTGTTTGTGCATTCGTTACGACAGCCTGTCGTTTGTGAATCGTCTAAATTAGAATGAAATGCTATTATGAAAGTAATTGGAATACAAATGCACTGCTAATTAATAGGGACACTTAACAAATTTTTCTTGTCGCTCACTAAGTAAGTTTACTCAGGTAGGCCTTAAAAAGGCAACCGTTTGCATTTCTTACCATTCCTAATCCAAGTTATCATAATTTTGAATTAGGTATACCTATTCTGATATTAAAAATTTAAATTACGATTGAGATTCTATGGTTTTTGAATTTTGATAATTCATATTTAATCATAAGTTCTCCAAATACCAAAAATATTGTTGCTTCACAAGGACTTTATTTATCAGCCGATTAAATTATCAAAAGCAAGTTAGGATAGGTTATTATGTGACACGGACCCGTAAACTATAGAAGAGCCAATCCATCAAAGCTTATACGAAATAGAGGCACTGAAGTAAATGTCCAAACTTCGGCGGTATAGCGGTAATACCTTACGAGCTTATTACCTCGTATTAAAATCTTATTTTACACAAAGGTAAACTTGAATGACTACCATTATGTGCAAAATAGAAGTTCTTAACTTAGCTCAACTGCCATTACTATTAGCCATTAGGTACGTCCCAAGATGCTACGCTCAGCTAAACACTCGCTCATCTAAGGGGTTTTGTATTCGGCGGTCGACGACCCCCGTTTATCTTAGTTACGATTTCACAACAGGTACAACCTGCACCCCTAAGGATTAACTGACTGTAATGTTCTGAAGTACGGACATAACTATGACCCATTCTAATTCACATAGATCGTTGTAAGTTAGCAAGTCCAAGTAGGAAACTTGCCCAAGTGGTTCCATCTTGCAACCGAAACTCTCTGCTTAGCTTTGTCCTAATGGAGTTACTCAGATATTCTGGCGTAGTTTATGTAAGGGGAATGAACTTTGTGCTCGGAAAACAATAATTAAACTGTGTCGCGCGAAATTGTGTTGAAATATCGACACAGTATTGTTGCTCTGTATTTCATACTTATTTTAAAATTAGGCATCGTCGTCTAATTATAAAATATCGTCGCAGATTCATCTATCTACTCGTATTCACGTTCGAGGTAAACTGGATGAAACAGAGAAATACCGGCCTGCTTTCAGAAAATGACGTATGTGGTTTTGTAATCACAAAAGTGATAAAATCGTAATTATGTTTCATTTAAAGTAATTGACACTAACGCAAAGCTTCAGAGCGCGAGTTTGCAACGCAACCACATAACATTGCTTACCTATTATAACTGATATGTATCATTCATGAAGGGATAATATATCTTCTTAACATGTTGAGAAAGAAAAACCTGGATTGCTTGCGTGTATAATGCTCTGCTATTATCACCTTTAAGTTGTTATTATCGAGTAATTACTAAGATTATAGTTTCCAACAAAAAAATAATGCCTACATTTTAATTACCTGGCACCTTTGATGACTTTATCACTGTATAACGCTGTCGTATAAAGGTCGTATCGTTGCGCCATTATTTACGTACCTGTAATAAAAGAATAGATACAATTAGAACAATTATCACGGATTACAATTATCTTGTAGAAACGAGTATAACTGCCGCATAATTTTTCAATGTCATTCAAAGAATGCTTAAAGTAAACGACTTGTAAATGAGTAAAAATTAATTAGTTTGTTCTCGGCTGCGGTTCGTTGGGTGTGACGTCAAAGAAAAGAAAAAAGATAATTGGAGGAAAGGAAACGAGGAAGGTTAGATTGATGTTGTTAGCCATTAGTAGATACTTCATTATTTTACGCGTCGCTCGTTGTGCAAATACAAAAACAATATGAAAGTACTCTGTGATTATTATTAATAGATTCAGATATATTTATTGAAGATTTATTTTCTTTGTGTTTCGGGCAGAATATTTAGCAAAGTGATGAATTGTCTCCTTAGGTGTGTTAGCACTCAATACAAATATTTGAGACTCGTATGGAGGCTTTTAATCATATTATCTGCTAAAACCTTAAAGAATAATATGTGTTTTCACCGGTTTAATAGTAAGTATATATGAACGTCAGTTTGTTCGCGAGTGTCTCGAAAACCATTGGACGTAATACGTGCCAGTTTATTTCGCTAGGCATTTAGTAAATTGCAGAAGAGGGTAGTGTGAAAAATTTGGCGTAAGTGATTTGTTTCATGGTTGAAAGCCTTTTATCTCTCGAGAAAATTGGCGCCGACCTTTTTTGCTTACGAAATTAAAAATGGAAAAGCCAATTAAAATCTTTAAAACTACGTATTTAGTACAAAGTTTTAAATACGTTTTTAGTATCTATTACAGTATTTTGTGTAAATACAGGAGTATTGTATTCATATGAAGAACAATCATATATTTGAGTTCACATTCAACGCAATGATTTCAATATTAAAATAATTTTATCCTGGAAATGGTGTAGAGACTAAATATTTCCTATGCCATCGCTGGGCCCTACGAATTTATTGATTTTGATTAAGCATAATTGTTATGGTTATATTTTGCTCACATATACATAGGCGATACCATCTGAGAGCGTGAGTAAAAGTGAGCTTAATCAAAACCGTTGAAGGAAATGTGGATTTCCTGTAACGGTTTTGATTGAGTTAAATTTGACAATTACTCGTTTGGAGTCAATTGTTCGTTAGGTTAGAAATCAACATCAACACATTTGGGAATAGATAAGTGATGTACCAAACATTAATATTATTTTGACTAGTTTGAAGCTGAATAAACCTTGGAGCAAAAATAAACATTGACGGCCTATTCATTTACAATTATTGTCGTCGAATTAAGACCAAGATTCATTTGAAAATAAGAACGAAGATCATCTCCCTAAGCTACTTGACGGGAGTTTAACGCCAAACATTACGTTGATAATAAAATGATAATGAACGCTGTAAAGTCTTTGTAAAAATATTTATGTTTTATTATATTTTTAGCGATAGCTCAGTGGGGAGACCAACAGACTGCAATGCAGAGGGTTTCGGGTTCGAACCCATGTCGCGCACCTATGACTTTCGGAAGTTATATGACTTTTCGAAATTATGTGTGTATTGATTGACAATTATCGCCTGCTCCGTGCCTCGGAGAGCACGTTAAGCCGTCGGTCCCGGCTGCCATGAACATCTATGGCAGTCGTTATTGGGAGAGTGTCGACACAAAAGATCCCACTGGGTCGAAGTGTCGCCGGTCTGCACTGACTGGCCCCTACATAAGATACATACATATTTTAGCGAGCGGAGTATTGCATTGCGAAATGAAAATGTAATGTCATCAGCCCTCAAAATATATTCTATGCTGCTTTTGTAACTAATATTACACGCTTTTCAAATTACTCATGTAAGTTTTGGAGTAAATTATAATATCACCTTTACAGACTAAGCTTGTTTATTAATATATTAATTATTTTATTATATTTAATATTCCGTATATTGCTAACCAGTATCGTAAGAAAAGGATAGGTAAAGTTTTACTTAAAAAATATAATTTTATAAGTCATCAGCTATGAAAATTACAAACTCTTTTGTATCTATATAAAAAATGTCTTTATCCCTGTGGCAGTAGAAAGAAATGGTTATATAACAAGCTACTCCGGTTCTTCGAAAGAAGCTTTGAAGACCTACATATTCACGTATTCATATTAAGCTAGATCTTGTAATATAAAATGATGCAATTTAAAACGTTACTGTACCAAACTACTCTCATTTCATATCGCAGACACTTAATAGACAAAATGCTAAAACTCTAAGCCCTCATTTGTAAAAATGTCTAATCTAAAAGCGTCACATTTTAAAAGTTACCTACCAACTTCAAGATTATAATCTGGCTCAATTTTGTATCAGATTATACAAGAGCACTTTTAATTTTTTTTACTTGGTTCTGAATATTTTCTATGTGATAATATAACGTTTCCAATATAAAGCAAGTGTCGTTCTTTTATGGAAACGCTAATTTTTCCACTGTCAGTGATGGATGATGCCAAGGGAGCAGTCTTCGGTGAAAGTAGATTAACTTTGAGATTATCAGTCGGTATAGGTAGGTATAGCAGCTATCGTATATGAGTCGTACCTACTAAGGTATTTCGTATTGGAATTAGTTAGTGTTTAGTGATATGGAAAAAACATTCATTAAATTTGAGTCAGTCTTTGTCCTTAGCATTAATTAATCACATACTAAGGTATATAGGTCTATATTTTTTGTCATTTGTTTCCACTCGCTCGATTTATCGCCTCGCTTTCTTTAGAACAGGATTTAAGATCTTAGTTTTTAGTTATTTCATAGTAACATGATATAACACAAATATGATATACATCATCGCAACAGAATCTATATATTAATACGTGAAGCAAAAATGTTGCATCCCTTTTTACGAAAATTGCGCAGACGGAGGAGTATGAAATTTGGCACAGTTAAAGTTTATATGGAGAAGAAGGGGTGAATCCTAATATTTATATAAAATGTGCATTTGAAATAGAATAAATTAATGAAAAAACACTACACGCACACAATTATGCATTTGACACACGCAGTCAAAGCGCGTAACTATGGTTACATACATCAATATATAATGACATAATTATATCAGCAATATCTTACAGGCAAACAGCAAACTTTGGTCGAATTTCGAGCACTCGGCGACCGCTAGTAATAACAATTACTTATAAATTTAGCGCTTTATTAGTGTTTTGAAGACAGTTACACTTTATTAGTAATTAAATTACTTTTAAATGGCCACAATAAGTTTACTATTTAAAAACGTTATATTGAGCTACGTTAAAGAAATACAGTGAGAGAAATAAACAGCTAGACTAAAGCTTACTTTTACAATATCTTACTCCAATTGCGGCGAAAACTACAATAAACTGTGCAAATTATTCACACAGATACTTATCTCTATAAAATAACTCTGCTTGTATGTATTTTAGTTCTTTAGTATTATCGGATAAACGACCATTTCACAACTAAATATCATTAACGCAGTCTGATGGTTGTAGGTACTAAATGGTCTACAAAAAATATTAATTATGTAAGTCGCCATTGCAACTAGGTCTAGAGACGGCTTTCTACGAGTATATTCTCTAATTTTATCTAACTAACTTATGCCGTAACTCCGAAATGTTATTGAGATACCTTAACCAAATCCCAATAAAACTTTCTCGACCCTAGAATTCAAACTAGACCATCCCTATCATGCCAGACTCGGGCCAAACTAGGCGGTGTAATAAATATCACATTATCCTAAATTCGTGAATATGGATACAAACTTTCACACCTGAAACAACTATTCAAGCTGATGAATCATTCGTTTTATACGACCTCTCTATAACTTAGCTAGTTAAAGACGTAACTCAACTTCATCTGAACTGACAATTTGCCGATAGATGCCAGAAGTATAATTCAGTTTGATAAGAGACCGCCACACTAACTAAGATAACGAGAACTTTCACAAAGCGAACTTAGCCTTATCGCGTTATGCGAAGGCTAAACTTAATCAAGATTCTGAAATGATAGTTATGACGTTTGTGCTGATAGTTCAATCTCTGGGCTTTTCTTCTCTTAGATTATAAGAGTTATGAGAGGTTAGGGTTTAAAAAAAATAAGACATTTTCGAGAGAATTGTCTTGCTGTCTTGTTAAGACACCTGCCAGTACAATACTAAATAACTTAAACTCATTTTAGATATTATGTAAATTTTCAAGCGCAGTTTTTACTTTAGACACGATATCTCGCTTGAAACACAGGTATAACCTAGTTAGGGCAAATCTATATATTAATACGTGAAGCAAAAATATTGTATCCATTTTTTACTAAAATAGCACGGACGGACGTGTATTATATTTGGCACAGTTATAGTTTATATGGAAAAGGAGGGGCGAATCCTAATATTTTTATCAAATATGCATTAAAAATACATTAAATTAATGAAAAAATACTACACGCACACAACCATGCATTTGACACACGCAGTCGAATCGCGTTCGTAGTATTTCGACATTGTTCGTCTGACGTCGTACAATTCTTTGTAACTATGGTTACCTATACCTTATTTATAATTATGTAATAGAGAAAAACAGAAAACAAAGTAGCAAGCTTAGGAATTATGGTCGAATTTTGATCACTAGGCGACCGCTAGTATCTATTAATGTACTTTATCTAACTAAATCTTGCCCGAGACGTCGCTTGCGTAAATTTAGGTTAGGTTACGTTTGATTAGTAACATTATTTTTTTCCTGGATGGCAGGTACCCTAGCCTACGCTAGGCTAGGGTAGACAGAATAGGATATGTCCTAGGCCTAGGACATATCCTATTCTGTATTTCTGACAACGTGTATGCGAAATTTCATTTCGCAATTTCGCATTAAATACTTAAGTATTTAACGCGTGAAAGCGTAACAAACAAACGAACTCACGCATTTATAGGTAATATTAGTTAAGATTGTAAAAATTTATTTGTAAAACTAAGGATTTTTTTTTAAATAAATAACAATAATTATTAAATTTAAACTATACAAAACACTAAAACTACACAGTTTTAATTTTACTAGCGGTCGCCTAGTGGTCAGAATTCGACCAAAATTCCTAAGCTTATTACTTTTTCTTTTTCTTTATTAGATATAAATGAGGTATAGATAACCATATTTACAAAGAATTGTACGACGTCAGACGAATAATGCCGAAATACTACGAACGCAATTCGACTGCGTGTGTCAAATGCATGGTTGTGTGCGTGTAGTATTTTTTCATTAATTTAATGTATATCTAATTCAAATTTTATAAAAAAATTAGGATTCGCCCCTGCTTCTCCATTATAAACTTTCACTGTGCCAAATTTCATACTCCTCCGTCCGCGCAATTTTCGTAAAAAGAGGTACAAAGTTTTTGCTTCACGTATTAATATATAGATTTACCTGTTAATGTAAATTAAACTTCAAATTTAAATACTAATAATCGCAGTAATTAGGAACTATTCGAATAAATCCATCATATGTTTTTAACATAATTCAATATCAAAGCTATAATACCAGTCATTACTTTATTTATTGTACAATAACAAATTATTAAGCCACCTTTAACTTTGACATTTCAATCAAATGAAGAACAAAGTTATAATAAAGTTCACTGACAGGTATTTTCCCAATGCTGTCATTTGAAACGTTGCCAGAAATAAAATTAGCACACAATTCGGGGAATATCGTTTTCCAGCCCGGACAAATCAAAAATAAACTCAATTGTATCGAAAAAGGCGCTTACGAAAATTGTTACCAATTGGAACAATATCACTTTGTGTTCAGCTGAGTATTGGCTGCCTGAATAATAATGATGGAGCTTTACGCGAACAATACTGAAATTAAATTGTACAGTAAGCAATTTTGTTATCCTGTATAATTGCGTACTATGGAATAAAATTCGTAGTTTCGCTGGTCCAAATTTAAAATGCTTTTCTTTTAATTAAAAAGTAGAAAACTTTTTAAAACTCAATATGCCTATGTTACTCGGTGATAATTTAGCTTTCTAATGGTGAAAGAATTTTTAAAATCAGTTGTGTATTTTTTATTTAAAGCCTTACACCCAAACAAAAAATCGTATCTTTCTTCTTTATAATATTAGTATAGATATAGATTTGCGTGCCTTCTGTAGTGGGTTTTTTAAACATTGACACGAACAATAAATATAATTTTTCGTTACAGTCGTTTATTATAATTTATTATGTTCCGTATGTAAACAACTATTGATTTTAATTACTTTTAATAATAATATTTTTCTGTCTGAGTATAGTCTCCGTATAGCAAAAGGCTTTATAAACATTTTAATAACGAACACAAATAATATTCAGACTCGGAACAACTATACATAATTATGTTGATCACACACTTTTTTGCTCTGTGTCCGGACCGAAACTGTGACACTCTGGTACTGGTAGTCGAGGCGACCATTTAAACCACAGCGCCTTCGAAGCAGTCCGTTCCTATTAGATATTACAAATGTTTAAACGCCCATTTAGGCTTCTAGTTAAACATAAATAATACCACATTAATTATAAGACAATTCAAAAACAATTACTTACTAATAGACGTAAGATTATATCACGAGAAGTACCTACATATGTACATACGTGTGGTGAACCGCACATATTCCCTGAAGACTCTGTTTAATATAGCTCTCGTATATTGTTAGATGATTATATTATGTTTAGTATATAATTTGCTATCCCAGCTTACTAATACACATTTCATTCTATCTTATAATAGGAATATAATACATACTGGTGGACAGAAGACGGATTATCTGCTGATATGAAACTTTTCTATATTTATCGGTAGAATAGTGATTGTCATTGTCGTATTCACATAAAAATATAACAGCTTTTTCATCGAAAAAATATAATTAAGAATAAGAAGTACTACTAGTCACTACATATTATAAAACAAAGTCCCCCGCCGCGTCTGTCTGTCTGTTCGCGATAAACTCATAAACGAATTTTCATGCAGTTTCCACCAATAGACTGAGTGATTCATGAGGTAGGTTTAGGTGTATAATTTGTTAAGGTTTTGTACTACCCGTACGAAGCCGGGTAGAATCGAATAATAAATCTATTTACATATCACCGGGATGTTATAAGAACCGTTTGTTTAAAATTGGTCCGATTGTAAACTGACGGCACACTGTCAACGGGCAAAGAAATTTACAACACAACGCAAGCATATTCGATAGGTTATTATCTGAGACATCGTATGCGATATCCAGCGTGCACTATAGACAGAATAGCGCACAGTGTTATGATCTCTTGAGTTTCTAAAACTATATACGGGCTGTTAAATCGAAATCTTTAGTTATAACGGAAATATTTGTTAAAGAGTAACTATACTGAAAACTGTCAAAGATTGCTCCACATGTAATAACTTTAGTGTGAGGAAGTTTAGAAGAGAAAATTATTGACAGAAATGTAGGATAAAGCAATACTAAAACACTGGCGAATTTACGAGGAAAATTCAGAACACCAATTTTTATAATGATTAGCTACGATCGGATATTACTTTCACATCGATCACAGTATAAAAGCTGCTTGTTTTGCCAGGGAACATCCTTACTAATATTGTAAATGCGAATGTGAGTTTGTTTAATATTGTCTTACGTTTACGCGAATGTTATTAATTGGAATTAAATTACTTTATACGTAAAAACGTATAAAGTGAGACTGTTTGTTACGTTTCCACGTCTTAACCACTCGACCGATTACCATGAAATTTCGCATACACTTTGTCAGGGGTAAAGAAAAGGACATAGGGAACCTTTCATCCAGAAAAAGTGCTGATACTAATCTAACCTAACCTACATTTATGTGAGCGACACCGCGGGCAAAATCTGGTACATGATAATCTGTGAAATTTAACTTTAACACGGCTTGCATTATTGAGGTTCTATCTCATCAATACATTTCTTACAAAACTAGCCTATATCCGACCCTGTTACCCGACCAATATCCGATTTAATAATGACTTACTATCGTTAGATTGGCATAGAAACCTCTTTTTGTTAAGTCATGACGATGCCGAAGGAATTAGGTCTTTATGTTCAGAGATATGATATACGCACTACATACGAAGCTATAATATTCTTTTAATATTATGACTTCTTTTAGTGCTACTTACAAAACGATATTGTTGATATTCTAAGCAATATGCAAGTTATAAGAACTTATATAATATGTAAAATGATATGTCATCTTATTTAAATTTGGACCCAAAAGGTTCAATTATAAGGTAATTGAACCTTATTAAGTAATATATTGTCATAATAATGACATCTATATTTTAACTTTCGGCACAAATGTACCTATTGTGAAAACTAATTACATGCCCAGTCATCTAAAACTTGATAATTGGTACATTTTATAAACTATTATTATTTATTATAAAACACTAATTAACAACAATACAGTAGTCTTCAAGTTTATTGTACATAACATACCATATCACAGTTCCATATATGTACTAAAATGAAATATTTACTGTAGCTATATTCGTGTGCGACAAGCTTAACTCATTTCGCATTAATCTAAGTATAGGAGTAAAAAGGTCTCTGTGGATTACCTTCCCACGCGTTTAATAATCACGCGAGACGGATGACTCACTTTATCTTTTGTAGTTCTAGGTTATTAAGTTAACATTATCTATGAATTAATTAAAACTGTGCCGCTTTGTCTCAATTATCATACATTAAGAACAGCATACACCTTTGATAATCTTTGCCCACGATTTGGTGCACATAACCTACAGTTTGTGGCGACGCCATTTACGCAGATCACAGTGTGGACTATAATTCTACTTGTACATGTGAGAATTAAATGAAATGTGGCTTTTATTTCAAGGTAAATCGCAAACTAACAAATATTAAAACCCGCATCAAATCCTTGCGTGTGAAGCTTGAACAAAGAAACCCAGATAGAGCACAAGTCTATCATGACTTTAAATTTAGTAACCCTTTACTACATTTTATGAAAACCAACCGAGATCAAACTTAGTTAGTTTTATACAATAACTTTAATGTATAGACGCAGTTTCTATGTAGTTTTAAAATAGATACTAAAGCATATAATAGGGAAGGCATCAACAAAAGTAATTTAACGTGTGAACTAGCTGTCTGTTGCAATAATTATTTTAAACACTGCAGCTACCGAAAATGAGGCACAGTGAACTCATGGAGTGTTCTACAACAATATTAATTTACACTTACGTAACATAACAAAGACAAACACAACTAGCGCGTGTGTTTCGCCTCTCGCCTCTGTATGGGAGTCCAATTAGGCGGTATCCACGTGGGCTCCCCTTTTGATCTCCGAAAGGCGCGTTGTTGTAACAAAAATGATGCACTGTACACGCGCACATTGTTACCTAGGTTTGTGCCTAGACAGCTTGAAATTGAAAATAAAATGCCTGTCTGTCCGTCGTCTTGCACGCTCATAACCTTTGTTCTGTAATTTGAACTCCGCTCCGTGTAATTTGAAATATGAAAAAAGCATTAGCTCTAGTGTCGAGCGCTGCAATTTACAGATGAGCTCGTTCTGCACATTTATGTGAGTACCTACTTGTGTTATTTTGTAGTCGTGTTCTGCTAATTATATGGAATGTTCTGCGTTTATCAAGGGATAATGAGATTGCTGTACATGAAATTTTCACCAAGCCGGTTATGATCTCTGGAGTATGATTATTATTGGGTATTATTGAGATTTTCTGTCAAGAAATTCTAAGTACCAGCACGATGTTTGGTACATAGCACAATGGACGACAATAGGTCCCACATAATATGCATAATAAAAGCATAGCTGGCAAGTTGTAGGTTTGTAATAGACCTCTGTCTGCCTCGTCGGGAATATAGGTATCAGACTATGTATGTATGAACGAGATTGTTGGCTCAAAAATCGGCTCTCCATAACAAGACACTCGCGTACTTCCCTGCGTAGCTTTCTCACCGCTGTTCTTTAATTTCTCTAAGTTGTCAGTCGTTTAATGATAAACCGTTAATTATTGAAACGGTACTTTGACCTTTTATCAGTTACTAATTGAGCAAAGTAGATGACTTCTCTACTCTACATTAGTATTATGTTAATACTAACTTCGGCAGATATACGCCGCAGATTAAAATACTTTTGCCCATATAAAGTTTGGAAGTCGGGTGGCGAAGTATTTCCGTTTAAGAACATTAGTACAAAAGCTATAGCTATAGCATATATAGCTAGAGTTACGAGCAGACTTCGTGTTCATCATAAAGTTCAAATTAAGGGACTGTATGCCATCCATCCTAATATACTTGTCGTATCACGAAACGATATATCTACGTAATATTTCTATTTCTTAATACCGTTTTTATATTGTCAGTCTGAGTGTATAGGCTCAATAAATCATTCCATTGTTGTTTCTTGTAGCGATTCGATAAGCTATCAAGTTATTTATGGTCTGGGTTATAGAATATTGGCAGAGGTGAACGTGATAAAAAATCTTAAGCTTCCGTCGACATACGGGAAAAGTGTGATATAATTTTGACATAATACTAACATATAAAATGCTTGCGGCTTTAGTTACCACATATAAAATTTTATTTAATTATAATAATAACTGTCTAGTTGAAATCGAGCGTTAGATTGTGCTTATATTGTTATATGACAGAGGTATTGGGTTCAAATGCCGGATGGCACAAAATTGTTTTGAATTTATCTTATATGTAATTCTCACTCACAGTCCGAAATATGGAAATGCCAGGTAACTAAAACCTCGTCTCTATTACGTGGAACCGAAAAACAAACGCTGAAATATGGGTAAATCACTTCTGCTTACCCTTTCAGACTCATGGACGTTAGTTATGTTATGGCAACAAATCTGTACAAACATTAACATGTTAATTGGCAATATGGCAGATGATTTATTAATATATTATACAATTAAAATTGTGTGCATTTCATTAAGTACCCTCCGTCAGCTACATTCATAATAAAAACCGTAGGAAAAGCGAGACTTGCTTCAATGAGAGTGATGTTCAGACTCATTGAAACGCATAAGAGAAGCTACGTCATAATAAGCCGAAACTTCATTACTAATGGAAATAATGAGATAACGGACAACAACAGTGGCAGCTGAATGGAAAATCGTGAGGACGTATCGGCCCGACAAACCATTGTATGATGTATTACCGCTGGAACAATTGCATATGCATTCGCTGGAAAATTCTATATTGTAGAAAATGTCGTATTGTTTGTGAATATAACGCAAGGATAGCCATTATTTCTGTAAAGGCAAATATGTTACGTAAAGGACGAAAACTCTTTACCTGAGTGAGTACATTGGACATGAAGAAACTAGTCTTATCTTATGCAGAAATATTGTTCATAACTTAATACGAACTATGCTAATACACCTAGTATATATATAATATAATCAACTGCCTTGTTAGTTTAAACTTTAGACCAACGAGGAAGCAACGCAAGCAAGCAAGTAGCGTAATTGAAGCGAGTACGGTTTTGAGTTTGATTTCAGAGTCGTGTATAGTGATTTCGGTTTGTGTGTTAGCAGTAGGAAATCTGGCACACTGCTCGGTAGATGGTAAAGGGTGTGCTCACATTATAATTGAAAAATACATGATGAAATGAGAATGCGATACAATGCTGCTTAGCTCTTTGTAGAAATGGCGCAATGGTTGAAGTAGTCGCATCACCACTGCCACTACGCCGAGTATTACTAGATTCGAATCCTAACCGAGACAAAAAATTGTGCTATCCGGAAATAATTTTTCTGAGTTTGGGTGTTCTCTACATCCGTTCTTAAGATGTTCTTAAAGTCCCGCGTAATACAGGAATTATTCCTAGCGCAGATATTATCTTTTCTAATCTCAAGAAAAATTCATCTCACAATGTCTTGTACAGAGAAAAATTATAAACTAGTCTAGGATGCTAAAGCGGCATTTGATTAACACATAGAGCTTAAATGACAATCGTTATTTAGTTATAGCACCAATAAATACTACA
Organism: Catocala fraxini; assembly: GCA_930367265.1. Taxonomy (NCBI): domain Eukaryota; kingdom Metazoa; phylum Arthropoda; class Insecta; order Lepidoptera; family Erebidae; genus Catocala; species Catocala fraxini. The sequence goes on along the minus strand of OV884035.1, from coordinate 11,550,398 downwards.
TGATAAGATTTTTATTATGTTGAGCATCGCCGCAGTTTCGAGGTATCCGTGCTCATACTGCAATTATTTTGAGATACCTAACTATGTCAAAATACGTTCTTATACTCGTCTTCTTACCCATACCACCTGAATAATCCAATATCATAACAAAATTCTACCTTTCCAACCGCTAACATTTAATTTACGGAATGGCAAGAAGCTTTCTTCAAATATCTAATTTAAAATTATTACAATAACATCGACAGACTCATTATATTAAAACCTCTTTTACTAATTCACATAACACATTAAAGGGCCATAACACCGTATAATCCATCAATTTATAAACGGCATAGCTCGCTTGGAAAGAGGCTTACACGAATAATATCTATGAGCTTGTAGGTTTAAATTAAAATCTTTGGAAAGGAAATGCTAACTCCATTTGATTTTCCGCCTGTAGGTGTCGTTGTCTCGATGCTCGAAGTCTCGTACCGCAGGCATCGATGGCAAGGAAATTGCCCGGGGATTGACTGCGCTAGCGATATTGAGCGGGTTGCCAGGTCACGAACCTCAGACATACCAACACTAAACAAATATATGTAACAAACTTTTTGCCACATATTCTCTAAGGAAAATACGTGATATTTTCTGTCCATGGAATATTTTGATAAGCTTTTATTAAACCTTCAACAAGATCGATTATAATGTAAAATATACATATCCCATTTTCGTTTATAAGCCAATTTTAACGTTAACAATATTTTCAGAATTATTTTAAATATCAATGAGTTATATTTTCCCATATTTGGCACGTGTCGGTAAGCAGCGTATGGAGTAACTCAATATTTGTAAGACGTTGCCCGGTAGGTATTCGAAGACATTTCCCGTGTGGAACTGAGCCAAGTATCTACGAGTATGCAGGAAAAATATATGAAGCACACCTAAGAGTGACTGGCAGAGACAGCCGCGTCTACCTTTAAAACAACCGGGGTCATTGGCCGCTTTTGCTGTTTGGAACTTCGCATTTTTTGCGTCAAAATACACATGATCCGTTGATTTGAATGTAAATATGTATATATAATTTAGAATCGACTTAGCGAGGTTGAACCACTATGTAAATAAAGGTCGAGGAAAACTTTATACACATTAAAAATAAACTATGTATTTTACTAATGAGAACCGAACTGTGTATCATAAAACTAAATACACAGTTTATAATAAATAGCTATAAATCTAGCTTATTGGCATATATACAAACTACTTATATGCAACCGTAGTACTTGGTATGCAATCGCTGTTTCATTTATTAAACAAAAACAAACAGCATAATTGCAAAACTTCACGACAATTTAATTAATTCTTAAAATAGCCAATACGTTTAGAAACTTATAATAGGAACTCGGTTGCCGCGTTAGTTTAACGCGTATCAAGCACATCGTGACCTCTCTATTCAAAATTTGGACTAATTGCTACAATTTTTTTTTTTTATAAATAGTCAGTCTGAAGTAAATATAAATATAAGGCAGTTTTAGCCTGAAAACAGTGATAAACTCATTCTCATCATTAAATAAGACAGAACTGGTAAAATTCAGTATTATTTAATACCATTCATTCATACAGTATTTTCATTAACTAAACAAACATACCCTTTTATAATATCCCGAACAGCAAAAAATCTGCTAAATAAAAATCTGTTCACAAAATTTGAAATGCCACAATCAACACACAATGTATTTTTAATTAATCCCGGCCTTCTGGTTTTCATACAAAAACCGCTTATCAGATTACTATGAATCCCCATTATTGGCAAGCGACAGCGTTCTGCGTATCATAAAGTAAATAAGAGATACAAAGCGAAATCTTTTTGTATTAAACACCTTCCTCTCATATTCGATTTCGTCGAAACATATTTGATTTACAGTGCATAATTTTAAGCGCTATTAATCGTGTTAATACAAAGTCAAGCTAAATCAGAATGTATTTGACATCAGAATGAGATTAATTGTAACAACAAATGAAAGCATTTCATCTAGCTCGTGAGTTATGATATGTATATCTCACGGAATTATTAAATTCCATTTATTATGAAGTTGTATGACAGTGCCCACGCCGTAGTCAAGCGTTCAAAGGCAGCTAGACCAATTCGTTACATTATTAAAATTTGATTGTTTGCTAGAACACCGTCACCATCCTTATCGATTGTGTTCAAGCGATATATTTGAACCTAAAACCAAGTAAGTTTTGTTTGGCAAACCATTAAATAATTATTTTAATTCGCCATTCCTAAATGTAACACTTTCAGCAGACTTATGAATTTGGTAACTCGTAACAAAATGGCATTTAGTCAATAAGGCAACGGCCTTCACGGGTATGAATATATTTAGCTTACGCAAACACCAAATAAAGTCTAAGTTATGTCAAAGTTAGTGTAATTATAAATTTATATAAGAGAGGAAGAATTTCGACTTGCAGTAGTATATTAAATATAAAATAAAATTTTAAAGCCTTATAAACAGTGACGTAAAAATAATGAGTCGTCTTGAGTAGTCTTAGTATAACATTCGTTAACCATAAAATTTCAGCAAACGCAATTCTTCTAGTTTCACATCCTCTCAGTTATTTCATCACAATATGAAATGTGAAACGTTAAAGAAACAAACCTTAAGCTTAAACTACATTAAATACACACACGAAAACAACATAATAAGAATGTAAAACATATTACATAAACGTATAAAGAGGCAGATATATACCCTGGAGGTGTGCATTATGCTTGCAAGGCATCTTATATATTCGCTTAATCAAAACAGCCGCCGACTCTCTACGTTCATATTAAAGTCTTTGAAAGGCAAGCTCAGGTAATATGAATGGGGATTAACTAGTGAAGCTTTGGTCTCGCCAAACGAGCTGTGATGCCTTTGAATTCAGTACAACATTGTTGTAAATAACATTAAACTATGCGGGTGACATTACCGAGCGTCCATGTTAAAGTAGTTATGTAGAAAGCTGTAATGATCTTACAAAGCTGGAGGTTATGGTCACATGAGAGGAAGATGTGCTGTTCTCTAGAGATGTTTTCGAATTCGTACTATTATGATCATTCTGTATGTTAGGACATTTTACTGAAATAATGGCTAGAATTATCAAAGGATAATTAGTATTGAATACTAAAAAAGGTGGATTTGCTTCATAGTTTTGTAAAAACCGATCTTTTAACGGAATACATATTACCGCAGAATTTGCATAGTTGCCAAAGAACATTGATTACTAGATTGAGTTTAATTTGATCGATTGATTCTGAAAGCTAGATAAAATAATGCATAAACCATATGAGCATAACTAAAATATTTTCTATTAAAATTTGGTAGGTTTAAGCGAATGTGTTCACGGTTTGATTTATTTATAGTTTATAAACCATTTATAAGTTGCATTGCATTTGTAATGAAGAGTGTGAGAATAGAAGTAAAGGGTTTTAAATAATGTTATATACATACAAAATTGTTTTTTAAATTCTATCGTAATTATGTGCGCAGAAAGTATTTTAAACAAAATTCGTAAACGCGTAAACATAAAGACTACTATAATATATAATAAGCTTCACAATATTTAGTTTAGTTATGTTTTATTTTTATTTAACTTAAACTAACACTTAAGACTTAAAATCATATTACGCTGATAAAAACTTTGCTAAATAAGTAGATAAGTAAAAAACTGTTTCAATACAAAATCTGAAAGCCGAATCCAGATTACCAGTACTTTACTGTAATATTTAGGTACAGGAACAGTTTTATAGGTCTACAGTACACAAATGGAAATCTCAGTGGTCGTGGTATGTAGTTTAAGAGCATCGTTTACTCCAAGGTACATAAACGTCCTGTTGCGGTCACGTTGCGGAGGCTAAAAGCTTTTACTTGACAACGACATATAAAGTAATTTACTTTTAGTCTTTATTCTCAACTAACTGTGGCTGCCATTTCATATATACGAATGTCATTGTATTATCTACATATGTCTACGCAATTAAAATTAGAATTACTTCTTTTTTGTTTTTTTATTTAATGAAGGTGGCATACAAGCAATTTTCGTAGACTATGGGATGAACGGAATGACTGCACGAATGGTTTAGTAGTTTGAGTAGTCGCCTCGGCACTGTAACGGTGTCGAGTGTTATGTGTTCGATCCCCACTCGTGGCACAAGTGTGTGTGACTCACTAGGTCTTCTTTGTGCCCGTTGTTTGTAAGGTCCTCCGCGACACAGAAATTATTTCCAATGTGGGAGATGTCTTTGTAAAAAAATATATGGAAGAGGTAGGCGATGTAAGGTCCCGGGACACTGTTCCTGTGATTTTACTCACCGAGCACAAAAACCCAAATACGAAACAGTGTTACTACTTTAAGGCCTGTTTTCGGTAAGAGGTTCGGTTTTATCATACCCAAATGATTAGATGAACAATAACATCATGCTAATCAGTTTAGCAATTGCGAATGGTATGTATAACGGATAGACAAACAAACAAAACGTGTTCACCGTTTTATTAACTATATATCTATAGATTGAAAGCTAATACTTTTCTGATATACTCATTGTGTATAATAATACTACAAACGCCAACATCCTCGTCACATAATAAACATAAATGAATTGTTACATCTCATGAAATATCACAAAAGCCCATTGTTCAATTGAAAAGCTTTTGAAAGAATTTATTAATATTTTTGCCTCCAATAAATCATTTCTTGATATTCTATCGTATTCGCATATATCAAGAATTCATGAACAACAAGAAAGTTAGAGTTTGTAAATTAGGTACCTATATTGTTTGTTGAACCAAGAAGTTGTTTCTACTCATACTTTATTCTTGATAAAACCTTTTCTTTGTAATAGATATTCTTGTTTCGACTTAAATCGCGGCCGAGTAAATTTTAGATCATATCATCATCATCATCATCATCAGGCTATAATAGTCCACTGTTGGACATAGCCCTCCCCTAATGAGCGCCATGGCGCCCTGTCTTCGGCTTGCCGCATACAGCATCTGCCTGCAGTCTTTCGCAGATCGTCATCCCATCTGGTCGGAGGGCGTCCTACACTACGTTTGCCGAGTCGCGGTTAGATCATATAGCAAAGGTTATTTTATGTTTACACATAAATGTTAATTTACTATTCATTGTCACTTTACACCTGCGTATCCTCAAAAGTGTAGGCAGAACGTCAGGGAAAGTGTAAACTTATTATTTAAAATAGTTTTAATAGTTTTAATAATTTAATTAGCTTAAAAATTTGTAAAGTATAAATAGTAGTAGTGCAATTTCTAAATTATGTAATAAAGTGTCAAATAAACAACGCGATAAAAACTGTACCTATATAATAGTTTAATTTGAATGAATAACGTTCGCGTAAACAGAAGACAATATTGTGTAGGCAGAAGTCTGATATATCCATAGTTATACATGCCACCTAATATATAATTAGCACCTTATTGTGTACTAGCTGTGGCCGCGGTTTCACCCGCGTTTATAGTCCCTGCGCGGCACCCGTGGGTCGTAGCGTGATGTTATATAGCCTATAGCCTTCCTGGATAAATAGGCTATCCGACACTAAAATAATTTTTCAATTCGATCCAGTACCTAGTTCCTGAGATTAGCGCGTTCAACCAAACAAACAAACTCCTCAGCTTTATAATATAACTAGATGTGCCCGCGGTTTCACCCGCGTTTGTGATTACTGCGCCGCCCCCGTGGGTCGTAGCGTGATGTTATATAGCCTATAGCCTTCCTCGATAATTGAGCTATCCAACACTAAAATATTTTTTCAATATGGTCTAGTAGGTCCTGAGATTAGAGAGTTCAAACAAACAAACAAACTTTTCAGCTTTATAATATTAGTATAGATAATAAAATAATAGTCCCTCTGGGACAGTCGTTATCTCATCATGAGATTAACGCGATATCGGAGAGCACAGTACACTAGCTTTTAAACTACCACCTTCACCTTGTGATATAAATAAAAAATGTATCACCAGGTTAAATAAAAGCGCACAACCAGGTTAAATAAAAGCGCACAACCAGGTTAAATAAAAGCGCACAAACCGCAGGGCAGCTTGTGGCGAGCTGAATGTGAGTGGCAACACTGCGGCTCTGAATGCCTCAGAGAGTCGGTTAGGGCCTCGTCCCCGACTTGCCGTTACTGGTTGGCTGGGGTGGAACTTCAAGAGCGCCCGTAGGACTCTCAACTCTAGCTTGCCTTGGTCGGTCGGTCAGAGAGGGGCCGCTAGAGTTATATGCTTGAGGGTGGAAGTGTCATTATCAAGAACATAACTACGGGGAAACCCGCTCCGAGTCTCCGTTATCACGAGACCCGTGATGGTGAAACTGGCACCGCACCGCTCGACACCCCAAGCCGCTTGCACCGGTGCTTCCCTCTGCTGCTAGCTTGTATGCCTATAGTGGCTAATCTGTATTCAGGGGGCCCATCTAGTAAGTTGACGAGTCACCGTCTGCCCATTGCATTGATGCTGTTAGAGTAGTCAGAGCAGACGCCGTTTTTCATCCATAGTTACCAATATACCGGTCAACCAAACACCCATACCCATGGCCCATATATTAGAATCCATACGTTGAAATAGTCCTACTCCTGCTGCGGCTAGTGCTGCTATAGGCGTTCCATGCCACCTTTGATTAAAACTCTTGAAAGGCCTCTTCACGTTGGACTCATGTCTCCGTGTAAGCCTCTCAAAGGGCCAGGTATTTTTCTAATATAATATATTAGAAAATACGTGTGATATGAGAAACATAATAATAATAACACACATTTGCAGAATGTTTGTCTGACACGGAAATCAAATCCAGAAATGCCGGATCGGCGGTAAGCGCAATCAGTTTATACCACGGGACCAATGACGGTAATAATTAAATATACTACTGGACTAAGTTGAACAACTAATTAATATTCATATGATATATTATCTTCTATTGTTATGACAACAAAAGCGTAAAATTCATTAGTCTTCTTGGTAACATTATCCACCGAAGAAATTATCTACCTTATCTGCTGCCACTTTTTCTTTTCTTGACACGAGTCGAGAGGCCGTCCATCGCATCAATGACACTTGGACACAAATGTCCTCGAGAATCTCAAGACAACGACCCGATCCCATTTCCCGTCTGTGTATTATCTTCTAATGAGCGATTTAAGTTATCCGGTAATTAGTTGTAGGTTCTGTTTATACTGAACTACAACGAATCGGAAAATTGGTTTTATATTCGCAACTTAATTAATTTAGTGAATTATCGCAAGCTTGGTTTTGAAATTTATTATAATATTTAGGAGTTGATGTATTAGTAATGATGTGAAAATAATTATTTGTATGATTCAAATGTACAATGATTAAGTATATTGAATCCTAGTATGTTTTTGCTTTGTAATAATTCAATTCATATTTGGAAAATAATATATATCAGACAGTCTATATCTTTTAGACAAACGCCTAATAGTCATTAATTATCGTCAAACAGAATTCTAGTAACTGTTAAACATCCTTATAGAGAGAGACACAGTTAGCGCGGAATGTTCGCAGTAGTTCTTCGTAAGATATTATATGTGCTATCTTAGGATATATTTTCAAAAGTGCGGAGATGGAGCAAGAACAAGAAAATGTCGGATCGCAGAACTATTTATGTCTGCGTTCGATAAGATGATTGCGATTTATTTGCAACTCTGTGGAGATGTGTCCTATTCCAGTCATTCCCGTTTTAGTTCACATCGGCTGTTCACAGGCTAGTTAGTTACGCAACTCCTATCCCAGCCACGTTTTTATTCCATCTTTAAAACAGGCTTACAGGGATTTAAGGAACTGAACGCTCTCGATATTGGATGGAAACGAAGCCTTTCGAACGGGCCGAATGAATGTTAAAGACTCGGGTTCATACTATAAAAGGCTTATTTGATTTCGATCCAATCTCGTCTACATTGTTTTCGTTTTCTTCTCGTATAAATGAGAGTGGATTTTTGCAGTTGTAATGCAGTACAAAGTTCACTGACAGTTCTAATTAAAATCGTACAGCATACCGTGAATTCGTGGCGTGCGTCCGCTAGCGTGAATAACAAGAGACCTGTGTTCGGCCGTTGATTTTATTTACAGTAAAAGCTAGATTTAAAATGGCACTTATTCTGAAATGTATATATACGTACTACGAAAAATAAATATATTTGCCTACATATATTACTCTTTTCACATCAATCTTATTGCACATTAGCATTGTTGCTAGCCCGTCATTCCAGATTAATCCTTATAAAGCCCTAAAATTGCACAACAATAGAATTATATTAAATAATATAATATGTGAAATTCGAACGTAAAACCATTCAAACGCAATATCGACGCTTATACGCATTTAACCTTGACGAATAAACATCGTGAAATGTTCAAAACCATATGCATTACTCATATATCAAACCAAGTTTTCAAATAAAAGACATTGAAACTGTGCAGTTTACCGACGTTTTATTTACAGCGCTACTTTTAATTAAGAACGTCCTAGGTGCAGCACAGAAAAGCAAATATCAGTGTACGACTGCGTTATAGCCGGTCACAGTAACTCTGACGGTTTGCGGTTCTTTATTTCATCAATAAAATAGTTGCTTTATATAGCATATAGTAAACGAAACGACCGATGTTGAACGTTATGTTTAAATGAAATAAACATTTCCATTTGATATCATTAAAAAATGCTTTCGTTTTATACGTGGTATGTCAATAAGTGCGAGCAACAGGCTACAAACATAGCCTGACCTTTTTAAAGAAGATTAGCAATTACATTTGTACTTATCTTTCTAACTGGCATTTCCATTTACGCCCGCGCTGCAAATCTTCTAATGCAATTCTAATCAATAGCAATAAAAACGTTAGCAGTCTTAGCAGAGCTTTACTATGTAAATATGTTGCGAGCAGCGGACTAAAGTGTCCATTTACGCTAACTATGCTAAGGCTACTACATATTTGTTTCTATATGAAATATTAACAAGAGGAATTAACAAGCTGAACAAGGACAGCCCGCCGGATTAATACTAGTGCTGTGCACTAATTGAAAAGTTTTTACAGTTGATGCAACGTTCGTTATTTTTGTGACATTTCAATTTCATCCTGTCGAAACAAACAAAAATATCTCACTGAAGGCATCAAAACGTGAATAGCAACAAAAAGGGAAAATGAAATGTTAATTAGCCGTCACAAACTTTGACTCCAATAAGGGCGACACAATAAGACAGGAAAAACGTAAAAAATGTTTTTATAAAGAAGCAGTAGCAATATTAATAAGAAGAGGATTGAAGCCAACCTTTTTGTATCCGGCGAGTCGCAGCGCCCTCTGCAGGCACGCGGCCCGCGTCGTCGACAGGTACACTATAGGCACCGCTTCCCCCGCTTCCAACTCGATGTCGAAGTCGTTAACTGCCTCACAAAACTTATAATCCTCAAACTTTTTTGCCTCACTCTTCATTAGTTCCTCACTGTCCCCGTCGTCACTTATCTTGTCTTTTAAAACTTCGCTTGCTGGGATGAAAAGAGGGTTTTCGTAACAACGATTAAGAAGTTTAGAAGCTTCGTTTACGATGGCTGCTTCTTCGGAAATCCGCTTTTTGATATCATCGGCCGATTCTGGTTCGCTGTCGTCCGGGAAACTTATTAGATAATTATTGTCGGTGGCCGCGCAGCGCTGGTCGGACACGTCCTCAATCACAACGGACGACATGTTTACATCTGGCGAGGCGGACATGTATGCGCTCCACCTCAGACCGCTAGTAAGACGTCCACACTCCATTGTTCCCAGGGTTACGTTTTCACTCATTGAATATCTTTGTTTATTATTCAACAAACATTAATATGTATGTTACATGCCTCCCATGTGACAGTAAAAATTACGTCTGTCGACAAGTGGGCGTATTCAGTATCCGATTTCAATCTGCAATCTCACCAGTGCACGCAAACACGTGTCGGATAGTAAATTATATTTTTTGCCTCTAGGCAAACAAATTAATTTTGGAAACTCCGCATTCGTACAAATAAAACAAGGTAAATCTTTCTCTGAAACCACAAGGACATTTGGAAAAAGTTTTATTCGAAAATAAGGAAAAATTTATAAACGGTGCACGTGGCCTCATATACTACCACGAGATTCATATTTTTGACTTATTCGGTGCTATTTTTCGGAATAATTATATAAACGTAGCAACAATGTTGGATATAAAAATGTTTTGACGTTTTTAAACGGGTACCTATCAAAATGTAGCTATGCTGTCCACAGGTGTTGAAAGGCAGGTGATAAGGGTCACCGAGGGATCCCACGGCCTGTTTCTACCTCTCACCTCAAATTAGCTACATTCAGTCTCATGAAAGTACCCTTATTCCCTGTATACAGTATTATTTTATGATATAATTGTGAAATTGTGTTATTTTTGTTGAAATATTTGTTTTTCTTTATTATAAATATATTTCAATTTTTGTATTGGGAGCATATACTTAGTTCAAATGCATTTGCTGGTGCTACTTATGGCGTCTGAAATAAATCAGACGGAGTCCAGACGGGACAGGCCAAAACGTAAATGTCATGCAACAAAACTCGGTACGGTGTCATCGCTCCCGACCATCTATTTAGACTACATGTACTAAAAGTGGAATATCATTTGCTCATAGTATTTACTGAGCTTAAATAGCAACTTGTCTGGCTATAACGTTTTCTGAAACTATGCACGTTCCTCAGAGGAAATAATACTTTAACGAGAATAATAAGATAAACTATGTTCTATTAAGGATGTCACAACGTTTCTTGTTTCTACCATAACCCATAGAATTTATTTATGCTCACATTCGTCCTGAATCTTGTACATCTTCTAGTATTAATAAACAAATAGCAGTATTTTATGTATATACAGGTATGTACATTAAATTTTCAATTAAATCTATTTTTGGTGATCTTGCTAAACGTATGACGCTTGATGCGGTGCAACGATATTTCATTCACAAAACACAGGTGCTGTCACCTGTCGTGATCCTCTAAAAATAACATCATTAATTATTTTATAGAACTATTAGTGACGTGCATTTTCAAGAAATTTCGAGAAACAGAGCTAATTAATTACTTTAAAGCTAAATTGAAAGACGTCTATTTTTGTTTTTATAACAAAATGGCCATGGAATGACATATGGATGGATTTGAACATCTTTAGTTCCAAACAATATTAGGAGAGATATAAAATGAATTTAACATTACAGTTATTTATATTTAATGCATTAATAATAATTATGATGAGAACTGTTTTATTTTTATAAGCCGTTTATGTCCCACAGTAAGGCATAGACCAAGATCTGTATTGCATTAATAATTTAATTTCGGTAATTGTTACAAACGACGCTTTTGGAATTGTACTTTTGGATTCTAATCCACTTAGCCTTTATTAGTGACGTTTTTCAAAACAACTTGTACTCGTAAATAATATACGATAGACTTTCGGTCTCCTAGTCTAAACGAAATAACCAAGAATAAATATCAAACTACACATCTGATATGTTGACCAATTGCTGGCACTCTATATACCTATCTCATAATTATTATGATTATTATGATTTTACATAAAGTACGAACTGCGTGTATTTGGCGAGTATATATTGTTATAAACATCGAACTGCAGTTAAATGCAAAACATAGTTACAATAGGCTAGTTGACAATAATCGATTACATGTTATCGATATTATTTTGTAAACATATGACTAACCCAGCCAAAGTTAGCTAATGGTAAACGTTATTTGTTTTAGTACGAATCAATATTGGCATTGTCATTTGTTTGTATTCGTAGTTAAAGTTTAATAAAACTATATGATCATCTCACGATGATTATTGTATACGTAATTTGATTGTTATTAAAATTGCAAAACAAAGAGATAAAATGTTATAAAATAAATACTGTAACTTCTTGACTATGGGTATACACTTATAGGCTTCATCAACGCAGATTTAACTTGGTTAAATATAATTATATGCGTATAAACATATTTCGATAGTTAGGTATTTCTAGCAAAATAATAACAAATAAACAAAATGCAGTGTTTCCAAAAATAACTGGAGCAACAAATTTACAGAAAGAGTGTAATGACTCACTAATGAGGTCTCTATTTCGTAAAAAGTTATTGTGATTCACACTCTTAAGCAAGAAGCTCTAAAAGCTTACAAAGGACTCCTTTCCCTAAAATGTAAGACGAATTTTGAATTAAATGTTTCACAAATTAAAAATCTATATAACAAGTTATAAAGCAGTATGAAATATTGATAAATTATTAGGTAATTCATAAACACAAATAAAACTTATTTGAGGTAACAGGTAAATCACCTTACTAATCGCGATTTTTAATAAAACAAACCAGTTTCTTACGATTTCAATTACACTTATTAATCTGCGGATAAACTTGTCACATTCGCTTCACATTTATCTTCTAAGTATGTTATTTAATAAAGTGTTTGAATGATAGTTTCCGATTCAAACGTCAAATGCTCGCGACGTCGACGCACGCGCCGCGCGGGATGAATCGAGACTGAACCGTTCTAATTTTGAAATGAAGTGGGTTTAATAACATTGCGTATATTTTCCCGTTTTCACAGCCGGTGACATCCGTGATGAGTCATCGATTCAAATTTTTGCGTCCCATTATGAGTGAGTTGATTTTTCTTGGCGCTTATTGAGTCCGGGGAACACTAGGCGCCGTATTACAAAAGCACTGAAGATTTAAATATAGTAGCTGCTCAGTCTTCTTTCCTAGATAGATATAAAATAAAGCGCTTTACTATGTAGCTGTTATTTTAGCATACGAGATAAACACGTTATTCTTTATTTATACGAAGATAAGCTGTTCTACGTCCCTAAATATAAAGAATTTTACATATTTTTACAGTTAAATTCGGTTATCTCTTGTTTTGCCCCATCACATTTCAAATTAGAGAGAATAAGATATTTTTTTTAGGTGACACAGGCGCGTCTTTGTTCCTTTATCATAAACTTACAAAAGAAAAAAGCCGCATTACTACTCATTAAACAATAAGTACAAGTATAGCCCTGTATCATCGTTTAGTGCAGCTGTCGTGGTAGACTGCTAAGAGGTATTTGCAAAGAAGTTATGTTTTATTCAAAGTTCGTCCTTTCAGCACTTATTTAAACCAAATGTTTATCTACCGTCAATGACGACTAAAGTTGTATTCCCACTATCGATGTAAAAGACAAAGTCCCAATATCTATATCTGCACATTACCTGGTATTAATTTCATCCGAGCCCGATATTGCTGGGAATATTCCTGGAATTCCTCCAAATGTCTGGCAGCGATTATAACGAGACCTTCTAATGATCTTCCTGTGAACGCCATAAAACTACAGACAACCTTGAACATGACGTGTGATTGTTTATTAAACCGCATTAGTTGCACTAAAACTGTGTGGTTTTTAGTATCTAGTAGCCGCGACCTTGTCTCGTCCGTCGTCTGTTTTGAGCTTGTGCCAGGACTACGTTTGCACTCAACGAAAACATCGAGACGCCAGCACAGAGAAACTCTCTCCATTCGTTTTTCAAAAGAATTGAGTAAGCAAATCTAAAATAAGCATTGTGTATCGGATGATCGGTCATTTCAGGTCATACTGATACAAACATCCGAATCCGAAAAAGACAAATATGTATATTACGTTTGTTTTTATATTACATTATTGGGGTTGATTATAATATTAGTAAAATATACAATTTACAAACAATACGTTTCTTAAATATATTATTTTAAAAGATTACCTATAATTCTAAAAGAAAATGGTGACGATTATTTTGAACAATGCGATAAAGTGTTATATTTGCTGCTGTATTTTTTAATGCCATAAGGATTTTAACCATATAAATGACAAAATGAGATAATATTGTCTTACGTTTATCCAAATATTATATATTGAAATAAAACTAGTTTATACTGATTTTATCGAGATGTATTTTTTATTATTTTAAACACTGTTATTTCATAGTTTTGGAACTCTTAAGCTACTACTGTTAAACACTGTTACTAAACACACTTAACTTATATTTAAACTATTTAAATTATTAAAAAAGCTATTTAGATATAAGTTTACACTTTTCCCGACGTTTCGGTTGCTTTCCAGCAGTCTTGTTCACGGGCAGACCCATTTCATTTAAGATAATATAATCATTTGTTTATTATTAAAGTAAAGTTAAACGGGACAACAAGATATTTATTTATTTGACTTACCAAACACGTAACGACCATCAAGTAGCTTAAATTAAATTTTATTATAACTTAATAATAGAATCAGTAACCTGAAATTGATATTAACAAAAAGTGTAGTTCATGAAAATAACGAACAAGACCAAAACCAGTTGTTAACAGTACTACGAATCGAAAACTAAAATTTATAGATCAGTTTCAATTGAGCGGCTCTTTGCGTGAAATATTACATGTCTGGGCTGCTGACATGGCTTTAGTCCAACAAAACTATGTAATACATTTGTTCTTTTTATATTAGCTTTGTAAATTTTACTTTCATGTGAATTATCGGTTCGATTTGTAATTCTTTTCAATCAACTAATATCCAATTAAACTCTGTGAGATCCGGGCTTTATTTTGTCTTCTACCTCCGCTCAAGACGATGCTATAATGCCAATCTATTTATCTTCATGACAGCGTAAATCCCCTAATATGTCCAAAGCATTATCCTCTAACTGTGTGAATTATTCACTACCGTCACATTCATTAGCATAAAATAAAATGGGTCAGAAAATAAACGATAATGAGTCCTCCATTATTAAAATTACATACTTGCGAAGAGGCTCAGAAAGTGGGTAATGAACCTTGATCTGAATAGTCAGTTTGGCCGCGTATCGCAGGTAATTGTTTCTTTTTATACGGTTAGAACAAAGGAACGGTTTTTTGTTTCCCCTCCGCCTGTTTAAATGTTTGTGGCGACAACGCTAACGAAATCCCGGCTGCGGCGACAAGCACACATGTTGCGGATATATATAAATAAGCTTATTGCGGATTTACTTGATTTATTACGTGCAAACTCCACTCTTAATGGTAAAAAAGCTTATATTATATTCACACTTGTGACTTGTGTGGTAATGGTTTGACTTCGCATGTGTGTATTAGAATTTAATTATCACTTACTTTAACTGTGAATGAACATCGTGATGTAACTTGTTTGCCTAAACCTCCGTATATTTCTCAAAAGAGTGTGAATCAGTCATCTTTGGTCAATGTATGTTCTCCTGTAGGAAAGGTCAACAGAGACCCAATTTTATTCATTATTTTTGACTGCATTGTATTGATATAATATTATTCGACCAAACCAATACAGAAAGATCAAACTGCGTCCAGTATCGCGAATTTTACGTACATATATGCAAGCGATCTAATTAAAAATATTATACCAATATTCTATATGTACATTACGAAACAAGTCATCCCGATCAGTCTGTAATAGCCCAAGGCCGACCTCATAAACTCATAACTCATAGCATGGCAAGATAATTACTGAAAGTGTGAAGGCGAGTCGGCTAGTAATTTTCTCTAATGAAATCTCTATTCCATCTGGGATCCTTTCTATTTATGTGATGAAAATGTGCTCGTATCATAGTAGAAAGTATAAGTGGAAATAACTTCAAATGGTGTTGTAGTATGGAGCCGTTTGCCAATAACATATAATTGCGATGGCAAGTGCCTTCTAAGCGGCGGAACTGCAATATTCCGCTACAATAGTTATTTGTAAATAGTCTATACGAGACTCTTGCATAGGAATCACTGGATATTTTCTAATACTATTTGCTAGCGAATTCTAATACACTACAATAAGACGTAAGATGATTCATGCTTATATACCACGAATATCGGTTCAGTTTACCTTGTCAAATATATAATATCTGACTGCTATCCTAACTAATATTATAAATGCGAATGTAAGTTTGAGTGTTTGTTACGCTTTCACGCCTTAACTACTCGACCGATTATCATGAAATTTTGCATACACGTTGTCAGGGGAACAGAAAAGGACATAGGGTAGCTTTTATCCAGGAAAAACTATTGTTGCTAATCTAATATAACCTAACCTACAATTACGAGCGCGAAGCCGCATGCAAAATCTAGGACGATATATATTCATGATCTTGTAGTTATTGCCGAATTATGTAGTCACAGCTAAAAGAAACTATATACCACTTCTTTTTTTGATAGTTCTATCAGAAATTACTCCTGAAAGCTGGATGCATATGAATCCTGTATCAATTCCGCTGAAAGCCTAAACCATTACACGGTGGGAACGCATTAATCCTTCACTGTGCTTCGCATTCCCATAAATAAAATATCAGTTGCTTTTCCATTTAAATCACCTACTGTTTCACTGTA
The DNA here is from genome assembly GCA_930367265.1 of Catocala fraxini. Taxonomy (NCBI): domain Eukaryota; kingdom Metazoa; phylum Arthropoda; class Insecta; order Lepidoptera; family Erebidae; genus Catocala; species Catocala fraxini. Next base: position 11,533,984 of record OV884035.1, on the reverse strand, counting down.
AATTGTAATCAGAATCAGTTGGCGTTTCGAAATAATAAGCCAATGCATTTCGATTGGCTCTTACGTTTGTTTATCGAATGTTTCGTTTTACTATTCTCTGATTAACTCCAGACTTACTATTCCTAGATTTTATGTGTTCTAGTTTAATGAGAATAACGGTGTTTGTAATCATTATTTGTTATTGAATGTTCTTTCAATAACTTGATGGTGTGCAGCCGATGAAATTAAATTTGCGCTCATTATAACGTTACTTCAGATAGCAGTATCGTTCGAGAAAAGCGTTAATTGCACTCCACTTTGAATGATGAAAATACTTCTGTAGATATTGCCCGAACACTATTATTCCTAACAGAAAATAAATGTGAAAGTTGGTGAATTTGTTTGGATATATTTAGTAAATTACGCTGTTAATCTATGCGCCAATTTCCTCCAAATCTTATGATGATGAACACAAAGGAATACTCTTTATTAACATATTCTAGTGTTGAGGATTCCTGTAGGCGAAGGCGATACTTCCATTATATAATAGACTAGCTTTTGCCCGCGGCTTTGCTCACATAAGATTAAGTAAGTAGATTAGGTTAGGCTACGTTAGCAACAGTACATTTAAAAATAAAATATAGCCTATGTTAATCGGCGAAAATATAACTTTCTAATGGTGAAAGAATTTTATAAAGGATCAATTTAAATTTTGAGTTACATTCTTACAAACAAAGAAAATATCGATTCATTCCTCTTTATGATATTAGTATAGACTATTAAAAATGTTTATTTTGCTCCAGTTTTCTTTTGTTTTTTTTTTCTTTCATCATAAGTTTGACAACCGCTTCAAAGCCGCGTCAATTAATTGCTAACAAATTCGCTTATAACTTTTTCGTCCGATCATACTTTGATTGTTCCAAAATGTACGTACCTCGAAGCGTGTCAGAATGTATAATCGATAATAATAGTCGAAACGTCAGCAACAAGCGTGACTCTAGCCGTCCCATTTCCCACATTTCGAATATTACTATTTGCTTGGTAAATACGTAGCGAAAACCATCAGATACGTTGTGGAAAATTACGACCAGATGGGATGTCGATCTGCGAAAGACTGCAGGCAGATGCTGGATGCGGCAAACCGAAGACAGGGCGCTATGGCGCTCATTAGGGGAGGGCTATGTCCAGCAGTAGACTATTATAGCCTGATGATGATGATGATCCATTATTAGACAGACCGATGTAATTTATGTGAATGTTTAACATGTTTTATAGCCACTAAGACAACAACGTAACTATCGAAAGAAAAAAACGAGTAAGGAACTGTCTCAAATTTCTAACAAGAGGAAAAAATAAATAAAAATTACTTTAGTACTAACTATTTTTCATATGTTATATGTTCAAAGAAAAAGAGTATATATGCAACTGTTTCGCATAAAGTCGCATATACTACTTGCTCAAATGATGTTCAAGCTTATGAGAAGGCTTAACGCAATATGGGCTGTATTCTTCTTTATTGTTTGGGCCAATTCACCGGCATCGCTGCTCAAGATTAAAAGGCGGATCAATTGACGCTACACCGCTTTATTCTGTCCTTAATATACTATTATTACACGTGTAAATGGTCATTATTTGGATGAGAGCACTTCTGGGATATCTATATTCATAAAGAAGAGAGAACTGTTTATGTTAAAGTTATAAGCATATTAGCAAAAGGAATTGCTGAGGATTGTACCTGTATATGCTGAGAACAAAGTTCATCGTAGTGTGATGATCTATTCACGAATCTAATACAAAGTAAGTATCTCAGGTCATGGTCAATTTTAAAACCTTGTTCCAAATAAACTATTTAATTTGATTAGTTTGAACATGAATAAACAATAAAATGAATAGCGATTTAAGGTGATTCAGATTAAAATTACATAATAAAGGCAATTTTCTAGAAAACGCATTATTCCCAAAATTGAAATAAAACTGTTTTGTAAATGAGAGCATCGCGTGCGTTTTCTAATTGAGGTTCCTAATTTGAATGTTCGCCCATCAGCTTCCAGACAGTAGCTGTAAGAAAAGAGGTTGTCTTGCCAAATACTTAAGCATCCCGTCTGGGCACGCAACACGAAACGCACGAAACACCAGTTTCACACAACACGAAAAACATTGTACTTTTATTTTGATCCCAACAAAAACGCCAAATCCAAATTGGCAATAATGGCAATTTAGACCGCGTAGAGGTTTCACCTAATGACTCTGTTAACAACACACATAACACTCGAATCAAGTGAATCAATAAACCTCTCGTCGGGTTGCCGACCATCAATCATATGCGAGCGGGTCCTTTTGAGCTCATAAAAACTGACGTCACACTGTCGTGTACATATTTATGAAGCATCCAAGTGATCTGCTATTGATGGCCTGTCCCATTCATCAGTCAGGAGAGCCGTCGACTAACAAAAACTTGTTCGTAACAAGATTTTTGTGGGTGGACAGCGATAGACGGAAATGCGTATGTGTTTGCCAGTGAAGATAATATTGGAGGAGATGTTTCATACTTTGGCCTTGGCCAGTATTATTGCTTAAGCAACAAACGCGTAAAATAAAGACTTCACTAATGGTATGTTATTTAAACGTTATAACTTAGCTCGTTTGGTTTAATGACGTTGCAAAACCGTACACACATTGTAAAAACATTTTTTTTCACACGGTATGTTAAAGTGTCTTAGAACAAGGACAGATTCACGTTACTCCATTCTTCTAATGGCTACGGCGCGTCGGCTGACTTAAGAATGCACGTCTAACTACCATAAATAGGAGTAATTTGACAAGCCGAAGGGACGTCTTTTCTATAACATTTATAACTTTGAGATTTCTTCCTTGCATGGCCAATTATTTAGATCTTGCGGAGCGACTTATCCAAATGTGAAAAAAAAGGCGCTAAAAATGTTACTCACGTAATTTTTCGATAATAGAAGTAATGCACTGAGTTGATAAGTAAGTCGACTTGCTGCGGCAAGACACATAGGTGCATATGTCGAGGTTACAGCTGTAAGTAGTTATTACTATGACACGTTAACGTCATCAAATGAAATAAAAAGTATCTTCAACGTAAAATGTATTTACGTTTATACCGACTTACCATCGCGTTATCTCATAGACTTTGCTCGTACTTTTTAATATACGAATGTCTCAGAGTAATATGACGCCGCACCGGAAAAATTAAATGATCCACAAATAGTTAGTCAGGGTATGAGCTTTACATTTGATGAGTCAATGTTTGTAAGGTCCTACGTGGACATGACTTATACCTTAGTGTGGTCTGAGTAAAAAAAATGCACAAAATCGTTCCATAAAAAAACAATGCTTAAAAACGCATTTGTTAATTAACAATCATTTTCTACCACTTATAATTAATATTAAGGAATAATTTTTTTTATCATAATTTGCTTTTCTTCTCGATATAAAAAAAATCGTTTTATTTAATCTTTCATTGTTTATGTAATAAACAATTTGTTATAAACAAATAAATTTAAAACTTATATTTTTTTCTCATTCTACTTACTGTAACAAAAAAATATGTTTTTTTTAATTTTTTTAATTAAACGTATAGCAACCACGAAAATAGTTAATAAAAAATGAAATTTTTCCAACGTGTATCTATTCTGAAGCCTTTCAAGAATAGCTCCAAGAAAGAAAAATAATCTCAAATTTATAGTTTAACAATTATCACACTTGCTATGTCTATGTTCAAGCAGCAAAAAATGATTAACTAACTATTGCATAACTAATTGAAAAATTGTAATAAACATTTTTTTCCGTTGGATTATTGTTCATTTATCTATCTAGCAGGCTCCTGATTTTTTTCATTTCTTAAATTTTATATTTAATATGTTTAAATAATTTAAATTTACAGTGTCCGAAGTAGGCGTGGCTTGCGCAAGCCAGAGTAGTCGTTTTCGGCCGTATTTTCATTCCTCTGGGAAAGTTATAAATATTGGTCCTACAATTCCGGGTGTCGAGATTTTTTGGGAACATCCTCCTCTTTTTGAATCTTTTTTAGATTTGAAAAACGTCTATTCGTTTTTTGAGATATTTGCAAAAAACCAAAACCCTTTTTTTAGTGAACTGTTAGATAAGATAAAATAAGATAGTGAACTGTATTTAACTTTTGCAATTTTTGAAAGCAGAACCTGAATTTTTTAAAAGTCATCTACATACCATTCCGAGTCGAATGAGATCTCGTTCATATTTTTAGAAACTGCTAAAAAAAGTTGACCAAGAAGGCACTTGTTGACTAGACTAATATATTTGTATTATAAAAAATAAAACAGCGTATACGTGGAAGTGAGAGTGCAATTGTCAGTGATTGCGGTCGATATCCCTTGCTTTATTGATGGACACAGGAGACGTGAGTTGTAATTGCCACTCGCATATGCATGCGCTGGATTGGTAACGGTCGAGACCGTTATAAGTGTCAATGCAATGTACGCCGGCACAATCAACTCGTGTTTTATAATTTTTTCAGTTGCCGACGTTTTATATACTATCTATGGAATAAAACATGTTTTTATATTTCATTATTCAGAATACCTACTTGTTTAATATTGTCTTCTATTTACGCGAATATTATTCATTGAAATTAAACTGCTATATACGGATTTTATCGCGTTGTTTATTTGACACTTTATTACAAAATTATGGAAATTGTTACACTACTACTACTATTAAACTTTACTAAGTAAAGACCGTGTCCACCACGGGGTGACCAGTTTCCCCGTGACCATGGCTGCTGAAAAGCAACCGAAACGTCGGGGAAAGTGTAAAAATAAATGAAATCTAAATAGTTTAATAATAATTTAATTAGCTTAAAAATTAGTAAAGTTTAATAGTAGTAGTAGTGTAACAATTTTCAAAATTTTGTAATAAAGTGTCAAATAAATAACGCGATAAAATCCGTATATAGCAGTTTAATTTCAATACCTATTTGTTTTTATTTTTATAAAACACTATACTTCTAAGGTATTTTTTTTTTACGTGGTGGAATGCATTGATGCATACCCCTCCGCGGGGGCGGGTGGAGGGGTTATGCCGGTGTCACCGGGGTAAACGAAAGATGTTGAAACGATGAAAATGGACCTCCCGATATACCGACTAAACCTACCACGGTGTTCCTCGACAAAACCGCTATCAACGGGGCCGCGCGAATCACTAGCGCATGCGGTCGCAACCCCGCCGACCATTCTGCCGGCCGTACGAAACGGCAGGCCACTACACAAAGAGACCTACCCTATAGGCATTCACTCACACAACCCTACTGTCCCCCCCTAGAGGGGAGACGGACTCGACACAGAGGCGCGCGTGTGAACACGCACGCCGCCTCTCGGACCTCGTGCTGATCGGATGGCGGGCAGGCCCACGCAGCCCGCCACCCCCAGGTCAAACCTCAGGGTGGCTGGAGGTCGTCTCACGCCCTCCAGCGCCCTGCTTTGCGGTTGGAGAGGGGGTTTAAGCGCTCCCTCTACCGCTCCGTCGCCTCTTTGATGGAAATCACTTCCTCACAGAAGAAGGCGACGGCGTTCCACGACGTCTCATTCCGGACCATACACTGAACTACGGCCGGGAGCGAGAGGGCAACCAATCCGACTGCCGCGATCAACTCACGGCGCTGCGATGCCCAGGCGGAGCAGTCCGCCAAAGTGTGCAGTGCCGTGTCCTCAACAACGTCGCGGCAGTCGCCGCAGTGGTGACAACCGGGCGTCTCTTGCCGACCTATACAACACAAGAACAGGCCAAAACAACCGTGGCCAGTCATTACCTGTGTCAGCCGGAAGGTGAGGGCGCCATGCCGCCTCTCCAGCCACTCCTCAAACACGGAACTTACCGCCACGATCGTGGCGTGCCCGGCACTGAGGTGCACAAGTCGCTCCTTCCAATTCGCCACTCGGACCTTGCTGCCTCGAGAGCGGGAAGACTCGGTCCTTCACCCCGAGCTACCGCCTCCTGGCGCCAACGATATAGCGACGCCAGGAGTGCTGCTTCCAGGTCCCATGGCATCGATCTGGCGAGGAGGCTCACAGCCTCGAACGAGATCGTGCGGTAACCTCTTATCAACCTGACGGCCAAGGCGCGCTGTGGCGCACGAAGCGCCGAAATGTTTCCGGCCTGACGGCTATCCGCCCAAAACTGGGGCCCCGTAGAGGGCCATGGACCACACGACCCCTTCGTAGAGCCTCCGGCAGGCTCCTCACACGCAGGATTGCGTCGATTGTGGAGCGCCCGCGCCGGAAACCATACTGGATGTCCGCCAAGTTCGGACACACAGAAGAAAGACGCTGGACGAGGCGCTCCGCGATGATAAATTCGAACAATTTAGCCACTTCGTCCAGCAACACAATGGCCGCCGGGCGCCCTTCTTTCCTGATCAGAACCAGTTTCTCCACCTTCCACTGGTACGGAAACTGGCCCTTCACTAAACACTCACTGAGGAGCCCCCTGAGTCGGGGCGCAAGTTCCTCGAGGGCCAGGGCCAACGCAAGGCCTGGAATGCCCTGGGGCGGAGTTTTTCGAGCGAATTCTCGACACCGCCGCTCGCAACTCTACCTGGGTCACTTCGGGAACCACGTCGTCATCATAGTCTGCGCTGGACGCCATGGAAGGCGGAACCATCGGCGGAGGAGTGTGCTCCGCCCGTGAGGGCAACAGAGCGGCCACCACCTCCTCCAGCAACTGTGGCTGGAGACCACTCGGCCTCCATATCAATATTGTCAGGCCTGGCTGGTGCTGGCACCCAGGCCTGAACGATGGAGGCTTCCAGGAGGACCGCCCAATTTAGTAAAAATTATATTATACTTTTAAGGTATAATATAATTTATACTAAGGCCTACAAAATAATAAAAATATATATCATCATCATTATACTTTAATAATGTGGATATTATTAAAAACCAAAAAATCAATAAAATAACTTTGATTAAAATGTCGATAATATACATATAAGCGTAGAGAGAATGTGGCTGCGGTTATATATAACCACTGCTTGATCACCATTTGTCGCGTCGATGTGGTGTGGTTGTGGTACGTGTGAATGAAGCCTTAAAGCCACATTAGTATTTCGAGACTAACGATAAAACAATATGATACAAACAGTATGCCTAATATTTATCGAAGCGTTTATCGCACGCTGATTTAGCACAAAAAGTAACAAAAATATTTTTGTTATATTTCCATCAGATAAATCTTCTGAAAGCCGGATCGTTATGGCTTTGCGAGCGTATACTGAACAAAATTTTAATCCAAACTTCATAGTTTGGATTAAATACCGAATAGACAGCTACCTGTTCATACAGGTAGCTGTCTATACGTTTCACGAAGAGATTGGCGTTCGGTAGAATTTAAAGTTCTGCAAAAATCTCTCCGGTGTTGCCGACCGCGATGCAGGACCAGTCAAACGCCAATCAATACCAACGGCGATGTGTGCTGTCATTATGTAACTTGCGACTGCGGTCAGAATGAAGAGATGAATACTCGTCGTCCTCGCCACGGCTGTTCCACACAAATTACGTAACCCACAGTAAAATTATTCTGTTTACTAAATGCCACTAAAATTTAATTTGATGTTACCTATCATGATGGACTGACTGCAACCGCTGATTAAATTATTTAGCATAAAACAACTCATTAGTTCCCTATAGATAATGAAACTGATTGATCGCGATGTCTTCAGCAACTGCGTGACCGGTTGCGCAAGTGCCAAGTGACATTACGTGGCAGCCCTGTTAGTGGCGTGTCCACAAACATAGTCAAAGCCTTGTAAAAGCTGTAATCTGGTTGGACCAACACGCCGGTTCTGTTAACGCAATCAAATGTTGGCGTATTTAAATGTAGCCACGGAACAAATGTCGGGCGTCTCGCGTAGGAGTCGATCGACTGCTAGGAACAACTGCCGAACGAATAATTACTTCGTGTGAGAGACTTTTGCAAATCGTCTTATCCTGACTCTGATTGTACGCATGAATATTATGCATGAATGTTAACAGTTTGAAATGTTTACTTCTGCTTGTTATCCTATTGAATATCAATACTGCATACGACTTAATGACACTTGGATTAGATAGCTTTGATTGGCAAACATACGCTATGAATAGCATCGTTAATGTTTATCTTGAGAATCTTAAAACAATATTACCAAACTAAATATGAATTTCTCTCTTTACAACATTTTAAAGACAAGTGAACATTGTTATGTATTATGTGATTATATTATTGTTATATTTGTAAGGGAGTCATATATAAATGATTAAATTACCTAATAACCATGAAGGCTGCCTTGTATTCGGCATCAAACGGAATATCATGAAACAAAGGTTTTTGACTGTGTGCTATCTTGGAGCTATTGTTTATTGTAATATTTAAATTACCCTACTAATTGAAATTAAACTGCTATATACGGATTTTATCGCGTTGTTTATTTGACACTTTATTACAAAATTTTGAAAATTGTTACACTACTAATATAACCCAGATAAATTAAATCTAAATAGTTTTAATAATAATTTAATTAGCTTAAAAATTAATAAAGTTTAATAGTAGTATGTAGTAGTGTAACAATTTTCAAAATTTTGTAATAAAGTGTCAAATAAACAACGCGATAAAATCCGTATATAGCAGTTTAATTTTAATGAATAATATTCACGTAAATAGAAGACAATATTACCCTACTAATATTACAAATTCGAGTGTGAGATTATATGTTTGCTACGCTTTCATATCTTACCTACTCGACCGATCATCATGAAATTTAGTATCTCTCATCCAGAAAAAAGTGTTCTCGAGGGATAAAAATTTATTGCAAAAATCTACATTAAACCGGCTAGAATCTTAGAATCTGGTTATAATATATATTTAAGTAATAAATTACTTATCAACCTTATAAAAGTATAAGGAAATAAATTCAACAAAGAACATATAACCAATCCAAGTCTATTCTTCTAAGACTCACTTGGACTGCATAAGTTCAATTTATGACAATGAAGTTTACGCCCATTCTTTCTTCCTTAGAATATCATTGCTATCAAGCTACGTATTACATCGAAGCTACATATACGTGCGTCGCGGATCTCGTATGACGCTTGGACGGTGTCGGTCAGCCCGTTACGACGGAACCCATTTGCTGGGGCCGGCCGCAAACGTGTTAACCTCAATGCAGCTTCTTGTTGGCTCTCGGAAATTGACCTGAATCGTCTTTACCAAGTTTGCAAGTAAAGTAGTGCGTTATAAAAGGAAATTGCTTAGAAAAATGTCATATAGAATATGTGCATTGTCTATGAAATAAATCGTAAAACGGAGTCCTTTGGGATAACTTTAAGTTCCAAAAATCAAATAGTGTTTGTGTCGTTATACGAGCGACTAAAATTCAACATCAAATTTGTGATTAGTGACTCGTCTGATGTTCGAGATAGGCTGTTACTATCTTCGCGACTTGAAAAAGTAAAACCCCTTTCCCCCTTTACCTTTTCGGTAGAAACAGATACCTAGTTGTCCATTTATAAAATTAGTATGAATGTATAGATTATATACCTATTTAAATAACATATTGTATTAAAGCATAAGAGAATGAAACTCGAGAAGACATTTAACCGATATCTGAAACATTTTGCACTTCATTTTTATATTTTAAAAATATCCAAACCTGATATCTCTATTTTGAGGAAAATAGAGATAAACTCCGGTAACCGAATTTGATGCATGGCTGTTCGAAAACTTTCCGGGGAAATAAATATAACATTTTAAATGTCAAGAACAGGTTTGGTCGAACTGAAATATTTTTTAGTCTAACGTTTTACCAAGATAATAATGAACTATGGTATTTTTGTATGACTAAACACTGCGGGACTAAACAAATGAAGACATTAGGTACGTATGTAAAAAAATATATGTTTTCAATGTACCAATATATTCATTAAGCATAATAAGCATGCACATATTTCATACTCAATATTCCACATTCTCTATTAAATATATTTTCTTTACTGTGGTGTAAAAATAATTCTATCTACGTGAGAAAATAAAATATATAGGTACTAAGCAGAACGTACATCAAAAATACTTTATCGATATGTGCTAAAAATTAAACCGATATTTATTTACATTTCACATACAGAATAAATATAATCTAAGCTACAGAATTCTTTATTTGAACATTTCACATGTACGTATGTTTGATGTTAGGATTTAGTAGCGTTGGATTTCAGAGAGTATGATCCGTGGCAGTAAGCGATGGACAGCAGATTACAGATATCTTATCAAATCGGATATTTTGACAACGAACTGTGTTGGATTCAAAGGTATTTTCTAACTATAGTAAACAGGATTTAGTTAATGACCAGTATGGGGTGTTTATGTTTGGATCTGTTTTGGTTTATTAACTCCATGAGGAGATTTTCTAATGAAGGCTATATCTGACCTATATTATAATGAATTATATAAGCAGCTTTCAATGTTTGATTGAAGAATCAAACATTAACATTGATGGATTAAATTTAATGTTAGAAACGTAAATATTATAAAATAAGAATTATTTATGTTTTTAACCTTGAATCAAAACTATCAATGTTATTTTGTGCATAAAATCTACCATTTGTGCATCGTAACCATGCAACAAATTTATTTAAAATTTAGTATTGTAATCTATTATTGTTTGGGATCTATAGACTCGCCAATTCTAAAAAGCTTATCTTAAAGGATATTGTTAGTACCTAGTATGATCGAGAATATTTTTAGAATAGACAGCTCTAGTGGTAGAGATAATCCCTGTGTCGTGTGAGTCTTTACCGACGAAATGAATGTTATGTGCTATATGGCGATCACACTGACAGTACTACAGTACTAAACTACGCCATCTGTGCTATACAGAAAATCTATTAATTTTAACTAAACAAAAGTGAACGCGGAGGTCTCGGGATCGATCCCAAAGCGCGCACTTCTGACTTTTCGAAGTTATGTGCGTATTAAATAGTTAATAAACGCTCGCTTTCACGGTGAAGGAAAATATCGAGTGGAAACCTGCATGTCTGAGAGTTTTTCATAATGTTCTCGAAGATATGTGAAGTCAGCCAAACTGCAATGGGCCAGCGTGGTGGACTAGGTTTCCTAACCATTCTTACACTAAGAAGAGGCCCAAGCCCAGCAGTAATACAGGGCTGATATTATTATTATTATAAACGTGAAGATATTTTCGTACATCGCAGATCGATGGTTGGTGGTTTTTTTCTTTAACCTAAAAACTTCGTCAATACTTGTCTACCTCATAACTTCACATTACCGATAGTCTTTAACTGGATAACAAACTACGATCGTATTTTTGTTTACTATTTATAAACGCGTCGCGACGCCACAGCGGACTTTGGCGGCCATCCAAATCCCATTTTTTAACGAATTTATTTCAATTCATGCGCTTTACCTCCTGTGTTCGTGTATCTTTTACATAATTGGTACTAAGGTGCATTGTTTATTTAACTTAATTGGTAATGGAAGCATATATAATTCGAACTACCTCGTTGACCTCTAGGTAAAGATTTACCTATCTAGTTTTTAATAGAATATTATTTGAAATTGTGTCCGGTACTTCGTTTGTCTATTGGCGGAGGTTTGTACTGACATTTACACCCGAACGTGAAGTCCAAAGTTCGCATTCTGACTTGGGCAAATTATTATTGGATTCCTATGTAAAGACATTTTCTTCATAAGTCTGTCTAAAGGTACGTTTCCTACTACATAATACCTAAAACATCTGTGTCAAAACGCGGAGTAAAATACACATTTGCCTCTTTCAAGGATATATGCCTACTTTATATCGTCATCTCTGCCGAAAGATGTCCACTGCTGAACATAGGTTTGCCACACAGACCGGTCTTGGGCCACCCGCACTCATCCATATTTTATTTGAAACTATTTCACTTGCCAAAGTATTTAAAAAAATAATGTGTGTTCCGCATAGCTGTCATCCAATTCTTTGTTTGTTTTAACTATTAATATTTGATCGTTGTAGTGCCATTTGGTCACAAGGTAACTGTCCTAATTATGTCAACAGATGGGGACTCGGCTCATCAAACAATTTATTACGACAGTTATAACAAATAGTTTAGACTACTGGCTTTCAAACAGCAATACCACGCTGATACAGTAGTGTTAGGGCAAGGATAACTGCTGATTTCGAAGAGATTCGTTTTCTAAGACGAGCAAGTTATTAAATTACACTTATCCATTTACATATATATGTAGTCTGACACCTACATATTACCCTAGAGATTGAAAGAAGTGCATTATACGTATAATATTATCAGGACTAGTACACATTTTAGTTAATATTTCTTTATTACTCGAGACCCATTTAGGCCTCAAGCAATGGTCGATGTTAATAAGGAGAAATTCATGAAGCACCCTCTAGGTTGATTATAGTTATAACTGGGCGTATTTTGGGCGTAATACTCTTATACTTCATTAATATTATTTAAGTCATACAAGCACGAAACATCTTACCTACGCATTGCTAATAGCTTGCATTCTAAAGATTATCAATATTTATCAAATAAATTCGATTCATTCGATTGTTTATTCGATAATCGCACGACTCCAAAATACTCCAAGGACAACATTTAAAAACTACATAATAAACTTAACGTACTAAGCACATCACTCATCACATGGTTCTTCACTATATTAATATATGTATGTATGCTTTTAAATCTATATGAACAATATTCGCCTCTAGCAACACGTAAACACGTCAGTTTATCCGGCGCAATTAAACATGAATATGAAGCGGACAATCGCAAAGGGCCAAGTGTCATCTATCATCGGTCAGACTGGACAGGTCATCTGTTGAATAATACCCGACCCCTAACGTCCAAATCGTAATCGAAACGCGTTTGATTGGCATGTGTGATAGCCGCTAATGGCAAATAAATACGGTGGATGCTCTGCGGTCGAGATTACTGGAGTCGTATTGTTACTGTGTGTCGTATTTTGCGCCTTGTGTTTGATATACACCTAAGATTTAGAGCACTAGCTTGTTTTTTTAAGTTAAGATAATATACATTTAGAGAGCTTCTTTAAAGTTTAGAATTCGCTTCAATACTTTCGTGTTATTAGTGCATTGATTGCGTGTACATAAAGACTGTTCCGGACACATAGTTTAATAATTGTAATGGCAAGCTTATAATGTCAAACCGAATTATGTAAGTGTATGTATAAATATAGGACCATAAACATGCATAATTTTTTTTAATACATTTAGAAATGAAGCATTGTACGTAAGATAATCCTTCTCCTCCTAACTAATTAATCCTAAGGCGAATACGAGTTTCTTTATTTGTTTGTAACATTTCATGCCTTAACTACTTAAACAATCGTCATGAAATACACGTTGTGACGTTGTTGAAGTCGCGTGCAAAAGCTAGTATTAAATAAAGAAGAAGATAAACATATGATAATTAAGTTTTCTTCCATTTAAAATTGATCCTGTGACATCCTTACTAATATTATAAATTCGAAAGTAACTCTGTCTGTCTGTTAGCTCTTCAGGGCTAAACTACTCAACCCATATAAATGAAATTTAGTACAGCTATAGTTTAAAACCTGGAGAAGGACATAGGCTACTTGATGTAGGTATCACGTGAGCTGAGCCGGGCGCAAAAGCTAGTAAATAATATTTCTAACTAAGTTTCGCTTACTTTAGTTATATGGATTATTTCATGCTTTGATTACGCTTAAACTTTATTTAATAACAGTATGACACAGTTTCGTATGACTGTTCCGAACATATTATTTAGTAATTGCTAATGACTACTTAACAATGCTAAACCGTAGTAATTATAATTAGTGTTTAAGTAAACCGAAAAACATAAAATTACTTGATTTAATTGGTACATTTTTAAATAAAGAAGGGCGGGCATTATTTAGGAATTAAATTATACTGTAAATGTAAATTTATCTTTTAGTCTCACTTACGAATCATACTAACTCGTTAGTATAAAAAATGCAACATTTTAAGCTCACATTCACGATACGCAATATCAATAAAATATACATCTACGTAATCATAATATCCGAATCCTTACAAGCGTATCAACTGCGCCAAAAAAAAAAAACTTGAAACTTCAAGGAGATTGCGCCGCCTCAAACAAGATTACAAACGAATCGAAAGAGCCTGATTTCGGATACCTCTGAGTCTCTTTGCGAAGATCAATCCGAACGGCACATTGAACACCGTACATTCTTTATATCATTTGTGAGTAGAAAATCTTATATTACAGATCGGATATGTCTAAAGCTGAATCTGGATTTACGGATTGTACATGCCGTCAAGTGTGATCCATATCTATATTCAAATATTTTGTATTAAGTAGTTTACTTCATCGGGTTGCCCTTTCGCTTCTCCAGGTAGCAGGAATTTTATGAGCCATATTATTGGCAATGTATTATATTTATTACTTATTGTATGTTATTTATGAGCGATGGCTATTCTTGGCGTTTTTTGAACAGAATACTGCATTCTATTAACCTGGAGAAGTTAATTGAGCAAAACATACAGATTTTCTATATTTCTATATAAAACCGTCCTTAACTCTAATGTATGTTAATATTCACAGATTAAGCACATGTTATATACAATGCATATAACATGAACGTGAACTTTGAAAGAAATTATATTTCATTCGCTTGCGTATATCACGCTTAGAAAAACTATATTATAACTGCATACTGGCAAATTAGAATCAGATTCTTTAATTTTAATTAAATAAATATATAGCTCACCAATTCCTCAGGTGATCCCGGTTCCTTCATACCATTGCTCTTATCCGTGCTCCCCGTCTCTGTAACAAACGGAAATATTACTTTAAAAAAGACATGATAATAGTATCTGGTCTGTTTATAAACGATTCTATTGCTGCGCGTAACACACACAGTATGAGAAGGGTTAAGCTATGGCCCACTACGCAAACTCATAGCGGGATGGTAAACTTTGCATAAATTCGAGAACGTTCTGGATCTTCTTCTCTCTTAGCCTTTATTATTCCCAAGTCACTTGGGGTCGGCTTTTCTGGTCAAACCGGATTTGACTGGATATCAGTTTTTACACCGAGCGGCTGCCACCTGACCTCCGCAACCTAAAGGCTAACGATACCCTAAGGCTAGACCAGTGTCAGGATATTAGAGGGTACTGAATTTCCCAATAACGACTGCCATAGATGTTTATGGCAGCCGGGACCGACGGCTTAACGTGCTCTCCGAGGCACGGAGCAGGCGATAATTGTCAATCAATACGCACATAATTTCGAAAAGTCCTATAACTTCCGAAAGTCAGAACGTTCTGGATAACACTCAGATATTCAGGTTTATTCGCAATATTTTGCTTCACATTACTATGTTTTAATTGATACATACTGAAATACATAATAAACTAGTTAAACAGGATAAATCAATAAACCAGTCGTTTAATTTCACAGTACAATTACGTACAAAGGTTAGAGAAGTCTTATTGGTGTAACTTCTTATTATTATTTAAGAGTGAAATAAAAACGTTGCGCTACTCAAATTTTCCAAGAACAATATCGATACGATCCCATACCGAAATCAATATGAAACTACCATCACTAGCAAAATAAGTAGAACAAAATCAAGAGTTTAAAAAGATGTCATATATGTAATCATCATCTCAGCCGAAAGACGTCCACTGCTGAACATAGGTCTCCAACAAGGTTTTCCACACAGACCGGTCTTGAGCCACCCGCATCCAACCACAAATACATAATAAAGGGATAATATAACTGTGCATTCTCATCCATATATATAGCTCTCTTTGGTAAATTACAAGAGACCAATACAGTAACATAAACTTACAAACATACATAGTTATGTACATAGACTAACTCCATCATATTACTCCAACTATGTTTATTTTTCAAACTTTAGCAAGTGATCATATTTGTTTGTAACGGGCACGTATGTATTTAGAATAGCAGAAAAACCCAGTAACACATGCCTAACATAAAAATAGAACCTGGATTCGAACGGCGGTCAGCGTAACCGCACACTTTAGCTACGGTACCAATAAGGTAATCACTGTAAATCATTCGATCGTAAATAATTTAAACAGCTAATTCTAAATGGTGAATTCAGATCACAAATTGGACGACAAGCGTACCGTAATGGCGACCGTTGCGTTGATGAATCTCGATGTAACATTAATTAGCTAACCAAGCCGAGCGATATATCAACCACATCATTCGGTACTTGCAAGCAGATTATTTGAGTTATTTATTTGTATATATAATACTATTAGCTGTCCCGACAGACGTTGTCCTGTACACACGAAAAAAAAACCCAAAGCTAAACCATCCTCGAATCCACATGAACACACACACAAAATTTTATCAAAATCGGTCCAGCCGTTTAGGAGGATTTCAGTGACATACACACGTACAGTACAATTATATATATAAAGATAATATTAGTCCTGTATAAATATACATACTATCACACTACTAGGCACAGGCATCGTCGCACGGGAAGCGTTAAATCATTGTTTATCACGCTGGCCAGTGCGAATTAGCAGACTTTACAAATCATCAAGAACGTTATGGAGAACTCTGAAACATACAAGTTTCCTCACGATAAATTCCTTCATCATTAAAGCGAGAAATATTTGAGAACATTATACACATTAAAAGGGTCATCGTAATTTTCTTGCAGGTCTACTCTCATAGGTTCAACCCTTTACCTGAACCAAGCAGCTGACATAAATATCTTGATAGATGACGTCATAAACGTGTATGCCTTCTTACTCTCATCAAGTCATCACTAACAATGCATTGATGAGTATTCTAGTATTAACGCCAATTAGTCATATAATGTCCTAATTATAAGAATAATTTTATATTAAAAGCGTTGTTATCGTTGTGCTTACATATAATTTACATGTATTATGAAATGGAGGCTGAGTGCCGAGTGAATGTTATATAATTAATAATGTATGATATATATATACAACATTTGGGCTTGTTAAAAGCTATTACAAATTAATAGGCTGTTAATAATGTAACTTACTCATATTTGAGCACGTGATAGACAGTTTCTACTATTGATGTTTCAAATATTATTAGTATAACTCTTTAATCTAATGGAGTATGTCAGGAACGAGGTGGAAAGGGTGTCGGTTTTGAGAACGCTTGACCTGGAGCGGAAGGACGTGGGACTTATTAAGAATGTTTTAAGTGAGCCTGCACCAAAGTTAGTGTGGGCATTCTATCGATTGGTACCGCAAACCCAGTACCGACCACCTATATAGACATAAGTATATTAAAGTAATATTATTATATTAAACGAAAAATTGTTTCGGGCACAATTGAGTTTGATGTGCTTGCTACATGAAGAAAACCACAAATAAAATAATAAATTAAAAAATAAACATTCCTTAATGCAGCGTAAGCTTTGTAGAGAGACCAGTGGAGTGCCACAAATCTGTCTTAAGATAAAATGCCTTTTTTTTTTGACGTGGGAGAATGCTTTGACTCATACTCCTTCGCGGGGGCGGGCGGAAGGGTTATGTCGAACTCGCCGGGGTAAAAGAGAAAGATGGAATAAAAATAATGTACCTCCCGGAATACCGACTAAACCTACCACGGTGTTCTTCGACAAAACTGCTATCGACAGGGTCGCACGAATCACTTGCACATGCGGTCGCGACCCCACCGTGGTTTCGGCCCGCCGAATGAAACGGACTCGACACAGAGGCGCGCGTGGGAACACACACGCACACTGCCTCTCGGACCTGGTTCTGAACGTGTGGTGGGCACGCCCACGAGGCCCACAACCCCCAGGTCAAACCTCAGGGTGGCTGGAGGTCATCTCGCGCCCTCCGGCGCCCGGTTCTGCGGGTGTGGAGAGGGTTTAAACGCTCCCTCTCCCGCTCCGCCGCCTCCTTGATGGAAATCACTTCCTCACAGAAGGAAGCGACGGTGTTCCACGATCTCTCACTCTGGACCATAGACTGCACTACGGCCGGAAGCGAGAGGGCAACCAATCCGACTGGCACATGGCAAACCGCCAAAGTGTGCAGCGCCGTGTCCTCAACAACGTCGCGGCAGTCGCCGCAGTGGTGACAACCGGGCGTCTCTTGCCGACGTATACGACACAGGAACTGGCCAAAACAACCGTGGCCAGTCATTACCTGTGTCATCCGGAAGGTAAGGGCATCATGCCGCCTCTCCAGCCACTCCTCAAACACGGGACTTACCGCCACGATCGTGGCGTGCCCTAAGTTCAAATGTCTTGTCTTGTTCAAATGACTTTTCGAAAATAACGCGTATTAATAGTAATTAAGTAAATGCGACTACTGTGCATGAAGTATTAGGTTCAAGGAAAAAGTTAATGTTTATTATTAATTTTTTATTTTACTCGTCAAAATGACCGCACTCCGTCTGATGGTAAGCGATCTTGTGGTCCAAGAGCAATGGTCTCCACACCATCCTCATAGCAGCTGAGGCGATGTTGTGGGACCTACTTAGACGCCCTAGGAAGGTACTTTTTCCATCAAGTTTTTGTTCCATCAAGGAACTTTCAGTAGCAGAAGAGTCTGCAACAGTGCCCAGTAGAGGACAATAGGGCGTGAGCCTACGTGAGCCCTTAAACCATAGCTATCGAAATGTAGGTGTGCTGCATATCTGCCAATCCCTACGGGAATACAGGCGTCACGATACATGTGACACACAGCGACTAAGTATATATATACAAGCTCCCGACATCAACCGTCGGGCCGCGGCCCGCCAGGCATGATCAACCAGCCTGGTCGGAGAATCCTCCCTTTGTGTTGGAGGGACACCACACCCTATTCTTCCACTTAGTCGCTGTGTAAACTCCACTTGTGTCGTCACACATGTATATACTGTTGGTAATTACTACACAAGTAGTGCACATTATTCACGTATAGCCAACCGGAATTTCTATCGTACTGTGATAAACAAAGAGCTCTAACATAAACCCACGAATTTATAACACTAAATATTTAATCAGTTTGGTTTTACAACACAAAGGCCTATCCTAAGCTTCGTTAATAATTTGCTTAATGTATACGTAACTATAGCTACCTAATCACGTCCTACATAATATGAACACAAACAAATTAATTAACGAATACCAGAACGTTCACACACAGAACACAAATTTAAATTCGCGCATGGTCACGGTTATATAATATTTAATTGAAACGTCAAAAATGGCACAGTAATTAATTCACGAACTCACATTAAGGCAGAACGTACAAATTAATGTAATACAATTTGCTGAGCAATGACTGTCGCCTGCTCGATAAACTGGTGTAATAACTGTAATAAGCCAACGTTAACTGAAATTCACAATTAACTACATAAAATAATGGGATGCCACCATCCCCCTTATTTTGTTCTGACTAAAACCTCCGTGACATTGACTATGGTTTTCCACTTCAGTAAGTTTAAAATGAATAAATTATTTTCTTTTTACGGGTTATATATTACGCATATTCTTGTTAAGCTAAAAAGCTTTTGTCAGGAATGGGTCCATGTCGATAGTGTAGGTTTGAACTCATGACGCCCAATACCTTTACCATTAGACTATCGCCAATTCATATTTTGAATTACTTTAGAATATATACTGAGTATTGGTGTACCAGAATAATTAATAGGTATCTACCTAGATTTCAAAAATGTTTCTTTATTGATGCGAAAGAATACAAGAGTATATTTTCGCCCTTGCCTATCGATTAATTTCTGTCATGTCTTACCTACATATTATTATAAAAAACAATTGTAGTACAAGACTATTGCTTTGACCATAAACTATACAAATTACTGATCATTTGACTTGTTATTCGCTACCAACAAGTTTAAAAACACAACCGTATATTTCAAATAGTTTTTGATACCCTAACTTTGATAGAGGAAAAGCCTAAATATATTTTTACAGGCTCTAAGTATAAGAGATTTATACTGATCAGAAAATAAAAATTTCATAATTAAATGCCACTGATAAAATGCCATTTAGGAAAATGTCTGCCTTCGAGCGGCGGGCTTCGCGCCGCAGACATGCCATACGGCTTTTCTCATAACATAATCATGAAAAATATTAAATTCCTGATTACGTTCGTAAACAGGTTAACTCTAATGTAAATATACACGTTTATGACAAGCTTTTACTAGGAAACATTTGTTGCACAACAACGTGTCTCAAAACACGTTCAAAAATATGTCAGTATGTTTTGTAATGTTAAAAAGTATTTTTACATTAATTGATATAATTTCGGTTGTATTTACTCTAGGTAAAACTAATGAAACAACACGGCAAACTTCTATAAACAATCTAATTTAATAAATAGTTTTGAAATGCCACTATAATAGTTTCATGCGTTAAAATAATGATTAATAATCAATTAAAACTAGCAGAAACGATTTGTGAAGTAGGTATAGCAAAATTGTAACTTGAGTACGATACTTTTAGAGTGATCGTGCATTTCAATGAACTTGAATTCTATTTTTCTTCTAATTCTATTATATTTTCTGTTATACTTCTAATAATTTAGAAGTATTTATTTGTGGTCTAATACATCAAAAATGTATTTATAAGGTACTGCGCCGTTGAATTAAAATTTTTAGACGCACTTTCTTTAATATGAAGTTAATTTAGCGTTTAACCAGCACAATGGTCGAGAAATAACACGTTGCAGAAGAAATGTGCCGCAATGAACACGAGTCTTTATCGTAGGTAATTAGTTTTGTAAAATTAAACTTAATATTGTTAACAAGTGGGGTTAATTTGTTTCGATTCAGCGCCTGTGAAGCGACATTGATTGCGTCATACACAGGCTCAATCAACCCTTTTGTGTACTAACTAATTTATGCCTGGATTTACATCGAGCGATTTTATTTTGGATTTTAATGAGTTTATCCGTTGTGCCGCGAGACTGTACTTTGTTTACCAAGTTTGAAAACTGTATTTATAAAACTATTTATTATTTCCTATTAACACCTACTTGATAAAATTCGAATTATATTGCCAATCGTTATTTAAAGGTGGGTATGAATTTATTGAGTGCCTCGATTTACATACGTAACAAAATATGATCAACTAAGTCCTAGCTGCTCAATTTGTCTTTAAGTATGCCCTTTAAGGTTGGAATAATAGATTTAATTTACTCTTTTATTAAAAAAACGTATTTTCACATAAGTGTATAAAATAAAAGATTTACAAACCGAAATAATGCTTCTGACGAACGAGATATGCTGTCAGCATGACGTACGCTTCTGATTGTCAGATAGTTGTTAACCAACTAACATTATACAATGACGTATGTTTTTATAAAACAATCATAATAAAATCAAAACATTCACATAAAACAATACTAATGGCTCTGGTACGTGCTTTGGGTAACATGCGTAAGTTGAGGCATTACGAAGAGTGTACATATCTTGTAAACGATCGACGCGAGCCATCCGCGCAAGTAGGTAACTCATATGATTAACTCATGCATATGAGTTACGCGAGTAACTTGGGCATGTAGCTCGTGTCATTTACTTGCATCGTGTACACTTGTACACGATGCAAGTAACTGACACGAGCTACATGCCCAAGTTACGTAGTTAAGTACCTTTAATGAGCTAACAAGCGTGACAGTAAGTTTTCAGTTAGCAATTCATACAATATTACCAACTCAAAACTAAAACAATCAAAAGTACAGCTATAGATTATGTGTCACTGAAACAGTTTCGATTCAATATAACTTTAAATCCGGTAATTAATGGCAGTCTGATATAAAATTAACCTGCAATAAAACCGACTGTAAAGTAATTACTGCCTGCAATAAACTCAGTGCAAAAATGTACTCGTAATAGACAAGAGTTGCAATACTGCAAGGGATTAATCGATTTCGTATTTTATAACGAATCCTGTGTACAAGATCAATTGCTTTAAATATTTTTGAATTCCAACCATAAATTAGAGATGTCATAAGTCTGACGTTTACTGTAATCTGCATGTATGTATGTGGCATCATAACTCTAGAAAGCAAGTTTAATCGGAATGTTTCTTAGATAAAACACGTATATACTAGTTGAAATTAAACTGCTATATACGGATTTTATCGCGTTGTTTATTTGACACTTTATTACAAAATTTTGAAAATTGTTACACTACTACTACCATTAAACTTATATAGCAGTTTAATTTCAATGAATAATATTCGCGTAAATAGAAGACAATATTACGTATATACTAGAACAAAAATAAATAAATTAAAGAATTTATTAATAAGAATTAGAAAACGCTCGAGTTCTATATGCAAGAGCTTACGCCTGATGAACGAAAATTCATTTCAGATTATAAAAGATTTTTGTGTCGTTAATCATAAAACTGCACGAACATTCACTTGTATATGCATGTTGCAAATTTGTGTAGTTATCAGTTGAAACCTTGACAAAGTAACGTAATCATTGCATGTTTGTCCAAACACGCGGCTATCAGTCAAAGCACACGCTGGCTAGTAAACTGAAATAAAGCCATGTCTAGAACACGTACAATTGTGCAAAGCCTACACAGATGTCATATCAGATTGTCTCGCTTATTGGCACAGCGGGCATAATGCCATCAACTGTACACGGAATATAGAATACCATCTGCTATTCACGATTGTACCTCACTTTACAACGCAGTTTCAACTTTATTATTTAACAAATAAGGTCAAATTTACATATATGGGTTATTGCAGGAAATGTAAATGAACGACTAAGATTAGATTAACGATAGCCATCATCAAGAACAAAAAACAATTGCAATACCTCATGTTTATAAAGTAAACTGCGTGGATATTGCTAAATCGATATTTTCTCAGAACATGCCTTATAAATTGGTCTAAACAAGTACATTACTCTGCTCGTTCCTCAAACAATCGCTAACAATATGGAAATGATGATTACGGAAGTTAAAGTATCTAATGTCGAAATAAACCACGCAAACTTCGTAATATTTCCCACGGGTAAATATAGTCGAAATAACGCTTCCCCGCGTTTATAATTATATTTTCCGTACACAGGAATATTAAATCAATAATCACAAACATGCATTCGTTGAAAACGTAATTTAGAATCAAATTAATGTTTGTAGCATTTCATCTCTTGGCTTCCTTTTACCATGTACACATATCATATAGCGTGCGAGTAGCAGCTACATTAAAAAGCATAATGATTAAACCGATGTGACTACAAAAGAGCTTTTATTCGTCTCACGTTCGGTTCAATCCTCCACAGATACTAATTCTGCCGTTTCATAGTTTGTCTCACCACAAAAGTAACGCCCAGTTACGTGCGACCACGCAAATTATATCATATTAACGGTCTTTTCACGGCAAGCCATACCAATCTTTATTTCATAGCAATAAAGTCTAGCCACAACATAGCGAGCACAGTAGTCGCAGTTTTATAACAGTTAACCGCAGAAAGTAAATCGTAAATCCGATGCCGACGTGAATATTATGTCACTGAGCGGAAACATTCAACGATTCTGTTGAGATGTTACAATATAACGTAACAAATCAGGGGTCAAAGATGTTTCAACGGTCTTTCCGAACTAGCGTATAAAACGGGCATAGTTTATGCAACTGACGATGGGAACCGCTTTCAAAACTTTCGCCGTCAATTAAAAGGCGGCTACCGCTTGTAGGCAGAGGCGACGACGGTCACGTTTGGCTCTGTGACCGATCACTGTCTGTTACATAAACCACTATTGTTTCTACTTTCAGCATCTGTCAAAGCTAGACTATCACGGAACGGTATCATGTCATATACACGCTCATCAATCAATTTCTACTGGACGTATCATATTAATCATGTCGGATATTAGCTGTGATTGTAATTTAGTCTGTCTTCGCAGTAATGAATTGGTTCGATTTTAAACTAATCCTGCAATATCGAAAAGCCTTATTATGCTGGATTCAGCTAAAATAACTTTAGATCGTAAACTATCGGAGCGCCATGCTTAGAGGAATAAGTTGAGCAATATTTCCTGCTAATGTTTATTAATCGCTTTGAGCATTTGGCCGTTTAATATTCCGAACGGGAAACCGATAATGGAGCCTGAAATAGTACATGAAAATACAGATAAAATAGCAGTTCAATTGTAGTTATTATTGAATTGTGTTCATAGTTTATATTCAATTACACTTTGTATATTCGTTATAAATATGTGAAATCTAATAACTCACTTTATGAATACATAAATATAAACTACTAAATGAATTACATATCAATAGTTCTCTATCGAATCCAATACCAGATACCGTTATGACACTAAGATTTTGCCTTGGCCGACAAACTTAACAATACTTTCCTTGATCTGGACACCTATACAAGAACCTCACGATCGTCACTTGCATAAATACTTACGCTTAAATCACTCGACAAACGAGGCAATTTAGTTCTAAACATAAATTATAATAATAAATTTAGTACCTAATTAATGATGCTACTATACAATAAAATGAACCATGAAATTGCTAATACACAAATCGATAAATGTTAAGAGAGCTATAAAAACGTGTACTTGTTCTAAAGGCGAATGCGTAATGCCAACTGTAAGGTCCCGGCATCGAATACCGAGACAAGCCATGTCTTATTGGATTTCCTGTCATAGCACTAACGGTGTTTGAAAGTTTAGACTAGAACATAGGAAAAACAATACATAGAGATCCATATCCATGCATAGAGATATAAAGTCTTAAAGTAGTAACTGAACGCAGAAACATAAGTTGTTTGTTTACCAAATATAAGGAAAAAATTCTATAGGAATTAAAATTAGGTGCTTCGTCTTGGATGTATTGCTGCTGGTAATAACGGTTGTTTCTGGAATTCGGGTTGGTACAGCGCACATTTAGTATAAATTTACACAAAACAATAAAAAACGTAACAAAAGGCATACATCTTAACCAACTCTAAAAAGTGATAGGTAATTTATTTTCACAGAGTTGCATTTACATAATAAGTGTTTACGCACAAACAAGGGAAACGTGCGAATCTCAGGCATACTCAATTCATCTTCTTTCGACATGCAAAACCAAACATAGCCATTAACTTTACGAAACATAAACAAGTTATTACCATTTAAATGGGCCGTAAGTGGCGTGTCAATACTGGTAATTATCGATTCCGTACATTCGTCATGTAGTCTGTCACGATGCAAGCAATTAGTGCTTTAGCGAAAATTGCCGTTCGCCGTATCAAACTCAATACAAACTCATTAATTTTAGTTTTAGCTTGAAGCGTCAGTTGGAGAACGGTTTTATACATAGGGTTGCCAACTGTACCATCCTAGGATACATTAAATATACTTCACAACCCTGTTAATATTAACTACTATAATATATAAATTTAATTATAAGTAATAATTATTTACCTTTACGTCTATAACAATAAAAGTTTCGTAATTAAGTATCTTCGGAAGCACGTTATTTCTTAACTATACTATTAATATTTATAGTATAACCATAAACGGGATATCAATTGACTAATTCTGAACAACCATTTTCCGGTATTAGTATAATTATGAACGAAAACACTATTTTAAGCAAACAAAAATAATGTAATTTTTCAGTTATATATTTATTCTTGCACAGTTTGAGACTAAAATATTACGCTTTAACGCTTGATTCCGGTCTAATAAATGCAGAATGCAGTGTAGGTTAAAAATTGTTAGGTATACTATATTTTGTTTGGTCCGGTAGTATTATTAAACCGAGATGGGATTCTAACCACTTTATAGATTTATGTAAATATGTCTACCACACATAAAAGTTTCTATAATCAATTATATTCAGGTTTATCGGATGATAGTAAAACAATTTTTTGCCAGAAGAGAAAATGCAGCATAGAGAATTATTATAATTAAAAGATGTCAGTATTTTACTGACTTTTTATATTGATTATTATTTAACCTTGTTAAACTATAACAGCTTCATTTCAAGGTAAAAACAGCACTAAAATCATAACTATAATAAGACAATTACACAAATTAAATTGTTTTCAAAGATTATCCTGATTAATAGAGTAGTTTTTGTGTATAGATCAAAACTGCACGTATCGCATGCAGTATTTACACATATATTTAGTTAGATATAATAGTTAAACAAATACATTTTATTGGTCTATATATACTATAATTGATCTAAAATATGAGCTTCCCTTAACGCGTTCATAGTAGATTAGACTGTAGTATGTACGCGTGTATTAAATTGTATTCATCAGTGACATAACCTCATCAATAGATATCTAATCAACCTCCGCATCCGATATACATGATTAATATAATACGTATTTCAATTGAAAATCAGATTAATTATTATTACTATCAGGCAATTTTGTGAGATAATAACGTTATACCAATATTATATCATATTATAATGCGCTTTTATAAACATATCAGATTTATAATATAGGCAATTATGTAAAATAATTGGGCTTAGTAAAAGCACCCTATTATAAAAATTAATGAAATGGAAATATTGAGGCGCGAATATTAGATTAAAAAATTACCTATACTGCTGTTACGGATTTAATTTAGGTTTTTATGTTTACGAATTCTATCGATACAGTTTGAGATTATGATTCATAAATAGGGAGAGCAATAAATTAACCACTTTATGTAATTTAAGATAATTTAAACGTCAGAAGTCTAGAGATCAATTTGTGAACAAAATAAAGCACAATAAAATATAATGTTCTTTCTTTTGTAGTGTACTACGCGTTACACTTTACAAAAGTTCCTGCTAAGATTGGACACAATGTAATTTCGCCGGTGGTAATCTATATGTATATATACTAGATAGCAGTAAGCTTGGGCCACATATCATAGGATCTAAAGCAAAAACAGCAAAATGTATAATAGAACTTAAGTTTTCGTACCTTCAAGATGTAATGCACATTTGGATTAAGTTAAGGTAACGTAAATTTTACAAAAACATACGTTTAAAACGTCTTGGCTTTAATATCTTCTTTCATTTAAATCGTCGCGTCGCGTCTCCGTGAATTAAATTTCGCAGCGAATCTTGTGTTAGCCGGAGTGAAACAGGTCAGGTAAGATGACGTCGTGAAGCCAACATTTCGTCCTTTTACCTCACCTCTTATGTCTGTAAGTGCACGTATAAACACTAATTGGAGCAAAGAAGTGGCTTTAGCAAAAAATAAATATATTCCGTGCGATTTTATGAAATGTTACGTTATGATTCTTGTGGTTTTGATACAGTCGGAATTATTTTTATTATAATTTTATTTGAAAGCCCTCTCCTTTTTTTTTTCTTTGTGAGGAGCAATCTTGTAGTTATATATTATGAGATTTTGTGGCAAAAGTCAACCGTCATAGAAAGTAAGGATCTACAAGATTTGATCAAACGAATCAATCAATCAGCCTTTTGTATGTACATAAGTATATGTATTGTTATATAAGACACTCTTATTTTACGCCTTTAGTTAATAAAAATTGGGTAGAGACCGAAATAATCAAAAATGAATATGTGCTGTGGCGTTTCGGAGTTTAAACTAAAATGTTTGGCCAGACACTGGAGGACCACTTCTTAGTATTATTATTGTATGCACAAGAAGGAGACTTAGCTATATACTCTGTAATGCGCTGTCTCGTTCTCAAGCATGCAATAATAAGGAATTAGGAAGTGATAGTAAGGTCAACCGATCATTTATAAATATCTTCTTCGCTATCGACAGTTTCCTTTTTGCTTAGTCATGTTTAATGGTCGTTATTGTATTCAACACTACTGCATTTTTAGTTTTGCATTTTAACTTTGTTAGCAGTAAAATAAGCTGCTACAATACCTTGCAGCCAGTAGTTGAACCAGTTGGTTGGTTTATAACCAGATTACAATGTTTGATCTCACAGCCATAAACGGTTCATCGCGTTCACACACCGTTTATGACTTATTAATCGCTCTCATGTGTGTAATTTAAACAAATACATAGAACAAAGTACTACATACATGTTCAATTAGCACCTCAAATGCCATTCCAGTCCCACAGTTAGACGCGAGAATAATGAGTTCGTCTGCACCGCTAGCCCAATGCGGTAGATACTCGCGTGTTTGAACAAACCTTAGAGTACTTTTACACCGACGACGTTTGTTAGTACTAGAATACCGCTATAATATTCTGTAGACGTTATGAGTTCTTTCAAGTCACCAAAGTTTTCGACGCAGAGTAGGGATAAAAATCAATAAAAAAGACATTCTACCGCAAGTACATACATATAATGTTTCATAGTTTAGTATTTATATATTTTTTGTAAATGGATTTCTTATACGGTTTTTTTATATAAAAATCAACGCAGTTCCATCAGTAAATAGAAATAGCGTCCATGTCTTTGAAATTGTAGCCTACATTTTCAAAGACATGGACGCTACTTCCATTTAAGCAGAAAGATGTCAGCCGTGGATAAAAAACATTCGGCGTATTATTAGTGGCGGAGAAACCACTAAAACCACTGAGCTTGACGTGCAGCCAAAATATTTAATAAACATTAATTGCTAGAGTATGTTGTTACAAGCAATATGTTGATGAATTCGCCACAGTATTATATCATCGCATTAAAGGAAGTAAGAAATATGTAACGAATTACGTAAGTCTTCCCCGTCCGGATATAAAGCGATATCTACCTAGCTATACGTCATGTGAAATCACCGCAACATACAAATTTTTATTACTTTCTTCGAATAGCTTCAAAACGAAACAAAATGTGTCATCCGAATGTATTTATAAATTGGAACAAATTGCAAAACATGATAATGTTATTATTATTTTGACACGAAATGAAAACACGGTAAACGGTAAAATAAACTGCCGAAGCATTTCGAAGTGTGCCACTGCGTGGCGTACCGCAACAATAAGTGTATAAGCCCTCTTACAGTGTCGAGGCACTAAGACCAGTATTTACAATGGGACTTTTACATTTTTTATGTAGTTAAGCAACTTGGACTATGTGTAACATTGTTTGTAAGAGACTAACAGACAGTTAGGCCTCTCAGAAAGGACTTTAATTAAGTTTTCGACTTTCTTATACTACTAGAAGACAGGTATATAAATTATGTGAAGGGTTCTATGCTAATTTCGTTACAAGTGGCTTAAGTTTTAATTAAAATAGGCGAGTTTTGGTTTATTTGCGGTCATAAAGCTATATCTGTTCTCCCCAGACGTATGTATGTACATATGTGGGTAGAGCGCTATGTTGCTGCGGTCTATAGACCGGGTAACAGACGCAGTCTAAATTAGAATAACAATTTTTCCAACTCCCGGGCTTATAAAGTCTTTATAAAGTACGCTTTAAGATTAGACAGAGTATAAATAGGATTTGGAAAAGAACTTATATTTTAATATATTAAGTAGTTCTTTGTACTGTGTAGTAGCAGCGATAGCTCAGTGGGGAGACCAACAGACTGCAATGCAGAGGGTCTCGGGTTCGAACCCACGTCGCGCACCTCTGACTCTCGGAAGTTATATGACTTTTCGAAATTATGTGCGTATTGATTGACAATTATCGCCTGCTCCGTGCGTCGGAGAGCACGTTAAGCCGTCGGTCCCGGCTGCCATGAACATCTATGGCAGTCGTTATTGGGAAAGTCAGTACCCTCTAATATCCTGACACTGGTCTAGCCTTAGGGTATCGTTAGCCTTCGGGTTGCGGAGGTCAGGTGGCAGCCGCTCCGTGTAAAAACTGATATCCAGTCATATCCGGTTAGACCAGAAAAGCCGACCCCAAGTGACTTGGGAATAATAAAGTCTAAGAGAGAAGAAAGAAGTAGTTCTTTGATAAGGTTTGGCTACGATTTAAAACAATTCTTTAAAGGTACATATATTCTGATACCGTAACTGAAAGTAAAAACAGAACATAAGCTAAAAGTCATAACTCCATATAGTTTATAACACTCGATAACGAGGAACACATGATAGGTTAATTACAATAATTACATATGGCGGCACAAAAGAGATTTTTATCCGTTGTTTTGTAATTATTAAAGACCCTCAAGGCACTACACGTAAATATTTAAAAAAAAAACTTATTGTCCAATAGCTGATTGGCAAAAGTACGTCAACGAGTGTACAACTCGTTGACGTACTTTGCAAATAAAAAACATTTTAAAACTCCTTTCTGATATAGCTTTTTCCCAAATACTTTATGTCTATATCCGAAGACCACGAAACAAGTAGAAAGAGTAGAAGTACAGTTCAACACTTCCTTAGTTCGCGATCTTTCAACATCATTTTCTTTGATATAAATTTTTCTTAATTTAAATTACAAAACAAAACCGAATATAGCTGGTCCGCTGTTTCCGACGAATATAGAAATGAGTTCATATATAATTACCATCGCTATTGTCTATCCAAGAACCATAATTAATACCACAATAATAAGCTGTGATTGACAGTTAAATAGATACAACAAATCGTTTGAGCACAAAATTACTTCCCAATACCAAAGTTTACACGAGCAACCATAAAACATATTTCAAAGGTAACACACAATTATTGGCTTAGTATTTAAACCTTTATTGCTAACAAGGGTGAACTTCTTAACAAGCAATAGGTTGTGGGTTAATTATTCCTTCGGATTATCGGATGAGTGATCATTCCTGGACTTCAATACACAATACATGTTACAAGGTATTGTGGAGCGCACGTAATTGTCAATCGTCTTATCAATGCTGTTAATATCAAACAATAACAATTGTTTCGATCGTTGATTTTGATTACGTGTGATATCATATTGACATGTTATATGTTTTAGGCGTAGGTAGGTATGGGATGTGCTCAGAACTTAGTGTAATGGTAGATACGCAAAGAAGCGTAACTCTTCAAAAGGTAGAAGTATCTACATTTGTATTGAACTGTAGTAAGCTTAAGTACATAATGAATTTTTGGCGGCCTCGATGGCGTAGTGGTTTGTGTAACCGACTGCCACGCCTGAGGTTGCGGGTTCGAATCTCGCGCAACTTAAACATTTGTGTACATGGACATGGATGTTTATCTTGGTCTGGGTGTTTCTATGTATATTTATCCATTGTCTAGTACCTATAGTACAAGCTCTGCTTATTATGGGCTAAATGGTGTTGTGTATATGTGATAGAAAATTATTATCTATTATATTAATTTAATTCAAAAATCGAGTGCGTACTCGGTAATCTGCGTTTGATTAAATATAGATATTTGATCTGGTAATGAGTCTTCTATCTATTAAAATAAGGTTCCTTATTGATACAAGTTTAAACCTCATACCTACATCTGTACTACTCATAGTACATAAGAATTAAAAAATTCCGCCGCTTTATTTTTGAACGAAAATACTAATTTTATTTAACATTGACATCTATCGGATATTTGGGTATTTGAAAACAAATTGAAGTGACACTTCACACCTGTAATTTTATTTCAAAATAGCGTCGGTGGTTGGAGACGCAGCCGTGCGCTCACGCATAAGTAAGTCAATCCATTAAAGTCTTAACAAATTCTTAATAATTTCTAGATTTCGTATAATTTATAAGTAATTAATACTTGGAGCCGTAGATATACAGAATTATTTTTGCGTAAAAATAAATAATATAAATATAAGTCCTATGCAAAGAACAAATGTAGGTAGTTAAAGTTTTGATAGTTTTACTTCTACTGTACTTTGTGTAGTACATTGGAAGATATTTCAATTATTGATATTTTTTTCAAGTATAACAGATAATGGCATATTTGAAGCGTTGAATAATTCTGAATTAGACTTTTCCGGGGATGACTGCGACGACGATCCAGAGTTTCTGCCTCCAGAACTGACTCAAAGAGCGAGTTACCACGAGACTAGTGAGTCCAGCAGCTCAGACGAAGATGATAATGCTCTGATTCCTCCACCAGCTTCTCCAGCGCCGTCCGACAGTTCTTCATCGGCGATCTCGCTCAAGAGGACGTGGAAGAACAAGACGTGGATGTAGACGCGGACTTAGTCGCGGACGTGGCTCAAATCTTGGTGAAGAAAGTCAGCTGACCCAACCGTCATCTTTATCTATCCGACAGATTGCGATCAGAAATCGCCAACACATATTTTAAAGACGGGCAGATCAATGGATCTAACTTTGAGAGAACTAAAAATATATCTAAAAATTACTATGATAAATTAATGTCAGAAAAATGGAAGGTTCCTATTATTGCTATGGCTATGAGGAGAAACAGGTTTTATTTCATAAGATGAAAGATTAAAAATGTATTACCTTTGTTTTACGCCAAATCGGAATTGTTATTACAATTTTCATGAGTGTATTGAGTAGTCTTAGTGTATAAGTTTAATTCCTACTTTTTTATCTCTACTTATGTTCCTAATTTACGTCTGATTAGTAAATAATGTTGATTATTAGTTCACATATATTTGTTTTTGGAGAATAATGTTTAATTGAAATTAAACTGCTATATACGGATTTTATCGCGTTGTTTATTTGACACTTTATTACAAAATTTTGAAAATTGTTACACTACTACTACTATTAAACTTTACTAATTTTTAAGCTAATTAAATTATTATTAAACTATTTAGATTTAATTTATTTTTACACTTTCCCCTACGTTTCGGTTGCTTTTCAGCAGCCATGGTCACGGGGAGACTAAGATGACAGTTGTCTCAATGTTCCAGTGTAGTTATTTCAAAGTACCCGAACATAATTTAATCATTGGTGTTTCTATTTACACAGAATGAGCTCAAAGTATCATGAAGTCTAGCTGTGGTTTGCTTCTTCTTGGGTTTGACTATTTTTATTACTGGATCCCAAGCTGGTGGTACATTCCAACCATCTTCTCTATTAAAATTAGGATGTTTTTTGATTTCAATAGCCTCGCGAAGCATCCTTGGTAGGAATCGGTGTTCTTTAGCGAGAATCTGTGGTTTGTCAAATCTCAGGTAGTGGTTGGTCCCCTGTTGCACATGTTCACACACAGCAGACTTCAACGAGCGTTGGTGTTTTACATCAGCTATGTGTTCTTTTATGCGGGTGCCTATGTTTCTCTTGGTTTGACCAATGTATGAGAGTCCGCAGTCACAATCTATTTTATAGACCCCTGCATCTTGTAAAGGTAGTTGGCACTTGACGGATGGTAAAAATTGACTTATCTTCGTTGGTGGCTTGAAGTATGTGTTGATTGAAGCTCGCTTCAAGATGTAGCCAATCTTGTCAGTGACACCCCTTACATAAGGCAGTATAGCAGGCTGGCGCTCGACTGTGGCTGGCTGACAAGATTGGCTAGTAGTAGTGTAACAATTTTCAAAGTTTTGTAATAAAGTGTCAAATAAACAACGTGATAAAATCCGTATATAGCAGTTTAATTTCAATGAATAATATTCGCGTAAATAGAAGACAATATTATGTAAATAATGTTTAATTTTGATAGTTTTGTTTGAGAAAATATTTAGTTATGTATCTTTTTTATTTTTCTAATAAATAAAACATAATATAAAATATTGTTTCTTTTTTTAGATATAATCCTATTCTAATTACAATTTATACTCCAAAACTTTTCTATATCCTGCATAAATGACATAGTAATATCATCACTTTGTCCTTTATAAAGGACATAGCGAAAAACCATTTTCCGAGAGGTGAGACTTTTTCACTATTTTTCGGATAGATTTTAACTAACCAGTTAAAATCTGGAATTCAACACTAAAGTTTCAGCAACATACTGAACAAAAAGTATCTCTGGTAGGCAGAAGGGGATAATAGAAGTGTCTGTAACATAATTACATTTCTGCGTAGCTATTTTCACGGCAATCGAAGCGCACGACTTACACTAACGCACTACTAAAGAAACATACGCCTATACTTTTAATAAGTCGAGAATCGTGACTAAGTTCATACATATTAAATACTTAATTACATACTTATATACCTACGCACATTATATCATCATTAAATTATATAACATCAAAACAAAATTATTCAATCATAACAACATTCACATAAATATTTTTCATTCAGGAATTCCGCCCACCCACGTGCGAAGCCTTAATCACAGATTACATGCCTAATAGGCTTAATCGTTGACATTTGTTTGAAACGAAGAGCCGCTTCGCTAGTCGTTCAAGACCGATCGCCTTTAGGGGATTAAGTTTGCTTCACACTCAAGTAGAACGTTCAGCGCGGCAGCGTCGCCTTTACGAATGTCTCAGCTTTATTTTCGCTTGTAGCCTTGTAGTCATATAACTAGTAACTATGCTGGATAAGACACTTAAATAAATACTAATTGGATCGTATTGCTCGCTCTGGTTTAAGTTAGCAACGTGATTGAAGCCTTTGGAGTGTCCGATGGATATTCTCCATAAGCCCTAAAGGTCATTAGGCCTTCAGACCTGGCTCACTACACACGTCACGTATATCCATCGGAACATACCTTTAGGTGTAGTTGCCTTTAATAATATTATTATTTTCGAGCCTCATCTAACCGCGTTAGTGAGTAGACAGCCTAATATATTATAAACCGATATTCATTTATAAGATAATAATGCGATAGCGAAACGGCTCGAGTTTATTAACACTGTATTTTTACTTGTAAGGGCTTAGAAGTATTTTTTTTATCTCAGTAGTTTATCATACAAGAAAGTAGAGAGATATATATTCAAGTCAAATGCGATTTACTCTGTGTCTGTTTAACATATCGTGTACGAGTTTATATTCTCTAGATGGTATTTTACCTGATTCTTTGCCGGTAATTTTATCTACTATAACGTTACTGTATTTTTATCAGATTACTTAAAACAACGGATTCTTGAAATATTATCATCAATATTTTTTCGTATGAAGTCCTATACTCTTAAACGTCTGTTGGCTATGTCGCTTGTCGTGGAATTGATTGTCTGGCTGGAGGAAGTACGTTCCACGTTGTGCTGTTCTTCCCGCCACTAGCATAAGAGCCAGTGCCGTGAACTAAGAGGGTATTAATTATGAAAATATATGTGTATTCGTAGTCACCACGATTGACAGTCAAATTAGACACGGCGTCCAACCTGTGAGCTTATGTGATGGCATATCATCAACAAGCAAATTGATATAAATATAATATTAATTATGTCATACATTGTATACGATTATCTTTAAACATGTGATAAATGTTAGAACTACCTAAATATTTCATACCATGACAACATACGGTATTTTTTATTGCATAAATACGTCACCGTGTCGGCATTTGTCAGTTAATAAGTCAATCACGAATTAATTTAAATCGATAGATTAAAGTAACGAGTTCCCATCACTAGATAAGTGTCCCTGATTTTTTGTACGATTACTTACTTGCCCGACTGGATTTTTTCTTCATAATTACTTCAACAGGTTCAGCCATGTTAATATAATGTGGATCTAATGTTTCTTTGCTATAATTTTTATCTAGCATTTTATCTTAGTTAAATATAAAATAGGAGAATAAAATTAAGCGTGTTCTATTAAATTTATGTTGTATGATTTTATTAAAAGATAATGTAATCTATACTGACAACCAAGTAAATTATAAGTAATTCAAAACCTTACTAAGATCCATTATTACATTGCTTTCAAACTATAATTAAACTAAGTGAGTAAGTATATCAAATCTTGCTTGACATAACAATTTCATGGTAATCACTTTTTCTATAGTCTATTATAGTATATTCTTAGAAGAAAACAAAACATTTTCTTGTAATCGCGAACTATACGTAGGTACAGATAGAAAGTAATATAAAAAGTTTCTAGTAATCTCAGTTAACCAAGCATCCATAGAGTCAGTCGCTCGGCCAGGCTCTAAGAATGTCGCCGATCTTGCCACACCGCTTCATAAATATGGAGTTGGTGATTAAACGGCGTACTCTCTGAGTTTTTGTACAGCACCCCCTCCCCTTGCCGTCTGCACCCGAACCTTGGATTAAATCATGAGCTATGAGCACTTGGCATTCTGACTCTTTTTTTTTACTGGCGGAATACACCCGCAAGCCATGCCTTTCTTTTGTTTTTAAATGATACTGGTTTAAATGAATAATGTTTTCTTTTGTTTATGAAATGTATCGATTATAAATATGAAGTTAATCATAGCCTCTGTATTCTCGTTGCGGTTTGAAGCTTACAATTTACCATGATAAACAAGACTCATTTTAAACGATGTAAAATTCAAGGCGTTCTTTGTTGTTTTTTCCGCTTACATCTTATCTATTAAACCAAACCCGTAATGGCACCCTTAATACTGAATCATAGGTCCCTAGAGCGATGTAAGTAGGCGTGCGCGCGCGGTGAAGATCCAAGACACGATCAACGCACGACCATTTTGCAGATACGTACTGGATTACTGGTATATTGCGCAAACGTTTGCAACCAGACATTAGTGGTTACCTTAATCGTCAGCAATGAAACCGATCCTTAGACGAATTGTAGTCTTTAATGCAGTACGCGTATCAACCAGGCTTTTACAAGAAGCTGATTTTGTATTATGTTGTGCGGAAATTGCAGAGGGTACACCAGTAATAATACGGTTTATTCTAACAGCTAGTCGCTTGATCCGATACGTAGTAAAGATTATTGCTGCGTAGATCATTGCGAATTCGAGTGTACAATATCGTAATAGACTTGCATCAACATAAGATAAATTTCAATATTGTTTGTATTTCATATCTTTATGTTTTTACTTTAAATATGAATCAACATCGTATTCTATTTGATACACAGGAGTCACTGCCAACACAAGGTTGTTTGGCGTCGAATCAAAAGGAATATTCCGATTCATCGCATCAGCATCGTTCCCTAAAGGCGTCTAGTAAAAGCTGAAACCGCGGAACAGGCGCCCCGAGCCGGGAAGCAATCTATTGCGGGACCTGAAAACCCGTGCTTTGTTTGAACTATCTATTACTTGACTAGGCTAAACCTTACCACTAGCTGTTTTCTAGATATTCAGGACTAGAAAATACGTATTAACCTATTGTATATATTTGACTATCCAGAAAACAGTTATTTTTTAATGGGTAAGTGTTTTTTCTTTTCTGATGAAATTCTTTTGTTTGTTATTTTACAAAGGCAACGCTTGGAATAATTCCTGTGTCGCGAGGGACTTTACAAATATTTAAAAAACGGACTACAAAGAACACTCGGATTTGAAACAACTATTTGTGAATCACACAAAATTCTGACCCATGTGGAGATCGAAGCCAAATAACACACGGCGCAGTGGCAGTAGCGAGGCGACCACTAAACCCACCGTGCAGTAAATTTTTGACAAAGTGTCAACTGTGACGACAAGATTCCTTGCCATAAAACAGTTATCTTCAGTCTATAAGTCTCTGAATGATTTTAGGGAGTGGTTCTTAACATTTTATTACATGAGACATGCTTAAATTATAATGATCATGAATATACACCAGTACGTATTTTGTGCTTGAATTTGCCGAAACCGTTTGTGCGTTCGCCTATATAGTCCTATATCGTTTTACATTTCGCACATCGCAATAATATTTATGAGTTAAATTGTATTGTAAATATTCAGTTAAAAGGAATCAAAGGGGAATAAAGTACAGAATGTTTTCACATTGTCGATGTTTACTCTCGCCGATATTTACAAACCGCCTTGATGTTATCATTTCACCGTTAACCAATATATGTATGTTCAATATATTCATTGGTCTCTAGTGAGTAATACCCCGATTGAGGAATATTTTGTATATTTATTTTGCTTGTGGGAAGTATATGTACGGACTTTCGATCGATTCACTGCTGTTGGTACCTATAGAATTATTATTAAGCATACAATTTTAAGTACGTAATTTAAATATTTCACTTAGTTAAAGAGTTTAATAAGAATACTAGTTAATCACGAAACTAGATGATGCCTAAAGATCCTTTAAATGGATTTTAAATGCCGTATTACTCTTATAGTGGTTTCATGCGACAACTTAGGTAATGATAGAGGCGGGGTTTTTAATAGGCGCTTAGCACAATCATAACATTTCCCCGGCCAATGTGGTTGGTGATTGCTTAAGATAATGTATATAAGAATTTTTCTTACCAGACAAAGAATAATACAGAACTCGAAAGTAATTTAAGTATACTACAAAGTAAAGTAAATAAAAAAGCTCTAATTTAGAGTGTTCATATATACATATATAAAACATATACTATGTATATATTATCTTAGTAATACCAATTTTAAGTGCCAAGTCCTTTCAAGAAACCGTGCACCTTTTAGCAGGGAACAAATTAACGTCTACAGCGAGCAGTCGCTTCATAAATTTCACAATTAATCAATTTAGTCTTACGTCTTCATTGAGAACAGACGCGTTGACCAATTATTTAGTAAAATAACAATTAATAAGTTATAAATTGTGACCTCGTTTTAGTGCCAGCCGGCGCAACGCAAACTGTGTCATTATTACGCTTCCGTACAATAAGTAAATATGTGCAATTTATTAGTGAAAATGTTTACTGTATGAAGATAAAGTAACTAATAACATGGAGGGCAGTCTCTTTAATAGAAGTAGCAGGACCGCTCGCACGCCACCTCCTATGACTGATAAGGCACCCGTGACCTCACCGAGACCTGAAGCCTCAGGTAAAGAAGATGACCTTGAAATAACAACAACTAACAAACACATCCTGAAATTCAGTCATGGATGACGTCCATTGAAAATTGCCTAAATGAAGTGTGTTCTATGGTATCAGAGGGCAAAATGAACTCTGAGCAAAAATTAAGGATCAATACTTTATACTGTAAAGTTGGACACGGGACTTCGCAGCTGGCAGTAGAATACCGAATACTCAAAATGAAAGCCGTACATGCATATTCTTCTGTGAAAACCCTAAAAGACCAGCGTGATGTATCACGGCGACTTCAGGACTTAAAGCGGACTGTAGACGAATCTACTAAACCTATCACAGGCCCTTCTTTCGCAGACACGGTGAAGACTGGTACCAATACTTTTATACAGCCGTAAAATTTTAGTTCAGTGGCAATCTATCCCAGTGATAAATCAAAGTCGATTGAGGAGACAAAATCTATTGTCCAGAAGATGGTCCGTCCTGAACAAATGAATCTGCACGTCCGGGGACTACGAAAGATAAGAGATGGCGGTATAATTATCAGTACTGATACTGAGGATGACATAGAGAGGCTTAAACAGCAGGTCCAGACCATGAACATCGGTCTTACAATTGACGACCTCTTTAAACGAAAGCCTAGAGTGGTAGTTATAGAAGTTCTTTCGTCCATGCAAGATACTGAAGTTTACACTTGCCTCTATAATCAAAATATTGATGGCAAACTTCAGGGTACCAATCTCGAGACGTTCTTAAGGTCTATTAAATTAAGCCATAAATCAGGCAAAAAGAACGCTGAGAACTGTAATTACGTCCTTGAAGTTTCTAGAGCAATACGAAAGGCTCTCATCGTTAATGACGGAGTCTTTATACATTGGTCGTCCTGTCCTGTGAGGGATTTTACGCTGGTAACACGCTGCTACAACTGCCAGCAGTATGGGCACGCGGCGAAGACATGTCGCGAGAGCAGTTATACTTGCGGCCATTGTGGTGATCAAGGCCATTCCATTAAGGACTGTGCGAAGCGAGAGGGACCTAAATGCGGAACTGGGTTGTTCCGGCGTCATCCTATGACGTTTCATCCTACACTGTTTTTTTTCCCTAACTCAACCTATTTACGTCCCTTACTCAACGACAGCAATTATTTCATTTTTAATTCTTCATTCATCCTGTAAGTATTCCTAGCTCAACTCATTACGAAATTACCCAAAAGCTTTAAGGTTTGGGTGACGGTCTGAACAAAAATTACTGTTTTCGTAATCTATGCCTATATTAATATTATAAACAGGAAGTACTTGCTCAACCGATTTTAAATTTTTCTCCATTTGAAATCTTTATTATCACCGAGTATCTAGCATAGACTATATATTTTTTTTAAAGTACTCTTACTACACTAACCTTACCTACTTTTGCGAAGCCAAGGGTTTGTTTTGCTATCCATACTTTTTTCGGTAATATTTGCCACGGGTAGAGTAAGGAACGCATTTCGGTTGAATAAAGAAACTTTATTAAAATATGTAATCGGATCAGTTAGGCATACCTACTAGTTTAGGATGAGTAAAGAAATAGGATGAGACGTCATAGGATAAATACGGAACAACCCGTGGAACTTGCTTGCATTTTAAGAAACCTAGCAATCACATTACAGGCTCTGCTGATTGCCCAGCGAGACTCATGGCCGAGAAAAAGTATTTAAACTCGATCGATTATGGAGGCGCCTAAAGATACCTCGTAATATATAATTATCATACTGTTTCTGCTTTACTTAGTGAATGATTCGAACTCTATAATAAATAATTATTTATAAACTCAATACGAGTGTTACATAACAGACAATGACCCAGCGGTTTTATGTCGCTAACACACAAAAATGCACACCTACAACTGTTATTACAACACGAACAATATGTACCTATGTTTTTAATAATGAATTAGATAATAACCTAGATGCTTACCTATACTTTGTTTACGAAATTTGTTATTTCGGCGATGTGTTTATTTTAATTTAGTATTTAAGTTTTTACCTATGTTAATATATGTACCTATATAAAATAGCACTATACTTGAATATATGTTAAGTCTGTTCCTTGCGTTAGTTTACTGAATTTGTTGTACTGGAAGGCCCCGTCACCTGTGATACAGTTCTTAACTAGTACAGGGATGGCTGACCTTTCTACTAGTTTAATCATTTTGTACTTATAATTTTAATATGTATACCTTTACACAATATTTGTAACTATTGATTTTGGAAAAAAAATATTATTATTATAATATATTACAATTGCCGTCAGCACTAAAAAGTGTAATACTATTTTTAGTAAATATTGAAAATTATAAGCTACAAGCGTTCAAGTACACTGGCAGTGTGATGGCGGCAGTAAGCGGTAAACTAACCTTATAGTCTATGTACTAGAGTAAACAAAGCTGCGCTTAACGATTCCCCTGTCTTGTTACGAGCCGCTGATTGGCAAAGTTCGATTGTATGTATCCCATATTCCTTGTTTCTTTTGTGCCAATATTTATTTGCTAACAATCTTTATGATATTTATTTTAAGCAATAGAACAATAGTTTGACTACTTCTTCTGATCTTTAACAAGTCATTAGGTTAATCTAGTTTAGTTAGATAATCTAGTTAGTCTTGTTCTATGCGTTTGCGGCCTATACGCAAATCAGGCATCAAATATAATTGTCAGGTAGGCCAAAATATTATTGGGATTTTGTATAAGGTTTTCAGTAGCACGGATATCTGGAAATCTGTCTAAGTAAGAGACAGCTATAGGATCGTCTCTTATTGAATGTAACTTAAAATATAGATAGCGGAAACTATAGTCATAGTATATTAACATCTGTCTATCCAGTTAAAGATTACAGGCGCAATGTTTTGTTAAGAACTTCATCTACATTCGTATGCATGGACTTACAGTCATAACAACGCGACATTTATACGAAAAATAACTCTCTTTCTAAAAGACAAGTAACGAGCGTGAAGCTTAAGTACCTGGTGTGAAGTAAACAAAAGTACTTGGTGGTACCGCGGTACCTATTCTATACAATCAGCGTGCGAGCTAGACGAGGCGGGCTGTATAAGGAAACCTACCTACGTTTACAGAGAGCATTGGTTGACGCGCAGTCACTCTTCACAATCCTCTCCTTATCAAGTTAAACAGCAGCCATGTTTTTGTTTTCGTGGCATTTAAACTGACGCTATTGTTTTGTTATAGCAATCGCAGTGGGAACGCATTTGTAAGTTACAATATTATCCAGGTAAATGTTTGTTTGATTGGCTGTTTAAAAGAACAAAAGGTGTTACTTATGTAAGGCGTAAGTATTTCATAATATATGTAGTTGAAGAGACCAGTTGAGTACAAATACTATGTCAATATGCTTTTACCGTTATGATATTAGTTGGATAACATAATATTGTCTTCTGTTTACGCGAATGTTTTTCATTGAAATTAAATTACTATATACGGATTTTATCGCGTTGTTTATTTGAACCCAACAAGAAGCAAACCACAACTAGACTTCATGATACTCTGAGCTCATTCTGCGTAAATAAAAACACCAATGATTAAATTATGTTCGGGTACTTTGAAATAACTACACTGGAACATTGAGACAACTACCATCTTAGTCTCCCCGTGACCATGGCTGCTGAAAAGCAACCGAAACGTCGGGGAAAGTGTAAACTTAAATATAAACAGTTTTAATAGTTGTAAAAATTAGTAAAGTTTGATAGTAGTAGTTTCTAAATTATGTAAAAAGTGTCAAATAAACAACGCGATAAAATCCGAATATAGTAGTTTAATTTCAATTAGTTGGATAAGATATAGCATTACTTTTTTAAGACCTCAGTTATCAGTACAGTAATTTTTCTTTCGTACATGATCGACCCGACGCTCACATTTTAAGATTCTAATTGCATAAAGCTTTGCTCGGTTCTTACATAATACATATAACAAATATTTTTTTAACCTAATAGCCGTGATAATAGCTTGTTGAAGGTAGGTAGAATACAATTTGGGGAGCATCCAATGGACACCACATTGCAAGCCTTAAGAACCTACTTATCTTTATGTATACAAATCTTCTGTGCGTGTGTTTGCAATTAAACTCCTCCTAAATGGCTGAACCGATTTTGATGCAATTTTTTGTGTGTGTTTAAGTGGATTCGAGAATTGTTTAGAATTGGTGTTTTTTTTTTCAACGTCTGATGTGACGATTTTATTTATTACACCTCCTTTTTCTAACTCCAAATTTCTAATTATATATAGAAATAAAGTAACGTTGCATTAAGAAAGGCACAGTACTGTATAGTAATTATAAGTTTACAACATTTCCTGCTCTGTCAACTCTTAATCAATGTAATATACATCTACAACCATCTAATGAGGTACTGACTAAGCCCCAATAGATTTCAGCCGGTAATTAACATAGTTTGATACGGCAAATTGAACTGTATCTTAGAGTTCAGGTAAAGTAGTTTCCCACACTCGCCTTACAAATGCATGATAGAAACTATCGGAACTTTAAACGAGACGAGGTACAAAGAACGCACTCTAAACTTTGTTCAAAGATAATTTCCTACAACCTCGCAAATACTGGTTGTGAGGAAGTTGAATGTTTGTATCAGGAGAGTTCTAACAAGTATCTGCTCGGTGTGGAAAGGATG
Source organism: Catocala fraxini (assembly GCA_930367265.1). NCBI lineage: Eukaryota > Metazoa > Arthropoda > Insecta > Lepidoptera > Erebidae > Catocala > Catocala fraxini. The sequence goes on along the minus strand of OV884035.1, from coordinate 11,490,694 downwards.
CTGCATATTGAAGTAACGTAACTTTAAATATTATAACGGGCATATATATTGCTTTAAAGAGCAAGTCGTTTCTTTAATAATAAATAATATCAGTACGTATTCAGAAAATACTTTATCATACAATATAATGCTATATTGTAATAGTCAAATTATTATATTATATATATTATATATCATACATAAAATGGCTGGCGAAATGTGAGTCTATACCTCTGCCTACTCTTTCGGTGATTTAGGACTATGTATATACAAGGAATAATTTTATTGTAATGAGGATATGCAGTTTAATTCACAAATAAACAGCATATCATCATAAGACAGAACGTCAAAAATCTTCTATTCTGTGTTACTATAAATAATTAACATAATATTGTTCTACGTTTACACGAATGTACATTGAAATTAAACTACTTTATACGGATTTGACTTGACTTTGAAATAACAACACTTCAGAACTTTGAGACAACTACCATCTTAGTCTTCCCGTGAACATGACTGCTGCAAAGTAACCGAAACGTCGGAGAAAAGTGTAAACTTAAATATAAAATAGTTTGAACTAAATTAAATAGCTTAAATTGTAGTAAAATTCAATAATATATTATAGTTCAAAATTATGTAATAAAAGTGTTTTAACATAAACAGAGCAACAAAATCCGTATAAAGTAGTTTAATTTCAATTAATAATTTAATTATTAATATTCTAATTTAATCATTACAAGTGTTATTTATATATCAGAAATAAAAACAAATTAAAAAGAAACAAAGCTTCGATAGAAATTCTTTTACGAAAAAAAATATCACTGTAAACTGACACGAAGCAGTTATTTTAAACGACAAGGAAAGCCTTTCACAACAAACACACACAACAGCCTTTAACCAGCCTTTAACCAACCTATGAAACGAAACACGATGAAAACTGAAGTGCTAGAATCAGATATCCTTTTTAACATTGGACGCATAAAGGCAAAATGAATAGAAAATGTTCTATCTGGAACGATCCGATGGCAGTTTTATTATTTTTTCCTACAAACGGACTACAATTGTCTCTAGCGCTCACAAGAAAATATAGATAAGGATATTTCATATAAAACGAGATCTGCATTATTAAAAGTTGTTCTTCTCTCTAGTATTAATATATATTCGAAGTTTATTTAGGCTTATTTCGTTGCGACAGACATAAAGAAAAGGTCTATGAGAAATATAAATAAGTATTGCACGTGCAATGCTTCTATGGTTATATGAAAATATTTATATTAGCGATAGAATTTTATTTAATTCAAGGGCCATACCGATGTCTAGAGAATGCTCGGATGCCATACATACAGATGGTCATTTCACCACGGTCAATGTTCTGTGTGTCCTGGATCGGATTACCGCATAAAGCAAATACATGTTGATACACAAACAGTTTCTGAGAGTCTTGATGTTTGCTTCTACGATTTACATGGCTATTAGCTTTACCCGTAGCATTTACCAGAATAAAAAGGAGCCTATGTCATTCTCTAGACCAGAAAATAGTACAATCTGAATAATGACGTCGATCCATTGTCAAGTGAAATTAAGAAATTACACAGTCTGGTATTTATTCCTATATATATTCTTATTCATATTATAAATGCGTAGTATTTTTATGACGTCAATTTCATGTCATATATCATTAAAAAACACACGATAGTGCCAAAGGTCTACATAATATGTTACTAACGTATTTCTTATTCCACACATAAGTGCTTGTCAATATTTTGCCTATCAATTCCGAACAAACACTATTTCAATAAGTAAATATAAGATTCGTACAAGGCGACTGGGTGACGTCACCCAGACTGAATGAACAGAATAACTAGAGGTCTATGTCCTGTGAATGCCATTTGATATTTGATCTGATAGATAGTCAACTCCAACACGCAAATATAATACTTACCTCACATATCGCATCCTTAATAAAACAGAGACTTATCTCAGTATTTTTGATTAAACAAATTTGAACTCTATTGAAAAGATTTAACACAAATATAATATTAGAATTTAACATATACAATTAGAGTTCAAATTGGTTTACTTTCAAATTTCGAGTTAAGTCGCTGTTTTATTAAGAATGCGATATAACAACTTGTATTCGCAAAACCACATCTGTAATATTAAGGCTAATTCTTACAAAATAATCAAATTGGTTTAGGTTAGTAATAGAAAGCAAATGTTTTTGGGAGACGGACTATTACCGACGTTCTGCGATTTAATTGTAAACGAAATATATATTATTTTAATGCTTGGTGTGTTTATCAAATGATTTATGGTTTTCTGATACTGAAGAAGAAAAAAGTGAGTTCATATTTTAAAACCATTACAAAATCTTTTATTTTTTTATTGAGATGTGCATTATTATACCTATATTATTAATAATTATTATAGTTTTGCATGCCATCGAAAAAAAACTATAATAACTAAAATTATATATATTATATTATAAAACTTATTATTTAATTCCTATAACATGAAAAAGAAAATTGTTGTTAAATATTGTTTTAATATTAAATGCCGTATGATTACTCAGTACCTAAGCCTCGCATAGTTTTAAAGCAAAAGTGTCTTGGCCTTGACTCTGGCAGACCGAGACGGCCTTGTACCTTATCGAGTGTATAGTTAAAATGCAATGCGCCCGCGCCCCGCCCTGTCTTTTGCGCCTGGAATGCTAGAGTGAGACAATGTAATAAACCAGTTTCAAAACGCCGGAAGCCTTTCTCTTGTATCCATATGTACGAAGTATTCATTGTACCATTCCACATGTATGAGCTTTTTTATTGGACTATGAATTTGTAAGGCGATAGCTGGATATGTGACTTTTTAACAAATACATAGTATATAAGGATATAGGATATAGGATAAGGATAGGACTCCTATATAAGGAGTTTATGATAATATAATCTACGATATTTGCTCTTGTAGTTTCTATCTCTCTCTCTCTTCTATTGGCGGTATTATTAACAATAAATATTATTATACTAATAATCTATTACTTGGCTACGATTGTAGCTTCATGATATTAGTAGATTTTTTTGTAGCTTATATTGTATGACTTACAAAACGGGTGATGAATAGAGAAATGAATCTTTATAGCGATAGTCTAGCCTAGACGCCAATTTTTTTAGAGCATAAGTATCGATACTTGTGCAATTACGATAAACGGGCAAAGTCCTAATGAGCTTCCATGTCAAGCAAATCTTAATAATAGCTTAGAGTTTTGTATTGTGCCGGCAATAAGCAAAGCTTTGGAATACCCAAATTTAGGTAAAATCGATTTAATAATAAGTAACTTATCCAAAAATAATAAATAAAATAAGACGTCCAAAGCCACAATCAAAAGAAAACAAACCGAATCGTTCTAACAATCTCGTAGTACACTTATTGAAATTGATTGATTTATAAAGTTCGTACTGAATTTATTCATTGAGGACCTCATAAAGCCTCTCGACAAATCTTTATCTTCCAATCAATTATTCCGCAAGAATAATCTGACGAAATGAATGCCTACATAAGTGCTTTGCAAAAACATTCACGGATAATAACTTTGAATTGGATTCTTTCACAATTCTAAGAATATATCAGATGTCATAAATTTTTTCGGTAATCCGCATATTATAGATGCGTGCGTATTAAAAGAAACAGAGAAAGCAAATTTGATTTTGACGATATTTTAAGTACTTACGTAAATATAAATAATGCATATATTAAATGTTAATATTGAAGCTCTGTTTAAGAAGCTATGTCTTTTTAAACTTTGAGAGTTTGGCGTTAGTCACAGGTTCCAATATACGACCACATCTTACTGTCGCATACTGTATAAATAGGCACACTTTAATATTGTAACTATGTTGTTTTTAAGCTTAATAGACAGATAAAGGGAATACAAGCATCACTGTTGGTTGTAAATAATTTTAAAGCTCCGGGAATTTAATATCGTGTTCATATTAAACTTTGAAATCGTATTATCCTTGCTTGCTTACTCCCGGCAAATCAATCAATACAAAGCCGAAGTTACCAGACACGACTGATTTGATTTATTAAAGCAAAATAAGTTCTTAATCATTTATACATGCTTTGTTTATATTTGATATAATAGGATTTCGAGACTCAAAAGTTTAAACAGTGAAGTTGGTAAGAGTAAAGCAAACACTACATTTTCGCTCTCAAACACATCGAATGTCGTCTTTATAAAATAGTTTTATGAGGTGCTCATAGCCTGCACTCACTGATCGGTAAATGATTAGCGAGGTTAAGCAACGTTGGGTGCGTCAGTCTATAGATGGGTGACCACTTAGTGGTATTTCATCTGAGAATCACCTCGCTTCGGAGGGCACGTAAAAAGTCGGTCCCGGTTGTTGTCAAATTGACAGCAGTCGTTAAGCCATGTCAGAGGCCTACGGGCGGCTTCAACAACTCTTGACAACAGGTTGGCCATGGTCGCTCTTATGGTGCCAAGAAAAATAACTATTATATGGGGACAACACATTTCTCCGAAATAAAAGTAACCTATGTAACTCTCTAACCATTTATCTCTATACAAGAAATAAAATATATCTGGTGTTGCACGAACAAACGATAAACTAGTAAACATACATACATACATATATTCACGCCTGTTTCCCAGAGGAGTAGGCAGAGACTACGGATTTCCATTTGCTACGATCCTGACACACTTCTCTGACTTCATTCACTTTCATAACATTCCCCTCGCACGCTCGCCAGTTCAACGTGCTCTTAACCTGGCCTTTATCCAGAACGTCTCCGATCTGATCAAGAAACGTTCGCCTAGGTCTTCCCCTTGCGACTGTTCCATTCATACTAGCCTTATAACCATTCTTAATCAGTCTTTTCTGACTAGTTTTTTTAAACTATGTAGTAAACACACGTATGTATGCATTTTACTAATATTGTATTAGTGAGAACACACAATTGTTACTTCTTTCTTTTCGTGTGGTTAGTGGCCAAATGTTACTAATACTATATTACTCGTAGTATGTACAATTCGATCAAACAGTCAAGAACTATCTCAATACGGGCAAGTGCCACATCATCCCCCACACGAATACAAGACCCGAAAGTTGTACAATAATTACCTGAGTACCTATCATAGCCTTCACTAGACGTGATCCGACGACGTGTTTTCCGAGACACGTAGGGGTCCAGGCAACATGTAGATAGCGATTATCGAGCCGCGCTGGCCACACGCACGGTTGCTTAATCACTTAGATCGAAAGATCTGCGTAATAGCAAGCGATGTCCTTCCATTTAATATATGTAGATAATCTCACATATTTATGCAGCAACATTTCTAACTAAACATGTCTTGCTTGATTCTTTAATTTGCTTCATATTTTGCTAGTAATATAATTCAATTAAATACACGTTATTTATTATATATATATATATAATAAATAACGTGTATTTCATAAAACTGTAACAGTTTATGTGACGTCCCTGACACCTGTGCTAGGTGATAAACCTGTGTTACAGGAGACAGTGCCCTCTCCCTTACTTAGGTAAAATAATAATCTTATGGAATATGGTCATCATTAATTAGGTACACAATTAAAAAATATATACAAAAGTAAAAAAAAAAATTACGACAAGAAACAAGAACTACAGTGTAAGATTTTTAAATATGCTTTTAACCTATAACTTATGTTTATGTGAGTGCGTGAGTGTGTTTCTGTGTGCATGTATGTGTAAATATACTAGTTTATCAAACAAGTTTCGTAAACTGAAACTATCTCATCAATACCGTGACATAACTTAACGTTTACACTCATTGAAGTCTTAGGTTCAATAAACGATCTAGATAAGGGTTTAGACACGGTTTCTGTGTTTATGTATTTATTTCCTTTTACATAGAACTTAAATCGTAGATCTTTTAATGCAGATATAATTCATCTTGCTACCTTTCTGCCTGCTTGTTAAAATCAGGGTTAGGTAAACAAACGTGAGTCAATGTATATAAATATGATATCCAACCAATATTTGCATTGTCAATTATTATTAATTTTTGAATAGTTACTAATTGGTAGTTGTGTAGAATGATAATGGCATGTTTTTTTATATCCAGAGAAGTGAGGATACACAACACTGGTACTAGTTAAAGAAAAGAAAGACAATTAAGAATGCGCTTAATTTAGATACCTATAATATCAGCACTGTATTAAACTGTCCCACTGCTGGGCTCAATGTGAGAAGGGTTAGGCCATAGTCCACCACGCTGGCCCAGTGCGGGTTGGCAGACTTCACATATCTTCGAGAACATTATTGAGAACTATTAGACATGCAGGTTTCCTCACGATGTTTTCCTCCACTGTTCAAGCAAGCGATAATTAACTATTTAAAATGTACATAACTTCGAAACGTCAGAGATGCGTACCTTGGAATCGAACTTGAAACTTCTGCGTGGTAGTCGTAACGGTCGCCCACTAGGCTATCGCTGCTTCTATATACCTAAATGAACTAAATTAACTAAGGTATTCCCAATCATCGGTAGAGTGCGTATACAGTACCAATTACAATAGTTCAGCAATAGAGGAATCCACGATTGATATCCAAGGAATTGCAATATACTCCCTGTAGTGCGCATGACAGTCTATCTCTCCACAGATACCAAAACTAAGCATTCCTGCATCACCTAGATGAGTCATAATCTAAAGTTTATTGCTCTCTGAATCACGACTATCGAACTACATATGTACGTAGGTACATTATAGGGTAAAGCAACGAATTGTGAACCGAACCTAACTGTAATTGCTGTGACATAATTAATGCTTGCCCATTCAGCTTGCGCTTTGAACAATGACACGTAATGATAGATAATGGATACTCTTGCGGTGCAATAATTAGAACGATTTAAACATTTGTGACAGCTTTCGTACCTGCATTCTGTTGTCAAACAGCTTTTGCGCAGTTACTAGAGAGCTTAATTGCCCAATCATAAACAATTTATACATAATCAGTTTTAACACATATATAATTATTGTGCCTTTATAATCTTTTGCGCTGATACAGCACTTGTATTGCACATACACTAGCATTTAAAATAAGGCCTACACTGTGAGATTTAACAGTCAGTGATACCGGACAAAAGAATTCCGCCCCAGTACCACTGCCTGTGCATTATGCAAAAGATTTTATGTCGTAGGGACAACGGACGGATTTTAATGTGTGTAAAGTCCTCCACAACCCAGCTATTAATCCTAGTCCAAAGAGAGAGGTATCTTAAATAAAAATAAATATTTCTTAAAAGTTTTACTGTAACGAATTCTAAGCGGCTTATTGTAGACATTTGTTCACAAAACCCTAGAGACAATGATAGGTAGCTCCACCCTACAAGCGTATAATGGCGACTATTGTGCAAGCACCCACGTATTCAAATAAATATGCCAGTAATAACTTTCCTATAGAAACTAAATCGTCTAGTCACGAACAAACACGAGTCATTCCGAAGTGTACCGACTAGCTAGCTACGCCTGTCATTATCTATGTGTAACAATCCCAGATGGAGTGGAGAGATGCTTAGACAAATACAAATTATATAAGTTGATGCATTGATAAACACACGTAATCGCTACGTCGTCGGGACAAACGGAATACGAATCTCATCGTAATGAGTTTCTGATGAGCATTGGAATCAAGAATATACAGCAATCGCTAGAAAGTTTCTCATAACATCACGTCTGTATCTTGCCAAGAGTAAACTAAGATGTGCCTCCCACTCTCAATTTATCGACTATATGACTTTTAAATCCCTGCTTAGTAGGGAAAGAGTCTAATGTCCACTTAATGTATTGATTTAAAGTCTCTGTCACTACACATTCCATATAATTATTCGATTAAAATAAGCCTAGCAAAAGTTACTATACTTAACCGTGCGTTTACGTCTTACGAATCGGTTTGCTGATTCGGCTTCTCATATATAGGTACATATCAAAATACAAAACGATTGTATGCACAGAACGATTCTTGTTTATATGAAAATACTTGCATATTCTATTTTTTACGCCACTGAGAGCCATATCAAGAGCCGATACGTGAAATGTGATTTAATATACCGTTATACTTTTGTCGACCCATGAATCTTCATCTTCAGGTATCTTCTCTCTTAGCCTTCATTATTCCCAAGTCACTTGGGGTCGGCTTTTCTGGTCTAACCGGATTTGAATGGATATCAGTTTTACACGGAGCGGCTGCCACCTGACCTCCGAAACCCGAAGGCTAACGATACCCTAAGGCTAGACCAGTGTCAGGATATTAGAGGGTACTGACTTTCCCAATAACGACTGCCATAGATGTTCATGGCAGCCGGGACCGACGGCTTAACGTGCTCTCCGAGGCACGGAGCAGGCGATAATTGTCAATCAATACGCACATAATTTCGAAAAGTCATATAACTTCCGAAAGTCAGAGGTGCGCGACGTGGGTTCTAACCCGAGACCCTCTGCATTGCAGTCTGTTGGTCTCCCCACTGAGCTATCGCTTCGCTATTCGCCATGAAACAGGTATATGCCTAACAATTAAATAAAACAAAGTTTATCATGTTTCACAAAATAGATTTAAGACCTAAAAACCTACAAGAAAAGATTTAAATTAAGAAAATATCGCACTCTTAATAAAACAGAGATTTATCTCAGTATTTTGGATTAAACAAATTTGAACTCTATTGCAATGATTTAACACAAACATAATATTAGAATTTAGCATATACAATTAGATTCCAAATTGCCTTACTTTCAAATTTCGAGTTAAATCGGTGTTTTATTAAGAGTGCGATATGTATTTTAATTAGGTACTTCAAAAGCCCGCCCAAAAGTAGTATGTAGAAAATTTAAAATATAAGTATACATCGAAATAAAGAAAAGTTTAAAAAATTTACACTAAGCTAAAATTACAGCTGGTACTAATAAGCTCATTAGGACACTGCACTGCCAAAGCAAAGTCCACGACATAAATTGGCGGCACTTTTAACAGACGAGCGTAATGAGCTTATCCGAACGTGCGCGTCTAGCAACAAGAATCTTTAACACTAAAACAAACACGAATTAACATATTATTATAGACCAAGTACATGGTACCTAGTGCCTGAACATTGTCGTAAAAGATCGCAATATTCATATAATCGCTTCATTACGACTAGCGACTAGGCGACTGCGCAAATTGACTGGCTATACTAATTTGTGCGTCGTTCTCAATTAAACTGTCGTGTCTAGCTGTGGTAGGAGTGCTTAGTGCTTTTGATTCCGTATGTTTAACGTAATATGATTAAGTTACATTTTGCCGGGTCCGTCTTGTTTGCGTGCTTGTTTTACGTCTGTATGTTTGGTTGCTTGCTCTAACAAAACGAACTAGGGGATTAAGCAGTTTGCGTACCCTTTGGATATATGCAATGCTTTTTGCGCTTTCGTAAGCTGTTGACAGCCCAACGCTCCGTCAAGGAGTTTTACAAACCATTCATACTGTAGAAACACATTATAATATGAACGTACGCGATCTTTTGCAAAGACACACACACAGACTCATATTGAAGTAGCTATGCCACTGTGTTATATCTTCTGTGAAATAAGAAGCGACCGCAATAAAAATTTTGAATAACATTAACTAAGTAAGTAATATATAAAAACTGCACCAGTTATTGCCTACTTTCTGTCTTGTACTTACATTTTGGATAATATTTTTTATTATTGTTTCAACCAGCTTTTATATGAATAAGCGCAGAACATCACGTATAAATAAGTTGCATATTTAAATACAATAAAGAATTAGCAACAAAAATAGCACGCAGTACACGAAATCTGATTTTCCAGCCGCATAAACATTGTTCGGTCCAGTGTTCTTAATTTTACTGTCAACTTGCGCGAGTGCTTGAATTTATTCTAAGCACTAAATTAATAAGAGCACTTCGATAAACGGAATTGTATTGAATAAAGCCATTCCGAAATACTTTCGCGTTGTAGGCAATATCGAACCTAGTATTACCTTTTAAGTTTACACGATTACAACACTGCGCAACACCTGGAAATTTTGTCGTACTAAAAGGTTACATTGATAAAAACGATTGTAGCTTTGGTTTATAGAATAACGGTTTCCTAAAACGTGAAACCAGTGTGCGTATTAGTTAGTCAAAAGGCTTTGTAGGTGTGTGTTAACCTAATAAATACAAAATGACACAGCGTGCTTATCTTTCGACATTATCAGGAGGCGCTACCGCATTGACAATGACTACGTAGGTACTTCTGATATTAGAAGTCTTTATAGGCTTACAGTCTTCATAGGTTAATGCGTTTATCATCAGACGGATCAATTACCAACCAGCAACCAGCAGTATAAAATTATATATTAGTATCAAAGATCTTTAAACTAGGATATTAGACATGTGCTTACTCAAACTTCACCGAACTAAAAAATACCTAATAATAATAATAATAATATTCTACCACATACACACAACACCATCGAGCCCAAACTAAGCAGAGCTTGTACTATGGGTACTAGTCAATAGATAAACATACATATATACTTTTTTTTTTTGTAAATACATACATACTATACATAGAAACACCCAGACCAAGACAAACATCCATGTTCATGCACACAAATGTTTGACTTGTGCGGGAATCGAACCCGCGACCTCAGGCGTGGCAGTCGGTTACACTAACCACTACGCCACCGAACCCGACATACTTTGCACTTTTACATTAGTGCTTGACATCACTATTCTAAACGTGATCCGCCGCACAGTAAAAAAATATGAAACATTAATCGAGTTCAGTTCCACCACAATTCAGTACATGTTTACCCTCATCTATTAGATAGGTTAAAATAATAAAATGGCCGTTTAAACGCAGGCCAGGTGTTTCTCGTCACACTATTAAGGACCATTGCCGTTACAGTAGTGCAATATAACCTGTTCTTCAAAGCCCTACCGCAAAGTTCTACTTGAGTGTTTTATATCGACTAAATATATTCATAGGTAGGTATAGGTTACAATTATAAAAATAAAAAACCTAGGTATATTAAACTGTTACTAGCGGTCGCCTAGTGGTCGAAATTCGACCGTAATTGATAGTTATTAAGGTTTTTTGCTAGAACATACCTTATAATCACATTTCATTTTATTTCGCCAAGGCCATATAGCTTAATTTACCCATTTTTTCACTTAAATTCCTAAGCTTGCTACTGCTTTGTTTCCTTTTTTCTCTTTTTACATATAAATACGTTAATATATTATAATATAAATAGTATATATCATTCCAATCCACCCAAAAGCCTGTAAGATATCGCTGATATAATAATATGTAATTATATATTGATATATGTAACCATAGTTACGAAGAATAGTACTACATCAGCCAAATAATGCCAAAATACTACGAACGCGATTCGACTGCGTGTGTCAAATGCATGGTTGTGTGCGTGTAGTGTTTTTCATTAATTGAATATATTTCTAATGCATATTTTATATAAATATAAGGATTCGCCACTCGTTCTCCATATGAACTTTAACTGTACCAAATATACTCCTCCATCCGCGCAATTATCGTAAAAAGGGGTACAAAGTTTTTGCTTCACGTATTAATATATAGATTTATAAATGCCTTGCCCGCAGATGATCTAGAACAGCTCATTGTATAGTAAGCTGTAACCGCCTATCTTAGATTTATTTTCTTATAATTTTCTCTAAAACAATAACGAGAAAAGACAACCGAGCCGCTGATTACTGTCCTCTTATTAAAGTGCTCAGCAGCAACGCAGCGTCTAATGTGCCCCGTAAAAGACAATAGCCTGACCACCGATTATGTGACACATAAAAAAATAGCTAGCACCTACATATGTGATGTCCATTTTTTTATTATAAAATGATAGGGCCTATCCAGGTTCTCTATTGTGTTACCTAACTTTTTATCCATAATCTAAAGTGTCATAAATTTTTTGTCCTAGTGATCATTTGTCTGAATGATAACTTGCCCGAACTTAATGTTACATAATATCACATGACATAAAATTGAAATCCCTAAATACAATATTCCCTAAATTTGTTTGTCATAAATATTACAATTAATAATATACAAAAGTATTAAAACAGATATAAAAAAAAAATACCTCCTAAATTCAAATTATTTAATGTTTATTTATCCTCATAATGTTTTTAAAACTAATTTGTATTACAAAGCTTGGCTTTTAACACGGCTCCGGCGCTGCGGGTCTGTAAAGATGAATCGGATATTGTTCACTATTTCATTGGTTTTAATATATCTCCGCCTATTTTTTTTTATAAAATCAAAGTGCCCTAACGTACTCCTTATAACATCAGCTATCTGCCAGTGAAAGTCCCGTCAAAGGCGGTTTAGCCGTTTCGGAGATTAGCCGGAACAAATAGACAGACAGACAGACAAAAAATTTAAAAATAGATTTTTTAATCAGGTACCTTATATACTTTCATATGCATTAGGTAAGCTGTTATTTTGACATTACAAACAAACACTTCAATATTATTTATTTGTATAGACTGTGTAGATGAACATTATATTGAACATTCGGAATAATATACATTATATAATACAATACTTAGGACATATGACTTTATTATATGCAAAATTTTTAGATTCAATTATTATAGGACTCTGTATTATGACAGAATATTTTTAGAAGTAAAGATAATTATGCAAAACAAAATTTCGAATTTTTGAACATTATGGTTACTAAAGTTTATAGCAAACGTGTTATGGATAATGATATTCAGCCAAACAATTTTAGAAGGGAGCATATCGAATATGTGGCTGTATAGAATACCAGTATATGTGAGAGTCTAATTGTTTGTAGATATTGATTGTCGACTGCATGGATCGCTTAGTATTTTCAGTGGTCGCCTCTCCCTCGCTACTGCCACTAGAGTAGGTCTAGTGGCAGTAACGAGGGAGAGTCTTATGGGTTCGATCCACACACGTGTCATAAAATTGTGTGATCCACAAATTGTTGTTCCGGGTCTGTGTGGTCTATGTTGTTTGAATATTTATACTGTTTCCAGCGACACAGAAATGATAACTAGAGCGCGCGACGCGATTTTTTTAAATATTCATTTTTGTATGTGTATGTAAAAGATATTGAGCCCCGACCAACATTTAAATTAAATGCAAAGCAGCAAAAAATATGATAGCGTTATTTGCAGTGTAATACAAGAATTCCGCCATCAAATAGTAAGGTAGGTGCCACGGTATTAAAAACACAATGCTCCACACGGCCCTCGACGGCACATCTCGTGCTCGCTGGAGGGCACTTGTGCGGCTCGAGTTGGTCGAGTGTAACCGTGTCTTCACCCTGTTATCTTACTGCGTACATTCTTATGCATATTTAAACATCATAGAGATTTATTTATTTTATACTAGATTTTGCCCGTGGCTCCGCTCGTAAATATAGATTATGTCAATTATCTTTCCCTCGGGAACAGTACTTTTTTCTAGATGAAAGGTACCGTATGTCTTTTTTGTTCCCCTGACAACATGTAGGGATGCGAAATTTCATGATGATTATTCGAATAGTAAAGGCTTGAAAGCGTAACAAACAAATAAACAAACTCACATTCGCATTTATAATATTAGTTAGAATATCACGAACCTGATATTTACTTTAATTTCATATATTTTTACAAAGATACGGGTGACATGTGCAAAGCATTTGCACGAGTTGCATACATCGTGTAAACAGTCGATGCGAGCCATCTGAACAAGTAATACGTGCTATTTTTTTTTAATTAACTGCCCCCTTAATATTAACATCTTTTGCAGTTTGTAGCAAAAGACTAACTGGGTACTATGGGGGCCTATTAGTAAGGCATTTAAAATATAACTAGCGCACCCATGCCTGCTCCTTCGGCGAGTATGTATATAATTATGTAAAGTGAAGTTTGTAAATATAACTCGACTTGGCGGTGAAAGAAAACATCGTGAGAAAATTTGCGGGCCTATTAATTCTCTGTTATGGTAGTATATGCTGTCTGTCAACAAGACATGAATACTGGATAGGCTCTATGATTTTATACTCAGAAAATGGACAGCATAAATATGTGTAATATAGAATCTCGAATATACTATACGTGACGTTGAAGAATAACAGAGCTTCTACAATGCACAGTCCAGTAACAACAGCGTGCAGAACACAGTACTTTCATAATATTATTCTCGTCATAGTGTATGATCGTGCAGTACAATAACAGCCCGAATGACTCACCTTTAGTTTCTAACCTAATTCCGTTCCTCAATCTTACAACCTACATAGAGAACAATGGCCCAGCTAGAAGCCACACGAAGCATATTTTTAGCCACTTTTACGACCAGACAATAAAATAATAAATCCGCAAGCTGACTTCAAAGATGACAGCGAAAACATAAACTTAACGCAGTCCCTTGTAAACGAGTAAAAAGGTAATGGTTAAAAGGGTAAAAAGTGCTGAGTAAGAAACGAGACAGTTTGACCTTCATTGTAATAAGTTACCGAGACCCGAACAAACAAGGACAGAATAGTCCCGAGTATCCAACTGTAGTTTAGTTCAGGTAGGGCTACAATATACTTAATGCCAACTGGGTAATTGATAAAGATGAGGCTCTTAATCAATTAATAAGTCCAGTGGCTGTGGATCATGAGGTCTTGGATTCGAAACCCAGACCAGACCGATAAAAAAGGTTATTACGTTTTTCTCTCAAGAAAATCTCAGAAGCAGCCCGGAAATAGTGTAGAATTGTTTCACTCGCGTGCCTCTGAAAACACGCAAAGCCATTGCTCCTACGCCTAATCTCTCTCCGACTGTAACGGATTGCCGTCCCATTGGACTATTAGAGTGAGGAAATAGAGAGTGCACTTGTGTTTGTGCTCACATTTGTACACACTGCGTAGATGTCTACACCGAGATTAGCTGTTGTAAACGAAATTCAGTTTGGAGAACATTTATAACTCGCTACAAACTACATATAAGAACTATTAGCTATAAACTGAAGATATTAGCTGTGACCAAAATTGACTGTAAAGTATTATCGAACAAAAACTACATACATACATTGTCCATAAGCTCATTTAGTTACGCTTTCAAACACCAAATTTTATGGCAACGACTACGTTTCGTGCGGTAGGTCAAAGTAGAGGTGGTCGTCAAATCAATAAACTGTTTTTATTAACGCCTGTTTGTTCGTTTAACGAATCAACTGTTTTCTTCAATGAAAAATCTGTTGAAAATATTAACCTAATCAATTCTATCAAGGTCTTTGCAATGCAAGTCGCAACTCGCAATAATGTATAAATAATTTTCATCTTATAAAACGACTAATAAAATAACGAAAAAAGTTTTGTTCTAATACAATTAGTAGCTACAAAACGATTTTCGAAGTTGAGATCGAAAATGTTGACATAATATCCAATAATTTAACTTTATACGAATCTAATGAATAATCAGTTCATCGAAAAACCAGTTGACGATTTAACAGTTGTTTTAACCTGTTGACCATTGACGAAAAACAGTTACATTAAATTAATTAAAAAACCGTCAATGACACATCTCTAGGTCAAAGTATGTGACAACAATATAGTGCAGCCACGTTACCCTCTAAATAGGTCCAAAAGAACTACTATTAAGTAAGTAATCACGGTTTGATTATTGTGTGAATTATCGCTTTACTTCCTGGAATTTTAAATAGAAAATAATATTACAATATTTTATTAACGTCTCATTCTCATTACTCTTGCGATTAGTATGGCCAAGGCACCTTTGACCTTAGTCATCCCTTTGACCTTTTAGGTTGATGTAAATTCGTGTAGCTCTCCTCAATACACACAATGCGCATTCATTGTGTTATATTACTACAAATAACTTTTAGACTGAATTCCTTCTCAAACTATCAAGGTTTCCTCTAATACAAAATAATGATAAACCGAGAATACATGTACACCTATAGATGTCCAACTTATATCCCAGATCCAACATATCGTCGATATTGGACGAATGGAGTTACGTTTCTTTGCGAGCCAACATCACTTCAGCAGTAAGTGCAATACCGGCTAGAATAATTTCAATGTGAGAGACCTGAAATTTTAATGCAGGTATAGCCACAGTATACGTCAGTGGCGCTTATTCTAATACTAGCTGTGCCGCAATTAACAGCCATTGTATGTATATTATATGTATGTGTGTAGTTGATACCTCATGATAGTAAGGTAACAGATACCGTTCACAGCCCAAGCTTGATAAACAAAGGCGTTTGTGTAAACCAATCCGGTGAGGCACAATTAACATTCTAAGTGTTACGTTTACTGCGTACAGACAATGCTCATCGCAATCCCTGGGTACCTGCGACCATTTGAGTGATCATTGCAGCTGTCCCACGTGTATGTGCATAACAACTTAGACCGGAGTGGTGGTCAAATAGTGCATGAGATACTTGTCCAGGCTGATGACGAAACTATTGTTTAAAACACACACGTCACTGTTTATTTTCTGGTGCTTATGCAAGCGCTACACACTGAATTTAAAGTTAATTATTTGTCTAACTAACATCAAATTTCAATTCAAATGCAATTAAAATTTATACAAATAGAGTTCGCAATAATGGCAAACATGAATAAACCGCGTTAAAAACTCCAAGTAACTATTTTATTGCAACGATCATTATATTGTATGTATATTCTATATTTTTGCGTAGTTATGCCTATTCAGAAAACATGATTTATTCTTAATTTTAAATAAAGAAAACATATTTATGCTTGCCAGTATAAGAACATCTAAATCATTTACTCTATAATAATAAAGGTACTGTAATTCTAAACAAATAAACATTTGCTTTTGTTCAATTCAACACAAAGAACCTCTAAATCACGGCAACACTATTTATCTAGAGAATTGTATACCTTTGATTTCATTTAATACAATACCTCTGTTTGGTTCGATACAATGAATTAGTGTACATACGTGTCCGTAGCGCTTTCCTTGCCCCAAGACAAATTGCTATCAATCCATTAATACAATGGATTAGATACAGCACTAGTCTGATTGAAAATTAAAAAAATAACTTTACTAGTTCGTAGCAGAACACGTTTTCCTCTGTATTGTGGAAATGAAAAATAAAGCGCACCTGTATAGAGCAGACTGTGAAAATAAACTGCGTTAAAAGTTACGTCACAAGGACAGTTTCATGTCAGGCCGTTTTGCTTTTTTATTTTTACGATACAAATAATTATACAGATGACAACTCCTTTAAGTAAGAGGCGAGATGTGTCTAATTCGTCTGGAGTGACACGCTTTTTTACTTTTAAACGTTTTTACTACATTCCAGGTTTAAAATTTTCATAATTTTATTAATAAACAGAATATCTATTATAGTTGGCATACTTAATACATTCTTAAAATTATTTATATTCATTTACAACACGCATACTTTGTCAAGTTCTCTTTATACGTTCACCGGCGCAAAGTCGTTGAAACTAGACTGGCCACTAATACAGTTTTTTTCTCTAAAAATGGAACGTACGCTATGGGGCCTCTAGGCGGCCATTTTGTGCGTATGTTCCGTTTGTTTACGTTTTATTGAACGTCAGATAGCGCCACAAAACCTGTTCCCTACAATTTAGCAATCCGCTGAGGTCAATCCACGCACGCAATCCTATCCCGCGACGATAATCAAGGTTGTATGTATGTGTACAATCAGCGCAATAGAATATGTTAGGTGTACAGAATAGTTATGTACGGTCAAGTGTCAGTATCAAATGCAGCTGATTGTCAATTTGTCAGTTGTAAGTAGGTATTTGACGGATAGTATTTTATTTAAATATTGTTATTATATTAAATGACGTGCCATGATTCAATAACTCTACCGCTACTGCAATTGAGTAGTAGAGATCGCCCAAAAACCCATACGTCTAATTAAAACGTTTTTATGAATTTTAGCCAGACATAACTTATCATTCCATTGGAATGACTCTTATTATTACATAAAAGTTATTACACAAAAATACCGCAAATACATTGATATAATTCATTGCTTACCTAGTTTCACACCAATTTTAACTACCTTGTATAATCATACCGCATCATATTTACGATAACGAAATCTCTAACATATCAATATTATATCTTTACATGTTTGAGTGTAATACTTCTTCTGGCATCATCGTGCCGCATAGAAACATAAATATATTGAATTAAAAACGTCAAGCATTAATAGAAAGCTGTATATAGTACTAGATTTCGCACGCGGCTCCATTTGCGTAAATCTACTTTATGTCCAGTTTCTACACATCGGGGACAGTACTTTATTTTAAATGAATGATTCTGTATGTCCTTTTCTGTACCCCTGACAATGTGTATGCGAAATTTTATGATCGGTAGAGTAGTTAAGGCGTGAAAGCGTTACAATCAAACTCACATTCGCATTTATAATGTTAGTTAGGATGTTAATTGCCTGATTTTGATACCAAAGCACGTATGATAATCAAATAGTCCATTGCATAACATGAGCAATGCACACGAAGACATGTTAGGCGACAAATTGAAATGATAATAATAATAAGCAGTAAACATTACGCAACGATAATAGTCATAGTAAGCACGCCTACTTTCTATTCATAACAACAACGCGTTGACGTTGCACACGTTGCTTGATAATGACGTCATAAAATTAGCAAACAGCTATTAGCAGTCCGAGGTGCATTAGGAGTTACACTCGCTTAGCAAAAATAATTTATTTCCATATTATGGTTTAGTTTACGCGAATGTATATTAAACTAGTTTTTACTGATTTTATCGTTGTTTATCACAACATTAATAAACTTAAAATAATATTTTAATGATAATTTGAAACTAAGTACCTACATATTTATATAATTATACACTTTCACCGACGTCTCGCAAAAAATGTTTTTATTAACATTTATTTTATTACGTATTAAAATTAATAATTTTAATTATTAATTTGTGGTTTATTTTAATAAACCACTGTAAAATCATTAAAAAGTAAGTAGATGAATTTTAATATTTCTAAATACAGCTTCCGCGCTTGAAGTTTACTTTGTATCGCTAGATATTTTATACACATTAAAACAACTGTCAGAAAAACGAGCAGATTTAGTACAACCATTTGTAGATCCTACAAATCTATTTTCTTTTTACTGCTATTGTAATGCAATATAAGTTTGCACCTCCATTTGCGACCTATCGTGAGGTCCCAGGTTCTGTCCCAGGTTGGACAAGGCATAATTGACTTCACTGTAGCTGAAAAGAAATATGGCCGATAGACGACAATAAACTTTAAAATAAATATCTCAACTATAGTGATTTACGTATTTTATAAAATATACCAGATTTATTTTCACTTAAATTTGAAATCTTTTCTATAGTATGTATATAGTAAGGATACCTTTCAAGTGTCCATATAATCCTGTTATTTTATACTATTGCATTCAAAATATAACCTTAAACCTACTAATTCTGCATAAATATGTATACGGGATTCTAATATATGTAACATGGTTTTCATTTATTAAACGCACATACCTACTACAAGAAAGCTCCGAGCAGTCACTTTAATACAGCTCCTTTAAAATAATATTGCGCGCTCTAACAGTTGGCAGCAAACTATTAGCTTGGTAGAGCACGATCTTTAATGTAGTGTTTAATGCAGGGACCAGGGCCGTCGTCAGTGCAGTCTATCTTGTAATACCCTAGACAGTAGCGCCAACTCGTGACACAGAGCTTTAGTCGTTGTGGAGAGAGACAGGTAAAGCCGCGCCGAGTCCGTCCGTGCCTCGCGCCGTCACACTCACTCTGTTACGCTCTTAAATTACGCTTTCTAACTACACCTATATAAACTTTGAATTTTTGATATGACTATGAAAAAGTATGCTTTGTTTCTTTGACAATAGTGACGGCGTTGTGTTAACATAGTCGAGAATAAGAATGTTATGTGCAAAAGCTTCGTCATTAGAATAGCAAGTTCGTTGTCTAATCAAGACATAAAAATAAATGAAATGTACTAATGTAAATAAATGAAATGTGAATTCTAAATACGTATGTCAATTGAAAACGTGTTTTGCTGAAAGATGTCCTTGTTTGAGTTAACAGTCCATCATATTCATTGCTCTATTTATATTATCGATCAAACCAAATAAAAAAGTGATTCGAATCTCAATGCCACGAGTTTTACGTGAGTATATAGAATTTGTCCGCGTCACTATAAACTTAACAGCTGAACACAAAACAGGCCACTTAAGAAGCGGACCAGAACAGCAGATTTAAAGTCACCGCGGGAAATTAAAATAACCATAGGTAACGCACTAAAGCGCCTCCATTGTTCTATGCCAAAGAGACAATGGGTAGTTAAGGGCGTAGCTCGTCCATAAATTTAGACATACTTTCTACATTCCGCCCACAAAGTTGTCACAATTGCCGCTGAGAGGCTGAGTGACAGGCTCCGACAAACGCTACAGTTGAACTATTTACGAACACAGAAACAGGCCCTATCTTTGGCGAAGAGAAATGGATATCTACAAGAATCTTTGAAGTTCATTATTTTTATTTGAAATGCTCTCCTGTACTATCCACAGTTTCGGTATTCGAAGATAGTACTTTCTCGAATACCCATCTAACTATATGTATATCTGCACGTGCGTTAAAGGTTGTTATGTAAGCAACTGAAGCAAATAAAGACACAATGTGCTCGCGCGCTACATGCACGGATTGCTTACTCGTTTTATAACACAATGGTCCTAGCGTGGAATTGCGCCGCTTAAAACTTTACCAAAATCTAGAACATTTTTTTAACATCGTCATCATTAAATAGTGTTATCATTTGCTGCTCCTGTTTAAGTAATCCGCGCAAGTAGGTCCACATATACCTACTACTGCACTGTTAGCGCAGATCGTTGATAGACATGTCGCAATAAATCACAAGTCACAATAATCAAATTTAAAATAGTTTTAGACCATAAAATCTCAGGAACAGTACATTAAAAGTTGTAATACGTGAATAAAAGCATTTCTACATTCATTTCCAACTAACACAAGTCTCTTCAACCAGTAAATCAGGCAGAATTTATCATTATGGACACTATGTCCCACGTAGAAGCAAGTCTATTGCCACCTACAAAACAACCCGATTAAAAATTGCGTAATAGACAAAACCGCTTCTGGTAATTGGACCTGTTGTTACTAAGCCTGACAAGTTGACTCTATCGGTACTGCTACCAAAATTACTTATTAAACAATAAAATACTTACCCCTATCACATAAAACTTAACTTAACTTGTAACTAGCAAAATGTGTGTATTCTTTTTAAGAGTATATGCGTAATGTAATAGTTTTATCTATAGCTAAATACCTCAATCTAAAAGCCACAACCCCAAAAGTTACAAGTTCTAAAATTCTTATCAAACATTTCTCTCTTTTTCGAGTTTTACATCCATAGTACGCTTCTAAAGCGAGCAACGAGAAGTGACTCGGTTGTGAAACCTTCCGCAGCCTTTGACGCCTACTGACCCCAGTGCGGAAGTTGCAAAGCGATAACGTTAAACAAGATTAACGAGACAGACATACATCGCAACATTCATGAGTACGTAATCTCATGTAGCTCCCGAATCTCGAGGAACATAATTCAGCTGTTCGAGATTTGTGTCCCGTGTAAATCGTATACATTTTTCTTTTGAATTTGTTGAGAAATTTATATCGTGCGTGTAAACGTAATAATTCTCATGTTTAGGTGATTTGCTGGTGGCTTTCAACAAGGATATCTTTAGGGAGGTAAAGATAAATGTGAAATTATGTTATTTTTGTAAAAGGAAGTACTTCTTTTATAGCTATACCATGATGAGAGTTGCAAATGTACCGGTAATTTTTCTTTAAATTGTAACGATTAAACTATTTCACTAATTTTCATAAAATGTATAATTGTTTATTGTGCCCTAAGTAAGAAAGCTACTGTTAGAAGACGGTCATGGCTATGAGTATCGATGTTGCGTTTATGGTTCACCCAAGGCAATAAGACCAACCAGAGATTTAGGAAGAAAGTCATCAAATCCTAAATCTTCTGCCCCGTCTAGTAAATAGAGCCATATAAAACAAGATCTAAAAAATTGTCTGTGTTTATGTGTATAATCGTATAATAAAGATTTCGCCACGCCTAATACACATCTCACGACAGACCAGTTGAAAGTATTTGTCCGATTTGATACGCAAATAAAACGTTATGTTGTTTATCAACAGTTGCCGTAATCCTCGCGTTCATACCAATATTGCGTCACATCACAAATTGAACATTTATTTATCTACACAGGTATAAATAAAAACTTTTCAATTTTCACGAATTTGTGTACAAAACCTATAAACCAATCACGCCCCTGTTTACTATTTTAAATTAAATGGTATTCACTCGTCGCGATGCAAATTTCATTCAATTTTATTCTAGTTTTATTTATTTAAGGATTATGTCACACGGTTGTTTGCTCAATTATTTTTTATGTGGCATACTCTGTCGCGTTTGTAAATATAATTAATCTTAGGTGCTGCTAACAATCTGTTATCTAAATACAATTCTATGGAAAATTAACTAACTAAATTTAATTTCATATTTTGTTTTAGAAAGAACTACATATATAAATATTACAAAAAGTTTACTTGCAACTTAAGCGTGTTTTTTAAACACATTATATTAAACTGGCAAACGACAGGAGCGGCACGGAACTCGTTTCCCATATCCAGCAGTTGACAGTAATGGTACATAATACACGTTTTATGTCAATTTACTTAATGAAAATGTTCAGTAGCAGATTGCATTCTGGCACTGTGCCCGGTAGACGTCAATAGAGTAACTTTCTGTTATATGACTGTACTAATTGTGGAATGGTGTAAGTAGTCACTTCGTCAAAGCAAACGAGCTAAGTGACCAAGTTCAAGCCAGGGCTGGGTTACGGGTCGCAAAGTATGGGTGTTCCTTGTATCCGTTGATTTATTGGTTATAATTGTTTTGTTCGTTCTTTCATAAAACCACTTCGTATAAAGTAAACTCAATGCAAGAACTATCTTTACTTAAAAAAGAAAGCCTCTATCTAACTGTTTATTTAATATGATATGTATGTATGTATGTATCTTATGTGGGGGCCAGTCAGTGCAGACCGGCGACGAAGTGTCGCCCAGTGGGATCTTTTGTGTCGACACTCTCCCAATAACGACTGCCATAGATGTTCATGGCAGCCGGGACCGACGGCTTAACGTGCTCTCCGAGGCACGGAGCAGGCGATATTGTCAATCAATACGCACATAATTTCGAAAAGTCATTTAACTTCCGAAAGTCAGAAATGCGCGACGTGGGTTCGAATAATATGATATAATGTTACGTTTACTAAAAGAATAAGTCATTATAACAGTTAATATATGCAAATATGAAACGTAGTGTGAAAGCTATGTGAAAATTATATTCATATTGCATAAGTACGTGATATTAAGTCATCCATTGTTAAATCATGCGTATTAAAGTAATAAACATTCTCACGAGAGATAATAATTACCGTAAAATATTATATTAAATATGAAAGCAACGTAAAACATAATAAAATAGAGCTACAGTATTCATTACGGCGTAACAAGTAAAAACCGGTAAAATATTTTTATGCTTTAGTGATTGTGTTTTTTGGAAAGTAAATTATTTTACGTAGATTATACTCGGTGCTCGTACTCCCAGTAATAATATATCCCAGCAACTATTATTGATAAATAGTTGCCATTTTATAATTTTATCCAGGATTAATGTATACTTACTAATACCAAATACTGATATTTAAATGTTCACATTAAATTTTGCGGAAACGCTAAGTTTAACCAAAATAAACTAATCAATTACGTGGTCGTCTCGCCATTATCACTGCGTCAAGTGTTTTGAGTTCGATCCCCACACAGGGCAAAAAATTGTATGACTCAAAAATTATTTTTCTGAGTCTGGATGTTATTTGAGTCCGTTATTTAAATGTGTATAAAGTCTTGTCTTCCGCGACGCAGTGTTCATACTTAATGCAAGAGTTGTCTCTAAAAAATTCCTTAACTCTTTTTATCTTCCAATACTATTCACTTGGTGTCAGAAAAATTTACCATAAGAAACGAAAGAGGTATTTCTTTTTAGTTTGTCTTCTTATAGTAAATTTGTGCTCTATCGAGCATAAGATTTAGCTTAAACTGGAACGGCCCCATTGGTACAGGTTTCCATCCCCCAGAAGATCATAACACAACGAATTTAGATGATCAGAAGAGTGACTTTTACATCTTACGCTGGCAACACAGCAAGTATTTATCGAATTATTGTTAATTTTTGGCTTTATTTGGAAGCCATGACTTAATTAATCACATATCTACTAGCAATGTTAGTCACGTTTGTTGCGCATCGGTTGTCACGAGTCCATAAGTGTTCATGAATCAACTCAAATCTCTCATTTCTCATATCTGAGTGTTCTTTGTATTGTTGTTACAATGTTTGCTAGTACCCGCGATATAGGTATAAAAGCATGTAAGAGAATACACTTTTCAAAATACTTTTGAATTTTGACAAAATGTGCATGAAATCAAACTCGGTCCTACTGCTAAAGTGTAATCTACAGTGTACGAGATTTACGTCATAAAAATACAGTATACTAGCCGTTACTCTTGAGCAAACATACAAAGTAAAACTTCTAGAAAGTAGCATAACTTTCGTTTTCAACTTTCCTACATGGCCACACATGTGCTAATAAAATGCCAAAAACGCAAGCATTACGTAAACAAAAACAAAATTCGTGTAAACATATTCGAAAGCGGTAAATGTCTAGTTGGTAATTACACTGTTCAGCGAAATGCATCAAAACCGGAAACAGGAAACCGGGTGCCGCTATAACGGATATTAATATGACGTCATTGAATCCCTCGACGCTACGAGGCGTACTTCCGGCCGAGGACTGGAACAATACACCTACATTCCATATTTTATGAGCTTTATTAATGTTCGTTAAATCGTCCAACTATCGAAATCTATACATATATTTTATACAAGTTTCTCCTAATTTTATGAATAAAGATTAATTATTTACGATACCGTTAATTGCGAAATAATGAAAAGCTATTGAAAAATTAATTGAAACTGACCTCCATTTACGTATATACTTATAATCTACGATAAGCTCGCAAAACCAGTAGGTGTACCATAAAATACAAGTGCTGAATTTGAGGCCGAACGTGCTATTCATAACTTACATAAAACTCATGAAGTAAGGTTTTGATTGTCCTGAAACCTACCACAAATAGGCTCAAACAATAGACTAATGTCATATATTTTTGAAAGACAAATGTTATAAAGATAGTTTTATAGTACGCTATTGCTAGTAGTAGTAGTGTAGTAGTTTTAATAAAAAACGCTTATTGATTATTCAGACTGACTTTCTTATTTTTAATAATACAGTTGGTAATAATTATAACAAGTTTGCCAGGCCTAGAAATATCATAAGCTGTTGCCTATCCTATTAATATTGCTTGCAGTCAGGCAAAACCTTAACAGATGCACAATAAGTTTTAAAATAAAAATCCACATATTAACATTTTCATAAATCAAAATATTTTGACAATCTGAGAAACATCTCTATAAACACTGACACTGACTTCATAAACCGACAAAAAGCCAGCACGCCAATAATAATAAAAGTAAAAATGCTGTGTAAAAAGATTTCACACTCTACAAACATTACAGGGGTGAGCAGTGAACCTCGGGGGATGGGCTTAAAAACAGCAAAGTTTCAATTTTGCTCCCCCCAACTGTCTCGGATAAACGTCGGATGATAAATGAAAGCGAAAACGTCATCGTTTTTGTCGTCTTACGAGAAATCAAATTTACGAAATCAACAGGGTACATAATTAGACGTGCTTATTGACATGACGATTACTTGGGTTATCTTTGTTACGGTGACTTGGTGTTGATTGCTATAACGCGTTAATGCAATCATGACTGTCGATTGTGAGACTACAGTTTCAATTACTGGTAATAAACTGTCAGATATTTCTTAGTAGCAACACTATATCTGATACTGGATGTGGTAGACGACAATAAAACCTTAACAAAAGTAGCAAAACGTATGTTAGACGCACCTCTGCGTAACTGAATGGCAACATTGTGTCTTTATCTATAATAGTAGGTCCCAAAATACATTTGCCTGAAGTATAAACTTACGACACGGCGATAATAACTCATACTTTCACGCTTATACTCTCGAGGAAGTAGGCAGAGATATATTACGATCACGTTTCGCCAGCCATGATTTTAGGCCACGCATAATAGTGGGCCAGCTTATTGTCGACTATCGTGTATCATACAAGACTCTGCTAGTGCGACCTTCTAGAAATTTGATTTATTTTATTTTTTATTTATTTTTTATTTATGGTCGAACCTGAGACCTAGACATACAAGTGTTAAATATAAGATAGCATTTTTAAATGTTTTATTCTTAATAGTAAATTAGTAGTACTAATTAGATGACAATCGAATCTAGGGATTGAACACCACAATCAGCCAATAACATAAGCGCAAACTTATAACACGCGACGAATGAAACCGTCCGATCAGACTAGACAGACAATGTGTAATTAAATCTGTCTACTGCCAGTAGCCAAGACGAATCATTGCTTTTTACTTTGAATAAATAATGCCTTGATGATTCACAGGCAATGTGACAACAATGGATGAATAAATTACTTTCTCAGTTTGTGGTCATCACCCTAGATTGTTCAGATGCATTTGACCTTTGTATATACAAGCAACGGACATTGCCTTCCGGCCCACACTAGACTGATAAATACCTTAGCTGCAACTAAACAAAGCCTTACTTGTATTATGATTGAATGTAACAGAATAACGCCTGATATTCCTTACGAGGGATATCAGGCGTTATTCTGGCAGGACCTAAACATAGTTAGTAATGTGTGATATATCACACATTACCAACTATGTTTAGGTCCTGCGTTATCAATATTATGGCGATTGAGAGATCGATGAGCTTTGCGTCGCAAAGCCTGTATCTTACATATATTTCTTTTAAAGGTTTTTATTTTGGGTACATATGACAAGTTTTCTTGATAACCTCACTAGCTAAGCTAGTTTGGTTCTGTTAGGAGTGGGTTCATGTCGATAGTGCAATGGGTCAAATTTGAATCTGCGAACTCGCATCGCAAGTCTAGTATCGCATTTATTGGGGTACTACCGCTTATAGTTATTTAGTGACGGTACAAATAAGCCAGCGCACGCGACGAAGTACCATCCTCTTACTGAACACCGGTGTAAATGTAGCAACACTGTTACTTCATTTCGGCCGGTAAGTAAAAGTTCCGGTAGTGCACATAGCTATTTCGCTCATTTCTTTACTTTTATCACATCTCTACATCCTTTTTCTTAGGGTAGGTACGCGTTACACATAAATATTACACAAGGCATTAGCGGCAACCATATTCGGTAACTGTAGGCAGTTACCGAATGACAACTACTTCCCCAATGGCTCCCACTTATTTATATTTAACCTGCCTTTTCCAATACCTATGTTCTAATCGTGACAGAAATCTTCGTTCTGCCAATAACCTCCTCTTACTTTGTCTCTCTCATACTTCTGGTTTCCTTCATGCTTCTTTCTGTCTGTTATGCTGTGGAATGCGCGCCCTCATAAAGTCAGGATGTCCACAAACCGTTACACTTTCCAGATAAAAGTACGTGCTCTCGTCCTCAACAGTTTATCAGATTCTTCTTATCATTAATATAATACTGTTACGTGCTGGGTTCGAGGGATAAGAATGTAAACAATATTACCGACTAATACACGTTCGCTTGGATGAATACTTGACCGCTTACGATTATAAACTGACTCGGCGAGCGCTGGTCTTCCCTTTTTATACGCGGTTAAAGCGTTTCTAGAGTTTTCTAGTAACGCCATACCCAGTATGTAAACAGTACGAAGATTCGATTAGACAGAACTGCCGAGTCTTCCCCACAATGGCGAGAGATGGCACTAGGCGTAACAATACGTTTGTATGTATATAATATGTATCTATGTATGCATGTATATATATTATTTAAATTATATAATATGTTTATTGGTATGTATATATTATGTACAAGTATGTTCCATGCTACTGTAGCACCTACTTCAATTTATCTTTGCATCACCCTACGGTTGACTGGTAGAGAATGCCCTTGGCATTAAGTCCGCCGATTTATTGTTTTATGCATAAAGTTTAAAATAAAATAAATAAATTAACTACGTAAGTGCTCTCAATAATGCCATTCTTAACGACGTGGACGGTCTTCAGGAAGACAAACTGTTCTTGTAAATCACACGCTTACATAAACTAGGTAACGAGTTTATTGCAAACAATAAATGTCTTCCATATTTAAAAATATCATGTTACCTCAAATTAGCTACGTTGTATGCATTCTCCTAATGGAGAGTCATAACTGAAAAATGCAATCATAGGTAATTCTGACACAAAGAGCGTATAGACGAAATAAGTCGGCAAGAACCGATAAATGCAAAAAACACAACCAAGACGAAGTTGTGTACTTTCTTTAACGGTATAGTTGTAGCATAACGCACTATTGATCAGGAATAATCAAGTTGATGTACAAGTATTAAAATTATTATACACACAAAATACGTAAATATACTGTTATTAAAAAAAGGATAAAATATTTTATTCGTTCACTAAGCATTTAGTCATTTTGGAGCAAGGCCAGGTTATGAAGATTATTAGAATGAACGAAGCAAAAGATGCATACCGTAATACGTGGCGATTCGTTTCTATCTACCCAGGTCGTGTGCATATTGTGTATCGCTATGCCTTTTATAATATACAACATAACAAAAAACATCTCTTAATAAAGACCTGATAAAATTGATAAACCAATGTCTATCATACGGAGCTATACTCGACAAACCATTTACTATTTATTAAAATTACCTATTGTAACATTTGATTTAACAGTTAACTCAATTTTGTTTTTTAGGGTTGCAATCTCATTGATATAGATATGAATAAATTAGAAGTTCAGCATTTGTAGTAAAGACTGTGCAAATCGTCTGCGAAGAAATTCGCTATGAACTGAGTCTCCAAATATTGCCGGCAGCCTATCAAATAGGCTTGATACATAAAACTGGCGAAGGAAAATAAAACTGTTTGATATATCGTACACAGCAGGGCTGCTGTCATGTACAGCCTTCCTGTAAACTAAGCAATTTTACATCGCCATACGTTTACCAATATACTTTGATCATATTAAAATAAAGATAGAGACTGAATTCTCTTTCATAGACAGATCATTTAACATTTAAAAGAAGAAAACAAAGCATCCTATGACTATTCCGAATATAGACGACGACATCAATTTATTACTAATGGAATACTATGTCCCTTGACGGACTATAACAAAGCAATAACAGTGACTACTAATTATAGCCCATTACAAGAATTAACGCGATCATGCATATTGTTTAGCTTTGGGTGCTTCATGTTTCGACCAGGTTATACCAATTGTGGTCACAGTTTTCTTTGTTACAGCTACTTACAAGTTACAACTAATAACATCTTCCCTTTTGTTTACGAATGTTTCTAAAATGACGCTTTTTTGCAGGCATCTACAGTAAATACCTATTTAAAAACGTTGTGCTACTAGGCATACGTAGCGTAAAATTTATCTTATTTTAATCTTGACACTACCGGTAGAATCGTAATTCGATCTCACTCTTCCGTGAATAGAATGATGAAGATGAATCAACATAGAAAATATTTCTTAACGCGTCTAAGTGAGTTTGATATTGCATCACTTGTATTCGTACTAAAGAGTTCCTTATTTAAAAAAGGAAGGAAGGTCCAACCTTGCTTCTTTTTTTAAGAATGTATTTGGATGTTTTCTTTGAAACAAATCCATACCCGCTAGAGAATACTATTTCTTAAAAGTTATTCACTGCCTCGTCCCTCGAAGTACTGACCTTGACTTCACTATAGCTATAATATACCAATACTATAATACATTTTCATCCCTCTGAAAAATAATCCTCGATGCGTGGGCGACCCATTTCCTACTTCAACCGAACAAAAGGAATTTTATACGCTCTTAAGATAACCTCCGAAAATAATTTTACGAATATAATATCTCATGTTGTACTTGAAATTTTCTCGAAAATTATTCTTACTCAAATATATGTACGTGTTTTTGTTATACACCGCGTAGTTAATACAATAAAGAGGCAAAAACACTTCATAGATATATAAGATTTCTGCAAGCATTAAAATATTAGCAGAGATAGATCGTATCACAATGATGTACAGCGTATTTAGGTCCATCAAACTATCAGATACTCCTTTCGACCCAAGCATTAAGCAATAGCTTACAATACTAACAAGCCGTCTTGCTTAGCAACGATATAGTAAATACACAACTTGAACAAACATGTTAAGTTATAAGTGCACACATCATGTAACTAAAAATAGTCCACACAAAACAGAACAGGTAAACTTTTGTGGTTTTAAAGGAAATGCCGCTAAGAAGAGGTTAATCGCCTTCCAATTTATCATCCAAACCCATGAACTATCCCACCATTCATAAACTGCATAAAACATAATCCTTGTATTTGGTCGCTACTTACATTTTATATTCATGGCTTCCCCGTACAAGTCACTGGTAAGAATAACATTTCATCACATAGGTACCAAGTTGAGCGACTACCTATTTAATAATGTAGCTGAGCGAGTGTGGTTACTCTTATAAAGGCTTTCAACGTGAAGGCATTTCTTGACTTCGTGTAGTGAGGAACCACTGTTGTTCGGATTTATTTTGTAACTAAGTAATGACAACAATATGGTCGAGAGTATTCAGTGAAGCTTTTAACAATGTAGATACTACGCTGCACTTTACGTGCTTTGAAATTCTATCTCTATTCCGGTTGATAACCGACAGTGTGAATGTTAATTCTGCGGTACGTACTCATTGAACCCCGCCTAATTCGTCACGTAGCTCACAGAGATTGTTGGTAAAATTATGGCACATCGTAAAAATGACGTGCGAATATCACAGCGGTGTATTTTGCGTCCGTAAAAAATAACCTTTACAAAGGGCAAAAAGACGTTAAAAGGCTGGATTCTGTTGCTGAATAAGGCTGTGAGAGGCTCGTGACTCGCACGAGCGATCCCGGCGAACATTACGGCGGCGTGACCGAGCTCTCGGTTTAGTAATAACTCTCCGGACAACTTAAGCGTAATTGCATAAAATCGTTTTTGTTGGAATTTCGCTTGCTCAATCCGCGGAGGGTGGTATTTCTGTTGTTTCCTCGAAAATTTTGCAATTTCTTCGTTGAATAGTGTTTGACGATCATCTGCCATGCACGACTGTACCTCGTTCAATGTACATTCCCATGTCATTTTGTATTTAGGCACCGAACATAAATATATCTACATTCATAAACGACTCATAAGTCAATATACTACAGTAAAATAAAATACTACAGTTAATTTATGATCGTCAATTTTCGAGTACTAAGTAGTAAATTCAAATTCTTTCTGTTATAAGCGTAAATCATTTTATTTTTCTGGCCTTGGGTAAAATTAATCATACTGCACTTACTAAAAATACAATATGATATCAAAGTTACGTAATTTGAAATTCTAATACAAACTAAATATATAGAAAACGCCTGATTTAATATTCGAGTAACCATTTTTCTTCCCCAGACGTCGCTGTGGCATAAAAATTCTAATGTAATCGCTATACAATACGTATAAGGCAATAAATTCTTATCTAGAGATAAGCTACTATTTCAAACTCTGCCTACATAACGTTACGACACGAACACGTGCGTCAATCGCTTCAATAAACGCCTCTACCTGTGTTCACTCACTACCTATTTACCCTCATGTTTTATCACTTCAAACACCTATATTTATTCTCTCTTGGTGTCTAAATCGAGCAAGTCAAGTTTGCGTAAAAATAATAATAAGAATTAGTAGTTCATACAATAGTTCTCGGCGTCATATAAGATTGGCATCGTAATATTGACTAATGTTTACACGAGTGTTATGCGACAACAAAATTAAACCACTTTATCAGATTTATAAATAACTACAGTAATAGTAGAAATACTCTACTACATACACACAACACCGTCTAGCCCAAACTAAGCAGAGCCTGTACTATGTATACTTGTATATTTAACAAAACTACTTATAAAATATTATTACTTTAATTAAACATACTTATTTATTTTCAATAAAAAATATCTTCCTTAAAATATGCCACACCAGGTATAAAATGTATATTGCAGCTGAAATAGCATTGTAGCGAAAACATACATTCGAAGCGAACAGAATTTAAATGTGAATATAATACCTACATACTCCACCTGACGCGACGACTTTATTAAAAAAGAATTTAATAAAACAAAGGCTATGCCTATGTTTTGAGTGAAGTACATTTCAAGCGGTAAAAGAATAATTGCTGTTATTCTGGCCGTTTCATAGTTTATTTCTATAGAATATAAGTATACCGCCAATTTAGTAGCAGAAACTGCATATTACAGGTACTTGTGTAGAGTCGGTTTAATTGGTTCATAAAAATAACGATCGATGGTATTCATTAATATTGGATGATTAACCAATACTATAAAACAGCTATTAGCTAAGGATATGGACAAGTAATATATGTACTTGTAGCATTTTGTATTTTTTTCATATTTTCGCATCATGACATTCATCATTCGTAAGTATGTAAACTTTCGTGTAATTTTTACCTACTATAGTGAACAAATTGTCAACCAAATCAGGCAAACATATTATAAGACATAAAACAGAAAATGCTTTCAGAGTTCGAAAAAACTGCAAACAAAAAGCTTTGTCTGTCCGTCCGTCCGTCTGTCTGTTATACAACTTTCAGCTCAAGAACCGTAAGAGCTAGAGACTCGCGGTCAACGCCATTCGACTCAGCATAGTCGATATACTCCAAAATGACTAGGACCTTTGCATATGACCTGAACTATTTTTTCGAACTTTTAAATTTCGGCAATTCATTGCCGATTCTCACTTGTTTTATATTATATTAAACACAAGACGTTATAAAACCCTCTTATAAAGGGCACCCATAACAATCCAGGGCGAATTACAATTTATAATTAAATTATATTACTGCCTTTAAACTAAGCTCAAGAAAAGCTTTTAAACTCCGAAATGACAAATTCGTTCAAACAAGCAAAGGGTCATCGTTTAACTCGGACTAATGTTTGTAAACCGTTCTTTTTCATTTAGACAAAACAAATGTACTGCAGTTTGTTCAAATAGATTTTACTCTTACAGCCTGTCTAATAAATGTATTGGTGCACATTAATAATCTTTACTTCGGGTCGAGTTTACAAAGTACGAAGGATCTTTAAACGATGCCAACGTTACTGTAACCTATATTTAGCAATCGTTATGGGATTTTTCACTACCTTCACCTTTTAAAATACAGCAAGTCGGCCTCGATGGCGTAGTGGTTAGTGTAACCGACTGCTACTCCTGAGGTCGCGGGTTCGATTCCCGCACAAGTCAAACATTTGTGTGCATGAACATGGATGTTTGTCTTGGTCTGAGTGTTTCTATGTATAATATGTACATATGTATTTACAAAAAAAAAGGTATATATGTATGTTTATCCATTGTCTAGTACCCGTAGTACAAGCTCTGCTTAGTTTGGGCTAGATGGTGTTGTGTGTATGTGATAGAATATTATATTACTATTATACAGCAGCGAATAATACGCGGTATAGATACGTGTAGCTGACATTGAGAGAGGGATTAAAATATTTTCTCTGTCATTGTTAATTTGATTTTGAACGGCCCTGTGTCTATAGACTTCAACGACTAGCGTGTACTTTAAAACTTTCATTCTATTCATTGTTTATATTTCTGGATAACTTTAACAACCAAATTGTGTTTCATCATTTTGCACCGCGTTTACTGGTATATTAATTAAGTATTCGCTCTATTTATTTCTGCATTTACTAGTATATTAAAAGGCCATAGAGTACCTGTTAGGTTATTTAACACATTGTTAGTCGAAATTATGATTCATTTAAAGCATTTTAAGTTAAATATGAATATATCTAAGTATTTTAATGTTAGATATAATAAATTATATTCTATTAAGTTTTACGTTTAATAACACAGGAAAATTTAATGCCTAAAATAATTGCCAACAATAATTTAGAATATTGGCTTCGTTAGTCTTCTTTTAAAAGTTATATGTACATCGAGCAAGACTGTCACCTACCGTACTTATGGCTGTTTTGCACGGTAACATATCCTAGGTAACAATTAATGCAGATGTGTTATAAAGCGAATCACTCACTGGTGGATTGGCGCCAGCAGGGTAGGGTAAACGTCACGATACCGTATGAGTCACGTACGACTGCACGCGACGGAAATATCAATGATCGTGCAGGTGCACACTGCATACGGCGGCTGATTGTACACTGCAATAAGGGTCTATTTTGATAGAGCTTTGTCGTTCATCAAGGACTCGAACTAACTTTGTTCCTATCTTGATTTCAAACTTGATAACATAAGAGTGGTGTAGACTAGCTAAATAGGTAAACTATACAAAACAGTAAAGGCCGATATTTTTTTTAATTGCCTTATTACATTGAGAAAAGGTAGTCGTATAGTCCTTAGGTATTATGCAATGATCACATAATAAATGCGAATGTTTATTTGTTACGCTTTCATACCTAACTACTCGAACGATCATCATGAAATTTCGCATAGACACTGTCAGGGGTACAGTTCCATTGATCCAGAAAAAATACTATTGCTAATCTAACCTAACCTACATTTACGCGAACGAAGACGCGGGCAAATTATAGTATTAAGATACATATGTTTGAATGTGAAGGCGGCTTTGAGCGTGACTAAGTAAGTCTTGCCAGTTATACGTTACTAGAATTCTTGTGGTTCTTGTTAATGTGCTTAACAGTGTCCCCGTTAAGCAAATTTCTTGTACTAGAAGACAGTAATACAATAAGGTAATTCCAAACCGCAACCTTTTGGTCGTAAAGCGAACTTGCTATTAGACTATCGCTGCTACCACAAAATAGTTCCACTTTAAAATCTAACCGATGAACTGCAATCGATTATTTATTCATAAACTCAAATATTTTGCGTCGTTGATTCAGTGCTTACAATCGAATTGGCCATTGTTACCCGCACTAGACCTGGAAGACAGCAATTGCGACTATCGATCTTCAGATATAGAGTCATGCAAATAGTTATAAAAAAAAATCGTCTGGGGATTTATGCTATTGCAGCAAATTTAACTTAACCAATAGAGTTTAAAGCTATGTTTGATAGACGTACTTATACTTACCTCATATATGTATGTATATCACATGTAAATATTAAATGTAAATGTTAATATAGGTATTTGACGTAACAGCGAGTATCTCTGTCTAAACTTACGTATGCTCATATGTATTATGTTGTTTCTCATTCGTACTAAAAAATTCTACGTAATTTTACCTCCACTATAATCAGCTATACTTAATTTACACATTTCTTACAAGATAATTGCTTTGTTATTATGCCTATCATGCAGAGTAACATCGCTATTTTCTTCTTGACACGTGCCTTCTTTGCAACATGTTTTTAACTGTTGTGTTTCATAAAAAACGCAGGTGCAAATGGACAAGCACGCGTCTTGAGCAAACTATCAATACCACCTTTGACGCTAAAGGTTACTTGTCAAACTAGCCCTTAAACAGACTCCTGTCGACGACAGGTATTAATTGATTGTTATTTTAAGCCTATTACACCTTTCGAGAGACTATTACATTAAGATTAAAAGGGAACACTTTAAATAATTTGCTTACAAATAGACTACTTACTTTTATAGGGAAGTTTGAATAAATTTTGATGTTTGAATGGCTCAGGTCTCATCATTCTTTCTCTCACAAATTACAGTCGTATCTTTACAAATCAAATAAAAATATTTTACGAAAGTTCTATTCAAATACCAACACCTTTTCATTTAAGTTTATAAATGTTCTAATAGCATTTAACAAAATCAATTAAATTTATCTAACGTAACTTACTTTGACTTAAATGAAATTTTGTCGTCGAAAGAATGTGGTCCGGTATATTATACTACGTATTACTTTATATCGACTCGAGTAGTCAACGCAAACAGATTACGGGGCATGTCAGTTAAAAACTTCATAACTGTCACAGTTTGATAAGGGAACATGTAGATATTTTATAAAAAGAGCCAGTTTCAATAACTACCGATCAAAGATATCAAATATTTCCTCAAAACTCGACAATATTTTTTCACTGATTTTGTTATACTGGTATTCTGTATCTATTTTTATATGATTATATGCAACATTTACTCATACTCCCATAATAAAACCGATTTCAAGAAAATATGCGTGAATAAATAATTAGGGATACTTGGTTCTACGGAATTGTTTTCTTCCACTACATAAGTATACAGTAATGTATAATACAATAAAGAAATAAATAGACTTAGGTATATGAGAATCCGTTATATTTATAAATATTTCAGTGTGATCGTGTGAATCAGTACTTACAGAAAATGACAATGAATTGCGTGAGTTTCCACGAAACCAGTTCCAATTCCCCGAAAATACGGATCAAGCGGTCCTAAGAAGCCGCAGGAGAATTTTATTTGTAAATGTATCCGAAAGGAATCCAGAATAACCTGCCATTTATATATTATTCCATATTTTTACAGCGTTTTTTTTTATCTTGTTTGGCTTTATCAGCCAATAAATTTCGAATCTAAGCTATATCTGTTGTATTGTTTTGAGATTTAAACAGAACACAAGAAATTACATAAAAAGTGTCCGAAATTTGAAGCAGGTTCATAGTACATGTTCTTTGACGAAACTCGTTGAAAACACTAACAACACAAGTACTTAGTAGATAAAATTCCTTCGTTGCGGGCGACACTAAACGCATCCCATGGTAATCCCCCATAGCACATAATAGTGTGTTGTATAAAATTTATGATGGTGTCTGAATGACCTTATTAATTTTATGGGACCACTTGGTCCACATCGGAACAGGTTTCAGAAGAAAGATGAAACAAGACTAGGTGGTAAGTTTAAGCCTCTTATGAAATATCGGTTAGTATTACTGCTTACCTACTATATTTTTTTATTGACTCGGTTACGGCTTAACGAGGGTGCTCGGTAATCAAATGGATTTAAACTCGTTGTCACATTTGTAAAGAGTTTCACAGTAAATTATCGCCGAGCTTTTAAAAACGTTACAAGTTTTTAAATAATATCTTTACTTCATTAATTAATCAAAAATCTGCTGTTATTATGCCGTATATGGTTGACGATATTAGCATAGAAAAGTGATTCGATTATGAATGTGAAATAGAATCTAATGAAACGCCATCATAAATCAATATTTGCCATTATTGGATTTGTACGGATTAGTCCGAATTATGTGTTATAATGATATCATAAAAGTGTAGACATAGCCTTAAACTGTTTTAAAGACGACAGGTATTATTCATAACATGTGATTCCTTGTTTATGCATAATAGGTCTATGTCAACTAAAACTTACACGTTGCGGCCTCGGTGAAATAGTTTGCGCTGTATCGCATTACGCTGGTAATGCAATACAACACAAATCAGTGCAAATTATTTTCTCGCAAGAACTTCAGCCCGTGGCTTCGCCCGCGTGTACATATTCCACGTGAATATATACCGAGCAAAAGTCTGTTTTTGTTAATCAAGACCATAATTTATCAGTTTAGCCACCAGGACTGAGTAGACAGACAAGCGTCCGCTCATTTTTTATTTATTTATTCAAAAGAGCCTATATGAAGTTTCTGAAAACTTGCTGGATTAAACGGTGACTGGTGTGAACTAGCGCATAACAGGAAGACGTGGTAAAGCAAAAGGGGATTCTTGCTTTGCAGTGGGACACTCACACTAATCACCGTTTAATCCAGTAAGTTTTCAGAAACTTTTATATTCATAATATTATTAGGATGACCGAAGATATTTTGGTAGTTATCTATGAATTTATTCATATAAAAATCTGTTAAATAAGAAAATTCTGCTTAGAGCAAAAGTATCTTATCACATGTCATCAATAACTTACATTAAAATATAATAGTTTTCACATACTGTCACGAAATTGCTATTTGCTTAATTATACAAATATTTGTGATTACTTATATCGAAAAGCATATTCGTCATCGAGACCACACAACGTGACCACTCCGATACTTTCTTCAAGTTCACAAGTACCATAAATTCTGAAACCTACCCTTTGACCTTTGTAACTCAATCAAAATACATCTATCTCTTTTATGATATTACGATCCGGAATATTTTCAAACAAATGCCATTACACGACATAGCTCTAAGAATAATTGCTAAAGTTTGACATAAAGCGCTAATCAATGGAATAGTTTCTACTCCCACATTGCTCAATATAATTAGACACTCGATAAGATCTACTGAACGGTAACCAATAGCTATTTAAATGTAAATATTTGAGATAAGCTGGGCAACCATTCGCACCTTTGTTTACTCAACTGAGACTGGCCAACTAGTGAACTCAAACTTCAGTAGTACTCAGCTCACACATACTTAATGTGAAAATATTATCTATGTGTGAATCTAACCTATTACCGCAGACAAGCTAAGGCAAATTCATTGAGCTAACGAACGCATTAAAACAATTGTACGGGTCAAAACGGGGGAGAAAATATCGGCTTATAGCTCGATCAGCCGGTACTTTCCATTAGCTGTATACGATTATTGACAGTCGATAACAAACTGTATTAACTAACATTAGCTAGACTGTTCTATTGGCTATTGTATATTTATTATTCAAGTAAGTATTACGTCAATACAATGGTATTGGATTACAAAAACTTTTTTTATTGAATGAGTAGTTAGTTCTTTGTATTCCAGTGAAATAAATCTAAACTCTTCAAACCCGGTATTGATTTTCATAGCGTGTTAATTACGATTAAGTTGTTCTTATATATATATGTCCATATTATACATGTGTATAACACTAGCTATTACCCACAAATTCTGATTTTCCTCGTTAAGGTTGTCCCCACACCGAAACATAAAATCAGGTAAATTATATAGAGTAGCTTTAGATGTTGCAGTTATAGTATGAAGAAAATAAAATTAAAGTCAATATTATTTTTAAGACTAGTGCACATTTATATATTATATACACTTTTATTTTAAGGAAATATTAGTAATTAACCACGACCTTGTTTGAAATTTTTATACAGTCTATGTTTCATGAGGTCAAGCCTATCAAATCTCCATAGGACACGGAATCGATATACGAATACGTGTGTCTAGCAATAAATACTGCATTTTATGGCGTAGCGGAATAGAACGCAATCCTCTAGCTACGTGTTTGGCAAGTCACTAGATATATCTATCAAAATAAATCTTCCTAAATAAAGAATTATACAGAATCTTCCACTAATTTGTAGTTTATCGAACAATCACGATGAATCAAGGTTGTAACACAATACTGCTTAAACAAAACATCAATAACGAAAAGCTGGCTGCTACGCAACTTAGGGACATTGATACCTTTGCAGTATATAGCAATATAAGCAATCCATCATCATTACTCATGACGTCTTTCCTTCCTAATACTTTGTACTTTTCACGCTGATTACAAACAAAACAAATTGTTCATAATCTAGGGCCTGTGTCTGTCTCGCAGTACCATTGCCGTGAGATCGCAGATACCAGCGACAATGAGATCACAACAATTAAAGGTCGGCGTTTAGATAGCTGAAACAATTCACAATGGCACGTGAGAGGAATCGCATGAGAGGTTTTTTCTCCATTCATTTGAATAGGTCGACGTAAAATACTGGTTGTTCACGGCTACGGATATAGTGCATTTATCTCCGTGTTTGAGCCAGAACTAATGATCGAGCTGAGTCCAAACTATATTGTAATCATTAGATATTCTTTGTTATGGTAATACGTTATAATGTTCGCACGTTTGCAGTAGGTATGACTCCATAAAGTCAAGAGCGGAGGCCAAACGATCACGTGAAAGCACAACTCGGCACGCGTGGATCGCGCCGCGCCGCGCGCCGCCTGGGTGCGGCTACGCATCCGACCAATACTATAATGGACCTGACATTTGACTCTGCTTATTTGTATAAATAATACATATTTTCGTATAAATTAAATACACGCAGTTACTGTCATCGCTCGTAACGTAGAATCGCGATATTATCACGAGCGAGAATAATTTAAATATCGTTTTCCAGTTTCATAAATATTTTTATTAATGATCTATTTCCTCGGCCGGACCAGTTGTCGGTTGTTTATCGAGGCGGCCAGTTTTGCCGTAGATTCCTAACTCATCGTTGCCTACACTTGCCGATTCACAAAACTGGTTCCGGCGACCCATCCACTTGATCTTGAGCGAGTGTTGGCCAACTTTCACGAGATTCCACTTGAGGCCCGCTGCCGCGCCAGCGGTCCGGTGCGGTGGCGTGGCGGTCGACACGGCTGGCGCGGCCCACGAGCCGTGTGAACATCTGACATCGCGTCCGAGGGTTACGCGGTCGACGTGCCAACACCGCTGTGACGCCTCTTTTCCTGTTTCCTCGATCTTTACTCACTTTCTTTGCTATGAGTGCTTTTGAAACTTTCTTTCTTCTTTCGAAAAGATTTCATTTAATTTACATTTGATGTCGAGCCTTTTATTAATTCCGAACACAAAGCAACAATACGTGCCTATTATACTTCGCAAGTATCTCAAACTTCAAGTAGGCTCGTTAAATTATATTGTGTTGATAACAAATTACTTCTTTCGTATGAAAATTGTATTTTTGCACAGCAATAAAGTTACATAATGTGTAACAGCTCCACTTACTCGCATTCGCGAAATGATAATAACCGGTAACTAAATGAATATAATTTTATTCTGTATCTGGCAATTTGTAAAGGAGGTAATAAATTTTTGCTATCTAATAGCTAAAGCCTGTTTTTCGAGTATCCTGCCGTATGTTATTACTAAACGATTATTTAAAAATTTTAATACT
The DNA here is from genome assembly GCA_930367265.1 of Catocala fraxini. Taxonomy (NCBI): domain Eukaryota; kingdom Metazoa; phylum Arthropoda; class Insecta; order Lepidoptera; family Erebidae; genus Catocala; species Catocala fraxini. The sequence continues at coordinate 11,449,530 of OV884035.1, read as the reverse complement.
CTCGTCGCGTAGTATGTTTTCGCGATGATAAAATCATGGTTATATTTGCGTGGGAAGCTGTTACCTTATATTTTGAGAGTTCAACATTCTTAACAAGTAACCAGCCATTGTTATGTATTTAAATGTGATCATAAAAATATTCAATGAGTTAATAAGTACGCCTTTGTATTTAAAGCAGTACAACTATGCTACAATAGACGCTCGAGATTGTACTTCATATTTTATTACAGCCTTACGTCAGATATTATAAATTGGAGATGAATGTTTAATGCAATTAAAGATAGCATAAAATAAAGGCTTGTCATACAATTTTAATACACGTAGACTAATTATTGACAAAACCATTGTTGTCCAAGGTAAGAATTCGTACTAATACGTATTTGTACCGTACTTATGAAATATACAGAAAGATCCTTTGTAATACAAAAGTATACAGCAAGCATATTTTAATTTTTTTTTAATACTGTGTGATTTACCACCTGTGAAATTCCGCTTGTAAAATATGATATTATAGTATGTGTAATAAGAATTTTACGTCACCATGGCTCGAGAACCAACTAAATATTTCCAAATACGAAATAAACTTATTTTAAGCTTGTACGATTATATTGGTAAACTGCTAACAGCCCTACAAGTTAAGATATAAATGTCACGGTAGAATACAATGCCGCGCGCCCAACGTTACCTGCCTCTAATTAAAGGCATTTCTGGAATGTGCTGCGTTGGCACGGGTGATTTTTTTACGTATCCGACATCCGACACAATCAATTCTCTACTTAATCATACTAAAAATAAAGTTGTTATTTGTTTAAAAGTGTATAATGGATTTGTAATTGAAAACTGAACAATAGTAATTTGTTGAAGTTTCTCGAAAATCTTAGCATTATTGACACTGACACTGTCTTTGAAGTGGTTTGTGTTTAATCGCTGTTGAGACTCATTGCAGGCGTGTTGATTTCAAAATGGAGTCTGAACAAAAGTTTGCGAAAATGTGAGACCCACAGTTACTTATATAATATAATATTATAGGTATGTATAGTCTAACGTTGACGTGTTGTGCAGCTAGCCGGGGCAAATGAGATCAATCGCGTAGCGGTATCATAAAGTATTTATAGTGACATAAATTGGATCGTGTTTAAGTTCACACTCAGATTGTAATCAGAAACTGTTAATTGGTGGACGTGATCGATCTTCACTGATAAGGAATGTTGTCTAATTTCGTATATTTACTTAAACGAAAGGTTGTGACAGGATGTTGCGGTGATACTATCTCAAATTTTAATATCCAGTTTAATAAAACTGATATCTATCTATACGGAATTAACATAGAAGTTTACACATTACATAAAAATAATTAAACATTTATCATTCAATTATACAATTAATTAATTACGCAAAGTGGCGATAGCTTAACGGAAAATTTTTAATCACACTCGTAACACTATCGACAGTGGCTCTGTATAAACGAGGATGATAATAACAGTAGTGAAACCACAGTATATTATGTTATATCTTAAATAAATTTTAAAATATTTCAAAGGAATTTTAAAGTTCATTTATTTTAAAACAACAATAATAACGTTTATACATTTGCAAAGAAGTAGCATTGAAACGCTGTTATCTATAATTACAATGTACACACACATACACACATAGTTAATTCGCTTTAAATAAAAATAATCTTTTATTCATACCGAACTATTGTGTTAAATATTATGTAGGTAGGTAGGTATCATTCGTTACCCAACCTTATTACTTATCAAACATTTTTTCATCGAATAACTGACCTTGAGACATATGCATAAGTGTCTATATACAGTTTAAATATCTATGCATATAAAATACAATTTAGAAGTACATTAAATATACTGCAGCGTGCATTTAACGTGATAATGTTCACTTAACATTCATGACAAGAGCCTAGCTCGCTCCTTACTATCCTTATATGAGACGCGTTGATGTTGTTTTAAGGCAATTCTTTCGACGCATCAAAAATAACATTTTATCTTCTAACTAGATTCGTAAGTGATGAATTAATGTGCTGATTATGTATTATAATATCTTACTTTTATTTTCGATTTATATAAATTAAAATATGGCTTTTTAAGTAGAAATTGATGTTTATACTAAGAATACGAAATGTGAGGTCACAATTCTAATAAAAATATTAAAATAAACCGCAAATAACATTATATTATTTTGTTTCTAAGGATAATTAATCATTCGCATTAAAACTAAATTAAAAAGCTATGACATTCGCGTAAATGCAAATTTCTGCGCCGGTAAAGTCATGTCAACGATAAGAAAGTGGTTTTATTTGACAGTTTCGTAAATGTTATATTCCTTTTCAATAGTATACCTAAGTGAAAAGTTTTGTTTGATCAAAGTTATTTAAGTACGAGGGACAAGAGAATGGTCGCCGGAGTAGTAGGTATTTATGTGTTAGCATGTAAATATTTGGTTGTGTTTCATTTATACATGTGGTCACACATCAATATTATAAAAGTGCACACATCAATGAAGTTACGTTCATTACTATAATATGTTTATATGATTATTATAATTGTGATTAGAACAATAAGATATTGAAATACGGATAATAATATTTCTATTTTCAAATTTTTATAACCAGAATTTTTATTTATTACCTACAACATAAAATGTTAAATTAAAAATATATCAAAGTATTTTCAAAGATATAATTTACCTACATATTAATCTAACCGCTTATAGTTTCGTGACTTGCTACCATTCAAAGCATTATAATATAAAAATTTGATACAACTTTCATTTCACAAAAGATTTATTTTAATTTTCTTTTGACCCTCCTACTTACGATACATAACTCGTTCAGCCACCATAGTAAATACCGGTGTCAAGGTTCGAATCCACGACCACACGAGTTTTCGTGCCGCTCTAAACCACTAGACAGGTTGTATTATCAATATATTATAATAATAACATTCAATCAACCTATATAAATTCGCAACTTAATTTAGAAAACGGGATCTTAGCTCGAGAATATTTATTGATTTTATAAACGAATGTTTTACAAAACGTATCTAACGAGTATCAATGGATGTTTTCGAATATCGATACCGTTAGTAGATAGACACAAAACGATATAGTAGAAAGTATTTAGTACATACGTACATACCCTGTTTTACTTTGAAGTGTATCTCAATCCTTTATCTGTGCACTTATCCACAAAAACTGACACAAAGTAAACGTGTTAGAACCTTTTTTTATCTCCACCACAAATTCGAATTTTAACTTTGCACTGGCACTTTTAACGAACCTACATAGCACTGAGGTACATGGCGTGATTTAAGCATTCACTCAGCGAAGGCTGTATCAACACCAGACCGGTCACATACGATACACAAAACGCACTTTTGCCGTCACAAAAATCACACAAACGGTTCTCTAATTCAAATTGTGACGTGTTGAACACAACATTGCTGAAAACCGACCGTTAAATCGTATAAAACAAACGCTGCGTTACAACGTTAAGTTAAAACTAAGTTAGTTAGGTCCGCTACGCGAGAAAGACCGTTGATCCAGTCGGGCGATCGGTAAAACAGGCTGGACTGCTTTACCGACGACGAAAAGTTCAACGCTCCATCTCTCTCTAAACGTAGCGACGAGAACGTGACGGGACTACTACTATGCCAGTGTAGTGGGAGAACTTACAACCTGCGTCTGCGCAAAGCCTCTCAATACAACCATAGCAACAGGTGAATTGTGCGCGTGTGTGCGTGTGACGGCCTAACGACGTGTGCGTGCTTTCTTGATTGTGGTTTAATGATAACGTAGTATTTTGTTCGGCGCTATTTTATCAGTTCTCCGCCAGTAATGATCCGTCTAGTATGCAATTAGTGTTATTTATTAAGGTTAAATACAATTAAAATGTTTCTAGGCTGATAAACTAGGCGTGACAGAAATTAAATAGCCTTTGAATTTTTACAGCAGCCTTTCTTTACAGGCTGATGTTTTGAATACTAAAAAATAACACGTTTCAACTTGATTATAAATGTTATCTGTTTAATCTAACATCTATCTACGTGTATAACTATGCCGACAAGAATTCTTATGACTATTTGATGCTATTTATTTTTTGTTTTTATCTTCATATATCTTCGAAGACACCTACGGAATTCGTATTAAACTTCGTGGGCAAATCAATCTTTTCCTGTTGTGTAGCTAAATAAACAACATCAGAATTCTTAAAATGTTATGAAAAGAGAAACTGTTTGGAGTTAAGTACAATTCTTTGTTTAGGTTGCCTCAATAGTAGGGTTGCAAGTGGCGCACAATATTTCATGCTAACTAAATAAAGATGAGGTAAAGCGTGGATTTCTGTAAGGTACTTCGCAATAGCAGTTTTATCTTTTTCCTACAACCCGTCTGATTAAAAGCGGTTAGCATGGAACTGGGAATTACAACAGCGACCGAACATTTTGGCCTTGCCAAAGGTGTATGCAGAGCCGATTGCTAGCCTTCACTGCTTAAAGGCAGCCCAAGAAAAAGAAGAGCAGAGCAGAGCGATACCACACTGCGAATGTATGACTACCATGAAAGTGCGATACAACCTTTAAAAAAATGAGTCTCTAAGGACGAATCAAGTCTTTGTCAGTAACGGGAGTAACAATACCACTGGTCTCTCTGACAATACAGGGTTTCCTTAAGGAAACCCTGCATTGTCAGAGAGATTCCTTAAGGAAGCTGGCCTACTTGCCACCGCAATACAACACGAGGTCTGCGTTTTTGTGAAAAGTAATCTAAACTTGTTTAAACCCATAGAAAGTCAACGTCGCTCAAACAAGTTACATTTATTACCTGCGAAAACTACTTTTTTTCATAAAAGCATTTATGTTATGGCACCTAAAATATTTAATAGGTTACCAAAACAAATCATTTTAAGTAAATGTATGAATGAATTTAAACATAAATTATTTGGACTATTAGTTAACAAGGCATATTACTCTATTAATGAATTTTTAAATGACATATTATTACAGTAAGACCTATCCTTTACTTAGCGTTGTGACATTTTTAATTGACATATCTTTTTAATCATTGTGACATTTTAAAATTGACATTTCTAATTCATTATTTTTGTAATTGCATGCAATATTAAAATTTAATCTGAAATTGAATATTATCTCTATAACATATTGTATTTTAATGTTGCCATCTAATATTTTGTATGCCTATCGGCGGGACATGGAGCGCACTATATAAACGATTGTATAACATCTTGTAAACCTGTGTTCACAAAATAAAATTATTTGAATTTGAATTTGAATTTGAGGTTGTTTAACTTTGATCTTCTATTGAGTGGTAATTCCCTAGTCAAACAGCTTCAGTTTAAGCGGAATCCTTGAACCTCGTACGCCAATGTGCACTATATCTTACAAGTACAGTATCACACATTGTAGTTAATATGGGTATTTCCTCTATCTCACATACATACAGTCGTAAATCTAGGCCTGCATTGACTAATGGAGAACCCACCTGACCTCTCTTACTCTCTCTCTCTCTTTCTTTACAAAACATAGTTCAATTAGATTAGAAATATTTCAACTAACAACAGCCTATAGCGGTCATCGGGTACGATTGACATCCAGAACGGATCCCTAAAATTTCTAAGAGAATACCTAATAACAACTCCGGCTCTTCCAGGCATCTTACAGGGCAACTCTTGATCATTTGGCAGTTAAAACATGTACACATAACAATTTACGAAATATTATTGGTTCGAAACCGGGACTAAAATTATAGATAGGAAACTTAAAACCGGACGCACGATTGGAATACAGACCTGTCGGTCTCCAGCAACTGCTTCAGAAAGACGTAAAATACTATTAGCATAGCTGCGGTTAAGATTTACGAAGACCTATATATATTACAAAAGCTAGCTTCAGAGAGCTTTAACTTCAAATTAATTTCATTGTATAAAAATTGTTGTTTTGTTATTTCATGCAAGTTGCTGGTACCAAGCTGGGAGACTTCATAAGGAATCATGTCAACTTTGTTAACAACATTCCTGCTCTATACAGAATTGTTATGTGCAATGATTGTTTGTGAATTAGTGACAGTATCACCATTTTACAGAAGATTGAAAACCTGACCAGCCCGACTAATGAAGTATCACTGTGATACTTATTTAGTCGAGCTGCTTGAGTTTGAACGAAACTGGAGGTAGATAAGCGCAAAATCTACAGATGTCAACCTCATTTTTTTTTTATTATACTTATTTAGAGTATAGATATGGTACAATCCAAAAATAGAACATTTTATTACCTAACGGCCCACGGTAACCTTGTTTCTCCCATTCAGGGCTCAGGTATATAAAAATTCCGAGAATCATAATGATAATAACTTATATACATGGTAAGAAAATTATTTAAAATTGTAATATGTATATACATTGTTTTCATTACTAACATCGTTATTGGTAAATGAATACGAATTCTGAATAAAACATAATAAAAAATATTTGACGAACGGGATAACAATTATTTATCTTGAATAATAGAATATTCATAGAAATAATGTTATTATAAATTTCAATTGAAAAAGTAAACTACAGAATTCGTTTGGAGTAAATAAATGAGGCTTATCTATTCTGATGGACACGGACACTTTGTCAGCCGTCGCGTCCCGTCGCGCTTATATCAAGAAAAGTAAATTAACTCTGTTTGTAAGGCTTTTATTCGCAAAAATAATTGGATGAAAAATATTTTTACGTAGGCAGCGTCTCAACCAATGGAACTTTTGTTGATATGATGTACTTCTAGATTCATTTAAAATATTTTGTATTATATGTTGAATGCTTCGTTGGTCCCGTGAAGTCCTAAGTTCGGCTAATCCTAGGATTTGCAAAGTGTTATTTCTATTTATATGTATAGTATGTTAATTGTTTATTTGTATTATATCTACATTACATACATTATTTGTATTATTTGTATTATATATTACATGAGATACATACATATATGTATTGTATGTATGTATCTCATGTGGGTGCCAGTCAGTGCAGACCTCCCCACTGAGCTATCGCTGTTCTATATGTATTGTAAGAATTATCTTCCTCCTTTATCTGCCCTGTCGGGGTATAGGCGCAAGACTATGTATATATCTTTATTTTATATTGCGTTTTTATATTTTGTCGGTATTAGTAAGTACAACACTACAGCAGCGATAGTTCAGTGGGGAGACCAACAGACTGCAATGCAGAGGGTCTAGGGTTCGAACCCACGTCGCGCACCTCTGACTTTCGGAAGTTATATGTCTTTTCGAAATTATGTGCGTATTGATTGACAATTATCGCCTGCTCCGTGCCTCGGAGAGCACGTTAAGCCGTTGGTGCCGGCTGCCATGAACATCTATGGCAGTCGTTATAGGGAAAGCCAGTACCCTCTAATATCCTGACACTGGTCTAGCCTTAGGGTATCGTTAGCCTTCGGGTTGCGGAGGTCAGGTAGCAGCCGCTCCGTGTAAAAACTGATATCCAGTCAAATCCGGTTAGACCAGAAAAGCGGACCCCAAGTGACTTGGGAATAATAAAGGCTAAGAGAGAAGGAAAGTAAGTACAACAAGGATATTACGCGACTTACTTTAAGGCCTTTGTACACAAAAGATATCAGATGTTAAAAACAAGGCAACTATTAAAACTTCACCGAGAGACTGTACTTACTTCGCTTTGGTCTGCCAACTAATAACTTCATAGCGCAAGTTTCTTAACTTTTAAAAGCATCCCGCTTCTAACATCTTTCAAAATATACACTTATATTTCACCTACTACTTAGTAGTAGTTAAGTGCTAAGGTATTTAGCAGTAATTAAATGGTATAATTAACTAGTAGTGGTAAATGGTGTCAACATTGACCCACTAACAAAAGGTCAGTGTGTTAAGAACATCTCAGTAACAGCACAGCGATATCGGAACTTAAATTCTTATTAGCAGCACAATAGTATCTGGATTGAATCCTAGTATTATATTAAACTTGGTCATCACTATTGGGAAAGTACCCCCCTAAGGGCCCTACAGAAAACTATAGCTAAACACACATACTGTCGTTTCTAGGCTCATTATAGAAGTTTGTTTTTAATGTCAGCAGCTTGCGAGTAATATCTCTGGTGTGGCAAAAGTCCATAGACTACAGTAATCACTTATCACCAGGCAGGTTGTGAACAGATTTGTCATCATAGTATAAAGAACAATAAAAAATTGAAACCTGCGGTATTTGAACTCAATATATAATATAATATAATAATATAATATGTACTGTAACCATTCACCATTCAACCACGCTATCGTTACTTCAACTTATTTCAATATAAAAGGCAAATAAATATTCCCAGTGCTGTAGCTTCGGAACAGTTATCTGAATGCAAGGGGAGCACTACCAGACGTCCGGTTTAAATTCATGTCCTCCGTCCCAAACATAAATTCACTTTGTATTCATTGTTTTCTAATAAGAGTCTGTCGCCTCATGAATAAATATTGTAATTAGGTGCCTTGCCGACTGTCGGTAAACGAACGACACTGAAGGAAAACTAATAATCTATTTGGAGGCAGGCAGACCAATTTGGAAAGAGTGCTCCTCTCCATTAATCTTTATCCGTCCATCATTCAAGAGAAAATCAAGCAAAAATAAGAAAGCAATTCATTTGAAACGTCGTAAGAAGATATCGAATGACCGAAGTGACAATAATCGTCGGTAGATATCCGTGGACCTATTAACAGATGGATTGCTTTTATAGGTAGTTGGATGATTAGAGGACCCCGCAGCCGGCAAAGTTTTGTACAAATACGCCGAAGTTACGTGAGAGAGGAGGAAATTAAAGGATATTTTTGGACTCTTTACTTTATTAACTTGGAAACTTTTGAAAGCGAAGGCAAGTATTTCCCCGGCCTTTCTTCATGTCAAGCAAATAAACTAAATGTATATGTATGCTGCTTTTTCTCTTAATCATTGTTCTAAAAGCGAATAAACCGTTTTATCAGCTTGCAACGGAAAAATAGCGTTGTTAATTGCTGCTTACGAGCGCTATTTCATTTCTTTCTGAAATTAAATCAGATAGCGGTTTGAGGATACCCGAACGCAGAACCGAGATCCTTTCCTGGAAATTATTTGAAGCTAGAGCAGCTCATCTAAGGAAATATCTCAACTCTGCTAAAGATCACGGCTAAACAACCCTGTGTTGCGTTCTTATATTATATAATAAGGCTTCTAGGCGCCTTGAGGAGGCGCTGTGTTATCGGTTTAAGACATACTTGTACCTTGTGCTGGCAGTACAGCAACTCTATTTTCGAGGATCATCTTTAAGTCTTTTTTCTAACAGTAAGCAACGCGAGAAATTTCCACCTGGTGTGGCAATCGAGTGATGATCTTTGCCATAGTCGATTGCTACACCAGCTTACTATATAGTGGGCTGTAGTCTTGTTTCCCAAGTTGGTCCTACACAACTATCCATCAGGAAGTACAGGTATGTATATAACAAACACCAAAAATGTCAAGCTTCTTTTTACGAATCAAAAGTAGTGGTTAACGTGCATCACCACTGTTACTGCGCCGAATGTTATGGGTTCAAACTCCACACGTGACCAAAAAAATTGTTTGATGCACAAATAATAGTTTCAAGTTTGGCTGCTCTTTGTTTCTGTTGATATAAAGTTTGTAAAGACGCCGGCGGCACAGGAAGTATTCCTAGTGCAGGAGTAAAGACAGAATAATTTTAAAATAAAGAGAGAAAAGTAAATCAAGCACTGCACACTGAATGTAGGCGTTGCTGGAAGTATTTAAAGTGTTTGTAGAACGGAACTGATAATTCAATTGACAGCTTTATGGTGTCAATGAGGGGAAGGAACAAATAAACGAAGTAATTACGGACCAAGTTCGCGATAAATTAAACGCTTATCTACTGAAACGTATTGCTTAATTAAATGAGTGGTTTGTGCTCAGTACGAATTGATTCCACCATACTAACTTTAGAATGGAGTTTAGAAAATCTACTGGAAAATAGTAAAGGAGGTTTTTAGCCCAAAGCGTGAAAACAGCGGCAGATAGCTATCTTTATAATAATACGTGAATGAAAACTTTGTACCCCTTTTAAGAATATTAGGCTCACATAGGATTTTGAGGTGTGAAATAGTTAACGTTTGTATGGTTGTAGAAAACTAAAGTAATAAAATTAATGATTCACAGTATAATTTCGACCCCAGGGCGACCATATTATGTTGAAGTTGTGATAAAATATAATAGCTATACGTTTTTAAGAACTTTCTTTCACACGTTAACATTAACATTAATATTCCTAACTATAAGTAACTTTAAAACGTTAACTCATCTTTAAGCAAATTTCATTTCATACAGAGAGACCGCCTATATTGTGAGTTTGTGTGGATGTCATCACCGTAACCATTGCAAGTATTAGAAAATTCTTTTGCTATTCACAAGATACATTATTCCAGATTGACATAAGTATTTAATACAGAGACTTAGTATGTTTTGAGTCGTAATATTTTATAAGCTGTGTGCTTACCTTCGATGTATTTGAGTACGAACTGCACGTCTGGTCCTAAGGCCGACGCCACCTCCAAAGGAAGTTCTGTGTCTCGCATCACGTGAACTGTGAACAAAACGGTTTATATATTTCATTTGTCTCAAACAAAATGACAAATTCTTTGTTAAAAGCCTAATTTCCTACTTATCGGATCGAACAAAAACGTATAGAAAACTAAGTTCAATTATCTGTCTCCATTAAATTTGTTACGTAGTTTCCTTGACTCCTTTTATATTTAATATCAGCCCTATATATAAACATAAACTGTTCCACTGCCGGGCTTATGCCTATCTTACAGTAAAAAGGTTTAGGCTATAGTTCACCACGCTGGCGCAGTGTGGATTGGCAGACTTCACAACATTATGGAGAACTCTCAGACAAGCAGGTTTCCTAACAATGTTTTCCTTCACCGTAAAGCAAGCAATAATTAATTAATTAAATAATCGAACCTCTGCGTGGCAGTCCAACGATCTCCCACAGGGCTACTTACTAAAAACACATTATTTAAATGTAATATGTAGGTTGACTAAACATTACACCAAAACTGTACTTAGCATAATAAACAAAACCTTAAACCATTTAATTTTAGACAATATCTAGATAAGTATTTTAAAAGAATATCATTCAAATCTTTTTCATCACGTCAACGTAAATTGTCTGGCTTTTAAAATCATGAAAGAAAAATAAGTGAGGATTTTTTTCAGCGTTGAATTAAACTCATTACGTTTCAAGAGGAACCGCGTCGGCACACAAAACAGATTCCTTGGCCCATTGTTTGATTAAAACAGACATGACATGACAATATAATAATACAAATACTATAGAAAATTACCTAATTTTGTGAAACGCTTGTTTCTATTTAATGAAACGTATATCAAAATTTAATTTAGTATCGCTTCAAAATACTCGGGGTTATGGTAACTTTAATTATTAATGCAATGATACGACAATATTACAATGTTGATTCAACATCTATTTATCATCTGGCAAATACGTTAAGCATAGGTTCATAAGTACCTAATATTGAATAACTATTATTTAAACTGTGTCATTATGGCAATTTGCGCATACGGGACCGTACCATCTCCTATAACAGTATATTACTTTACGTGAGAATGAGACTACACCACACACTTTGTAAAGGGGCTTCTAAATAGGTTTTATACTTACTGCAACGTATGACTGCAATTTACTAGCCAACAATAACAGCCATATTATAGAATATACGTTAATATTGTCACCTATTCGTCACCTTAGGGGTGTTATTCTCCACGGGTGGTGAAAGAAAACAAGGACCGTTTACAAGTACACTTATATTTTCCACTTGAACACAAAAGTACAATAATATTGTTACACCCGCGAAGTTGAAGGAGAAAAGTCCTCAGGGCGTGGTCCACTGCAGAGTAGATGTGTGTCGGTGATCCAGGTAGAAGTTGGGAAGATACTCGCCAGGTGTGATGTCTGCCGCTAACCGAGCCCCCGAGTCAAGTCCCGTCCTCCTTATATAGTCGTGTCTACGGCCGGCCTAGGTGTGTAGGAGGAGGCACAGCGCCCCACTCGACGCGCGCGCATCTATGACGCGACGTGACAATATTTTGCAGGTATCTAAAAAATTATGTTTCGAAAAGCCAGTGCATAGAATGTTTTGAGTTGGCCGTAATAGGCAGGTATACAGAAAAAAAAATTACGCAACTGCAGATAATTGTGATCATTTTCTTTTTACATTTCATGACAACTCTCCTGTTGCGAGTGACTTTACAAATATTTATAAAATGGATAGAATCCAGACTCAGCACAACTAAACACGGACCATAAAAAATGTTGTCCCGTGTATCCCTCACGTGACAAGTTGTGAGGCGACCACTTAAATCACTACACCTAAAAGCGCTTCTAGAGGAAACATCCATAAACTAAACATGACATACGAAAACACATGCCTGAGCTCAAATGCTACGCCAAAACTATACTACTATTACATCAACATCATAATGCAAGCCATGGACAAGAGGGGACTTTTCTAACATAGGTTTATTGAACTTATCAGAAGTGCTCCCAAACCGTATTGATATTACCATGTAATAGTTGAATATAAAATTAATGAAGTAAATTTTTTAAAAGCTATCATCTTCGTCGTCATACAAAATACTAACTAGCTTTTGCCCGCGGCTTCGCTCGCATAAAAATTGGTTAGGTTAAGTTAGTATGAGCAATTTTTTTTTTTTTTTTTTTTTTTTTATATAAAATATAATCTGTGTTACTCCGTGATAACGTAGCTTGCTACAGGTTAGGAAAGAAGAAGAACTGCAAGCCGAGCTCCGGCTGTACGGTGAGTACCGTACAGCCAAAAAGGAGCTGCAGCTGGCCGTCGGCCAGGCCAAGTCCCGAGCCTGGGGTGAGGCCCTGGAGGGCCTGGATAGGGACCCATGGGGGCGTCCGTACAGGGCTGCTCGGAACAAGTTCCGGGGCCCGACGCCCCCCGTCGCGGCGTCCCTGGAGCCGGAGCTCCTGGGCAGGGTGCTGGTGGGGCTCTTTCCCGAACGGAACCCCCACCACACCCCTCCGACGATGGCGCCGTCCATCTCATCATCGCGTCATCGCTCTCAGAGAGATGGGCGATCCGCTTCGGGAGCTGTTCGACGCGTGCCTCACGTCTGGACGGTTCCCTAAGTTGTGGAAGGACGGCCGATTGTGCCTGTTGCGGAAGGAAGGGCGAGCCACAACCTCGTCTGCCGCATACAGGCCAATCGTGTTGCTGGATGACACGGGAAAGCTGCTAGAGAGAGTGGTGGCTGCCCGTGTCATCCAACACTTGGAGGGGACTGGGCCGGCGCTATCGCAGGCCCAGTATGGGTTCAGAGCGGGGCGGTCCACGATAGACGCCCTGCTCTGGCTCAAAGACTGGACGCAGGAAGCGGTCGGTGGGGGGAACAAGGCGTTGGCTGTCTCGCTGGACATTGCCAACGCCTTCAACAGCCTCCCGCATGGAACAGTACAGGAGGCGCTCCGGTATTACGGAGTGCCCCTGTATTTGCGGAGGCTGTTAGCCGACTACCTCCAGGACCGCGAGGTCCTGGTGGAGGGACGCGACGGTTTGAGGCGCCGTCGCGTATCCTGCGGGGTTCCACAGGGGTCGGTGCTGGGACCGCTCCTGTGGAACGTTGGCTACGACTGGGTGCTTCGAAGCACGCTTCCCGCGAGTATGCGGGTGGCGTGCTATGCCGATGACACCCTGGTCGTAGTCAAGGGGAGAGATCTCGGGGAGGCGGTGCGGTTGGCCGCGGTGGGAGCTGCCCTAGTGGTCGACCGTATCCGCGCCCTGGGATTGGAGGTTGCCCTCTCCAAGACCGAGGCCCTATTGTTCCATGGGCCTCGGGGAGGACCTCCTCCAGGTACGCGAGTGGCACTGGACGGGGTCCTGGTCCGGGTTGGGACCCAAATGAGGTACTTGTGTCTCATCCTGGATGGGAGGTGTACTTTTGGGGCACACTTCACCCAGCTGGCCCCAAGAGTCCTGGGAGCGGCGGCCGCCCTAGGGAGGCTGCTGCCCAACGTGGGTGGTCCGAGTGCCACCTGTCGCCGACTGTACTCCGGAGTGATCCGGAGTATGGCCCTTTACGGGGCACCGGTCTGGGCGGACGCCCTTAGTCGCGACAATAAGACCCTGCTGCGACGTCCGCAGCGGGTCGTCGCGACGAGGGCCATACGCGGTTACCGGACGGTGTCCTGGACGGCGGCTTGCGTGCTGGCCAGTGACCCCCCCTGGGAGCTACAAGCGGAGGTCCTCGCCGAAGTTTACCACTTCGTGGCGGCGAGGAGGTCCCGCGCGGAGCCCCCGGGGTGGGAGGAGGTCGCACGCATGCGGCGACAGGCGCGGGTCGCCCTATTGAGGCGATGGACGGAGGACCTGGCTCTACCGACCCCGGGCCAGTGGACGGTGGAGGCCATTCGCCCGGTCCTCCGGGGGTGGATAGGGCGGCGATTCGGGTCGCTGACCTTCCGACTGGTGCAGGTGCTTTCCGGGCACGGATGCTTCGGAAAGTATTTGCACCAGATCGCGAGACGGGAGGCGACCCCGGCCTGCCACGAGTGTGGGGCGCCGGAAGATACGGCGCTTCACACGCTGGAGGCGTGTGCCGCGTGGGGGCCGCAGCAGCCCACGCTTTCGGCCATAATAGGTGGAGATCTCTCCCTGCCGAGCGTGATCAACGCCATGCTCGGCGGCGAGAGGTCATGGCAGGCAGTGGTCTCCTTCTGCGAAGCTGTCATAGCGCAGAAGGAGACCGCGGAGAGGGTCAGGGAGAAAAACCTCCTCGCTGACCCTCTCCGGCGAAGACGGACGGGAGCGAGAAGGAGGCGATTTGCCCGCCTTTTCGCTCCTGTATAGTGGGGTCACTGGTACAGAGTCGGGGGACTCTCTACCGGCTTGCACGGCCCCACACGTCTGGGGGATGGTCTCGGTGAGCAAGGCCTTCCCTCCATAGGTGGTGAGGCCCGGTCACCATCAGCCGGGCCAACCGCCAGGGCGGGATGGTGATTGCTAACGCGACCCCATCCCGCCCCACTCCGTCGGCGGAGGAACTGCTCACGCCAGGTTTTTAGTGTGTATACCGACCCCCTTCAGGGGCGGAGAGTCCTACATAACCACCCTTCCCCCCCCCGGGGAGGGGGTATCCATAAAGGATTTTCCTGGGTCAAAAAAAAAAAAAAGTTTAGGAAAGAAGGGCGCCCGGCGGACTCTCCGTCCGCCTACCGGCCCATCGTGTTGCTGGACGAGGTCGCAAAATTATTTGAATTCATCATTGCGGAGCGCCTCGTCCAGCGTCTTTCTTCAGTGGGCCCGGATCTGGCGGACAACCAGTATGGTTTCCGACGCGGGCGCTCCACTATCGACGCTGTTCTGCGCGTGAGGAGCCTAACGGAGGATGCGGTGTCCCGGGGCGAGGTCGTCTTTGCGGTGTTCCTAGACATCTCGAATGCCTTTAACACCTTGCCCTGGAGCTGTATTAGGGAGGCACTTATTTTCCATCGAGTGCCGACCTACCTCCGTCGCATTGTCGGGGCATATTTGTCGGAAAGGGTAGTAATGTACCCGGGTCACTACGGTTGGAATCGACGAGAGATGTCGTGCGGTGTTCCACAGAGATCGGTTCTGGGCCCGCTCCTGTGGAACATCGGTTACGACTGGGTGCTGCGAGGTGCGCTCCTCCGTGGTGTCGGCGTCATTTGTTACGCCGACGACACTCTTGTCATGGCTAGGGGTAAGATGCACCGGGCGGCGGCCATATTGGCGACCGCTGGGGTTGCACAAGTCGTGAGTCGGATCCGGCGATTGGGCCTTGAGGTGGCCCTGTCTAAATGCCCTGTACAAACAAAAAACAAATCTCTCCTCTGTATAATATTAGTATAGATAATTAACGCCATCTTGTCGTCTGAAAGATATATTATCTATTATCGCAAGCAAATGTTATCACGTCTATTTCATTATACGGACAGTCGTTTGACACACTAATACGCACGCAGTCCTGGTCTACTCTTTCCTATTTTCCTTATTAGTTTCATTTGGAAATTGACTTCATTTAAAAGCTGATGCACCATACTGCCGTCCACTCAGAATTTAAATTTATTGAATAGATTTTTCTGAAACAGGTGCTCACAATTTTCCATTTCATTAATGCGTTTTAAGTCGCTCGTTTATCAATTACGATAACGATGAATGCTTACACAATCAGAGCTTTAATCATATTTACTTAAACATTAATATTCCCGGAAAATAAACAAGTATTCTGTTTAAAATTTGTATTCGTAAAAAGGAAGATTGCCGTCGTTCGTTATTTAAAGGCACTCGTATAAAAAGGCTTCTACAAACAACCTCCAAAAGAAGGTTACCTATGGTTTCAAATAAGTACATATTAGCATAGGTAACAAAGAACGTATGTGTTCTTTGTTTTCAAGATGTGATGTGGAAGTATAATACCACAGTGTAGCTTAACCTTAAACTTATCATATCATCATATTCTGCTAAGTACCTATAGCAAAAAGCATTTGGTTTCAGCACCTCTTGATCAGACGATATTACTACATCAAATGTAAGCTTATTAGTTTTAGTAAAACCATAATACATCATGATTTAAATACGAGAGCCTTAGTAGCTTTATTTTAGCAGAACTAGGGTTTCAACATTTTTAATAATAATAATATTCTATCACATCCACACAACAACATCTAGCCCAAACTAAGCAGAGCTTGTACTATGGATACTAGACAATGGATAAACATACATATATAGATTTTTTGTAAATACTTACATATTATACATGAAACACTCAGAGCAAGACAAACATTCATGTCTATGCACACAAATGTTTAACTTGTGCGGGAATCGAACCGGCGTGGCAGTCGGTTACACTAACCACTACGCCATCGAGGTCGATGAATGATAAATGTGATATAATAATTATAAGGTAAACAACATACGCAGACTCGCAAATTAAAAGCTGGGCCATATTTATATTTTTGGTTATTTATATTGGTTATTAAGCCCTTCGGTAAATCTTAAAATAATTAGTCATATATAAGTATATACAATTTAAGCTGACTGCCATAACGCATGTAATTTTTTTAAATGTCGTTTAAGCCTTGCTTCTGATAAAATTATGCATTCAAAGGGTCATTGATGTAACAAATGGTAGCAATGCCACGCAGACGTTGTTGTCATGTTATAAAGACTCACACGATCTCGGGCACAGCATAATGTTGATAGACCCACGGAAGACGTGGATAGACCAGACCTATCTACGCGATAATAAGATTTGCCTATATTTTTCTGCGAAGATCGGTGACAGATATTTATCATTAAAGGCTGATATTTATCGTTATTCGTATCTAGTTGAACTAGAAGCTAATCTTAAGCGTATTCGTATAATTCGTAATCGTTTAAAAGATTAACGAATTTAAGGAATATGATTATATATTTCCGACATATACACATACATAGTCTCACGCCAATAACCCCGAAAGTTCCATAACAGGGGCCAAAAATATTGCCTTCTTCAGGGCACAATTTCAGACACATGCTCCTTATGACAATTTTTTGAAAGCAATACTTAATAACCCTTTGCCCGACTGGATAACCTAACCCGGAATGTCATTATTTTTTCTTTATTCTTTTAAGTTGGCAAACAAGTATACAGCCCACCTGATGGAAAGTGGTCACCGTAGCCTATGGACGCATGCATAGAGGCATCACTTACGCGTTGCCGACCTTTTACGAAAGGAAGTGGGAAGGAGAAGGAGCTGCAAGGGGGAAAAAGGTTGAGCTGAGCTATTGAGATATGTAATATGTATCTATTATATAATATTGTGTGCGATGATAGATTACTGACTAGCTATTATACATACATAGTTCAATATGAACGTAAACCTTATGAATGCTTTCGATAACATAACTTTTAACAAAATAATCTTATGTGCTTGTGTCCTCTTTTACGAATTTGACATTTATGAGAAGCGGTACATCAAGAGCCAAGGTGAGGTTTTTTAAGAATACCGTGCGAATATATAGGATGTATGTGACGTAGATATTAATTTTTTTCTTTATTAACATTTTTAGTATCGTAACTTTTGTGTTCAATATTTAACTTAATGAATTATAATAATATAATAATTATTTTTTTATTTTGTAAAAATCCTCAGTTGTAAAACTGAGGTTTAAATCTTAACAATTACATATAAAGTGCACTTATATATGTCGAAGCGTCAAGAAAATAATCATTGGAGTGCAATTTATTTCTGAAATTGGAGTTGAATAAAGCGCTATCTATTGGTTTTTTTCGGAACGTCAAGCGTAAGCTTGAGTGAGGTCGCCACAGAGCCTGCCAGTTATAACTGTCAGTGTCATATTGATTTTATATAAGCGCTGGAGATGCGTGCGCGGACACATTTGGTGACGAACTCGCTGCGTTACCGATCAAATCAGAGATAATCACAGTCAACCTTTATTATTTTATTTCTCTTGTATTTACCTATCATTAGTATACGTACGAAGTATAATAACACGTCTATATTTTGTTGCTCCATCATGTCAAAAGCGAGTTACCGTCCAACTCTCCAACATATGTATATATTTACCCGAACTAGACTTCCTTTTGAGTGTGCAAATACTAACATACTCTTTTCTGTTTAATAAATTTACATTATAACAACTTTTATGATAAAGGTAAAAGTAAAATCAATTAAAATAATTTTAATATTCTACTTTAATACTAAATTAGCAATATCACGCAATGTCCATAGCATAGCAACAGTTACGTAATCTAAATTAAAATTCAATCAAATATGTACAGCATAGCTTAAATTTTGTTCCTGAATCTGAACAAAGTACTTCTAGGAAAGTCATTTAATTATTAACACAACGTATAACTCATAACGCTCATAACTGGCTGTAGATCAAAGGGACTATGTTTACATTAGCGCGCCTCTTTACACCTGATCCCGAATTTTATTATATTTAATGTGGCCACCTACATTTAGTACGTCATGTTTATCCATCACTTAGGATTTTAGAATCTCAACCACTGAAGTGAAAACCATAATGTTATATTAATTTTGTGATTTGTCCTTGTTGTGGTCTGTTTAAGTTAAATGAAATTATGAATAGGAATAAGAGCCGCGTGTATATATTCCCTCACGGTTAGATAGTGAACAACCTACCTCTGGCTCTATATGCTATAAATTACATACACATTGCCAGCCATTATTCATTATTAACTTGGGAAATTTTATTATTTGAATATTATGTCAGTCTTACCTAATTTTACAATTTATTATAGATTATTATCTTTCTAAACTTAGAAGCTTTAGAAGCTAAACTATAAAACATGATAACAGCATCTGATTTGGAAACAAGGAATATTGCTCCGCCGTATTATTAGATATCCATGCAGCCATCGATAAAGGCCTCCTCTATAAAATAAAAACGTCTTTATCGCATAGATACTACCTGTTGATGGAGTCATACCTTACAAACAGAATTTTCCAGGTGAGAAAGGACGGAGAACTATCCGTTATTCAAGAAATAAGTGCGGGAGTTCCACAGGGATCTATCCTTGGCCCTGTCTTACATACCATCTACACTTCTGACCTTCCAGAGACACGAGGGGTAACTACGGCTACATTTGCTAACGACACTGCAATTCTCGCAAGCAGCAAGGATCTGATCGCAGTATCCGCCGTCTTACAAAATAGCTTGATAAGGTCGACGAATGAATCCAGAAACGGAGAATCAAAGTCAGTACAATTAAATCCGTACATGTCACGTTTACGCTGAGGAGGGGAAGCTGTGTGCCGGTAAAAATGGGCGACAATGTTCTACCACAGAGTGACACAGTTCGATACCTCGGTATGCATCTGGACAAAAGGCTGACCTGGAAAAACACATTTAATCAAAACAAGACGAGCTGAGCGGCTGATGCGGTTCAGAAACATTTACTGGCTGATAGCACGTAACTCCAAACTGTCGATCGACAATAAACTGCTAATATACAAAATGGGTTACCTCTATCAGGCAGAATCTTGATGCTCCGAAACTTATTTGGCATAACACAGTTGGCATAATCTTCTGTAAACGAATATTAGTAAGACATAAAAATTATTTAATATAAACATTGTTTGGCGGAATGTTTATATGTTCGAATTTACAATGCCATACTTTTAAGATGGCAGAATTTTATCTGGCAGAATTAATATTCCGTATAATTTCGTTTAGCATAACGTTCATTTAGATCGACGATTATATGGTATAATTTCACTTGGCATACTATGAAGATAGCAGAAATTCATTTAGAATAATTTTATTAGGCATATTTGTATTAAATAGCATTTTAACCTTAAATTAAAATACTGTCTTAGAAAATGTATGTGCTGTACTACAAAAGATAGTGCAGAAACGAATCGCTGCAAACCCGACTCCACGTAGTCTAGTTTGTCTTAAACCTAGAGTGTAATTTAGTATCGCGTAGGCGCGTAGGGGCAAAGCTGTGGTGGTGAACGTTAAAACCGCCGGAGCTCCGCAGCGCCGGAGCCGTGACAGAAACCATGCCTGCTGCATGTTGCATGCTCGTTTGCATGCGGCATGCATAGTGTATGCTTGTTTGCTTGCTGCAGTCAGTCTCTCTATTATTATGGATATGAAAAGTATGCTAAAAGATGATTCTAACTGTAAACTTTCTGAGATATGATGGTTCTGCCTTTTAATGACTATAGATATTAAATGTATGTCAAAAGACGATTCTGACTATGAACTTTCTGTGATATGATGGTTATACTTTTTAATTATTATGGATATGAAATTTATGCCTAAAAATGATTCTGAGTTACAAAATTATAAATTTTGAATATCATAATATGATAAATGAGTGTATGCCAAACGATTTTCTGCGAAATGAAGTTTATGCTATCCGTTGTTATGCAAAACAATATTATGATATAAAAAGTTCTGCCATAAAAGGTGGACCCATACAAAATGATCTTGAAACCAATATGGATGTATGGCGCACAGCTATGGGGAAGTGCTGGCGACTACGATATAAACATAATACAAAGGCTGCTAAATGGTGTCCTAAGAACAATTTCAAATGCACCCTGGTTCATCACCAACTCATAGATCCATAAAGCCCTGACCATAAGAACTCTTAAAGAGGATATATCAAACACGGCTGGAAAATCACCTAAATGACTTAGCTACCGCGTTAACAACTATCAGCTACGCTAAAAGACTGAAACGCCATGATATACAAAAACTTGGTAACAGATGGTGATGGATGAGGGATCTCCTGTTGAGGAGCTCATTTAACATGATAAAAACGACACAGAATAAATCTGCTTATAATTTGGGACTGATTGCAGATAAGCACAAATTTGTACACAAAAAATTTGTGCACAAAATTACTTTGAATTAAGCCTATATGATATTTATTTATTGGTAATTGACACATAATTGCTTCCCTCATTACTCCAGACATACTATATCAACAAATCTAGCCATATTTAAATAAAACGTATGTAAAGGTAATAGAAGAACTTTTAAACAAATTGGTAAATTCCTCTATAGACGCGTCTCCTAAAGAGTTCTATTTAGAATTCTTAGAGGTTCTCTAAAACCTCTTGTATGACAAAATTACTTACTCACACTAGCTGCTGCAGGCCGTCCTACGGTAGAGCCTACACAAGTAGTACTTCTAATTTTCCTACATTTATCTCATACTAAAATATACAAACATTTTTAATGACAAATCTTGTTGGTGTAACTTTCAAGATACGGCAGCCGTTGATCTTGCCAATACTGCAGTAACATCGGCTACTAGTGGCTAGCTATACCTGAAACTTCTGCCTTGTGGACCGAAGCTGGCCTGTAAACGTTACTAACTTGGTTAAATGGTACTATAAACTTACTCGCACGTGAACTTCGCAGCAATTTCGACCGTGTCATCAAAGTTATTGTTAGTTCTGTTATCACACACTGTGTCTCTAGTATCTTAGTAATACAAGCATGTATGTATAAACTTGTGTTGGGTTTCCGTAATGGCACAAACTATAATATTAGTATTGCAGAATTTATGCATTTAAAGTTATATTTGGGTTGGGACCCTTAATTAATTCCTACATGTTTCTTTACATATTTTTAATAAAGATGACTCCCGCAGTGGCATTGAATCCTTTGTCACGGGGATCTTTACAAACATTTAAGCCACGGACACAAAGAATACTCAGACTCGGAACATGTATTAGTAGATCTCACAAATTTTCACCCGTGTGTAGGTCGAACCTACAACAATCGGCACAGTGACAATGGCGAGGCTGAGACTAAAACCACTATGCCATTCTTGAAAAATAATAAAGAACAAGCTACTTTTAAAAAAAAAAGATTATTTTCTTTTTATAATTCAAGGCAATTTCTTGTAACCTAAACTTAGACTTTAATGCAAGGGTTTGATACAATTTAAGTATAACACAATTGTATGTTCCTTGCTCCCCTGCAAGAAAAATATTAAATTACATTTGTCTTAAGATAGATCTCACATAATATGTACATATTATATTTAAAACAACAAATTTTTATTACGGCGTAAGTTTTATTTTGCAGAAATTATGCAGGTAATTCTAGAGAAATAGAGATATCGTAGATCGTAGAATAGGCAAAACTAACAGTGTTACAGAGCGTATTTTTACTAAAATGTGAAAGTTTGCATATTAATCACTATAACGCCAAAACCGCCAAACTGATTTTGATGCAGTTGGCATGGCTTCAAACAAAGGATAAATATAGGCTTTTTTAACGTAAAGGGAACAAAATAGCAGCGAGTAAATCAATAAATAAATACTCTACAGATGTGTGCAATTGCACATTAACGGTTAACTATGAACGCGATATGGTATAAGGTTTCTATCCCGGTAGTGGAAAATCATTAAGACTATTAGACCCGTGAGTGCCGTGAGTCACGATGCATTAGCCTTTACATAATATTCGTGAGAACTGACAATTGAAATTTTCTATTTCTCAATAACAATATTCACAGACTACCTATCTATTTAATTAATCAGTTAAATCACACTACAATGTCTCATCATAACAGTTACCTAAAACGCTCTAGAACTTGCAACTGAAAGAGGTACTCGCTTATCAAATCGTCGTGTTATCTCATCGACAAAACTTCAAAAGTCTACACAACCGGCTGTATGGAACATAAATACTTGAAATTGGAATATTAGAAAGTAAACAAACCCTTTCCGAAGTACCAATTTTACTGATTTATATAACAAAGTTGTTTGAGATGTAACTAGCCATTGTTCTCTCCATTAAACAACGCGGCAATTCTTGATTGTTTGAACAAGCGCAAAGACGACCCAGACTAAACCAATTGGTCGAGCCCCCGAGTTATAAGATAATTTATGAATAAGTATGAAATATTAGTGAGACCGCTACGTCGAAACTGTACTTGCCACAACCTTTAGATGCACGTGCGTCGCTATTTTTGATTTGTGCGTTTCTTATGAGGTCGTGGCCGAATCCTTGTTATTATAATTGAAAGCTTGTTATCGATTGCGCTAGTATTGCTGTGGAGAGATGCGAACTATCACTGGTATATCCAGAACTCTCATTACTACCAACGTTGCTAGCACGGAGGTTAGTTGTCTATTGGACGCTTATATGTATGTGTCAACTTAGGCGAAATCCTTTATCAGAAGCTTCTGTTATCCTAACTTAATATTATAAATGCGATTGTGAGTTTATTTGTTTCTTTGTTACTCTTTCACGCCTTAATACTCGACCGATCATCATCAAATTTTGCATACACCTTGTCAGAGGTACAGAAAAGGACATAGGGTGCTTTTCATCCTGTTCTCGAGGGAAAGAAAATTTACATAACCCACATTTACGCTAATGGACAACATCTAGTACTCAATATATTTTGTGTATAATAGATTAATAGTTTTTTAGGATTGATCTAACATTATTTTAAAACGTCGTTATCGGGGGGTCAGGTGGACCACGCCGGTTTAAGTGGTCGCCTCGAGACTGCCACTACGCCAAGTGCTGTTAATCCCAAACGGGTCAAAACTTGTGTGTCTCGCAAATATTTGTCCCAAAACTGGGATAATTATTCTTTATGTCCGTTGTTTGAATGCTTATAAAATCCCTCGTGACAAAAGAATTAGTAAAAAAAAACATTGTCTTTAAAAAAAAAACAAACCAATTAACCTGAGCAATGCAAATCCAAACGATTAAAGGATTCTCTGACATTGAGCTATAATTGGATTGTGTTTAGATGCTTTATCTGGACTAAGTCAGTCTATTACTAAGAATAAGGTAATAGTGTCTATACAAAACTACCGGACAATAACTTAATAAATATTTCCTTTGTTGAAATATTAATTTCTATACAAACAAGATGGCCGGCATGCATATGCAAGCTGGATAGTAAATAATTACCGTAGCCTATGATCACTTGGCAACACCAAGGATATCATTCGGAAGTTGCCAACCCTCGAACAATCTTATGTATCTATAGATTTTAAGTTATGTAGTATTATATTTTTTGAGACTAAGCCGAGCAAATTGACGAAGGTAAAAATATTTTTTTAGATTGCTAAGGAATAAAAATAGGTATCCCTAGACAGCAATCGCATACCATCCTCTATGGACAATTGAAAACTGTAACAGTTGTATTGCATGCCGACACAGCGAATACATTTTTAATAGATCCCATGCTTCAATCTCCAGGGAAGACCTTTATGTTCAACAAACTAAGTAATTGCGAAATAGCATGTTTCGTTTAAACGGCGTCCAGCAAATATTTTATCCGGGCTTAAATATAACATTCCTATCCCAATTATTTAAAATGCACTGATGCAATAGGTAAAAATAGTAGACATCTTTATTTTAAATAATGTACATTCTACCTGTCAATTGTTGAAATGTCAAAGATAATTGAAAACCTATGGTATCCGGCCGCCGGTGTACCGCTGCGATTTCAAAGGTCCATAATAATAATATCAGCACTGGGCTATAGCCTAATGGAGTTTAACTTAAAATGGATTATTACCCATCAGGCATATGTCAATGATACAGCCGAAAGGAAAAACCTTAACGGAAATTCTCGGAACACGTCAAAGACATTCTAAAAAGGCCAGGTTAGGAGTACCTACCCTAAACCGACAAACATGCAGGAATTATAAACTGAAAGTGAATGAAGCCAGAAAGGTAAGTCAGGATCTTAGCTAGTGAAAATCCACAGACATGGTAGATTATATCATATATATAATGTACCACGCTGGTCCAGTGCGTGTTGGAGACACATCTTCGGGCGCATCATGGAGAATTCATAGTCACGGACTATTCCTCACGATATTTTCCTTTCGTCGGCACTACAAACAATAATTAACTATTTAATACGATAGCTTCGAAAGGTCAGAGAAATGTGCCGTGGGATCGACTTCAAAACCTCCGGATGACAGTTCAATGGTCTTTGCACTAGGCCATTGCGGCTATATAATAAAATATTGCTGCCTATTATGCTCAACAATTTCTCCAAGTAAATAAATAAAAGACAGTTACTGTAAACATAATTCTGATGTAAGAACCTAACTAAATAAAATAACGAAGGTAATATAATCACAATACACTTGTTAACCGCAATCATCATAATTCATTATTATCAACAATATAACTGTGCCCGTAGATTGTATTCTTCGTTGTAATTCACGTAATCATCATAAACATTTTATAACCCTGTAATAAAAGCGTACCTAACTAAATAATTATAAGCGAAGGGTGACACAGGCGGCTGTGAGAATTTTTCTATTAAAATACTTCAATTAACATGAAACCTATGTGGGACTTTATATTGCAGGTACTCGCGAACAACAGTGCGATTAAATGTGTAAGGTTTTTAACCGCTGCTTAAGTCAGAAAAGACGCAACTCAATGATCTTCCAGTCCTTATTGTCAAGAAAAGTCACAAATTGTTTTAACATCTTTCTGCGAGCTTTGTAGGTTAAAACAAACGTAAGATATTAATAATGAACTTCAGGAATAAACGAGACAACAACAGTTGCTAAAATCCTATTCATAATGCTTAAATATAATGAGGTTATCAATCACGGCAAAATAAGACAGCCCTAACCCATAACTACACTTTATCAAGACAAATATCGAGCACTTGGAACTAATACTGAAACAAATTTTAATATATAATGTGTGTTTTATAATCCGTTAACTCCAATAACAAGAACACAAACTAGGAATATGTTACGAGTTCCGAATATTATTTCAAAGCCTAAAGATAGATTTCATCTGCGAAGCGCCTACGCAAATTCTGTAAGCAATAATTACCACATCATAAACGATTGCGTAGGGATATTATTGTGGAGTTGTTTGACGTTGTTACGCGGCTTTACGATTATTGCCTTTACACTCAAAATTGCAATTAAGCATCATAAAATGAGGTTAAACGTCAAAACAAAGGAAAGCTAACGAGCTCATATAAAGAGGTTCTCACAATGTTATTCCACCCCTTTATACCGTCGCGTGCTAGTCTTATCTTGACCATTCCTCGAATGTGAGTTCATTATATCAAATTATAGTGGTTATGTTGCAATTTGCGAATGTATGTTTCGTTGATGAGATACAACATTATCATGTATTTTGTTCTCGCGACTTGTCTGCGTGAATACATGTTTGATTTATCACACGAAACTACTACATTATAAGCTTACATACCTATATTTACAAAGGGACGTTCTGCCTGTAAAATAATGCGATATTTCAGTAGAAACAAATAATATTAATTACCAATATACATTCTTAATTGACACCTTATCGGTTTAATAATATAATATAATAATTGAAATAAATAGCGGTCAAAAATCATACATTAGGTTCCGAGGCGATGTCATATTGCCCTAATAAATTCTCTTCTAATACAAGATCATAATTAATATGCATACTTATCTGAAACTATAAATGAGAATAATAAGTATTTATACGTAACTGACAGATTCTCCTCTATAACGCAAAAATGTTATTAATCCCAACTTACAATGGCTTTTCTATGCCTAGAAATGCCGATATGGGTAATTATCGGTAACGAATCAATATACTGCTTAAGTCTTTGACTTCCTTGACTGCCGCCCCAATCAATAATAACAATTTATAAAAATGTCTACAAAATACCATACACGGGAATCAATTATAAAAAGCCTGAGGCAGTACTTGGCCTAAATACATGTAGATACGCTGCCGCATTAAAGGTACGCATACCGTTATAAAAACATTCCATTTATTCCTAAACCATGGCTACAAACACATTAACTTCGCAGAAAGAGTCGGTACCTATCCATCCGTATCGTTTACGAAACCGTAACATCCCAATATGGGTGTAACACCTTATCTATGTCAATAAAATTTCTTAAACATGCGTCGTTTACTTTTCCATATAAAACTAACCTCACAAAGGTTAGGAAGGTGACGACTTTGGGACCATGCGTCGCATAATAAAGGGTCTTTGCACAATTAGGACGAGCTCGTACTATGCTTACAGTCTGTCTTAATATAACTATTATTATTGTCACGTATTTGCTATTCATCGTTATGGAGCATGAGATATAAACAAAGTAATACCGGACACAAGTCACATTCAAACTTGGCGCATTTATCATTTTTTATACTAATTTGCTCTGTTTCATGCTGTAAATACTGTAAGTAATTCTGCTAATCTTCAAAACGTGTATGATTTTTTATAAATTTAGATAATATGTAAACAACACGGTCTTAAAAAAATCCATATTAATCTTTGAAACTATTGTAGAAGTAAGTCTGGCAGTCAGCCTTAATGTGGTTAGAATATCCAAATAAATTATTTACGTACCTTTGTTCACAAAAATTAAAATTCTACATCCCACTAAAGATGCCTAATCAGCTAATTACTTTTGAGCAGGCGGGGGATTTACTACTTTACCTTCACGAATAATTTTATTCCATATTAATAATATTATAAAAGCGAATGTACTAGTCTAACTTGTCTGTTTGTTATATTTATTTCCACACCTAAAGGACAGTACTGATCCTGATGAAATTAGTTATGACGTTACTTTAAAATTATAGACGTGGGCTACTTAAGAAAAGATCGGTCAAGTCCAGGTCCGTCCAGCGGGTCGAGGGTTCTTTACCCTAACCTTTAAAGAAAATGTAATTAAAGATACATACATAGGCACATGTCCACCCACCTTTCGGCACTTCATTTTAAATTCAACGTTCTCGGGGTTAAGCCTATTGCAGCCTACCGAACACAGTTTTAAACTCCGTGATGTTATTAAGAATTTTTTGACGAAACAATCCAATAACACAACTCGACCCCCAGAGATTTTTCCCATTCGAGCCCCAGACCTCACGATGTTGCACAGCACTCGCTTTCACTACTGCTGCTCTACAGGGACGTGTAGAAAGATATTTAGTTAATACCGACCGCTTAACTAAGTTTGTTTGTAATAAATATTTCCTGATTTCATGGAAACTGTCGATTTCACTGCACGTATGGCGTAGTTGTTTAAGTGGTCGCCTTTCTATTGCCTCTGTTGTGAATGTTGTGGGTTCGATCACCACATGCGACGAAAATTGGTGTCTTTCATAAATAGAAGTTCCGATTCTGAGTGTTCTTTGTCTTCGATGTTTGAATGTTTGCTAAGACCACCTTTTTTAATTTAAAATAAGCTTACCGTAACTCAAACTGAAAAGCCCCTTTTCAGCCCCTTTTCTACAAAATACAAACAAATTTTGAATAAAGTTCATTAACATTATCGATCATCATCATCTCAGCTGAAAGACGTCCACTGCTAGACATGAAAACCTATGGCTTATGAGCATCCAAACGCTTCCCATGACCCTTACCAGATCAATAACTATAGCAAATTTCAAATCAATGATACCGGTAGATGCCGATATTAAGCAGCTGTGACAGACAGTAGGACGGACAAAATATTACCAAAAGTGATCCCATTTTGCCCTTGTGATGCGGAACCCTAAATTAGCATTTAAATATTTGTTTTATTAAAGCGCGTGCTTTTAATATTTACCCCTTACTCACTACTAACAAATACCTATACTTGATACAATTATCTTGAGTAGCAGATAACAACAACATGCGTGTAAAAGGTCCGTTTCGTAAACGACGTTATACCAAATGTCTTCATGCTATAGCAAACTTTCTGCGACAAAGAGTTAGTTAATTACGAATGCGCCTTAAAGCGGCTCTTTGCACCATTACACTGAACATGGACACGACGACTAAATATTTATGAGGTTATTGTAGACGGAGCTTGTTCCTCGATAACATCTGCGCGGATAATTATGGCTTTAATACACTTTCACTTGCCCAAATTCACATATGAAAATGTACGGTATCGGCCGATCTTCACTGCCAATTAAATTGTCAATTACAAAGGTATGCAAATGCTTTTATGATTGTTTAAGTTTAGTTTCGCTTACTGATCTTGATTTATGCTTTTTGCGTTTTTAGGTATATGTATTATTTTGCAAAAGTGCATGACAATTACAAAAAATACGATTTACGATGTAACTTTTTAAAAGTTTACTATGCTATGTATAAACATTGCTGGATGTTGTAACGCGATTATTTATTTATAAAGGATTATATCTCTAAGTACCGAATCGATTCTTATAATTATATCAGTAATAGACATTTACTCGCTGTAACATAGGCTGTTTTATGTTCGAAATAAAAGGATATAGATTTAAGTAAAATTAACATTTGATTTAAAAGACTTTACGCAATATCCATGCAAAAAAAGCAAATATAAAACTTTGGATTGTAATTTAATTTTAAGCAGTTTCGGATCAGTCCGAATAATGATAATGCATTTGTAGCGATCGATCGTATAATTAGGATCCAAAATTTACTAAATAGGTTTTCATATACTGTGCTACTTAAAATGTTGTATTTGCTAAAACTACAAATCGATAAATATGTTCAAAAATTCTTAATACAATGTCCTCTCGTAATAGTTATATAAACGCTCACGGGACACTGTAACATTCTACACACGCACACATGCAAGCAAAAACCAATAGGCTTAAAAACAAATGACACTTTTTATAAACCCTATGTTTTGTTGACTAAATAGTTTTACTAGTCTCAACTGGATTATTGGAATGAGACTTTGCCAATTTGTACGTCAAGATTGCCAATTAACCATGATTGAATCAACTTAAACGCCTATGAGTACAATAATGGCCCGTTTCCTCGATAAACCATTCCGTACGATTCAGCTGTTATTCAAACATTACACAGAGTCCGTTTAAAAATAAATGAAAGCTCGCATTTATCATTTATCTTAAGGTCAAAACGATTTCGACGGGCGCGTTCGCTGAGTGAATATGACATTTCGGGCATATCTTTCCCACGGACTGGCCGATCGGGATGCAATTATGTGTCGAGTTTTTGCATCAAAGTAAATCAAGGAACCCTTTCTTCGACGCGTACGACCGTCGACCGATCATCGATTCACCACAGTGACACAGTGCCTAACGGTGATATAATATGCAAATGTTACGACACGGAAATAATGCGGTTGATACAAAAACAAGAAATCTTTCGTCGTAATAGAGACTGGCGTTAGATATTAGAGATAATTTATTCGAGCATGCCCTGTTATCGTACATGTCAATCACTCATTATTGTGAAGTATGTGGACGAACATCCAAATTAGATAGTACTTCATTTAAAATTCAAATCCAATTTGTTATAAAATTAGGTTTTCACTTAACATAAATATATAACTGTAATGAAGCATAATGAGCTAATTACAATACACAAATGTCTACACTCTACCGGTCACTAACTAGCTTTGATTCGTTTGAGTTTGTTTGATTAGCCACACTAGATTAGCAACCGAATATTTTACATTGATTAAATTTTAAAATTACACAGCTACATTTGCGTGCTTAGTACCTATCTATCACGATTCAAAGTTTGCGAGCTTTGTCAAAATATTTGTATAAAATCTAAAAAATAATGTTAATAAAGGCTTTAGGTCATAGTCCAACAGTTACGAAATTTGTAAAGTCAACAGCTGTAGTATAGTTACGTTATATACTGCACAGTCGACCATCGGGGAAATTACTAACACCCACATATACTCCCACCCGTTCACTGGTTGAAAAGTTTAAGTAGTTCAAAAGTTCAAACTGGCGCCTTTTATAATGAATTGTCTGCTTATGTTGAGATAAGTAAATAACACAAGTTGAACTTAAATACTTTTGTATAACAATGCATTTTCTTTGATAGTTGATCAATTATTTTAGTTTATAGAAACGGACATTACTTTACTGTAATTTGTGGCTGCAATATATTGGCCGGCAACATTGTCGTAATAAAACCCGTGCATTACGCACGGCAACGTGTGATTTGACATTTAAAATAATCAGATCAACGTATTATTACTATAAATTTTTGACTGCACGGTGATCGCCTTGCCACTGCGCCGAGTTTTGTTGGTTTAATCCCGAGGCAAAAATTAGTGTGCTCCACAAATATTTGTCACACAGGACACAGGGATTATTCCTAATGTGTAGTCTTTATAGCGACAAAAAAATAATTTCAAAACCTAGAGTTGGTCCGACGCTATCTGGAAAACTGACACAATACTAGTTAATAATAATTAGGTTAATTCTCAAAGTTACACTCTTAGAAACTATAGGCACGTACATACATACCTTTAAAAAACCTTAATACAACTTGACGATCGGCTACATTTGTGGATTTAACAACCACTGTACATACGCAGTAATGAAATAAAAAGGTTAAAATCTCGGATCGCAGATAGAAAAAGCGTCAATAACACAACATTAAGTAGGGCAACTAGCCCGGTATCCCACAGGGTTAGACGCAGGCCCATCAAGTACTGTTAAGGCGAATTAAAGTGACATCTCGCTGTAACGGACTGACGTTTTTGTAGCCACATCGCGAGCCCCGTGGTTCGATACCAGATACCGCGAATCTAACAGGATGTACTTACACGTGTTTTTCTCTGAGCTAAGAGAGTTCAGGGGAAATTAGATGTTCTAACACTACGTTACGAGCGAGTTTATTATTTACTTTACCCTTTTCTTTGCTTAATTTGTTACAAAGATAGTGGATGTCTTTAACTGGTAATGTAGTTTCATAATATATTGCTTATTATGTGATTTCTGATAAAAACATTTTAACTTAAATTGCGCTAGTATGTAACTGAGATATTTTAAGCTTAGTTATAGGTTTACATGTTTGTGGTTGTGTGTACTAGTGGTTTAAATGATCGTTCAGCTTATGCCAGACCGGTGAGTTTTCTAGGTTCGATACAAATGCGTAATATATACACAATATTCTGGATTAATGCATTCACATGGAATTCAAACTGTAACTAGTTCTATAAATAAATAGGCTTGAACATTATGTAAGTACAATCTTCATCAAGTAAGACTGGAGTTTTATGAGAGTCTTAATTAAATCATTCCTTGTTTATATCGCAACAACTGATGCAGAAATAATAATTACACGTATCATACTGACTGATGAGCTGTATATAATGTAATGTTTGGAACACGATCGCTCATCACAATTATCTCTGTCACGAACACACGGCTTAGTGTACATTGTAAGAGAACAATCTAGCTAACGAGCTTTAAAGAAATTACGGTTAACATCTGGTCGAAGAACTCTTGGCGTACACTAATATGGGAATATCGTCGCCAAAATCATATAATGTACTCACTCGCGCCAAATAAATTTGTCTCTGGTTATGTCTCAATTTGTGGACATCATACTAATGAACTTTATTACGGATCATGTTTATTGGTTGATTGTAGTAAAACTGATGGTTTTACTTGGATAACTACGAAGCAAATTAATTGTACATCTTTGTTAACGAATAGGTTGTAATAGGTAGTTTCGCCTACATCTAACAGACGGCGCTACATACAAATGACGTCATGCTATTCTGCATCGCACAAGTGGAGTTTACACAGCGACTAAGTATATATACAAGCTCCCGACATCAACCGTTGGGCTGCGGCCCGCCAGGCACGAGCAACCAGCCTGGTCGGAGGATCCTCCCTTTGTGTTGGAGGGACTTCACAACCTATTCCTCCACATAGGTATTGTTGGTAATAATATACCTGTTAGTTATTCAAAGTCAAAGGTGTTGGAATAAATTAATATCCGGTTGTAAATTCAAATTGAGCAATTGTTTTACGCAGTTCCAATTGTGTCGCCAAGCTTCTTTTTTCGTATATTTTATCTAGGTCACTAAATATAGACTGAGCCATAGCCGACCCACAAGCAAAAATTCAAAAATCCGTCACCCAAATATTCCACAGTCATACCCTTAGCAATCTGGTCTTTTCTTAACCACTCTTGATCAGAATCGGACGGCAGTTTTTCATCCACGACACACAATACTTGCAGTTCTGCCAATAAGGATCTAACGCGAAATTTCCACGTGCTATAACTTTCACTTTTATATAACAAAACTTTAAAGATTTAAATTTTTGTACTATTCCAACAAAAGGCAAATCATTTATTCATGGAAGTTACAAAACACTTTTAAAAACAATTACCAAGTTTGGTGCATTAGTTTATAAGACATTGGACTTGCGATTGATCATTTCATTTATTTATGTATTTGAGAACAATTTAGAGAACAAACAGAAGCATATAGCTGAGTTAGAAAGTTATAATGAATACGAGTAATTTGCAAACTAAATAATTATATAACTATATATAGTATTTAAAAAACAATATTAAAATCAACATAGAGGTCCAACCCATCCCGTAACACGTGAAACATTATTAATGCTGAGATGACCACTATAAACGTTCGCAGTTCTTGCTGTAAATTAAGCCAGATCGTATACATATTTTCTTCAATTATGTTTATTTTACTAGTATACATACTTATCACCGTTCAAACGACACCATCTCCTGTCACACAATACATTTAAATTTCTCTGTGAAATATGCAAACACCAGAAAATTTATTGATTTTCTTTCATATATTTTAGCCATAAAGCTTGCTAAGCCATTGCGTTTAATATATCGTAATTAATAACCGGACTATAGTCGAACTAAATGAGATCAGAAGCTGTTAATGCTATTCCTATTCTACATCTTGCAAAACTAACTCCTAATTCTAGTTTGAAATTATAGCGAATATGAAAATATATGTTCCTTTTATTAATTCTTGTCCTGATAGTCACTCCGGCTAGTCGGACGATGACCTATATTCGCTACATGAAGTCGTGTACCCATTCGTCGTTCCACCACTTACATCCGCTCCAAGAAATCTCCTATATAGCGACTATTCCATGTCCTAATGCCTGGCGTACTATTTGATAGATGTAGTCACCAAAGTAACTACATCTGATGAGCACTCTGGACTTAGTTATCTTGATATCTTATCATGAAGAGGAAATATATACCTAGCCACATTAAAATATTAAATATCAATTTATTTAAAAGAAAATTACACGCTTGGTTAGTTCAACAAAATTTCTGCAATATTATGGAGTTAATGGATAACAAAATTTTAATAAAAAATACTTGTAAATATATTGCATGCTATATAAACGTAGCTAAACATGTATGATCTATATATAAATTAATGTAATATTCTTAAATACCGCGGTCTTACGCAAATAAATGTATTATTATTATTAAAGATTTGTTTGTTTGTAATTGATATGCTCTGAAACTTTTGAAACGATTTTAATAATTCTTTCACTATTAAAAAGCTAATCAATCAGTTTCAGGACCTTGCTTGGTGGAGCACCTTTCATGTCTCTCTACTTCCTACCATTACTTTGACATCTTGGTCCCAACTTCTTGAAACCACTAGTTAGAAAGCAGAAATAACTAAGGCTATATAACATCTCGCTACTTGCCAAGGGAGCGGAGCGGTAAGCATAGATAAACGTATTGTGACATCGCGGAGTATAGCTTTTGTCAAATAAATATATAAATCCGTCATTCCAGACACACATCTAGGTGCTGACATAACATTCGATGAAACTACTCGCATGTTGTTCACAATCTGCGAATATGGACCACGTAACTAATAACATACCGTTCACATGGCGACAATTCGTCTTTTTTGGGTTCGTAATTTTAACGCCTCATTTCTCTAGTGGCCCATAAACTTCTACGAGCGAATATGCACGCCCCTATGCGATTACAAATTGTGAAAAATTATGCCTTTGTCACCAAATCAAAAGCTAATGTGGTAAAAAATAGATCCACTACAATAAATAAGAAGATATTTTAATCATCTGAGACTATCGGAATTAACGTTTTTTATTATCTATATTGGCATGTGTGATAGATTGTAAAATGATCTAGATCGCGATCGGAGAACACAGTACCTTCAACACGTTTGAGACGCGACGAATCGTTATTAATGGCTATGCTCTAAATATGGCACGCATTGATCTTATTACAAAATTAGTATATAATAATATTAATACACATAAAGCTTACTTCGCAAAAGCTCGTGACGTTACGTTTAATATTCCTGGTTTTACAGGTTCAAGTTAATCGGTGAAACTGGCGATGCAGAAACAAAACCTTTTAACTTCCTTGTTCCTTAAAAGACATGCCTTCAACTAAACATCTTAAAGTACGACGAGAGCTGTGAAAACTCATGGTTAGACACTTTGAAGTGAAAATCTTTACACATCTTTCCACCAAAGCGCAGTGAAGAGGAGATGTGCTTAAACAGCCAATTGCTTCACGTCAATTATATACATAAAGCTAATTATTATTGCCGCACAACTCCTCTTTGCTTTGTTACAAACGGGCTTAGTGCGTGATATTATAAATACAGAATTCTTAAAGACGCTTTAGGTCCCTCGCGACACATGAAGTCTTCATGTGTCGCGAGGGACTTTACATTCAAACAACGGACACCAAGAACACCTAGACTCGGAACAACTAATAGTGGATTATATAAATTTTTGTCCCGTCCAGTGTTGTTGGTTCCATCGCATGCATCGCCGCAGTGGCACGGCGACCACTTAAATCACTACGCTATTCGTGCAGTCAGTGTGTTTCAGGTAGTCAACTATCGGGTGCTTAAGATACAACTTCTGTATGTGTATAACCTAAGACAGTGGCAGTACCTCCGTGATGCGGGTGTACGCTGAACAGCAGACAGGGTTCGTCGCCAGGCTCCCGGCAACAGTCGAGCACATCGCGACATGTCGTGTCCGGCGTCACCGGCACGTGAGTCGGCGCCCAACCGGCGCCGCTCTCGCACCACACTCGCACTATCATCTGCAACAACAAATACATTTAAGAGAGGTAAAACACAATGAGATCTAAATTTCGGATCCAGGTCCGAAAGCTGATATCCAGATTTCGGCCTAATTGCAATTACTCGGCTGGGTAAGTATATTGTTCCTTCAGAGGATTACGACCAAACATCTTTGTGTTGTCTCTGCAATGTGCAGGCTTTGCAGGCGCAGCGCAAGAGACAAAATCCTCTGCTACCTGCATAGGAGAGGGTAGCGGCATACTGTGTCTTTTGTGCTGGCAGCACAGCGACTCCTTTTCTGAACAGTCGGCAGTCTGGCAGTCGGCATCATCATCATCATTATAGCCCTGGTGCGCAAGCGTTTATAAATGGAAGCTTACAATTGCAGTTGGTTGCTTGTCACCTTGGTTATATAAATTAAAAGTACACAAACGCCTAGGTTTAAGTGTCATCTGTTATCATAATTTAAAACAAAGAATCTTATACGTATAACACATTCTTGAAAAATCTTTTGGTATTATGTTCTCTTAAATAAGATTGTGGCGTAGTCAAGTTTTTAAGAATATATATTAGAAGTGATACTTGTGGCCAAAATTTACGCTTAAATATGTATGCTAAAAATGCTTCACCAACCACCACAAATATCTGTCTCTAGAATTACTTAATAATAATAATAATAATAATAATAATAATAATAATTTATTTATTTGCATAAACACATGTGTACATACAATAAACAATCGCATGCAAGATATACAGTGGGATAAAGTTCTCGACATGTTTGCCATGTACAATGGCGTGCAAATATAAATCAATCCAAATGTGTATTCATTAATGTCAATCTATAAAGTAATGTTTACAAATGTCAAGGTAATAATAATATAAAATTGTATTAAAATAATTAATCAAATATAGTCGTATTCAATCTTAATATTATGTCAACTGATCATTATAATGTACCTAGTCAATTATGTCAAATCAAATGTATCATTTAAAAAGTCGTTGACATTATAATAGGCCTTTTCAACAAGAAATGATTTTAATTTTTGCTTAAATGCGTCAGTTCTTAAATCTTTCCAACTACTGGGCAACTTATTATAAATAACTGGAGCCATGCAAATAACACTTTTGCGCACAAGTGTAGTCTTAGATTTATGCAGACAAAGTTTATCTTTATTGCGTCGATTTCGGGGGAACATATCTGCCATACGCGGAAATAAATTTGGATTAGTTCTGACAAATAAAGCTGTTTCTAATATATAAAGTGACGGTAGTGTTAGAATTTTGTAGCGTATAAAATACGGCTTACAGGAATCTCTAATGTCCAGTCTAAACATTGACCTTAAGCATCGTTTTTGAGCTTTAAAGGCAATATCCTTGTCAGTCGAATTGCCCCAAAAAATCACTCCATATCTTAAAATAGATTCAGTTAGTCCATAATACGCCGTTAGCAGAGCATCTGTATTAAGGGTCCACGACAGCGTGTATAAGGCGAATGCACTGCTACTAATTTTTTTGCAAACTGTCTCAATATGAGCCTTCCAGTTTAAATTACGGTCAATTATTAAACCTAAAAACTTTGTCATATTAACCGGGTCTATCGAATTATTATTATATTTAATGTCAAATGTAGGAAATGTCAATGCACGTTGGCCAAAATGTATAATTACTGTTTTATTTATATTAATTTTTAAATTATTGTTGTCCAGCCATTTAATTGATTTATTTAAGGTATTATTTACATCTTCTTCATACAAATCTCGATGATGACAAGGTATAGTGATCGTACTGTCGTCTGCAAATAGTGTCATAGGATGATCAATAGATTTTGGAAAATCATTTATGTAAAGCGTAAACAGAGAAGGTCCTAGTACGCTTCCTTGCGGTACACCGTAGATGACAGTACGTTCTTCGGATAGGAATATTTCCTCTCGTTTTGTGTCACCATTTATCCTACCGATTTCCGTGATTTGTTTTCTACCGTGTAAGTAAGACTGTAAGAGTTTTAAGATATTGCCGCGAATTCCATACTTCTCAAGCTTTTCTAGAAGTATATCATGCTGTACATAATCGAATGCCTGCGACATATCACAAAAAATAGCGCACACTGGATTAGTTCGATCTAAATTACTCATAACTATGTATAAAAAATCGTAGATTGCCATATTTATGGTTTTGTGTTTTCTAAATCCCTTTTGTTCGTTACAAAGTATGCTATGTTTTTCTATGTACCTATTTAGTTCTTTATAAATATATGATTCAAATATTTTGGCAAATATTGAAATTAAAGAAATTGGTCTATAATTTTCTTTTGATTCTTTATCAGATTTTTTGTGTAATGGTTTTATTATTGACTTTTTTAGAGCCTCTGGAAAACAACCTTCACAAATACTTAAATTAATTATATGGGCTAGTGGCTTACAAATCTCTCTGGCTACAGCTTTAATTATTTTTGTTTGTATACCGTCGTATCCTGTGCTATGTGTATTATTCAAACACTATTTCCTAACTTAAAATCAAAAGTATGCTTTGTAAGTAATATAATCAATGGATATTTCTTTTAATATCTCAATGTTAGAAATAACATGTGATTAATGGATTCTCATACTGACCGCGATTTGATTTTGTCAGTTGCACTGTTTCAGCTGATTTTAAATGGGTACATCAATTCTACAAGATTCGCATATTCACACATAAATTTCTTATCCGATGTTAGATTATATCACAGGACATGTAATATTCACAAAACAATATAGGGAATGCCGAGTATTCCAGTGTCCCAGGGTGTATAATTCAAACACGGAAGTCAGGGGTCCCACAACTAACAAAGGTCACATAAATACCGACAAAATATTACCATCGCCTGATAATTTTAAACGTTGAAGAAAATTTGGTATACAATTATGTAATGACTCTATGTATTAAATAAAACTCACAGAGAAAAATAAATTAAATTTCTAATCAGATATTTAAAAATTTAAAATTTAACACTGTACTGTAACACACACAAACACTGTACACTGTAACGACTATGTGTTATGTTTTACGGTTAAAATCATAAACGGATTTAGATTAAGTTGGGCATCGAGATAATTAGAATCCTGAGGCTTTCTCAGGAATCCTAGTTAACTATCTATCAAATGTCCTTAAATTGGCTGGGTATAAAGCGGAAACGATGACACGGATAATACTATTTGTTACCCGTGAATTCATTCGCGTTTCTTTATTAAAGTATTAAATTCCTTTTACGGGTTCTGAATGTTAACATTGCGCTTTTTTACTTTTACCATTTAAGATTGCATTACCAAACATGTAAAATGCAAATAAATTATTATGCTTTAATTTTGATAAAAACACGGTAGCATTAGTTGTAATCCTTTTGCAAACTTATAAAGATTAGAATTTATGTAACAGATAATCATCTGAACTCTGCTGTTCTTTTTGTCAGTACAGTGTCAACTTATGGATTATACCATTTTTGGGCCTTGTTGGGATCGGACTTGCGGCACGTAGGTCACAGGCACAGGTGATATAAACTTTAAACTGCGCCTACGGTGATGATTGTGTCCTACCGAATCTAAAGTAACAGGCAAAATAACTGTCGACCGAATATCTCATAAATAGTTAATACCTAAATATTGGGCATATGGGATAACACGTACAACGTACAACAACGTATATTCGTAAAATCAAATAATTATATAACCATGTTTCAGTACATACAGCAGAAGAACATGTAGGTATGGAATACATACATGTTCTTCTGCTGTATGTAAATTTCATAATCAAAATATTATCTCTAATTAATCACTTTATTGGTTCTACCTATAATATAATTAGTTTTAAAAGTAGGTACGAACATTACGTTATCTTCTTTCTAAGAAAACCGTAGCTTTAGTTTTCTCGAAATGAAAATTATATAATATGATGTTATTACCGAGGCAAAATTCTAAGATTATTTTCAATTAGTTTTTCAAGTTCTTGCAAATTCAATTCTAAAATACGAAGAACACATTAATGGCAACATTAGCGTAGACAATAATAATGAAGAGAATAATAATTTTATATTACCTTTACCTACCTTTTATTTATAATTTTATTTACAGATAATCTTGCAAATGTATATCGGTATACATTTGCGAGATTTTGAATTGTACATTCTCATTTCCTAAAGCAATACACTGAGAAGTTATAGGTCAGTAATTTCTAAAATTGTAACTTTCAAAAACCGTGTATGTAATAGTTAAGAATCGTCAACGGTGAGCCGGTGACAATAAGCTTTGGTTCTAATTTTAATGCAAACTTTTATTCAACTTTGAAATTAAACTACTATATACGGATTTTATCGCGTTGTTTATTTGACACTTTACTACATA
This sequence comes from Catocala fraxini, assembly GCA_930367265.1. Classification (NCBI taxonomy): domain Eukaryota; kingdom Metazoa; phylum Arthropoda; class Insecta; order Lepidoptera; family Erebidae; genus Catocala; species Catocala fraxini. The sequence goes on along the minus strand of OV884035.1, from coordinate 11,408,723 downwards.
ATTTAGAAACTACTACTATTAAATTTTACTAATTTTAAAGATAATTAAATTATTATTAAAACTGTTTAGATTTCATTTAATTTTACACTTTCACCGACGTTTCGGTTGCTTTTCAGCAGCCATGGTCACGGGGAGACTAAGATGGTAGTTGTCTCAATGTTCCAGTGTAGTTATTTCAATGTACCAGAACATAATTTAATCATTGATGTTTCTATTTACGTAGAATGAGCTCAAAGTATCATGAAGTCTAACTGTAGTTTGCTTCTTCTTGGGTTTGACTATTTGAATTACTGGATCCCAAGTTGGTGATACATTCCAATCATCTTCTCTATTAAAATTAGGATGCTTTTTGATTTCAATAGCCTCGCGAAGCATCCTTGGCAGGAATCGGTGTACTTTAGCGAGAATCTGTGGTTTTTCAAATCTCAGGTAGTTGTTGGTCCCCTATTGCACATGTTCACACACAGCAGACTTTAACGAGTAACATTCAATGAATAACATTCGCGTAAACAGAAGACAATTTTATTTAACTTCTTAGTTTATAGAAAATGTTTAAATATAAACTATGACATACAATGTAAGTATTCTAAACCAGCTCTTTTGCACCAAGCTCGACGCATCTCGACATCTTTGATTTTTAATTACTAAAATTCATTAAAACACAGTTTTGCAAAAATTTCAATGGAATGAATAAAATGCTTAGCAAGACATCCTAACGATTAAACAATGCGAGGTTCGTTGAAAGCTATGAAAACTTATCGTAAACCCTCTGTACTCAACGACGCAAATTCTGATCTTCACTTATAATAAACACTTGACTGACAAATGCTGTTAAACTCAGTGCTACATACAGCTCATAAAGTACAGACGCCGGGACACGGCACACGGTATTGCGTCTTCTAGTACGAGGCTTTGTGAATGCGGACGTTAATTACAGCAGGAATTCGGCTACCACCACCGCAGATAACAGTCGACCTATTAAGCCCATATATTAAAATCTAAATTAAGAGCACAATGGACTTCGACACATTATTTCAATGCAGAACAATAGGCCGGCACCACGGCAATGTACGTAATAATAGAAGCCCACAAATACGGAGCAGACCTCTATCAAACAGGCACGCCTAATAAGGGCCAGCCTTATTTAAACCACAATTTGTCTGAAGCACATTCACTCGCTAATTTGACTATTCATACAAACACCTTTGGAATTATCAGAAAGGAACGAACATAAGTGGAATGCCTGTGTGACTAATAGGTATCCTAAAGTGTTCCTAATAATTTATCGTCCGAATATACAGACGTAAATTCATACGAAATGATAGGAATACATTTTATTTCATTGTATTGCGTCCCAACGAAACTTGAAGGCATTATGGCGACGCGCGACGCGACGGTATAAAAGTGCTAACAATTTTCTACACGCTCTGCCGCTGCAGTAAACTGTTCAAGTTTCCTTACAATTTGAATTTGCAATTCTGATATATCCTACTGTTCCACTTCGCACTGAATTTTTATCCCAGTTAGTGGTTAACCGAGGGAAATAATGGTTATGATTCCGATATTATAAGTAAGTTTGTTTTGAAAGGTAAATATTTTTATATATCTACTTAGTTATATCAATGTAACAAGCACTTTAATCTTGTTCTGAGTTTTTTTTAAATATTTTATTGCCTTTCTTAGCATTACAGAAGCAAAGTCAAAAAAACACAACCAAGTCGCTGCCTACCGCAAGGAAAAGGGAAATGGAGCAGGATGGTGTTTGAGAAGAAGGGTGATTGGGCCTCCGGCGCTCTCACTCACCGAACGAAATATAACAGATACTGTTATTTTACGTCGATCTTCTGTGAGAGGGTAGTACTTCCCCGGTCGAGCCGGCCCATGCATGCTGTAACCGGCGTGGCCCTACCACTGAAAAAGTCAAGTCAATGTTATAGGCCAGGAGCAAGTTGTACTTTAAGTCCAGTTGAATACTTGGTAGGCAGCATAATATATGATATCAATGCCTCGTTGATCCAGTGGTGTAAGTATAATCCCATGCGCATTGCGCAACGACCAGCATCAGGCTCAAATTCGCATCCTAGGTTTGACAAAATGTTATTGGTGATTTCTTTTAGGAAACTATCTATAACGTGTGTTATTATCTAGGGGCTATTATGAATAATTATGAAAAAAAAAAATATTATGTCAAATAATTTGTTACAAAAAGTTGTTTTCGGAATCTTCTTTTAACCAAATTATGCTTGTAGTAGAAAAATCCGCTCCTCCATATTTTACATTGCGTGATAATTAACACAATAATTTGAAATAATGAAATTAACTCTAAACATTATTTTAAATTCTACTAATATATGTAATTCTCTAAAAATTTGTGTGTGTGTACATGTGGGTTTGCCTCTGTGTGTGAGTCTATGTGTGTGCATGCACGCGCGTGTGTGAGTTTGTGAGTGTGTGCGTGTGTGTGTATGTACCTATGCATATATATATATATATATATATATATATATATATATATATGCCTATATGTACATATATCATTTCGCGTGTTGTAGCAATGCTTCTATGTCCTCATACGTAAGTGGTTTTATCCACTTAACTAGTGCTTCTTTGCAATCATAATATTTTTGTGTGTATCTATATCTTTTTATTTATTCTATTATATAATTGAGCTGATCGTTTATTATATTGTATACATCCAAATTTGGTCTTTGTTGAAGGAATATCAGCTATATTACACTTCCTTCTTTTCGAGTTTATACCCACATTAAAAGTAATGGACTTATGCTTTTTTAAAACCGTTTGAACTATGTACAACTTTCTGACAGAGAGTACATCACTAATCTGATAAAGGTTTACAGTAGAATACCTAAGTTTTTTAAAATGCATAATCTTTAGGAGTGCGCGTTGTACTCGTTCTAAATGTATGAATTTAGTCTTTGCTGTACCTCCCCAAACCGGAATACAGTATACGAGCACAGATTGTACCAGTGCAAGGTATATTTGTGTTAGTAAATTTCTAGGAGGGGTTTGGATATTAGCTTTAACTATTGATGCTACATGTCTAAGGGTTTTGAACAACCAGCTTAACTTCCTAATTCTGGCAGTAACTTGCTCTACGTGAGGGTACCAAGATAGTCTTTTAACAACTACTACACCCAAATATTTAACTTCGGTTACTTTACGGATACTCGGGCAGTTACAATTGTTGCCGTTATCACCCTTACATGTATATACATATAACGATACTAAGATCATCAGTTGCTTCATTACGGTTGGAGATACTGAAGCATATAAAATTCTTTTTGGAGGTATTTAAAGTTAGGAGGTTGGCTTTTAGCCATTTAGCAACATGAGTCATACCTACTTCAGCATAATGCTTGATTATTAGCTCATGCCTTATTAAGCATAGCAAGATGTGGGTGCAATACATGACTGCCTAAGGCCCGGCGCACATTGGCGGCACGGCATGGCAGGGGATCCTTCGGCATCCCTACATGTAAGCGCACACTGGCGGTGACTATGCCGTGACATCCTTAGGTATGCCGCAGTATCCTTAAGCATACCGAAGCGTCTAAGGTACTTCGGGTACGGGCGGGCGCTGTCTTGCCGTGGTATCCCGAAGACTGCCAAAGCGTTCCGAAGGCTGGCCACACGGTATGCTTAAGCATACCGCGGTATTGTGTTTGTATTTACGACTGTTAACATTAAAATTTCAACTTTATTTCCATACGATTAGGTTATATTTTTATTCCTTGTCTACAAATACCTTGCCATTCCGCGCCGCCAATTGGCGCCGGGCCTAAATATGCAGATGTAAAGGCATGATGCTGTGTTCTGAAAGAATAACCTAGTCAGTAGTGCATACCGTGTGTGCCATAAAAGACACTCACGTTTCTGAAAAAGTAAAATCCAGTCCACCATAGTAACCATTAGTTGGAAAACCGAGGCACGTAAAAATAGGCACACTGTTACTAACCGAGGGCAGATGACTCGGTCACAAAAAACTACTGCACGAACTCTAGTATCTCAAAACCAACTATACAGGCAAAATTATTCATTGCATAAAGCCTGTAATTCATAAGAGGTATGCGGAGGAGTATTACAACTACAGTACGCCAGCTCTAGTTTACATTCCACGTCATATGGAACGAACCTATTGCCGTCAACCGAGTACATTTCCTGACACCATGATGCTACTGCAAATTTCTTGACAGAAAATAATAATTATATATTCTATCACATACACAACACCATCTAGCCTAAACTAAGCAGAGCTTGTACTATGGGTAGGTACTAGACAATGGATAAACATAGTAACATACATATATATATTTTTTTTGTAATTACCTACATTTAATACATAGAAACACCCGGACCGAGACAAAGATCCATGTCCATGCACACAAATGTTTGTTTTGTACGGGAATTAAACCTGCCACCTCAGGCGTGGCAGTCGGTTACACTAACCACTACGTCATCGAGGCCGCCAAAAAAGAAAAGCACAATAAGTTTTCGCTCGACCCGAGAATCAAACCCGAAACCTCATGCATTGCAAACACAATTCCTACGCCAATGAAGCAATGATCAATAATCAATTATTTTTAAGTTGTAAATGTTTATATCAAACTACAATTAAACTTTATCTGTTTACTAGATTTTGCCCGTGGCTTCGCTCGCACTAATCTGGATTTTGTCAATAGAGTTTTATCCTTCTAACAGAACTTTTATATTTACTGGATGATAGGCTAGGACGTCCTTCTCTATACCTCACAAAACGTGTATGGCAAATTTCTTTATGATCGAGTAGTTAAAACGTTAAATCCAAACAAACAAACTCACATTCGCATTTATAATATTAGTCAGAATTTGATTCACCCATACTAATTAAAACAGTCGGATATTATTTATTTACCATTATGAGTCTTGTCCACGTTGTAGTGCAAGTTGAAGAACGTCGACACGAAAGACTGGCGCGAGCCACCTTCTTAAGTAACACGTGTGAGTAGCTTATGCCTGTAGCCCGTACTAGCTACTTAAGCACTATAAGGCAGCATGAAGTCAATTTAACAGACTACAATATATATTTTTTTTTATACGACTATGGTGGCTAACGAGCATACGGCCCACCTGATGGTAAGTGGTCACCATAGCCTATGGACGCCCGCAACACCAGAGGCATCACTTGCGCGTTGCCGACCTTTAGGAAAGGAAGTGGGAAGGAGAAGGAGCGTGAAGAGGGAAAGTGGGTGATTGGGCCTCCGGCACTCTCATTCATTCATAAACGAAACACAACAGTAGGAATACTGCTATTTCACGTCGATATTCAGTAAGAGAATATCCATCATATACTCGTAGAAATTAAACCACCTAAACGTAATTAAATGTTCTAAGTCGCACAGCAACGGACGAAAGCCCTACAATAGTATATAATGGCAAGATATAAACAATAAGAGTTAACTATGAACTACAGAAACAGATTCACAATTTCCAAGAACGTTGAGCGATTAATCCACGAGGAACAACTGGAATCCACGGCGTTAAACGTCTGTCAGAAAGCCAAATCACTCTTAACGTAGTCACATTCTTTATGAATACAAATTCAGTAACTAGAAGTAATTAGTACATTTCATTCAATAGTGCTAAAGCTTTTAAGTACGCGACTCTAGTTTAAGTATAATAACACCAAATCGTTGACGAATTATTTTATATTACACTTCTAAGTACGTACCACTTTACCTTGACGACGAGAAAACACTTTTAACAATTAGCCGAAGATAAACTCAAATTGATGAAAATGTTTTTGTTTAACCAATTAAATTTACCAATAAATTATTTATTCAGTATGTTGGCTTTTTAAAGAGTTTTTTACATAGTATCTTTAGATTTACATCACGATATCCAGTTCAATCCATTCGAATTTTACAAACCAAAAAAATTAAAAAAAGGAGCACTATTTAGAGATTTGTTTTTGTTGATCGCTTTGGCTCTACGTTACATACATACCGTGGCATAAATGAAATGTGTGCAGGTGCACATTTATTTAAGATACTGTTAATCTAATTTAGACTAGGACATAAAACAAAATTACAATCCAATCTGCAGAATATTCAATGGATGAGTTGCGGGTGCGAAGTGCGGGACATGGAATACTACCAATTTGCATTTCACACCCACTCTGTTTATTTGTCCTGTCTGCCTTTGCATCGTGACGATTTCAGGCAGCTATTTTCAAAGTACACGTATTAGTTACATTTGAAAATTTTCATATCTGTCCAATGCACGTGATTAATGTCGCAATCCTAACTAGAATTATAAAAGCAAATGTGAGTTTGTTTGTTTGTTTGTTACGCTTTAACGCCTAAACTATTCAACCAAACATTATAAAATTTACTACGCATACTTGTATATAAATTTCTTGTACTATAAATTTACTACGTTAATTACAGAAAAGGACATAGGTTACCTTTCATCAAGATAAAGTACTGTTCCCGATAACTAGCATTGTAAAAACAGTCATTCTATCACCAAATAATATTTCAATATTCATGGAAGTTCGTAGATAAAGACGCTATAAACTCGCTTAACACACCGTAGGTCTTTTAACTCTACTACAGCTAAGGCTAAACTTACACCGAAAGCAAAATAAGGACTTCATGTGGATATATACATATATATATATCCACCCTACAATCTTACATCTAAAAATGAAATCATTGTCTTTACATTCAATCTTCACACCTTTACAGAAGTATGTAAGAGTAATGATTTAACACATTTATTTTCACAAGCTTTCGCTTTTAAGCAATGTTAATATTGGAGTTCAAAAAAAATTTTCTATTTGAACGCTACAACGTGCCGAGGAAGCAACTCATTTACATTCCGACGATAATTTGTGAGATTTTTTCTAATTAGCACTGTTGCTCACTTTCCGTGTTGCGATGGTCATTACACGGGAGCTGACTAGTACTTGGTAGTTATAAACTGATGACTTCGAGGAATAAAAAACGACAGTAGCATTTCCTGAATAGTGCGTAAGTGACGTAATGTTTAACTAATAAGAGTTATGTGACCGTTCAACTGTACGGATGTCGCATTCGTTTACGGGGACACTTCGTTACAATAAATGTGTGCGATCCATAAATAGTTGTCCTGCGACTAGGTATTCTTTGTGTACATTGTTTTAATGGTTGCAAAGTCCTTGGTATTACAAGAGTTACATCTATTGCCAGAATTACCTTTTTAAAAGAAAATGGATAACATATTTATGGTTTTAACGCAGAAATAGCATTACATTTTAACAAAATCATCTTTGATGTTATTATAAATGGGTGACTCCTTATCAAAGTACTAGATATTAATGAATGTACAGGTATTATTGTTGGATAATTGATTTGTATCTAGCAATGTCAACTAACACCAAAAAAAGAGCGAATATTACGTGTCACAATATACAGACTTGACAAGTATCGTTATATGCCGATGCCTTTCAGAGTCCCATTTTGGTGAACGAATGTTTTATAAAATAAAAATCCTATTTGTTTTACTGTGTTTACTCTATTTATTGCTTTATAAATCTGTATGAGTACCTTATCAATTGTTATTTACGATAATACCTACGTTATGGACGCTAAAAGATTAGTTCCTTCTTAAATATGGTGCTTAGAATATTTTCTTGCTAGTAACTGCACTTGTATTGACAATTTAAACTAATAAGCAACGGATTGGATTTGAAAAAAGCTTATGTAAAAAAGTTAAGAGTGAAGAGTTAACTAACTTACTAGGTAGTTATTACTTATTGCAAAGGATTTTGTTGAACCGATTTTGTTTTAAGACGAATAGACCAATAGTCATCACTTTACACGTGCGCTAGTAACATATCTGCTTCTTTGCTGTGTATAATATCAGTGACTATACATATAGAAATTGTTAAATAATTGTCTTTGTTCTATCGTTCAATACTCACCATGTTTCGGTCCATATTGGATAGCCAATAATATTAAAATATTCTTAGAAGGCCAGAAGCTATTTCCATACCATAATAAGAAAATCGATAGCGTTATTGATATTTCAATCCATTACTTATTTGCTTTCTAAGTCCTACGCACTACGTAACTTTGTTATAGCCTACGTACTATAATGTAAATGTTGAGTGGAAACCGTATCCCAAAATATAAGTTTGAGCTTCTACAATGATTTTTATTTGGATACTGACAATAAACACAATTCTTTGAAACTAACTTATCCCTAAAATTAGTTTGGGTTTAGTTGGAGAAATCGTAAGAGCGTCAAGAAAACATTAAACTAAATATACTTATTGACGATTAGTCTTTGACCGCGATTCTGTCCCCAAGGACTTTAGTTGTTAAGTGCTTTCTATCGTATTCCTTGAAGAAAAAGCCTAAAAAACGTTTCTAGTGTACATGCAAATTTGCAGCTTCTATTAATAAAATATAACACAATAGTTTAAAAGGCAACTTAATTCTATTGATTCCCTATATCGTGAAAAGTTCGATATTTCAGCTTTCTAGTCCAGTGGTCTAGGCTGGGCATTTATGAGTCAATCAGCGAGTGAGTCAGGACTTCTTTTTATATAGTGTCCCACAAGTCGACGTCAAACCGGAATCAGGTATCAGGCTAAGTTTTTATAATACTTAGCCTGTTACTTTTAAAATACGTAACTTATATTTCTTTTTATTTTTCTGATATTTATTATAACTTAGCCTATTACCTGACTCCGGCTTGACGTCGACTTCTGGGACACCCTGTATACAAACATGTTTTGGTTAGCGATTGTTTTATTTTGAAGGTTCTACGCCCTTGAATTCCTAATCATAAAAACAGGAAAATATAAATTCACATTGTAACTGTCACTTGAATGTTCATAAGTGCTACTTTTTGTCCCATATGAATAAAATTGATTAAATTATTTTTGATTTCGACGTGGATCTCAATAAAGCCTTTTTTTAGAAGATGTTTCACGCCCTGTGGATAATCATTATATCACCAAAAAGATTGCAAGCATTCAAACAACGGACACATGGAGAACCGGGATTTGGCACAACAATTTGATTTTTTTTTGTCATATATGTATATGGCATCATGCCAGTGACCAGAATAATCAGTCATTTTATATCGTGTATCCATTGGATGTATTATTCTTCATATAAAGATTTATTTATTTATATTATTATGGGATTTAACATTCATGGTGATTTCATGTTAGGTATTTCGAAATTAACATTAATTTCTTACTTTGCATGCGTATAACATAATATATCAAGTCTTAATAATGAATTTCATACTCTGACACAATGTCATTAATTGAAAATTCTGTACACAGTGTGTCATTAAAATTGAGTAATTAATTACTCGAAACAAGGAATTAATTTGGGAAGGTTGCGTAGTTAATTAGTTCTACACACAACAAAATTACTTCTTCTAATGTAACTTAAGCTTAACATTCAGCTTCTGGCTAAAAGTCCCGAAGTTTCGAAAGAACTAATCTTTTGGCGAAAGTCAATGAAAACCTTAATACTATACTTGTTGCTAAAAGATAGGAAATATAACATACCGCCGTTGTGTGGCCAAGACGAGCAACCAATCAATTTATTTATTTAAGTAATATATAATACATATTAAAATACTAGAATTCACAGCGTGAATTAAGCTAGTAACACAACGCTTAACCTATTGAGTGCTAAACCGGAGGCCAGACACAATAGATTTTTAATACCTACGTGTCTGGTATTCCAACAATTGACAGGTTAAAAAACGTTGGAAATGCGACTGTTTCTTGTAATTCTTGGTGACCTCTTTCACTGATTACTACAAAATATTGTTAGCTGACAATCGTGGCCAAAACTACCTCGGTTATTTCGTAACTTTAATTTACGCTTATGATTGCGGCAGATTAAGAAATGGTGAGTTCAATGCCGGTGTCGGAGAAAATGTAATGGATTTTTCTAGTAGATAAAAGGATCTTAAATAGTGCTCGGTTGGCAACAATACGCTCGCATATTACTTAGGATAAAAGCATAGCTAGTGAAAAATTATTTTTGTGTTAAGCTAAGCTGTAGTTTTGGCTAACATAACAGGAGTATATAGGTATGATGCTATGTGTATGTAAAATATTGTTAAACATAAAATATATTTACTACATACAAACATATGTTAACAACATTAGAAATTATATTTTATGAATTAAAATTTACTTATTATTGTTCTATAGTAATGAATTTTGATTAAAATAACTATCCTTTCACTGTTACTGCAGCAAAAGATGAGAAACTACCATTATTATACATGATAAAGCTACTTAAAATTACATGATAGTTTATCGACTTATGTTGCTGATATTTTGTAGTACAATAAATAATCTTTAAAAACCTTAACTTTATTATCACGGTAGGATAATAAACAGTATTTAAGTCAATATTATAATTCTCCACAGACTCGTCGTATATTTTTAAGGACAAACATTTACACGTCCACTCTACGAAATCAAGGAAGATCAACGATGTGTTAAGCGCCATGGGATTTGACGGGAATGCCAAAGTAAATGATATTTGTCGATGATTAATATATACTGTATACTGAGAATACATAGAACGTTTAACATTAAGATGTGGTCACTTATCGAAATATTCACATGGAATATAAAGAAAATATTTGGTTGATAGAGTTTGTGGCTGAAAATACCGGTTAAGTAAATTTCTCGTCAGACAACTTAGATATTAATTCTTGAGGACGAATAATAATAAAAGATTTTTTAAAATAGGCAGATCCCTATGTCTCGGTCGTACTTTACAAACATTCAAATAGCGGACACAAAGAACTCCCAGACTAGAAACAAACATATGTGGATTACAGAAAGTTTTGACCCGTGTGGGATTCGAACCCACTATACTCGGCGCAGTAGCAGTGGTGAGGCGACCACTTAAACCACTACGCCATCCGTGCAGTCGAATTTTTAGCTATTTTATTTTACGATTCTAAATATGCTTTAGTGTTACACACACGCACATGCTCACGTACATACGTAATAGAGGGCGCCCGCGCGCCTTCTCAAACAAAGTTGGCGAAACATTACTGTTATACAGCTAGTGGAAAAAATTCTGGGAAATATAGGCACGTGTTTTTGTACTGTTGTGTTTGTACGTAAGCCTTCAATCAAACCTAAGCTTCATGCTAGGAAACAACTTTTCTAACTCGCCATTTCGCAGACATTTTCCAATTACCAGCAGGCAAAAAAATAAACCGGCTTACTTAAAATACAGAACTGTTTTAAAATACGAATTCTGTAGAAGTATACTTCTAAGACAAGAGAGACACCTGTAAAGTCTAGCTTAAGTCTATCTACCATTAATTACAAAATATCTGTAGATTTTTTATGACACCATACCGGGACCAAGCATCCTTTTAACCACCCGAATGCTCCATCGGTCCAGTAGCAAAATTTGCCTTGCAATCCCGGGATCCCGAATTCGATGCTTGAGTCAATCGAAGTATTATTATGTTTTTCTGTAAGCCCATCCTAGCAACATTGAGTACAGCAATGTATCCCGTAGATGGCGATAGATTCGCCCTTTATTACGTGGCACCCAAATCGATATCTTTGACTGCACAGGAGGTGTAACGCATACGAGACAATTATGTGTGATCCACACAGTGGTCGATCACACATCATTGTCCCGTCATAAACGTCACGGAAACGGTCATAAAAAGCAATATTGCTGAGAAAATGTGAGTATAGCTCCCTCTGCCTACTACTTCGGGGCTATGTAACTATATGCTATTACTATAAAGCTAAGTGGCCTGCTTCTTCGAATGTGTTTATTGTATATTTTATCTGAAGTATGCCCATAACTCAATATTTGAGAGCGGCGCGTTTTCCCAATAGCTCCATTAAACCGTTCGAATGCTATCCGAATTTTTCAACCTACACTAGAGAAATTTAATCAACCCTACCGGACTTGCGTATTCAGTGGACTGCTCCACACAGAAAATAGTAAATTAAAATACACTGCCTCTTCTGATTTAGGTTTTGTATTTCTTGTACCTGTACTACGAATAGTTAGCTATCGTTAGTTTCGAGAATGACAGTCGCAACGTGAGCAACTATTTAAACACATCATCAACAAATATTTACGCGCGACGACACAAACCACCCGCGCATGTATGCATGTAGCCTAGCTGCGCGTATAACTTGCGTATGCAGAACGTGCTAACGGCTTGCGCATGTAGAGCACGCCAGCTACTTGCGTCATGTGTTATTAGTATATGTATACACGAATTTATCGAATATAATAAGACATCAATAAACTACTATATTATTACTTTAAATCTATTTATATTTTTCGTCAGCTAACAAAGGATTTACTAAAAAATCATCAAAAGCAGCTAACCACCTACTTAGTCGCTAAACGTAACAGACAAACAGGATTACCTGAGTAGGTACACAGAATGGATACCACGAATACGTCTAGAACAATGAACCAAACTTCTTTGCAATTCCCAAGAAATATAACAGAGAGAATTTTCCTCAGAGAACGCGTAGGTAATTTAAAACCTAAATCTAACTTGAGCGCAATAAATTTTCAATAACACCATCCAAGTTCTCAAAGCAATTTTATACATGAGGGTAAAACTGAAGAAAACTATGGAGGACAGGCAATTTACAAGGAGCGCACGATATGAGGCAGTGCTAACGAGTTGCGAACTAGCGCGCGCACCAGCGCCACCTGCCGACAAACTAACGGAAAATCGCATTATTGGAACACCCAACCATAGTGCAACCTCACCCCGTAATTTTAGTGACAGAAAATTTTCCAGAACTTACTCACAGCCGAGCTAAGTTTATAAAATTAATAAAATATTATGGGAACGTTTATGTAGTTAAAATCTACTGAGTTGTTTAATGCGAAACAACTTTGCAGTAATTAGTGAGGCTTGAATCAGGAACATTTATTAATAACGATGTCCATAATTTTATTATACTGCCAAGAGATTTTATTGTGTTCTCTGATCCTAAAACGAGTCAAATATTTGTTAGATAAATAAATAACAGTCATGGCGACGTGCTCCGTGTTTACTATTTAACTGTACGTAAAGCTGTCCCATTTTATTTCTGGACCACTCAAATGAATATCAAGCTAGCTTTTGCCCGCGGTCTCACTCGTGTTTTCAGGGTGCAAGGTACCTTATGTCTCTTTCTGTTCCCCTGACAACATGTATGTGAAATTTCATGACGATCGCTGAAGTAGTTAAGCCGTGAAAGCGTTACAAACAAATAAACTCACATTCGCATTTATAATGTTAATTAGGATATGGAGATCGAACCCAAAATGGTATTGGTAAGATTATCATATAAATTACTACGCTATCAGTGTAGTAATCATGACAAATAATAATCTCCATTTTTAGGCATCCTCCTGTTAAATTGTGATAAAATTGCGTTTATAATATGCTGTTTATAAAATACCTACAATCATTATCATAATTTCAGCGTACACGCGAACATATTACTATTAAGGTATTAACAAGCTGTTAATTATTTATGAGTAACTTAACTTGTTTTTGCGGCTTGTGTCTCGAATGTCTTATTCTACAAAAGAATATTATATTACTTGAAAGGTACTTACGGGCCCACATTTACTTAAAAATGAAACATGATATGGTAAATTATGATGTTACTGGTCGATATTACAGGGATGTTCATCTCATTTACTGTTTTTATTTAATACTAGATGCCATTCGCGGCTTTGTTCGCCAGATATGTTATTAAAACATAGCCTATATAACTTCGAATTACTGAAGCTTTTGTTTAGTAAAATATTTTTAGCATCGTTTTGGTAATTCTAGTGATTACTCCTAACGTACACAAACACACACACACGGATGGCGTAGTGGTATACGTGGTCACCGGTCATGGGTTCGATCCATCCGTGGGACAAAAATTTACGTGATCCAAACATAGTTATACCGTGTCTGTTCTTTGTGTCCGTTGTATGGATGTTGATGAAAGCTAGCCAATACTACTTATATAATACACTAATATTTTGACCTAGTCTTGCCCTACTGGTTAGTCAATAACCTTCCAATATGAATAGCCAATAAAACGCAAAAATATGTAATAAACTGACTGCAGTTCCAAAGATTTCAAATAAATTATAGCTTTGGCTTTATAATATTAATATAAAAGTAAAGATGTTTGTTACTCAATGCCTCGTAAACCGCTGAACGGATTTGAATGAAACTGAGCACACAGAGAGCTCATTTTGTGGTTTGATCATCATTCATTTTTGTTTATCTACATCATTCAAACGCATAGGATTTACGCGGGCAAAGCCGCAGATAGAAACCAGTAATAAACAAACCCCATAACACACTTCGCTTTTACTAAGGAAACACAACTTTCTACCGTTCCCCTGAGAGATTTTTAATAAGTGCATCGCGAAGATTAATTGTTATCGTGCAATAACTTAACATTATCCGCTGTTCGAAAGTTTATATAAACAGCACAAATAATAAGGCAAGCTATGTAATTCTCTTTTACGATTATAATTGCATAATTTTCTGAGGAACGTTTGATGAAATTACTCATAGAGAGCTTCTAAGTCCGCCAGCTCGCTACAAGCAGTAAGGGAGACAATAGTATTAATTTATTTTTCTACAATAGTGTGAGTGTGCCGTTTAATTTTCTTTACTCGCGGATATGGCCTGAACAACTGTGTTAGTTTGTTCTGTACTCACATTGCGGGTTCGATTCCCGCACAAGTGAAACATTTGTATGCAATAACATGGATGTTTGTCTTGGTCTGGGTGTTTCTATGTATAATATGTATGTATTTACAAAAAAAAAGTATATAAGTATGTTTATCCATTGTCTAGTACCCATAGTACAAGATCTGCTTAGTTTGGGCTAGACGGTGTTGTGTGTATGTGGTAGAATATTATTATTATTATTATTATTATTATTGTAAGTAAGTTACAAAACGATGACTTATCCGTTTACAGAAAGTTAGATAAAGATGCATAGCTTTTTTTACTTTTAATTTGGGTAAATATTTAAGTAACTAAAATACGTGCATACATATATACATATCTCACGCTTATATTCCTAAAAAGGTAGGCAGAGTTTTATTACATACAACCCCCTTTTTTGCTTGTATGTGTACAGGCAGTTTTAGCTTAAGTTTATATTATTTAGTCATATTAATGTTCCAGCAGATTACTTAAATAAATGTCCACTTTTAAAATAGATAGTCAAGTGATCGCCTGAAACACAGGTCTAACTTAGTTTAGGCAAGTAGCTTTTAATAATATAAAGGTGTTAAAGTATCCTTTCTTGCCATAACTATAGCTATTATTAAGTTATTGTCAGATATTAAGATTTAATTTAAATTTGATTTAAGTCCACTCCTTTTAGCCTAATAAATTTTATTATTATTATTTATATTTATTTGGTTTTATCCTCGCCCATTAAACAACTCTGATGGTGAGATGATTAATCAATAGATAAAAACTTTCTGACGATCCTGCATGTATTTAATATAACTGCTTTCTGTAGTAGTGTGTATATGAGAGGATGGATGTTTAATGTTTATTATTATTATTACATTTCGTCAGGTTAAAGGTCCACGTAATAGCAGCGAGCCAATTGCCGTTTATAGGGCACACTTCCAGACTTAATGCTGCAGTTGCGAATTTTTGCCAGGACAACCCCAGAGCGTTTACCTGATCGCTTCTGCAACGGTAAATCTAGAGACCGAAGCAGTGCCAGTAAGAAGAAAATAAATATTACTGCTACGTAAATAACGTCGCGTAAACATTAGCACTTTGTGCAACGTCGTGAGGTTCCACTGCAATTAAATCCTTTTGAGCGGCTGTTACGCGAAACCATAATATACGTCACAAAACGTGCATATAATATACGCCGCTGCTTAACCTTTTAAGAACATAATTATAGGTATTGTACTATGTACTAAAATTGAAAATTATTAAGTACTATGAACAAGTTTAAAATAGCCGTTCAGTTGATGACTTCTTTATAATTATGTAAACTGTATACCCTAAAGCCTATTCACACGAGGCAAGTTTCTTGAAGCAAGTGCCATGCTACACAGCACAAAACATGTATTACAATATTTGTCTCGTGTTAGTAGGCCTTTACTGGCACTTCTTAGAGTTAAATATATTTACATTTAGTTCGATTTTTAAATAGCACGCTACGTGTCTGTTATGGCTCACTACCTCATCACTTCCCATGACTAAGGGGTGAATAATGTATTACAATATCAAAGGGGTGGACAGTTTTATAGCAAACATGTATTTGCATGCCAATCTTAGGAATTATTCATGTTGAACGAACTTGAGCTAAATTATAAGGCTTCTGAGAAAATAAGGACCAATTTGTACTTGCTTTAGATGTTACAGAATATATGTATGTATATATAATATATAGATGGTAGGTGATAAAATGAAAACATTTTTATTTGACGCAATTTGCACTACATTCTGTAATCATCACTAACTTTAAGTATTTGAAGCAGCGCAATACGGAAAGTATCAGCACCCTATAAACGGTCACAGACAAAACCGTTGATACATAGTTTCAGACATATATATGCCCAAAAGAATAGGCGGCAGTGTATTCAAATTCAAAATCATTTATTTACATTTCGCCAGATATTATTCTCGAAAACTCATTCCCACTTTGGCAGACACGGAAACCAAACCCAAGCTCTTATGCGCAAAAATCAAATTCACCATCGCTGTTCTGAATTCAATAAAAAATAAAAGTAAACTGCATCCAGCCTTCATATTTTCAATCGAAACTCAGTTCAAATATAGACCATTTATAAAAATACAATAGGTTTTCTTTATCAAATAACGCAAGCGACCTATATTGTAGTTAATACAAAATATCTGTATCAAATGTGGCAGACAAACAATTAACATTAACGAAGAAAACTGCAAGTAACCACATTCTCCTCATACGTCGAACCAAGTTAGCAAAGACTAATTAAAGAATACCTAAAACATAAACATCGGTACAAAAAGTTCTAACATAAACAGTTGTACATGCCAGTATCAATTACCAACGACAATTTTATATTTTTCTCACTACTTAGAAGGTTAAAGCCATGCTTAAAGGTGCTATGAGTACAAAAAGCCTCATACAACGGCCTCCGGCTTCCGGTGCCCTTTAAGACAAGCTTAACCTTTTTTTTTATAAATAATTCGGTTAAGAACCCATGAAAAGGGCCGAGAGGAATTATAAGACGGTGACTCACAGTAAAATATATTTTTTAATTCAATGAAGCAGGAAGGGCAAGATTAAATAGTGAATCTCAATGAAAAAATTGCCTGGCATAGATTGATATAAATATATCAATCCATGCCAGGCAATTTTCACAAGATTATCCTAACTTTGCACAAGAAAGTAAATCTGTTTTTGGGTCTAAGTCCACCTTGCTTAAGATGCAGTTGACATTAACTACACACGACATAACATCGTGCATGTATATGTCTAAGGGGCTAAGCAGAGATGTATTGATTTTGATTTGATTTGATTTTGAACTATGATATTTCGACAGTTTATAGGGTTCATGTAATAATAGGCTCAGCCTATCAAATGAGCCATTTCAGCAGAAAATTCTCTGGTAGGAAACCCTTAATAAAACTTTAATGTATTCCTGGCAATTGAACTCAGGGCCACACGTCTACAATTTGTCCATGTTCTCTTATACTTTATCATTCCAGCATCATGGCATAATTTACTGGAATTTAAAACCCATATCGTATGTTAACCTAGAGTACAGTTAGAATAATAAAGCAGTTAAATGCACGCTGAAATTGTATAATTCATGTCTCGTATCTATTGATTGATTGATTTAACAATAGCAAAATATTTTTTATTTATGTACTAGCAGTTGCCCACGACTTCGTACATATAGAATTTGGAAGTAGATAGCTACCTATATTTTTCTTGCTTTGCATATAAGAACAAGCTGATCTACACACAAAATAAGATAAAAATAGGTTTTGCTTTTTATAGAGTAGAGCAACATAAGAAGGCTTCTATGCAGCGAACCAATTTTTTATTCATTATTCTTGCCTTCTGGACTGGTTATCAAGCTGAAACATACACCAGATTTACGTTAGACATTCAGCAATACAACTGTAAAACAGCATTTAATTTCATGGAGTTGTTTTTTCGTGATTGTTTTGGCTTCTAAGAGCTATTCTTATAAAGACCTTATTTTTTTATATTTTCTACGTATCGACTTCGGTCAGGTACTTACTATTTTCTTATATGTATAAACACTGAAATATGGAACTAGCCTGGTTTTACTTTCCATATTACAAAAAAGAACATTAAAATATATACTAATAATAATAATAACTAATATATTGGTATGTAAAATAGTAATAAAATAAAATAAATAAGTATAATTATAATACAAGAGATGTTCTGGAATATTTTAATACTCCCACACGCTAATTTTATTGTTATCATATCGCTGTAAATGGTTAGTCAAAGGAGTGTGACGCCCACCTTTTACTTTAACCCTACTTTAAACGCATGCAATAATAGCTTAGTGCCGTAATACAGACTTAGTTCCGTAGTTCAAGCTACTGCTTAGTTTCCTGACAAAATCATCTTGATAACAATTAGAAACCGTACGGAAATCAAATCGGGAAGCTCAAGATTCGATCGTTAGTGGTTGTTACGCTTGTGCAAACGCTATTGAAAAAACGCAATTAACAAACATTATATCAAAGAAAAAGATAAGGTAAAAACAATAATAAGCGAGTTCTTTACTTTGTGCCTTTACAACAAAACATCTGATATTAAGTGACACAGCAAAATTTCCACTCAAATCTTTACACCTTTACCTTACAAATATTGCAGTCAGGTAGCCTTTGTTTATGCAACTACATGGTTAAAATTTTTAAAAATTATTTGCTGATTTCAGCAACTGATCGCGCATTAACAATTTTTTTGCTAGATGAGCTACGTTTAATTGATGTGTTGCAAACATCCATTCGCTTTCCTCATCATGGTATAAACAAGCTGTCGCCCCTTAGTATTTACAACATTATTTATAACAGTTTTATATATGGTAAGCACCGCCTTATATTTATGTATGCAACAACTTTCTATGTAAGCAGGTGCTGTCGGAGAAAATCTTCTTTGTAGACGCACGCAAACGAAGCCTTTTCCTTTAGCATCTCGTGTATTAAATAGTTAATTATCGCTCGCTTTAGCAGCGAAAGAAAAGTTCGTGATAAAACGTGTATGTCTGTGAAATCTGCAAACCTGCACTAAGCGAGCATGGTGGACTATAGACTAAACCTTATTACACTGAGAAGAGACCTGTGCCCACAACGTGGGACAGGTTATAGGCACGGTTAATATTGTTATTATTTCGTGCATTCTTATTATTAATCCTAGTGAGATAAGGAGTATATTTACAAAAACATTTATAATTATAAATTCATATTAAAAAATAATAAAAAGTAATCGTTTCCTGATGTTATCGATTGAACAAATCGATTTTCCTCGACAATGTGAAAATTCAATTACTACGGCAGTTTTTACGATTACTACATACGATCGGTATTTTAATTATATCGAGAGTTTATAATACTTCCTACTACATTACCTTTGCATATTTACATAACATAACTTTAAGCTCGCTCAACAAAGGGTCAAACAGATGTACCTAAAAATCATAAATCAAGCCTTGAAATTAAGCAGAGCCATCACTAGTTTAGTCGTTAAAGAACCACTTTAAGCTACACAGTCTAATTAATAAAACAACTTTATACGGATTTTATTGCGTTGCGTTGTTTATTTTTATTATAAAACACTACTAAACTACTATTGTTAAACACTTTTACTAGTAACTATTTACTCCTATTTAAGCTATTTATATTATAAATACTATTTAGGTTTAATTTTACACTTTCCAAGACGTTTCGGTCGCTTTTCAACAGCCATGTTCACGGTTAGACTGTAAACGTAAGACAGTATTAAATTTAATAAAACCCAGATGACACTTTATATTTTCTAATAATTTGCCTTAATTATACTGAAAATACAGCCTGCCTGCCTACATACATACATACACAGTCTCATACACATACGCATCAATCCTACATTTAGCTAATTATGGTACAGGTGCTACATAACAAGGGGCGCCATCTACTAGGCACAGTATTAGATTCTGCGCTGTTACTGATAACCCAGAAACACTGACATACCTGGGATTGGATAGAAACCAGGAGTATTAGCTCGCACCAGTTGCGCGTTGTCGACCCTAAAAAAATAGAATAACTTTTTTTCTTTATACAACTAAGGTGACAAACGAGCATACGGCCCACCTGATGGTAAGTGGTCACCGTAGCCTATGGACGCCTGCAACATCAGTGCTTTCACTTACGCGTTGGCGACCCTTTAGGAAAGAAAAAAGGAAGTGGAAAGGAGAAGGCAGGCAAGGGGAAAAAGGGTGATTGAGCCTCGCTCCGACTGGGTAAAGTTCTCTAGTGCTTCTGCAGAAAAAAAACAAAAACAAACGCATACTTAGACACTTGAAACATCCTATTCACCGCAAGTATACAAAGTAAAGTACTACGTGCCATCATACGACCTTTTTTATACCCATTTAGCAACCCTCAGGAGTGGAGCACCATCCTACATCAGCTCGAACTGACTCTGTGGGTGGTGCTGTAGGGTAATCACAATGTTCAAGGGCTTATATCGTATATCGGTTTCGTCTCGAAAATACTAAAAGCATTATGTCTGTTATCATTTCCCGAGACCACTGAGTGAGTAAGAGTGATGCACAGCAGCCGCATTGAGCCAGCGACGCAGTCGAATAAACTGCATACTTTCATTAGTTACAATTATAAAAGATTAGAAGCTCGGTTGCTACAATGTCTTTTAATACATACATATTACCCATATCCAGCACTTTCACTGTGTAAAACACAACTAACTACTAGTAACTAGTAACTAGTAACACTACTAGTACTAACGAACTAATAGTGTACATATTGCGAAGTCCGAGTCTTGCAAGCAAACCTCAGATCATACGGCAGGTTTATTAATTCTCGTAGGCGATTACTTGACACTGATTGGTTGCTCCCCTTGCATACAGGAATGGTTTTAATTGGCATTTCATTCAACAACAACCTAGAAAAATGCGAAACCTAGAGAAATGAAACTTCCTATGTACTAGTTACTCCATTCTAGGTGCCCGTTATGCTATAGCATTATAAAATAATATACTATTTATTATTCTTTAATATTGCATTTCAGATTATATTTAACTAACTAACTAACTGTAATTTTCCTCGGAAATATAAAAATACTGTTTTTAGGTGTATGCTTTCCTTTTACACTGGCGTTTGGCGTTCTGTAAACATATGCGCAGTCGTCGCAGCAAAACGACTCGGCGGTGACTAGCCATATGCGCAGGAGATATTATAGTGAACAAGTGTATTCACAAACACAAATGCACTCTCTATTCCCTCACTCTCATTAGGCGGATTGTCACCATATCCGACGTTATGACAGCAATCCGTCACGACCGAACAGAGATCAGGCAGAGACCGAACAGATGTAGATCTCGGAAAAGATCTCTCAGAAAATACGTAAACTCGTTAGTTTACATACTTTCTGAGGTACATAGATGTTTGAGGTACACTACGAATGCCTTAAAACCATAACCTTATGTACAATATACTAACAAAAAAACCGAATAACACTTTGCACACAGCAGCGATATCCTAGTGGGAAACCGATAGACCGCCACGCAGAGGTCTCGAGTTCGATCCCAAGGCGCTCATCTCTAACTTTTCGAAGTAATGTGCGTATTAAATAGTTAAATACGCTTGCTTCAATGGTGAAGGAAAACATCGTGATGAAACCTGCATGTCTAAGTGTTCTCAATAATGTTCTCAAAGATATGTGAAGTCTGCCAACCCACACTGGGCCTGCGTGGTGGACTATGACCCAACCCTTCTCACACTAAGAAGAGGCCCGTGCCCACCAGTGGAACAGTTTAATACAGGGCTGATATTATTATAACACTTTGCTGAACCTGAAAATCGATCCCGATCCCTCATGCATGCTAGTCGCATACACTGTTGCTGTGACATCAAACACTCAAAAAATGACCATTGCAAATTTCAATACACGAGTTGTAGAATAATGCAATCCTAAAACTAAAATAGTCCGGTAAACTCTAGTCTACAATTTCCTTATTCCCCTTTGACGTCGACGGAAACTTCGCACAACACTAAATGTTTGCGCTATAAATACATTCTAAGAAAGTTAACAGTCAAATGAGTAGGTGGTATGTGGGAAGAGAAGATCCCAAAATACCAGAGGTGCTTTGACCAAACATTTGTAGCTGAAGCAATGAAACATGCAATAAAACGACTTTCAAATATCAATAAATTACTAATGCTCTGTGCGAAACTGCGTCGTAGAAAGCTAAGGTATGGAGTATACCAGCCCCTTCCTGGACTATAAACCCTCAATGGCTTTATATAAACAGTTAATAAATCAAACAACAAGAATCATTGTCAATGGCATTCTCCTAAGAATTTATCACAGGAGAGTTTGAATGGCATACCTATTTATTTTTTGAGTAAGATAATGGTTACCTGCTATGGACTACTATGCTTATATACACACATAAATTAGATATTTATGTGTGTATATAAGTCAGTTTTGTTGATTTCTGTTAAGTACATCCTGGATAACTGCTTCGTTGATACTGTGACTTATATGTGTTCTTAGGTGCAACCTGATAAGAGAAGGGCAAATTGATAAGATATTGAACTAAAAAATCTCACTTTAAAGAAAACTTTCACATGAAATTATAAACAAAGTGCATTCTAAGTAAATAGTAACACACAATCATTCAATACTGTACGAATACCTTAAAATAACCACATTTCAAAACATTCAGACAAACACCATGTGTATACCCGTGGCCCCCTCAAAACAACCAAAACGTCGTCGAAGTTGTCAAGTTAAATAGTTTTAATTGTGTTTTAAATAGTAATAAAATAATCATCTGAGCAGTAGTTTTTTAAATAATTCTCTATTAAATCCGAATCAATTCTTACACTTAAAACAAATAAGAAATTCCCTCAAGAACTTCAATCACAACTAAAGAGATAATATTTCATACGAACCTCAAAAAATGATAAACGCTTACATAACATACGGTGTCTCCATTCGATACTTTGAAATGCTCCATTCATTGCGAGGGCCATCAATAAATAATGTCCACATCATTACGAATCTAACTCTGTACGGTAAAGCTACTATGCTATGTGGTACGGCCTCCGTCTCTGTCATATAAACACAACTGTCCATCCGCCCTTCAATACATCAAATGGGCAATATACGATATTTATGTAACTAAATATTTACAGCAAAGATGTACAGATTGCAGCTTTTAATAAATAACTAAACCTATAATTACAGAATACATAGTTCTCTACCATTAACACTAGATGTTCTAATTAAATGTAAAAGATTTTTGAACATTGTTTTTTGATTGATGTGTTGAAATGCCGGGACATCAATTTCTATTCCGTATTGGTATCGATTGCACAACACAACTTTTTAATTACAAGTATTTAAGGTATCTGTTTAATTTAATGAAAATAAACTATGTCATTTCAATTTTAATAGGCGCAATTCAAAGTCGATTATAGAAGAGCCACCGACCAAAGCCAGAATATCAAAGCCGGACAGATAAATCTTGATCAACCCAAAACAGACCAGCTAGGAGTCAGTTAAATTTTACTACCTACTTAACGTTTATTTGATAATTCTAAAGTTTTAAACTATGCAAATGTTAGAGTATGGCTGAAATTTAATAACCTCACTGAAATAAACCTCTTCGGCGACGGTGAATTTTCTACAGACTGACAGAGCTGGCGGATCCCTCTCGCTTATTGGTGATGGTATGATTGAGCCGGTTCGCCTGTAGAAGTACCCTCTTCTTCCAAACAACAGACGTGAAAGTCGTAACAGCGTTACTACTTATGGCCTAATTGGTAAGAGTGGGTCTATTTGTGTCCCTTAATTGTATCTATGTTTGTAAGTCCCCCATGGCACTGGGCTTGATCTCTAGGGCAGGCTTAGTCAATTCTGGAATTAGTACTTATAGGTAAATGAGCGCCCGTTACTCTTAAATTTACCATTCCTTAGGTTTAAGCAGTTTAGTTTGTTTGCCAACTTTATTATTTATACCAGCCATGCGAAAAACTTCAGCACGAGTCCTTCATCATTACACAGATGGTATAAAATCATTAACTGGTGTAATGACTATCAAAACAGGCATAAGATACAAAAGGATGGTTACAAAGTGGTTACAAAAAACCAAACAGATATGCATGTCAGATATGACGAAAAGCATACATATATATATGGAATAGGTTATATGTATACCTAAGTGAGCCCGAACTGTATGAACTCTTGAAAAATTATTCCAGATGCAGATACTAGTTTTAATTGAAGATTCCTCATTCTTGGTAAGCATATTAGTAGGAGCAAAGTACATCCCAATAAACTTCATCTAAGTTCTCGCAATACACGTTTCGCTTCTATGCAAGTATATAGCTGGAGATGGAATTCATCTATTGTTAATTGCAGACCACACAGCTACTGCTCACATAATAACTAAGCCATATGTGTATAGCAAAGTAAAGAAATTACTTCTTAATATGTATATGGCTAACGATATTATAGTAGGTAATTAAATACGCAGAAAAAAGCTAGTCCCTCGGCATTCAATAATCGTCCTGCTTCCTTTATTACGATAGCAATAGTCTGCCAGCTGCCCCGGTGTAATTATTTCTAAGGGTTGACTGGCGTTAAGCAAATTTCTCATTATTTATATGTTTGTATTTACTTTTTATATGGTGTGAATGTTCTTTGTGTAATTTGATATATTTGAGAAACCCTTTAAGATCGTCGAATTTATGAGTTTACTTCCAGTTTAACTACTTGAACTACTTCCAATGGGTGGACAGTTGCAGTTTTAACGCTGTCGAGCTATGTTAGAACGCAACAACGAATGTAAATTCTTTGCGCACTACAAAGAACACTTGCTTTACTACTATATGCGCAAATGGGAAGTTATAAACATTGACACAAAGGAGATAAAAATACCCGAACTCACAACGGATTTCTGTAAATTACAATTTTATTTTGTGCAGAGATCAAACTTGTCGCATTCGGCACATTTCTGGCCAATTATACTACTATTCCATCTATTCCAGTTTCATCTTTTTACTGTTTCTCCGGTCCATTCTCTTCTGATGACACAACGTGTTCGGATAGCATTGAAGCCAATAATAAAGTTTGCTAGTCCAGAAATTACACACACCTTAACTTAGATCAATCGATTCGCGCAGTCGTAATTTTCTGCGAACCCCTTCAAACCTGACTGATGTGTATCGTATTAATTACATACGTAAGCATTCCAGTAATGATAAATGTGCAATTCTTGTACTCACCGGTATCATTTTTGGGGGACATGTGTGTTTCCCCCTTTATCAACCGCCACGCCTGCAACAACCATAATTACTTTTTAATTTGATGGAAATGGCAACGTTTAAATGAGGTGCTGTAAACTATAAATATTTTATTATAATAATGTGGTACTTTCAAAATGTAAGTGTAATTAATGTTATGGATGGTTTTGTTAAAACATTTGGCGATATGAAAATGATTAAAATCATTCTTGGGTCTGTCAAATCAAATCATTTATTAATTTGCAGAAAACATTGTTACAGTGGTGTAAATTATATTACATATACATAAATTGTCCAACAGGTACAAGTATCAAATGTTAAGTATTTGTTCCTACCTTTAAGTGGCATGCAAATAATTATAATTAATTAACATTGTATATATAATATTGATTAAAATGGAATGTCATCTGTATAAATTGGAATAAAACATAATTAGAATAGATTAAGATAAAATTATTAAATAAACAACTAAAATTAAAATTAAATTAAAATTACAGAATGTCAGGTCAATTGAATAATAATAAAATTTAAATCATTATACAAAATTTGATTATTGAATTTTATCTTTTTTTTTATAACAGTTTGTCATTTAAATATTCATTTAAGCTATAATAACATTTAACAACAAGCAGGTGTTTAAATTTATTTTTATATTGTAAGTTTATGGTTATCAATTGTTTTGGGAGTTTATTGTAAATTACTGGGCCCAAACAAAATATACCTTTATGTAATAAGGCAGTATTGGCTCTACGTATGCAAATTCTATAAATATCACGCTGAAACCTGGTGTTACATGTTGACGCTATATTAAATAGGTTAAGGTTAAGCTTAACAAATATTGCAACTACATAGATGTAGAGACAAGGCAGAGTAAGAATTTTAGAATTTATAAATAATGGAATTCAAGTATCAGTGTGTTGTAACCCAAAAATAGCCCTAATGCATCGTTTCTGTGCCTTAAATATGAGATCTCTATCAGATCTTTCCCCAGAAAACCGAACCATACCTCAAGATAGAAACCACCAGTTCGTGCATATGCAGTCATTACGGTGCTATTGTCATTGTATTGCCACTTGCGTTAACTCATGAAGTGTGAAAACTATTATTATTTTTTTTTTATATGGCTTGATTATGTGACTTCTATGTCAGTTTATCATCTATAGTGAGGCCAAGAAAAGCTGTCTGAATCTCAGTGATAGATTTATTTATCATAGACTCTGTATTCGATATAGATATTAGGTATAATTAGGCGTTGGCTAAAGTTTTTTATTTTGTTTTTCTAAGTTAGCGTTCAAATTATTAACTTCTAGCCATGTTAGGATTGCATTCAGAGTACAATTGATGTCGTGCGTATAAGTTTGTATGTCATTACATTTAATAGCAATCGTGCTGTCATCTGCAAATAAAGTAATATGATTTGGAGTTGCATTTGGAAGGTCATTAATATATATTAATACTAACACTATGGTATGGTACTATAATATATATTATAAATAGCAGGGGGCCTAAAATACTCCCCTGTGGTACACCATATAATATTTTGCGTGCATTTGATAGATATGCGTCCTTTTCTTAGTTTTAAGATTAATTCCACTTAAATTTGTGTACTGAGTGCGGTTTTTAGGTATATTTCAATTAATTTTAACGTGTTACCTCTAATGCCATAGGTCTCTAGCTTATGTAATGTCGTAGGTATAAGGTACATTTTTCATAGGCGATGTTGTGGGTCTTGTGGTAGAGCTAACGCTTAAGCTTTCGGTAGGTCTAAACTAGACTGCCGGGTTATAGATTATGTTTAGAATTTCTTTACTAGCAACATAAAATCTGGAATGTTCCCGAAGGACATCAATAGACCCAACATATAATTAAAACATAGCTTGTGTTCAAATAATATCTGCAGCCTACCTATTGGTTTTTAATTTCACATATTATGTACGTATTTCAGAGATACACAGGAGTTAAAAAAATGGCAACAGCTTAATTATGACGTCAATGTATTAATCATAAACAATTATTGTAATCGTAATAGAAATGACAGTATTATTATTAACTTATAATAGAAAACAACCGACAAAATAAGGTACAATTTATTAAAGCAGTTTGTCAAAATATAATTACTATTGCAATATGTATTTATTACGATTAAATCTATGAAAGCTAAATAAATGTTAAGGCATATAATATGCAGCGTGGTTATAGCACCGCAACCGGTCGCGTACTCGTGGCTCGATCTTGATCTATAATGATAGGAAGCTGGGTGGCTACCGTTGAACTACTTTCTTTCGACGTACATACCTACTTTATGCTAACTATCTACTAACTGTCATTAGCCATGTGAACCGCTTTGGGAATTGCTTGGACCTTTTGCAAATACCGTAAATACATAGACATAGATTAGCTAAAGGTAATAACGAACTGTACCTCTGCCTGCTTAATCGAAAAGACAAATATGTTCTTATAGAAATTAAATTTTGATTCATTAGGCTAAAAGCTCAATGCTCGGTTGGGTGAGATAGTTTTGAGATTTTCCATTTGGAAATTCTCACTACTGACCGCAGCTCAATAAATGAGCGATAGCAATAAATACGAGCTAGGACTCTTAGCTATAGTATATACCACGTGTGACATAATCGGCAAAATATGAGAAACACTTCATTCTGGTATGGCACGTGTCAATTGCTATCGCTTATAAACGTTGAAGAATTAGGCGTGTGATCTGCCAAATGCTCCAACGTAAGGTACCCAAGTACAAACATATTTTATCGCAGATGATAAAATAATTAACCTTTGGATATCCAAATAACAAACGCACACTCGAATATAACGGTCGAAATTTCTCAAGAGAACTCAACAAGTTATCAACTCGATCCTCAAATCTAGTGAGGTTTGACCCGAGGAAATACATGCCTATTACTATTACAAGAACGAAATAGATTATAAAAAAATATTCTGCCTACATTCACAACACTGCTAAGTACTTACTGTTAAAACATTAATGCGACTACCTCGTCATAGTACATAGTATTGTTACATCTCGGCTTTGAATCATATTTGCTTAGTTTTAAGACGGGCGTGGGCCTCGAGTCATTGTTTGTCCCCGACCTAGCCCCTGTATAATAACCGTATTACAATCTTAACTAGTTTATCGTGCATTCATCTACTAGCCTCGCCTTTTTCACGTCAAACGCTCCGCCTCGACATGCAATGCAATATTATACAAGTTAATTAGTTTAATAACCTCAGATTTGAACAAAGAGGTATAAACGTTTAGCAATCCTTGCATTATTTTAGATTCATAGCCATTTGTTACATTACCAAATGGCTCAGAAGCGTATGACCCACCTGGTGATAAACGGTTTCTTTAGCTTAAGGGCGCTTACAACACCAAGGGTACCACTTATACAAGGCTAACCCTTAAAAAGGTAATTCACAGGTTGCCAGTGCGTACGCAACCGCCAAACTGAACCTCACTCTTATATTTTATACTCTCTCTTCTTTAGGAACCTGGAAAGCCTTCTACCTACCATAACATCACACAAAGTCGTTTAGCTGCAATCTTCAGAAAGTTGGAGATATGTCCTAAATCGGACTGCCTACTTTGAACACAATCTCAGGTTTAAGTAGATTTCGCCAAGCACTACTTCTTGTAAATGTTTGATAGTCGTTCTCTGTTTCTAAAAGCACTTTACACAATAACTCATTTACAGTTCAAAGTTCGTATTACTTCAAGACATTTCAGTGCACATAAGAATTCAAGGAACACATCTCGCGTGCTAAATATTCATACATTCAAACCGCAAACGCGACATACGAACGTGTGGGAGTGACATAAAACGTGTTATTAAGATTTCAATTCTAAAGACAAGTCGGCATAAAGAGAAATAGACGAGTAGTAGGTACTGTGACGTAGGCGTGGTGAAAACACCAATAGTTATAGTAATGAAAGTGTTGTAATGACAGGAAGAGTGTGGGATATTGTATGAAATGCATTCTCATTTCGAATGTATACGAGCTATTCTACAATAAGACACGTTTCTATTGCAGTTTGGTTTAGCATTTTTATTGCGACTCTACAGATAACAGTTCACAGTATTCTCAGGCTTTATCTTTTAGCTATAATTTTAGCGTATAATTTTTAGAAAGCATTAGTTACAGTCGAGTTAGCCGGCTGCGCACGCCATTTTGTAATTACACATTCGAACGTAACAACAACTGGCGACGTTTATGGCACGTATATTTGTTTATTATCAAAACATTGAATGGAATGGTGTGAGGTGTTAAGTGGGCAATGTTGAAACGTGGCACAGTGAGGTATAGCGGCGGTTAGCGCCACCGCGCCGACATGACGGTGACTCTACAAATTACATTCAACATCTGAATGGCAATGACATTACGTTATTTCTGACAGCCTATTTGTCTTCTACCTTACCATACCTACAAATACACTTTTAGGGCAAAGGGTTTTCATATAAAGCTTATTTATGTCTATAAATTAATTACCTCATGCTGTTTTTATCATAATTAAAGTTACCACAGCGCTTACACCAGAAGTTCAGCATTTCAATTAAAACGACAAATCTGAAATCCCAGTAGATAGTTTCGAAGGAGGGATATTGCAGAATCGGAGCCCATAGCTGGGTCTGCGGATAGATAAAATTAATTAGCTATCTCCAATATTCAGTAGGACACCGAGATTCAATCCCTTATAGAGGAAATCTATTTCCACAGAACCGGCTGCACTGGCCGGCAGCTCTTTATTAGCGCGATGCCTACGGGAATGACAAAATCACTGGCACGGAAGGGACAAATTGGTGGTCGCGCGGTTTCTGGAATGCTTATGGGACCGTTCGATAGTTGTAGGATCGCGTAATTTGGCCGTCCCACGCGTCGTTCGCAGACCGCCGTCACCGTGAAATATTTGGTAGCGGACGGGCGCGGTGGAGCGATTTGCATACAATGAAATAAACCGACACAATCGAGGGTGGGTCTCCGGCTGGAAAGCTTAGCCTTCTTACTAACATTTCGGAAGTACCGTTCTAGTGACATCCGATGTTTTATTGCGGTTATTTGGGTCGTGATCTACTGAATTTATCAAAGGTTTCCATCGGTCAATGGCATAGTAGAGCGCCGAATTTGCCTTCTAAATGTTCGTATTGTGACACAAATATCAAGCTATATTGGGGCGCCTAAATTATATATCGAACTACATGAAGCAAAGCATTTAAAACATAATTTATTTTATAAGCATATTAAAGACGGCATATATATACCGTCTTTTAAATTACTTTTACTTTTAAATTAAATAAAGATCGGCTTAAAAGATTATCGTAATGTTTCCTTAATCACGTTATCGTATGAGATTAAAATTGTATTAAAAAGTCCCTTGTTCCGGCCAAGTGTTTAACGTGATGCTCTTCAGACCACCCTGTAAACGAGCCACTTATCGTTGTAGGAATAAGGATTAACGTCTGGACGGCTACTTACTGGTGATCAAGGGTCCTTTACAGCGACAAGGACTATTATAAGTATTCGAGACACTTTAAGAACCTCGAATTTAAATTGTGACCATGAAAACGTCGCTTTTTTATTGGTACCGATCGCACTCGGATCGCACTCGAGACACTCATCTGTGAGTTCATATCGTGAACAGACCTTGTAATGGGTGTTTTTGTTTTACACGCCTCTTACAAGAAAAACGTCTTGCTCACTCATGGCTACTGTTGAACTCCAGTAAACGTCACATAAAGTTGGACATAATCACTCATTTTTTGGTTTAGGTTAGGTATTTTTACAAAATTTATAATTTGAAGACTTGCCAACGGTTATGTCCATATGTGTACGCGTAAAAGTATGTACTGTGGAACAAAATAGACAGCGTTCCGATGATAGAGAAGCGAAATCCTTGAAGCAGCTTGAAATACGAGTGAGCACTTCAATCGTGCAGGAGGAACGTTTGAACGTTTTTTTCTTTAACCCTATAGTTCACGGTCATTGGTTGTCCGGGATAAGTTCGTGAGTGAATGCCAAATGTAATTGGTGGAAACCGCATTTAATATGTGCAGTGGAGGCGAGGGATTCCGATACTTACGCCCAATCATTCTGTCAATCCGTCTGTCGGTGCGACGCCGGCGCCCGTGGGAACACCACCAATCGATAAACAGGATAATAGTATTGGCTTTTAAACGTTTACGTACCCTACGAACAAGGATAAAACGTAATGCAACTTTCACACAGCTAAGGTGCAACTGCCTGAATAATACGCATCTACTTAGCAACAAAATAGGGCAGTATAAATTTATATAGTTTTGTAGTCAATGTTAAGAACAGCTTTATCCTCTTATTATTTATAGTAGTTTACATAATTTATTTTCTTCGAATAGTGACACACTGCAAGGCAAAGGCCATACTAGTTTTCTTCCACTTATGTGCCGCGTGACGAGACCGGTCTTTCCGAAATATCTAACTGGTCATTCAGTTATTGTTTGGTTCCCCTTGCGGTATTGCAAGACCCCATCATTCAACTAACATGTCTAAACAAGATCCCTCTTTGGTTTCACATAGTTGTTATACTCATTTATTTATTGAATAGGTACAGAAACAGACAACAGATTCCGTATTTTTTTAATCTGGCATTATTTACATATAATTTTAAACCTAAATCGAATTACTTCTTAACTTAACTGTAAAGAAGATACGTCTTCTCCAAGAATTATTCTGTTCCAAAGATTTTCTATTAACAAGTATTAGTTTTGACTGACCACCCGAAGATCATGTATGAGGAAAGCTATATATCGTCAAATGAATTTGAAACTATGTAACGATTAACACCTCGTACCATGATGCGAGATAAAAAAAACGTTTGCGTGACATAAACTTGCATGACCCGAATTTTAATTTTTGAAATCATCTCCATTACTAGGATTAATTTCTGTGTCGCGAGGGATTTTACAAATATTCAAACAACGGACACAAAAAAACACCCAGGCTCGGAACAACTATTTGTGAATCACACAAAATTTTGTCCCGTGTGGGATTCGAACCCACAACACTCAGCGCAATGGCAGTGGCAAGTGGCAAGGTGACCACTTAAACTACTACGCCATCCGTGAAGTCGGACAACATATTATTGGCTGCATTAGGCATTAAGATACAATACATATTTTGTACCGGTACTCTACGTCTACATTACATATAAACGAGAACTGGTCCACCTGTGTGACAAATAGTTTATATAACACAACATTTTTAATTGAATGACAAGCAATTGATTAAGCGTCGCATTTTATTGAACTGCGACTCGTATAATAATATATGCGCAATATTGTAATTATTTTTAGTAACAAGACAGCTAATGAATATTCATTGTACATGTGTCTATTATACGCTGACGTAATAAGAAATTTTATTCGATAGTAAAATTATATCGAGTAGCAATGTTATAATTTATGCAATGAAGCATACAAATAGAATATTGCATTATAATATAATTTTCTCATGCAAATAAATATATCGCATAAGTATTATTATATATCAGACGCTGTATACTGTTTATTTATGCGTTTTTAAATAACAGTAGCAATAAAAATATAGTAGTCATATAAAATTAAAAATGTGCCCGGCAGGCGGAAAAAGGGAAGCGCTACAAGAGAACCACAATCAGTAAATCTATTCTGCGTAAGTTTCCAGTTATTTAGAGAGAGTAGCATCAAAACAGAAACATTACACCGCTCATTTAAAAACAATTAAGCCGAACCTTGGCAATAGACAATCCCCAAATAGGTTGTTACATACCCACTCGTAAATATCTTCGCATAAAATCATGTGACATTCAAAGAACAATTACAATAAAGCCACTCTATTGTAAAATGAGCTTTAGGTTTAGGGTTACCACTCTTGCGAAATATAAAATTTTATAAATTTTACTGACTTGTGACTACGCTGGGAACAGATTCTGAGAGTCCAAGGTTTGATTTTCGGTGCCGGGAAGAAAAAGCTATGATAGGGTTTTTCTAATAGGCAATTCTAAAAAGTAAGACATGTTTAGTATATGTGATAGATAAACGATGTTATCACGTGGAACCTAAAACATAATTGGCAACATGTAAGATGTTGAAACCGAAGTTTAGACCCTTTATTTTAAGCCTTAGGAGATTTTATGTACATAATTGTTTTAAAAATGTTTTAATAACATATGTTTTACACATGTTTTATGTACATATGTACATCGGGTATGATAAAAATATGATAACCTATGTCAGTAAAAAAGCGTAACTAATATAAACTTACACAAATTCTATATAAATATACACAATAATATAAAACACAATATATACTAAACAATCGTAATAATATTGTATACTAACATTATAAATGAAAAAGTAACTATCTGTTTATTATGAAGAAATAAACCTCTGTGGCGATAATGATGAAATTTGCCTTGGATATATCTCTGAAGGAAGACATACAGGCCAGTTTAAAAAGAAAGCGATTTGAGTTCTAGGTATCAATTAAAATAATATATAATGAAAAACGTCTTCTCTTCTACCCTCATAATATATTGTGACTTGCCTTGGATATAGCTCTGAATTAAGACATACAGGCCAGTTTAAAAAGAAAGCGATTTGAATTCTAGGTCTCAATTAAAATAATATATAATTAAAAACTTCGTCTCTTCTATCCTCATAATTCTCCATACAAAATACTTTGGACTTAATTGGTTAACCCTTACATCCCTCAGCAGCCATTAGCAATTTACCTTCCGGGCCATTCGAATACAAATGTTATTGAGTAAGGCATTTTAATGCTTGTAGCTAAATTGATTTATACTTATATTTACTCACGACTCTGTCTTCGAAGAGTATGTTACATACATATGCCACTAAGTATTCCAGCAAAAGCCCACTTGATGATTAGCGAATAATATAGCTTATGATTGTTTACAATACCGGGAATGACGCATGATCGATCCTAAGGGAAAAAAACAAAATTGGTTGAAGAAAGTAAGGAATGGGAGGAATAGGTAATCCTTAGTACTCTCACCAGGCGAATCGCAGTAATAGCGTCTTACACCGGTTTCATGTAACACAGTAGTAACCCGAGCGAGCTAAATCATTCGTACTATTACTAACTAATCAACAAAAGCGACTACCGTGGCATGTTCGGTCATACGAAATAGGGGGCGAAATATCGCTATCTCCAACTAAGCATTACAGACAATTTATTAACAGAAAAGCAGTGGCAGTTTATATCAATAACAAAGTATATTGCCATTGTTGAAAAATAAGAACGGGCAACACGATAACCCTAACTCAATAAAAAATATTTTGTATATAAGAACGCACTCAAACCCATCTTATATGTTTTCAATGCCACGTACCGCGTTATTATTTTCAAGGCTGTACATAAGGCTGTTCCGTTTTTTATACCCACTGAATTCACAAACACCTTAATGTGTTATCGTGCGAACTTTGAGGTTATTCAACATTTAAAACAATTGAACCAATTATATGAATTATATGAGCCGGTAATTAAGCTAAAAGTTCTTCCAAGTTTGTTTATATTATATATAAATAGGTATGTCCAAAGAGTATGACCTGCTGCAATACACGTGTAACAGAATATTGTGGTCATATTTTATGAGGCCTGTAGTAAATAGGTATGACTACATAATAAACATTATAATACTTGAAGGGGTAAATCTGTACCACGAAGATCTGAACCAAGAACCGTGAACCATGAAATAAAGTATGTAGGTAATCTAAAAACTTGCAAGTGATTCAGCGTATTTTTAATAATAGTGTAGGATGTGTAGTAAATCTAAGATTTGAATGAATGTTATGGATATATGTATTTGAAGATATAAATTAGAAAATATACACTAAAGAACATTTTACTTTAGACACTTTAGCCAACATTTTCAGATTCATCATCGCCCTGTTTAAAATTGTCTTATTGTGTTAGGTAAAGTTAAATACGTACATCGCCGGCAAAATAACAAACATGACGACTCGAAGGCGTAGTCGTTAGTGTAACTGACTGCCACGCCTGAGGTCGCGGGTTCGATTCCCGCACAAGTCAAACATTTGTGTGCATGAACATGGATGTTTGTCTTGGTCTGGGTGTTTCTATGTATAATATGTATGTATTTACAAAAAAAAATAAAGTATATATGTATGTTTATCCATTGTCTAGTACCCATAGTACAAGCTATGCTTAGTTTGGGCTAGATGGTGTTGTGTGTATGTGATAGAATATTATTATTATTATTATTATTATAGATTGGTATTTATATTTTTTAATATCTTATTACGAGAATAGGACTACCGGCAAGAAGAATTAAACTCGTAGCGTCACATACGGCGGTAAATGCAAGCGCTAACTTAAACTAAACGGGACAACCAAAGAATATGCCTCATTAATTGCGTCCATGACTGCTGACAACTAACGGACATCTGTATTAACCTGCCAAATCATGTAATTATTATACCCGTCACAAAAAAATATCAAATCCCATGATATTACATTTTGACGTCATTGGAAGACTTAAATCACGTCGTTCTTTAACAGTGCTTTTCTGATATACCTAAGGGAATAGAAATCAGTTGTATGCAAGTAACACAATAAGACTCATTGTGGAGAACCTGTTTGGCAATAGGCATCTCACGGCTAAGGAAATATAAAACAGTTGTATGTAAGCAACACAGTATGACTCATTGTGGAAAACCTATTTGGCAATAGGCATCTGACGGCTAAGGAAATAGAAATCAGTTGTATGCAAGCAACACAATAAGACTCATAGTGGAAAACCTGTTTGGCAATAAGCATCTCACGGCTAAGGAAATAAAAATCAGTTGTATGCAAGCAACACAATAAGACTCATTGTGAAAAACCTGTTTGGCAATAGGTATCTCACGGCTAAGGAAATAGAAATCAGTTGCATGCAAGCAACACAATAAGACTCATTGTGGAAAATCTGTTCAGACATCTTACGTCTAAGTAGAAGTAAAACAAGACACGTGAAATTTAGACACAGAAATTTAGAATTGTTTTGATATACCTACCAGTACACCAATACCAGTATACCAATATAACATCATACATAGGTACTGTATGTATGATGTATGTATGTATTTGTGAACCTATCGAGATAAGTGAGACTGGAATGATGTAATCTCACCTATATTCCCAAACGGGTTGCAAAGTTGTATTCTAGACACTTTTGCCAGCTATGGTATCTTGGCGAGCCTAGACTGGGCACAGTTCTACTTCGTGCTGCTACGGAAAACCGGATTATTTTATGCCCAACCCAAGAATTGAACCCAGACTGCATGAACAGCAGTCGCTATTTTACCGATGCGCTACCGAGGTAATCGGTCATTTTCTCATGGCGCTATATATATATTACGGTAATAAAATAAGGTTAGATAAATGTAATGTGCATTACCAAATATGACTGCGCACAAAATACGGCCTTATCGCAAAGCAATATTATGCATAATATAATTAAAAGCAATAACTTAGAGCTAACCTTTAAATCCACTATTATCTATATTTCATGATTATCAATGTAACATTGTTTGCAATAAACTAATTAAATCATAATCTTACTATCAGGTGGGCCGTTTGTTTGCAACTATAGTAGTATAAAAAAAAACATTATCATGTGAACGATCGGGTTGTTAAACAGATTTTAACATGCTGATTTAATTATAGCTATTATTTATTAATTAATACAAGTGGTTGTTAATTTTTAGACAACTTTAGAAATGAGAAGGCTATGTTAAAATATAACAAAAATCCGCATTTATTTTAAGAAAATAAATAATCCCGACAATAGAATCTTTTTCTTCATTTGTATTATTCATTGCTTTCATTAAAGTT
The DNA here is from genome assembly GCA_930367265.1 of Catocala fraxini. Lineage (NCBI taxonomy): Eukaryota > Metazoa > Arthropoda > Insecta > Lepidoptera > Erebidae > Catocala > Catocala fraxini. The sequence continues at coordinate 11,371,271 of OV884035.1, read as the reverse complement.
AATCACTGAGTCGCGTTTTATGCAGCTAACAGTGGTCTAAACATGACCCAATTAGATTTAAGTCTGTCCCAAAAAATACCAACTAGAAAATAGAGGTATTAAATTTCTATGAAGAGAAATTCGCTTTAATTCTAAAAATATAATTCCCTTGCGTTGAACCATTACTAGACTAATTGCGTAAATCGTTAAAAAATTATTTGTAATGAAAACTCTATAGAAATCACAAGAGACGTCCAATTAGATATCTAAAATAATGATCGAATAAGTTTTCTTATAACTAAATTACATAGCGCCGTCGTCAATGCAATACCAATTACGTATATAGTATATAATATACGTACAGTACATATGTATGTTATGTATAGTCATTATACTGCAAGAGTTAAGCCGTATAAAGACATTAAGCAGGACCGGCATCATTACGTCTTTGGATTCATAAAATAATTACATCATGTCGGCAAATGAAAATCAGAAAACTGCTGTTGTTTATGACAAATAGTATTCATCGCACTAGATAATTCGCAAGTGACTTTACAACACAAAGTATTTATGCTTAGCCCGACTACCCACATATAATATATGACCCGCATAGACATCACGAATCTACAATATTTTACGCATTGGTAGTGGCAAGGTATAATCGCTATGCCATCCGTAGTCAGCGCGGAAAATTTTGTTTATAATAAAAAAATATCGGTAACGCGTTCTATTTTCTACTAATATTTTTAACACATAATATTTTGTCCTCTATGTTTTGTTTCATATTAAAGAAACAGTATTTATTACCTAACACATTTTATCATTGGATATTTTATGCATAAACAAGAAACCCGCATAGGAAAGGTATGTAGTTAAAACATTCGGCAAATATTTCATAAATGGCACATAAATTGGGAGTAACAACAGGGTTGCTCGTATCGCTAATTGAGGAAATATATAAAGACTTGCCCAAGGCCATTACAACGCCAAATGAAGGCAAAAACTAGGAGGTCAAGGCACTCCGCATGACTAAGATCTTGAGAAGCCAAAAAACAAGAACAAAGAGCAATATTTTAGAATCAGAGTTCCACATCAATCAGGGAAACGACATACAAATTATAGCGAAAAGATATAATCTAAATGGCTTACACCGCAAAAGCAATTCCTCAAGTCTTATTCAACAAACGACATCAAATTCACCGTATAGCAAAACTGACAAGCGATTCCCAGTACATATTGTTCGCTCTCGAGAGAGACCCACAAAGCGACGATTGTTCAGAATCCTTGAATGGAACACAAAAACTCACATTATTAATTTTATTGTATTCGAAACGAGATGTCGCCTTGAAGACAAGATCATTACACACACCATAACCATCGAGAGTTGACCCCTCGCGAACGGTAATAGGACGCATGAATAACTACACACTTAATATAGAAGAAGTTAAGAAAGGTCAAACTAAATTGGTGGCGCTACCCGAACTTCACTCTCCCACAAACCTATTGTAAAAACCGGTTACAAAGAATCCGCCTTGCCTCATTTAGCCACGTGTAAACATTTTAATTGATGATATGCGGAAGACAAAAAGTTATGATAGCAATCGGAATTTTGATACTGGTTTAAATACGTAGATATCTATTCAAAGTCGGTGTTCGAACAAAGGTTAGTAGTCCATTATCTACACAGCTTCAAAACAACTTGCCGTGAATTGTCAAAAGGAAGGTAACTGATACTTGCTTTGTGTTTCGGGAAAATGATCAAACAGAGGGCGAATTCTACGGTACTCTCAATTTGCACTTAATTATCAAAGACGTCAAAGAAATTGGAAATATGGTAACGAATTCTGAGAAATGTATCCTTATGAAATAAAACATTTTATATAGAGTCACCGTGCAAACGGACAAGGGCAAATAACTGTGCTGTAGTAATAGACATTATCCGTTTTGTCTAAGTCATTATGTCCCGTTGGGTAATCATTGTTATTAGATTACATTTTTAGAATAATACAGTTGATTAAGAGTTGGTAATAGTAATGAAGTAATTTTCTGATAAATATACCAATTTATATAATAGTACGCCGTTTAGATTACTTGCGGAAGAAAAGAAAATTGTTGGCTAAATGGCCGCAAATGCGCAGTAGCTGATTGATATCAACGGTATATTTCTACAACTGTATACGTAAATACATGTAAGTATATACTTTTATAGCCATTATAAAATGCAACGTCCTCCATTTATTTGAGACCAATCGAAAACCGCAGCCTCAACACTCGTGCGGTTTTCTCCTCTGAATTATTATAAGTATTGTTTCATCAGAATACGTTTTATGACTACATTACATCGCTTTTATGGCTTTATTTTAACAAAATTGCCTCATGTTTTCAGCCCAATATTATAATGTGTGCTGGAAGATACTTTCCCCCGCAATATGTTTTACAGTAATAGCGTTCCCAATGGAGTGACCAAATTTACAGTTGTAAAGGTTCAATGACACGTCCTACTTTACAAAATACTAGACGAAATGTCCTTCCAGGACTTTTATTCGGCTCAGACTTGGCCCTTTCTCTCACATTCACCCGTATCTTCCCGCCAATCTTTTTTCATTCCTTTCCGCCTGACTAGACCACTAAAACGTACCTTTCTCGATTCTTATCATATATCATACCAACTACAGCTATTTTTATCTCGATTTGTTATTTGAAATAACATATGTATTTGCACAAAATTATTCGACTCCCCTACTAACGTAAAAAATTTTTACAATGTGATCAAATCTACAATCAATCAATTTATCTTTTGTCGATATAAATTAATTTGACAAAACTCAGCTCGACCTCTATAAAATCTCCTTTAATATACAACTTTAGTTGATATACTTATATCAACTAAAGTATCTAAACTTATCTAAACCGCTGAAATATACTTATGTTTCAGCGGTTTGAGTAAATATGTTCAACGTAATAGTAGCATTAGAATTCCGAGAAAATACGTTTAGTCGTATCATTTTATATGAGTAGTAGTAGACTACTATCATTACATTCAGCTTTGCGAATAAATATAATTGACACACATACATAGACCCACGCCTAGTGCACCTATGCCTACAGCTTTGGGATATACACTCACATATATTATAATAACATCAACACTGTAATAAACTATCCCACTGCTGGGTACGGGCCTCTTCTCAGTGTGAAAAGGGTGCAGCCATAGTGCTAGCTGGCCCAGTGCGGGTTGGCAAACTTCACATATGATCGAGAACATAATGGAGAACTCTCATACATGCAGGTTTCCTCACGATGTTTTCTTTTAACGTTAAAGCGAGCTAAAAGTCAGAGGTAGGCGGAGGCGCGCCCTGTCATCGAAGTCGAGATCTTTGCGTTGCAGACCAACGGTCTCCTACTAAGTTTTAAATAATATATATTATTTTATAAACTTTTCGCTATCTATGTCTTAGGTCCAACGTAATAAGGAGCGATCCAAGGTTCATCATCAAGGATCCATTGTTAGGTAACAAACAAACTTATGCTATAGACCGACATGGCAGCCATAAATTCGTAACATTAACTTGAACCTTCACATACAAGACTATTTAGTATTATTTGCATGTATTCTTGCGAACGGCATCGAATTTATTATTACCCGACATGTCATTAATGTCGATTGAAAGACAAACGCATATTGAACATGGTAATCATATGTAAAACAACAACACATGTACAGAATTACCGAATTGCACTTTAGTTTCGACGCACAAGTGATATTGGAACTTGGTTTATAATAATTAATAATAATAATTGTTTATTAAGTTGAAGTTCGTACAAATATGAATAACAATAGGTCTTAAAAATACTTAAAATAGGATACATTACTTTGGACGCCTGTACTAGGTTATACCTGTACCACAGGCGATAATTATGTGCTATTATAGTGTAATAGGAAGAGCATTCGTAACAATATTTAACAAATTTAAATTGTTCTATAATAAGTTACTATTACAATGAAAATAATATTACTTATTTATATAATTTTGTATTAAAATATTAATTGACATATATAATGTTTATGAAATAAACATAGGATATGTGGGCATCTAAGCTAACTAGTGTAAGTGCTGAAAATATAAAACAATAAACGGCGATCTAGGCACCCTCATAATCTACTGAGTTTATGTACCTATATTCAGCTTGTTTCTGGCTGGACAATCAGTTTCACCCGTCTTGTGGTTACTAGGTTTCTTAAAACAAGAGCATGAAGCATATTTAGGGCCATCTTCCTTCTTTGTACATTATTTATATTGCTTCAATCCATAGATTTTAGATTTAGACGACTCGATGGCGTAGTGGTTAGTGTAACTGACTGCCACGCCTGAGGTCGCGGGTTCGATTCCCGCACAAGTCAAACATTTGTGTGCATGAACATGGATGTTTGTCTTGGTCTGGGTGTTTCTATGTATAATATGTATGTATTTACTAAAACGAAAAAAAAGAAAATTTAATATATATGTTTATCCATTGTCTAGTACCCATAGTACAAGCTCTGCTTAGTTTGGGCTAGATGGTGTTGTGTGTATGTGGTAGAATATTATATTATTATTATATTGTTATGGATTAAAGATGAGCTAGAGTATGTCAGCCAGAGCTGAAATCTTATTCTTCTTCTTTTCGTGTGGTTAGTGGCCAACCTGTTGTCAAGAGTTGTTCATGCCGCCCGTAGGCCTCTGACATGGTTTAACGACTGCTGTCAATTTGACAACAACCGGGACCGCCTTTTTACGTGCCCTCCGAAGCACGGAGACGCTCAGACGAAATACCACTAAGCGGTCACCCATCTATAGACTGACCGCACCCAACGTTGCTTAGCCTCGCTAATCGTTTACCGATCAGTGTGTGCAACTGGCTATGAGCGCCTCAAAAATGCTAGCTCAAAAGAGCTAAAATGATTATCAAGTATATAAATAAACAGATACACATCCGTACAAGACAGCCCGTACAGAATGTCTCCGATGTGATCAGAGAACATTCACCGATGTCTTGCCCTGCCGGATGTCCTAATTATTTGATTTTAGATGACTTTATAAAGAGTGAACTTAGAACCGTCTAGGGCCTCATTTATAGATGTTGTTTAAAATTTTCTAATTGAAAAACCTACAATTCTACCGACTCGCAAATCGAACGTCGGACCTCACAATCGCATGCAAGCTTACGTCACAGATTCGAAATCTGATATTTAAGACCATATAGCTACTTATGTACGTCGTATAACGATTTTAAAAGTACATTAAGATTCCACTGTAATACAAAAACAGAAAATCAAAAGATGAGCAAAACAACCTTCTGTTTTAAGTTTAAGCAAAATATATTTCTGCTAAAGTTCAAATCATGCAGATCTGAATATGTATAGATACTGTCAATACCCTTACGGATCGTCGATCGGAAAAAAAGGTTCATGTTCAAGCGTGAAAAACACGATATTCCCATAGGAAGTTGAAATTTCCGTACATAAATCCCATGTGTATTCCATTATTCATGCAAAGCTGTGTCGCGTCCACACCCATGACATAATTAACGACCAACGCCATATGTTTATTAGAGGGTGATAAGATTCACTATACTAAACCAAAATATAAGGCTATATTTAGATACCTACAGTTCATATATACGTATATCTGTCAAATATTTTGTTGTGATAGATATGCGATCAGACTTTAAATACCAGAAAAGCAACAAGTAATTCCAGTCATTCTTAAAATTAATTTATAATTTCCGTCTTTTATTATTCTGCGTCATAACTATCTACGGTAGACAATGCTTAAAGGCCAATTTGTTTATTTATAACTACATGCGATTATATATGTACTTAGGTACATACAGGCTTTTTCTTATTTCTCGGACGAACAGGCAGTAACTAAGTCCATATAAATAGTATGTGGCGTATCGTCATTTACAAAAAGAAATACATATTCCGTACAACATAAATAAGACGCCAATTTACTTTGCTTTATCAGTAAAAAGTCGGATTATTGTCAAGTAGAACGCGTTTCCAAGGATCTTGTTTGTGGCAATCAAATAGGTCATCTCTCTGGGTAAATCCTCACGTATACAAAAACTTACCGCTCCAAGTACCATTACAACGAGTAGCATATTCATAAGCTGTCAAGTTATATATCCCTGTTTATATTCGAATTCAAAATACCGCCTTATTTACATAATATTTCAAACAAATAAATTAAGCGTCAGAACTTTAAACATGGTATTAAACAAGACTAATTACCAATCATCGGACACATAACTATTTAATTACATTACATAAATACGTCCTATATTTCAGACAGCACGTGACGCATAATTTCATATTTTAGCCACCAATTACTTGCCGGCAATAAATTGTGTTACTATGCCCTTAGGTGACGACATAAAAACCAAACCTGATTAGTAGATTCTGCAGCGGGCAACGGTGAAGATTTCGAAAGGTAATTTTATGGAGTACACTAGATAATATTTTCACATTACTACATTTATCTGCCGCTGAGATCACAACCATTTGCGGCGATTGCTTCAGTCATGTACACCATAAATACAAAACCTAATTTACACTAGAAAAGCCAGTGAGGCACGATCCTTAGAAACCGCTAAATCATTACGTCGCTATCAGAGACCCTCAATATATAGGCGTGAATAGATTTAAAATTACAATCAATCGACATAGATAGTGATGATCGATGGATATCAATCGGTAGGTATTCGATCGACACATAATTAAGTGGAGACCGATCGTTGTCTGAACGATAGGCACGCCTCGCGTCGTAATAAGTGTCTAGAAACGATTGACGACTTCGAAACAACATCGATTTGATCTCGTAACGTATTCTGTCCAGGAACTTTGTGCCCTGAGTATAGGTATACTGGTTCATTTCGTCACAAGATATTAAAATGATTTATAATAACGTCAACAGAACAGAATAATAGCATGATTAACTAAACCTCATAATTGTGTCACATAGCAATATTATTGATTTGTTGAATTGCGCGTATAAATTGTAATCTGTTATTTTTGCTTAATATTGAAATACAGTAGTAGTAAAATTATTTTGTTATGTATTGTATTGTTATTTTAATATGAAAACAATTTCGCACACTGCAGTTTTCGATACCAGAAGGCTTTATATGAAGTATATTCATGAATCACAAAATAAGAATTATTACGAAGTACAACAACAACACATTATGTAAGGACTAACCCACATACGCCGAACTTATAAACCAATTAACGTTTGATATCTTACGTATGTATGTAGTGAAACTGTATGATCATCACATAATTTTGATTTGGCACGTTGGTTTTCATATTATTTATGTGAGTTATCAAGTCGATCGACAGTTGTTCGCGACGGTTAGTCACGCTTCTCGTAAAATCTGAAGCCCATCCAGTAACTTTATTGGTGCGACGTTGACCGCATTCGATACGTTCGACTCGCAGCTGAGAGTTGAAACTTGTAAATCTGTCAACAACCAAATTACAGCCACGCGCGGACTTCACAAAGGCCCCTCATGAAGTCGTGTGTGCGTGCAACACCCATTCGTGACGACAGTAAAATCGCGCTGCAAATATTCTAAATTGCAGCCATACTTGATGTTTTGTACGCAGCTTTACAAATTTCATCATAAATATTTTTTGATTACACAAATTCTCGTGTTCAAACATAATATCTGGCTGGCGCTTGCGATGTAAATGAATTTCGGCGAACTTTGTATCATGTAAGCGTGAGTTTGACACTAACGTGCTAGCTAGCTTGCAAATTTCATTAAAACAAAATTGGGTTAGTTCACATGGACACTAAATTTCCGTTCCTAATTTTTCAGAGTCACGTAGCGACATAATCGTTCTTTATCCATTACAAATTACAAGTCGAGTCTATTACGAAGTCGCTTATCAAGAGCATCTCGCTTGAATAGTTGTCATACAATAGTGAATATTATGACATCAAATCCGCTGCGTGCGATAAAAAGAAAACAATTCGATAAATGACACGAGCTTGTCAGTGACGTAACAATAGCAATAATTTATTAAAAGTCTCAACGATTTCACACGTACATAGGTGAAAGCTTTGTTATATAATACAAGAGATTCAAAATTAATAAGATAGAAGTACAAGATTCACACAATTGTTATAATGGATTAATTAAATTAATTGATGGTATACTGTTCGTTACTAGCAACGAAAGAAAGGCGATGTGTTATCCATTGTAGTTATTTAATTCATTAGTCAAGCTATTTATTAACACGATACACGCGAGCAGTTAGTAGGTAATCTAACTAATGCCTATTATAAATCCGAAAGCTTGTCAGTTTATTTGTTAATTCTGACGTAATACCAAATAAAATTAATTCAATGAAAGTTGGACAACAAAAACATTTATATGTCGAAAATTTAGATAAAATATTAGACAAACTGTATTCTATGATTCGCTGAATTATGTGATTATGCTATACATATATAATAATATATGCCACAAAACCATAACGTTATCTGATATTTAAATATTTCTTGATTCTATAAATTTTAAACTATAAATTTTAAATAAATATTATAAAAATGTATTGGCTGTGTGGACGGGATGATTAAGATTTAATCTAAATGGTAGTAATGAATACAGTATACCATGGTAAAGACACAAGCTCTTTACCATGTTATACTATATTCCGTGCGAGCCAATTTGACATTATGTCTTCCTTTTCAAGATGCGTTAATTACTAGTTAAATTACAAATCTCTTTAATAAATCATATGTTATCGATTCATTTTAAGTATAGGAATTTAACCTCTCTAATGATATACTCTAATGTTACAATGCTTACTTATTGTGGTGAGAAATAAATATATTTAAATAATTACTACTCTTTGAGATTTGAAGGGCACTTGGCAGCTGCTCAAAACTAATATTCAGTATTTCCGATGAGATCGGAAAGCTGCAACTAATTATAAATAATAAGGCTTGAAAACATACTAGGGCGGTTTACACTGTCAAATACATAATTACATTACTTTTGGATAATGAAACTATTTATGTACATTTCAAAAATTCTCTGTTTTAGAGCAAATTCTAAAACAGAAAGAATTTTTAAATTTACTTAAACATAAATAAGGTATTTTAAATGGCAGAAAATGGATACACGATACAAACAATGACGTGACCGCTATTTAAACGCTGCTGTCCGAGAGAGATAGCGAGATATCCCAGCTAAGGCCCCACTTTTTTTATACATCCAAATTTTAAATATTAATTACCCCCTTATTTACACCCAATTATTAACAATTTTCAAAATTTTGTAATATAGTGTCAAATAAACAACGCGATAAAATCCGTATATAGCAGTTTAATTTCAATGAATAATATTCGCGTAAATAGAAGACAATATTACCCAATTATTGTTTACACCATAAGATTTATTTTTGTTTGCTATTTGCTCTTGTGTGTAAAGTAGTCTACACAATTTAAACATAGGCAACTACTATTATGTATAATCTAAATATTCCTCCTTCATGTAACCGAAACAATAATTGCCTTTTGTGGCCATGTATGAAGAATGTTCCTAACTATTATATATTTACCAAACGAGGGTATTCGTTTTGACAAACGTAGGTTCAGTCATGAATGAGCCGCTGCTGTAAATGACTGACGGCAGGCCACGTTGACAGATCCCATTACTCAGTCTATCATCCCATTCAGATGACCACAACCAGGACAACAAGACCCGTGTACTCAAACATTTAGTATGTGCAAAATATGTCTTTAATATATCACTTGTCACCCTGCCCAGAGAACAATAGCGGACGGATTTCTCAGCTTATCCGTATCACACGTTTTGTTTCCATTTATCTCGTGTAATACCGTTACAAACGAATAAATTGTTAGATAGAATCGCCTAATGATATTGCAGAAATCACAAATGAGAGTATGCAAATAGAGACGTCTAATAAACGTATTGTATTATGTTATGTTTACGGCATTGCACAGCACTTCGCAGATGTAGTTTAGTCGCTTAGCTGGCTCAAGTCAAGTAATACATAGAAAGTTAAAGATATTTTGTACGTAAATAAACCACAGATTGTACCCAAATCACCTTTTTGTTACTCTGACTACAAGCATAACACATATTTTAGTCAACAAGTTTCAAGTTACGCTGTATTGCAAATTAAATTACTGACAGTGTCATATTGCAGACATTACAAGTCGACTTTTTATCACGTTCTACAAGATTTGTCAATACGTACAAAAAGTAGTAGCAATGAAGTAAAACACGAGAGCAGGCATGGAGGCCACTGGAGCGACGATCGACACCAGATATCGCTTACAACCAAACCCACCGAAGATCAAATTACTGGCTGCGGTTTGCAACACTGTAAACACTTCAAAGCGCCATTAAATCCGTTGATACATAATTACAATTTAAGTAGGATCATCAAGGCAAACTGCTGCGTATTTCGCAACCCGATCATAAAAATATTATCGTGAGATCCCAACGAACAAGTTTCGCTAACAATAGGACCATTAACATTTCAACTGTATTTAAATTGCCTCAAAATATTCAAAAGATTTTTCCGAATATTTATACGCAATTATACAAACCAGAGTTTTATTTTTGTACAACAATAAAAACATACATATTCAATAAGGGTATATACCGACTACACTATTAATTACGTAACATCAAACTGTTATAGCACAATTTATGAAATCGAATATTTTGATACTACTTGATTTCACAAAACTCTATGTAGAGTTATTCTAAATCATATTGATTGATTTGTAGACTTTTGAGGTATAATTTTATTTTGTTTATTTCCAATTGTTATCAAAACAGTCTAAGTTAACAAAATTTCAAACACAATGAGAAACATTATCTGGTTACATTTTATTAAATGTAAATGAATAGTGTGTCTTATTTGTGTGACGAGACACGGGAATTGACCAAAAAATACCAAGTGAAATATGCATATTTTAGAACTGTATTTTATTACAGGTTTAAAAGTTGAGAGGTATTGGATTTCTTTAATTGTTACAATTTTCACAACATAATTCACACGTAAATCGTCACATCAATAAACGTTTCCCATATACGATTTTGAAATGTTATGCCATTTACTATAAGTACGTTCGCTACGTGTTAGTGTATTAATTGACACCAACCTTAAAACTACTATTTGCAAAAACAATGTGTTTATCAAAATTATACATTTTAGTATATTTTCGTCACTTCTAAGCTATTATGTGAGTTACGATTAGTCTCGTATCAAGCCGGATTTCATTGTGTTCCTCAACAATTCTCGAGCCGCCGGCCAAACCAATTAATATTAAACACACATGCGATACAAATAAAACGCAGCATTACAACTTTGAAACTTTGAAATATGTTTGTGTCAAGCATCAAGTCAAATACTGTAACTTCATGTATATTTTCTTATAAAATACAAAATATTGCACCTTATGTCGTATGTATCAAAGTTGAAAGTCATATATCTATTCTTTCACAGGTATAACACTATAAGTTGGCTTGTTACGAAGCGAGGCCCGAACTTACCCTGTAGTATGTTTATTAAGAAATTGCACACCTATTCAGGTACAATATTCTCAATTAAAATATTTGCTACAACTTTTTGAGTTGTTTACAAATTTATGTCACTTGTATTCACCTCATTTTGTACTATTGAAACAACAGTATACAGATGTTCGCGCTTTTATGTGGAATTACTTTTTAAAGTAGTGACGTAGACATCTATGTACACAAAATATGATTGCGTTTTTATTACGTTCTACACACCTACTTACTTACCTACTTATACCTGTATTCGCTATCTAACTATTTATACAGAATATACAAGTATTACTGAATACAAACGTTTTGTAAAGTAATAAACAGCACCATACCGCTGTTATAAAAGTTCTCTGTATAAAAGCTCAATTAATACGGTAAGTAAGTACATATGTCTGCTAGATGTGTTGCGCTTCATGAAATATATTGAAAGTACTTAGACCAATTATCATTTAATTTAAAGACGACCACCATGCAAGCATACTCAATCGATATTACCATTATTTTAATAAATATATAATCAATATTACTACAGAAAAAGACAAGTTGATATGCCCTTGATCTAGACTTTACATCGAAGAAACGATGTCTGGTCCAGACGATGTCAAATCACTGCAGCCATGTAATAGACTGGACGGCCTATATAGGCGCTAACGTCACATGATAGCGTTGGTAGTTTACATTAACATGTCGCGTTTTCAAGAGGTGCCGAGGATCAGGTGACGTAATCGATCATGCGTAGGTACCTACACTTTCAGTACACCGCTATTCAGTGAACAGTTTGAGACCAGTGAGCTGTATCATTGGCATTCCGTGAGAAATATGCAAAGATTTGCTGGTGAGGTTAAAAATAGACACAGACAATTAGTCCTTGGCTTTTTCAATACTTTTATTGCGTTGATGTCCGGGTGTATAACTCTACATAAGTTTACGGCTTACCTGATGATAAGCAGTTCTTGTTGCCTTTGTACAACACTAAGATAATCGCTCGCTGCCAACCGTTAAAACTCTTTAAAAACCGCAAAAGCATAGCTGTACAGCTGCACTGTCCATCAATTTATTTAATTGTTTATTGCAGTAGGTATCTGGATACCTGCTAACAGCACAAGGTCTTGATAAGCCTGGCTCTCTTACTCACCGCAGCTACACTAAGCTATTAAGTAGTGATCTCCTATCCAGCTACTCCGTTTTGAACTTGAGCACCTAGACTTTTGCGAGGATTCTGATGTACTCTTCATTACTCCGGGACCTCAAATAGTGTACCTACTAAAATTTTACATAGTAACGCTATTATAATAATTACATTGAGCACTGTACCAGTTAATTTTTGGTGATAAATAAACTTATTATTATTATTACCTATCTGATAAATAGATACAGTCACATGTGCACGGGATAGCCAGCTAACCGTAACTTGATCTGTTGATCTGAGAACTGGTCACTGAAGTTGAATACAGGAGTTATAATTGGTCGGAGAGGTCTTCTCTTTTATGACCTGACCAACAATATATAGGGGACGCTTTATCATCAACATATCTAACTATCGTAGTCAACTCTTCTTAAGTACAATATCTAAATGTGAGCTTTATAAGCAAATTCACTTCTCTAGCCTGTGGTCACGATTGTTAAGGCCATTGAACGTTACATTTTACTAGTAGAGTAGATTATAGCTGCCTTACAGGACACGAGAAATATAATGAAAGTAAATGTAATTGATATGGAATCAAGTCACAGTCAACTTGCCTCTTCACTACACCGAATGTGGAATCAAGTAGTTCAATTGCCACATGAGACAAAAATATGTATGATGTTTTCTCAATATAAATTACTGGATTTTGCCCGCGGCTTCGTTCGCGTAAATGCAGTTTATTTCAATATTTGATCACTCGGGAACAGTACTTTTCTGGATAAAAGTACCCTGTATGCGAAATTTTATGATGATTGGTCGAGTAGTTAAGGTGTAACAAAAAAACTGACATTCTCATTTATATAATATTGTCTTCTGTTTACGCGAATATTATTCATTGAAATTAAACTACAATATACTACTACTACTACTATATAGATTGTGACTGCGGACTCTCATACATTGGTCACAACCAAGAGAAACATAGGCACTCGCATAAAAGAACACATAGCTGATGTCAAACACCAACGCTCGCTGAAGTCTGCTGTGTGTGAACATGTGCAACAGGGAACCAACCACTGCCTGAGATTTGACAAGCCACAGATTCTCGCTAAAGACCACCGATTCCTACCAAGGATGCTTCGCGAGGCTATTGAAATCAAAAAACATCCTAATTTTAATAGAGAAGATGGTTGGAATGTATCACTAGCTTGGGATCCAGTAATACAAATAGTCAAACCCAAGAAGAAGCAAACCACAGCTAGACTTCATAATACTTTGAGCTCATTCTGCGTAAATAGAAACACCAATGATTAAATTATGTTCGGGTACTTTGAAATAACTACACTGGAACATTGAGACAACTACCATCTTAGTCTCCCCGTGACCATGGCTGCTGAAAAGCAACCGAAACGTCGAGGAAAGTGTAAACTTAAATATAAATAGTTTTAATAGTTTTAATAATTTAATTAGCTTAAAAATTAGTAAAGCTTAATAGTTGTAGTGTAACAGTTTCAAAATTATGTAATAAAGTGTAAAATAAACAACGCGATAAAATCCGTATATAGCAGTTTAATTTCAATTCGCATTTATAGTTATAGTTAGAATTCGCAGCACAGGAACTGCCTTATAAAAAGAACAACTGAAACACATCAATGCATCAGGCGGTGATTGCTTTAACTAGTCTACCCGCACTCAAAATTAGTTACATTTTTCAAGTAATATTTTACATTTAAAATAGCTACATAAGTTATCATGCTTTACATTTGCTGTCTGAAGTAACTTGCAATATAGATCGACGAGATGCTACGTGCATTCTGACTACACGACGAGCATTCTATATTACATTTGATACATACAAATAGCTGCACAATACAAATGGCAGAGAGTACTCCAATGTTATGGTACATAATATTGGAATACTTCAATCCTATCGAATATATTGAAAGCCCATAAGCCCGAGATGCTTTGTTGAAATAACTTATTATCTAGGCATTTGTTAAAATCGTAACAGGTCAATGTCTGTACATAAGAGACATATATAAGAATATTTATGAGATGGATCTTTATAAAAGCTATAGAAGCCAAAACAATTATATTTGGATTTTTCTTGTTTGTATGTATGTTTGTGTGCGCAACGCACAAAAACTGCTGCACAAAATCGCGTTTTCACAGTTGTTTTGCTGAAGGTCTTATTTAAAAGCTGGTGCCTATATATTCTTGTTACAGTATTATGTGTGTAGATCAGCTTTTACTTAGGATTAGGATAGAAAAATTAATAGATATCTCCGTCCAAATGCCACTCGAACAAAGTTGCGAACAAAAGCTCACTTAGTGTTGAATATAGACCACGACTATGATGTGCTTTGGTGTATTCATCTACGGAATGAAAGTGAAATGAAAGAATACAGAGGAACCAAGATAATAAATAAATAAATAAATAATAATGTTTATTTCAGTTAAGTTACATATACATATATTAACATTTACTGTGACAGCCACACTAGGCACAGCCTGTGTCGTGGCCATCAAACTATACGGATTGTCATATACCCAGAACTTAACTATTACAAATAACTAATATGCATGAATAAATTGATGTGAGAGTGGTGTGAGTGAGTGGATGTTTGGGTTAGTTATGGTGAGTATTTATGATAGTGTGTGAGGTATGGAGTGTGTGTATGTATGTGTGTGTGTAAATGAGTGGATAAGTTTTATAAAGGATTGAAGAACATCTAGAGCGGTACATTTAAATAATGGTTTTAAGAAGTTGTTCCGTGTCGTGGTAATTTAGGCTGGCTATAAAAAAATTTACTCGAACATGGACTTATCGCATACTGCTCTGCTTAAGATCGCAATGTTTTACTATTTTATAATATAAGTAGGGGTACTTTTTAAACCTTTTGGCAAATGTAGTCTTGCATTTTGTGATTGGAATCTTGAAAACTCTTGCACTTAACATAACCTTATAATCAGGGGAATTCAGGACCGGCTTATGCATCTGGATGAGCGCATTTTTAACGTATAGCTGTCGTATGCTTAACAAGTCAGCAGCTTTGTAGAGATCAACTGTTGGGAAAGTTAATGGTTTTTTAAACATGACTTTAAGTATCGACCTTTGCGCTCTCTCCAATTGTATCAGATGAGACGTGGCTGAGCCTCCCCAAACGCTTAGGCAGTATATCAAAATGGACTGGTAGAGTGAGACGTACAGTTTTAAGAAGCTCAATACTGGCCACGTCTCTTAGTTCTTTCATCACGTAGATGAGCTGCCTGCACCTCGTCGAGAGAGCAGCTATATGCTCATTAAAATTTAGCTTCTCGTCGATGATTACTCCGAGATATTTTATGGATTTGGATTTTTGAATTTTACTACTGTCACAACAGGTGTTGGCATTAGACTGCTGTTGGTTACATTTACAAATTCTAATATTAGGACTGAATACCGGGGATGAAGTGCTAGTTTTATGGAAACAGAGGAACTTTGTTTTGCTTGTGTTTGAAGTTAAAAGATTATTATCAAGCCATTCAGTTACTAATCCCATTCCTAGTTCTGATTGCCGTAGACACTCGCTCCATGTTGAGCCATGAAATATTATTGCAGTATCGTCTGCATAACAAACAATTTTTGCTTTTTGTATTGTTAGGGAAGCTAAATCATTAAGATACAGAAGGAATAGCGTCGGACCGACCGATGGATTCCACTTTACTTAATATTCCTGCCCTACCCTTAAAGAATATAAGCGTGAAATTATTTATGTATGTAATAAACTATGCTGCTATCCAAAAGATAATATGCAAGTAGGATTCAGAGTTTTAATATTTTTGCACTTTACACTTAAGCAAAATAGCCAGAGAAAATATTGTTCCAAAAATTATGTAGAAAGAAAGTAATTAATACAGTTCAAATAATAAACTATTTATATTACAACATGACAGGTACAATTTGTACATACGGTCCTTTTCCTTAACCATTAGTAGGTATAGCTCTGAGCACATACCGTAACGTAGTAACGCGGAAGGTGGTATATAATACCCACATTTGCCAGCTGCGTTTAGGTCCAACGTAATGTGTGGCGCGGGACCCGTCCCGTTGGCATGTTCCGAGCGCAATTACAGACTACGTGCGGCTATTGAGAATTTCGTGAAAGAAAAACCAATAACACTTTACCCGACCCGGGAAAGGTAGCCGGAAACTCACGATCGGTCGTAAGGGACCCACGAGGAAGCTACATTATGACTCAATGAACCATTTCGTATTTTCTACTGACGCGGTATCCGTTGCGGTTTGTTTGAGAGCGGATGAAATTGCTTTAAAACCAAGTGTCTAGCATCAGCTATATTGTCCACTACTCAGGACGTCAACATTCATGGCGTTAATATTCATCCCGACTATCGTGAGAACATAACATATATCTACTTTTTACTATACAAAGTGATTAATGCATATATATCCTATAAAAAAATTGATTTAAAATCTGGCAGCGTCAATCTTCCTAATGATATTAACAAATCTATAGATAAGTTATGATCGATCTGTTTAAAAAATAACACAACCAATATATCCTATCAAAACTTTGATAAAATCTAGATTCAAACTAACGAAGCTCGTTATTCAAAAGCCGGTGATTAATGTATAAATCTCTTGATTGATAACCAATATTGTAAATTTATAAACGTAAACAACGTTTACGTTAAAAAACAATAATTATTTTTACTTCTTGGAGTGGTATTAAGTTTTGTAATTATAATAAGTAATAAGAGGATACTACGGAATTCCATAGAGGCAAACGGTCGCCTCGCCATCGCCAAGTGTTGTGCTACCGCACCGAGTGTTGCGGGTTCGAATCCCACAAAGTATAATTATTTACGTGATTAAAAAAATATTTTTCTGAGGCTGGATTTATTCGTTGTATGCGTTAACTGTATGTTTGTAAAGCCATAGTGTTACAGGGCAGTCGTTCTTTTTAAACAGAGAAGGACATACAATTTTCTTTTTTTAATTTAGCTTTCTATATTTTTCGTTCGAATTTTACCCTAAAGTAACATTTATTAACGTCGGGATAGACGTTTACATGTTACAATCAGCATGTAAACAATATAGAAGTATAAACAAGTAATGATTAGAAAAAACACTTTAAGAAATCGCCTTTTCTCACGCTTGATGAAAAGTCAGGGTTGGATGGATGTACATCTGTGCTCGCCCAAACCTTACTATCCTTACTAATATTATAAATTCCAAAGTAACTCTGTCTGTCTGTCTGTTACCTTTTCACAGCTAAACCACTCAACCGATTTAGATGAAATTTGGTACAGATATAATTTAAAACCTAAGGAAGGACATAGCCTACTTTTTGTTGATGTAGGTATCACGTGGGCGGAGCCGCGCCCAAAAGCTGGTTATATTATAAATGCGTAATAACTCTGTCTGTCTGTCTGTTACCTTTAGACACTCAATCCGCTGAACCGATTTACATGAAATTTGGAATGGAGATAGCCTAAAACCCTGGAAAGGACATAGGCTATATAATATCAAGCTACTGCTCACGGGAGTGGCGCACTAACCACAAATACCAATGACGCGGGTGAGACCGCGGGCACAGCTAATATTCCTATATTCCGTTCCCACGTAAAAAAGACCACGTAGTGTTCTAAGCGATAGACTCGCCATTGCTACTAAGTCCTGCGTTGCGGGTTCGAAGCTCATATTGAACAAAAAATCATGTGGTCGCCAAATGGTTGTTACGAGACTAAGTGCTCTTTGTGTCCGTTGATTGAATGTTTGTAAAATACTCCGCGATACAGGATTTATTTCTAGTGCTTCTATCTTATCTATTTTCTATCTTCTTTATATTTTATCTTCTAGTTTCTGGGAGTTGTTGCTGACAACGCGATCCCCGAAAACCCAGAACAACTGTCCTCAAATCATACAAAAGCTTGCATTAAACGAGAATAACACCCGCTATAAGTCACACGTTAACTATAGCGAGATGAATCGCACCACTGCTCTACTCTAGGCTAATCTGATTTATTGATGTCATTATGATATGACGATAAGCTTAACCTCGTTACTTGTACGTTACTGTGAAGGCAATAAACTATTGTAACAATTTATATGACTTAAAGCCGTATTCAATGCGACTTACTCCATATTGCAGTTTAAAGAATATCCGCTATTGATAAATCAACAGTTACTTGATATTGCTATCTCTACCTAGTAACTACGGATTAATACTTCTGACTCTTAGTGTCTCTAAGAGTCTGAAGTTTTAGTGCGTAGTTACTGTATACAATGCCTATGACTAAGGTAACTAGCAGCGCGTGTCTATGTTTGTAGCTTTAAGACACTTTATTATTTATCGCCTTAATCAAAAGTAATTATGCTGATTAAAAAGACCTAAATTAAGTTTCTGTTAATTGAAAATCTGAGCTATTGCTAGGTGGACAATTCTTCATAACATATACGCGATATTGTATTAAGGTCTTAGCTTTTACCTTCTTTTTCGTGCTTTTCCTAACAAACACACATGCAAGATCCAACCCTATAAAAGCAATGTAACCTATATTTATAAACTAAAATGCGCCGCTGTTTTTATATTTAATTCAGCAGCAGCTTTGGAACATCAAAGTTACTATAACTGTATGGTTGCAAGAATACGAGTAAAGGCCTTATATACGCGTGGTAATAATAATAATAATAATAATATATTCTACCACATACACACAACACCGTCTAGCCCAAACTAAGCAGAGCTTGTACTATGGGTACTAGACAATGGATAAACATACTTATATACTTTTTTTTTTGTAAATACATACATATTATACATAGAAACACCCAGACCAAGACAAACATCCATGTTCATGCACACAAATGTTTGACTTGTGCGGGAATCGAACCCGCGACCTCGGGCGTGGCAGTCGGTTACACTAACCACTACGCCATCGAGGCCAAAGTGTGGTGTCAACAGTGTTTCAATATCACGGTAGGGAGTGGCTTGGCTTTGCCAAAGTACATCAGCTATCACTTACCACAAAGTGTGCTGCTTGATGGTCTACCATTAAAAACTATAAAACAGTCTATAATAGGCAGGAGTCGTACAAAACCAGTGTATTATTAAATTTGGTTTCCACGACGCTTCGTACGTCATCAGGTTTACGTATTTGATAAAGTAATGACACAGGCCTAAATAATATACTTATTTCAGCCAGCGAAAAAAATACAATGACCTCGTAAAATCAATAGAAATAAGTATTGTATTATTTTACACACTAAGGACCACCGATTCACGCACTAAGGACCACATCTTGTGTCTCAAGATACTTTAGAAACAGACTTAAAGCAATAATTTGTGGATCTGGTGAGCGACCGCTTACTCGCTAAGACATTCTTGCAGTATGTCCTTTTATATCAGTTTCCTGACAGACATTATTACTGAACAAGGACTTAACTATAACATTATTAATCACAATATATTGAGTTAAGGAACAGTCTAGATAGAAACAGAACACAAAGTTACTAAGGCTCCAGATTGTAGCGGAGCAAACATCACGGGGAAAAAAAGGTTTCTGCTGACCTTCAGATCGTTTATACGATCACGAGTAATACATCTGGTTGAGGCAAATAATAATTAAATTATGTTTGATACATTGCCTAAAAGCTGAAGACGGCAACGCCTCCAATTCATCAGTTTGCAAAGACGGAAACATATTATGACAGTTCTCCGTCGAACATTTTTAGTGTTAAATAGAACAATCTAAGGTTGTGCCTGAGTTCTCCCATAAAATAGAGCCTATGTAAATAGCAAAATATTGATTTTACACCTTCACCTAACCCTTAGACATTACATATGTAATATTTCGTAAATATGTATTCCTATAACATAAAGGTTGGACTAGACCCGACGACTTGAGCTGCAGCAGTTCGCCGACGGCCAGACATAATTGTTTGTCAATTATGTCTAGCATAGCAGAAAATGACAGATTACGTAACTAAATTCCTTTTGGTCTCAGCCAAAATTGTAGATGATGATATTGATATCAACCACAGTATCGACATATTTGTATAAGGTAACTTAAGTCAGATGTAATTTAAAACGTAATACGAAACTTGATGTTTTGCGGATCAACGCGGCATTGACGCATCACCACGACACACCGCGACGTGCGGTTTTGTCATACGACACAAGAACACGACACAGGTAAGTCGAGACTGTAAAAAATAATGTAGTATTTAGCGTCGGTGATACGCCTGCCTTTTGTCGCGCGACGTTTTGTCTATGTGCATATCCTGAACAGTCGCGGGTCGATGACCTCCAATGAAAAGCTGATTTCTAACAGCTCTTTTGTGCGAGATGTGAATGTCCGATGTAGCTATTTTACGTGCGGTGCGCAATTATTTGTAGGGCCCCGTAATTTATAAACGGACCACAAATGGTGTTTTGCCGTACAATAATATTAGTCTTGGTTTTTATATTTGGACATAACTTTATTTTTTTTTGCACTTGTATCCTAAATTTGGCCATAACATTCATTTACTTTTTTAATATACATATTTTTTGCTTTCTGCATTTCTATCCTGAATTATTCAATTAAAGCTTAAAATACCAAAGTGTGTTTATTATGTTTTAGTGCAAATCAACATAATGACATAAATTCTGTAATCTAAATTAGCAACGAATATATATTTAGTAATCCATCTCAATAAATTATAAGCAAATAATAGGTACGCTGTGCTAAGTGACTTATAATATATCTAAAAGACAAAATATTAAACCATAGTCTTAAAACCACGTTAATAAAACGATAACTTATTTCTGTCTCATATTTTACCATTATTTTTGTTAAAATATGACTATCACTGGTAGTCTAGTAGTATAGTGGTAGTTTTACCCGCTCCAGAAAATCTTATAGTAAAGTAGGTTCAAGTGAAATAAGTGAGACTGTAACCCTCTGAAATCACAAGTGGAATGCCTTTTCCATCCATTCCACTTCAAGCAATAACGCAACATATTTATATTCATAAATAACACGACAAGCAAACTTATAAATTTTTTATCCTCACTTGAGACATTGCGAAAATCACAGTCGATCAAATATAATTGACCAACGATTAAAGTGGAATTCCGTCCTTACTGCCCTTTCGTTATGACCCATTCCTTATAAATTAACAGCTTTTTAATGGATTTTATTTGATGTCAGTGGCTATCACCAATAATAAATGTATGAGCAGCCGGTTAAAATGACAACACGGAGCCGAGAGAGATCATTAAACCTTAATTTTACTACATTTTGATACCTACAATAAGGCGGTGTACATTATGAAAGCAACTATGATATGAGAGTGGCTCTTACATTAAGTGTATGCTACTTACATGGTTGGTAATGGACTGAGAGTTCATTTAATTTAAACTGTACTAAGATTACACGTGTAGATACTTTGTACGGTTGAAACAAATATTTTAATGATATCTTAGGAGTACGATCAACTTCATTGGTATCCACAAAACTTTCTTAATTTTTTTATAACGACATCTCC
The DNA here is from genome assembly GCA_930367265.1 of Catocala fraxini. Classification (NCBI taxonomy): domain Eukaryota; kingdom Metazoa; phylum Arthropoda; class Insecta; order Lepidoptera; family Erebidae; genus Catocala; species Catocala fraxini. The sequence goes on along the minus strand of OV884035.1, from coordinate 11,349,033 downwards.
CTCTCTTCGAATATTGCTGTGTCATAGGGTACTTAACAAATATTAAAACTACAGATACAAAGTAAAAGCAGACTCAGACAACCATTTGTTAATAATAAAAATAATTTAAAAAAATTAGAATTTGGCCTGCAGGATCGCACCCACAACACTCGGTGCGGCGGCAGTAGCGAGGCCACCGCTACACCATTCGTGTAGTCAAATATTATGTTTGCATATTACTAGTTAAATAGTAAATAAATTATACCTTGTCCGTTAAATCAAATGTTTCTTATAGGATCTATGCGAAACCACCGTCCGAAAGCATCTTTGGATCGTAAGTACCATTCCTTAGACATTTAATGAGGTACATCTGCCACCGTCGTTACTTTAATATTTTAAATCCCCAGTATCATACATTTTAGTAGGTTAACTGCTATTTAAGCAATGGTAAGAATTTAAGCCTGAACTAATTAGATTGACCCTATTTCTAAAGAGAAATTGCTATCTATAGATGCGTCGTGCCATTCCGCCGTATCAAGAATAGAGAGATGCCAGAAATCGCCCTATCCTTCGTGAGTATTCCATTGTACTGTCGTCTCACGTACTCCAATTCTACAAACAATATCGCTGTACCTACTTATGCAATCTAAATGATGACTCCTACACTACTTAATTAAAGGCTTCAAAACTAAAAACTATAAACATTTCTACAATATCGTTTATATTTTCAGTTTTCTTACCCAGCTTTAAAACCACTTAAAAGTTTACTATACATTAAACAACAATCCTAAATCTATTACTAAACCAAATATACAATATTTAACATGACTAAACAAAGACAAAAAAAACGTAATGCTTCAAAACAAATTGTAAAAACTTATACAAGAATAGAATAAATGATTCTAACATCGCACTTGTTACAACATTGTGCGAAGACATAGCCGAGATTATTTGTATCATACCAATTACGTCTAAAAGCTGAGCAAGAAAAGCTAACATTCATGATCATGCACAAACAACTTAATGACTCCATTAGAAGTGAAACAAAAAATTAGGTATAAGCAAATATAACAATGGTTACACATTGATTTAATGATCTGGAAATATTTTGAATGTAAAAGAAACCTTACAATGACCGCCTGCGGCTAAGCAAATAAAACATGCGCTTAAAGCGAATTAGTTATGTTTGGAAAATCTTCGTAACCTTGTATAAGTACATACACACCGAATGCTAATCTTCTAGTCTATTCTAAATACTTATAAATAGCCTAGTAGAAAGCCGTTGTACTGCCACACAGAGGTTTTAAGCTCGATTCCGAAGCACGCACTTCTATCTATTCGATGTTACGAGTATGTTTGTATTATATAACTATCGGTCGCTTTAACGGTGAAACATTGGGAGGAAACCTACATGTCTGATAGTTCCACAAAATGTCTTTAAATATTTATGAAGTCTGCCAACCCGCACTAGGACAGCGTGGTGGATTGCGACCTAATCCTTCCCATACTGAGAAGAGACCCATACCCAGCAGAGGGTAGTTTGTAAACAAGCCTGACATTATCACTATTTTGTATTTTCTATACTACCCAGATAACAAACATATTTCTTTGTCATTAAGTTATATAACGCTTTAGTCTATGGCCACTTGCAAAACTAGGAGAACTCGCGAGTTACCCACACAGCAAAGTAAGAGACATTGCACTTTGCCAATATAAGTACCACTATTGGTACCACGGTACCACGCACAACAGCGCCTAATAAGGAACTACAAAAACCCTAACCAAGACCAAACCATAACCTAGGGTTATTTGTCTGCTGTCTTCTGTAAAGAATATTCAATAACTCTCCCAGTATAGTAAATTACCTACATAAACGCTTACCCTCAATTATTAACCAATTAATTTGAATACAGACTCGATATGTGACATTTTCACACGGCCGCCCTATATATACAACAATTACGTCACATTAGTAACACATTACCCGTATATGGCGACATTAATGCATTTTATGCAGCATGAACTGGTACCGGCCTTTGAATGGAAATTTATATCTTCGTTGGAAATATAAGACGGCGCGGAAACGCCTCCGCGTGCCCTCAATTTCACTTTGATCTATTCAAATGCGACATCCTATACTACCGCGGCTCAATCCAACCAAGATATATCATTGTGAGATGCGGAACATAATATTACACGAGCACTTTTTGTATTTGCATCGAAACATTGTTTTAGAAGCGAAATAAAACGTAATTCTAAGTTTGATTTTGCTTCTAAAACAATGTTATGATGCAAATATTTAAACTAATTTAATTATAAAGTTTTTTGTAAAGGATACTTTTCTGGCACCTTCCGCGAATGGAAGTAAGACTACATGACTACCGACCTAGTTTTCCTTGGAATAAAATATATTTATTCTATATCTATTAGATATTCATAAAAAGCAACTCTTAACCAGAATTCACTATTAAGTAGACTGAGACGAGTACACCCATTACGATATTCAGAAAATCGCATCATATACCTAGTCAACGCCCAGAAATCACCAATTATGTAAAATTATTAAATCCTACAAAATAATAATAACTCTTAATTAAGTAATTACACACATGTTTATTTAACCAAGCATTAAAATAAAAGAACAAAAATTTAAATTTCGTAAAATATACATTTTGAACTTTATTAAATATTCTCTTGCTTATACAGTGCGAGTCTTTATAATGTGCACATATCGAAATGAGGGAATCTATGCTTAATTTTATAGACAGTCTTTTTTTTTTTTGGAATTAAAAAAATTTTGTTCGCTAATTTGGCATCTGTGTAAACAAAACGATGTAACTTTTAAACTAAATGATCTATCGCGATGAGACAAACTCCATAATGATTGGCAGTAATCAGGCGTCCTCAGAAAATGAAAATTGTGGGAAAACTACCCTCAATTGAAAATAAACATGTTTTTTAGGAAAAACCAAAAATTTCTCAATAAGACTTTGCCATTACGTACCTTTTTTATTATTTTAAGTTATTCTTTATCGTATTAGCCACCTAATGGCAAAAATTTCATGTTTATAATATAACTCAATCATACCATTCTCTATTTAGGTTTTTGTCGCCATTTATTGTTCTCTTAAGGATGATTTATTTGGCATGATAAATTAATACAAAAGAGTTCAATTAAAACCATTTATTATTATAGGTTATATATCAGGTTCTCAAAATGTCCACCTTGTTGTTGTAGGCATAAACCCGCGCGAACTGAAATTTGTTGTGTCGCTGTCCTTATCATTTCGGGATCATTGCGAATATCATTCGCACAGTTAATTATGTGGTCATGCAAATCGGCCTCACTGTTGATGGAGGGGTACGGTACTGTAGACGCGTTGTTTTTTAAATATTTTTCCGTCGATAAAATTAATCATAAATTCCCTGGTTTCGATATGTGCACATTACAAAGACTCACACTGTATTGCACGGGACAACGGTCTGCAATATAAGTAAACAAAATACTACAATATTTATTAAATAAATGCATTACCAACTACAGTTACTTTATAAACGACACAGACACACTGGTATACAAGCGATGTTACAATTATTTGTTCACATATAAGGCACTTGGCTCAAATCCAAGCACGGTATTCGCACATTTCATAATCGAATACAGCTCTAGAGTAAATGATAACAACACTAACAGTACCCACTATTAGATACAGCGTAGCTATAGCTATGTTTATGTTGAAAATGTGGTTGTTCTCATTCGACCATTTTATTATGAACGGTTGATAGGCGCGTGCCGCGAAATTGATTGTGCGTGGTCTCACGTACCTGACAAATTGCTATTGCAATGCCTCTTTATTCTATACGTGAACGATGGCTAGCCTCGTGGCCTATGGATTTACTTAGCTGTCATAATTTATGGCCAGTCACAGTATAGGTTGTTATTCCTAGACTGCAAGGAACGGAGTCGTAAACTATTATACTAAACTGGATCGAGAATATTGGCATTGGTAACAGGCTTTCGTATTTCATATTAAATTTATTTTTGAATTTTATTATTTTTCATAGTCGATGTCTGTGAAACTCACTCATAAAGGCGCAAGTCGCTATTATGGCCCGTGATTGAAACTGTTTAATTAATAAGGCAAAAGTTGCTCTTTTTTACGATTATGAAGTTTGATTTGCATTTCTCTCTTCAATTCATTTTGAAACTAGAGTATTAAACGATGAAGTCCATTATCTGCCCCACAATATTAGTATCCCTATAGATACTCTTATTACCTAATAACATAAAAATTGCCCACGCTTTAATGAGATAAAAAGGATTGTCAGATAAAACATAAAATTATCGACCAAATCGAATTCTTTAAAAGTGAATCTACTCTTTTTATGATATTGCAAGATCTCTGTGAGCTTGAAAGCCGTATAAATGTATCTTTATTGGTCACTTACTTTGTACTTATCTCGACCAATGTAATAAAGTGCCACTTAGATAATGTTTTAGTGACAAAAAGTTAAGAGGAATGTCGTAACGACTTATTTACGGTTGCCTAGAAAAATACTGATATGGAAATGAAGGTGTAAACATAAAAATGTAGTTCTTATATTAATGTGATGTAATATGTCATTCTCACCAGTCTCCCACAGTACTTCTAAGTCAACTAAATTTATGCCCGATATCAAATATCAGAGACGGTTCGCCAGTTATAGAGAGGGAGTGTGCCCAAGCATTTGCCAATTATTTCCAGTCCGTGTATGGAGATGTAACGCCACATTTAAACGCAGCAGCAGCAGCCCAGGAGGCGCATGAACACGGGATTATTCATGTGGGACAGTTATCATTAAAAGAGGTAAGCAGTGCCTTACCTCATCTGAAGCCGAAACGATCGGTGGGTCCTGATGGTATACCTCCATACATAGTAAAAGACTGCCGAATGGTATTAGCCTGGCCTCTTTTACACCAATTTAATGTTTGTCTGAAAGGACGAGTGTATCCAAGTGGTTGGAAATTGTCGCGAGTGATTCCAGTTCCGAAAGGGTCTTCTAGCTCTGATGTAACAGGATACAGGTCTGTCGCGGTATTGTCGATATTTGCGAAGATCTTCGAAATGGCACTGTGCTCTATTATAACATAACAGATCAATGTTCAGTTTAGCGATGCACAACACGGGTTCCGGGCGGGCTACAGTACAAATTCCAATTTATTATGTTTCAGCAACGAAGCTGTCCCGGTCCTTGATTCTGAGGCTGGAGCACAGCTGTATGTAGCTATTTTGATTTCCGAAAGGCTTTCAAAAATGTCGGTAATGACATCTTATTTAATAAATTTGCAATGGCCGGATTTACACCTGATCTATTATATTTTTTTGCTGACTATTTATGAAATATAAATTTCCTAAATAGTCGAAGTGTACTCTCGAGTACGCGGAGTACACTTCGAACCCATATCCCACTCTTACAGGAGTCAGTCAAGGCAGCAATTAAGGCCCATTATTATTGAGTTCCTCATCATGATAATGATCTACCAGAGGTGATCAAGCATGCGAACTGCCTTCTATTTGCAGGTGATTTAAAGTTGTTACTCCGAGTCGATAACATGCGCGACTGCGAACGACTTCAGAAAAACATCACTCGCGTTGTAGATTGGAGCATTGAGAATAAGCTATTTTTTAATGTGTCCAAATGTAACATTATGTCTTTTACGCATGCTGTAGAACCACTGCGTTGTAAATACAAGATGGAGGAAGAAGTTATTCCGTGAGTCATGATTGTGCGACACCTCGGTGTCTTATTCTCTGCCGAAATTTCATTTAGACAACATATTATTAATATCTGTAAGATGCCTATCAGAACTTAGGGTTTATAATGCGAGAGACAAACGATTTCCATAACACTAATGCTGTAAAGTCTTTATATAACGCATTGGTCCGGAGTAGGTTAGAGACTAGTGCTATCATCTGGAATCCCCATATAACTAAATATAGTTTGATGGTGGAGAAAATGAAAAATAAATTTACTCGGTACCTTTACTTAAAATAGTATGTATCCCTTCTATCCACTTATGTATCCAACCCTCTTTGTTTTAGGGATGGTTGGAAATTATAAGTTGGAGGTAAGGCGAAACTTAGTCTTGGCTAAATATATATTTTTATTGTTCCGGGGTAAATTGAGGAACCCTAGGGTTTTGGAATCGTTAAAGTTGCTTCTACCAAATACAAGACTGCGGCAGGCACCAAGGACTAAGGTGTTTGAGGTACCTACATCCCGCACTGATTTGCAGAAATTTGCTCCAACGGTCAGGGCTTTAAATATTCTAAATGAGGTTTCTCGTCGTTTAGATATTTATGTTTGTTCTTTGGCGGAATTTGAGAGGGTGAATTATATTAGCTATCTTTAGTTCAATAATATAATAGCTTTTTTGCTGCATTGCAGTATTGGGTCTGTAACCTGTAATAACAATGTGTTCTGGATAAATAAATAAATACTTAAACTGTATTGTGGTGTGAAAATAAATTATTTTTATTATTATTATTCTTATCTTATAGTAGGACCCTTGTAAAATAAATACACAGAGTAGCAATACGAAGCCGTATTGGAAGCCCCGCAAAGAGCATTCGTATAATCTGTCTGTCTGGCGTAACCCTGCCTTTCTGACCCTTGACATGAAAACTAACTTACTTATTATGTACCTACTATTACGCGGGAATATATAGAAAACTGTCATAATTATTCAAGAAGCCTGCCAATGTTTACTCAGTACACATGTAGGTTCTAGAAATTAATTATCAATCTTAATTACAGTTGGGAATTATATCTTAAAACTTACTTGAAAATCTGAGAAAATATTGATAATGTTATCGTGGGTAGCGGGCGATGAGTTTTGGTTTCATCGGCTTTTAATTCTAAAATAACCTCTTTGCTCTTAAAGAATAGACCGTTGATAGTCCGGAAACAGGATAAAAATATCAAGCTAATTTACATTTTATCTTCTAATCATTAATTTAAATCGATAATGATATATGTAATATTTTTTATGTAATTATTAAACGGATGTGTGATACTCAATCACGCATTAAAACTGGATAATTTTCGCTATCCAGTAGTTTATTTTACAGCCTACCCTGCATTATTAACATAATTTATAAATCATAATTGGAGATGACATATACCAAATTGGAGACGGATGAATCCATGAATAGTTGTTACGAGTCTGGGTGTTCTTTGTGTCCATTGTTTAAAAGTTTGCAGAGTGAGTTCCCCGCAACACAGGGTTTAGAAACAAAAGATGTAGAGATATACCTAAGTACTTAATATTTAAATCCTTACTATAAAATTATAAATGCGTAAGTAAGTTTGTTTGTTACGCTTTCACGCCGTAACTACTCGATTGATCATCACAAAATTTCATATACCCGTTTTCTGGAGTACAGAAAAGGACATAGTGTACATTTTATGCAGAAAAAGTGCTGTTTCCGAGGGATAGAAAATTGCCATAACCTACATTTACACGAGCGGAGCCGCGGGCAAAATCTAGCCATTTAAATCTATACTATTTTATAGTATAATAATATTGAAATCTAGTAATGAAATAAAAAGCTTTCTTTCTAACATAGGATGTCGGTGGCTTATCGTCACATATAACTTGTGGGAGTCTACTGAGGGACCGACCTGTCGAAGTTATCCTGAGTGGGGTAATGTACGTCACAGCAAGTTTAGTACTGGTAACATGTTTAGACGTTTAAACTCTGCAAGCTCTTGATGTAAGTGAATTCACCGATCAACATTCAACCCGCTTAGTGATAATCGGAATGAGACAAGAGTTACAGAGTGATTTCGTAGAAAATTGTATGTAAAATAAATTAAAGACAGAAAAAGGAGTGTTTCTTTTTTCAATGTGAGAAACTTGGAAATTATTCTGAAACTACGTTAATATTTTTATACGATTAATATAGTATCAGGCTGTTTTTCTTTATAGCCCCTATTGGCAGGCTACCTAGCTGTTCGTTCACTTTCTTTGGTAAAGTCAAGGGTAAACAAACCCAAGACAAGTTAGTGCCTACCGGGATGGTAATATTCTCATTAATCCCGGTTTGAAGAAGTACAAGTTATAGCGCTTAAATAATACTGTGACAGCTAGTAAGTGCCTGAGCCGGCACTTACGTAGCCTGAACGTATGATTTGATAACCTGTTGACGTAGTTGTAATTGACGGTAGTTCCATATTAATTGCCATGAAATCAAAATACATACAGACGTATGCTTCCTGAAGGATTAAACAAAATATACCATAAAATCTTAGAATTCTTAGAATTTTACTAGCTTTTTTCGGCAGCTTCTCTCGGGAACAGACAGACAGAAACTTTTTTATGATGAATGGTCGAATAGTTAAGGCCGGAAAGCGAAGCAAACAAACTTACATTTACATTTATAATATTAATTTGGATCAGGATATAATTATTTTTTATAATAAGATCAACACTGTTTATAAACTGCCCTACTGATATGCAAAGGTTTGTTAGTATAAGAGAATATTACGCCAACGCTCGCCAAATGTCTGAAACATGCAAACTTTTAGACGTTCAGGATGCCTCACAAAGTGTTTATTCACCAGTAAAGTGGTAAATATCTATTCAATACGAACTTATTTTCAGAAATGCATAATAACTTGCCTCGTTTTGTCCATTCTTATGAGTTTGTAATATGTATAATGTATTGTGTTATTGTTTTATGTATTATGCTATTCTACGCTCTAGAGTCATTGACTTAGATTTAAGAATTCCTATGCTAATTCTATTTCTATTGCTATTGTGTATATACAAAGGCCGTGCTAAATGTGGAAAATACACATTAGACACATCATAATTCAATTAGCATACGGTAGCCGAATAGTATTTTTGTATCGGTGCCTACTCTGATCTAAATTTGGTAACGACGCGTTTATGGTCACTCACGGCTCGTTGAGGCTTGTTGTCATAGCCTTGACGTGGGTACACGATCTATGGTAGATACATATATGTACATATGGCTAGTTTTGTTCTGAACACATGTTTGGAAAACAAGAGTTTACAAGGTTAAACATATATAATACGAGGACGTTAAAACACATGTTTAAGGCTATCTGCAAAATTTGTTAAATAACAAAACATACATATGTATATATAATTTAATAACAAATTGCATTGTAAATAATTCATTAAATACCCTATATACATATAAACTAAGTATGCACATTTGTCATGAGTAAATATCAAATGCCACTATTACAATTGAGGAAAGCCTTGTCCTTATCAGCTGATTGAAATGTGTGTGACTTTAAGGACCCAAAACTGAATCCTCCGTCTATTTGCATTTCAGTCACACCATACAATGTCCTCTTTATTGATATAATATAGAAGTTTATATAATATTCGTAACATGAAAGAGAGTTCCACAATCAATCACGTTGTTTATTAAGTTATGGTATGAAATATAGGGAAATAGGTAACTATTGCAAGCGTGGATCACGTTTGCCAGTCTAGTCTCCTTTGCGATGCCATTTGAAGGGGACCTATTCAGGACGCGTCCCTATGTTGCAACGTAGAAATATATTTCTGACATGTTTCAATACAATATCGGTTTGTGCAATAAACCATCAGTCTACCACGAATAAGCCCAAACGGTTGAATAGTTCACGCTCACTCCAGTGTCCACAATCAAACACGATTATAACAGATATACACCTACATCTACATAATATGTACTATCTCTCTCTTTGACAATACAACAAACAGTGGGAGAGCAGTGTCGTGACACACAGGCGATTATTCAAACGCACTCAAATCAACATCTGTCACTGATCGACGATACCCAAGATTAATTTGCATCGCAAACGCTTTGCATAAATCCTAACTACATGAACTATAAGGCTAATTGTTGAGAGGCCATTGAAGCTCATATTTTGAACCCATTATCCATATAATATATGTCACGCAACTAAACTTTATTTGTCTAACAATTACAAAAGAATTCTTGTGAGTGACGACTCACCTACTTTTAGATGAAGAATGTGGATACAGATGTTTAAGTAAACGTCGTGTTACGAGTTTATGAGTATTTATCTTTAATGGTTTATTAAAATCAAGTTTTGGGAAATATTTCGACACCTAACATCTCGGTACGTGGATACATTATCATAATAGTAAAGTGCTTGTTGTTTTAATCATTTATCGTCTACTAGTCCATTAATTAAAATATTTTAAACCGTCTAATGAAGTCACAAGGAAAGCACATCTATTAATTTAAAAGCGTCGCCGCAGTATGATATTTATGACTAATAAATTAAGTTTAAGTGTACAAATCAATAAACTATAGCTGCCATATGATAATTATATGCGAACGAACTTTAAACATTCCTTTTTCGTAAATTCCAATTATATGGGCAGCTTTGAATGTCGGTTTCACTACTCGCCATGAGTTTTGTTTACGACGCCTGCTGATATATGGTTTCCTAGATACCATACCGTGTTTCCTACAGAAACGTTAACTGCCTCACGGCTAAGTTTCATTGTCAACTTAAATATTTATTGTAATTTATTCCGACACTAACAAAGTTTCTCGAGTTTGCATTATGTTCTCACAATAAGTATGTACACACACATAACTCGTGCTTGCTATTTTCCGATTTGCATAATACTAAATAATACTACTCGGTTACCAACCGAGACAGTCGCACTTTCGTTTCAATATTTCTGTTGCACTATGTGTACCTGCCAGTGCTAGTTAGCAACGTATCTTTGTAAAATGATTCTCATTAAAATCTAGAACTAACGTTACTTAAGTGAAAAGTAACACTTCTTCAATAATCGCAGAACATTATGAACAATCTTAAATTATATTTCTTTTAACATCGTTTCAGAGTTACAGCTGTTTCCGAGGAATATTGAATTGAAAAGAGTTGAACAGTAGCGGAAAATTCCTATTTTAAAAATAACTTCAGCGTAGTCGCCGACATAATAGAATGTCACATCTAACTTGTTCTTGAAAATGAATTGAATCCAACTATGTAGAAGTAATTACATTCTGGTAAGAAGATATTTATCCGATAATCATCATTATAGTGTTAAAGTAAAAAGATAAACTTTTGTAGAGCTACAGGATTGGAAGTGATATAATTACGCTTAACGTCTAAGTATATTATCCAAGATAAAAGCAAACAAAAGCATACAAAATACTTAAAGTACATATAGTTTTAGGCTCACATACGTTACAATTAGCTAGTGCGGATTGTTTGTGAAATGGCTCAGTAACATGACGAGTTCCACACTGTATAAACGATATGAATATGATGGTGAATATCAGCTCTATTACGATTGTATTCAACCTATTTAAAAAACACACAACACCATTAATCAAAAACAATAATATTTTTGCTTTTACGATCTGGAAAATATTAAACATACAATTGGAAAGCATCGTATCAGTATCTTTTTATGATAGTGAAAATTTCTTGTTAATCGGATAAAGTTTATCAGAACACCTACATAAACAAATAAAAATTAATACGTCACTAAAATCTCTTTGTGGCCACTTAACACACCCACTTCAGAGGGCTTGCCACGAGATACGGGTATTCTCGTACCTACTTAATATTGATGGCGACTCTGATGTCTACGTACTAAATTATTTTTTATATCGCTGCTGCCAACAAAAAGGTCTTCGGTTAAATATTCTTTCACTATTTTTATTTTAGTAATGACTAAAGAAAAACATAAGCCTTCTGTAAGAACGATGCAAAATTATTTTTAGTACGTTAACAGAATCGACACCATTAAAATACTCAAAACTTGTTTATTTACGATGCTTATTTACATAACATCTATGTATTACTAGGTATCGTATACCCGTCTTCTTCGGCGTATGTGGTATGACTCATGCCCAATATCCATCTATCAACGGCTGCGATCTTTATAGTTTATTGCCTTACTTCCTTTACTAGTAAAATTACTTTGTACCTACTAATAAACAACTGTTGCTTCCAATCTGGTACAGACTCGGTACGGAGTAGATACATCTGTTCGTGAATGAACGCACGGCAGAGCGTTTCAAGTCCGTCCGCCTACGGTTTGCGAGTCTCTACTTCCGTGGGAGGTTATTGTTCTGCTTCCATATCAAGTCTCTAAACGTAGTAACGTTAACTCGTACGTTAGACCTCGATTAAGGTCGAGTGAACTTTTTGTGACTTGTTTTGAAAAATAGGCTTTTTTGTTGTTATTGTATTTATGGCGTGTCCTTGTTTCGTATTGAATGGTTATGCTGATGGCTATGATAATGTATTTCTTTTGTTTTAGATGATTGGCGATAATCATCGTTAGCCGTTTGAAGCTTTCGTTACTGTATTATCAAATCCTTTAGATACCCATTGATTAGACGGACTGCCACTTAGCAAATACATACTTGCTATTTATATCACTTACTTATGTGCAAAATATTAAATAAACGCAAACATTATCTGTTAAATTATAATCATTTAAATTTTATCACAACATAACAACATAATTAATCGCAATCACAAATTAATTTCGCAGCATAACTCAAAGCATCCAAGCAATAAACAAACGACATAAACACTGGACTAGAATCACCCATGTTCAAATTCATATTTTATCTATGCAATTAATGTTGGTGCTAAAAGCAAATGAAATCAGCGCGCATGCAATTATGATTAAGTCGCAAACATTTAGAGCATTCTAAATCAATTGACCGAATTGACTCTATGCCGACATTCAAAAGAACAATATGAGAATTTTCTTTCAGTTTGTTCATTTTCAGCTTTGGTTGCTGAAATTTAAAAGGCTATATTATGCTACATTATAAAGGCAGATACCAAATATCACACAGACGAAACCACAGCCAAGCACGCTTAATTATAATTTTCCGCTATTTAACAACCCATAAAAAGAATTTAATTGCTTCGCCATAATTAATTATTAATAGACCGGCACTCGTAAACGGATATGGGTATATGTAATTTAAGAATATATTTCATTTTCTTTTATATTGATGCTCCGTTAAGACAGTAGCGGACATGGTTGTACAAGAATAAAAATACTATATTCTCGTTCAGAGCAATTACATTGCGAATTCACTTACCACTTACAACAGCGCGACTTATGTATTTTCATATTGCTTAACCAATTTAAAAGTTATGATCCTAGTAGAATAACATGGTATTTTGCCTTTAAAATTTGCAATCTATATAATCTCGTCGCCATGACAGCAGAAACTGTAGATTTTTCAATTATGTATTAAATATATTGTGGCGTTAGATTCATAGCATCATGATTTCTTAGAGAGGTGATATTTTCAACGACGATATCGAATTGTTTATACTTGGATGAATTTCCATATTTCCTGGCGCAAAGGACATTAAAAAGTGGTATCAAAAATATCAAAAGGTCGCTTAAAACTACAACGTTACCGATAACGAGTACACTAAGCTTAAAGTATGAGTAGAAAGACGGATCTCTAAGATGAAGTTGCATTATTACGTTGCCACCTGACGAAAGTATCTTTGAAAATTCACCAACTTCATACATATTATTTTGTTCGCAATTTCCATTGTAACTTTACCCTGAGCGCTTAACAATATACGATAAACTGCAAGCCTTCATTATTCAAGTTGGACTAAAGTACCAAAGTTCATTCAAAATATGCTTCGAAACAGTACATCCTGAATCCCAATAGTTTCCCTCAGGAACTTACTTCTTTCTACTAAGAGACAAAAGGTTTTTGTAATATTCAGAAAAGTTACTTTAGAAGCATCGACTTGGCATCACGTTACTTCTAATGCCGACAGATGGCAAACTTACATGTGCAAGACCAATTCAATGGACAGAATATCTTATTGTACACCAATTACAATCTATTACATTAAAACTGATGATTGTCATTTGGTCATGTCTTACGCTTTCCATTTGAATGAAAGTTAGACTGAGTACCATAACTTACGCCGTCGAAGGTCTGAAAAATAGATCACATCAATGCTCTTCTTATATTAATAATTATGAGTAGAGCGTTGTTAGTTTTACGCAATAATCAAATTTATACAGATGTGTACAATGACAGCGTTTTCGTTAAATTAATCTCATCATCAAATATCATTTTCTCTGTCCTATTTTATCTTCTAAGCAACGCAACCAATTTGACCAAATATTAACTAAATTAAGAATGACCTAGGCAGATTGTGGCCTCGCGAACTGAGACGTTGCAGGTGCGGTAAAGGCAAACCGTGCATTCCCTTTTCGTATTGAAGATATCAACATTAAAGGGTAAACACTGATACTAGAGAACTCGTTAAGGGGACCTGTTATTCTAAGCATCTCCTTTTAAACCTAAATAACCTAATTCTCCTCATTAAAGATCAAGTAAAATTCAGGATAAAGTACTAAAACGTTTAATAACTTTCTTGTCACTAATCGGATTACGATTCCGTCATCGCACGCGATCTTTATCAATACTCGATCAACAAGCCAGTAACCTCGATTTGAATACAACGGCCTGTTCATTGACAACGCTCATATACCAAATGACGTACAATTGACAAAAATGGTCATACATGGAAACTAAGCTAGAAACAGACTTGTGCGACTTTCATGTCACTTGCCTCTATATAAACTAAATAATATTTCTTATATTTGGATTCTGGGCGAATATAAGCTAAATACAACTTAATACCTAAATGCAGCAAGCAAACCCAAAAGGTTACTTGTGAATATAAATGTAACTTTAATGCTTTTAAAATATCTTGCCCAAAATACAGTCTACGTACGTTATGTATTCATAGAAATACAATAAAACAAGAGTTATTTTAGCAAATTCCTTTTAGGTAGTAGTCAGTTGAAGCTTTATAATCAGCAGTTACACATATACTTGCGACTGTATATCCTGTATATCCGAAGTGGTAGACAGAGATACATTACCCTGTATCTTTAAATCCCTCGTAATAAGGGGCAAGTAATTTGACGACCGCTGAGCACATTTCCAGACTTCTGGCAAATATCCTGACAAACCTTTACGCAAACACAAACCGCGGGGCCAACAACGTAGAGGCAATCTGTATTTACAGGTTAAAATCGGAGATGGTTCTCTATACAATTTACTATTAAGTTGGTCGCGCATGGCTTGTGACAACCCACTTCTATGCTCTATCCAGTTCTATCCGGCAGCCAATAGCCTCGTGTTGGGTGGGCATCGGCGCCATCGGCTGCCGTCGAGTATTGGTAGTCTGCTCCTACCTTTATGGCAAGCTTGCACGTCTCATTAGTCAAGCCCACGCGTACTGTGACAATAGAATGAACACTATTGTTTACGGATGTTGTAATACGTATATTTGATTTAGATTTAAACAGTTACGAGAGAAAGCCTGATTCAATTAACCTTTGCATGTGCAAGAAAATTGGCTATATAGTCAAACCTATAAGTTATTTGTCTGGATGACGAAGCAAAAGACCGCTCTCATTAAAATGCTTATACAAGAAAGAGGAAGAGGGAATAACAACCATCAAGAAAATTGGTGCTTTTAGGTCACGCATTGCGGTGAAAATTACAATTGTATAGCTGATGCGGCAAAGGATAATTTCCGTGGCAAATTCAAATATAAACAAATTACAAGTTAGGGCCGGAAAAAGCCATGTAGCCCAGGCTAAAGTTAAGTAAGTAACACATCGATTGTTTAGAAAACAGTAAATAGAATATCCATTATAACACGGCATGGTACAAAGTCAACCGCTTGGGTTATAAACAACCAATGCAACAGCTGCACTTTACTTTACAGGATGCGAATAAATCTTTAGGTCCATCCTTTATTTTTATAATGCAGTTAAATAGTTGCAATAGTGATTCGTCCATCGATTAATACCAAGTACAGTAACCCGTTTCCCACAGCTGGCATTATAAACACCCGATACAATCTATGTTCCCTTTCATTCTGAGATCAACATGAGTATAAATCTTTCACTACACAGTTTATAGGCCTTATTTTTATAACCTACTTACATGCAACAAACTTTCCCCCATTAAATTTAAAAAAACAATCGCCCTTCGTATATATTTATGTAAAGTTAAGTAAATTGATGTCTGCTGGCGGCAGTTATTCACGCGCTATTGCGCTTGCGACTCGATTGAGTAGAAATGATTGACTGTGCCGACGAGTGGCATTTGATATGACTGGTCATATTTTAACAAATTCTGCGAATAAATAAAAAAACAAATGTGGACACGCGTATCTATCCCATTAGTAAAAATGGCACCCTTATGGTGTAAGTCTGCAAAATGGTAAAAATCTTAAAGTGCACTTATGGTGTAAGTTCGTCTGTCTATCATAGATGTTGCAACTACTAATGCTCTTACTAAAAATTGTTTTCTCTTATGACATAAACACAAAAATATGAAATGTTTAAAAGTGGAACAACCCAATGCATGTGCTCTTCTTTTTTCTAAAAAACCGAACACAATTTTTATTACAACAATATGTAAATACCATTTGTAAAAATAATTTTGACGAATACGTCAGTGAAAATGATGTGCAAGCAACGCTCTCAGCATTGAGCATCGTGAACAAGTCATCACGGACATACCTAATAATTTTATTTAACAAGCGGTATACATATAATAGCAGTTAATTGGAATGCTTATTGTCAGTGATAATTGGCCTATTTGAAGTACAAGAATTTTATTCTCACTCTTGAATGACGCCCACTGCGGCCGTAAGCAATTTTTGTGTTTTAATTATCTCGAATCAAATTGTCTGTGGTGTCAAACAAATGGTACGTTGAACAGACCGCGAGATAAAGACTGCTTACTTAATTACGCTGTGTTGCTTTACTCTTTAAGTTATGCACTAAATAGCTTATCCGCTTTTAGAGATGCTAGGATATTATATCGAAGCCAAGCTTCTAATCGTATCCTATGACATATGACCGTTTTTCTTATAAACTCTTGGCCAAGGCCAAGGCCTGGGACCTGGGCACAAGGCTTTTCCATTGTGCTTGGTTGCCAGCTAATTGACTCATTAAAATCAGCTCCGTGCATAGGGTTTTAAATGTCGCATGTGGCTGCAGCATGCACCTTTAATATAATTTACAAATCTTAATTAATAATATAAATGCGAATCTAAGTTTGTTTGTTTGTTGAACGATCATCATGAAATTTCATAAACACGTTGTCAGCGGTACAGAAAAGGACATAGGGTACTTTCATCCAGAAAATGTATGGTTCCTGAGGGAGCGAATCCGCAGGCAAAAGTTAGTTAACTTTTAAGTTATAGCTGACGCTAACCGCGTGTTATTTACCACCTTGAAGGTACTAAGATAGCGTTCGTATATTAGCGTCGAAAAATGATAGGACTGCACCTAAAGCTGTTAGTAATACGTGAGTAATATTAGTAACTGTTCAGCTGTTCAGGAGGTCAAAACTAAAAATCGGGTAGCAACGCTATTTATATTACAAAGTAGCTATCGTCGTATATAAACCAATCTAACTAGAAGTTATCGAATATCGTGATCTACCTACCACACACGAACTAATAGTAACATCTTTTAGATGTTTAGGCAGATAATTAATATGTTAATGTTGTAAAAGATAAGTAATATAAGCTTTAGTATACATCTAATTAAATTAAAATTAATTAAGTTTAACTGTTAATCATTTTTATAATACGAACCTATTAATTATTTCATTTATGTTACAGATCTTATTGCCTTTAAAAGTAAAATACCGTAAGTATTTTTACAATACTAGCTTTTACTCACGTCTTCGTTCACTGGGGTCTAAAGATCTATCCTACAGGAAATGTAAAATTTTCCTATTAAAGCCTATAATAATAATAAATAATAATAATTATTATTATTTATTTATTTTAGTATAAATTCTTAGTTCTACATTTGCATCTTAACAATAACATAATGTGCACTTATACGTGTCACGTTCCAGCCTATAAACAATGCAAAAAAATAATAACGACGGTCCGTTGTTCAGTTGCTGCAGAAACGAAGGACAACCTAACATCACACTCTGTCGTTTTTTTTTCATCTTTGTTTTTCTATGAGGGGTTTTTATCCACAAGGATACGCCAACCCCATCGTACCTTATGATATACTCTGTCGTTTAAAATTTTAGTAAGGATTGTAATTTAGTTTAATAATAATTAGAGGAAGTATTGATAATCATGACCATCGACATCATAAGGTAAAGTAAAGCAACGATTCCCACGCCATTTTTCATGATTGATGATCACATCTGTGGGGACACACATTGAAACAAAAATATATTTCAAAGACATGGAAGATGTTTTGTTTCTCAAGGTACATATTTCTTACCAAACCGAATAGTCACAGCGTAGATCAGGCTTTCTGAAAGTGTGATAAAAGCATCGGCACTGAGCAACACAATAGTTTATGAACTACATAAGCTTTGAACAGACTCGACAAATTCTTCGAATATGAAGACACTCACGCATCAGCTGCTAGTGTGATTATCAACAAGTATAATCTATAGATACACTTTCGCAATCTGGAGACATTTAAAATATAGTACATATTTTATCGTGACCTGTGATAGTCTCTATGAACTATGGCGATAACAAACATAAATAAGTTACAAAAGTTTCTGGCCGCGGCTTTATTCGCGCGAATCCTACACATACGTATTACCGGGATAAATATCCGGGATAAATATATATATAAGGATATATGTATAGATACATATATTCTATAAGTTAATTCATGACATAGTCTATCTGTATGCTAGGTTTACTTTAAATACATTTAACAGCCTATACGTGATAAGGTTACAAACTAAATGTCTTTACAAACATTAAGACTCATAAAATTTGTAAGATTTTACAAGTTTTACAACAAGAAGCCAAACATCATGATAATTAGTTTATATTTAGTATTCGTGGTCTTTGATATGATCAGATACGACTATATTTAGCTGTATGAACAAGAAGCTCTTTGCTTGACAATAATGTACGTATATAGAACGATATCTTAATCTTAACTAATATTATAAATGCGAATATGAGTTTGTTTGTTTGTTATGCTTTCACTATGGAGTGTAATTTTATGATGTTTGGTCGACTAGCTATAAAGCTATTCGACCAAACATCATAAAATTTCGCATACATGTTATTAAGGGAACAGAAAAGAACATTGGGTACCTTTCATCCAGAACAAACTACTGTTACTAACTAAACCTAACCTAACCTACATTTGGATTATGAACGGTCGAGCTTAGTGCTCTCCTTGCTTAGACCTGTGATTTTGATAAAAACTGGCCCGCCACCTTACCGGTAATCAGAGCCTTGTGTTATATTTCTACGGTTAGTAGGGTTGCCATATTCCTTAAAGGAAGTGCCGTTCTTAATAGAACCTATGGGGTCTTTATTAATATAAAAGCCTTTCACGCCTTAACTACGCGACCGAACATCATGAAATCTCGCATACACGTTGTCAAGGGTACAGAAAACGACATGGAATATCTTTCAGTCAGAAAAAAGTACTGTACCCGAGGAATACCTAGTTATAGTTATAGAATAAATTATGTTATTTGTCTCTTTAAATAAGCGTTATGTCTAGAAAGAACGAGATTATCAACGCAATGCACAAAGCTTAAGCATCTTTATAGCTATAGCTTAAAAAAACAACTCATGCAATCAAACATCAAATGTCATCTTGCTAATATCTATATATAAAGACTATAAACCCTAATTGGCAAGGAGAAAAAGGAAAACTTTAGTTCTCCTGTTTCTTACCTTTGACATTTAGATCGACATAAATTTCGTGTTTAAGTGCTATGACTGACTTGACGAACACGTGGGGCTTATAATGATAGTTATAAAACAAGGACATTATAACCAATATTCATAGCCTACCCGATATACTCAAGGACTAGAATATTTCTCACAAATGTTTATTTATTATTAGTAAACAACTCTTATATCTATTCACAAACATACTATATAATAAATAGTGTCAACAATAAGGTAATATACGTTATACCACATATTAAATCATAGTTATGTTGCAGAATCAATTGGTTACACATAAAAATATAATAGCTAGGTACACAAGGTGGAGTCAGTGACCTCTAAACTACTCGAGTTACAGTTAATAATTAATAAAACAACGGTACACAGCTATTGAACTGTGAGCACGCGATGCCCGAGCAAAAAAATAAAACGAAAATACTTAAAACGCTGTTTATTTGTTATTCTTGTAAGTAATTACTTCATTTATAAATTGTAAACATACGTCACATTATCACATAGGTACTATTAATTTTTTACTAATTCTATAAAATTTGATGTGTATACTTAGTAAACTCATGAACTGCTGAACCTATTTCAAAAGTCACCGATTTCATTATAATTTTGCATTACGATTATTTAGGGTTAATTTGGTTTGAAATTAGTCTGTTTTGGATTTGCTCTAACTTTTAGCTTTATGCATTAGCATTATATAAGTGTAGCGCATCTACACTACAAAATGTTTCTCAAATATCGATAATAAGTATCTACTTATTATTGATAAGTGAGAATAAAATGGTATTGCAAATTTCAATATTTTTGAAATACATTCATACTTAAATATTTTGAAATATATGTGTGATAAATGCAATGCATTTTTAAAATAAAATATGAGCTTAAATTCAGTCAGTCGTAATAATTACTAATATAACTTCTAATCAACCTCACATGAGCCAATAATAATACTGAGTGTATTAACACTCAGTCAATCTGAAGTCAGTATTAGAAGCAGAAGATTAACCGGAAAGTTTGTCAAAATATGAACACACCTATTGTCCCCATAATACGATCTGCGCGAGCACACATAAAAGTTATATTGCAGTCGTCATGTGCATGCATGCATTGTCGGTCAGCTCAACGAAAATAGAATTTTTATGAGAGAAGTATCAAAACGCCCGCGTACCTAGCTATTCATGAACATGCGCTATGAATAAAGATGACAAGGCTATCTATTAAATAACAGTTGAGTTTCCCGTGAAACTACCTAATAAAACAGCTTATATAAATCTATGAAGTTTTGTGTTACGTTTTGTTAGTTTTAATTGCTGGAGTTAACGGTCAGACCCGAGGTAGTTTCTGAACGGTTTTAACATGATTGATTCAACCTGCTTAAGCGACAAACAGTTAAAGTTAAAGCACTCAGGACGTGGGACGCGAAGCGCGCATTTTGTCCCGAACGTGCGACATTTGTATTACAACAAACTTTGAAGCTCGACAATAACTTTTGTTTTACTTACACATGATTAAAATCTTTATTTATATACCGAATCCAATCAAGGATAGTGTCATGACACGTGAATGTATAGCCAATATTGTCACAATGTGTTATCGCGATTCCTGTTCTAAGTAAGTATTCTATGGCACAAAATGCAATATCTAGTAAATCGCACGTCGCAGGCAAGCTGCTAAACGAATCTTGTCCTATATCGTTTATATTAGACGGACCGATGTAGTTATATCAACTACAAATCAGGCTACCTCGATGAAAAAAACTTCAGTAAAGATTCTTTAACCGAATCAAAGATGATCTAGAGAAAATCTAGGTAAAGATTACGCTAAGCTGCCGAGCATGTAGGAAGAAATCAGAAGAATGATGATATAGGAGATAATAATAATGTTCTGCAGACCGAACACCGGTCACAGCGGGCAATCTTAACAGAGACTGGCCATCAGAGCAGGAGATATTTCAGTGCACAAGTTTGTGCGCCAACATAAGGATACTTTATATACCCACACTCTCAAATTCCGCTGGGACGGCAATCCGACACGACTGGACAACCACAGTAGCAACGGCTTTACTTGCTTTCCGAGCCACTGGAGAGACCGACACCGCCAACTCTGAAATCTGGGCTGCTATTGAGAATATATAACTTTTGCTGGCTCAACCTGGGATTTGAAACCGAGACCTCATGCAAAGCTGTCGCATTCACTACCAATGCGCCATCAAAACACATCATAATGTATGTATTTAGAAAACTGAGTGTATGTATGTATATCAGCGGCTGTAACACGTAAGTTCTAGCCTTTTAGCATCACAATAGTATCGTTGTCGCTGGGGGTCATCGATACAGGTAATTAAACACTCAATCGAGCGAGTCAAAGTGCAACAATGGGCGTTCCATGGCGAGGTGCGAGGTGTCGCGATGCTCATTAGATGGAGCGTGAGGACATTAATGAGACTAGATGGTATCGCATCCACCCGTACGGGCCGCATACTTTCACTTCTTTAGGGCAGCCATTGACTACGAGAACTAAGCGATGCACCTTAACTTGAAGCGTTTAATTTTGATAAACTGATCAGACGGCAGAGGAAGTAAGTTTCAATATACTAAAGACAACTTCAATTGGAACAAGGACAGTATCAGCGGGCATATATTTTTTATACGCTGCTAAGATTAGACTTATAAAACTTTGCGCTGCCACATGCCTAATGGCAAAGTGTACCTGTGCAATTTTTCACAACATTTACCTCATGTCATGATTTTGCTTTCGAGAGTGACTGTCACGTCTAAATAGCAGAACATCTCAGTTATAAGCGTGTGAATAAGTATTACCTTACAATAATTATCTATTTTTTTTTAACTGTTGGTAGCAGTTGCACTTGCTGTATCTACTTAATTATATATTTATACTATCAATCTATCAACGACGAGTTTTCATAAATCTTGACATAGGTCGACACGATTGATGATTAGCCTTTATTACAAACGTTGATGTATTAAAATGTATCGAAAGACAGATGATTATCATGTCAAGTTGTGTCAAAGACTTACGAAATCAAGACTTAGAACTCATGGTAGACTACAGTCACACATACGCATATGTATAATTAAGTACATATGTTTTTATAAAAGTTAGCTTATCACTTTTCTTGTACGTAAATCAATTTATTGAACAAAAATATACCATGTACAGTTTTCACAGTCGACTATAATTCAACTAGGCGTTTTGTATTTTTGTATTTTATCTCTGACGTCGGCGATGAGATTGGAAATAGACAATACTGAATAGAAAATTTTGCTTACAAACTTGATGCCGGCCTTTTCCAGTAAAAACACAGCAAGAATGTAATACCTATATAAACTTGCATTATTAAATTAAGTCACTACGATAGGTAGGTTCTTCTATTACGCCTAGTGGTAGTAAAGCTCCCAGCTCATTTGATGGCGAGACGTAATCGCTATTGATAAACCTTGAACTAAAATGTTTAATTGAACATTTTATATCATGAATATTGCAAAAATATACAAGCGGCTTTTAAATCGACGCAATCCGTCATATCACTTGACGTTAATAAGTGAAATCATTATGTGAAAGTCCCCAAAAAAGTATAATATGTATTGTGATGGATGAGGCAAAAGCTTGAATATTAATTAATACAAGGGAAACTTTATTGATTGATACAACTGTAGCGATATATAAAAGTCTTAATAATTTTACTTTGTATAAATATAATCGTTCCAATTTTTACCATTTACCACAATCACATTCCAATAATATTAAACTTCAATTCTTTAACGAAATCAGAGACGTACCCTTTAGAAAAAGGCTATTAGAGTGAATGAAACAAGGAGGTATTGCAGTATATAATATAGTAATAGTAACCGTATGTCATAAAATGGAAAGCCTTCAGTACTTGCCTCTACCTTTAGAGCATTGTATATATATATATATATATAATAAGTGTCATCAGTCACATATTGTTTTTTTTTGTAACAGACAACCAGCACGCCACTTATGCATAAGGGTTTTGAGCTGCTTAAGTACAGAAAACACACGCGCAATTAACCAACTAACCATGGGTTCTTCACGGTAGAGCAAAATTTTCCTTAACCTTATGCCTACGACCTTATGCAATAGGTCTTAGCTGTATAAAAATAAAAAACAAAGCAAACTCACATGTATGTTAATTTTTAAATTTATCATCAAGTGTTATTAACGTCATCCTATTCGTTCAAAAGTTAAAGACCTTCTAACAATTTGACATCAATTCACATTCATATAATATACTGTGCAATGAAATAAAAAACGACTTTTAGAAAAAAGGTCACAACAACCTGTCTTTGTCGTAATTTGCCGTAAGTTCTTAACAAATCGTCTGTAGTCATTGGACGAACGAAGTCACGCGAGTTACCGAGACTTATCATGTCGCTTCAGCTGTTCCGTGCTAACCCTGCTGGTGTTATGGCGTGACTTGTCAGAAGCGTGTGAAAATCACTATTGAGCTTGTTTCTCTGTCGCCAAGCAATCAAAGTCGTGTCGTCTCTTCCAATTTACTCGAGAGATAAACTGCCGTTTCTCCAATATCATGCTTCATATAATAATGACAGAGTAGAAGGCATAAGTAAATAAATTAGTGAAATAAAATGGCAGTACATGTTCATGGCTTTGACGTGTTGTCTTAAAGTGAAGGTTACTGCGTGCCGTACGTGCTTATAATGTCATGTAAATATGCTAATTTTACTTATTAGTATAACGATCTTGATAACATTCTATTGCTCTTTTTCTGACAGCAATTTTCCATAACGCGTCGTATATTATTAGGTAGCTAACTATTTATAAACTTGGATATTCTAAGTTTATTAATAGCACCCATTAATAGATTTCAAAGAATTCTAGCGATGATATTCGTTGCATATACTTTATATTAACACTACTTAATACTTTATTAAGATTATACTATACAAAGTAATGTAAAATAACAGAATATAATAACTGTCTTATATCTACAGGGTTTAATCAAAGGCATACATATGCCTAGGAAAATGTCAAACGAAAAACAGGTGAAGTAATACTCCTTTAAAAACTTTTCTTCCTAAAGGAACAATACACGCTCTGCTCACAAAATTCCACCCTATCCAACTGTACGTCAAGGAGGTTTCTCGTTTGTCATAAAGACGTGGATATCGGAAGTTGTGCCTTCACTTTGCGCAACAATACGTGAAATACGAGTAGCTAGGTAACTAGGTAAAAGGTGAGTGCTCTCACACAACGCGGCAAGTACTACAACTAGTATCTAACGCCTTCCCGGCTTATTTATATACCCTATTATACTTCTCACTGACTATATATCCATGTACATTTGATTGATATATCAAAACGTTCAACGATACTTAGAGCAAATCTTTAATTAGCTAAATAAGTAAACTCTGCTTAATTAATTAATAGAAAATTAAGTCACAATCTCCTATGTCAGAGTCACGGGGCTACCACGGAACAGGAAAAAACTGGCAACAAATATTTTTGTCTACTCAGCAAGTTATTCAGCTGTAAGGCTACGTATAATAAACATTTTGCGAAAACCGCACCTTTATAATCCAGTTCAATAATATCACAATGGTTTGTTTTTGCAGAACGTTATTAATTTATATATGACATCTATAATAGGCTTCGCCTGAATGAATAGTTGGTTAAAAGATACGTCTCTAAAAATATGCTAAACTGTTGTTTGGTCTATATTTGCCTAAGTCTTTTCTCGAATTATATCCATTTCTTCTAATGTCTTTGACTAAACCCTTTATTAGTTGTATTGTCTCCGTTACCATAATAATGTCGCTTTGTTGCTTTTTTTGGATATAAAACCGAAATTACAAGGTACCTCTGATTAAAATCGACTACTTTAATACAAATGAACGATATTACGCCACGAAATATAAGTAACAACGTTTTCATAAATGTTAGTTTGCAAAGTTTAAACACGCGGATGATAGTCGATCCGTCAATTTCCGCACTAGTTGAACTCTTTATAAATACTGTATATACTAAACAAACAAAGACTTCAAGCATATAACGACCCTCAATCCACATCAGGAGTTCAACAATAACAAAAATAACCGAGACTAACATAAAATTAACTATAATTACACACGTGCGTATGAAATAACGGTTAAACTTGAAACACGTAACAACAATGGATGCCGATTACGTCAGAGCAGTAGCTATGGTACATAATTGGCTGCGATCATCGGCCACTCATTAAGCGTAAAATTATTCTGAAGCGCTGACATGGCAGGTGCGCAGACTGCAGTCTGGTTCTGCGTGCTACCATCGATGGGTAAATAGAGAAAAACAATCAACGTCCAACGTCGGTCAACCGCACAGTACACGCTGTGTATTACACAAAAAATCAAATGAAGTGTGAAATGCGAACAGTATGCAAATTGCGTCGGATTTAAAACAAATAAATAGTAAGGCCATTTTTAGGTAAAATCTTATTAATGTTATGAATGAGATCGTTTTTAAAATATTTAGATTCACGTGCGAACTATCGAACGGTTTTGGATGTAAGTCAGCACATAGATAGGGCCATGTTCTAGTTCAGAGGTTCCCCCAGACTTTTTTTCTAATAATCCACTTTCAAAATTTAGCTGGTTCCGATGGACCCTCTCCAGCTACATTTCTACCATATTCCAAAACTCGACAAAAAAGTGAAGATTAGATCTAACTATAGAAATTTCCGTTGCAGCTGAGTTCCAACCACTAATTAATAGTTTTCGAAAAAAAGTCAGAATTTATTGGTTAATTAATTAATTGATTGTGCTGTGAGTGGATGTCAAAAAAGTAAAGTTGGCCAATCAAAAAAAGTGATTCCATCCAACTTTATTTTTTTGTCATCTACTCACAGCACAAGGAACCAGTCAATTCTCACTTATTTCATTTAGAAAACTCGACATTCGGAGTGATAAAAATAAAAAGAAAATAGTATATTTTTTGTGTTGTATTTATTCAAATATGATTATTATACTATAAATTATTATTGTTATCATATTACATTGTAATATGATAACAGTCGTAATATAATTAAAATTAAACATTAATAACGTGACGTAGCTTCTACAATGACAATCACAAAATAGTCATAATTTTAATGGGAGGGATGTGCTTGATGAATTGTCAGCAAATAATTAATATTTGGCTTTAGTTTTGTTAGGAATTACCGCAAATCTCCCCGTTCCGTGATATTCAATCTGCTCCTTTTTTCTGTTAATAGGTTTGTAAACACTAAAACTTTTTCCGACAAGATATGACGAGGGAAACGCTATCAAAAGCTTTCTCGCAATTCCCCACAGTCCAGGATATTTATCGGGTATTTTTGCCTGCAGCCAAAAAATGTTTGATACCTTCTTTTAAATTTCACCTTCAGCTCCTCATTAGTGCTAAGCTCGAGTAGCTCCTCCTTGTCAAATCATATTCTCCACTTCCGTTTTATCAAATGTATAAAACCATGGTGGTATTTCCATCGTCAGAATATCTTCAAATCTGATTTTGAAGTCATCATGCAGGGCAATTAAATGTTAAACGTTATATGTCTGAATATCCTCATCACGGCATTCTACCTGTGACAAGTTTGAAAATTGGGAATATTCGCGCTGACTAATATTTTGCATCATAAATTAAATTTTTCTAAGTAAAGCTGAAATTACACCCTTTGTTTTTATTAAATTGAGGCTATCCCCTTGTAAAAACTTTGCTTGTCGTAAACTAGAAGTTCTTCTCTAGTTTAGTTACATATAGGTAGAGACATTCAATCATTATATGAATTTATTTTTACGCAGGTTCAAAACATTACATTTTGTGCATTTTACCTTCACGCACACATACTCTATCACAAACTCACACACGTCAACTACACGTACTTACCTACACACAGTTTCGCATACACTAAACATCCTAATAATACTCCAACACGCAATTGTTGTTATAAGAAATGTAGTTCACTTAAAAAAAAAAAAGTACTAATTTACAACAGACGGATAGATGACTCTCATAACACAGGAATTTCCTAGCATGGGGGTCATAGATTAATCAATCAAAAGACCTGTAAATATTGTTTTAAGTGCAGCATTATGGTATCCTTTTTATGTAACCTTATAATGGCAAAATAAATAAATAATAATCATTAATTATAATGCTTTAGTACCTACAACAATATATTACATAAAAAACATCTTTGTATTTTAAGTAGGTACGCTAAAATGCGAAGGTGCCATAAACAATTTAGATAATATTTATCATTGTCCTTAGATCCTACGGAACCCTAAGGCACATCTAAATATTACAGCATAATTGCCGGGGGATATCTCGTATAAATTACTAAGGATTACTTACTTGGCAGAAAACTTGCTTCTAGCTTCACGAGTATCGTGGCTTTGAAAATTATAACGAGTGTACGTACGGGACGATGTTTATCATGTTCCACAGTATTCTCATAAGAAATTTCAGCGATTAAATAGTATTTTACTTATATATAGGAACTTATAAAATTACATTTAAAACTTATTTGAACTAATTAAGTGAGCTTTTAAGGGTAGGGAGTTTATTCGACAAACATAATCAAAGAATGTGTAGGCTTTTAGTTTTGATTATCCTTTGATTACTTATAAAGATATTAAATATCAATAATCAGCTTTATACATACTTTGTACCCGTTATTCCATTGAATCTAATTTCAGAACAGTTAAATCGATTAAACAATATTTTATTGTTTGAATAATTATATTTGAATGAAAATATTAACTTAATTTAGTTTGAATAAGATCAGTTGTCAAACTTGTCAACAGGATCCGTGTATAGAGGTCTCACATTTTATATCAAATCATGCTTCGTAAAATAAAGAAAACGTTACGTCAATCCCTATTCGTCAGGACCCAGGTGTGCTTCCATATTATAACTGAAAATTAGTCAAATAATATCACATAGATGTTTCGCACAGTAGGCCGAATACATTTTGCTAAATAAAACGTGCCTCCAGAGGGCGAGAACGCAGGTTCAATTTATAATAATTATTCGCAGAAAGGGTTTCGTTTATTGTTAATGATGGCAAATTATTCTTAGCCGTGCACTGCGTAATCATC
The DNA here is from genome assembly GCA_930367265.1 of Catocala fraxini. NCBI lineage: Eukaryota > Metazoa > Arthropoda > Insecta > Lepidoptera > Erebidae > Catocala > Catocala fraxini. The sequence continues at coordinate 11,320,141 of OV884035.1, read as the reverse complement.
AAGCACTGCGTAATCATCAAGCACAGCATGATCTTGCTTTCCGCGATAAAATTGTGATAAATGACAAACAGTATAAGCTAATATCAACTGAGAAGGAACTAAGTTAAATAATATCCACGTCTATTCGAAACTATACTTATCTAAATCATGTTCAATATAACTTTCATTGAAATGAAGTTCAAACATCGCTTACTAATTACTGTTTTTATCTCGTCTATTAAACATGGGTTTGCGTTGAACCCGTTTCACCTGATGAGTGCGATATATCTCACGACACATCTTATGGCTCATTACTTTCTAGAGTGTACATTGATATCACTTATCTGTTAGTCAACAGATTTAAGATAGCCATAGATATACATGTGTGATTATTATTATGCCAATCAAACAGTGTAGATTGCCAGTAAAAATGTGTTACGACCATCTCATCGTATATAAGTTAGAACAAAATAGGGCTAGCACACTAAGCTCATTACGATACCTACTAAGGCTATTTCGTTAATTATTTTGATTTGATGGAGATATCGCTATGAGATCAGCTATATTGCGAGGTTCTACGTTAGCAGAGCTGGATAACTGTACTGTAAGCGTATAACCCAATAAAAATAAGAGTAATTAACATGAGCATGTTAAGGATGATAATAATAGGAACGCTTAAATCAAGTTGATGCTCATAAATAATTATCTACCTCTGAAAGTCATATATCTACGTATAGGTACAACAAGCCAGCACTTTAATCCCTCTCATGCTGAAATGATTTTTAGTATGTAGATACATCTACATCTAAAATTTCTAGAGAATAACTTTCTCAAGGAATTTTCGCTTCTTAGGTTTGCGGGAAACTAAAAAAAATCTCTTTTTACTGTAACCAACAAAATCACGAATCGAAGTGCCATCCCACGGCAAAATATAACTTTCACAAATAAGTACATACCACCCCCCCAACACACACGTGCTCGTTAACAATGTCGAAACAAGTAAATACAGATAGAGCCGCAAGTTTCAAGATTAAAACTACAACATTACGGGCGCAAAACCTACATATTGTTCAAACATTTCTCAATTGGCCGCCGGCGGAGGCGCAAACACCCGATATGGCGCTCTCGTGAACGGTAGATTTACATGTACAGACAAGCAGACACACACCGGTATAATGGTTTTGCTACACAAAGAGGCGACTATATCATCGTTGAGTAACAGCTCACTGTGATCGTACTACAAGAGCATATCTGACAACGATGTACAAAACTTTCTGGTAACGTGATATTCATCGACATTAATAATTATTGGTCTATGGTTTTGCAAGAGAAACATTACGTTTATCGGTAGCAGATTAAATTTTTATACTATTCCTGTTCGTATCTAATAGTATTCTAACAAGGCATTTTTACCGTCTGGCGTCAACGCGCGAACATAGTCTGTGCACGTCTACCAAAACTTTTGCAATTCTTATTATAATATAATTTATCACAAAATTCAGCACAACTGTGGTTTTAGTAAATCAATTGTTATATTTACAAATAAAAATATATTCTACCAATATATGAAAACAAAGAAGGTTACTTTAACTTTTCAATCTTTCAAAGACGATTCATGGTGTGAATCAGCCAGGCCTATCGGCTTTTCTCAATCTGTATTATGTAGAAACAAAAGGGAAATTACGAAAACAAACTTCTCTATTGATCGCAATAAAGCACGTAATATGAATTGCAAGCAAACAAAGGAGGAAAGTTGATATAATTATGGAGCGAATTTCGAATTCGCGCCAAAAGCGTAAACAGAAGCTCAACGTTATAATAACTTTCATGCCACTTACGGCGAAGTTTCAAAACTGCCTTCGATATCGGAACTAAACTTTATATCCCATATTGAGAACTGCACGATATACAGTCAAATACAATACATAAACGAGAATTTGTCGAGTAATTTATGTGCATAGTAATTAGATTTAGGACGTTTATTTCACTGTTGCTGTCGTGTTTGCCAATGTATAAATCAATATGACCCCTGTCCTTTACTTCGGTCGAAGCTTTAAAATTATGTAAAATAATATTATAATAATTATTATTAAATAAATAATTATAAAATTAATAAATGCCAACTTTTATCCAATATGAAAGGTTGAAGCTGCAATTTTAGTTCACATTCTTTACCATAATCGTTTACAAAAATAGTAATTTTAGCTACACTTGTGGCACGCGAGGTTTTTGTTAAACTCAAACGTGATATCTACGTTTGAATTAATATTCCTATTTCCCACCAGAATTATTATAATTCACATGCGACTGTAACGAAATCTGCAAGTAATTATAAAGACAAGAAATTTTCTCATTTGTAGTAGGTAGGTATGTTTAGTTGTCTAAGTCTTGAAACTTGTAATTATATTTATAAGATCGGAGGTTACTTTTACTCGAAAAGCACGTCTCACAAGGCTCACACACGCGTCTGTCTTGTGTCAAATGAGTGAGATATGTATACTTAATTTATACGTCGGTATCCTTGACCTGCAACATTGCCAACACTAATCTAATACAGTAACATGGAGTATTTAACATAACGTCGGTACAATGTAGTCTGTAGAAAATCTATCAAAAAACGTTAAGCAATAATATTCATTAGCTCTTCGTTTAGAATTACAAATGACGTGTGTAATAACTATGTTGTGGACTATCAATATATTACGAAATATTTGAAAATCAATTTACTTTCCGACAAGCCTTGAACGAAATATCTGCTCGAGTTAAAAACATCCAATTAAAAAGATACGGAAGCAACAGAATACGTGAGCATTGTGCACGATCAGATGTATATCTCGCGTATATTATATTTATTTTATGTAGGTAGGTTTATGTACACAAGAACCTAATATTTTTTTACGGCGACAACGGTAGATATTTTATTTTCGCCAAACGAATCGTCATCTCGCTACCGACGAGCATTGTCAATATTTGCTCAGTCCTAAGTACCTACGTCGCACATAACAGTTTACTAAAGAACCAACCTGAAAGGCGCCTCTAGACCACCATTACACGCCCACTCTACACCGTGTTTACTATCAATCTTGTATGAGACTATAGATAAACTGATTTTTAGATGTAGGTATCAATTTTTATGGATAAATTATCATATTTTTTAATAACGACTTAAACATGTCTCATTTTTTAATTTGCAAAATGTTTGTAATTATGTGCCATAAATCACATTTATTCAATTAATTGACTCCACAGCCTTTGGCATCATCATTTTGTTGATCAATAGATAATAAAAACACACATGTCACTGAGGAAAATGTACAGTTATGATAGCTTCCACTTCCGAACATAATAATAACAGATTGAACCTGCGCAATAAAATTGAATCGCGAACATATGGCTTGTTAGAAAATCGGTCAGAGTGTAGCAAAGGGTGTGCATATTTTGGGACTCAGCGGGAATACATATACAATAAACACTTACTTTTTCTGGATGATTAACAAAAAAAATAACCATCGAAGGCTACGGCGCGGGAGCTACGCTCCCGCCTCCGCCTTCTAACCTAACCTAACAGAGTCGGTGTGCTCTGAGTCGTGATGTTTTCCTACCTTCTAAGGAAATTCTCCTGGCGCATCAAAAGCGGCAATTATCTGGAGAACCACTCATCATAGATAAAAAGTGCCAAGATAACTTTCGGCTTATTTTTAGTCGTTTTATAGGATAGAATAAAGAAAACAACAAATTAAAAGAATTTTAATTTTATGATACATTTTTTGTCCTGTGAGCCGTTCATATAGTAGTTACAAAAAGATCTATTTTCCTCAGTGATTTGAAAATTTGGCAAATTTAATGTTTTGAGCATTCTATCATGTAGAAGGGTGAAAAATAACCATCTTTCTCCCTTGTAAATTTTTCGCTATCTCTAATAGTTTCACGACAAAAGCGATTCAAAGTTTTATCGTCGTATTAAAAACGCCGATTATCTAATAAACCACTCATCTTAGGCAAAAAGTTACAAGATGACTTTCGTCTTATTTTTAGTCGTTTTATAGGATAGAACAAAAAAAACGATTTAAGAGAATTTTAATTTTTATGATAAGACCCACTGTTGCACACCCTTTGCTACAATCCAACAAACGAAATTCTCATGTGTTGCATTTGTAAGGAGACATATATATGCGAGGGAGGTGCTGATACTGAATGATATTAGTTCATCGCACCCAATACCGCAACAGGCGACAAAGTAATGTAGATGGCTGTGTACCTACAAAATAACTTCACAGTTCATTGATCTTTCGGGTGTTTTATCTTTCAACACGGACCATGTTCAAAATGGGGATCAATATTTATCCTAGAACAAGAAACTAATAAAAACGAATATTAAATATGTTATTATATTAAGCACGAGTCGTCAATAACTATGTGTGAAGCTATTGTTCAAATAAGTAACTACATACCTATGTTAATTTTGTTATCCAATAAGTGTTAATAGCATAATTTAGAGCCAGCATTATCATCAGCAATATACTCGATCCTGGATCTCTTGGTACTTATTCACCTTTACCAGACTGAAATTCAGCTGGCCTAAACAGACTATACCTATTAGTAAAACGGGAGAAGACGATAAAAGATAAAATCGGCTCATTTGACCTATCATTCCGACAAGCGACACTGTTTACATACACAGAAAAACTAAACAAAAACAAACAAAACAAACGCTAGCGCATGCAAGATTAGATCCGTTCTCGGACAACATGAGAGCGTGCCATCCGCTTCTTGTATACGCAATTGCTTGAGAAAAAGTATAGAAAAAGTATGAACGCGTTCGATCCTATTAGAGACACGGCCGACAGCCAAACTAGTTTTACAGTTACGACGAGACGATTCGATTCTGCAACGATACGTATTCGAAGGTCGCGAGAACTCGAGTGGGACCAATTCCGAATTCGTTCTGCAACTTGCCGCTAACTCTGGACGTCAGACAATGCCACCAAACTGTGGATCGTGATACCGATGACGCGATAATTCGATGCACTTCAACAAGGACCCTTAAAATCGAAGCTTGAAACGAAAGGCAAATAATATTTTATGCATAAGACAAATTTAACATTAAATTTATGTTTAAGTAACCAAATTAACGCCGCTTTAACCCGTGAGAAACGTAACAGTAGGGAGTCTTATTATTTCTGATTCGTATTTCATACATTTTCTCAGGGCTTATCGCAGCACGACCGTACGCTGCTTCGGCATACACAAGAGATAATTAGTAACAATTCTGCTCTCTCTACAGAACTATGTATATACGATGTCCTAGCCACAAAAGACAATCATTCAATAAAACTTTATTTATTTTGAGGAACCCTTTTGAATCAGAATTATCTTGTCATCAATCAAAATAATGATAAGTCCAGTTCACTGAGATATTACTACTGAATGTTATTATGTAATCTAAATTAAATTGAATAGTTCAATAAACTATAGTTGTTTAGGGACCGCGCATAATCAACATAAAACTCGCCTAAAAGTATGTACATGCTTCACGCACTAACAAGTAAAACGTTCTTTTTAACGCTCTGTTTTACATATTCGTGAAACAGTTACTTCAGTTCTCACGGTATATTGTTCTCAAATATTCTTAAATGAGTTTATTCAATTTTAAATTCACTGTCTTTTTGTCTGCATGTTTTGAGCAGAGCCTTTCTGGTTTAAATGAAGTTTATATTTTCCGGCCACCGAATCCGGTGATTTAATTTTGCGACGTCCTGCTTTTAATGTGCTAACATTTACGTTTAACACATAACTCTAGAGTACAGAACAAAAAATACCTTTTGTCATTTAGGATCTTTGTTGTTATTTACCTACTTATATAATTTACACATTTCACTATGGCCATTCAACAACACGATACCGTAAACTTACCTCCGTTCGATGTTAGAACAAGTTTATCACTAACACTTCCGTTTCCACACAACACCTTTGACATAGATTCGATAATTAGTACTTTCGATTACGTACATTCATAAGTTAATTAACTGAAACATTGACAGGTAGTTAGGAACACAATGCATCAAGCAGATTGATCTAATAAACAATAAAACAATCACAGAGTACACACAATTCACATATACATCCAATAGAACACTTAACACATTTAAATTGAAACCCGCGTTTCGAACATATATTTAAAAAAATATATTTATAATGAATTAAAATCGCTCGATATAAGTTCGTAGCGCGCGAAAAGTGCGACGGAGGCAAGGCGGCTTGCGCGCGCGACGCGCGTGCTTTGCCCGCATGTGCCGACAGCTGACTGAATCGCAATTCAAAACAACGCTGCAACTTGCAAGCCTCGAATTTTTCGCTAACGACCTTTGATATATGCAATGTCTACACTCGACTTGTAATAGATCTTTACTAACAAACAATGACCTCAAGAACTGATTGATCACGATATACCATAAAGTAATAGATCCTTATTGTAGATAGAACTAAATAATTTGTTTCATAACATTATACAGCTAATAAATCCGCTGGAATTTATTTATTTAGTATAGTCAGCCATAGGCAGTAAGTTGAGGTCATTAATCACATGCATAAACCACAGGAAATAAAGTGATGTATAAAAACCCATTGTGAACAACATAAAAAGCTAGACTGTTTAAAATGTATTATTAAACAATTTATTGAGAAACTCGATCTAGACCTATGTACGCTAATGGCATTGAATTTGCGTTCTAGAATCGCTTCCTGTGTTTTGAATACAACGGAGCGAAGTGAGCTTGCGTACGGGCCGCGATTGCGTACGAAGCACAGCCAGACTACAGAGTAGGTAGGTAATGTATAATAAATTGTGCAGATTCGCCTCTCTCGCTGCAACTAGATGTGATTTATGTACAGAACTGTGTCGAATTAACAATTACCGCCTTTATGGTAACGTTATCCGAACACGACCGTTATTGTGCTCTTACGTGGGATTTTAACAAAGACAACTGGCTCTATTATGTAGGAGACTATGGTCTATTACGATCAATAAGTTAGCTTAGATTGATTTAAAATTAAAACAACGTAGCTATTGGCTTCAGGTGTTTATTGTTATGAATGTTTGTTACAATTTGTCTAATATTAGTACTTATTGGAAGAACTTGGGATTCTGATAGGCCACTTAACGTTTAATATTCCTTGTACAGTCAGCTTCTTATATAAAGTGACAGATAACATATCCAGATATATAGGAACTCCTAAAGTGATCAATGATATTAGTACAACCAAAGTCTTCTAATTATGTAAATCACCCATCTTGCACAAATATATCGGAATATGGACATCGTCAAATATATCAGTTCATTCAAAGTGTTATAATCATAGTAACAAACACAGCGCCAATGGTTTCTAAGCATCCAAAGTATTCAAAAATATGAAGCATTATATGAAAATGAACTCTATCGCTACATATTGGGTACCCATTGATATTGCCATAGACTGATGATTTCGACCGTAAAAATACTCTTATCTGTCAAAAACAAAATGAAGGAGATAAAGCATTGGTTGTTCCTTTCATTTTGAGCGTGACGTCATTGGCATGTGTTTTATTTATTGTTAACTAGTTCTACTAGGCAAAATATACGAAATGAACCTCATTTGTCAAGAATAAAGATTAGATGTCAAAGAGTAGTATTAGTTCGCATAAATACTCGAAAATTTCATAGATAATGCAACTATGCTCAGTCCCAATAGAAATAATATTTTATGTAAACAATCGTTTCATGCCTAATTAAATATAAAGTCATTTAGAAAATTCTAACTCTGTTTGAAAAGTAGTTAATGAATACAATAAGCCGTATGAAAGTCCTTCTTTTGATAAATAACCATAAATTTATTTGAAGAAAAGTATTTTATGATAAAAGTCACTAAAAATTGTTTACCTTTTTCTCAAATAATACTGGGATAGACTTATACAATATGCACATTTCAATATTAAATAATTTATGTTATTATTATAATTTAATTGCAAAAACGTATAAACATGAACACATTTCAAATTAATGATGAAATGAAACACAAGAGTCATTCACTTGCAACAAAAAGGTGTTTCTGTAACAGATATTGCGAACGAGCTGGGGATATCCGTAAATTGACTTCTCTTTTTTATTGCATCACATACTTTATATTTATTTTGTACTGCATAAATTTTTTCATGTTAATGATTTCGTTTCTTTTTTACAGAGGAGTACAGTTTATCGATGGACGAAGAGATGGAATACAGAGAGTAATCTACGGCACCATATAACGATTGGATGTCCACGCCGTACAAACATCGATCAAGATAGGAGAATAGTGCAGAGAGCTCTGAACAATCGCTTTTTAAACACGCGTAATTTGGCATTTGAATTTGGAGTATCACAGGCCACAATAAGAAGACGATTTCATGAGCAAGATTACATAATAGAATACCCGCCAAGAAACCTGCACTTACGCCGAGACACAAAGCACAACGTTTAGAGTTCGCACGACGTTATATAGATTATAATTTTAAAAATGTAGTTTTCATAGATGAACAATTATTTTGTTCTACTGCCCGTGGTCGTCTATCTTTGTGGAGGTTAAATAATACCAGATACGAAGAAAGAAACATATTATCTGGTAACAGAAGTGGATGTGTCACACTCGGGTTCTGGGGTTGGATGTCCCAAAGCGGTCCGGGAGAATTAGTCGAGGTTGGCGGCAGACTTAATGGTCAAAGTTATAAAGAAATCCTAAATGATGTTTTGTTGCTTTTTTTTTTTGTTGTTCGAGTATTTTATCCAAATAAAAAAATCCGTTTCATATAGGACAACAGTTCTGTTCATAATTCCAGGGTAGTGACAAATTATTTAAATCAGACAAGGGATTTAGAACGAATAACTTTTCCTCTACGTTGTCCTGACAATGATTCAACTATGGGATAATACTACGATAAGAAGTACTGAACACTTAAGGAGACACGTTAAAAACGTATGGTAATCGTTACGAGACAGAGACGAAACAAATTTTGTTATAATGCAGTGATATAAACATTACTGAAATTTTTGTTATGTAAAATTTTAAGATAATAAAAATTCATTTTAATTTAGGTCCTGTTATTTTACGATTTATTATTTTATCCTGAAATTATGTAATTGATACATAGGCACAATAATACCTTAAAATGTTAATGTTGGCTTAAATATAATAATTTTTTTAGATCATATAATTCGTTGAATTCCATCTGATGGTAAGTGTCAATGAGATCGAAGATGTAGCTCGTTGGTCTAGTAACAGCGTAATCACTTGTGACTTAGAGAAGGATATATATTTTTTACTATAGAAAATGTACTGACCTCGTGTTATAACTTCAACTGTATGACCCTTACTACAAAAAGTCAGTTACACCACCGACCTAAGTCCTAACAAAAGTTTTTAAATTTACCAGGATACCGCTAGACGGTTAAAAGAGAAAATAATCAAGTAATCAAAAAATTTGTAATGATATTACAAATTTCTATAATTATTTTCTAAAAAAATGTTTACTTCGCATCAATACTTTTCAGAGATAAATAGCTATGGCCCGGAATATTTAAAAGAGTGCCTCAAATATATAGAGATAGAGTTCATTTTCATATAATGCTTCTTATTTTTTAATACTTTGGATGCTTAGAAACCATTGGCGCTGTGTTTGTTACTATGATTATGACACTTTGAATAAACTGATAAATTTGGCGATGTCCATGTTCCGATATATTTTTGCAAGATAGGTGATTTATATAATTAGAAGATTGGTTGTATTAATATCATTGATCACTTTAGGAGTTCTTATATATCTGGATATGTTATCTATCACTTTATATAAGAAGCTGACTGTACAAAACAAATGTTCTAATTAGTATAAAAGTTATAATTAGAATGTTATTAATTATGTTTCCAAACTTCAAATGAAAATAATTTTCTAGTTATTTTCCAAACAGGCATAATAATATCTTACTTACCTACATAAACAAATTAATGCCTTTTCATCTAATGTGGGTGTTTCCTTTAAACGTAACCTCTTAGAATGCTCAACTTTCACCAACTTACTGCGAAGGTACTTTATTTCTACAATAGTACTTGAACTTTCACAAACTAATCAACGATAGATATGTACCTACATATGTATATCATATATTGTGTCTACAAGGAGCTCGAGATTATGCTCTGCTTACACATTTTATTAATAAAACAGAATATAGTCACAAATGACGGTAAGTTTTTATAATCATTAGTAACACCTATTTAGGCACCATATCATTGCTGAACATAGAAGACGTGGTCTTCTATGTTGACTAATTGTAATTGCGTAAAGTTGTAAAACAGTTGTTTTAATAAAAAATACCTAATTTTGAATTTGTCAATTATTTTTAATTGGCTCTAACATATTGCTTTTTTTAAGTTTGGCTACTGTTTAAGTAGGTAGCGAGATGGGAATTAGAAATCGTTGTAACACTACCGGGGCCAGGACGGAACTCCCTGTAACGTAGGCGACAAAGAGTTCCTATACCTAAAGAAGAAGAGTCCCTTACCCAAGTTTGTTTAAAATCCGATTTAAGGAACGTTGCGTCCTAGCTGGTCTTGGCACGCTTTAGTGTCCGGGAAGGATGTTCGACGGTCGGGGCAATAATACGCCTGAAAGCCGCGACCGAGGAGGCGGTCGCCGGCGGCGGTGTTCTGTTGATGGTGTCTTTAGACATCGCCAACGCGTTTAACAGTCTGCCATACAGTTGTGTCCAGGGGACACTCCGATATCACGGAGTACCTTTTTACCTGGAGCGGCTGGTGGCAGACTATCTGAGAGGCAAGAGTGTCCTCCTCGAGGTTCGAGGCGAAGTTTGGCGGCGGCCCATGTCATGCGGTGTCCCGTAGGGATCGGTTCTTGGTTCGCTCCTGTGGGACATGGAGTCCGACTGGGCCCTACGTGCTGTCCTACCGCCCAGGCTAAGTGTCATTAGTTACGCTGACGACATCGACTCGTCACAGCCCGTGGGAGTACATTCGAGGAGGCGGCCCGTTTGGCCACCGTGAGTGTTCCCCAGGTGGTCGGGCGTATCGAGGCGCTTGGTTTGGCGGGTGGCTCTTAACAAGACGGAGGCCCTGGTCTTTCATGGGCCCCGTCGCAGTCCACTCTGCGGCGCCTCGATAGTGGTGGGCTTGACGCGCGTTCCCGTCCAGGCCCAAATGAAATATCTGGGCATGGTCCTGGACGGAATTTGGCGCTTCGACGAGCACTTTAGAAAGCTCGCTCCGAAGCTTCCCGGCACTGCTTCCCCCTTGGGCGGCTATTGCCAAACTTGGGCGGGCCCAAGGTCGGTTGCCGGCGGCTTTACACGGGGGTAATCCGGTCGATGGCGCTTTACGGTGCACCGATGTGGGCGGACTCTCTGACCACTCAGTGCAAGACTCTTCTGCGGAGACCGAAAAGTCATAGCGGTCAGGGTAATACGAGGATACCGCACGGTGTCGCCCGACGCAGCTTGCGCATTGGCTGGGACAACCCCGTGGGATCTGGAGCCTGAAGTGCTCGCTGAAGTGTTCACAGTGAGTGAGGAGGTGCGGGAGGAGACGGGTTGTCGTCCCCTCCCGGTAGTGATTAAGCACGCGCGTGATCGAGCCCACCAGGGCATGATTTTAAAATGGAAGGCGCGGCTGGAGGCTCCCATGGCCGGTTTCAGAACCGTTGGGGCCCTCTAGCCGGTGTTAGAGCGGTGGACAGGGCGGCAACATGACCCTTTCTTTCCGGCTGGTGCAGGTGTTGTCAGGGCACGGTTGGTTTGTCAAATACCTAGACACGGTCGCTAGGAGGGAACCGAGTCCCATCTGCCACCACTGCGAGTGTGAAGAGGACACGGCGCAGCACACAGTCGAGCAATGTCCTGCTTGGGTGGTGCAGCGTCGTGAACCCATTGAGGTTGTGGGAAAAGACCTCTCGTTGCCGTTGCAGAAGGAGGCGGCGGAGCGGATCCGTGAGGAAAGTATCCTTGCCGATCCAATTCTTCGCCGGCGAACCGGGCAGCGCAGGCGCGCGTTCGCGCGCCTAATGCCGCCATAATGAAAGCCGCGGGCGAGAGAACGAGGATCTCCCGCCCGCCAGCCATTGAGCCGGTCCGACGCCCTCTGCAGTGCCGGGGCATCGCCCAGGAGTCGTAGTCTACTAGGTGGGTAGCTTGGATAGTCTCTTTTCCGGCTTACTCCTCGTCGTACCACCAACTCGTGCCACCAGTGGTACGAGAAGGAATTTCATTTCCTCTTCGTCTTAAGGTAGGTTTCATGTCAGCATGAAACCTACCTTTTTAACTAGGTAGGTTAGAGTATACAGGACTACGACTTTTATCAATTTTATATACAAATTTGATTAATGAGTTGTTAATCATAAGTTGGTCAATAATATTATCTCAGTGATAGGTAATATACAGAAACGAAAAGGTAAAACATCAAAATTAAGTGACCTATCTATTTCAGCGTTTTGGCTATCATGGTAAAATGGTGTGGTTGAAATAACTATATCTACATCTATAAATAATACATGGAAATCTATAAGGTCGGCATTAGATACTGACCAAAGGCCCTTCTTAACATATACTTAGAAACAACAAATTTTTAATTGATGGAGGTCAGTGTAACCTGCTGCCACGCCTGAGGTCGCGGGTTCGATTCCCGCACAAGTCAAATATCTGTGTGCATGAAACATGGATGTTTGTCTTGGTCTGGGTGTTTCTATGTATAATATGTATGTATTTACAAAAAGAAGTATATATGTATGTTTATCCATTGTCTAGTAGGTATCCATAGAGTATGTAGAGTGTCTAGTATACAAGGTCTGCTTAGTTTGGGCTAGATGGTGTTGTGTGTATGTGATAGAATATTATATTATGTTATTATTATATTATAGGTAAACAGTTATATCCTCTACAAAAACTAAATTCTACAGTGAATTCGTTTACATCTTCTTCAGAAAACTCAAAAGTTTAGCGGTGCACATTTTTTCATTCGAATGATATCCGAATACAGTGTACAACGCACTTCCTACTTTACATGCTTAAGTACAGTGCAAGTGCTTATGTTATGAAGTGTTATCATAAAATTCGGAACAATTATGCACATTGCGGGTAGATTACTACGAATACACGATCCTTTCAAACTAGCTGGCATAGTTAGCCATGTACAAAGTAAATGTAAATTAGTCTTTTTAACTTTGAACCGTGTGATTTCTAATCATTGCTGACTAGGCTGACCCAAAAATTATTATCAATTTAACAGCAACTTCGTCAGTGTATCGGTGCCGGACGCGTAACTTATAATAATAATAATAATAATAATATATATAATAGCTTCCTTTTACATTTTATCACTGAAATTAACATACTCCTATTTTGTTTAGCTAGATTTTTAATTAAGTGACTATTGAATGTTTTTATTAAAGTGCATTGTAGATAAATTAATCCAATGTAAACATGAACCAGTTGCAGGTTTCCTGGAACCATCGTTTCGGTAATAGTAAACATCGGGCACGCCACGATCGTGGCGGTAAGTCCCGTGTTTGAAGAATGGTTGGAAAGGCGCCATGGCGCCCTCACCTTCCGGCTGACACAGGTAATGACTGGCCATGGTTGTTTTGGCCGGTTCCTGTGCCGTATAGGCCGGCAGGCGACGCCCGGATGTCACCACTGCGGTGGTTGCCGAGAAATTGTTGAGGACACGGCGCTGCACACTTTGGCGGATTGCCCCGCCTGGGCATCGCAGCGCCGTGAGTTGATCGCGGTAGTCGGATTGGTTGCCCTCTCGCTCTCGGCCGTAGTTCAGTCTATGGTCGGGAGTGAGAGGTCGTGGAACGCCGTCGCCTCCTTCTGTAAGGAAGTTATTTCCATCAAGGAAGCGGCGGAGCGGCAGAGGAAGCATTTAAACCCTCTCCCCAACCGCAGAACCGAGCGCTAGAGGGCGCGAGGTGACCCTGAGGTTTGACCTGGGGATAATGGGCTTCTTAGGCCTGCCCACCATCTGATCAGCACCAGGTCCGAGGCGGCGTGCGTGTTCCCACGCGCGCCTCTGTGTCGTGTCCGTCTCCTCTTTAGGAAGGGGACAGTTGGTATACTTTTAAGTGAGTAGTGCCTATAGGGTAGGTCTTGTCGCGTAGTGGCCTGCCGTTTCATATGGCGGGCCGAAACCTCGGCAGGGTCGCGACCGCATGTGCAAGTGATTTGCGCGGCCCCGTCGATAACGGTTTTGTCGAGGAACACCGTGGTAGGTTTAGTCGGTAATTTTATCGGAGGTTCATTATCATCATTTCAACATCTTTATTTTACCCCGGTGAGTCCGACATAACCCCTCCGTCCGCCCCCGCGGGGGGGTATCCGTCAATGTATTCGGTAAAGGTATAAAAATAAAAAAAGAACAAATATTTGCATGAGCATTTTACTTCTGCTGCCTTGCAAATAGTAGTTAATCAGACGCATCAAATTATATTTGTTATAATAATTTATTAACTATATATTATTTATTATTATTTTTGTCTTATCACAGGTATTTATGTAACATATTACATTAGAAAAATAAATATCTGGCCCTTTGGAAGGCTTACACACAGATATACGTCCAACGTGAAAAGGCCCTTCGAGGGTTTTATATTCTTAAAGGTTTTAACTGCTGTGTTTAAAGCAATTATTATTAATTAACTAAAATATGTTTTTGTTGTATTATTGAGTCTTATCCATCTTAGGTATTACATGCTGACATGTCTATGCTATTTCAGCAAAGATAATAATGTCCTCCAGACCAAATTTCGGTCACGGCGGCCAGTCTTAACGGAGACTGGCCATCTGCGCAGGAGATATAGTGACCAAGTGTGTGCGCAAACACAATTGCACTCTGTTTCTTAACTCTCATAATCCGATAGGACGGTAATCCGACACGAGCGGAGAGAGATCAGGCGCTGGACTAAAAGCTTTACGTGCTTTCCGAAGCACGGGGGTGTCTAACACCGCCAACATCCTAACTCCGGGCTGCTATTAAGATTTCTTAACAGAAAAACCCAATAACTTTTTCTTGGCCCGACCCGGGATTCGAACCCGAGACCCCATGCACAGCAGTCGCATTCACTACCGCTGCGCCACGGAGGAGGGCAGAAAGATAGCATGGTTTTAATTGAATTATATAAATTCATATACAAATATAAATCTTGATGAGTCATCTAAAGAGAAGTCATTTCGCATATTTTTATTTATTTACTTTCACATTCTTCATCTTTATAGTTCGTTTACCTTACACATTAAGAAGATATGCAGTATTGAATTAAACGTCAGAAAAAATTGTTTATTTTTAAAAATGTTATAAGTAAGTAAATAAAAGAAACGCATGCAGTATAACAATGCCGACCTTATATTTTTCATACTATAAAAATAGGATGCTATAACAATTATTCACAAAATAAATTTATAAATCAGTCTCCATCAAAATAATACATTTGACAAATTTGATTTATGGAATGATTCACAAATCGTGTGATATAGAAACAACTTAAACATACGTTGTACACACGGCTACACATCAAGTTAGACACCCTATATACGCACAACTACGCTACGTACAAAATAGAGAATTGTCGGAAAGCGACAGTGCAGTGGTGTCGATGTAATGGTAAGGATAGAGCGTAACAAAAATATAACGCACTCTCTCGCACGATTCGCAGCATTCAACTTCTAATAGTTCAAAGTCCAAACAGCCTAGATTGATGCGTCGCTGTGTGTACATCTAGCATACTAATCGGAGAATATGAATAATAAAAATAATATTGGCGGAACATCAACAAACGGACAATTTGATAGAGCGCCATGTTTTGAAATATCTGGTGAAATTAGCCAGCATTGTAGGAAGTAATTATGAACAAAAAACTTTACTATATGATATTGTCTTCTGTTTACGAGAATGTTATTCATTGAAATTAAACTACTTTATACAGATTTTATCGCGCTGTATATTAAACACTTTATTACATAATTTTGAAAACTTTACTATATATACATATGTATATTTCTCAAGGGAGAGACAGAGGAGTCATAGACTTTCCCCTTATTTGGTTCCACGTAATAGGGGCAAGCCTATTGCCACCTACCAATCACATTATCAGACTCCGTGCTACTATTTAGATTTGCTGAACACAAAAATATAATAATAAGGCTTCGCTCATTCCGGGAATCAACAAGAGTTCTCATGCAAACATAAGCCGAAACTTGTACCGCGGAACCAAAATCTATTTTCCTGAAATCCATGGACAATACTCTATATATATTACCCACTTTTGTATTACATGCTGTAAACCTCGATATCGCAAAAAATGGCTCTTTTACTTTGCCATTACCCGCCGATTGAATGTAAACTAGTAATAATATTACACGAATATATTGGTCATAGGCCAAACATTTTCCCACCAAGATTGCATTGAACATTACAGGTTTTATGTCTATCCTCAAACAAAATAATAAAATATACATGAGTGCCCCGACTATTTTAAAATTATCCAGCGTGAGTATATAAAAATAATGTGTATCTAGAATACGCAAAGTAATGTATAAATTACAGTTTCTTATTATTATATTGTAATCAGAATATGACACCAAAGATAGGCATTCATAAACCAGGAACTATTTCTTTTAGTAACATCACAACATTTTTTCTTATTTTTTTAGTACACGTCAAACAACACTCCAATTATACGAAAGTTATTAGATAACCATAGTATCATGTATAGTATAAGTTGACTACAAAAGTGCTTATCTAGTGTTTAATGGAATGTCTTTTTTAAATAAATTATTTGAATTTTGATACTAGGCAATAAAGACCCTGTATATGGTTTCCCAAATATTGAAATCATTGACTCACAGAATAACTAGACTTCAACAACATTTTACTAATTTTGGTTTCACAATTCAATGCTTGTAAAGACTCTCTCGCAGAATTCTAAGATGACGACCCTTAAAACAAAGAACAATAAATAATCAAAGCACATTTTCAGATCAAAACTTTTGTCGCCAACTGCATACCCAACATATACTGAAGAGAATATACATTGCACCAAAGCAAATAAAATACATAAAAATCTAAATTAAATACAGTATACTACTATATTAATATCAGCCCAGTATAAAAACAGTCCCGTTGCTAGGCACGAGCCTGTACTTAGTTTTAACCTATTCAGGCTGGTCCAGTACAGGTTAGCAAACTTTAAATATCTTCGAAACTTTTATAGAGAACTCTCAGACATTCAAGTTTTTTGTCTTCCTTCGCCGTTAAAGCGAGATAATTAACTGTTTAATACACACATAACCACCTAAGGCGTGCGTACTGTGGGATAAAAGCCAAGACCTCAGCATGGCAGGCTAGCGGTCTCCCACTACGTATCGCTATCATAGGTAAATCAAACTGTATATCAATGCCGATACAACTTGATTTTAGAATGAATGGTAAGTTTTAACTAGTAATAAATACAAGGTGGTATAACGATTATATATTGACTTAAGATAATTTACCTGCATTTGATGAAAGTAACTTATATGATGATAGTTATACTAATATATTTTTTGTGTTTCAAATGATTATATACATGTTATTGAAAGGCCACCTACTTTTCTATTAAACAATAAAATCAGAACAGAATAAAACAATATTTTGCTTTAAATTAACTTGAGATATTAATTTTGATGCTATGTATATTCCCTTATCGTATATCAATCAGGTAGTAGAAATGATAGTAATATATTTAACTCTATATCGAATACAAGAAAGACTTAGAGAAATATCCTACTACCAGTATGGAAGTAATTCACGGTATACAAAGACACAGCAATACCTATTAGATAAATAACATCTTGCTACCTAAGAGCTCCACCCAAACGTACGAGGCGGCGATTTTTATAATAACGATAATAGATATTAGTCCTTAACCATTACTAATTAGAGTACAATATTCTGTGAACAACATCCTGTCTATATTTTCAGAAAGATTAAGCACCAGTGTAGAACAGTCACGTTTCGCCAGATATACTTCAGTTACATCTAATAGAGAGCAAGCCTATTGATTTATAACAGACACCTTTACCAGTTACTAATTCCATACTATTAAACGCCGGAGAACCACTGCTCGCCTAGTCGCAGAATGTCCATTTCGCAAAATGTCTACATGTCGCAAAATGACCCTTTCTCAGAATATCCCCAAAATGCCCCTTCCGCAAAATGTCCTCTTTCCAATACCTTGGTATCAGCTAAAAACCGGTCAGATCAGATTGGCGTACAGAGCGTTCCATGACAACATATTATTTAGATAAATATCACAAAAACTACAATAAAGAATATACATTATATACTTTGTTAGATACATTTATTTTGCCAACTATTTAATAGTGACATTTTGCGAAAGGGACATTCTGAGAAAGGCATTTCACAAAAGCATAATTCTGAGAAAGGGACTTTCTGAAAAAGGGACATATTGCGAGCTGTAGTAATTTTGCAAAGTTAACATTCTGCGATCGAGCCCCACTGCTCAATCCAAATATCGGCATATTCTCGTTAACGTTTAGTAAGCATAAATATATTCAACTGAATCAACGGACAATCTTAAAGCCCAAATAGCTTTAACACCCACATAGCTTTGTCATTTAATCCCTCGTCGTGAGAGCGAGCGCTAACACACATAATTATATGAAACTTACTTTTCATTCTAATATTCAAAACATTTGAGACAAATATTTCTGAAAGTATACAAACTTTGAACAACATGGAGGTACATATTTTTATGACTAATTTACTGAAATTCTCAATTCCGTATAATAAGCGTCTGTGCACAATACTTATTTAATATTTATAATGATTATATCAGTCTTAAGACCATTCTAATACGCCAACCATCGTTACAACTCGCAGACAACGAACGGAAACAACAAAATTCCATCCAAACACTTCTACATGTATTCTGTACACAATCGATACGCTCAGCAAAACCCGGCATAAGTTAACTGTTGATTCTTCGTCCTGTCACGCCAGGTAGTAGTAACTATATGTCGACAAGAAAATACCGTTAAGGTTAAATATTAAATTTAAAAGAACGTATATTAATATTTATTCTTTATTTATATGTCGGCACTGCCATGGGGGCATGCCGAGCGACATATTTTTCGAACATTTAATTACACATATTTGATTTTACCGGGCCTTGCCACCTATTATTAATCGGAAATCTATTACATTTTGAAATAACTACTATTAGCATTATCTGCAAGTTGTAACGATAATTGTCGATACAAATCTGCACTTTATCATAAAGCAAACCGGACGATAGTACTTTTACCTGCTTAATAATACATATAATATACATAGTTATATATTTTCGACGACACCACTCTAGTGAAGACTACGTATACACCAAAACTTCAAATTATATCGACATTGTTAACAGAAGATCATCACTGAGCCAACAAATATCGTTAAGTGTTTAAAACCTACTATTTTATGCTATCAATAATTACGCATAGTCCATTTATTATATGCTTAAGACGATTTGAAAGTCCAAAGTGTGCTTTTAACATAAAAGTCTACATAGCTCAATCGAGACGTTTTATATAATTGTGACATGCAATAGTCAAAATTGTCCTAGGGTTACAATACATATTTGCGCTTTTTACCAAAGTGGCATAAATGTTGACAGTTGATTACTCGTTCGGCTATGCCAATCAATACCGACCTAAATACAAATAAAAGTAATTGGGTCGGCACTGCCAAATGGCGAAATAGCGCCTAGCATACAAAACTTTTCTACTCGACTATGGCAACGGACATATATGATAACAGCCCTAAGACAACTTAGAGAGAAGATAGACGCACAACCCCAGTTTTTATTTTACATAGGGGATAATTTTATACTTATTTTGACCTCTTAACCTGTCTTACTGTATAAATGAACAGTCCTCTAAATTAATGTCGAGAATGTAGTCAATCGGCTTTTATTGTTAATGTCCAACATATATTTTATTAATCAAATGCTGAACAACTATATTGGTACCCCATTATAATGCTCACAGTACCGGTATCAGATAAAGTTACAGTTCTAAGACGAAACAGCCAACACATCTTCATGACATTCCAAAATAGGGCGTAAACACATAAACGATATTTGCTGACACAGCAATTTAAGGTAAAGGCTTTATACAGCATGGTAATATCTAACAGTACACAATGAAATGCAATAGAAATGCTTTTATACAATACATTGAAATATAATGGACTAAAAATGATCAAACTAAAAGCTTAATATTGTAAATGATTCAGTGGATGTAATACTTCTGTTTATTTAACCGGTGATTGTTTATATAATATATACAGTCAAGGCAAACGTGTGTATACAGGTAGAGTTTTATAAACATGTATACTTCTAAATATAGCACAAGATTATGTACTCTCAAATACTCACATGTATACATTATTAAACTTAGCTATAGATATAGCTCACACACGCAAGAACTTATTATTATACTAATCTTATAGATATATACTAAACAATGTCTACTTATTTATAAACTTTTAAGTGTTCCCACATTTACAAACACGTTAATGACCTTTATTGAACGTTTGTAGTGTATACATTATTTGCCCTGACTGTATATAACTTGATATTTACAATGAGTACTTAAGACTATATATTTTCGAAACTGTTTTAAAATGATATATTTATACTGTTCATATGCACGTTTTGACGTACTAAAAGGAGTTCGCCAGTGGTTTAAGTGGCAGAATAAAATATTTAAACATAATGCCGCGCCTAACCAATCAAAATATTTAATTCAAATTTTAAATATCAAAGTATAATATAAAAGGCAGTGTGCTCATCTCATAAAAAAATACAAACGGCGTCTAAAATAATTATAGTCCAAATTCCAAATTTGAATATTATTTGATTACGAACAGTAAAAGTATTAACTAACAAAAGATACTGTTCTTAAATATAACAGTAATGATCGATTATATTGAACTGAAACACACTGATGAACACTATTATAAGTCTACTTTCAAAATGCTTACGTATGGTTATTAATACCATCCATTAGCAACAAAACGGAGGCAATTTGGCTCAATCGAATTTAAAGAAACAGTATCGAATTCGACCTTTGTTGTTCATTCTCCAACGGTTCGTTCCGGAATACTGGCGGCAGGACCCGGGCAATAATTTCAGACGTCTCACTTACAATTATATTTTAACTTTAGTAAGTTATTGCGAGGCAAGCGAAAGAATCTCTCCCAACGAATGCAGTAATCGCAGCAATTGTATGTAAGCGTCAATACTCAGATGCGTATCGCAAGTTAACATACTGATCGTTAACTCTTGCGGCGTATATTTCGTGGCCTTTGGTTAAGACCTGGTTTAAAAGCCTTTGCTTATTTAGGTGTTATATACATTTTTCATATTCGATTAACTTATTTTGAAGTGCCTTTGAATGACTTTAGACCGATGTCTCTTAAGTCATGAGACTATCGAGTCTCATGACCATCAGACCAAGGTCATTCAATGGCATATTTAGCAAAACGACGAATGTGAATTCGCTTTCCTAAATACATAGAATAAACCAGGCAACGACCAGACAATAACGCGGTCTATTTATAATTTGTTAACATAAAGAAACCATTGTTTCTATACAATACTTATCTAAAATGTACATACTATAAGCGTGCATAAAATATAACTTATTCGTACCTGGTATACAGAAACAACCATTCATATAACATTTAAACAAAAGATAACAATATCTTAACGATACATGACTCATAATAGCGGTTATTTCACAATAATAATAATTACAGACAAGTGTTTTAACACATATTATCAATTTATGTTCATACCGGTTACACCGAATCTAATTGGATCCATTCCAACATTTATTAACCCATTTACTTTATGGCTGTAATCGTCATCATACACACCATTGCAATCTCCATTTGTGTAAACTTTATTGGTCTTTCGTACAACTTCTTCTATAGAATCTAACAGATGTTCAAAGAAATTGGGGAAGCTATCATAGCTGGGATAGACATTGATGTCTATGACTGCATGTGCACCTGTAACGTTATCGATAACAACGTCAAACCCAGCCAACAGTAGGCCGATCTTTTTCCTCAATATTCTTATTATAGTTTTAATATTGTCCTCATTAAGTGTCATTGTATTGTCGGCCTTATCATGCGGGTCGAGTATGGACAATGTGGATTGGCTATCTGCCTTGCATACCTCGCCGGTACTGTAGTATATTGGCTCTAAATCTTCAGACGCGTAGAAATTTTTAAGACTCGGCCTTTCACTGATGTGGTATCTGTAATTAAATAATTAAAATCAATACAGGTAATTAAGAACACGTCAACAATTTAATTAACTTAATGTCATATTCTAATGAGTAAAAGTCTATAATGAAAGGAACCCCTGTAACAGTAGTACTGCTGTAGACTTAACCGATGTACAGCAGAGGATTTAAGATATTAAACATCGGACCGGATCCATAGGTCATACTAATGTTTGTCGCATCGAACGCACTGCGCCATGCATGTAAGCAAGAATACACTGGCAAGAAACGTTAGATTTTTTTAAATAAATCAATCCGTACGGAGTATAGAGGTGTAGATAATATCCGCTATAGTAAAAAAGTTAGGGCAACCGATGATGTCTTAGTTTGTTATAAAAAATCAATTTTTGCACTCCGGCAATCTCAGTGTCACTGGCCACTCTATTAAGTTAACGGACACAAATAAAACTCGGATGAGGCGACCACTTTAACCATTGCGCCATCCGCTAACCTGTCATTGTAGTGCCGCCCACTACAGCTACAGCTTACTATTGCTGCGTATGAATTTAAATATACTGTCGCAAACGATTAGATAACACTGTCTCCGTAGAACATAGAACAGTGCTTATGAGATGGGAGTGATCAAAATAAACGTGAAAAATGTACATAGTGCTATTTTATATCCAAATTAAGCAATTTTAATAATCACTAAATAAAATGTACGTTTGTGGCTTCATAGCTCTTAAACGGAGTAACCGATTTCAACGCGGTTTGGTAAATTGAAAAATAGTTTTCCAGGACGCTTGTAAGCTGCATTAGAAAAAGAGCTGTTTCAAAATTTTAATTTCTTTACAGAGTCGGCAATGTGAGAGTTTCATAGACATATTTATTCCATTACTATTTTACTTATTTAATTTACAAATATTTCGGCAATTAATTCGATGGCCTCGTCTTAATGATTCTTAAGTAACATAAGTGGTGTACCTAACAGTTTTCAAAATTTTGTAATAAAGTGTCAAATAAACAACGCGATAAAATCTGTATAAAATAATTTCAATGAATAACGAAAATTTTAAGTTGGTACTGCTACCTCGATAAACATGTCTAGGCAGCATTACTACCGGTATATTGCTTAAATATTATGTTGGTGTTCAATTGAACGTCGTTTTTACAAAACTTGTCTTCGCTTCTAAAACTATAATTGTGTAGAGGTATTCACTTGAATCAATTATTCATATGTAATTATATACATACCTATGTATGTATATAATTATATATGAATAATATTCTCTAAGTGCCTAGATAGTACTACCTTAATTGATGTAACATACCACGGGTTATTTTCAAGTTTTAAGGCGACATATTTACACACACACCTAATAGTTAATCGCACAGAATACCTACACATACTATGCAAGAAGAGCTAACACAAAACGTCCTTCGCCAAACCTTGTAATTCTCAAAACTATGTCGTACTAAGACGTCAACGCTAACAAAACATACAACTACTGTAAGCACACATACACATTATATAGACATTGCAGAAATGTATGTACAGGTCATTTATGTTTTCACACCCATGACGTCATAACCATCACCTTTGTATCCTTACTAATATTATAAATGCAAATGTGACTTTGTTACGCTTGGACGCCTTGGACGCCTATTCGGCCGATCATCATGAAGTTTGCATACATATTGTTATAGAAATAGGGAACTTTTAATCCAGAAAAAGTACTGTTCCCGAGGAATAGAATTGACAAACGTTTTGACAAAATTTATAAAACGATTGGCAGAGTAGGTATTAAAACACGTTTCACCACGTATGTAGGTTTCATGTCCCCTTTTGCTGGGCGTAGTGCTAGACTTCATGCTGTCACTAAAAGTTTACTGACAGAAAAGCCTTTGTCTGCCAGTCACCGACATAAGTCGACGAACATGCGCATACTTCTGAATTGCTTTATCATACACAATAATGGTAATTCCTCTTAGTCTGCAGTAACATTTAAAAGATAGTTATTTTAATCACAATTCATAACTATAGAACAGTAATAAGTAATTTTAATTAAAAAATACTTTATAATTTATTTAATATTAAGCTACTTATGTTGGTGACTATACCAGAAAGGCATTCAATGCTATATTTATTTAGATATTATTATGTAAATAGTGTGTCAAAGGTTACATATTTTGATTGAATTAAATATGTAAATCATAGATGTTAAAGAATATAATAAATTAGCTGACACAAAAGGGACCTTCTAGTTTTTTATGATCGCAGTATAATTTAATAAATAATATCATAATGCGCGGCATTCAATATATTGCGTATATAATATATATTGCGCCACTGTGACACTTTTAAAAACGTTGTTTAAGATTCATTTAGATTGTACGTCTTTATATGGCACAGGTGTTTTCTTTATAGGTATGTAGTTGAATATTTAAGACATTACTGAAAGCGCGGCTTTTATTAATGTGTGAAAAGTACTTAAAATAATTGTGTGATGTTATACACATTACAAAATTATTTGATGTGTTGTTTACAAATTACAAACCTTAATGTCAGGACTACAGGAATTAGCTTAGTATTACTTTATACGTGTAAAGGTACTGTCGTATGACACTTGACGTTTTTGCGAGGAAACAACATATTTAATTATTTTTACGCTTTATGCTTTAAGGGCGAGGTCGCACTGGTACGGCGGCGGAGACGCTACACAAAAACACATTTTTATTTATTTATTTATAAGTAACATACTTTATACGTGTAAAGGTACTGTCGTATGTCACTTGACGTTTTTGCGAGGAAACAACGTATTTAATTGTTTTTTACGCTTTATGCTTTAAGGGCGAGGTCACACTGGTACGGCGGCGGAGACGCTACACAAAAACACATTTTTATTTATTTATTTATAAGGAACAACCGCACTAAAATAATTCTAGAATCGTAGAAGGTGTTATGAACATTCAAACAGCGAACACAGAATATACCCAGAAAATTGTCTGATTCACAAATAGTTGTATCGAACAACTATTTGTGGATCAGACAATTTTTACATCACAACACTCGGCTCAGTGGCGACATGACGACTTAAACCACCACGCCATCTGTGCAGTCACATCATAATTTATAATTCTACGGTGCTATTATTTATACTAGTTTGTTTTTGCGTAGTCGCTGCCACGTCATCGAAGCTGTACGAATGCGCTCCCGGACTAATAAAATTGTTTGGTTTAAATCATGCATTTAATTACCCATTTAATTAAAGCACAATGTCACATCCTACATCCTACTTTAAACGCAAATGTAGGTTATAGATCAGTTTCGCGATACGGATTCTTTGCAACAATACCAGTTAAGCCACAGTCATACAGACATTTTTGGCGCGTCCCCTGCATTTGTTAGCGATGCGTGAACTAAAAAAACGTCAATATCTTCCACAAGGCACCACAAAACCTTATACTTAAAATTTTAAACATGTGACTGATGACTGGGCTCAATTTCGGTGGCCATTCTATTAGTGAAAACTGTCTAACAGAAAATCGCCACATTAATAAAATGGACATGACTACATAAGCTAATAGCATAATTAGCTTTTGCTCACGGAATTGCTCGCTCGGGTATGGTACAGAACATTTTACTGGATGAATTAACTTTCATCCAGAAAAAATGTTCTATACTGTGCCCAAGCCGGACATAGGGTAACCCCTTCTTCTGTACCCCTGACAACGTGTATCCAAAATGTATGACGATCGATCGAGTAGTTAAGGCGTGAACGCATTACAAACAAACAAATTCGCATTCGAATTTATAATATTAAATTAGGATTATATCAATTCATCGCTATTTTCATAGCGATAAATTTAGAAAAATAGATAGAAAAGTTAAAAGACTCATAAGAAAAGATAGACGGCTCTATAACGATAACCTTGTGCAAATAGCTTTAGAAAGAAATAGGTCTTTAAAAAATGTTATTAGATCGATCTTCTATTACTAATATGAAATATAATTTAGGAATAATACAGAGAGATAAAAATAAAGTATTAAACATCTGCACAAACTTTTACAAGACACTATATACTGCACCTAATAAAGTTGCATCTGCTCCAGTACAAGCAAACGGTATTATTCATCTTACCACGCCTACCATACCTCTGATAACAGACTATGAAGTACACTGCGCATTACGTGCTTTAAAATACGGCAAAAGCTCCAGTGAGGACGGAATAACAACGGAAGTCTTAAAAATCAGCGAGGCAATACTACTGCCCAATTTAAAAAAAATATTTAACACAATTCTCCAAACTAGTACATTTCCGAATACATTTTGCAACTCTACAATTATCCTCCTTCATAAAAAAGGCGACAAAACTGATTTAAACAATTATCGCACCATCAGTCTAATATCTCATTTGCAGAAAGCCTTTATAAAAATAATAGAAAATCGAATTTCTATTAAACTCAAGTCTCAGCAACCACCAGAACAAGCTGGGTTCCGTCGAGGCTTATCTACCACTGATCATCTTCACACTCTGAACCAAATAATTGAAAAGTGCATCGAGTTTAAAAAAACGTTATAATTGGCATTCGTCGACTACACAAAAGCTTTCGACAGTATAAAACATGATGCACTTTTTAATACTCTTAACGCCTAAGACATAGACGCTGGCTACATAGACCTATTGAATAGCATTTACCGCAATAGCACCGCTTCAATAAAAATCAATACCACCGGACCAGTCTTTCCCATCCAGATAGGAGTAAAACAAGGGGATCCGCTATCCCCTACACTATTCACTGCCACCCTAGAAGAAGCTTTTAAAAGCTTATCGGACAAGTGGGCAGATAAAGGCACAGGTCGGCGAAAAGAGGCTAACCAACCTTCGATTTGCTGATGATATTGTGCTGTTTTCATTATCAGCGGCTGAACTGGGTATCATGCTTGACAACCTGCACAACGCAAACCTCGAGATTGAACTCCGAATGAACATGTCAAAGACTAAAATCATGACTAATAGCACTAAAATACGACTATACGTACAGGGTCAGGAGATTGCATATGTCTAAGAATATTTATATCTGGGCCAGGTAGTCTCTTTCCAGTCGAGACAAGACAAAGAAATTGCCCGACGTATCGGAAACTCCTGGAAAAGCTACTGGTCGATAAAGAATTTCATGAAAGGAGACCTTCCCTTATGTCTCAAACATAAGCTCATGGATATATGCATTCTTCCCATTCTCACGTATGATGCACAAACATGGTCTTTGACTGGTCAGCAGAGGTCCGCGCTAGAGATTTTCCAGCGAGCCATGGAGCGTAGTATCCTAGGGGTAAGGTTAAAGGACCGCATTAAAAACTCTACACTATGCTCCAAAACACAAATCGCAGACGTCACCCAGAAAGCCGCCAAACTCAAATGGGATTGGGCTGGTCACGTTTGCCGTATGCCGAAGGAGCTTTGGGCTAAAATCAGCGCAGATTGGATCCCAGACGGTGCTAAGCGGCAACGTGGTAGACCAAAACGTCGATGACCAGACGAATTAACTTACTACAGGAGAAACTGCTGCAAACTAGCGCATAATAGGGATGTGGAAAAGCGAGAGGGAGGCCTTTGCCCTGCAGTAGGACAATACAGGCTGAAAGTAATAATAATTCTATATAGCCTGACAAATATCGCATTCTTGGATAAAATATGTATATTGATTTTTACTTTACTCTCTCTACTCTAACTAGAAAAAAATTGTACTATATTTACTAACCTGTCTCCTATTAGGAAAACTTTGTGGAGCACTGCATTATGATTCACAAATGTTTGAACAACACACGGTGGCTTGCAGACATGTAGGCCCTTCTCATTAAATATTACAATCATGTCGTGCGCTGACTTCGATCCATGAGCAATAGTCGGTTTACAGATGACTGGAAACTCAACACCTCTTAGTCTCATAATCTCTATGTTAATTTCTATGTTATTAGTGGTAAACTCCGCAAATGATGGCGTGAATATCCCTTGTTTATGGAATGATGGTTCATCTTGTAGTATTGTGTAATAGCAGTATCTGAAATTCAAAAACATATAATTAATACGAGAGGAAAGATTTGGTTGTAAATAAAAACTCTGAATCTACTGAACCACTAATTTATCCAAAGTATTGAAGGCTATATAATATCACGCTAGGAGCCACGGGGAGTAGAGCAGTGATCCTAGAGGAAGTTCCTAGTGGTTCCTAGCGGTTGCCTGGGACTGATCCTTATGTTCGTAATTCGACCCACCGATTGCAGTACCGACGTGAACCACCACCATATAACTAACATACAAGAATATGGCTTAACTACAGAAATAAAAGTCTTGTGTTTCTCTATCCTTCTTTAGCATGACTAAGAAAGGAAAACAGCTTAAACAAAATAACAGAAAAATTAATACTGATGACGTCATTAAGGTGACACATTGTTTTTATGCCAGGACTGGATCTATGATCTGATGTATTCATAACATTTTTCTTTTTTTTTATACAACTTTGGTGGCAAACTAGCATACGGCCCACCTGATGGTAAATGGTCACCATAGCCTATTGACGCCTGCAACACCAGAGGCATTACTTGCGCGTTGCCGACCCTTTAGGAAACGAAAGGAACTGGGCAGGAGAAGGAGCGGGAAGGGGGAACGTGGGTGATTGGGCCTCCGGCACTCTCTAGCTGTATCACTAACTGTGTCCTCGATTTTATACATTAACTACTTAATCTACTACACTTCAAAATTGACGTATCTTAATTATTAGTCAACCGATTTAAATTAAACAAAATATTAACCCAAGCTTATCTCAGTAGAGCACTAAGAACAATAATCCAATTTGGTTAAGCCATTACCACAATTAGATTAGCGTATGAAAACACAAAGACAAACATTATGTTTACGGTTTTATCTATACTAATATTATAAAGGAAAGATTCGTATTTTTGTTCGTAATGAATAATCTGAAAAACAACTGGACCAATTTAAAAATTACTATCACCATTAGTAAGCTACTTTATTCAGAAGTAACATGGGCTATATAACATTACGCTACAAGCCTGGAGAGCCTAATAGTAATTTTAAACGTGAGTGAAACCACGGCGTACGGCTAGTTATTAATATATAGATTCCATAAAAAGATACAACACATACCTGTTTAGAAGAATCCTTACATTGTCCAATGGATCAATGACTGTAATGTTTGGATGGTTTGATAGGTATTGTTCCACTCTGCTAATGATTGTTGAGGCCTGATAACACACAACAGAGATAATAAGTAATGTCCTCAAGACCGAATTTCAGTCGCGGTGACCAATCCTAACGGAGACTCTCCGTTAATGCAGTAGATAGATAATATTATAGAATGCAAGTGTAGGCGCAAACACAAGTGTCCCTTTATGTCCTTGCTCACATAATACAATGGTACGACCATCCGACACAATCGGCAAGATCAGGAGCAAGACTAACGGCTTTGCGTGCTTTTCGAAGCACGGGTGTATACAACACTTATATCTTCCTAGCACTCGAATACTATTGAGAATTACTTGGCAGAAAATATAATAACTTTTTATTGGCATGACCCAGAATTGGAACCTGAGACCTCATGCTCAGTTGTCGCATTCACTACCGCTGCGCCACCGACGCAATCAATAACAACAGATGCAATACAAATAATATGGCTCTCTTACCATACACCTCTGACCTTTTACAGTTTATAAATTTTTCATTATTACTTGCTATAGTGGTAAAGGAAAACATTGTGAGAAAACCTGCATGTTGAAGATTCCTGAAGATAGTTGAAGTCTACCAACCCACATTAGGCTATGTTACAGATATATTGCTTAACCCTTTGCAAATGAGAAGAGGCCCATGCCCAGCTATTCATTAGCATGGCAGATAGTAATTCTGACTGTACTTCATTGCTTAAGGAAAAAATCATTTGACTGTGTTGTTTTTTGTGTCATTATATTCTTATTCAACTGCATCTTGTAGAGATATTTGTCATTAAAATTACACAAAGTCTTTGCTTATATCAATTGCTTCCTTTAAAAAAAATTGCTTAAAATGATAAGAATTGCTTATATGTAACAACATTACATATTGTGTAAACTCATAATCATTATGCCAATAGTTCTCTATGATTTGCCATATTATGTTTATGATAATATCCTTATATTATACAAATCAATACATATATTATGATTGATACTCTGAAGGTATGAACCTATACAGCACTAATACATTGTTCTCTTTTTTCTCATTATTTCCTGATTTCTATTACAATTAATACAAGAGAGTTTGCAAAACAATTACTGTTTACTTATTGAACTGAATCTAAGTATGCATTCATGTTTGCAAATCTAAAGCAAAAGGTACACCTGTGTAAAAGAATGTCAACAAAATAAACATAGGTACACTAACAACAAGTATAAAGTAAAGAATTTTGCATCAAGCTGGTTTAATCACAGGTTAAACTCATATTGTTGACATAGATTAAAGTTTAAGGTAAGTTCAAATTACCAGGAAACAATTAGTTCCTGATATGCATTCAGCCGAAACTAATTGATTCAAACAGTTTTTCATTGAGGAAGTGCCTATTTCAATGACATTTTAACTCAACTTGTGTAAATTCATTAAAACATTTTAAAGATAAATTATCAAAAGTGCGTAGTATTGGAAGACAATGACAATAAAATATGTTTATGGTACTAATAAAATAAACAAAATCCAAAACACTTAACTTTTATATACAATGCTTATAATTATATTTTATATGCATTATTTCTATATGAGTTCTGGTAAAACCCATCTCACAGAAAATTATACATACATTGAAAACAAATGACACACTACCAAAACTTGGAACAATTATCTGTGAAATACAGTTATGATAGCCTTGTGCAGAATTAGAAGCCACAACATTTGTACTAAAACTACTACACCATACATACAGTAAAACATATTTATATCATGGAACAATTTGTAAGTTAGTAAGTTACATACATATATATATATATATATATGCAAATATAGTAGGTATATTTGTCACAATGACTCACACACCCTATAAGGATAAGAGATAATTTTATAGAACTCTTATATCTAAAATGTGTAATTTTCAATGAGTCATATACTCACATAAATCAGTATAACATACATATATAGTGGTGTAATTACCTTTGTAGCTCCTTGATCAGCAGCAGCTATGATGTCTGTTAACTTGTGTAGAAACACATCAATGTGGCCCTGTTCTTCCAAAGGTCTCTCCAAGTCCAACTACAAGGGTAAACATATATAAGTAATGCATATATCTTCAGAATGATAATAATGTTTAATTTTACGAGTCACAACGACTTACGATCCGAATAAGTACTAAACTTTAATACACAGATAGATAATATTTAATTAGTTTAATACCAATTACTATATGATTAGGAATCACATTTACATGTTATATAAATAATTATTCCTCTTAGTTAATCAAAACTATATGAAAAGAGATCAAATACTTACTTTTACGAGATTGTACCCATGAGAAGCGCAGGCATTTATTAGCTCTTTCCAATTCAGTTTCTGACTTTTTTTATCAGACATCCATAGTCCGATGGTTTTACTATGAGATATACAACTTTCCATTGTAAAGTTTTAAGAAAAACAAGAATTAATATGACTTTAATGTCTGCGGTTTTAAATTAGCTATTTACAGTTGTGTCTACAAGATTTATAAGTTAATTTTGACATAAGGCATATATAATAACTTAACAATTAACCTTGAGAGAATTATAAGACTAAACATATTCAATAATACTTGAAAACTACAAGAAACCAGGAATTCACAAAACAATAATATAAGAACGCGGCGTGAACGACTGTTGTCTAATAAAAATGTCAAATTAGAGTATGTATAGTGATGCAACTGCTGTGTGCATGTGTAAGGCTAGTGTTGTCTTTAATCTTGCATTACTGCTTAACAAAGCATAATACTAATTGGGGTTAAATAAGGTAAGTAAAATTGCACGATTTGCACTGAAAAATTGATACTCATTTTTTTTCTAAGATGTACACACAGCTACATATTAAGTTAGACACCCTATATACGCATAACTACACTACATACAAAATAGAGAATTGTTGGAAAGGGACGGTGCATAGTGGTGTCGATGTAATGGTAAGGATAGAGCGTCGCGTCCCGTTCAGCGTGAGTGAGACAAAATAACAAAAATATAACGCACTCTCTCGCACGATTCGCAGCGTTCAACTTCTAATAGTTCAAAATCCAAACAGTCTAGGTTGATGTGTCGCTGTGTGTAGCATATTTATTTAATCGAAATATTTACCCTCATTATCTATACATTGCTGCCATCTAAACGGAAGTTCATTTATGCCTTTACGACAGAACTCCGGGATCTAGATTTGACAAACTGTGTGAAAGCATTTTGTACTGCTTCCTGGGAAGACAATTTTTATCACGTAGAAAATTGAGCAAATCACGAAAAAAATTGTAGTCCGTTGGAGCAAGGTCTTGCGAGTACGGAGGATGACGTATGCTTTCTAACTGCAGCTCCTGTAGAGTACAACGGTTTCTCGTGCAGTGTGAGGTCTTGCGTTATCATGAAGCAATAATGCTGAAGATTGATTCACGAGTCAGGGCTGTTTTACTGCCAGTTTCGCCATAATTGTTCGAAGTTCGGCACAGTAAACATCTGCTGTTATTGCTTGACCAGACCTGAGAAATCTATAGTGAATAACACCATGAAGAGACCTCAAAACAGTTACTATTACCTTTTTATTGGTAAGCTTTGATTTAGGGCACTGTTGTGGCGTTTGACCTGGGGTCAGCCATTGCATTTTTTGCTTACGGTTATCGTAAAGAATCCACTTTTCGCCACATGTCACAATTCGATCAAATATTCCTTCATTTCTCTACTGATTCTACAAGGCAACACAAATTTCAACACGCATTTATTACTGCAGATTAGTCAAATCATGAGGCACCCATTTTCATATTTTTACCTTATTGATTTGATGCAAATGAGCCAATATTGTAGGTAGGGTAACGTTAAACCGTGGCGCTAATTACTGGGTAGTTCGACTTGGATCGGCTTTCACCATCTCCTTCAATTCAGTGTTATTCACCTGTGTGGGCGGTCTTCCACGTGGTTCCTTTGTGGCGGCGTTCAACTTGGAACGCACCCGATGCTGAGCTGTCAGAGATGACAGAGAGGCAAGAACAGATCGCTACCAGGACTATCCGTAGAGGTTTTGATTGCTCCAGATAATTATTGTGTCTACCTAATAATAAGTTACTGTCTACTCAATAAACACTGTTCCTACTCAACGGAGTGTTATTTAATAGTGCAGTGGATATCCTACTCGCAGAGAACCCGGACATATCCGCTACTATACCTTCTTCAAGTCGAAGATTCCATTACGAACACGTTTAAACCAAAAACGCACGGTGCATTCATTAGCCGTCTACTCTCCAAACGCAGCGTTTATATTACGAGCCATTTCTGCCGCGTCAGTTCCGCGTCGGAACTCGTATTCAAAAATGACTCTGATTTTCGAAGATTCTGACATGACTCTGATTTTCCATCTTTCCCGTCTAAATTAAATTTAAAAAAAACAATGAAAAGTCGGATATCGAATGTTGCACATTTTTCTAAGAAGAATATAATAGGTATCATGTGAAAAAAAGTGTCACTCGAAAATTCACTATGAAGGTTTTATAATGTCAATTCAAAGTATCTATTACTATACAACGGCAACTTCATACTTTAACCCCTATTATATGAGTACGGTATTGTTTCACATCAATGTCAGACAGTCGTTTCCTTCAGCATACATTATATTTTGCTGGTCTCAATCATATCTAGGTTTTTAATTATAATCATATATATATAATATATAATATATAATAGCAGCAATAGCTCAGTGGGGAGACCAACAGACTGCAATGCAGAGGGTCTCGGGTTCGAACCCACGTCGCGCACCTCTGACTTTCGGAAGTTATATGACTTTTCGAAATTATGTGCGTATTGATTGACAATTATCGCCTGTTCCGTGCCTCGGAGAGCACGTTAAGCCGTCGGTCTCGACTGCCATGAACATCTATGGCAGTCGTTATTGGGAAAGTCAGTACCCTCTAATATTCTGACACTGGTCTAGCCTTAGGGTATCGTTAGCCTTCGGGTTGTGGAGGTCAGGTGGCAGCCGCTCCGTGTAAAAACTGATATCCAGTCAAATCCGGTTAGACCAGAAAAGCCGACCCCAAGTGACTTGGGAATAATAAAGGCTAAGAGAGAAGAAACCTGTCTCAGAGTTATAAAATATTTTATAATTCTGATCTGATCTAGATCAAGTTAACGACAGATAAGAAAAGGTACTCTAAAACCATGGTCTTAGGGTAACTTTTTTTTCTTTTTGGCATGACAAAAGACGTATTTCACGATTAGCTAGTTGCCACGTTAAACGTACCACCTAGGATCAACTGCGGTCTGTGTTACTCTTCGAGTGTAGAGTGTATTGTGTAATGTAAACTTGGATGCGTACGAATTCCACGACGATGACGCCTATAAGAGAGTTTGTTTTATTTGTACATTTAAATTATAATCTGTGACAAGGCTTTTGATCTAGACAATCATTCAAAGCTGTTGTATAAATGTGAACACTATGGTATTTGTGGGTCTGTTTTAAACTAGGTACAAAGCTATCTAGACAACAGAAAGCAATGTGTTGAAATATCACATATAGGAGCGAAATCTGTTTCAACTCCATATAGATCCATGTTTAAGGTTAATACTTCTGGAGATCCACAAGACAGTATTCTTGGGCCACTCCTGTTTCTTTTATATATAAATGATCTGCCTAACGTTACTAAACATAAATGTGTACTTTTCACCGATGATGTATCAGTAGTTATCCCAGACAGCGAAACATTAAATTACCAAGAAGAAGTATACCTTACAATAGACAGCATTATAAATTGGTTAAGAGAAAACGATTACAAATTCATTTTCAGAAAACCAACTTTGTTAAATTCTCAAATTATAAACAAAAATTAATAGATTTAAATTTAGAATATAACAGCGAACAAATGAATAAATTAGACAGTATTAAATTTTTAGGCCTTACACTAAATAACGATTGTAATTGGAAAATACATACAGACATAATTTGCAAATAACTAAATAGATTTGTTTATGCCTTAAAAAAATTAAGGCAAATTCTGACAATCGTGCAGCACTAACAGCATACTATGGTAACAGATCGCGCAATCTATGATGGCCGGACTGAACATAGCGTCTCCGAATTGTTGCGCATGTAGTCTGTCAGTCAGTACGAATTGCATCCCGTCCCCGCCCCCTGTCACCAAAGAGACCTAAAACTACAACTGCGACGCCACTCGCGCAATGTTCAGACCGGCCATCATACAGTGCGCGATCTATACTTTCAATCTAATCCATAGAGTAGTATAAGTATAATAGGATCTACTCTAAGATATGGGCTGTTGCTGTAGGGTAATTAAACACACATCGACCGTGCGTTTTTAGTACCGTCAATTGTGGCAACATTACCGTATTTTTTGACGTTTTATCAGTTTTTCCATTAACTATGATACTTTAAAATATACATATATATATAGTCTGTAGCAAAGACATGTGTCTACATGCTCAACGGTTTATATCTACAAAAAGTTAAATAAACACGTTACAGTGTTCAAAAATATGACACAGGTAAAGTTGACTCAGATATGGCAACATTACTTAAGCAATTTTACTAGAGAATATTGATCCCTACAGCCCACGTTACGTGGGCGTTTACGGGACAAATCCTACAGATTTTGGATGTCAGGTAAAGAAACCACATTTTTTTTTGAAATTTCCTACAAATGGACATATTTTGCCAGAGCTGGCACAAAATTTACAAAGATAATAAAACAAAGTTTTCACCGAGGTATTCTTTTTATTTATTTACTAGGTATAAATTTGTAGGAGCAGGACTTTTGTGTAGGTACTGTAGCTTTGCAATAAGACGACGTTGTAGTGGTAGTAACGAATATATTTTTGTCTTAACTTAGGCTAATTATATATACAAAGTTGGTCACGCAAGTAATGCTTGTTGTACGGAGCTCACAATTAGTACGGCGACAGTCACCGAGGGCGCGCGAACGGGACGTGCGCGCGCGGCTCATATAAAAGACGTGGCACGTAAAATCAGTTTCATTCGGCGCTTGATGCCGCGGTGAGCGGACGTGTATAAATCTTTATTGCAGCTACAAATTAAACGAAAATGAAAATGGGAAAAAATTAAATGAAAGTAAATAAAACGGTGAAATGTAAGCTGAGGTACACTAGGTCAAGTTGCTCGTTGAAAGTAAAGTTGCCACAGTTGACCGGTACGAAAAAGATGCATTAGAGCTAAGCTGTGTAGGACCATTCGAATCATGCAGACCACTTTTCAAAAAGTTACGACTGCCGACTTTGGCTTCTTTATATAGTTGAGATTGCTATGTTTTTTCGAAACCACCTACAACTTTATCCAAAGGTTCATGAAAACAATAAATATATGCAGAGGGATTTTACTAAATTAAGAATTGAAAGATGTAAAAGCACAATGTAGGGGTAGTACCTCGTACTATAATTTGATAATGATTTGCTAAATGAGTAGAAAAGTTAACCGGTCAATGCTTTTACTGCTACTAATTTAAATTATGTACAAAAAATATTCAAGTAAAACATATGAATGAAATATGAGCACGATTATAATATATGCAAGCGCAAGCGAATTTACTTAACAATAAGAAATTTTCGGGTTTGCTCGTACATGCTTCCCACACAGGAGAGAGTAACTTGATAAAAATGCTATTTGCAATTCAGATGATAATCTAACATTGCGCTGCAAGTATGGTGTAAAATGTAAATAATGCAAATTATAAGAAATCAGTTATAAAACATAGATAATATTATCTAATCCTTAAACGTCTCTAGGAAAATTTAATTAACACGTTCCGGGTCGGTACTGACCTTTAAAAATATGTGATATGACAGTAAAATTCTGCATACAAATTATCACCACGGTAATACCCGTAACGTAAACTAGTAACACTAAAGTACGATGAAGTGTGATAGTACTGTTTAGCCCGTAGACAGGCTATAGAAGAATCAGAACCAGTAAATGGACAATAGTCACCGTCTGATCCATACTCCCCTCCCTCATCCTGGTAAGGATCATTACTTGTTTCCAGTGAAGAAACTTCTTCCAAAAGCCTACTGATGCATGATCATGATGCCACCTTTAACTTGAGGTATAACAAATATTTTTGAAATGTTGAATGTAGCAACATGGTTAGCGTTAAACCGATATTACAGTATATTGCTATAAATTGAAATTAAACTGCTATATACGGATTTTATCGCGTTGTTTATTTGACACATTATTACAAAATTTTGCAAATTGTTACGCTGCTTCTACTGTTAAACTTTACTCATTTTTAAGCTAATTAAATTATTATTATTATTTTTACACTTTCCCCGACGTTTCGGTTGCTTTTCAGCAGCCATGGTCACGGGGAGACTCCCCGTGACCATGGCTGCTGAAAAGCAATAAATGAATAATATTCGCGTAAATAGAATACAATATTATATTGCTATAAACTTTAAAAAAGACACCTACATTATTATGTCAGATGAGACCTTAAGATCTTGTACAAGTATATAATATCAGACATTTATAAAAATAATAAAAATCACACTTTTTATAAATAATAGTCGAATGACGATTATCACAATTTACAACCATATACCTAGAGAGATAAGTGAACTCCCTTTACATAAATTTATAAGTAGACTTAAATCATGGCTTCTAGAAAGTAGTTTAAATAATATTTAAAGAATTTATTAGCTATAAAAGTAAAATAATATATAGATGTTATTGATAAATAAGCATAATAAATAATGATGTAAATTAGTAATAGTATTATATAAATATAACATTATTGCATGTTCATTGTCCACTGAGGGCGAGATGTGCTTGAACCTTAAAAACTTGTAACACCTTTTTTGTATATCATGTCTCAAGCGAATAAAGATTTCTATTTCTATTTTCTAAGATAGGTATTTTATAATTTGACATCAGCCACAATGCTTCGCACTGCAGGCGCCCAGCGGCAATATGTCAATGTCAATATTGTCAATAAGACATTAAATTTGTTAGCTACTGAGCACATGTCGGTTTCAGTTTTAGTTAGACTGCGACATTAGTTAACTAAAAGGATTCTTATATGAAAAATTGAAACAAGATTACAAAAAAACAGAAGACTAATTAATTTTGGGATTATATTACCCAGTTTATAAGCACGTAATACAATCGATAAGCTCTCGAGTCATTATTACATGCTATAAGATGTCAGAAGACAGCGTTGTAAACACCAAACACCGCATGTTAGAGCTATTTTCTGAATTAGATGAGGCTGACATGGATACAATTGAGCAGTGGATCTGTAGTCTTTCTTACAGAAAAGGTAAAATGATTCGCAATCATCTTTCTTTATGTTATGTTATACTGATCAAACTAAACCATAATTTTCTTGTAGATTTGGAACACAAAAAAGCACTGCAGCGTTCTGAAAAAATGTTAATAAACATAGGTAATTCTATCAAGAAAATAGTGCCTTTTGAAGCAGAAATGCCATCTGAAATTATTACACCACCAACAGTTGGTGATCTAGCTGACTGTAATACAGTAAATACATGCCATGTAGATCAGTTTCTTTTTGATGAAGAAGAAGTGGAAAAGTTGGTAAAAAAGGGGAAATTAAAAAGACATTTTTGCACTGATTGCCGCTCAAGGAATATTGAAGTAATTATATTTTAATTACTTAATATGCAAGCTTACAGAATAATTCTATACAATTCTATTAATAATAAAACTTTTAAAGATTTATTAAATATAGTACTTGCTATCACTTTATATATAAACTAATAATGATAACATTTTAGGATCTCACATATATTTCACACTCAATGTCAAGAGAACAACTGCAATACATTTTCAAAGTTCTGCTTCCAAGTGATTTAGAAGAAAAGCAGATATTAGATGTTGGCTCCAGGTTAGGAGCAGTTCTTTATGGTGTAAGTAGTAAAAATTTGATATTAATTTATAAAATTTCCAGCTATATCTGAATTTCATTCAAACTATTAATAGAAGATTACAGTCTTCTAGCCTTCTATTGTGCATATGTCTGAGTTAGGGTCTTGTGGCTACTTAAGATAATGATGTGCTGTTCATAGGATGGCCACTGATTTTTAAGCCTTCTATTGTGCATATGTCAGAGTTAGGGTCTTGTGGCTACTTGAGATAATGATGTGCTGTTCGTAGGATGGCCACTGATTTTTAATGTTTTCTAGGACAGCAATTCCTTTTGTTAAGGGACAGCATATGGCAAGTTTGTGGTAACAGCTTACCAACAGGTTATAATTATGTCTCTTTATCACCAAGATATTATTCAAATTAGCACTTATCATCATATCAAAAATGTGACATGGCATTCTGTTCTCTGATTGGCAATTAATCTGCAGTATATTTGCATTTTTACTGCTACATGAAAAATAATTATTTCATTCTTTACTTTTTCAGGCATATAATTTCTCAAATGCAGGCACAATTTTAGGAATAGAAATGAATAAAGAGTGCTGTGATATCCAACAACGGATAATTGAACAATTTTCAATGGATGGTAATAGGATAAGAGTGGTTCATTCTGATGTAATGGAACGCAGTGACCTTGTTGCTAACTCTGATATTATTATCATAAATGTGTTAGACTTTTTTGTGGATAATGAAAAACATAAAGAAATGTGGCAGTTTTTCAAAAAGCATATCAAAAAAGGAACTTACCTAGTTTGTAACAGAAGTATGTCTGATACTTTAGATAATCTAGATATGTTTGAAGAATTAATAGATTGGTTAAGTATTTGTAAACCTAATCAATTAGAAAATGAAATATTTTTTGATATGGAAGATTGCAGTGATCTATTTTTATATACAGTAAATTAAAATAAATTTATAAAGTTTATTTGTTTTTGTTCCTATAAATCAATTCATTATATGCTAAGGATACAGTTTTGGTTACAAGAGTGTAAGTATAATAACAACTATTTCACACTATTGCTCTATGATTATCTACGCTACGTACCTATACTATCTGATTGTATC
Source organism: Catocala fraxini (assembly GCA_930367265.1). NCBI lineage: Eukaryota > Metazoa > Arthropoda > Insecta > Lepidoptera > Erebidae > Catocala > Catocala fraxini. Next base: position 11,279,579 of record OV884035.1, on the reverse strand, counting down.
GCACTAGTAACCAGCCAACAGTTCTTTTCCTATTAAAATTACGGATACGAAAGGTAATTAGGTGCTTTGCTAGATGCTGCCTACCCATGCATCGAATTGTGTGGGCTAGATAAGATAATAACTTCAGTATCGTTCTGTCTAGATATTCTTTGTAAGTAGGTATTTATTGATTCAATGTTTGTAGAATGCACACGTCTTGATTAAGCTTTAATGTAAAATGTGTTTTAAATACCTACAATAAATATCTAAAATGACTAAAATATTTATTCTGTAGGATGCCTTTTTGAACAGCATTTGGGTGATTCTCAGAAAGGGAAGATAAAATGTGTCCAGCTCCAATACTTCTTCGTAATAAAACCATAATAGCGACAAGGTTTTAACATACTTCAAGTACAACTATTTACACACTAAAAAAGAATATTTAACATAGTTTAATTTCAAATTTTACGCACCAAAAAAGGATATTAAACATAGTTTAATTTCAAATTTAAGCCAAAATGTGCCTCAAACGTCATTATCTCGCATGTCCCAAAAGGCAGCGCGTGAATATTTCGTCTGATAAAAAAAATCAAACAAACCTGAACGTCTTATTTTTATATGCCAAATCGTCCTAAAATGATCAAAGTTTCTAATTACTGTAAGTTATTTAAAATTCATTCATTTTAATATGACAAAAGAAAATAACTCGCAGCAAGGATTGTTTCAAATAATTCTCTATGGTTTTCCAATTCACGTTGAGTTTAAAGCCCGCGGTACGCTCCCCACATCTCCGTCAGTCGCATAGATAAGATACTATTAATTACTATTATACTGATTACTGAGCTCGGTCGAGCTGCACGCTTTGCACGGAGTGGATGTATCGTGATTCGTGTTTGGCGACCAGGTAAGCTTACTTTTCGTTATTAAAAATTTGTTATCAACGAAGTCATTATTCTTTTGCTGTCTGTTTGTTGCAAATAATTGTCACACTGATTACAAATATGTATCGAATGTGAACTTATTCATATCAATGTGTTTTAAAGCAGAATTTACTCGGTTTCGACAAGTTACAACCTGTTTTTGCCAATTCGTCATTTTGACCAACATTAGCTTCGAAATGTGCATTACGTATAATGACGAATAGGGAATATAATGATTTGTTCTGTTTCCAATAATGACAGCTGTTGAGTGTAATGATTTTGTATTTAAAATGTAAGTACTCTACTTATAATTAAATTCTAAGTTAGAATATAGTCAACGTACACACAAAACATGTATTTTATAAAATTTTGTGTTTTTGGTGTATTCTATTCAAAATGGTACCAAAGAACATAAAGGCAATAGAAGAACGCCGTCAAGCACAACAACGACAGAGGAAAAATAGAAAATATTTAGAAATAAAATACGATCCGGAATTATTAGCCATAGAACAAGGGAAAAGACGTAACAAGTATTAGAAAAGAAAAGAAGGTAAAATCAAACCTATAAAGGAACGAACTCCTCGCGCTCAACGTGAGCAAAGAAAGAAATAGAAGGAAAATTTCAAGAGGCACCAAAATTTTATTTAGGTATACTTGAAATTGTTGATTTATATAGAAAATAGTTATGTTTTTTAAATTAAAATACGTACAGACTAAAGAAAAAGCAAAAAAAAAACGATGCTTACATTTGAGCCAGTTGTAATAGAAGCTGCAGAAGAGGCTATAGATAAGACAGAAGGACAGATCAAGACAAAGGTTACGTGATCCATTGCAAAAAAACTCCTGATATGAAAGCGGTGGTAAGAACGATACGCTATAATGAGTATAAGAAAAGGTATGTTCTGTTAAATACTATTAATAAATATAAAAAGACAATTGAAGTCCAAAGAAAAACAATACAAAGATTAAATAAGGCGCAAGAAAATAAGAACAAATATAGTCAAACAAGCATCTCCAACTTCGTCAAACAAGCTAAAACTAAATTATTATCTTTATGCGTAATATCAGGTCCCAAATAGGGAATGCAATCCCGCAAAACGGGATCACTCATTACCGTGGGATCCCGCTGCTTTTATTAATCTGCTGGATCCCGCACCTCCAAAGCGCCGATCCGCGGATCCCGCAAATTAAAAATCTGGCGCTAAAACTTTAAAATCACAAGCGCGACGTTGCCGTACCGCAGAACGCGCCGCGCCGCGCCGGCGACTAGCGGACGGTTGGCGGGCTGTCCTGTCAGTTGTTCAGAAATGGCACTGCGCTTCGCACGTCTTTCTGTAGGTGACGAGTGTTTTCGTATTCACATAAGGGTAAAATTAAACAAAACTATTAAAACTATGCCAATCATTTAAAGATGAATCTAAGAAAATAGATTACTAATTATTTATACTTAATTAATAGAAAAGAAATAATTTCTGTAGCTTAATGAAAGAAATATTTTTTATTTTTTTATCTTTATTTATTTAGAAGCTTTTATTACAGAGTAATATGTTAGCCCCATAGTGGCTTATTTTAAGATACTTACTTACTATGTAATAATAGGCAACAGAGGAAGTCGTTGTTGTACATATATCTCAAATAGGTCTAACGCCGCATTTGAAGTAGGGTCACTTAGGATATTAATGAAAAGTCTTACATCGTACACATTAAGATTATATTTTAACATCAACGAGTTCCTTTGGCGCTGGTATTTGACACAAACCATCAGTAAGTGTTGGACATTATCAAGGACTCCGCAAGTATCACAATCGGGCGTATCGACTTTTTTTATGAGATGTCCAAACTTTCTAGATGGATAGTGGCCTGAGCGCAGCCTATGCGCTATAACAATAATATTTCTATTTAAATTACTATTAATAAACCAGGGTATCCTAGCAGGCTGATGTTGAATGGTTTTATACCAAATGCACTTTTCTTTACTCCTCTCGTCAAAATATTCTTTATATTGTCTATTACATACTTTTTAATGTTACCAAAATATTCAGAGTAAGACTTTTTAACAGCGTAATTCATTCCATTTGTACACGTTTACTTAGCCAACGTATCAGCCTACTCGTTACCCTGGAGCCTAATATGAGAAGAAACCCATTGCAATCTCAAAGACTTACCAGATGAATTCAATTCATGAATATGCTTTAGCACTACACAAGAGGCGCACCGAGCTATATGCTGCAAAGCACTTAAGAAATATTTATAAAAAGTTTTACACAAAAATCTGTAGTTTCAATTTGATCTTATAACATAATTGCAAAGATGCGGGATCCCGCGTGGGATTGAGTAATCCCGCATATCAATACCGCGGGATTGAATGAGCTGCGGGATTGCAATCCCTAGTCCCAAATCTTACGTAGAAAAGTTCATAAATTTTATAATGACGATGCTAATAGTACTATAAGTGCTAGTAAAAAAGAATTTGTGACGGAAAATAAAGTTAAGATGCAAAAACGGTATCTGAATACTTCATTAAAGACACTTTATCAAAAATTTCTATCTCAAGTTGGTATAAAAATAAGTTACTCGACCTTTTGTTTACTACGACCCTTATGGAGAGTTTTCCCAAAACCTACCAACAGGGATACTTTTCTCTGTTCACGACATCTTAATATGGAGTTATTTATACAAGGTTTGCATAGACCTTGTGTAGTAAATGTAAGAACTTGTGAGCAATTACTATCAAAACAGTGTTGTGACTCGAAGAATTTAGCTTGTTTAAATAGAAGTTGTAGTACATGTTCGTCAAATCATCTCGAATATTTAAATGTTTCCGATAACAATGTATCATTTTATGAATAGCGAAAAACAATCAAAGAAATTACACTGAAAAATAGAATTAAGAAAAAACAACAGTTGACTGAAAAAATAAAGACTACAATTAGTATTATAACAGCAATAACTAAATTCGAAGCAGATGTGATAGCATTCTTGAATCATGTTCACAAAGTTTTCATTTCCAATATAATGGCATTAAAACTCTTAAAAACAACCGATCCGTTCAGGAAGCATGTCCGTATGTCGATTTTTCAGAAAATTATGCTCTAATATTTGCCGAAGAAGTCCAGGCTTTCCGTTTCGGCGAAGGCCGCCTACAAGTGTCTTTACACACTTCTGTGGCGTACACTCACAATTTTACTTTCGGTGTTGTTACTCCGATTTCTTTTTGCACAGTTAGTGATTGCTTGCGGCATGACCCACCAGTAATTTGGGCACACTTGGTGCCCCTAATTCAGCACGTAGTTGAAGTTAATCCTTTAATTTATATTTCTTATCTGACTCGCCATCTTCACAGTACCGAAATAAGTATTTATTTTTTATAATATCACGGATATACCAAGATTTCCATAAAATTAAGAAAATAACATGGAACTACTCTGAAGCGGGTCATGGAAAGGGTGCCCCTGATGGGGTAGGAACAGTTCTTAAAAGAACAGCTGACCGTATGACTCTTTTTGGTAATGATATTGGCACTTTTGATCAACTTTGTGATACTTTAATGCAAACTGTTGATAATGTTACTATCAAGAAGGTGGATGAACAGGAAATAATAACTAAAGAAAGAGTAATTTCAAAAAAATTACCCCATTCAAGGGCACTCTATCCGTGTATCAGGTCCTATGGGATATAACTGTTCCAACGACTGTTCTTATACATCTCAGCTGCTTTGATGGTAATGCCGATAAGAAAGGTATCCATGGATATGATTTAGGACGTCTACCAAATTATAGCTATGGAAATATTGAAAATATTGATCCTAATTATGTTGCTCCATTATCCAAATTAGTAAATCGGAACCAAGGTGCAAGTAAGCAAAATCAAAATAAACAAATAGTTGTTCTTTCTGACATTAAAATAGGACAAAGCAACTCTTTTTATATTACTAGTTATAGAGAAACAAAACTCTCAACATATAAATTTTATAATATTGTCTTCTATTTACGCGAATATTATTCATTGAAATTAAACTGCTATATACGGATTTTATCGCGTTGTTTATTTGACACTTTATTAAATCTAAATAGTTTAATAATAATTTAATTAGCTTAAAAATTAGTAAAGTTCAATAGTAGTAGTAGTGTAAAAAAATTCATCAAAATTTTGTAATAAAATGTCAAATAAGCAACGCGATAAAATCCGTATATAGCAGTTTAATTTCAATATAAATTTTAATTTAACAACTATTATCGACCAATATTTTCTATTATGAATATGATGATTATCTCATATTCGTCTCGAGTCTCGATTAGTGGACGCGTTTATTGTTAATATTACAACTTCCTTCATTAAGTTCCTTATTTTATAAGTGAATTAAAAATCATCAATTATTGGAAAACTATTTGTGCAATGATAATAAGGTAGGATCAGAATCAGAAGCATTATCGGAATACATATTTATTTACATATTTTCTCACATTAACATGACGTCACGTGTAAAGCGCTCGTAACTCGAAGCTGAGTGCGCGCGCTCTGGGCTCAGTTTTGAGCGGAGCTCTGTGCGCGCGCATTTAGCTCTAAGCGGGGCGGGCGAATTTTGGCAAATTTGTTTATTTTGGAAACATACTTAAATATTGATTGTCACATCGATAGTACTTTTGATTCTGAAGTAATTTTAAAGCTTTGTGTAATTTCAGAAACTCTGTATAATTAATAATAATTACCAAATAATAAGAAATATAATTATTATAAAAGTGTGAAGAAAACCATTGAAATTAGAAAAATAAGTATTTATGTGTATGTATGTATGTTGCATTTTAATTTAAAAAGTAATAGTTTATTTAATATTAATCATCTAAAAATTATATTATTTTAGACATATATACTTTCTATCTGTGATTTTATGATTAAAATATTTTGTTGATTCTTAATCGAGTTGTTTTATTTCATTCTTTTTGCAACTTTAAACTTTATTAATTATCATTGTTAATTATAACACAAAATCATTATTCGTATCAGTCCTCATTTTTCCGCACCATAAAATCATTAACTTCCACATGTTGTCATTATCATCAACAGTGTTTTTTCTTAATTTGATTTATCTCGGTAAATATTAACTTCACAATGGTGCCTATTATATCAATTTCAATTAAATTAATTAAGTAATCATTCTGGCATAAAATAATTGTTGTGCCACAAGGTTCAATATTTTTCGATAAAATCGTTAAAAATATATGCCGGGCTAAGATTCACCCATTTATTGATATTACTATATCAGCATAATAACATAACTAGGAATTATTATTCATTACAACCTGTGCCTTACACAGTGATCCCAATAGGACGTTGGACTGCCAAGCAGAGATCTCTCGAGTTCGACCCTAAGGCGCATATCTGAATTTTCGAAGTTAGGTATGTGCGTATTAAATAGTTAGTTATCGCTATCTTTAACGGTGAAGGAAACCTGCATCTCTAGGCGTTCTCCATATTTTTGCCGAAGATATGTGAAATCTGCCAATCGGCACTGGGCCAGCGTGGTAAACTATGACCTAACCCTTTCCTTGCTGGGAAGAGGCTCATACCCAAAAGTGGGACAGTGTAATACAGACCTGATATAATATTATTTATAAAGTCTTGCGAACAGTTCCAGACTCCATGATGCTGCTTACTAAGACATGAGATCCAAGGAAAGCAACGTACGTAATATACCAATCCCGCCTTTATATCTTAAATCTTAAAATACCAAATATTATTAGTGCGATAGTAGATACATTAAGTTACACCTACTATTTAGTGATGTGATTACTATTTCTGAAATGAAACGTTGTAGTCTTTGTTTCACTTCACTATTGAACTCAATACCAAGATGGCGTATGAAATGAAAACTATACGTCGAAAAAGTTGACGAGTTCCATTGCGTTGCGTGCTTAAGACACTTTATAACTTGTGTAGAAGTTTAAGATAAACAATTTACCTTCCATCCATGTTTATATATTCATCTATAATACATCAAAATGTGGCACGAAGCGAGGAAGCAAGAGCGGATGATCCGCGGCATGATTGTTGACTATCGGCGAAGGGCGGAGCGCCGCAAGGACTTTTATGAAAAAATTGTGAGCTAATCGTTTGTTATTACCTTTTGTATTTTATCAGTCATAAATTACTCTCAAGTTGTGTGTGTCGTGATACTAACCAGCGTTATAGTATACCGTAGTGTCTAACATGTAATCTTCTGAATATTTTGAATCGTTTCCAGAAAGCAGAGCCGACTCAATTTTTACAACTGCACGGTCGACCGTGCAAAGTACATTTAGATCCGGCTATCGCTGCAGCAGGAGAAGGACCGGCTATTATGTTAGTATAGTTAATTACATTAATTGTAGAATTTTTATTTTATATAAAGTAAATTGTTAACTATAAACCCGCTATAAGTAATAAAATTGACATTAATTGATTTACACATTTTATTCAGGATGCCATGGCAAGGTGATACAAATAACATGATAGACCGATTTGATGTCCGAGCTCACTTAGATTACATACCTGAAGTGAGAAACCCAGATATACCTCCAGAAGAACTCAGTCCTGAAGAAAGACAATGTAATTATGAAAGATACAGGATTCTCGCACAAAATGTCTTTCTTGGAATAAGTAAGTAAATTACACCAGTTTCAATGACTAAACCTATGCTGACAGTTATTTTCAATATACACAATATACAAAATTTTTGCAAAATTAAAGAATTCATTTCAATTGCATCTGCTTCTGAAACCTTAACCTTCTACTACCATAATATAATTTAAGCCTTTACTTGTATTATATTTATAGGTGAGGACAAATTCCTGCAACAATTGGCAATAGAAGAACAATTTGGAGTCACAATTGAAGAAAAAGAAACACAAAAAGAGAAGCTACATGAAAAAAAAGGGACGGGTGCTGCTATAGGATACAATTATAGTGATCCGGGAGCACAACCCTCTAGTTCTAACGGTAGATTCAGCTTTACTATACAACCTGCTGTGATGTTTGACAGCTACCTATGTTTGGTCGCAAGGTAGTAGAAACTAGGGACTTTTGTGGGTATTCTCATGGCATGTAGTGTTAAATTACAGGCCCTGAGACTAAAAAAGTGGAACAAAAGAAAGAGAAAGAAGAAACAAAGGATTCAGACGATGATTCAGATTTGGAGATCATTGATGTTGACTTGAGCATTGATGTAAACAAGATGGAAGCCTCACAGGTCAGTATAGGCTGGGTTTACTTTTAGAGGTAAAGATTGTAAAATGTATGAAAATACCTAGTATAATAACAATAATGTTTACTTCTCAAGAAAAATTGTTTCTACACTTAAAGATATATAACTTTACAGATTAGGTTATGGATTCTTAAAATATACAAGAACATTCGTGTCTGATCTAGATAATTACAATATCTGTATTTCACACATCAGCACCCTTCTCTAGTAATTTTATTAAAAGTAAAAATGTTCTGTCTATACAATATTATAAACATTGAATTTGTGAAGGTTTCAAATGGATTCATAATTTATTGTTAGGAGCTCTGAGAAATTTACTTACACTGAAATGGATGCATATATGTTATAATAATCAAATCATAACACTATTATTTTTATGAAATGGTCTATATCCGAAACAATAGAAGCTATTTAAGTACACATGGTCTCACATATCTATTAACAGATTTAAAACAATGGTTTGAATTCATAACTTTTTTATAGATGTAGATTGTTTATCAGAAACTATTTACTATTTTTAATCAATGTTATTGTTTGTGGAATTGGATAATAATTATGACATTGTTTTTTTTTTGCTTGATAGCCATGAACAAATACAACAACTAACAACAGGTATTACATTATTTCAAATAATGAAGAATATTTTCATTGCTATTACAGAAGACTAAGATATCTCTCATAATAAGTTAGGGTACATTAGGATAGAGTAAAATTGTATCTTGGTTTGTGTTTTTTAAAATCATAACTTAATTTCAAAAATATAAAACTAATTTGATATCAATAAAACTAGCAAATTACAAGTAAACATAGTTCAATTATAAACTAGTTTAACATTTTAATTTAGATTGGCAGGTTATTTTTTCTTATATCATACAAATGATGTTTTTCTGAAAATTTGTATAAATGTAATTTGCATATTTGCTTATAAATGAGTTTAGTAAGAGGTTTCAATCTATACTTTATTATAAAGCTGAAGAGTTTGTTTGTTTGAATGTGCTAATCTCAGGAACTACTAGTTCAAATCGAAAAATTCTCGGCTATATAGCTTATTTATCGAGGAAGGCTATAAAACATCACGCTGCGACCCACGGGGGCGGCGCAGTAATCATGAACGCAGGTGAAACCGTGGGCACATCTAGTGTATAATAAAACAGAAACCATTTATTGTAGGGATCAAATCATTTATGTTGACCTAATGTTGTTTTCTTAATCCATTAGTATTTTAACCACTAAAGGTTAGCCCAAACTTATGTTTCACCAACCACATCCTAATGTGTTCAGATATTGGGTAGATGCATACACAGGAGGAGAATAAACCACAAATTAGACTTAGTTTATAGAATAGTATGGGCGTTTTGGCTGTTAACAGAGACAGTAATTTTGAAGAGCTACCCTAGGTTGATCACACACCTATAATATAAATATCCCACATTAGAAGTAAGGTGACCTCACATTTACTGATCACATCCAATATAAGTATAGATTTTATCAATGTTGTGGTCTTAACTTTAAAACAATTAATTTTTGGCCTTACAGAGATTTTCAGCTATTTGCATATCTAGAGTTATCTGCCATGATGGGGTTGGCCCATACACATAGAATTTTAAATTAGAAACCCATACTGGGGCGAGCTCTTGTTCATATGTGCCAATAATAACAACTAATAAACTAATTAGATATTTTCTTGGATTACATATAAACAAAGCCACATCAATACTGAATAGATTAAAAAATTCAAATACTTCCTGTGTTATGTTTTAAGAATATTACTGTGCATATTTGCATACATAGTTGTTAGAATTTATTTATTATTATGGTTTATCAACAGCAAATGTTTACAGATTATCAAATAGATTACAAAGAAAGTATAGTGGCTGAAACATTTGCCAATTATAGATTGACCAGAATTTATCTATATTTGTGGCAATATTTATATAAAGAAATTATAATTACTTGTAAGCATAAGACCTACCTACTTACTTGATAAAAAGTGCAGGTTGAAATACTTATACTTCTAATATCATAAGACTTTAATATTATAATACTACTGCTTCTTTCAAATGACTCATGGTTTTTAATATATCTATCTACTACCTACTGATTATCCTATTGATTCGCAGCGGTACACCGGCGGCCAGGGACATTAGGCTTTACAATTATGTCTGGCATTCCCACAATTGACACATCCAATATTGCACAGTGCTATAATATATACATGGTCAAGGAGGCGGGTGCATCCCATCTACCCCGGTCGGCCCGCCCCGTTAACGGGACAGTTGGATAAAATTGTTTCATCGACCCCGTCGTTTAACGGGGTGGATGGCACAGATCAAGTATCATCTACCCCGGTGTCTTTTTTAACGGGGCGGATAGTACAGATTGAGTAGCATATGCCCTGGTAGTGGTTAAAGGGAGATAATAGAGTACCTACTTATTTTATATCATCATCATCATCATCTCAGCCGAAAGACTACTTATTTTATATACAAAAACATTAAAAAAAATTAAAAAGTTTTAATCCTATATAACAATCAGTTTTTATTAATGGTAGTATTTGAAGTGGGGAGAATAGATTTCTATTGTATTGTCCAAAAAAATACGAATTATAAATATTGCAGCGATAGCTCAGTGGGGAGACCAACAGACTGCAATGCAGAGGGTCTCAGGTTCAAACCCACGTCGCGCACCTCTGACTTTCGGAAGTTATATGACTTTTTGAAATCATTTGCGTATTGATTGACAATTATCGCCTGCTCCGTGGCTCGGAGAGCACGTTAAGCCGTCGGTCCCGGCTGCCATGAACAACTATGGCAGTCGTTATTGGGAGAGTGTCGACACAAAAGATCCCACTGGGTCGAAGTGTCGCCAGTCTGCAGGGACTGGCCCCTACATAAGATAAGATAAGATTTATACATTTTTGTTACGTAAACAATATTAACAACGATAATGTTATTCAGCTATACTTTTTCAATCAGCCTTATAATTTCAAAATGCAAATGAAGGAACATAGTTTTAACTAATATTACATATATAAATAATTACTTTGACTTATTATCACATATTCTTTTCATCATTTTCATTAACTGTCCATTGATCAGTCTTTAATTACTAAATTGGTATTATTGATACTGAGAATATTACGATACTTAGTTAAATAAAACCACTAATTATCTTCGAATTTTCAGGAAATGACCTATTGTTATTTGGCCATCCATAAATTCTAAAGTTTTTCAAGGATGAAGTTGTCTCAATGTAAAGATTTCTGCAAACTATTACACTGGGTTGATTCCGAGTTTTGAACTTGTTGCGATACGACTTCGTAATAGGAAGCGTCGCTATGCAGTGCGTTAAGCAATTCCACAATATTCGGTTGTGATCTTCTTAGTATATAACAAACCAAACGTTTCCTAGAATTTTTATTCATACATATGTGATTGTTAAGAGTCAATATTTATTTTTATACCAATAATAAAAACTGATTGTTATATACAAACACTTTTTGATTTTAGTTAATGTTTTTTTGTATATAAAATAAGTAGGTACTCTATTCTCACCCTTTAACCACTCCTGGGGCATATGCTACTCAATCTGTGCTATCCGCCCCGTTAAAATGACACCGGGGTAGACGATACTTGATTTTTGCCATCCACCCCGTTAAACGACGGAGTCGTCACTACCGGGGTTGATGAAACAATTTTTCCCAACTGTCCCGTTAACGGGGCGGGCCGACCGGGGTGGATGGGATGCACCCAAGGACGCCGCTCATGTACGAATGTGGCACAAATTACACAATCATGACTGAAGACGAAATATGTTAAGCTTACTGATTAATAACATTTTCTCTGATGCTATTGAAGTTTTAAGCAAACTAATAGCAGAATGTTTACTTATACTTATATAAACTTTTATGAGCACAGGCTCACGAGTTGAATGGTGTGGGGCCGCAGTTCGGGATGGCAGGTTGCGATCTGTTCTCATTCCTAACTGGAGATGCTGATGATGCCGAACACCAGAAACAATTGTTGAGGGAAGAGAAAGAGAAAGCCATGTTTTCTGGAAGGAAGAGTAGGAGGGAAAGACGTGCGCATCGGTGAGTTTATATCATCAATAACTTGCAAGTATTTGAGTGATATTTAGTACATCACCATTAAAGTAAAATCTTGTAATAAAATTCTACATTCTGTTGAACTTCCAAAACCTCGGTAGGCGGTATATCAAGCCCATTTCTAAAGACTAGCGATCATTTGTAGTGCTAGTGTAGTTGTAACCCAACATTCTACTATAAATCTATATTCTCTACCCTTTTCGGGTACCTACCTGGTGTCAAAGTAAGATTTTAACAATAAATAATATACATCCATCTTATTTACTCGTTGTTCCCCATTTTCCCATGTAAGTTGTGGTTGAGCTCAAAGCACCTTGAAGGTATTCTAATGCTAGGCCGAATTTATTTTACTTTATATTCTATCGATCGAGCATTGTACCAAGGAACGTCGGAATTCTGGCCTAAATGACTGCGCGAATGGCGTAATAGTTTAAGTGGTCGCCGCACCACTACCGTCGCGCCGAGTCTTTTGGGTTCGATCCCCACACGGGACAAAATTGTGTACTCCACAAATTGTTGATCCGATTTTGGGAGTTCTTTGTATCCGTTGTCTGAATGTTTGTAAAGTCCCCTGCGACACAGAAATTATTCCTAGCGAAGGAGTTGTCTTTTTTAAAACGAAAAAGAAAACAAGAAAAGAAATAAGGATAGCTTACTGCAAAAAAATCTTTCCATGGCAGACTATTTTATTCTTATTACTTTTATCCTTCCAGTGATAAAAAGCTAGCGACTCGTGTAGTTAGTCCACCAAGCTACGCAGCACCATCATCTTTACCAACTCGTTCACCAAGTCGATCACCTAGCAGAAGTCCTTCACCAGAGGCTGGAGAAAACATCGAATTCATAACTTCATTTGGTGGTGAAGAAGAAGAAGTTAAAGCGCGTAAGTAATTAAAGATATTTCAGGTGGGCTTGGTTACTTTGTTAAACAAGAAACTTATAGTTATGACTTTGTTCACAGCTGCAGGCAAGCCTTTATATGCTGACAAAGTTAAACAAAATTTGAAGATGTTATATGCTGATGTAGCTCGAAAACCGCGTGTCCGGTAAGTTGCTGCAATAAAAAAGAAATATTACTTTTATTTTAATTAAAAAATAAAATATATTTGCACTTATCTCTACTTCTTACTCTGACTTAATGATTGTGTAAATTAATGATATATAATATATGTAGAACTTTAATTTTAGTCTGTTAAATGTGACAGCTTCTTTTCTCAGATAATATATTTTCAGATTAAATGGATTCTATGTAATACAATTTAAAAACAGACTTCATAAACAAGTATCTTGTGTCTAATATTTAAATTTTAAATATTTTCCCTTAGATTAAATATAGTTTTAGTGTGAATTTAATACAATAGGTAGCCTGTAATGTTTTTTAAAGATATTTTTATTTATTGAATAAAAAAATGATTATTATTATTCTCGAAAACACATGTTTTTATTATGCGTTACTTATTCATTTTAGATCACCACCAACACACGACAGGCGTTCTCGGCCACAGATAGGTCCCCGAGGACCAAATTCGAGGTCAAGGTCATTCTCGCAATCTCGGTCCAGATCGCGGTCACGGTCAAGATCAAGATCCCGTTCATGGAGAAAGTCACGTTCTTCGAGATCGCGTTCTATATCCTCTAGGTCGCGTTCACGATCATACAGCCCCGCGTATAGAAGAACAAGGTCGAGGTCACGGTCAAGGTCACGTAACCGTAGAAACAGATACTCTCGAAGCCCGGCAAAGTTTGTATTTTGCATTTACTATCATTTATTTAAGTACAAATGTATATGTATAGCTTGAAACTAATGATATTTGTATTTTCCAGTCATGCTAGTGGTTATGCAAAGCGTAATAACTCCAGGTCGATGTCCTTCGAAAGGTAAGCTTGTTTTGACATTTATTGTAATATTTAAAGGCTGAGGTGAGTCTGGATTAAGTTAAGTAAATAATTGTTTATTGTTTTATCAGTTATTTTCACGCTTATTTTTTATGTTTACAGTAGCGATAAATATCGTGACAGCAAACCCTCGGTGCCGCGTTACTACGGTCGACGCAAGGAGGACCATTCTTCGAGCGAACTCTCCATAGATTCCGACTCTAGTGATTCGGCTGAGGACCCGAAAAACAAGTAAGTGTTATATATTAGTCTGTGAATGAATGTAAATTATTCTAAAGAAAAGTAAAAAATACCATGTATCGTTTAATATTGGTATGTAAATAAAATATACAGTAACTGTAGTGCCGGTGCTTGTTAAGAGAGGACGAAATCATGTATATCAAATTAATTCGACAAAGTTATAGAGAAAAAGTACTCACTTGCATGCCTTCTGCTGATTATCCTTTACTAACATTTAAAAATATTGAATCTATACATACACTTTGTTGTTGATCGCACTGGAAACAGCTCTAACACGTTCTAAATTCATAGTACTTACCGACCTCTTGCATAATAATTATTATTAATGATTATTTCAGTCATACATTACATATTAATTACGCAGCTGCACTTTAAAAAAAAGGCTATTTAAAATCCAACATTACTTTCTCAAAGCATGTTTTGCTGTGATCATGGGATTACTTGAAATTATATTCCGGATTTAGCTAATACACCTTACACGAGTTCACTTGAGAACCATTTATACATAATTAAGGTGTAAAGAGTTTTAAATTATGAGTTTTGGCTATTTCTAGCTCTAAGACAACGATAATTCATTATGATCGAGTGTTTTCAATTCTTATAAAGAATCTATAATATTATATTTCAATATCCATATCAGTATACAGTCTTGTAAACACACAAACTAATACATGCACTTATTTCACAATTTCAGAACGGCGGTTGGCAATAAATCCAATACAAACCAGAATCAGTTACGATTGTCTGGATCCAGCTCCAAAGTCAGTAAGAATCATTTGCTTTTATAAATTTGTTCTGCTTTCATTTTAGCACCTTACGACATAACTGGCCCGTAGATTATACTACAGCAGTTTAATACGCTTTTGGGCCTATAATTATACTAGCTATTTTTATTGTTTAATTGGGCGATTCTTCGCAATCTATACTTTGATACGAAGAGTCTACTTTGACGATACGATTACAAAGTCTAGGATAATTTATTGCTAGATTATTCGCCTCACAGGACATATAATAATTGAATCTGTGACGCCAGTAACTATATAAACACACTCAAAAAAAGTCGGGTTTCCAGGCTTTGGGCTTGGCAAGCTATGAAACTAGGTTTCCTAATCGTCACACTAACTAAAAGAAATGGTTTACAAACAAACGATTTTATTCCTTTAAGACATCACATATCATGCAATGCGGTTTGATGTATATATTAATAATATCAGCCCAATCTATAAATTGCCCCACCTCTGGGCACGCCGACGAGCCACGAGTCCACCACCCTGGCATATTGCGGGTTGGCAACTGTCACATATCTTCGAGAACATTTTGGAGAACTTTAAGACGTGCACGTTTCTTCACGGTGTTTTCCTTCACCTAATGGGTAATTAACTTATTAATATGCATATAGTTGCGAAATGTCAGAGGTGGGATCGAACTCAAGACCTCTGCTTGGCAATTTAACGGTCTACCCCTAGGCTATCGCAATTATCTGTCGGTTTGATACATACCAGTGCTAAATAAGACAAGACAGTCGTTTGTACGATACCATCATTCACTATGGGTACAAAAGCCGACAAAAAACGGCGAAATGTCAGAGGTGGGATCAAACTTAAGACCTCAGCTTGGCAATTTAACGCTCTCTCCCTAGGCTATCGCAATTATCTGTCGGTTTGATACATACCAGTGCTAAATAAGACAGGACAGTCGTTTGTACGATACCATCATTCACTATGGGTACAAAAGCCGACAAAAAACGCGTAGATTAACGGCTTACCACGTTTTTACGTAATTCGGTTAACGTAAACCTACTTCGCTATAGTGTAGAGAAAGCTTTGCAGTGTTTCAACAACTGTGTGCCATCTAAAGTTGCGAAATCTTCGATATGACAGAGTATGTTACCAACCCTGCTAAACCCTGATTATATATTTATTTAAACCTTTAACGTATTGATCCATTAAATTAAATCATCGCTTTAACGATTCAACCGTTCGCAATGTCTAATTTTAATAACTGATTATGTCATAAAATATGTTTTCATTGTGTGAGTTCTATTGATACTATTTTTTATTTATATTTTTATCGTATTTAAGTAAATTTATCAAATCTTTTACCCTTTGTTGTTACATGTAGTTACAATTTACCACTATTAGATAGCCAATCCCTATATATAGGGTTCCGTATGTCCAAAAGGTAACCTTTAAAGTGCTTTTGGACCTAATTGATTAGTCTCGATCATCTCGTTTAATGGATACAATATATCGATAAGGAGGAGGAGAAGGAGCATAAACTTTAAATATTTCAGTGAAAATCTATCTTGAAAATATATCTAAGAAGTCGTACATTGAACTTAAAACAGATTCTTTACAGTTTATTATACAGTTTAGAAGAAAATATAATAGTAAAATCAGATTATTTTAGGATACATTATTTTATTATAGATTTTGTAATGTTAAAGTGACGCGCTACGGAACCCTATAATGAGCATTTTTGACGTGCACCTGGCCGCTATTTACTTCGGAGCTATTCTCAGGAAAGAGTTGGCTCTATTAACAAAAAATACGGCATTAACACAATTATTTTTGCAGGGACCGTCGCGTGAAACGCTGTCACTGAAGGAAAAGCTCAAGAGGAAAATGCAGGCGCAGTTATCAAGGCAGCGTGAGTTTTATATAAGTTACAAAACTATGTAGAAAACAACTACTTTTACTAAAATATTTCTCATTTGAAATCCGTACGGTTGATATCGATCGAAATGGAATGTGAGTGAAATTCTATTATCAACCGAACCTTATGACTTTCATCTTACAATCTGATCATCTCACACGGGATCATGTTATTTCTTCTTCTTTCTCATTGACATTTTCGTCGAAATCAGAAAAAGGCGTTCAATGCTTGGCAAATTTTCAATCGATGCTAGGCTCTTGACAAAACATTGTGCACTTCGCCCAAGAAAGCACATCATTGCCCAAAAGCGAAATCTTATTATTTTTGCCTGTATAAATCAAAATGTTTTTATTTAATTAGGCTACAATAAAATACTTGATGAATATCAAGATCATGTGTATGTATAAAGTTACATTTATTATCATTAATGTAATGTAATAATCTCAACAGCTTAGTAAACATTATAATCTTGAACTATTACCATCCAAAAACAATAAATATTCAAAACATTTATTCCAAAACAAGTAAATCAAATAAAGTTAATAACATAATTTAAATTTATTATTAACGGCGTATAAATGTATTGCCGGATCAATAAATTTGATATTTATAATTATGTATAGCCTTTTGTGTGCACATATTTAATGATCTTATGAATAAATTATTCTATACGACCGCATTATCTACATACATATGAAATGTTGCCGTAAAACAGTATATATTAACATACTATTTTCTTATGTATGGTGTTCACGTACAGACTAACAACTTGACGATTCTAAATATTGTTGTGCAAAGAAGTGCAGAATTTAGACAGGTTTACGGTGAGACTAAAAAGAGAACAGATAACTATGATGAATCTATTATGCGTCCCTATTTTATATCAGTAATTGATTATTTTGGTTTCCATGAACCTTACATAAATATGTAATTTTAGTGTTGAACAAATATTGCATTATGCACTACATCTATTTACACCGTGTAAGGGAGGAAGAGGAAGGGGTCTCGTACTTTTTTGTTAATCTGAATAATATGGAGGTTAATAATTCTAGATAATGATTTTGTGTTGCGTTATCCTTGTTAATTCAAATCACATGAATACCTGCAACATTATATAACCGTATAAAAATTACATTGATCTTGGACTAAGACCTAACCTAACCTTGATATTCAATAAAACTGGAATGAATCCTTCGATTGCCTCGGATAACTATGCCTGCGAATATGAAGTATACTAGTAAAAAATTAAGGAAACAGCTATAGTGGTTATATTTGCCAGTGGTTCATATGTTGAAACGGATTACCTAAACCATCAAACTCGAACTGACGTATATATAAATTGTTTTGTAGGGCGACGGCAACTAGAATTTTATTAGTTGCCCTCGCCTTAAGTTGAAGCAGAAATGCTTGCCTAAGTATGGCACGAACATGACGTAATAGTTAGCTATACTGGCTGCGCGCTGTTGCAGTGCGCGCGGACAAGCGCGCGGAGGCCGAGCGCCTGGAGCGCGAGTGCCGGCGCCAGGCGCGCCGCGACGAGGAGATGAGGGAGTTGGCCATCAAACTGCGACGCAAGTCTGTATACGTTTGACACTTACTTATACCGAGATTGCCCCACTAAATTATATTCTAACTAGTTCTAACTAGTATTATAAATGAGAATGTGAGTTTGTTTATTTGTTACGCTTTGACGCCTTACCTACTCGACTGATTATCATGAAATTTTGCATACACGTTGTTGGGGGTATAAAATAGGACATTGGTTACCTTTAATCCATAAAAATGTACTGTTATTTTTTGTGGGGAAATGCTCCTGATATGGGGGTATGCAGGGTCATCGCCATAAGGGGCGAGAGGGTTATGACGGGCTTTCCCGAGACTTCGGGCCTACCGACTAAAAGCAACACGGTGTGCCACCTCGCTGCGTTACGAACCTAACATAACCTACATTTACGCGAACAAAGCCGCGGGCATAATCTAGTTTTATTATACTTACCTTAAATCAGCCCAGTAATGTGACACTCCCAGAGATCACAGCACAGACGTAATTAATAGCATCAGATTTAAAAGAAAATTAAACTGTTATATCTTAACTAGATTTTGCCCGCAGATATTCTCGCCTAAGTGTAGGTTTGATTAGATTAGTAACAATACTATTTTCTGGGTGAAAGATACTGTATGTCCTTTTCTGTTCCTCTGACAACGTGTATGCGATATTTCATGATGATTGGTCGAACAGTTCACATTGTTATGTCCCCTAAACTTTATTATATGAACGAATGTTGTTGTTATGTTATTAATTATTTATTAGTTAAATAATTACTTCATTACATTAGTAAAACAGATCATTATTTAGGACTATTGCAAAATGAATAAATTTATGCAATTGACCTTAATAATTAATTCTCATCAATACATAAGTGGTATTCGTTTAGGTCTTAAATTAACCAATCAGCATGGCAGGCAATAACATAGTAATTAAAGTGATTCGATAATCGGGCGCTAATAAAATCTTCACTTTTATTGCCACGAAAAAATAATACGGACATGTATAATTTTTTAGTCTTCTGTTCGTATAAAATACAATAAATTAGTCGATTCGATCACTAATCTGTTAGATACATAAATCAATTTCCACTACTTGACTACATTGTGCATATTATAATTTTTTATTGATATTCCATTTGTTTTGAATAAAATAAAGATACTAAATCAAAATAACCACTGATATAATTTCATTAAGTTTGTTATAGTTGTTTTTACAAAATTGTTCAATCCCGGGAACCCGGGATTACTTATTTATTCAGAAAGGAATGTTCATATTATTCTTTCGTTTAAGAAGTTTAGCTATATAAGCGCCCGAATAGCCGATCACTGGTAATTAATCATCATTAATTGTTGCATTTTATATCCCGTCAATCTGAAATATGAGATGAATCGCCAATGCTCGTAAATAAGAGAATAAATTTAATAAACACCTGATATTATGTGCCATTTGAATGTTTAATATATAAAAATGCCTATGATATCGAATATATAAAATTTTATGGCACCAATATATTGAAGACTTTTTCAATAGTAGTTTGTGTTGCAGGCAGCGTGAAATGCGACACCAGCAGAATAGAAGATCAAGCGATGACGACTCCGACAGAAGTCGTAGCCGTTCATCTTCAAGGTATTCAAATTTTATAGTTGAATAATTTTAGCTACCGCGAATTTTAATTACGAAAACGGTCAAATATCGTGGGTATAAAACTTTGTCATACGAAGAATATTATATTTTTTTAATATGGCTCGTGGGTATAATACGCCATTAAACTAAAAGCTGATGCTCACAAAAATAATCATCTGTATAAATTGTTATCTTTGATTGTGACACTATCTTCTTTGATCAAATTGAATTAGAACTATTTAATTGGAATACTATATTTAAATATTTTTATAATTACAGAGATTCGCCATCACAAGAGAAAACTCGTGACGAAGAACCGGAACGAAGACCTAGTAAATCAAGGAGCGCTTCGCCAGTCCCACAAGAAAAAAGAATACCAGTTTGGGAGCCTAATAGAGAACCTTCAACGTCACATAGACCACCGAGACCAGTTGAACAACCAGTTAATAACTCCTACCCAGAGCCTAAAAGACGCTACCAGGATACCGAATGCAAAGAAGAAAGATTTGAGGAGGAAAGACCTCATAACTTTCCAAACAAATTTGATAAGTTTCCAAATCGTGATCCAAATAATCGCTTTGATAATTACAACCGGTTTGAAGGACAGAGCTACGATAATAGATGGAAGGAAGAAAATTTCAATCCAGGGAGAAGGAGACCTTATGGTCATAGAGGCGGTTATAAAGGCCATGGCTTTAAACAACCTGAGCACAATGGCCCACAAAATTTCGAAAGAGATGATCAGGAATCTTATTCTAAAAACAAAGTGAAACTTGTAGACTACTAGATAGACATATTTAAAAATATATTAATGCCAAAATAAGTGGTGTAGCTATTCAAATGTTATGTATTTGTATGTAGTATGTTTTATGTAGCTAGTATGTTTATGTTAAACATATCTTAGACTATAAGTTCTATATATTGAACTTCGGTTCGTGTTTTACAATTTTGTAATTATTTAAAATATCTAGTATGGTGAGTATCTGGCGATTGATGAATACTGATTTTAAATTATTTAGTATTGACTTTCATTCTCCTAATTCTCTTTTGTGTTTTCTAATAATATTTTGTGCAATTAAATCTTCGGAATTTTCACTTGTGCTGTAATTTGTATCTTGTTTGTGTAGAGCAGCTCTTTTTCTGTAAATTAATTAATGTAATAAAAGAGGTGTATTGTAAATTTGTTTGTTTTTAAATCATTCCCCTTTACGATTAGTTTTCACAACTAACTAACTGGTAACGGTAACTTTTAAGCCAAAGGCCGTAGAATTATTCATGTTAATACTGGGTTAAGGACATTTTTTATCACCTGAAAGAGTTGAGCTAATAAAATCAGACTTAATCAACATCACATTTACGATGTAGAATTAATAACAGGTATGAATATTATAAATTATTGCTTAGCTTCTTCTAGTTTTAGGTCTTATCCCACATGCCCTCGTCCGAGCACAGTTTAGACATTTCTAAAGTAGTAAACCGTCTTATTCAACGACTCTAATCACACGTATATTAAAAATATATACATACATGTATAGGAAAATACCTATTTACAGAAACAGAATTAATACCTATACCATCACGTTTGAAATTAGCAAACTCTTTCGAGACGCTAAGTCGACTCGTCGAAACAACTCGTGGAGTTAATATCGGTCTAAAATAATTTAGTTTTATGGTGCGTCTTATCAGAAGGTGAGGCAATGTTGTTTGTATAAGTTTTGATTTGATGTGTAGCTATATATTTAGCGAAAGTATACAAAGTATAATAGGTATTATAACATTCCACAATAAAGTAAATGTGTATATATGTTTAAAAAAGGTAGGGAACGGAGGATCAAATGCAGTACTGCCGTCCTTTAACTAAAATGCCGTTAACCCACAAGCGCGCGAATATGACTTTTTAATGGATAGTAAAATAGTTTTGATTTGTCTATCTATAATTTTACTAGAATTTAAAGCTATTTATCTATATAATTATCTATCTATATCTATATTCTAGTATAGAATTCAAAACTATATTACTTTTCATTAAAAACTCATAATCGCGCGCTTGTGGGTTAACGGCATTTTAGTCAAAGGACGGCAGAGTAACAACCTACCTACTCTGAATGCATCTCTTTAACTTTAACTTTTTTTAATAAGGTTCACCAGCAATTGTTTACATTAGATCTTAAGAGTAATACATTTGTTATAATCGGGTGACAATGTACCAATTACTTAAAAGTAAACACCGCTTAATAATATTTAATATCATAGATTCACGCCTGTTTCCCAGAGCGGTAGGCAGAGACTACGGATTTCCATTTGCTACGAATTAATATCAGATAATATAATTAAGTTTACGCATAGGTAGGAAACATGTGTATAGCTAGAGATATATATTCTCAAAAATAAATATGTTAGGAGTTACTTAGTCCTGTTCCAGTACCTAAACTGCTTAAAGTAGATTGGTTATACAGGTCCAGATAAAATAACTATTCACGTTTTTTTGTTACATTATATTCTCGATTAGTGCCTACATATTAAATACCTATAAACAAATAAATCAAAGCAGTAATAGAAAGACGACAAAAACACTTATTTTAATTTGATAACAGTTAAATAGTTTTTCGATAAGGTCGTTTACCTATGTGTTTTGTTTGACAAAAATACTTTTCGTTTGATTAACAGATGAATTAGATTTGATGTTGGATGGGATCTCGTTACTAAATAGGAAAATAGTAATGTTATAGGTACATGTTTATAGTGTTATAAAAATCCGAGGAACCTTAGCACGTCGCAATCTTCCTCCTGTCACCATCCAGTAATAGGAGGTAGCTTGGATCGATCATTTTGTATGATAAGATAATGATGATTTATCACCTACATTTTAACATAGTGTACTAAAATAAAATAGATATACCTACCTATTTAATTGTTTAAGTTGTGTGCTGCGCTTTGCTTTAAGCATACGTGCTTGCAGCACTATGTGCTTGGTAGAGCTGTGCTGTGTCCGAAACGTATAAAATAATCGGTCAACGATCTTGTATAGGAATATTTTACGCTTAAATACAGGTTAAACTAGATTCAACCGAAAGTAAACTATTACTTCATAGAAATATAAATGTTTATTAATTCTTACAAATATGTTTGTTTATTTACAAATAGTTTAAATATATAGATAAAGATATATGTAGGTACGTAGGCAAAATAAATTATTAAATCTATAAAATATACTCTGATAAGAAAATATTGCTAAACTAAACTATTTAAAAATAATTGTAGTTTCAATACAAAGCATACACACGTTACTGCACTTATAAATGTAGAGTTGTGAGTATGCACTGGCTAGATGGCAAATGAGCCAATAATTTTAATATCTATTTCTCAAAGTTCATGAACTTCTTGGATCGGACGGATCGGCCGTTCGCGTTCAAATAAATTTAAAATAAACACCCAAATTATATATATACAATTATAACTCGGGGTGTGTTATTTAAGTATGAGGCTGGAGTTTTTTTTACGGTAGATATACCTAAATTAGGCTATGTTATAATTGTAGATAGTAAGCCTGGGTTTTAATCACTTCGGTGACTTCGTCATATTTGTAAGCGGACAGATCAATACGAGCGTCAATTAAAATCAAAGAAGGAATAGGCAGTTATATCACACTCATATTACACCAATTATGGTTTAACGTCACACGTAATAGGAGCGAGTCTATCGATATCAATTGGGCACGATTCTGGACTTAATGTGACTCTTGCCTGTGAGCTATTATCGAAACATCCTCAATTTCACTGCACAGCCGATTACTTATGCTATTAAAGGTGCCTATCCTCTAAGGTAAATTTAAGACGTATCTTACTTCAATCAACAAAATAAATACTTTGTTTTATTTTACGACTATTGTATGTAGGTACTATATCTTGCTCATTGAATAATATCTATTCTATGTCAAATTTTAAATCATAAGAATAGGTAAGTTTTAAGTACCTACTACAATTATTATAGATTTAGCATTTTTCTAATCCATGATAGCAAGGCGTTGAAATCTTGCTGTACCTATTCAAAATAAGCAAGATTGCAAGAAATTCATTTGCGTAATACATACTCTTGTTTCTATTATGGACAGTGACTATGCACGGTAGGTATAGCCCCTAGTTTGAATGTTTATAGCTCACGTCTACAATGACCATATAATTTGGTTAGATCACCACATTTTAATCAGCGCCTATAGCGGTAGCTTAAATAGGTACACAATCCATACTAGTGGAAGGTACAGATATACCAATTTCTCTCATCGTTATGATGAGTCAGCTACGCTCAGCTTACACTTGTTTAACAATCTTAGTTACCACAATTTTAGAAGTATTAGTCACTAAGTGTGTCAACATCGATGTCTTCATTATCGTCTATGGTCGAGGAGTCAGGATCCCGACCTGGTAAGCCTGTTGCACCTGCGATGCCGCCGCGGCCTTCTTTCGTATGTCGCCACTTCATACGGCGGTTTTGAAACCATACCTTAACCTGGAATTCAATATTTTAATTATATTACTTACTGTGGATGGACATAGACATGGTTATGGTAGATGCTTGTATATTTAAGTAAGGTCTAAAAATCCACACATTTCGATAAATCTATAACTGGGTTACATACCTAATGTAGGCTAAGACTTTTGGCAATTACCTACCAATTATATAAAGAGCGGGGTTTAAAGTGCCGTGCTATTACTGTCAATTTTCGATTTAGGAAAGCTAACATGTAGGTACCTACATAATTATGTAAATACTTTACCCAGGCGGCGAATTCAAGCCTAGAACTATACGATTGACAGTTACGTTTGCGCTCAATAATAACGGTATCGTGATAGACAGTTAAATATCTAATTATTTAAATATCTGTTTACACGTAATTCTCAGTCCTAAAAATGCAAACGTTTAATTACCGCAGATTTTGTTATTTCTAGTTTAACTTGTTTATGACGTTTAATACTGCTAAAGCGTTATCAAACATGTTAAACAAAACTAGAGACAACACCCCGAACGTATGCCAAATTGTGTTGAACCGACTCATAATAATTCAGCGAATGTATGTTGGACAGAATGGCTGCAGCTGTTCCCATCGGCACTAGATGAATATATGTTGTAGGTAATTGCTCCGTGTCGGCATTTTTGTTGAATAAATACGACCCGATTGAATATACCGACCCGCCTAAGTGTGTAGAACGCCTTATGCGTCAGGTAGGTATTATCCCTATTATTAGTTGCATTGGCGAACGTAGCAAAAGAGGACCCTCTACGTTTACCAAATTGCGGTCTTTACTCAAGCACACATATTATATTCTAGAACCTGGCTTAAACCTACCGTAAAAATCAGAATTGTGTCTATCAAATCACCGATTTCATCTATAATAACAATACCTAGATTGAAATCTTTATTTTAATTGATAATTACAGATTTTATTCGCTTGTGCTGGTCTAAGCATACAGAAGAGGTCTTCTGTATGCTTAGACCATCACAAGCGGATAAAATCATTGGTATCGTATTGGTAGATACCAAGGGATCTCAATGACGAGTAGGTAAACGTATAAAGTTGCGTCGAAAGTTGTGTAAGTATATATGCAGATACATCACGTATTTAGAGAACCTATCTGGATTGAACCCATAGATAACACACTATATACTATTGAACCTACGTGGAATACCATGGAGGAAAACAAAAGCTTTGTATTTTTTATTACATGTTACCAGAGATATTAAATGTATGTAGGTATGCATAAATAGGTAGGTATCTTTACATGTTACGGATCTGAGCGCTGAGATTCTCGGTTGACTCAGTTGCATTCTATTTCCTGATGTGCAGTATATATAATTTATATTTTGCCCTTAGGAAATTCTTTGTAACAATACAAAATCTTAGAAATGTGTTTGGTGGGTAGATGGCAAGACTCGCCCTCTATGTTGAACTTAGAAACGTACCTAACTGGAGAAATGTGGATGTAATATTACTCTATTTGGCTACCTCTTCGAAGATCTCAGATGTAAAGAACAATAAACGTTCTTAATATAAACGTTTTAAATTACCGTAGTATGAATTAGAACAATGGCTATTATTTGCATTTGATTGAGGATATGCATTTGGCTATACTTAGATGAATTAGGTATAGTTGAATATCGTTTAAACAATAAAAAATTACCGCATCATTCTATAATTAACATTAGCGCTGTTTGTAAAATGATTCACTGCTGGATACCCGACGGACTCCCCTTAACTAAACATATAATTAAGAACGATACTTAAAAGATTAGGAAGCTAAACTAGCAGTAGACTGGGTGGTCCCAGAAGTACCCGACCCAACAAAGAAAACACAAACATTTTGGAAAATAATAATTCATTTTTCAACATAATCGCCTTCAGCTCTATACACTTTTCCCAGCGATGTTCAAAAAGTTCGATACCCTTTTTATTTGGTTTGGTTAGATATACTCAGAGGGCCTACAACGCTCTTCGAGTACAATATAATAACGCCTTCAGGGTACTTTTGGGGCTCCGGCGATTCTGTAGTGCGTCAGGCATGTTTGCGCAGGCGCATACAGACTGCTTTGAAGCTGTAATGCGAAAGAGAACAGCATCCCTGATGCAAAGGATTCGCCGGAGCAACAACAGTATCCTGAAGGTGATCAGTGATAGGCTAGACTGTCCCTTCCTGTTGCACTGGACCCGTAGGCGTATAGCGGCGGGGCCGGTGCAGCAGGAAGATACATGAATTAATTTTAATTTTGATTTTAATTTTAATTTTGATTTTGATTTTGATTTTGATTTTGATTTTGATTTTGATTTTGATTTTGATTTTGATTTTAATTTTAATTTTAATTTTAATTTTAATTTTAATTTTAATTTTAATTTTAATTTTAATTTTAATTTTAATTTTAATTTTAATTTTAATTTTAATTTTAATTTTAATTTTAATTTTAATTTTAATTTTAATTTTAATTTTAATTTTAATTTTAATTTTAATTTTAATTTTAATTTTAATTTTAATTTTAATTTTAATTTTAATTTTAATTTTAATTTTTATTTTTATTTTTATTTTTATTTTTATTTTTATTTTAATTTTAATTTTAATTTTAATTTTAATTTTGATTTTGATTTTGATTTTAATTTTAATTTTAATAATTGTATAACTAACATAGTTTTTAAGTTATTGTTACTAACAACATATGGATAAGTCTGAAATAAATGTTTATTATTATTATTATATTTATAATAAGAACTGTCTTGATCCTCAATATAACCATTAACTGCCGACATCGTTTCTTCATCGTTGGAAAATCTTTGACCACTGAGCCATTCTTTCAAGTTTGGGAACAGAAAATAATCCGAGGGGGCTAAATCTGGCGAATAGGGTGCATGAGGTAGCAATTCAAACTTTAATCCATTAATATTGGCCATTGCAATAACGGATTTGTGAGCTGGTGCATTGTCTTGATGAAACAACACATTTTGTTCTTAGCCAAATGCGGCCTTTTTTGCTTGATTTCTTCCCTCAAACGTTGCAATAAGTTCGTATAATACTGGCCGTTGATAGATTTTTCCTTTTTCAAGATACACAATGAAAATTATCCCACGCGCATCAAAAAAAATCGACGCCGTGACCTTGCCTGCAGATGAAACGGTCTTCGCCTTCTTTGGAGCCGGTTCTCCCCTTTGAATCCATTGTTTTGATTGTTCTTTTGTCTCGTGTGTAAAGTGATGGACCCATGTTTCATCCAATCCTGTCAACTTTCACTATTGATGGCTGCCAAACAAATACTAAACAACATGGCGCTTTCAAACTTGAAACATATGCTTTATAGACTGCGTAATTTTTTAATACAGTGATATTTTCAAATTACTACCGCCATATCTTGGTCAGGCCGGGTACTTCTGGGACCGCCCTAGTATGCGTTGGGGCCCGCGACTTTATGATTATAAATGGGACTACGATTCCCAAAAAATATGTATATTTACAGTTGGAATCGGATATGCAATGATCGAGCTCAATGGTGTAATTTGGGAGAGCGTTACATTTAGTAGTGAATTGTTGCAGGTCGATTATGATGTGAGAAAAAAGATGCTTTATTCAACTAAAACGTAAAAGAAAATACATATATTTTATTTAAGTATTTTCTCATTGAAGTAGGTAATACAGCGTAGGATGATATCTTTTTGTGTTTACCTCTTTGATTCTGTGGCATAATTTTACAGCTATGTTTGCATGCGATCGTGACCTTTGATTATCTGGTCGGGTAGCGTTATTAAGTTTTTTTGTAAGGAAATCTCAGTAGCAGCACGGAGGATCGAAATTTGCCCGGTAAATGGTAATTAGCTCGCCTACTATAACAAATGGAGTTCTATTAATTAGGATGGCTCGCTGAACCATTTTGTCTATATCAATCGCGATGTAGATTAGAGTTGCCAACTTGAATTAGCCGTTCGTGCTCTCCTTTCTTATTACGTTAGGCAGCGGCTTGATAATAATTCCTTACCCTTACGTCGCAATGCCAAAGCAACAAGAGTAAGTCGAATCAAGCCCGCTGACTGGACCACAACCATGTCCTAGAGATTTGCGCCACTACCGCGGCAGTTACCGCGCAGTGTAGTTCCCGGCCCATCTCAAAGTACCTCTAGCAGTAGCGGGCAACCTGATTGTGAACGGAAACTGCCGGCAATTTCAAACCAGTTTAATCAAATTTCACCTGTGGTTAATCTAAATCTTTTGTATTTCGTGTTTATGACGTGTAGTATGCGTTGTATAAATATAATTGTACAGTAATACCTTAACTTAGGTACGCTTGCCTCCGGGCCCGCCACGATCGTGGCGGTAAGTCCCGTGTTTGAGGAGTGGCTGGAGAGGCGGCATGGCGCTCTCACCTTACGGCTGACACAGGTAATGACTGGCCATGGTTGTTTTGTCCAGTTCCTGTGTCGTATACGCCGGCAAGAGACGCCCGGTTGTCACCATTGCGGCGACTGCCGCGACGTTGTAGAGGACACGGCGCTGCACACTTTGGCGGTTTGCCCCGCCTGGGCATCGCAGCGCCGTGAGTTGATCGCGGCAGTCGGATTGGTTGCCCTCTCGCTCCCGGCCGTAGTTTAGTCTATGGTCCGGAGTGAGAGGTCGTGGAACGCCGTCGCCTCCTTTTGTGAGGAAGTCATTTCCATCAAGGAGGCGGCGGAGCGGGAGAGGGAGCGTTTGAACCCTCTCCCCAACCGCAGAGCCGGGCGCCGGAGGGCGCGAGACGACCTCCAGCCACCCTGAGGTTTGACCTGGGGGTGGCGGGCTTTGTGGGCCTGCCCGCCATCCGTTCAGCACCAGGTCCGGCGGCGTGCGTGTTCCCACGCACGCCTCTATGTCGAGTCCGTCTCCCCTCTAGGGGGGACAGTAGGGAGTTTTAGAAGTGCCTATAGGGTCTTTCGTGTAGTGGCCTGCCGTTTCATACGGCGGGCCGAAACCTCGGCGGGGTCGCGAGCGCATACGAAAGTGATTCGCGCGGCCCCGTCGATAGTGGTTTTGTCGAGGAACACCGTGGTAGGTTTAGTCGGTATTCCGGGAGGTACATTATTCTTATTCTATCTTTCTTTTACCCCGGCAAGTCCGACATAACCCCTAGGCCCGCCACCGCGGAGGGGTATGCGTCATGCATTCCCACGAATAAAAAAAAAAAAAAGGTACGCTTGCCTGACTTTCGTAAAACTGGAGATACGCAATTTTCAAATCACGTCGATTCATCTTTTGTTTGAGCGTCACACAAGTCTCGATTATCGATTATAGACTAATTGCCCCCACACTCTTGTTCAGGAATAGAGTAAATTTTGTAAGCTACTTTCTTAAATTTTATTCACCATAAATTTAGGTGGCGATTTTAAATTTGGATAATTTAAAATTTTAGTGAAGTTAATTGTCTAATTTATTATTTTCCTTAGCTTACGGCCCCAATTAAAATAATTGATATGTATTTATACTTATGCGAAATTGTACCTCGACTTACGCGAATTCGACTTACGGGTTATGACTCAGTCCCACCTACTCGTGTCGTGTAAGTTCGGGTAGTACTGTATACACAGCTCGGTTTTCCCATATTAGTCGGAAGTATGCATAGTGGTAGGTATAGTAATTCTACTTAACTAGTATACTTCGTATATACGTGCTGACATCAGCATGTTACATCTAGTAAGAATAACCAATCCCTTACCTGAGCATCGGTAAGTCCTAACGTCGCCGCTAGCTGTCGCCTGTCAGGCTTTGTAATATATTTCTGTATTTGGAATCTTCTCTCCAGGCCTTTTCGTTGTAGGTTGCTGAACACCGCTCTTGACCACGATCGTTTTCTCTTGCCGCTTGATGTGACGTCACACCGAGGTCCGGATGACTGTTGAGGCGGTGATGAAGACGGGATAGGAAGACGATATACTGAAAATAAATTCATATTTCTAAATTTCTGTTTATAAATAAAGAGAACTTCGAATAAAAATGTTGTTGTTTGCAGTTTATTGAAGTCTATGGACGCTTGCAATACCACAGTTATAACTTGCGCTTTGCCAATCCATCAAAATCAAAATCGGAAGACTGTCAGCGCAGCGGGCAGAGATCACACTAACTCCATACTGACAGCATACCGTCTTACCGATACGCCTAAAAACCCTATCGTTCATAGCACAGGTTCTTTAGTTGTGATATTCTGTAGAGTGGAGGCACCAAACCAAATTAGCCTGCCCTAATTTGCTCCAATCAGCAGCCCAAACTTAAATGAAGATTCTAGATTGCCTTTCGTCCCAGGATAATAAATAAAAGACTTTATTCTAAAACTAAATCAAATAAGTATCTTTAGGTTGCAAATCCGTATGATTGGTTTATCTATGGTAATACATTGCACTCGGATGCTTAGTTACTATGGACTCAAATAAAATTCAACAATGAACTTTCTTTAATGTAAATTACTCTAAAGTATGTTGACTAAATAATATACAAGTGACATATAATTATTCACTAACTGTTACCCGCGACTACATTTACGTTTTTGGCAGTAGTCTATGTCCTTTTTCATGTTAAAATATGGTCTAAATCTTTCACTTAGGACTAAATAAGAGTCTTTAACAACTACGCTGCTACATTAATACCTACGAGTAAGAGAGGCCGAAGACTAGTATACAAACCTCTGCAATTCCTTTCTATAGATCTCTTTTTTATAAGCACCTTCCATTTAAGCATGTCTGGTACCTATTGCCAAAAGACTACGGGTAACCACTTACTATCAGTCTCTACACGCCATTACGGAATAATCTACTAAAAGAAACTTCCCATTGTACGTAGTCCTCCCTATAGCAACTGGGTAAACAGGTAAATGTATGGTACAGCCATATTAAGGTCATGTTTGGTAAAATTAATAACCCTAATTCGGTTGTACCAATACCAATGTTTAGGTCGACTGCGCCGTGCACCAAATATCGGCATTTATATATCAATAGCTTAGTGTTGCCTAATTATTATTAATATTTGAAGTAATAGAAATAGAACCACAATTAATATCTTGGCATCTACAAATGCCCCCAAAAGGCGTAAATTTATTGTTACAATACATTATTTTATACTAAAAGACAAAGCAGTTATTTTTAGAATTTTGTCTTTCTGTCTGTATGTAGTACGCGCATCACGCTAAAACTGAAATTGAATGCGGTTTATACAGTTGTTTTGTTGGTGGTCTAACTAAAAATCTGATGCAGATTTTATCTCAATACGTTGCCTAGAAGTCGAGTATATTCTTATTAATATAAAGTTTCATTTTATTCATAAGAAACCTTTGATATGCCGCCGAGAAACTAAAATTCCGACAAGAAATAATTGAAGGGTCGAGGAGGGAGATATAAGCTATGTTTACCTTATTTTTCTGAATAATCTATATAATATTGTAATATCTATAGGTATTATCAATAAATATATCTATGTATAGGTCTATTATATGTGTCGATCAATTTCTATTTACATGCAAGTAAGAAAAAATATATGTGGGATTGTATGGCAAAATAAACGAACAATATCTTGTTAAAAACTATTTATTCGTAGATCGTTCAAAAAATCAACGTTACACCGTGGCTGTCGGTCGTGAATCTCTCCCATTGTCCTTTCTCACTCGCACACATACCTCTCTCATTCTTTCATCCGCTGCGTTCCGTTTTACAATATTTATCCCACAGTCGGCCATCCTGATCCATGTCTGCCCTCAGACATTCACACGAACATTCATCGCTATCTTACAACTTAAATTTAACTTAACTAACTTACAACTTAAATTTAGCTTAACTATTAATACAACATTACATTACTTAACAATATTCCTCAAAACAGGTTTACACAGACATTTAACATTGCAGTAGGTATAGTACAGATCTTTTAGTAAACTAAAACTAAGCTAACATCGTAACAAAACATGGTGATAACAAAACATAGCACAATCATAACCTTTCACACACAACTCTGAAACAAAAAGTTAAATCAACAGGCAAGCGACTCTCACCATTTAGGTTTTGGAGTCGACACCTGGCCACGCCTTCATGTAGTCTGCTGAACTAGAGGTTACCCCAGGGCCTTCAGTGTTAGGGTCTAGCTTTTTCACATCATATCTGTCGTTCCTCTTTACTTTAACAACCTGATAGGGCCCTAGATATTTGGCTTTCAGCTTCATTCCCGTGCCAAACTGCGTGCGTTTAATTGCCACTAGGTCTCCTTCATTGTATTTCATACTCTCTTTTCTCTTCCTATTGAAATTTCTTATGTTTTCTTCTTGAACTTGTAAAATCTG
Organism: Catocala fraxini; assembly: GCA_930367265.1. Classification (NCBI taxonomy): domain Eukaryota; kingdom Metazoa; phylum Arthropoda; class Insecta; order Lepidoptera; family Erebidae; genus Catocala; species Catocala fraxini. The sequence continues at coordinate 11,246,552 of OV884035.1, read as the reverse complement.
TTCCTTGGCTTTCTCTCTAAGTTTTTCTCTCTCCTCTGAATAGCTTTCCCTTCCCTCTTCTAAAAGTAAGTCGTAAATCTCGGTGTCTTCCTTCATTCTCATCTTAGTCCCAATCAATAGTTGATAGGGTGTAGTATTTATGCTTCGCTGAAAAGTACTATTTAGAGAGCGCTGTAATCTACTTACATGCCGATACCACAGGGCAGGGTTTTCTATACACATCTTCGTAAGTACGGAAATTATAGTACGATGAACTCTTTCCACTTGCCCATTTCCTCTAGGTACGCCCGTCGTAATGTTGATGTGTTGTATGTTTTCGTCTTTACAATATTCTTGAAACTCATTGCTCGTATACGCCGTTCCTCGATCAGTTATAAATCTGGTTGGATTACCAAAATGTTGTTGGTGAATTTTCAACTTTTCTATTGTTTCTTTACTTGTGGTACTTTTAGTGGGAAATATCCACGTAAACTTGGTAAATGCGTCTACAATCGTAAGAATATGGTTATACTGCTTCTTCGTCTCAGTCATTGGACCAATGTGATCCAAATGAAGTGTATGTAGCGGCGACTCTTCTTTTTCAATCGGAGTTAGGAATCCTTCTTGTTTTCCCTCTTTACGTGTTGCTAATAGACATGGAATGCAGCTTGTGATAAACTCTTCTATTTTCTTATCAAGGTTCTTGATAAAATAGTCTTTACTTATTAATTCAATCATCTTTCTCTTTGAAAAATGTCCATTTGCATGAGCCCTTTTGATAATTTCATTTTCCATAGACTTTGGGACCACCAAATGCTTTTCCATTCCTTTGTACAGCAATCCATTATCAATGTAATAATCTCCATAAGTTCTCTCCTGTAAAATTTCTAATATAGCTTTTAGACCATCATCCAACTGTTGTGCTCGTCTGATCTCATCGTGCAGAGTCACTACTGCTACATATGGGTTTCGGCTTAATGCATCAGTATGCTTCATCCTCACTCCTGGCCGATGTTCAACCACAAAGTCAAACTCCTGCAGAAGCAATGCCCATCTTGCAACCCTCGTACTCAAATCTTTTTTCTTAAGTGTCATCTGGAATGCTTGGCAATCAGTGACAATTTTAAATTTTATACCATACAAGTAGTGTCTAAATTTTTTTACCCCTTCAATTATAGCCAAACTTTCCAGCTCATAACTGGTGTACTTTTTTTCTGCATCATTTGTTTTACGACTAATGAAATATACCGGGTGTAGTCCACCGTCATCATCAGATCGCTGCATGAGTATAGCAGCATAAGCCAGAAGCGAAGCGTCTGTATGCATTTCTGTCTCCAATCTTGGATTAAATATTCGTAATACTGGTTTAGTAGTCAAACGTTCCTTCAAACAATTGAATGCACACCGTTGCTCATCATTGAATTTGAAATCAACATCTTTCTTAAGTAAATCTGTAAGTGGTCGTGCTATAGATGCAAAATTCTGGATATACTTCCTGAAATACGACGCCAATCCAATAAAACTTTGCAATTGCTTAGTTGTTTTGGGTTCTGGAAACTTTGTAACAGCATCAATCTTTTCACTGGCAGGCCTCACTTGTCCATTCTCAATCGTATGACCTAAATAAGTTATGCTTCGACATATCAGCTGTGCTTTTTTCCAGTTAATTTGCAAGCCATATTCAGATGCCACCCGTAAAACTTCTCTTAATCTATCAACAGCTTCCTGTTCATCTTTTGCTGGAATAAGAATATCATCGACAAATATTAGAACAATCCCTTTAGACATTAATTCTCTGAAGATTATGGTCACAAATCTCATAAAGTAGTTTGGGCAAACAGACAAACCAAATGGAGCTTTCAAAAACTCGAACTGACCGTGGTGTGTAACAAATGCAGTGTACTTTACAGACTCACTGCTGACACTCAGATGGAAAAAGCCATTCTTTAAGTCCAGTACACTAAATACTTTTGCCTCAGCCAACTTGTCAATGTAATCCTCAATAATCGGCAATGGAAACTCATCCTTTATAATTTTACTGTTTAATTTTCTATAGTCAACACACACCCTTATAGCACCATCTTTTTTGCGAACAAGAACTAATGGACTGGCATATTCAGAGTAACTTACGCGTACAATTCCTTTCTCGAGCCATTCCGCAACTTGTTCTTCAACCGCCACCTGCTCCTTTAGTGATATGCGTCGTGGACGTTGCACCACCGGGACATCATCTTTCACAATTATTTTCAGTTGGATAGGAGCTTCTTTGATTTGGCTCGGTTGATAGCTCTCAACCATCTGAACAACCTCTTCTTTAAGGTCAGTATTACTTACGTGACCAACCTCAACACTGCAACTGAAACAATTGATTTCATCCACCCATTCCACAGGTTTCATCCACACAGCACTACCATTCATAACCATTATAACATTCTTAAGAAATTCGTGACCTATGATTACATTAAAAGGCATACAGTCTTTAGGTACCACGTAGAATAACACATCATCGTATTTCGTACCGTCGATCACAACATTGGTTGTTATACAACCTAATGACTCCACTTTAGCGAAACCAAGTCCGGATAGTGTTATGTTATTGTTCATCACTTTACTGACATTTGCACAAAACTCAGAAGATACCAAGTTCACATCACTGCCCGAATCAATAAGCGCACTTGTCGTTTTTCCACATAATTCTATGATCTTCAAAGGTTTTTCCCGTTGTGATTGTTTGTTTACATCGTAGATGTCATACTCGGTTTGACTTTGACGTTTGCTACCTCTGTCATTTGTCATCTTGTCACTGTCATTCTGTGGGTGTGACGTATCATCCGCGTTGAACGATGATTGGCCGAACATTGCTTGCTTGCTCACACGTTCGCCGCTCCCGCTCTCACTTGTCGATGCGCCGTTGTTGTGACCTTTTCTATCGCCGGAAGTGCCGGAACTACGCCATCTTGATGAACTTGAACTCGAATCTTCCTTACGGCCGCCTACCTCCTTATTATTTTTATGCGGGCACTTCGGTGAAATATGGCCATATTCGTTGCAGTTAAAGCACTTTGGACCTTGTGCCTTCTGCGGACAGTCTTCCGACACATGATCGCCGTCACCACAGTTATAGCACCTTTTTGACGTTTTTTCGTGACGTACGTTGCCGCGTTTTTCGTTTCTGTAGGTACTTCTAGAATGTTCCAGTTTCATCTTTTCCTTAATAGTCTCGTAGATTTTAAACTTCTCTTTAAGTTCAGGATACGACGTTACACCATATAGCATGATTTTATTGGTTTCGTGGTCCACTATGCCATCAACGATGTATTTAATGGCCACGTAATCGGGTATCTTTCCTCTTTTCCCCAATGCCTTCATGACCATCATATAGTCGATGCAACTCTCGTCACGTCTTTTCTTCCGTTGGCTCATAAGCTCGTGTATTGCTTTGATGTCGACTGTGTCAGGGAATTCTTTACTCAGGGCCGCCTTAAGTTCTTCCCATGTTTTGTGAGGGCGTTCAGCTTCCATCCAAAGCTGAGCGGTGCCTGATAGGGACCTCCGTGCCATCAGCAGCTGTTGTAACGGTGTCCAACCACATATTTCTCCATTTTCTTCCACGTCTTGTATCCATCGCGTCACTGGATACGTTTTATCTTGACCGGTGAATTTAGGTATTAGATCCGAAGTTAGATACAACATTGAGCTTAGGCCCGTGCGTGATTCGTCTTTCGTCATTTTCAGTCGCCGTTACCGTCGTTCGTAATAATTATGCACACATCCGCCGCCGTGCACCACGCCACGCGCCGCCGCCTGTCTCCGTCGTCCGTCGTTAGTAAACTTCTTCAAACTCGAACCCGTGTCGTTATTTTGCCAATCCCGGACGAGCCCCCAATTTTGTGGGATTGTATGGCAAAATAAACGAACAATATCTTGTTAAAAACTATTTATTCGTAGATCGTTCAAAAAATCAACGTTACACCGTGGCTGTCGGTCGTGAATCTCTCCCATTGTCCTTTCTCACTCGCACACATACCTCTCTCATTCTTTCATCCGCTGCGTTCCGTTTTACAATATTTATCCCACATATAGCTAGTAACCTACTTCCAAATTCCTCGCATACGAAGGTGCGGGCACATATAAGTTATCTATGTTGTTACAACTGCTATGGCAACTGGCATATTATAATTGCCCTTTAAATTTTCTAGTTTCAGTTATGTTGATGCTTCGCAGACGCTACCGTGTCTGCCAGCACACGTAGGAACTGCCAGGGTATCCTTTTACCGGTATAAAGAACACAAGTCTTAAATATTACTGGTCAGGAAAAGATGTTCTAGCATAGAAAGACTCAGAGGAACCTGAGATACGGGAAGCCGGAATACAAAGAAATAAAATATTTAGTGCTTACATCAAAAATGCCAATACATAATATTAATGAAAATTTTACACCAATTCGGCAAATAGATCATAACTTTTAATAAACTGATGACAGATTTTAGACTAATAGTTATATGTTTTCCCCCGATTAAACTAACTCCCTGTCGTACATATAAACTCTATAATAATCCTATTGAAATTGGTATATTATAGTTCTAAAAACTTATACAACAGCTTTGTCCGTCTGTCCGTCTGTCTGTTATACAACTTTCAACTCAAGAACTGTCAGAGCTAGAGACTCGCGGTCAACGCCATTCGCCTCAGCATAGTCGATATACCCCGAAATGACTATGACCTTTGACCTCTGACCTCAACGTGATATCACGTGATCTTTGTATATTACTTGAACCATTTTTTCGAACTCTAAGATTTACGGCAATTCATTGCCGATTCTCACTTGTTTGTTTTGCTTAGCTCTTGTATAAACATTGTTAACTTTATATTAGGCATAAAATCTGTATATTTTAATTTAATTTAAGAGACTGCACGGATGGTGCATTCGTTTAAGTGATCGCTTGGCCACTGTCATTGTGCCGAGTGTTGTGAGTTCAAATCCCACGCGGGACAAAACTTTGGGTGATCCACAAATAGTTGTTCCATGTCTGAGTGTTCTTTGTGTCCGTTGTTGATAAAGTTCTCCGCGACACAGGGATTATTCCGAATGCGGGAGTTGCTTTCAAAATAAGATAAATAATAGTACAAAGATGCACTCCGCTCCATGTTTATATATATTTTGGTCATCTAAGCGTTAAACGTGGAAAATATAATTATATATTATGCATAGTCGTGTTGTTATATATAGTCATGAAGATTTTACTAGAGTAACATTCGAATTTTCTAGTTATTTCGGTACACAGACGATAACGACCAAATAAACCAATAAAACGTAGCGAATATGGCAACTCTATCATATTTTAATTGACAAAGTAAACAGAAATGTCGTAAAGCATTAGAAAAATAAAGAAATGTTCTTAGTTTCTCACGAGAACAAAAGCTTCGTTATCGTGAGAATCTATCATTAATAAATGTATAAATCAGTATTACATTCTGCGTCTTGCAAATTTTCAGCTATAAATATAATTTATTTATACTTGTACACAACGGGATAAAATTGCGCTAGTTGATGCAGAAGCGAGCCACCCGCACAAGTATCACCCGCGTATGATTATTTCTTTCTTCTTTTATTAAAAACAACACCCGTTAGGAATAGTTCCTGCTTTGTGAGATACTTTATAATAATATCAGCCCTGTATTAAACTGTCCCACTGCTGGGACGGGCCTCTTCTCAGTGTGAGACGGGTTAGGCTATAGTCCACTACGCTCGCCTAGTGCGGGTTGGCAGACTGCCCATAACTTCGAGAACATTATGGAGAACTCTCAGACATGCAGGTTTCCTTGCGATATTTTCCTTTGCCTTGTTAAAGCAAGCGATAATTAACTATTTAATACGCATATAACTTTGAAAAGTCAGAGATGCGCGCGTTGGGTTGAAACTCGAGACCACTGCCTGGCAGTCCAACGGTTTCCCACAAGGCTATGGTTGCTATACTACTGGACACATCGAATCAACGGACACAAAGAAAACCAAGCCTCGGAATAACTATTTGTGGAACACATTTTTCCTATGCAGGAATCGAAGCCCCGCTCGGCGCAGTAGCAGTGGCGACAGACCATTGAAAGTTGAAACCACTACGCGAATCGTACAGACAATCAACTCGCGCATGTAACTTGTGTATGTAACTTGCACCAACTACTTGCATCCTATACAACTGTACAAGCACTTTTGATTTTCTATAGAGTTGATATTTCAACATTATCATAACAAAAGACATAAACGGGTTCGGCGTACTTAATGCCAACTCAATACAAACGACAGGAATTATTTGGACGTATTTCTTATTATGAACAGTTATAAAAACTGCCCCGTTAGTAGTTTGTGTTTGCAGGTGACTGTGTTCAATAACTGAGTTTGACTAGTAGTTTTTCTTTTAGCAAATTCTAAGAAACTGCACTGATTTTGTGTATGTGTGTGTGACGAAATAAGAGTATAATATATCTTTGTCTATTTGTATTATGAGTCTATGTATGTTCACACATATATGTACAGACTAATAGCACCGGCCTCCCGGCTTCAAAAAATTAATAAGTCGTTTAAAGGTCAATGTGTGCGCTTTTACAATAAACTCCCAAGTGACATTCAAAATCTAAGTTTTAATAAATTTAAAACAGTTGTAAAACGAAAATTATATTCGAAAGGTTATTACTACTCAGTCACTGAATATATAGAAGATATATGCTTGTGATTGAGTTGCTTCCACTCACAGGTTATTTCTAATCATATTATTAAGTTAACTTTATTTGTTATTAATATGTATCCTAGATTTAACAAATTTTACCTTTTTAAATCTTATTTAAATAAATAACTGTAACAACTACACACAGTAGCTCATATAAGGAAAATAATATAACATTGAATTGTATTAATGTAAACATTTGGTGATTGAAAAGAGTGACCATGAGTTTCTTGCCTGCTTCTTCTCATGAAAGCTCTACTCCTCGAACAGGTTTTTTTCAATGCAAAATATTTTTATTAATATAATAGTGAATTGACATGTCCAAGAATTGTTTGCTCATTTTTATGGAAATAAAGATTTTTGACTTTGACTTTCTTCATATATTGTATGAAATGAATCCTAACTAATATTATTAATGCGAATGTAAGTTTGTTTGTTATGCTGTAACGCCTTTTCTACTTGACCGATCATAATGGAATTTCGCACACACGTTCTCAAGGGTACAGAAGCGGAAATAGTTTACATCTTTCATCCCGAAGATTAGTACCTACTGTTCCCGAGAGATAGAAATTTGTTGACAAAATGTACTATAACGCGAGCGAAGCCGCGAGCAAAATCTAGTATCTAAATTTGCAAGAAAGATAATTTAGGTTGGTTCACAATTATTCGGTTAAGCAGATAATATATTATGCGTCGAATGACTGAAGAAAGTGAGCTTCCGCTTGAGTCATTACGCCATAGTTAACTTGTAGAACTACAAAAGTAGTTTGACTGCAGGGTGGCGCAATAGTTTAACTAGTCACTTCGCTACTGTTAAAGCGTTGTATCTTATGAGTTCCATGCTTATATTATTACAATATATTATATGAGCCTCAATTAGTCGATTTAAGGCTGCGTGTTGTTGTCTGTTGTTTTAATGGTCGTAAATACTTAGCGATACAAGAAAACTTGCTAGTGCGGCAGATGTCTTCTTCTTTCAATACATTTTTATTTCTCTTCGTTTCTAAGATATAATTTTGGCCGATTGTTCAATTGTTAAATATCTTTACGTTTTGACATATTTTCTATAGGTATAAAAACTGCTAATACGTCATACACATTTCCCAGATAAAAGTTTAAAGCAAATAAAGCAGGGTTTATTATGCATGTATGGCAAGCTTGACATACAAATAATGATGTGCCATTATGGACTAAATATCAAAACATTCGAATTTTAAATCCTCTCATGTTTAATTTTATATACCGGCGTAGCATGGATGTTGCTTAGTTTATCGAGAAATAGACAATATTTTTGTTTTGGTGACAATAGCACATTAAAACGAAATAAATGAGTACAAATGCAAAAATAATTAATTTTGTAGACATATTTTTGGCTTAAGAACGACTAGTATCTAAACACCACAATTATAATTTTGTTTTATAAAATTCAATATGATTAAATTTTTTGGCTTAGTTTATAATCGTAAAAACGTTAAAGAAAAAAATATATTTATAAATAATAATTAGCGTTACCTAAAATTATTTACACAAGTATCTATCATATTTTGGCAGATAACGTAAGAAATGTTTTGTTTTATTTGTCACACAAATAACGATTGTTGTTTTGTATCCATCATGTTTTTTATTATTCCCTAAGTTAGGCTTATGTATTAGATGAAGCGATTCAGACCAATATTAAGTTATTTCTTTTATATTGCCTTCGAGCACAAGGCTCTGGACTTCTGTTAATAATGTTTTGACAGAAAAAGCACCCGAGCATCATCAATGCATAGTTTACTATAGGTATAATAATGATGTTCGGGTTGTCAGTGCTATTGTCTTTTTCTGTCAAACTAGTATTTATTTTATTATTATCAGCCACGAAATATATTGACAGAATTGAAATCGTTTATTTGGCGGGCGTCTAAATGCCAAACAAAAGGTTATCACGCGATAACTACAAAACAGATTTTATTTATTTATTTAGTTGAGCATATTGCAATTGGTATTAACAAAGTGCAATATGCTCAATATTACAGCATACATCAAATCGTTGTAAGTACAATTAAAACTTATACAACATAATTATTTTAGACATAGATAATATAAATTATTATTGCATCTCCTTGACGCAATTTGCACAGTTTGGTAGTTTGGGTTCTACTTAATCTATTTGTGTAATCTATATATTTGACCTCATTGCGTTTATCAAAACTAATATGATAATAGATATTATGCATAACGTGGTTCGCGTAAATGAAATCTCGGGTGCTCTGCACGCGTGTAGTTTACGCGGACGAATTGACAATCAAATGCTAGTTATAAATATTTTTAACAAAATTCCAAATAAAACAGGAGTTAGTATATGACATACCTACTCCTCTTACTACGTGTGGACAAGATTATTATCATTTCCACGACTTCTTTAATTATTAACAGATAACTTGGGCAGTTTCAAGGATCCTTTTTTTTTAAAGAAGCCTCTTCTGTGTTTTTTACTAAATAAGTTATTTATAAATAATAAATTACTAAAATAAATCAAAATTAACGTAAAGGTTAAATGCCTGGTCCATATGCACCACATATACCAGCTCAAGTGACAAAATAAAATAATAATTTGCACTGTTAAGTAATAGGTATATTATCAACAATAGGCGATTGACAAGAATGACTATGAGTCTACTACCTGATTCTTCTTATGTGAGTTCTGCTACTGGAATTGGACTTTTAAATCAATGGATAATTATTATTTCTTATTTTACTAATTTTATTATTTTATATATGTGTCCAACAATTTTATTTTATAAATTTAAAGGACTTCATGTTTTTTACAACACTTTCATTAAGTATATTTTTGGGAATTTGGTGTTTTGCGCGGCCATCTCTCTCCAATACATCAAAAGTGTTGTTTAAAGTTGAACTTGTCACGAGATGCTTATTAAAATTATGTTAACTTTAATATCATTACAAATTATTATTTTTCTACATGTCTAAAATTAAACATTCTAGTTACGTACCAGTGGTAGGCCTTAAAGCTGGATGTAAATGTGTGTAAGGAAGCGGCAACGGTAGTTGCAAGAGGGGTGGTTCATCCCTGCAGCAGCGGTAGAGCGCGGCCACGCACCCTGCACACGGAGGCTCCTGACTCCTCGGCACCTCCGCCACTGACGCACTCGAGTGTGAATGACCCGAATCATTATTCCCAAGAATACTGTCCACACTAAACTTCAGTTTACTCGCCGTATTAATTTCACCATTTAAAGAAGTCATAGTCACAAAATTTCACAAATAAACCATCAGGGGTCCTTCTGTTATGAAAGCAACTGAAAAACTGACAAGCGTCGCGAGTTGTTATCGGCGCGAGCGCAGGCAGAGGGCGTGGTGAGTTTAATGAAGCGACCCGATTGGTCGGCGGCCATTGGGCGTTGCTCTCTGGTTATGGAGTGAGCCAGCATTGACTGATCGTGATGGTACAACTGCACTTGTTTATAATAAACTTCTGGTTAATGTGTTTTATATGACTTTGCAATTTAGATTAAATTTTATTGGTTATAGCTTACGTATTTTTAAAACTGCTTAGGTTAGATGCCTACATCGATTAAAAACATGCAACAGATTAAACAGAATTCAATCAGATACGTTAAATGTTTTTTAAATAATTAAATAAACGATTTAGATAGGTTTAGTCAACAAGATAGTTATTAACAATCACTAAACAAAATGTTTAAACCTTAGAAAATAACCAGTTATGCTGGACGTGGCTTAATTTACGCGTTTACGTTCGCTTGAATTAATTAATTGATAGAAATAAACTACAAAGACGAGCTACCAGTGACTGTTACGACTTCAACAGAACTGTGTATTACATTTTAATACGTAACAACATTTTCCTTATTAACAATTCAAGCTGGTATTTATAGTGTATCGTAAACAGGTACGTTACCTAGTAGATATTATTCATATAGATAGATATGTTGCACTATCAAACAATATTTTCTTAAGTAATGTAAGTGGTAATTTTATATTACAATGCTGCCTTCTGTTTTTCAGTTTTGTGGGTACCTACACTATCAGTGGACAGTGAACAGGAACTCTCTGACAACTATTAAAGGTTTGATGTTATTGTATCTTAATAAACTAGATTTGGCCGGGGCTTCACTCGCGTTAATTAGATTTTTTCAATATTTTTATTCCTTCGGGAACAGTAGGTACTTTTTTTGGACGAAAGATACCCTATGTCCTTTTCTGTACCTAGGGATCTTTGCATACATTCAAACAATGGACAGAAAAAGCACCCATATTCGGAACAACTATTCATAGATTACGCTTTTGGGGGTCGAACCCATAATAGGTACTTACTAAGCGCATTGTCAGTAACGAGGCGCCTAATTAACTCACGTAACATATCTAATACCTTTTATTTATAAATTTATTCATTCATTATTATGACTTGCCTAGTTATAAGGTCTACGTCACAGGTTACTATATATTAGAGATGATTGTAACATCGGTGTATCATTTCCGCATTCCCTTAAATGTAACCGCTGAACGAACAAAGCGAGGTGCAAAGATCGCTGGTGAAACTGCTGACAGCGTAGAAACTCTTCAAAGAGCCCTAGAACCGCTATATCTCGCTAAAACATAAACCAAGGGCTTATTCTGCGATCTTATTCTTTTGTAGGGCTTCTTACACGTACCTATACAAGTCATTCAATATTCAAGGTACTCTAGGCTTCTAGAGGAAACGTTGTATACCCTGGCGCCCTTAAAATTTCACTATAAATACTTATTAACAATTACGGCATTCATTAATAATCGAATATACTATTGAGTGCACGGATGGCGTAGTGGTTTAAGTGGTCGCCTCGCCACTACCGCCGCGCCGAGTGTTGTGGGTTTGATCATCACACGGGATAAAAATTTGTGTGATCCACAAATAATTATTCCAAGTCTGGTAGCTCTTTGTGTCTGTTGTTTGAATGTTTGTAGAGTCCTCTGCGACACAGGAATTATTCCTAGTGCGAGAGTTGTCTTTTAAAACCATTTTTAAAGAAAGCTGTATTTTTATAGCGAACTTTATTCAATTTTCCTTTTTAAATAGACATGTCTGCCACAGGTATCTATGTATGGCATGTACAACGTTCAATGTTAAACATAGGTAGATACAAAGAATATCCAGACTCCAGTTAATTATTTGTGGCTTCCACATTTCCAAATTCAAACTTTTAGTATATTTTAATATTTTAAAGAATACGGTGTATATCCCTTTTACCCACTGATGTACCCAAGTATATTCGTACTCGGCATTGTCGGGTACGTGCAGCTGAGCGTGCGGTGCGACCTAGCGCTCGTGAGCTACGTGTGGCGCGTGCTGCGCGGCCAGCTGCACCACCTGGCCGTGCTGGCGGCGCTGAAGCTGTGCGCGCCGGACGGGTACATGAGCGCGCGGAGGCATGAGCCGCCGCCCCGCCACGCTCAGCGTCCCAGCAGCGAGGACAACCTTACTCAAGTTTGCCCCGTTGCTGCGCGCTATACGACTTATTAATATAATTGCCAATGACGTTGATCTTTATCACTCTAGCCTGCCGAAATTCAAAGAAGTTGCGAAAAGATTTATTTATTTATTTGCTAGAACACAAAGACAGGGTACAAAGATGTTACATATAATTTTAGTCCATCATGTTTCACCGACACAGCGACATGCAAATATATTATATTATATATTTATTAAAATTAACATTATACATTAATTAATTAACAAAAACGAAAGAGCATATTATATTATAAATTAAATTTGACATTAAATGAACACGATTATAACAGGCAGGTACAATAAATAATTAACATTCAGCACCAATCTAAATGTATGAAAAAAATATTAAATACTATTTACTATTACTACAGTGAAATAAAATACCTAAACAATCAATTACAAATGTTATTGCACATGTTGTTATTATATATGTCTGTACTTTAATGCAAGATCATGCGTATAAAATTTACATGGATATTTCGCAAAATACTCATGAATAGAATAGAAACATTCCTGCACCAGCCACCTTTTTAGTTTAGCGCAACATTTTTTGAAGGCCTATTTAGTAATTGACTTTGGTAGAGCATTATAAATCAAAGGAGCCATATAAACACAACAATGGTTCTAATTTGGGTATAGGTATTTCAAAGTTCATTTATTGTGTAATTTTTTTATCTTATTGTCTTATTTATATTATATTATGTATATTTAGCTTATAATATCGTTTTAGGATATCCTGTAAAGATATTATAAATGTGTTTAAATAAATAAATAAATAGTGAATTAATTTTTTTATTCCCTGTGGGAATCAATCAAGTCACAACATTCGGTGTGCTTTCGAGGCAACCACTTATACTTCTGCGTTAGGTATTTGTGCAGTCACAACAACTACTTTGAGAAGCCTTTTTTATTCTTGAATACAAAAACGTAGTAGTTCGTTTATACGGCTGGTAGTAGCAGCCTCTTATAGGCAATAGGAGGTTGCTGCTTCCCCGGGCAATCCAACTCATGCGTACGTTTACTAAATAATACGGAATGCCTGAGTCTTATACTAAAATAAAAAAATCATGCGGGGCAGTCTTTGGGGACTGCCGATAGAAGTCAAAACTAAGTAACTTGTGAATTGTATCGTCGAGCTATTATATTATTATTTTTGAATTTTGAATGCGTTCGGTGACGATGACGCGAGTTCCATGATTTTTGTTCACCCAAAAAGTGCTCAACGCGCCTAAAGAAGTTTTCACTTCAATTATTCCAGTTGTATCATAATTGTATCATGCTTTAATCAATAATTCGGTGGTCACATCAAACAAAAAACAAAAACAGAATATCCATTCTTAGCGATTATAAAATTTTAGATACGGAGATATTTTCAATCGGATAAGAAAGTGGGCTACCACTTGCCAGTACACAAAACAGATCCAAGAATAAAACTGAATATCGAAGCGCACTCGATTATAGCGTTACCTAAACATAATACAGAATGAATCGATTTAAGAACAACTGTTAGCTCTAAAACTCTCAAATCGATTACGGTTGAGTTTATTTTGCTTGTCAGAGAACACCTGTGCTACATCCGCGGCAACAGATATAGATCCCATCATTACGAAGCGTCGGCATGCGTGTGCGCAAATGTTTACTCGATAAGTATCAATGATCTGTGGCCAACCGAATTATTATGCATGTAAGTAGGTATACTTATGTACTAATTATAGATGCCAGATGTGGACTTTGAAGTTTTTACTTTTAAAATTTATTTGTATAGAAAATATGCTGCCAGTGTGGCTGACGGGACAATGGTACGAAACGTATCAAATATGAATTTAAAATAAAAGTCTGTTTATAAACCGTCCTTTGCTGTTAATATTTGAGTAAGGCTATTGGTATTCAAGTTCCAATGGGTATATTCCACACATCTGAGAAGATAATGGTTAGGCAACCAAGTTTCATCACAAAAATAGTTGATGGAATCAGAGTATATATTTATTTAAAATTAACAAGTTGTGTCTCAATTCACACTACTAATGTACCCTATGTCTATTTTTCAACAGCCTTTTGCGTGTCGAGACCAATATTATTGAAAAAAGTTTACCTCATGTTACTGTTGTAAAAATTATGATCTTTCAACTTAATTTTTTATTTGTAAGTCGACGTAATTTGTTAAATAAAAATATATTTCTACTGAAAACGCAATTCCACTAAACAGAACAAACCATCTAAGCAATCCTTTAAACCTAAGCACTCATAAAACTCTACAGCAAACGTCATATATTTGCTACGTAAAAGGTTAGTCGTATTAAAGGCAAGAATTTCATGGTCCATATCGGCTGAGCATAAATCATTCAATATAGTTTAGAGTCAAATTAGGGATGATTTATGCTTCACCGTGCCGCGGCCGGAGCGGGGGCGAGCCGAATCGGAGCCGACACACGAACGAGAGACGGACAAAATGAGTTCGTATATTTTGTGGTTTACCTATTTTAGAGACTAGGTAGTCCAAAAATGACAACTGACGAGTTTTTGTCGTATGATCGTTCTACTATGATATTGACAATAAACATTGGGTGAACTATAATTTGTCGTCAATAATTCATATTGGCATCAATAGGTATGCGGACAAATACCTACTTACAAATGGCAATAAAGCGCGAGACGACGTCTATAATTCTTTTTAAATTACGTCTCATGTAATATGTGTGTATGTGTTCTGTATCCGCGGTATAAACATTTAGAATGATTGTAATATAGGTACACAAAAAACACTCAGCCTCGAAACAATTATTTGGGGATCACACATTTTGTCCCATGTGGGGATCGATACTATTCAACACTCGACACGGAGCGATCACATTATTTTTGTCATAACTCGTAGCTAGTTTTAAACAAAGAAGAATAGTAAGTAGAAGTAGTAAAGAATAGAAATTCAATCGATTTAGATGTCAATGTGACATGTCGATTGGCAATGTTTGGTGTCACATGGTTAAAATAACGATTGCACGATCTACCCTATGGACAAATCTAACTCTGCAAAAAAGAGTCTCATCGTTTGGTAACACAGGGACTCTTTTATACAGAGTTAGCCGGGTTAGCACTTTACAACACATCCCAAGCAAATTATTTGGTTGGGTTCATGCGGTGATTTGCACTAGTGTGCAAAGACCATTTGGGCTTGTTAGAAGTATAGAATCTCTTAAAGCAGTTCTGGAAATGCTACTTACCACAAGAACCCAACAAAGTTTGGTTGTGATGTTGTGAAGAGTGAACACTCGTAGCTTGCTAAAATTGTAATTGTTTACCCTGCCTTTCAATATAAAGTGAAACTATTTAATCAGCTGGGCAAAGTAAACACGGTCTCGTAGCGGTCCCGGCACTGTGTTGTTTAGCAATCCGTACTATACTATCGGTGTTAGTCGTACGCAATAGGTAAGCAGTTCCAATAGGATCAAAAGATTTGCACGAGAACGTATTGCCTTCGCATACGTGTGAATGATTCGGTTAGTCTACTATTAAATCACGACTACGGTTTATTTTGCTATCATATATTTTATGATATCCGATAATTTGTTTCTAATAATCTTCTTATATTATAAATCAAGAAAAATATTTTACAGATTGAGGGATTTTAGGTTTATAATATAGTTGTAGGTGGGTATGCAAAATATATAGTTTATGTACTTAATATAGAGGTTATATTATGGAAGTAATTTACTGATTATTTATACATGAATTAGGATAGGGATTAATCAACTTCTGTTAGCTTACAATTTGAACAATGTTTCATGTCTCTATCAAGTTGTTTTTACAAATATTTAAAGTGGATCCCAATTAGTCAGCAGTATAACTCACAGTTATCTATCTTTACAAATCATGACCATATATTTAATATATATTTTAAACAAACCCAATATTAATTTGCTGGATAAGTTTTGACAATTAATCATTACGCATAATATGGTGTTCTGAAAATCGTCCAATTCTCATGCTTTGTTTAAGTATGGTAAATAATATTTATATTATTTTATAATCAAATAAACTGTCTGTATCACGAATTGAACTGCCTATCATGAATAATTATGATAACAAGTAGTAATTTTAGGGTCCTCATTTATGCTGGGAATTCGTATAACGCTTTTGTATTTCCAACATATTATAATAATAATAATAATATCAGCCCTGTATTAAACTGTCCCACAGCTGGGCACGGGCCTCTTCTCACTGCGAGAAGGGTTAGGCCATAAATCCACCACGCTACAACATATTACAATAATATATTTTTAGTAGCTTTCTATTTATGAAATCTTAAAGAAATATCGTAAGCACGTATTATTCTCACTCAAACATAAATCAGGTTCATTTTAAAGTACACATAAAATACTCAATATTAAAATGTAAAATTAATTACGTTACTAACCCAATCCTCCTTAATTTAACCAAATTCAATCAAATTGATTTCAGAGAACTTGCTTGATTTACGAGAAAGTATAAAGTGTTAATATGCGTACCACGGACGGGAACCAAAACTGCAAACATAAATATTTGTAATATACAATGAGTCAAATAATAAGGCTTGTATATTAACCTTATTTGTATATGTAAGTAGATAGTTGTACCACCCACCGCACGACGGTAATCGAAACCATAGTAATTTTCAAATGTAAATGTTGTTAGTAAAAGCAGCGTAAGGCAGTAGCAAAACGCACGTATCGTAACTTGAATTAAAAACATAATAGTGAAAATCTAATCGGAATAGCTGCAGCGGGTGTTTTGAACGACTTCCTTATACGATCGCCATTCTAATTCAAATAGCTTTCCTGAAATCACATGTTAAGGGAGATTTATTAAGTCTGTTCTTGTTTGTATGATAATAAAATTACCGTAAACGTCTATACATGTCTACTGAGTTACGTCGATGCACAATTAGGCCATCGGAATCGAAATAAGTGAGTCAACAAACACCGCATCCTTTCAGTACTTCGGGAGCGATGCCCGATCATTGTATCCTTTATTTTTAGACGATTGTTATACAATTTTGTGTATGTGATTATAATCGTGATTCCTTTTATGATCATTTATTGAAAAAATAAACGCACGTGTTGGGTTAAAACGTTATTGTTACAATTAAAGCAACAGGAGGGAAGTTACTACGATGTATTGGCAATTACTATCTGTTATTTTTTGTTGTTACTACTGGTCTTTCCATTTCTTTTAACTCGTGTTTGTTCTAACGTAAAAGGCCAATTAAAACTGAATACATTATATACTTTTATGTATAGCTTTTAAAGAGTTTTATTTATTTTTACACACAATTTATTTGTATGTTTTATTTTTATTTTGTAGCTGAATTTTAAACCAAGAAGAATTCTGAAAGTTCGCAGACGTCTTTGAGTTTGGTTACAATGATATTTTACGGTATATATTTTACGCTAGATTTTGCCTGCGGCTTCGTTCGCGTTGAAGTAGATTTTATCAATCAATTTCTATCCCTCGAGAACAGAACTTTTTAGTAGTTAAGGCACGTTAAAGCGTAACAAACAAACAAACTCACATTCATCACATTCGCATTGGTAAGGATGACTTGATGATGCAGCTAAAACGTCTCATAAGGGAATATACATTTAACTTTGAAAGTTATACATGATCGTCACAAGTAACTACTGATGCAATCAGGATCGTCTCTTTAGGACAGAACTCCTTAAACATTAATAGAACAGACGCGAAACATTCGTTACTAACTACAAAGCACACAATACAAACAGTAAAACCCCCTTTTGAACGCAAATCTGCTTGTCTATCGAAATGATCATAAAATAAGTTACAAATTTATTTTAAAGGGCTATTATTGGTTGATAAAGGTGTACCTACCTACTATTAACGTACAGATTGTTGTTATTATGTATTGAAAATAACACACGACAAGCTTATATTTAAAACTTGTTTTAAAAAGGTTTTTTACAAAACATGTATAAAATAATAAACTGTAATCATGCAACGTAATGTTCGTTCAAAATTCTTTCAAATCTTTATCAAGCCTCTCTAAATTTCTCTACACAATGACAATTTTATTGCATTAACAAATCTCAAAGCTTAATTTTAATGCATAATAAACATGAATAAGAATAACTTCGGTTATTTAGTTAGAATCCAAGATTCGATATCAAAAGTATCGATATGAGATAATTATTTATACAAATGGCTTTCATATTGGGTGTCTGTGTCGCAATAAATATTAAATATCTACAGTTAAAAATATCCCCTTACAGTTTACGAGAGCGCGCGACGACATGTTTACGTACGGGAGAAGGTCATATATTCAGTTTTTTCGTTGGACCTTATGAAGCTTATATTATAGGCAGTGTTCGTGCACGCGAGCTTTCTCTCTCGACAGTATGCTATAATTCTGATTGCTTGTTAAATATTAATGGAACATGAATACTTGCATACATTTGCATATGACTTAAGTGATATACATAAATTGTTAAGCGTTTTTTAATTAACACCACGACTGCAATTTTGTGGTAACTATATCCATTTAAATCTAAGATAGTATTTTCTTTATCAAATAACGCAGACATGCGGCGTTTTATTTATAATTATAATTGAATAAATCAATTAGCTAATTAAAAGCACACAGTTTACTGATATAAGTGCATTATGAATTAATGACGCAGGCACAGAGGAGCATATAATAATATTATTATAGGACACTGTCATAAGCGTCCAATCGCGGGTTTTATTTTCACATAAGTATAAATTTTACTATCATCATATTATAATAATTAATGACACTGTGGTTTACAAAATACAACACCAATAGCATGTGTACATATGTATTTATAACTCCTTGTCATTTACATATTTTATATATTCAAATACGAAATTGCATTAAATAATTGATTGCAAAGTTTAACATTACAATGTTTGCGAAGATATAAGTAAAATCATTAAAAAAATCCGTCATTTTCAGTTTGAAAACATACTGTAGATAAATAATTGTCAAAATACAAGTCATTTATATTTTGCATGACTTAATATCTGTTGTCTTATACTGAACTCGAAGTTCAGAAGTATTAGCAGTCCGTAGTCCTGTTAGGCCATTGAATATTATTTTATGAGTAGTCATATTTTCTAAAATCAATTTATGTGTAGTTAAACCTCTCGAAGTACCCTTTAAGGCTTAGCTCTGTTTGACAATAAATTGAATAGTGAAAGACCAATGGCTTTGTTTGAAAACGTATAAATTCAACTTACGCCTGTCCCTATGTTTGATGTTATGTAGGCTTTATTATTCCTCAGCCCACTGCATTATAACCGGTAAGATTTTCAGTGTTTCATAAGCCAACGTAGTTCAGACTGTGAGTTTTGCAACGTATCTATTTAGGCTGTTGGAGGGATAAAGTTATATACGCTTCGCAATATCAATCTACCGTTAGACCTCAATTTTCGCTAAACATGTAGCTATCGGATGTGGAGGATCATAATCTCTTTAGCTTTATACTATTATATGCCATCAATATAGTTATTATTTAAATGGGCCATGCATAAAATTTATATGAAATACCAATAATAAATATTTTTCTCATTAGGTTAATCTTCGTGTACATAATATGTTTGTATAAGTTATGTTAATTAATAGTTTGTTTATCTATTAAACTTATACAACGTTATTTGTCAGAATACAAAAATTAGAGAAAATGTATACTAGTATCAAATTACTATAGAAAAGTGCAATATAGCCTGAATTCAGGAGCTATTATAAGACCATGTGAGAAATTGAAATTAAACTACTATATACGGATTTTATTTATCTATATAGTAGCTTAATTTCAATGAATAACATTCGCGTAAACAGAAGACAATATCATATGAGAAATTAAATTATGTTTTATAACGCTATTAACCGCAAAGGCAGTGAATCTAATACTGATCACATTAATTGTACTGAACATTATATTACATACTTAAGCTGTGTGCAGAACTGGACTTTTAAAGATACAGCGCGGGACAAGGATGAACTGCTAACAATAGAGTGATTTTCATTTGTCACAGGCCTTAGGAAAAGTAAGACAGCAAGTGATTCACACCGTAGAATAATAATGGTTATTATTATTATTATGCTTAATCGGTAAGCGACACATAGGTAATAGGTATATGTAACTTTTGTGCATACGGTCTCACGATCGATGCCGAGGTCACATAAAGTGTTTTTGAGAAATTCTCTCGTTTTTTTTATTCAACTAAGGTGGCAAACAATCATACGGCCCCTCTGATGAGGTAAGTGGTCACCGTAGCCTATGGACGCCTGCAACACCAGAGGCATCACTTGCGCGTTGCCAACCCGTTAGGAAAGGGAGTAAAGAAAAAGGTAGTGGGAAGGAGAAGGAGCGGGAAGGGAGAAAGGGGGTGATTGGCCTCCGGCACTCTCACTCACCGAAAGAAACACAACAGTAGGAATACTACTATTTCACGTCAATATTCTGTGAGAGGGTAGTCCTTCCCCGGTCTAGCCGGCCCATTCATGCTGAAATCAGCGAGGCTCTACTACTCAACTGAAACTTCCAGTAGGAGCACGAAGTTTGCAACAGAGCCCGGTAAACAAAAATAAGCTGGGCGTATTACGTAGGGTATGCTGTTACAATGGTAGTGAAATGTGGGTGCCGTAGCCTACCCCTTCAGGAATTTAGGTGTGTGACTATGAATGTATGTTGTATGACTACACGGATGGCATAGTGATTTAAGTTGTCGCCTCGCTACTGCCACTGCGTCGAGATTTGTAGGTTTGAATCCCGCATGGGATAAAAATTTGTGTGATTCACAAATGGGTTTTATGAGTCTGGATTCTGTGTGTCAATTGTTTGAATATTTTTAATGTCTCCCGTGATATAAGACTTAATCCTGGTGCAGAAATTGTATTTTTTATATAAACAAAAGTATTGGACATGACTGTCTTTGAATTTGGGCTGTTTTATTTTACGCTAACTGTGCTCGTTGTTTTTTGTGACCCTGCCTGGTGATTGTAACGGACCTGATGGAAAGCCCAATTACAGTCCAGAGACAGTGACGACGAGGAGAAGATAGATGTCTTCTAGCCGTCGTCAGTGTCAAGCCGGTCTGATCAGATGCTTCTTCACACTACGTTTGAAGGACCCAATGTCATAGAAGGGAGGGAACACATATGCCGGAAGACCGTTCCAAAGTTGTATGGTACGACATAAGAAGGAATTGCTGAACCTTTTGGTGCAAAATGAGATTGTGCTAACCGTCCATCCGTGGTTACGAAGACCGGCACGTGTGGTTCTCAAAAGGAACGGGAAAGGTGGGATGAGGTCAAATAACTCTTCAGAGTATTCGCCTTGATAGAGGCGATAGAATACGCTGAGGGACGCAATGTCTCTACGAAGTTGTAGCGGTTCGATGTCCTTCGTAACCTCCTGGCTATCTATTATACGTACGGCATGACGCTGCAGTTTATCTAAGGCATCGAGTAGGTACTTAGCGGTACCATTCCAAAGGTGCGAACAGTACTCCATGCTGCTACGGACTTGGGCCTTGTACAGCAAATACCACTGTTCCAGAGTAAAGAAACGCCGCACCTTGTTTAGAATCGCGAGTTTGCGTGCAGTTGTGGTTATTACACTCTCGATGTAATCCTTAGAGTTAAGGTCGTGGCGAATGACTATGCCTAAGATGTTACGACTATCCTGCAGTGGCAGCGTGGTGCCCCGAAGAGTGTGAAGTGGAGAGAATAGGGTTTTTTTTAGTAAAACGCGCATACCTTTAATTTCTTAGCACTGAACTCAACCAGGTTAGATGAACTCCAAGCGGATATGTCATCCAACACCCTGTTGAGGTCAGTGGCAAGCTTTAACCGCCTCTTCTCAGTATCCTGCCGGTTGCTAAGTGGTGGTGGATGGTAACAACCATGAACCGTGCTATCGTCTGCATAGCAATGAATGCCACCAAGAGGTAGCATGTCATTGATATGCAGAAGAAATAGAGTGGGAGAGAGCACGGAACCTTGCGGGATTTCAGCATTCGCCGTCAATATTAAGATTAAAGCAGTTTAAATAAACTGCCTCGGTGGCGCAGCGGGAGTGGATATGACTGCTGTGCTTGAGGTCTCGACCTATAACGTGGGACCTAAAACCTTAACTGGTGAAATGTGGGTGTAATACACCAATGCCTACTTCTTGAGGGATAGGTGTGAGGCTTAATATAAATGGTAAAAAAAAATAACAATAATATAGCACGTTCTTAAAAAACGATAATAAATAAAATAAATAATTAATTTCATTACTTATAATTAAAAGATAGTGGCACATAATATTTACAGCTATACATACATCATATAATATTAAAAAAAGAAATAAGTACTTACATATACAAACTGCTTTAGTTGGCGTTGTAAATTTCCTAAGCTCCGCTGATGATTGAAAATATGCTTAGAAGATTTTGCATTGCCTGGTTGAATGGCATGCTGATTCTTAGAGTTAAAAAGTCTAGCCTGGTTACGTGAATCATCGAGAAAAAATATAACATAATAATATTTTTATTATTTTACTTTTTAATTTTATAATAGATTTTCATTAGCTAGATGCTAATGTGAATCTATTACAAAATTGGTTTCGAACAGATATATAGACAAGAAATCGAGTAATTAAAATCGTGATAAAAATAACTTGGTCTATTTTTTCCAATTCGTGGAATATTAATTATGTTATATAATAATAACATATAACATAATAATAACTAGCTTTTCTTTAAAATTGTAGTCTGTTATATTTTTAGTTTTACATAATAATTGCTACTTAAATTATAGATATGAGTAGCAATTTTATGTTTAAATAATTAAATACATATAATTACAAAATAATATTAATACTTCTAAAATTAAGTTAAAGAGTGAAACAATAGCGATCGTACTATCTACATACGCCGTTAATCCACGAAGTTAAAACTTTGCGTGATTCGTAATCATTGGGTGCCATTAGCAAAATGTCAAACCCGTCAGTGTACCTACGTATAACAATCAGTCTCAGCTGTTCTAAATAATTCACGGCAGACTATATTTATTTGTACTTTTTTTTTTTACTTGGGGCAATGCTTTGACACGTAACTCTCCGCGGGGTGACGGAGAGGTTATGTCGGGCTCACCGGGGGAAAGATACCCCGGTAATACCGACTAAACCTACCACGGTGTTCCTCGTCATAACCATAGACGGCGGGGCCGCGCGAATCGCTTTCACATGCAATCGCGACCCCGCCGAGGTTTCGGCCCGCCGTGTGAAACGGCAGGCCACTACATAAAAGACTCTCTACTGTCCCCTTGTAGGGGGACAAAAACACGACTCAAAGGCGCACGTGGGAACACGCACGCCGCCTCTTGGACCTGGTGCTGATTGGGTGGCGGGCAGGCCCACGAAGCCCACCACCCCCAGGTCAAACCTCAGGGTGGCTGGAGGTCATCTCGCGCCCTTCGGCGCCCGGTTCTGCGGTTGGGGAGAGGGTTTATATTTATTTGTACTCAACACAACTTAATCTAAAATTGTTTTGTCAGGATTCATGTTAGAATATTGTTTTCCCTTTGTTTTGGAGGTGTAGGTTCTATAATAAAAATTGATATCCAGCTAATCTGGTAAGACTAGAAAAAGCAACTGAACTAATAATTGCTTGGCTTGGGATGAATTAATCATAGTATTACAAAAAGAAATACAAAAGTACTATATAATATATTTATACTCACTCACGCAAAAACTGTCACGTTGATAAGTGTTACTTTGTGACCTAAATAGATAAATGATTTTTGAGAGATATTTGTATAATATGATTTGTACTATTTTAATATTTTTCCTGCTATGATATTCTCCTGGTCCCAAAACAAGCCTGCAATCTGCAATCTGCTGGGCTAAGTAGATGGTTAAGAAGAGGAAGCCACGACCTTGTACCAATTTGTCGACCTCAGCGCTGAATGGATACCTACTTTAGCAACTCCGCAATTGAATGTTTAGCTGAAGATTCCAGACACTGCGAGTGCAACAACCATCAAAAGCTAACTCAGCTATAAATCCAATCTCTTATATGACAAACGCATTGTTACAAAGCATAGAGAGACATTTAAACAGCTGATAAATCGTGTCGGAATCGCCCACGACCTTTCGAACACATATTAATATTTAATTGTAGGCGCGATATCATCACAGCGCGCATAACTAACTGTTAATAAAGTGTATTGTTGACTTGAATTATCCTCATAAGTCTGCCGAACAAGACGGAGATCGCGGGGGACTATTATCAAATATCTACGACAAATTTGAACATGTTATTAAAACTAAATCTGATTATCAGTTTTTAGAGTTTGAGTGCGAAACAGAATGTAGGCAACTATGTATGCTTCTACATTCTTAAAAAGTGAATTAGAATTTCTACTGCTATGTTAAGGGTTTGCGTAATAGAGTTCAAGCTTATTGCTATATATCGAGCACAGTTACAGTCACGGTTGTACTACTGGCGATATGAATACAAAAGATACTTCACTTTACCTGAGTATCGAATGCGATCCAATATAAAAGTTCTCGATATTGATACTTACCGTAAAGGTTTGTATTATTTTAACTAAACCTGGTTACTGAGTCTGGTACCTGTTACCAAACTCACGAGCCTTTAGTATTGCAAGTTGCATTAGGCAAGCGCATCGATTTCTCATTACACATAAAATTGTTACAAATATATGAAGTCTTGCAGGAATTGAGCAGTATTATAAAAGTGTTTTATATACATTCCGTTTTTATATTTCCTTTTTTTAAATAGACAACACTACACTCAGCGCGGTGGCAGTGGCGAGACCACCACTACGCAATCCGTGCAGTCAAGAGATTTCTGAAAGTTTATTCAACAATTTGTTAAAATCAAATTCAATTCGTATAGGTGATATACGTGTGACTGTCTGTTAACAAATGTTTGAGTTGATTAGCATTTCTGAAACTGGGTGTAAATGGATCTTAATTGTACCCTTACACTAGAAAACCTAAATTTAACTAAGCACGTTTAATATATAAATTAATAACTAAATGATAGACTATTTATTATATATTACATATGTGTATGCAATTGTCACCCCGTGCATATACTATAGAACATTGACCCAAATTATTATGATAATCACAGAGCTAAACAAAGATATAAAAATTTTAATTTCAACGATTTCTATTTCCAATATGTACTTAATTTGAATACCACGAAGACTTGTTTTTCACACACGTGGTCAAATATTAAAACGCTTAAATTTTTATGTGTTTCGCGTTTTCGTCATTTTCCATAATGTTGTTAATTGTAAACCAATAAAACATCGAATCGGTTTATTAATTCCACATTAACAACATCAACATCGTATAACAAGGTAATATAACGCAGTGAATTCGTCAACTAGGTATTTGTTTAGATATAACTATTATATGTATACATATTTCATTGATATTTTGTTATTAAGATGGTTCGGAATAGATGCCGACTAATTTACGAAATTCGTATCACTCTTTTTGTGTGTTAAGCTTTGTTGCTCCGGTCTTGCTCAGCAATAGGAATATTGATCTGTTTTCAAATTTAATTAGTTCATAATTTTGGGATATAACCTACATTATCCCGATATATTTTTAAGTCCTAATTTTGAATGATGTAATTAAGACTGTATTTAAAACACCATCTGTCCGAATCATATCTTTTTGCATATGTTTCGTAAAGATTAGTTAGAGGTTGTAATAGACCTCTGTCCCACATACAGATAAATTCCACGTAACATAAACCGAGTCCAATGTAGGCTTAGTTCTAGAATTTTAATGCTACTAAGAATTCCCTATGAACCGATCGGGAGTTGCGTGTATGATTACGCTTCTGGACTAGCGAAGCAATCGATAATATAATAAGCATAATTTATCTGAATATGAGAATAGAGTCCCTTCGGGTCGCCGAGTATGTCGCCCGAGGAAATGCTTTATACCGAGGCACGGGCTCGCGCCCAATAAACGCAATAAATAATACCGGATCGTGTGAGACTCGCCACGGATCCTATAACAGCCGCCTTAAATATCTGTTCCTACAAGCAATAAAACAACCTGACAAAACATTATGCATTTTAATTGTATTTGGTTCAGTATTCACTGTGTTTTGTTTTATTGGCCTTTATTTGTTTGTGTAAGCACAAGATTAATTTTAAGTATTTAAGATTTTATAGCATAGGATCTTATGACGTAATACTTTAATATACTTACCTGACTCTTTAGACCTAGGGGTTCGCTTTAAGATTATCTAGTATAATGTATTTGTATTTATAATATATAATCGTAGCTAATATTGTATTGTTTCTGATCATGAATTTGTTTGAAGGATGCGATTCGTATTTTAATTCATCGGTTAGCCAAAAACCAGATACAATGAAAAAAGCATTGTGTCGGAGCCCCGGGGTTTAAGCGTTGGTCAAGAAATCAATTAAACTCTAAATTCAAAGTAGTACATATAGTTAATTACGACTCTGAGGTTTTATAGTCCTAGATATTATGGAATAATACGTATGCTTAAAAAAATTTAAATTAAAGCATCAGGTATATCTTACGTCTGACTGTTTATTTTTAAGGACGTATATTAGAAATCCAAGATCAAAAAATTTTTTAAATATAATTATCACCGTAAGTAGTTACCACATAATATTGAGATACTTATTCTAGGAAAAGTCGTAATAAACACAGTATTGAATAACACATTTTGTGTAATGCTACAATATGCCACCTATCTTATGTGTACTTCTTAGTTATCAATAAAATCGTAATCTCTAGTTATTATATTATATCTCCATCGATCCACTTTACTCTATGGATTAACACAATTAAACTATCGCAATTTATGTTAGAGATTTGTCAAAAAGTATTCAGCTTCTATTCTTCCAAATTAAACAATTTAAAACTCCCACCTAGATATTAGAAAAATTGATTTCAAATTAAAACTATCGACATCACAGCGTGTATTTTAAATTTAAATCTTAAGCAGGTATTAGAAAGATGGTCACAAAAAATGCGATTAAACTGGACTCTTATTCAAGTTGGCATTTGTGTGGTACAAGTTCGAATAAGTTAACGGTCGAACCCTAAAAATATATAAAAGCCGATAACCGTTCATCACTTTTATTAGTTCCGATAAATAACACGAATAACTTTCCGATGTGATCGATTCTAATGTGTTGTTGTATTTATTGTAATTAGGGCCGAGCGCGGGCCTCCGCCGCCCGCCCGATCCGAGAGGCTGCTCTCGCACAGCGATGATCCACTCGTGTGGCGCGCCCATCAAATGTATAAACTGTTTATTAAGAACTAATAATATTTGCATAATCGCATTTTAATACAATATTCTATATGAAATTCAATATTAATCGCCCATTAATAATGAAAATTAGCTCAATATACATGTTTTAAATGATTTTTTATAATAATAAATGCACAAAATCATTAACTCCAATCAATAAAATATTATTAATAGACGTTGGGAATAGATATCGCATTAACTAAGTGGGAAAAGGAAATTGTATTTTTATTGCTATGCTAAGCATACCGTAGGATAGAGATTTCAAATTTCAACATCCATCTTGATTTTTTGTTATTTTTAATTTTATTCTTTGCTATTAATTTTATAGTTATTAATTTTATTGAGGTCTTCGATTTCTATTAACTAATTTTGATGTTCGTCCGTGGAATCAGTTGTACACTAATATCAGAGACATTCATTTTATGATGGAACATTTATATATGAACGCATCTTAAAATATCAATAAGTACTTGGTGTAATTTACGATTAGTACATCGCGCGTCTTTAAATATCAGATACAAAGATAAACAAACCGTATGTAGGTAATTAATTAAATACACTCTTTGACATTTAATAAGTTTATAATGCTTTTTAAATACTTCTTAAGTACCTTATATTAAGTTGCAAGTAGGTACGTACTATTATGTTTTCTGTGGTAGTATATTTTCTTATAATATTAAAATAAAGAAACATGAAAAGATTCTTCCGAACTGATTCCAAAATTTTTTGTAGGCACACCCACCTATCTTGTAGACACCTATCTTGGATCCTTGATATAGCGCGGCGTGAATATGTAGAACCAAGTTATATCAGAATCATAGCACCTAATATGATTATATATTGGTTACTATATGCATTCATAAATATTTATTACATAGCTATAATACTAGCTTTTGTTAGCGATTTAACTAGGGTACGCACTTACGCAGTAGAACTATTTTGATATTTCCTTTAATTGCTTGCTAGATTTTCTTAATATCACAGATCGAAGAAAATTGAAAACCATAAAATCTTTATTTATGATATTAATCAAATAATAGGTATATATCAACAAAAATATTTTGCGTAAAAAATATTTCTCGTTTGCACCAATATAACAGGGTCATATCTTCAAAAGCAATGGTCCACATGTTTTTGCATTGTTTTTGACTCTGTTATTGTTGTAAAGGCTTTCTAGTAACACACGTGTTACCTGTAAGAATTGCAGCAGCAGCATCATATAAACTATTATAGGTAAACAAACTTTAAAATATCTTTCTATAAATATAAGTACTTAGTACAAAAGATGATATAATATAATACTTATAATTTAGCTACTAAATTCTATTTTACTAGTCTAATAGTATACGACCTGATCACAATCCACGGAATCGGCATTTACCCGCGTAAATTCAGATCGTGCTCGGCGCAAAAAAGGTGCACAAGGAGTAACAAAGGCTGTGCTGGTGTAAATCACAATAAAAGTCTGGCGAGACGCCTGGGAGGCCGGCGGAGGCCGCAGACGACGAATTATGATTGCCCCGGGACGCTCGTAAAGCACAGAAGTAGCGGTTTTGTACGGTGCACTCAATTTTGTACTGTGTATTTAATTAATTAGTGTTTAAACGATTCCATATTGGTAGATGACAGAAATATGAAGGTGTACTTGAGCGTGTGAGGTTATCCTTAATTGTGGCACTTTACAATCTGCTCGTATTTCAACTACTTGCTTTATATCGAGGTTCGTCTTTTCTTTTATGTATAAAACAATTACATTATCATTGAAATTAAACTACTATATATACGGATTTTATCGCGTTGTTTATTTGACACTTTATCACATAATTTAGAAACTGTTACACTACTACTACTATTAAACTTTACTAATTTTTAAGCTATATATATTATATTATTAACACTATTTATATATAAGTTTACACTTACATTATCATTCAGTTCATTTATTAATATCTGATTGAATATAACTTTAACGTTATTAGTTGAGTACCTCTTCTGGTATTTTTTGGAGTAGAGTACTTGCTTGGTTGGTTTAAATCTGTTGTGACAAAATAACGTATATATAACGTCTTTATTTAATCTAATTACGCTATAGTACACCATGATGATCGATTATTAAGCCACACACGCTTTATGAATATGCAGAATATACTACCTCTTGAATAAGTAATTTTATTCAAGAGTCTTCATGCTTTAGCTCTGGTCTCCTGACGACAAAACCGAGTCTTCCAATTCAGCTGCAATAGTGTTGGAAAGATTAACAACTTGACGAAAGCCTCAATGATAATATGCAAACTAAACTGTCAATTAAAGATTGGTGCTGTTCTGTGACAGTATCAAAATTCGAACACTTGCTAATTGCGTGTTACAACGTATGTGATCCCGCATCCTCATGTCAGCTCTCAGGAAGTAAGCGCTGTAAAAATGTCTTAGTACCTGTGTATGAAACATAACAACATAACAACACAACCTAGTTATGACTAAATGCTTGTTCCCAAACAAGCACACATGTCGTTGTCAATACGTAGAGGGGTCTGTCAACAGCAGCAACTAAACATTTTGGTTATAATAAAGCCTAATACGCCGATCTAATAATGCCGCCTACTTTAAAATCCCCATACATTTGGTTTACGTCAACACAACTAATAAAATTCGAATTGATGCATATGTTTATCGATTTTATTGTAAATTGTCATCTTAGAAAGCCGTATAACTTAGACGACCACTAAAAACAAATAGAACATCACCAAAAACGGCACGTAAACAATGAGCACTTCCTCAATTTGAGGTCGTAGGCGTTTACACGAGTTGTAGAACATTTGGTTCTATAACTGTGTGAATTTGATGGTGACCCTACACGGTAAGGAGGGGGACGTGAGGTGTCCGGCGCGGGCGCAGCGTGCGATAAAGCAAGGCGCCGCGGGGTCCCCGGACCTCCAGCACGGCGGAACTGGTGTGTGGATAACGTGGACCTTACTATGTGACCGAACACTACAATTATAATTTAGGTGTAATCAAATATTGTGACTAGTTAAACTCTATTATGCGGTAGAAATCTTCGCATTTCCACACGTAAGTATGCGAACAATGTGCGACAGAATCATAATTATTTTTATTAAAATGAATTAAATATGTAACTAGATTCTGAAAGCTGCTCCGAAATTAAATGATTAACTCCTAACTGCTTAATTTAATAATGGAACATCACACAAGAACGAACATTTTGATTAAAAATAAAGATTTATCGTCCATATAGTAGATTTTTATGGATGATCACCAAATTAAACGTATTTAGATGGTTGCTCAGATGTTTTATCAAAAAATATTTAATGATACATATGTTTTTCATTATAAATACGTTTTGAAATATGTTGTCTTCTATTTTCCGCAGGTGGCTTATTAAATATTTCAATTTGATCTAAGCGACTAGTATAAAATTTTAAGATCTGTGTTCTGCCGATAAATTAATTCACACCGATAGACGTGTATTATATTACGTGTGTTATCCTACGTCTATTTTATATATATATAACTCTGTATTAAGCAATAAAAGCAAATAGACAAGGGCAACACAGTTGTATTAACAATTTATGTGTTACATGATCTACACACATTGAGATCAAGGTTGTTCGACGTTGTAGATCTTCTGTACGTAATACAGAATGCATTGTAATTATTTACATGACATTGATTGCGTACATAATTCGGAGATTTTAGAAGCAGAACAACATACACGTATGAAATAATATCATAAATCTGATTGATCGTTAACATTCCTAAAATATTCCGGGGCTTATCCACAGTATGCCATCTTGGAGTCTCGCGCCCACCGCACCGTGTAAATAATAATTAATTTTATTGTAAATGCTTATATTTTATTGCAGGATTTGTCAACAGAGTGCGCGATGTATTTTGTTGCCTGAGATATTTATTGTTAGTTTCTTAATGTAATGCCTAAGTGGGCATGCGGCCATACATGAGTGTTGCAACTAGTGAGTTTCTGTGCCGGCCGTATGAACATCGTGCCATTTTGAATGGTAATTTGTTGGGCCTGCGTTCATAATAATAATTCACATTGCGATTGGCGTATTAAATGACGTTCGGGTAGTGGTACTATTTGCATATCTATAAAAAGGCTATAAGCTTTTTAAATCCTTGTTTTTGTATAAATTATCTAATTAGCAGATGTTTCAAACTCGATACTGATTTGATGAGTATTTTGCCTTGTAAGAAATCTGTCGATTAGCAAAAGGAAATGTTACATTTCATAATAAAACTTAATCACTTATTCAGAACTGATAATATAGGTAATTAATGTATCGACTTCACTGCGATGTAAATAACGTTCAAAATGAATAATTAATTAATTAGATCCAAAATCTTTCAAATTATTCTTAAATTTATAAGAACAAATGATGTTAATCTCGAAAATAAAGATATAGAGTTAGCTTAATTATTAATTTCGATCGTTGGCAAACATAGCAGCTAACAAGCCAACGCATATTGTACTGTTGCTCTTATAACATGAAATTGGAGAGTTAAATATTATGTTGTAAAACTGTATACGAGAAACCTTATGGCAGTGATTCATGGGTGGATTTATGAACCGATTTGGAGTTGGAAGTGTATCATGAGAGATTATCGTGCATCCGCATATTATATACCTACTTCCACTTTGTGCCCGTGACTGATAATAAAACAGTTAAAGAATTACTGAATTTAAATATTTTACATAAGACATTTTAATATCAGTAATTCATTCATTATAATTATAACCAGGCTGTGGTAGATATAGTCGCCTCTACCACAGCACGCAACTTTATCACCTCACCCACCTGGCGGGCGTTCTATTCTATATTTATCGAGAAATCGCTGTCCATTTAAGATCTTGTATACACCATCGGTTGCTATTTCTTCTATATACACATAAACTTAGAATATATTCGACGAAAATATACATAAGCAGCACATTGCTACTTTAGTTTTCTATCAAATCAACTCATTTCGATTTTGACTTTTTGGACATATTCTAAGGCCCGATTCTTTAGCAAAAAACGAGTCGTTTTAGCAACGGACAAATATTCTATAAAGAATATATTTTGATACATATTCTAGCACAATATGTCAAAATTTAGCTGTCGATAGCTAAAACGGCCTGTTTGTTTAATATAGAAACCTGAGCGAACTTATCTGTGGCTCGGTGGGCAACTAACCGTAGACTAGTCGTACTGTGAGTACTTATTCACGACTCGTCTTTGCATATTATTTATATATCGATTTGTTATTACTGGGTTAAATTAACAAGACATCGGCTCTTGTTAAGATACCATAGAATTACTGTTATCGCGTTAACACATACAACGAAATTTATTGCTGATTGTAACGATAAAATTTGTTCCAATTATTTAAGCGTGCTTCAAAGCTATTATTACTTTTTTTAAAGAATTTAACCTGACATTTCCTGTCACCTGTAAATGTTACGTTTATGTAATATGAAAATGTTATGTTACGCACGTCAGTTAATTACAATTGTGTTTTACATTAGTTTACAGAGTTCCATGTTTAATAATGTCTAGAAAATAAAAATTACTATCGCTTCCATTTAAAAATAAAATTGAACAAAATATATATGCAACCGAGCATGTACAAAAGCGTTAGCTAAAATCTTTTAAATGTAAGGAGATTATTTTGTGATTATATCGGTCGATAGTAAGGTTTCTACTAAGTATAGGTGTTAAAATGGCAATAAAATATAAATACAACTGAAGTTATTTCATTCGAAATTTTCAAGTCAAGGTCTCGAATTTTGTGTAATCTAGATAACATTTCTTTGCAAATTTAATCTGATAATGTACTATAAAACCTTCTGGCACCCCACTTCCCATTCACACTTTAGCAATGTTAATTATTTTCGAACAACTGTGACGTAAGGCTTAGAACATATGGAAGAAATTTAGGACATGATGATTGGTAATATAGGTAAACAAACAGGTACGATTTTCACGATGTAGGTATAGGATTAACCCTAATCCTGTGATTTCTTCCTTTTGTGAAAGACAATGTAGACAGCAGTAAACTTTATAAATCCACAATCTAGTGCTGTGGTATTATACAGAGTTTGATATTGCGGCACAATTATGCTTATGATTTATTACAAAATCTGGCCTAAATACTATACGTCGAAACTATCCGCCGCGCAAAATATTTGACTCCCAAAAATCTTTGAAAACATATTTAAAGTCACATTCGTGATCTAAGATAAAAATTTTAAGCCACAAGCTTATAAAGTCAAGATGAGAAAATATACAATTCTGAACATTGCTTAAAAATCCTAGTTTGTCTAATAATTATGCAATTATATGAATAATGGTTTTATAGAATGTTAGATTTATTAAGCATTTTGACTATGTACTGAACGTATTAATTCCTTAATTCGGTTTTAAATGAACTAGCGGTCGTCTAGTGGTAAAATTCGACCATAATTGATTAAAATGTTAAGTTTGATTGTTATTAAGGTTTTATTGTCTAGAACTATACCCTTATTATCACATATAATTTAGATTTAGATTTATACAGGTTAATTTACCTATATTTTCAAACAAATTATTATTTACTTAATTTAATTAAATTAAATTTTAATTTAACTATACTCTTTAATTGACGATATTCCTAAGCTTGCTACTTTGTTTTCTTTTTCTTTATTACATATAAATACGTAAATATTATAATATAAATAATACTTATCATTCCAATGCGCCCAAAATTTGCCTATAAGATCTTGCTGATACATGTATGTCATTATATATATTGATAAATGTAACCATAGTTACGAAGAATAGTATTACATCAGCCGAACAATGCTGAAATACTACGACCGCGATTCGACTGCGTGTGTCATATGCGTGGTTGTATGCGTGTAGTGTTTTTAATTAATTTAATGTATTTCTAATGCATACTTTATATAAATATTAGGATTCGCCCCTCCTTCGCCATATAAACTTTAACTGTGCCAAATTTCATACTCCTCCATCCGCGCAATTTTCGTAAAAAGGGGTACAAAGTTTTTGCTTCACGTATTAATATATAGATAAGGCCGCAAACTGTACGTACAATTTATTATCATCAATTATGTTTGGTATCTATTCTGTATCATTCACAGAACTTATGAATTCCATACCTAAAGAATTTTTCGATTTCCAAATTAAAGCTACGTTTTCAGGTCATCACAATAGGGGCGAGCTTATGTGTTCATGAAACACATTTTTAAACTTTGTACGCTTTTTAATCAGGAAATTCTTGACAGAATAACGCAATGACAATTATTTGCTCGGCCGAAGCATCAAAGGGGGGACTTAGGCACAACAGCCGCGTAATCAACTGTACCTATAGTCTATGTATGTATGTACACTCCTATTTCGTTTCCATTTACGAAGGTATTTGTCAAAAGTATCGTTCGTAGAGATTCATGGCGGTTATACGACTTCGATGTCGGTGCAATCTCGTTATCCATCTGTTACGATTTCCTCTAACATGAACATTGTATTGACACTTCATTTATATCTGTATTTTTTTGTGTGGAACTTGGTTCAAAATATATTGAATATAAAGATTGAAAAACGACTTATGTTTCCTTAGTGGTTTAAACAGCTGCCTGAAAACTGCCAATATGCGGCAGTGTTGTGAGATCGACTGCAAAAATTATGAGACACACAATTTTTTGGTCCGCGCCTCGGTGCCAATTTTGGGTGTTGTTGATGTCCATTGAAACGCAATGTTTGTAGTAAGTATATGTGTTATGTGTATATGACACACAAGACATATACTGTCTATATAATTTGATAGTTATCTCATTAACACTGACTTTGAGTTGGTCGCCTCGCCACTGCCGTGACGCTGAGTGTTGTAGGTTTGATCCCCACACGGCACATAAATTCGTGTGATCCACAAATAGTTGTTCCGACTCTGGGTGTACTTTGTAACCGTAGCTTGAATGTTTATAAAGTCTCTCGCGACACAGAAATTATTACTAGTGCGGGAGTAGTCTGAAAAAATGACAAAAAAGCACTTAGATATTTACAAGTTGTAGATACTTAGCATCATTATTTAAACATTTATATATTACAATAATTTTTATATCTAACATAATTTAAGTCACACACACACAGTCTATTTTCACAATGTCCCTTTGCCTATCCATCCATTAGTACCTACATATAAATTACGAATGACCAGTCTATACACGGTTCTTTTTTAGTATGAAAATACGTTATCTGACAGAAGAGTTACTAACTTGCATCAACTTGGCAGAAAAATCGCGGTGCAGTGTAGGTGTGCAAGAGCACACTTGGTCAATAATAAAACCTTTATGAAATATAACTAATATTTAGGCTGTTCATTATTTAGGTGATATATTGTGTATACTTTGTACAGTGTTAACAGTCACTTAAGAAAATTCATTTACTTAAGTGCCAGTTTTAAATTATCGGCAGAGATTGAGTAACCAATGTCTACGTAAATTTTCTCAGTATAGTATTTTATTGGTGTCATTACTACAGTTGCTTTAAGCGTTGGCTAAGACCGTAACTACTCCATGAATCTTAGTTATCAGCAAGCAAATTATCTTTTAAGCATCTTGTACTAAGTAGCTAACTGCTAATTCGCATAATCGCTTATTATGATGTAGATGAACCGGCTACTTGTCTTTACTACTATTTATTGCAGATGTAGGTGTAATTTAATGTTTGTTGACATAGGTCATATGTTATTGGTGAAATTTGATTTGAAATTTAGCAGCTTTAGCAAAATTATTAATAGTATGTGAGAGAGCATTAATAATATAAACTAGTCTTGCCTATTGTAATAAAAATTGTTTGTTAACTTTCGGTTGTACCAAAATTTTATGGCTTGCTAACGATAAATTTGATTCGATTTGCGATTAGATATAAAACTTCGTTTAGAACATAGCAGTATCAAGCGAAGCCCAATACAGATCTTTGTATCTTAATCTATGTAATGGATAAATTTTATAAAATCGTTACAAAATCAATTTTAATTATTTGTATATATTGTCTGCCTCGGTGTTCCAATGACTACTTTATAAAGATGATTGAAAGGTCGCGGTTCGATGCTCTCGTGGAACCAATAAGAAATTATTGGGATTTTATGTTAAGAAATTCTCAGTAGCCTTCCCGTGTAGGCCCTTCGCTGTGCCCCAAAATATACGTTGTTTATGCATCTAATCTCTTTTCGGTTGTGTCGGATTGCCATCCCATAAGGCAATAGAGAGTGCCCTAGTTTTTGCATGCAAAAATATTTATTTATTATGGATATTTAACAATTATACGTTAACATTTAATTAAATAATTAAAACGTATAACCCACACCAATGTCCGTGGACTAATTCATATGAATGAACTGTTACATACGTGTGTTATAATATCGGCTGCGCAGAAGTCTTTAAGCTTGGTCGCCGTGAAAAAAATTCGACAATTTTTAATAAAGATAATTTAAATAAGAAAACATATAACAGCATTTTAAAAGGGAAAATTACTTGTTTAGGTAGCGATAATCTCTGATACTACGGGGCCGATCTTAAATGCCTATGAATTACAATTCAGAACTAGGAAACGGCACTTAATGTTGAAGTTGGAATGCTCATAGCAATGATCAATTCGTTTTCACATAGGTGATTGAAATAAAATTGCAAAAGCCTGACTTTATAGAATCTCATAAAATCATTCCGACAATAAACATTAAACTCATGAGAAGTGCCGCTTGCAATCAAATTACATTTTACGTCATTGATTGGTGACAAATTCCTTAGAGATAGAGCGAATAAGTGGGCGGAAAATAGCAAGAGCGATCGTTAAGTAAAACCTTTATGTAATAGCCTATTACATAAAGGTTTCACTTAACGATCGCTCTATCTCTAAGGAATTTGTCACCAATCAATGACGTAAGAATGTAATTTTTACAACACAACATGCGTCTTTGAACATTCGCCATTCGGAGAATAATAAATAGGTTATTACTCAAAGCAGCAGCGATAGCTCAGTGGGGAGACCAACAGACTGCAATGCAGAGGGTCTCGGGTTCTAACCCACGTCGCGCACCTCTGACTTTCGGAAGTTATATGACTTTTCGAAATTATGTGCGTATTGATTGACAATTATCGCCTGCTCCGTGCCTCGGAGAGCACGTTAAGCTGTTGGTCCCGGCTGCCATGAACAGCTATGGCAGTCGTTATTGGGAAAGTCAGTACCCTCTAATATCCTGACACTGGTCTAGCCTTAGGGTATTGTTAGCCTTCGGGTTGCGGAGGTCAGGTGGCAGCCGCTCCGTGTAAAAACTGATATCCAGTCATATCCGGTTAGACCAGAAAAGCCGACCACAAGTGACTTGGGAACAATAAAGGCTAAGAGAGAAGATTACTCAAAGCTAATTTTAAGTAACAAGAAAATATTTATTAGAATATGCGCACATCATGATAGCGGGCATAGTCTTGTTTATACCTAAAGGAGCTTAGTTTATCTGATTAGGAATAAAGAGGCAATATCAAATAGAAAGACCAAGCAAAATACACCTAGACAATGTGATGTATTTCTGTTATTGGTGTACGTTGCGTTGGTGCTTATAAAGAAAGTCTTTCGCGGCACAGGGCTTATTATTATATGTATACATTCTACTATATAGCTATTATCTTCGATTAGGACTCTTTCCTAAATAAAGACGGAGTAACAGAGTAGGTATGTAGTATAAAATTTAGTATTTAAGAACTCTGGAGATAAGCTTATCTCCAGAGTTCTTAAATCCCAAATTTTATATTTGGGCAGATTTAATTTTAGATACATATATAATACAACAAAATTAGTACGACTGTGTATACAATTTAGTTATTATTTATTAATGCAATTCATCGACATCAAATAATAGGGATTTATTACCTTCATAAATACACCATTTATTTATTTATAAAGAGGTTATGTCCCGTATGAACTACAAGCAACGATCATTTGACCGCACGCATAACATAGTGGTTTGAGTGTTGTCCTGCAATTGCCACTGCGTTGAGTGTTGTGGGTTTGATGGGACACATTTATATTATCCCCTGTGGGGAACAAATATGTGATCCCCATATAGTTGTTGCGAGTCTGGATGTCCTTTATGACCGTTCTTCAAATAATAATAATAATATAATAATAATAATATTTATTTATTGACACGAAAAAATTGTAACAAGCATTCACATAAATATACGGTAACCAACTTAATTTACAATTTAGTACATAAACATCTGTGTCTGAACTAGATAAATGATATGATAAATTTTAGTGAAGTCCTCCGCGACACAGGCATTATTCTTCGTGCGGGAGTTGCCTTTAATATGATTTAAGATATAGCCTTTAACTGCAAAGAAAATACATTTCACTAAATATCTAAAATAAATACTTTGTTAAGTCGTTTAGCCACGGTGGCTTACGCGTATAACATAGAAAGTAGGATTAACCTAAATGTGATGTAGATTCAACAATCTGAAAAGCAAAGATGTGACATTAATATAAAATTTATCAGTGGTTTACTTAACAGTTGATAGGCGCAGACATTAATTATCATGTTAAGTACTTCTAAATAAATATTCATTAGCGTTGGCTTACGTGTAAACACATAATAAGTCTAGTCGTAAACGTGATCAGACTATTGCGATAAATTTTACGAATAAGTAATGCATGTTCAGGTAATCCAAGAAGATTTCCATACTTGACAAGTCTCAGAAGCGCTAGTTTATACGCCAAACGCATGGCTTAAAAGAGAATAGAAAAAAAGAACTATCGCGAATAGAACAACTTAAAACTTTGATAGTCTACTTACCTAGGTTACGAGTGTAAGTACAGTTAGATAGTTTAGTAGAAACATTTTAATACATAAGGTACTGCATCCTTAAAAATGCCTGCTTCGTCGTTCTAGTAAAATAATGGCTCTTGACTATGCATCATTGCCTTAATTTGCGTCTTGTAGAAGACTACAAGACCCAAATTAAGGCAATGATGCATCGTGTAGTTGACCAACAGTCATCGTCAGCGCAAGTAATACACTTGGTTATCCCGCACGTGTAGCTTGCGCGTGTGATCCGCGCCAGCTTGCGTCGTTTATATGCCTTCAGTGTTAGCCTTTATGCAACTCCCAATTACGATGTCCTGGATTTAATTGCCGTGTATTTTTTCAATAAATAAAGACAACTACTAAGAATAATTCCTGTATCGCGGGGGACTTTACAAACAATCAAACAACGGACACAAAATACACCCGGACTCGGAACAACTATTTGTGGATCACACAAATTTGTGTCCCGAGTGAGGATCGAACCCACAATACTCGGCGCGGCGACTTAAACCACTACACCAAGGGCAGTCTAGTATTGTATAAACGTTTTTTTACAGCAATATCTCAAAAACATGGAGTCCCAAAGGACTTAGCTCGTGCCTCGAGGAACACACTAAACCACAGCAGTCGTTTGCCTTAATATCGTACAAGCATCCTAAAAATTCTGTTATGGCTCGCCTAGTTTTAGGGCTTAGATAGCTTAGGCTATCTGACTTGCCAACTTCTGACCAACGACTGGTCTTGGTAAACCAGAGGCGTATTAAAACGGTAGTAGTAAGAGAGCTAACAGTTTTAGCTAACTTAAGGTAAGAATTACAAACTTTGGATCGGGCTACCTAAATTCAAATACATTGTCTGTTTGACTATGACATATATTTAATTCTATTATCTACATCGGTATACCTTTATGTAATAACTTACAAAACTCGCCTTTCAACATTCGTCATTCAAAGAATTATAAATAGGTTATAACGTAAAGTTTATTTCGAGTAACAAGAAAAGATTTAGTGTAGATTTAGACGCGATGTTGAAATAAACTTTTCGGTAAAGAAATGGTTTCCGATTAGTAAATTTATTTTTATTTTATTCAATATTGCCTTGTTGTTACATTCAGATCTCGTGTTTTGTTGTAAATAATATAATGAGAAATAGGTACTGGTGTAAAATAACGTTATTGCGTGAAGGAAGACAACAAAAAATGTATATATATGAGAACGACGTATTAGGATGGTTTGGGAATTTGGAAATAATTAACGACAAAATATTGACTAAGGCAGTATATAGGGCACATTGTGAATAGGACATGTATACGCAAGATGAAATACAGCTCTTTACAGAGTGTAGAGCGGTATCTCGTTCTTGCGCATGCAATTACAATGATTTAATAGATGGTGACAATGGCCCAGATCTTAAATTAATATTGGATTTTTTTGTAAGGATCTTCTCTAGTGCCTCGTAGGCCATAGGATCATTCATTATTTCTCAGGACTTAAACGTTTTTAGCACATTGTAGGTATATTTGCGTAACCTTTAGAGTATAGGTGAAGTGCTGTCTTATATTTTGCGATATAAACCTCGATTTTCTTTAAAATATGTATTACTATGCTGCTGCCATATTATTATCTCTGTATCACCCAAAGCATGAAATTGTTATATAATAAGTGAAAACGACTATCACATTAAAGTCCACGTTTTGCAAGTTGTCTGCTGTAAATTTAAATACGTGAATAATTTGCACAAATGTCCACGAAGCTATAAATAAGCATACGACTTATACTATTAACATTATAAATGTTAAAGTTAGGATGTTTGTTACACAGAGTATAGATAAACACTGAGAGCGCACTTCACTCGTGGTCTATTGCACGGAGCGTAAATTAGTATTTATAATTTTTTTTATATATAACTGTATAATTTATTTCTAAAAATTAGATATAATTATTGGTACACTATATAGCATGTTTGTATCATAGTCTAGCCTAGATTCTGTGTTTAGGCTAGAGAATGGTAGAAATTTGCTTTATAGCCGCGTATCACCCGCTGGCTATTACACCGACAGTAGGCTTTGCCACTGTGCACCATACGAAACATGATATCTGTTCATTTTGTACCTAAATAATAAACACATATGTATATCATTAGACACTCATAATACGAGTTTGATCTTAGCTTAAGTGCCACAGAATCAAACTTCATGTGACTCGCAATATTAAATATAAAATATATAAAAAATATTAAATATATAAAGCAATTTTATACCACTATATTTCTTAAATTGCGTTGTTAACATTGCTAAAAGGATTTACCAGAACCATTTAACGAATTTTGACAAAATTAAGTTTGCAAATAAAGGTTTTTCTTGCGTGGGTCACAGATCACTCATACTCTTTCGTCATAGGAGAACGAAGGGGTTACGTCTGATTTTCTAGGTTAATACTGGCTGCAACCACACGGTATGCCTATTCTCCATCCCTGGTGTGGCTAAACCGTTGGAACAGCAACCACCTTGTCAATGCAACCAGCAAAGAGCCCGCAAGAAAACTACAGATTACTTTATGGGATATTTTCAATCAGAAAAGCTTTTGATTTTCTTAAAAACTATTAATAACAACAGGGTTGATGCCATTAAAATACAAACAATTAAGTATTAGGGTACACTTTCTGGTGTTACTAAATTCAGTTGAATATTTGATCATAATCTAACCTCCGCAATCCAAAGAGATAAAGAATTCATATTCTAAGGTTTAATCAGATTTGGGGACGTCTGTTTACCCATATCGACAAGTACTACAAAAAGATGAAAGGGGTAACTTTACGCAAATGATCACCATCTAAAACATGTCGATGGCAACGTTAACAAAAAAGGCGGTAAGGACTACAACATTTCAAAATCCTGGGTATAATATACCTATCGAATTTTTACCACAGAATCTTAAACTGGGTACAACGTGCTTTTTTAAACTATTATACTATCGTAAAATTGTACACTAGGATTTTTTTCGATAAACTAATTGAAATAGACTATTTAGAAGGGCATTTAAATCATAGAATCTTTGTGTTTGTCCGTGTGCTTGTCAGTCGGTTCTAGCGTCACTTGATACCCAGTGAACAAGTTTAACTGCAGTTTCCACAGGTTAGTAACTTGAGGTTCAACTTAATGCCTAAGCCTCGTTTCATCTAATTCCATTTAATAAAACCGGAGATATGATGCATAGGTCCACGTAAATGACGTCGTGAACGAACTCTATTTAATACGAACGAAGTACAAACTACCTATTTTGTAGATCTGATATTGTTAATAGGGCTAGACTAGACGATATTTCTTTTTTTAAGGTTTCAACTGTTACCTGTCCCAGTCGTAGCCGTACATAGGCTGTATGACGCTCACGCAACAGGAGGTGCAGTTGCATTCCTATATTTTATTTTACAACTCCTTGTCGAACGTCTCCCATAACATTTGTGATCGATTGTAAAGTCTTGCAATGAGTTCTTTTACGACGCGATTCCGAGTCGAATTCAATTTAGTTTAGAGGGTCCTCAATCGTAAACCTTTGACCTAAACATACTCCATTATGTGTACGCCATTCCACTCATATTAGCACGAATAAAACGAGATAGTAAAATAAAATGTTAAATTATTCAATCGATTCGTTTTAGTAAACATTATTTTGAATTGTTTATATTCGTATCAATATTAATTTTATGATCGAATAATACAGAACGTGATCAAATCAAGCCAGAAATACAATTTTTATGATTTTAATTTTATTTATAGACGAGAAGATAAAGCTCGAACTAGGTATGTCACATAGAGATAGCAAAAAATAAGCGTAACATCATAATTGTTTTCTAGATATATTAACTCCAACTACTAAATGTTGACCAATAATTGGTCTTAAGATAATAACTATCAATTATTGGTAGCCAGCTATTTAAAAATGTGTTTTTAACGCAATGGAATATGCGTTATTAGTAAACATACTTTATCAGGGTGGTAAAAGATGATATAAAAAGTAGACATCTGAAATACAAGTTTTATTCAACTCTACTTTAAGTATACAGAGTTAGTTTAAGGCCTGGGCCGTCGGTCGTAACAACTCTTCTAGCATTAGTATTGAATACGAGAGAAAGAGACAGATTATAGATTATAATTATAACGATGTCTCGTTCTTGCTTCAAGTTTGTCCTGCAGTTTTGCTTTTCACCCCTCTAAACATTGATACTAAAATCTCTACATCTGTCGTTTGCTTTACAACAATTACAAATACGTGATATATTAGAAATCTTAAATAAGATCCATAATATGTATATACTATAGACAAAGGCATTAAAAATTCTTCTAATGTATTTAATACTTATATAGGAAGAAGATATAACATAGAATTGCCCTATAATGTAGAATTGTAAGTACGTGAGGGCTGATAATATCTTATAATATTTTTTTCTGTCGTCACCTCTAAAATCCTCTTTAGTCACATTTCGATTACAGCTTACCTTAACGGAGACTAGCCAGATGTGTAGGAGATAGTTTAATGCACAAGTGTGTGCGCAGTCACAAGTGACACGACCAGAGAGAGATCAAGCGCAGGACTGACGGCTTTACCAAATGCTATATATGTAGATACTAGCTGTAACCCAAGACTTCGTTTGCATTCCTTAGGTAGTCCATATCATTAATCAGTGTTCTAACTATCTTTACACCAAATTTAATCAAAATCGATCAAGCAGTTTCGCCTTGTAAATGTAACAAACAGAAAGAATTACAATCACATTTATAATATTGGTATGTTAGGTATTTACTATATTTTTATAACACTACAACACAAAGACCTGTTTAACACATCATTAAATACAATAAAATTATTATTTTATTATTATAGAATAAAGATAAAATGTATAATCAATGTAATTAAATGACTATCAAGGAAACAACAGCAATAAATTATTTATTGGATTTGGATAGTTTTTTATTACATAGCAATAAAAAATATGGAGTTGGTACAGTAGCGGTGGTTCGAGATAATTATCTGAGATACAAGAGGAGCTTGTGTTTACACGTCATCAGTGGCAAGACATGTGGCGTGTAAAGCCCTTATCTTAATGCCACCGGCTGAGAGTCGGCTGCACCACTTCTGGTTAAACGCACATTGTAAAACGACGATTTACAAGCGCTTTAGAGTTTCCAGACAACTTTCCTTCATTTTATTTTATTAGTAAAGGATTGAAAATGCTTTGTGTTTGGCATTAAGACACTGCCTTGTCGAAAACGACTGAAATCTGTTTTAATTTAATATTAACAAAGAATCAGACTCAAAGTCTGTGCATAGCATTGTCTCGTACACTAAATTCACTCTACTAAAGACGTAGCACTAGGATTACTGCTCGTCTTTGTTAACCAAAAGATCAAGAAATTAAACATGGCTTTTCCGACGAACTACTGCGCATGTTGCCAATCGAATGTGATACGAGAGGAGTATTTTATAGTAGCAACTTTC
This sequence comes from Catocala fraxini, assembly GCA_930367265.1. NCBI lineage: Eukaryota > Metazoa > Arthropoda > Insecta > Lepidoptera > Erebidae > Catocala > Catocala fraxini. The sequence continues at coordinate 11,201,622 of OV884035.1, read as the reverse complement.
TTGCTGTCATATTATATAAATATATTACGTTAATTATTCTGTAAGTGAAACAAAGCTCCATGTTAATCTTTTAAGAAGCTATTATTGTCTTTACTTTTACATTAAAAGTTACAGTAATAGAAAATAAAACGTTAAATACACATTGTTACATCCATATATGTAAGTGATGTCTAGACAATAGATATTAAAGAGTTCACCGCTTAAAATAACCTTTATGAGTATGAAACAGTTCTTGTAAATTACCAACAGTTTTATGGCCGGTAGATAAATAACATTTTTATTTTTATAAGCCACGTTACAGCTATTTCGCATCGTGCTAACTGTGAATGTGGGCACCCGCCTGTAAACACTAGAGCACGCGCGATGACAGACCGAACACAGCCCCCCTCATTACCAGTTCTGACAAACAAAACCCAACACTTGCAACACGCTAAAATATCATAAAAATCTCATACCCTCCACACAATTTTAAACTATAACGTTAATACATTAAGTTGCTTTTTAATTAACAGAAATAAACAGCGAATCTTCACTTGAGTGGAATGTACAATAGAATCTTTAAAGCGGAGATGCAGCTATTATTAGGTGTTAGCGTGATTATTTGACAGTTTGAAAACGTTTACAGATTGTAGGTATATTGCTGGGCAATCTGGCTTCCTGCTTTTAATGTAAACAGCGTTTTGTAGTTCTCCCGTTTTTAGCACAAAATAATAATATCTTCATAGATTTTATGTGCTGATTCTAATTAAGATCGAATGGTTTTATAAATAAAACTAAAAATAAAAGGCCATATTATGTACAAAAAAGACCTCGTATACATCGAAGACTAGAGATAAATAGATACATTCATTTCATTTCTTGAAATGTCTTCGATGACGTTTAAAACAAAGGCTGAGAAAAAGTTCTATGAATTGTTTTACTCCGCTAAATTCAACACACACTAGGTATAACTTATACGATCTCTTGATTTATATCTGTTCCCGCGGCTCATTCCATTTCGCGTAACCCTCACACACCTGAAGCAATGCCGAAAACAATTCTTCTGGAGGCACATCCAAAACCTGCAAACTTTTTCTCAACCTATTGTCCCTTCTTCTTCGGCCATACGACGACGTGAATTGCGTCTGCGGTCTCTTCTTAATCCCAGCACTCACGAAAAACGTTGTCGGCTGCGTAGCAGTCGGCATTACGGTATTATAACTATGTTTTGATTTCACTGCTTGTACTATCAAACACAATAGATAGCCGCCAAAAGCTAAAAACGCAAGGGTTGTCACCGACATCGAAAATATATTGCTGATTTTGCTCTCTTCTTTCTTATACAACGCTTCTTCGTAGTCTCCTCTTTTAACTGGTGGTTGAGCTTGGATAGCCATTGCTTCAGCGCCAAATCTTTGCAAATAAGTGGGCGTTGTTGTTGTAGTAACATTCTCGTATTCAGTGGTCACAAGATCTTGCAGCGAAGACTTTAGTCGTAAAAGCTTGTCTAGAGGCAACTCGTTGAGGTATTCGACATCTTCTGAGATAATTTCAGCCGCCGTGATTCCAAATATGACAAAGAATACAAACATTATGGGCACGATGTCACTCATGAGACAGTAGGTGTGGAAATAAAGTTGAGGTAACGTTCGCGATCATGATCATTATGGTCTGCTAAGCGCGACAATCGCGTAGCGGTCACGATAAATGGAACAGTGTATTTTTTATCCAAACACTGAATAATTGGCATTCATCTTATCGCTTAGAAAGGTTTACAACAAAGCAACCTGAAATCTACATAGCATCACGATGTTTACTAGAGATTCGCCAAAAGTGTAATTCATCCACTTTTCGCAATCTGTCTTCATCCTATGTAATAAAGGCTAACCCATACGGGACCTAATTCTAGACTTCGTACTGTTTATAATTATTTGACGACATCCCCTAATATTTTTCATAACCAAGGACCAAACCTGGGGGCTAAAAATCGATAGTTGCTCATTCGGCCATACTTAGGGGTGCCTTACTGTGATCAACTGGTGATTAAGTATTACTAGTGGTCAAAGGTAGGTAACAGTCTTACAAAATAAACAATATATCTATTTCATTCACTTTTATCGTTTATGGGATTAGAAAGAGTTCAATAAAATTATTGGTTATTATTGACAGCAATCTAATACAAATTGTTTGCTTCCTTCGTTTCGATAGATTTTATGGCTTGCATTAGAAAAGTAGGCGGTACGCTCAAAATTGCAGTAATTTGGTAATTATACAACTTACACTATTCTGCCACGCATAGTGTAAGTTCTGTTCTGAAATACCTACATGGTCTTATACTTGAAGGGGTGTGTACATCCTACGTAGGTAATAGGGAACATATAACCGGATATATAAACCTAGATGAAGGCAATAGCTTAACTTTTATATATAAAACAGGTACACACTTACAGGTATTTTTTCATTATAAAAATTATTGACAGAAAATCTTAATATCACATAGTCCGAGGACCGAACCTGAGACCTCATACGCAGCAATAGGATTCACTATTGCAGCGCTACCGAAGCTACTGGATACTGATTTTTTTAATTTTTTTTTATTTTATCTGTCGTATTTCTCAAACCAGTGTCTTTAGTTAAACGCGATGAAAGTACTGTACACTGCCATCTTTATTATTGTTTCCGTGTCCATTGTTACTTTCAAAGTAAAGAGTTTCACAATATACAGTACGATGTTATTTAGCCGATATGTACTATGTATATACGATGCTATTTATTTTTCAAAGCACATATTATAGAATGTTCACGATTGATCACTAATTTATATTATAATTAAAACACATTATCAAATTTCAATTACTTAATAGAAACCAGTAACGCCATCTGTTACAATATTTAACAATTAGAGATTTTCTTTCTCGGTAATATAACAAATATTGTGTTTTTAAATCATGTCAAGATGGTGTCGTTATTTTCATCAACCTGTACATTGTCATACATGCAATTATATGAAAATGTTATGCTCTAGTACGACAATTGCGCCTGCGCACCCATTACAGTAAGAACCGAACCATGGAACGCCTCCTCTCGTCACACAATCACAATGTAGTTCAAGTTGCAGCTTCGAGATGGCATCACATGTGCTCTGTGTATTAATTCTTATGGCTCAACTGGTATATGGCAGTGAACGATATAAAAACGAAGGATTAATGGATAGAATAAGCAGTGGTATGAAATTTGCTACGGATTTCCTAGGTAAGTTGCTACTTCCTAACAATAAGGTGAATAATATCTTCATATAAGGTATGTATCTATCGCCAACTACATACAAATTGCACACCCATAATATACCAAGTTGGAATTGCACGTAAAAAAATTATATCAAAAAGACATTTCTCTTAATTTCATGATTAGATTTTTCCCATATGTGAATGAATATGAATGCAAAATAAATAAAGATTTCTTTAATCAAAACAACTTTGTAATGAATTGTTAGACATTGACGCTATCATTTTACATAATAAGTCAATTAGCCAGAAAATTGGACACAATGAAAAAAGCATAGTGCCTGGCTAGAGTGTTGGTCAAAGTAATAATAATAATAATAATAATAATATTCTAATAATATTCTATCACATACACACAACACCATCTAGCCCAAACTAAGCAGAGCTTGTACTATGGGTACTAGACAATGGATAAACATACATATATACTTTTTTTTTAGTATATATATATATATATATACTAAAAAAAAAGTATATATGTATATATATATATATGTATATATATATATATGTATATATATATATATATATATATATATATGTATATATACATATATATATATGTATATATATATATTCACTGCCATATACTATATACTTAAAGTATTAATAATATGCTACCAACTTCCAGGTTCTGAATCGGTGGCTTTAAAAGTGGCAGAATTTGTAGTAAGAGCTTTCCAGACAGCAAATAAGCCCCAAACATCTAACAGAAGATGGCCACAAAACGATCTTAACAGCGAAGAGACATCGCAGTCTGCACACGGTGAAAGTGAAACATACACACAAGACAAACAACCTGACTATGACGTCAATGAGTCGCAGGGCCCTTTGACTCCGATACGACACCTGGTTCGCCTGTTTGGATTACAGCCGAACCAAATAAGCGCTGTTGCTGTCAACGCTTTAGTTTTTGTAGCCCAACTGGTAAGTCATGCCGTGGAACCACTTTCTTGAAATACTAGGTACTACAAGCTACGATACGGTTTCGTTTGATATATTATAAATAATAACATGCTATATGAATAATTAAGCATTAAGGTAATCTTTTAAGTAATGACATCTGTGTAACAAATGTGATTAACTACAGCTTCAATAATTCAAAAGATTAAACACAATTAAAATATTTAATTACTTTTAGTAAGCGTCTAACTTTCTCAAGCGTGTAATTTTAAAGTTTATTATGCAACTTTCCAGATATCTACTTTCTTAGCAGGGCCTAAACGTCCATCAAATCCATATCGTTCAGAGGATCCAACAACTTGGATCCTAAACAAAAATTCAAGGAAACTTCAAGATATCCTTGCTGCTGCGAAGAACGATACCCTACCAGACTTCATTGACGAATTAATTCAAGAACAAGGAACGGAAGAAGAAACTAGTTGCATTCGCCTCCTAGTTTGCAAGATTACTCCTTTTATTCATAAAATGCAGAAAACAGTTTTCGGCAACGAAAAAGAAAACGACGCAAGATTTTCTAAAGAACTTCATGGCTCAGCTCTCATGTATCGCCATCTACCGACCGCGGAAGAAATCAATGCTAGGAACGACATCTGTGAACAACAACATAAAGATTGCAATCTAAACGAATGAGCTACTGCTAATACAGAATTAATTATTACATTATTTGTTTAACTAAGTTTAATGCTCTAAATTGTTAATGTTAGTGTTCAAGGCGTAAATAGTAAGCGCAGTTTAGATAAACGATCTTTTTGTACACTTTTTAAGAATTAAATATATCTGTTGTGTAATTGATATATTTAATTCAGAAACAGTTACATTATTTCATACCGTTTAATCAATTGTATTTTAAGAGGGGTGGATCCTTCTCTAATCCCTTATTATCATCAAGCACGACAACATCAATAAACAAATTCGGGAATATTGAACTCCTAAGACACTAGCTAAACTTTCATCTTTGTCTTTCTGTATATTACGTTTATGTAAGGTTTCATTCATTTTATTTGCTTTACTAACTGACTCGACATGAATCCCACCGGACAGCACTTTCGAGCAAACATTGCATAAGCTAAGGTCAACAGCCTTTGTAAAACATATGTGCTATTTTTTATATAAATTACATAATAATATTACCTATTATGTCTGCAGATACAGACTGCGCGGCGTAGGGGCCACTCTGAACAAGTTTTAGAGCCTAGCCTCTATGACGTCGAACATAACAGCATTACGTAAAAATTAAATTAAAATACGTACAGTCACTTAGCAACTTGGGCATCTATTCGCTAATAGCTAATTCTTGAATTAGATAACATTTACGTAAAAATAATTCTGATTGTATAAACCGGAAATAGCTATCAATAACTAAGTTATGATGGTTAATCACTTATCAAAATTATATTCTTCAGCATAATTATTTTAGTAATTTTATTATATAGACTTCTACTGCATAAAGATTTATTTGCTTATTTCGTCAATTACCAGTATGTTTTGCTCTACCTGCCGTAGATCGATCATCGAAACTAAAAATGCGTAAAATTTAAAATCAAAACGAAAGCAGCGGTAGCCTGGTGACAGACTTTCGGACTGCCATGCAGAGGTCTCGAAATCGTTCCCAAGGCGAGTTATGTTATGTACGTATTAAATAGTTAATTATTGCTTACTTTACCGGTGAACAAAAACATTGTAGGAAAGTCTGAATGTTAAGACATGCAGGCTTTCCTACAACCCTTGTCACACCGAGATGAGGCCCGTACCCAGCCGTGACAACTTGTATGCAATCATTGCTGACACTGAACGTAACCGCAACCAAACATTACAATATCATATCTCTTTATAACATATATCGTAATAAACAAGTAGGTACAGTAAATACCTCCGAGTTACAGTCATAGGACTATAACATATAATAGAGCTTAGAGAAAGCTCTCTCGTTGACGGATGGTATTGTTCTCTCAATAATAATGAGCTGTTAACTGCAACTCGGAGGCCGAGGTCGAAAGCTCAGGTTCATTAGCAAATGCTAAATGAACTAAGCTAGTTGGCAAGTAGAGAAACTTTCTGTGAAATATACATTATACAGGAGTAGGTGCAATGTCTCCATTTCAACTGGAGCATTGTAATTTTATTTACATTAGGGCCATAAAAGTGATAAAGCATTTAAAGAAATAATAATAATAGGATTGTGTCAAATTTGTATTAAACATTTATTTAAGAATAAAATAAGAGATATATATATTATATGATAATATTTATACTACAGCAGAAGTTAATAATTGGCGTATTTTATTGTATTTTCTGTGAGGATTGTGTCTCTCTGTGTGAAAGTATGTGTGTGTCGCACACATACTTTGTGTGTGTGTGTGTGTGTGTGTGTGTGTGTGTGTGTGTGTGTGTGTGTGTGTGTGTTTGTGTGGTGTCTATCTTATCTTATCTTATGTGGGGGGCCAGTCAGTGCAGATCAGCGACACTTCGATCCGGTGGGATCTTTTGTGTCGACACTCTCCCAATAACGACTGCCATTACATAGATGTTCATGGCAGCCGGGACCGATGGCTTAACGTGCTCTCCGAGGCACGGAGTAGGCGATAATTGTCAATCAATACGCACATAATTTCGAAAAGTCATATAACTTCCGAAAGTCAGAGGTGCGCGACGTGGGTTCGAACTCGAGACCCTCTGCATTGCAGTCTGTTGGTCTCCCCACTGAGCTATCGCTGCTCTCGTCTCGTCTTGTGTGGTGTCTAAGTGGATAAGTGAGTGAGTGTTTGTGTGCATGTGTGTATTTGTGCGTATGTGAGTGTGTGTGTGTGTGTGCATGTGTGTATTTGTGCGTATGTGAGTGTGTGTGTATGTGTGCGTGTGTGTGTGTGTGTGTGTGTGTGTGTGTGAGTGTGAGTGTGTGTGTGTGTGTGTGTGTGTGTGTGTGTGTGTGTGTGTGTGTGTGTGTGTGTGTGTGTGCGTGTGCGTGTTTGTTTACGTGCGCGCGAGTTTATGTATGTGAGGGTGTATGTGCGTAAGAAATAATGTGGATTTATGATGCTAGTTATGTGATTTATTAGTGGACACATAAGATATCTTCAGTCTCAGAATAACTTAATTTGTTTAAATAGGGTTTTACTATATTTTTAAGTCTAAATCGAGATAATTCATTTAAGGTAATCTGTCTATTGGTGAAAAATGCATAAAATGAAATATTTTTTAATATGTAGTTTTTATTTGGCAATATATAATATTATAAGTATATCATAGCAATACCGTTATTAATAATAATAATATTCTACCACATACACACAACACAGCATTAAACGTTAAACGCAGTATTTAATTTGGATGCATTGTTGTTTTTTGTTTAAACAGCTAAGGTGGAAACATAATAAGATCTTATTCTTCTAGCTCTGTATCTCTCTAAGAGTATCATTTGCTGATGATCGGTCGTCTTCCTCCAAACTATCAAGAAAGCCGGCGTTGGTACAGTTTTTTAGCGTGTTGATGAATGGCTGCAACAGCCTACCTATATATACCTTTTACTTTTTTTTGTGTACTTATTTTTTATTTCATAATTGTATACTTTTTTATTTCCTTGAAAGTTAGTTTTTGATATTGCTTAATTGGTTTATAGATTAGATTATTAAGGTGATGTTATTTATCTTCATTTAGCTAACAACAACAAGTCAAAACAAAGTCTTTTATATTGAGAAAGATTATTATTTTGAAATCAATATGACATATATTTATATAATGAACTCTAATTTATACGAGCCTATCACGTAAATTTGAAATCATTTGTACAAAACAGACAATTTTAGTCTCACTTGAAAATGAGGTAAATTGCATAAGATGCAGTGTTTTACTTACAGATATAATTTATAAATTACTACAATACTTTAGTTCCAAATATCACTGTTGTGACAATATTGTCAATATTTGAATGTTCTATAAACTTATAGAACATTCAAATATTGTCCCAAAAGCTTTTTATCTGTCCTTGTATAAATCTTACTGCTTAAAAACCTATTACGGCAGCTGGCTAGATCAATGGCACAGTTATGGTGCTCCCACACTGGCTGTTACAAAATGTTTACAAACATTTTTTAACACCAAACATTTATTAACTAATGTTAGGAGTTGTTACATTCTTTTATGAATTGTTAGATATTTTGAGTGCTCCTGTACTGATGGAAAATGTTTACAAACATTTTTTAACATTTTAAAACATGATATCGGTTCGCAGTTTGGCTTTACGTCCCGAAGCGTCTACATGAAAATGGAAGAAGATTTGCTTATTGGATTAGCTTTTATTTTTTGTTTACCTGGTTTAACTGGATGCGGAGCTAGAGAAAAGTATAGTATACCCTCATGTCGTCTGAATAAATGTTTACGAACAAATGATAACAGATTTTTTAATTTGTTACAATTTGTTAACAAACAGTTTTGTTAAGAAATGTTTAGTAAACATTACCTAATATGAAAACATTTAAAACATTTTTTACATTGTGATCAAATGTTTGCTAAAAACGTTTGCTAATGTTTGTAAACATGTTGTAACAGCAGTGTGGGAGCACCATTATACTTAGCAATACCAATATTTATGTATCTATATTATAAATTGCGATTTTTTTAAGTGTGACTACTGTATGGCCTGACTTGACAAATAGATTGTCACATTTTAGTTTTGTTAATTCTTCTTTAGACTGAGATCCCAGAGACGTCAATCCTATGTGATTTTACACAGCTGAATTTTTCTTCTGTAATATATACAAAATAGGCCGCACTTTTAAACCAACTAATATGCATACGACGTAGGTATTCGATCTTGTACTATTAGTGCTAATAATTAATGAGTATGAGCGGTGAATTTTAATTATTTTCACGCTGACGGTACGCCGAAATATCATATTCCTGGTATAATTAGACGAACACTTATTCACAGTGCACAGTAGTTAGTGTTTGCAACTGCTGTGCATAAGGTCTCGAGTTCGACTCCGGGGTCATGCAAAGTATTATTGAATTTACTGTCAAGAAATGTTCAGTACCAACACGGATTCCGAAACCAGCAATACCTACGGATCAATAACTTATAAAGGGCTCGTGACATGTGGGCCTGCATATCCTTTATATAGGCATGTAAGTTTTATGCACAGAAATTTATGAAGAGTTGACATTTTTAATCCCGGCAAAATATTTGCTAAGATTCAATCCAAGGTAAAGTATATCTGAGTGTCAAGTTTCATCCAAACCTATGCATTTACGCGTACCTAATTGAGTACCTAATAAACATCCAAACATCTTTACCAACTTTTACATTTATAATACTAGTCTCTGCTCGCAACTTCCCCCGCAAGAATCCCACGGGTACGCATACCGGGAGAAAAGGAATCCTATGCACTAATCCGGCACATGGTCTATTTGTGGTTCAACATTTATCCAAATCTGTTTAACAGTTTACATCTGAATAAGTTACAAACATCAAAACCTCCAAAATTCTTTACAAACTTTCACATTTCTTATATTAGTGGTATTAGTAGGATAATTAAAAGGTACACGAAACGGTCGTCTCGGCAATCTCTGTAATTAATAAATCAGTAGCATAACATGTCAGGTAGCCTTCGACGGACATTTTACACACGTCAATGAATAACTCAAGTTAATCTGTGAATAAGTAACATGACATCTTTGGCGTCACAGCAGGTACCGGTCAGTAGGAGAAAGTGAATGCAGGGCGTTGACCTCCCCGCCCAATTCCTCCCTCTGTGGAACATGAACGGGCTAGGTTATGTGATATTGATACAAGTCAGGGACATGAAATAAAGAATCGAAATTTAATGTTATATTTTTGTTATGATAGAAACAGTCGGTATTCGGCATTTAAGGCCTTAAAGCAGATGTTGATCAAGTTTCTTGCTGCGATAGATTGAAATCAAAGGTAAGGACATGTGTACTTAAAAAGTGAACATTTCTCATAGATAGCAGCGTGTTTAATACACTACGTCGCCACACGTTCATTACCTCCGTGGCGCAGCGTCAGTGAATGCGGCTGCTATGCATGAGGTTTCGGGTTCGAATCCCAGGTCGGGACGACAAAAGTTATTAGGTTTTCCTGTTAAGAAATCTCAATAGCAGTCCGGAATTAGGAAGCTGGCGTTGTTAGATACCCCAGTGTCTCGGGAAGCAAGTAAAAGACGTTTGATCCTGCGCCTGATCTCTCTCCGGACGTGTCGGATTACCGTCCGTCCCATCAAATCATGAGAGTTAGTTATTTAACAGATAATGCATTTGTGTTTGCGCACACATTTGTACATAATAATATCTCCAGCGCAGATAGTCAGTCTCCGGTAAGATTGGCCGCCGTTACCGAAAATCGTTCTGAAGGATATTATAGTCCTCTACGTTTGCTAACTGCAGAATAGCCGACTTCATTCAGGTGTGTGATAAAAACATGCCTACTTTAAAAAATCTTGGTTATGTCCCTCACAATTCAACTTCACCGTTAAAACAAGTCATATTCGAAAATTGCGTATCTTCCTTTTGAATCTAGAATTTGCCAACTAGCTGTCACGGCTGCATTAGAGATTTGTCACGGATTGCTGTCAAATTGTCCCGTGGCTTTTCGTCCAATTGTGACACTTTTGCCGTCATTAGTTCAATGTTTATACCAGACTCTGTCAATACTTAACTTGTTGAACACCTGCATGACGTAATGAAATACGTGTTAGAATCCATTGATGTCTATTGTACTTGTATGCTTACATTTTTGGTAATTATCCGTTTATTGCATTTCACGGTCTGTGCTGGTTTATCAGTGATAGTTTATAGAAAATATTTGTTTGGTTTTAATACCAGACGAGCTTTTGCCCGTGGTTTCGCTCGCGTAAAAGTTACAAACAATCAAACAAACAAAAATGAAGTCTTTTTCTTTATAATATTAGTATAGATATAGACTAGTATTGATGTTTGACTATTGAGTAAAACTAATCTGTGAAGTTGTACTATTTGTCTTCTTATATATATCCATACTAATATTTTAAATGTTAGTATGAGTCTGTTTGTTTGTTACGCTTTCACGCCCTAATTTCTCGACCGATCATCATGAAATTTCGCATACCTACACATTTTCAGGGCTACAAAAAAGTATATAGCTTCTATTTTATCCAGAAAAAAATACTGTTCCCTAGCAAAGCCGCAGGCAAAACCTAGTTACTTATGAATAATTTAGATCAGTTCTGCTAGGTAGTTTCTCTGGAGCTACGTGTCGAAATCTTATGTGAAAATCAGTGCTAGGTTAGTAGATAAGTTCTACATCGTGAGAATTTCGGTGTGTAATTGGAAGATTCTATCTGGCGCTGTCCAGGGGTCTGCCGCCAACTCAGGAATAGACAGTGCTATACACAATGTATAGTTATGTCATAATATAAGATAACTTAATAATACTTAATAATAATAATCTTATGTCGCTAAACATAAAAAAGTGCCAGGTTATATCATTTACAAAAGCAAAACACTACTCAATTACAATTGTAATATGAAGGGCATTGTAATGGACAGGGTAAAGGAAATCCGCGACTTGGGGGTAATTTTCGATTCAACAATATCTTTCAGACCACATTACGATCACGTTTGTAATAGGGCTAACCGCATGTTATCTTTTGTACTCCGAAATTCAAAACCCTTTAGGCAATCAAGTTCACTGATAACTCTATGCTATGCTTTAGTTAGAAGTATTATTGAGTACTGCGCATCCGTGTGGGCTCCGATATATAAAATTCATATAGACCGTATAGAGTCTATACAGAGGCGGTTTGTCAAAGCTCTATGTGAATCTGTGTGTTCTGAATACGAAACTTGACTTAGTTACTTTAACATTGTTGGATTGGATAAAAGGAGATGGATGTGCGACATGTCCACTTTATATAAAATCTAGAAGGGCTCATTTAATAGTACTCTCCTAAGTCAGTTACACTTCAAGGTACTCGATCTGTGCGTACTCCGCAGCTGTTTCGAATAACAGCATGCAACAATAATTTGTCCCAATATAATCCACTGTTTCGTATGTGTAGACAGTATAATGAAATTTACGCTCATGTTGATATATTTGTAAATAGTCACAGTAGATTCATAGAATCCTTACGCAAATTGAATGCACCTTAACCTAATGTATATTACACTCCTAGTCTTAACTATGTTGTTCGTAACTTAATTTTTTATTTTTTATTGTAACCTTTACTTACCTATTTGATGCTGTATAAATTCTGAATAGTAATTGGAATGCAGATTTGTTGTATGTTTTCAAGTAAAAGTAATCCTAATCACTACTTAGTCTGTTTTCTGTAACTGTACCTTTTATAAATAAATAAACTATAATACTGGTATAAGAAATAGTGGTTTATAAGTTTCAGTTTGCTTTATGAATCTTTGACGGGTGTTCGTTTCTCGGTATGTTTAATCCTAACTTTAGGTTTCTTTTTATAACACATTAATGTGAATGCACGTCACATGAATCATACGTGGACAATAAAAACTTACATATAATTATATTTTATTAAAGTTAAATTTATAGATAAGAATTATGCAGTGGAAATCAACACGAATAATTTAGCCATGGCCAGCTAATAGCTAGTTGCTGTTACTTATGTCATCGTATTACTATTAAAAGTAGTCTATGTCCTTTTAAACTATCTCTGTACCAGATTTCATCCAAATCTGTTCAGTGGTTGACCCATGAAATCGTAACAAACAGAGATGTTTTTGCATTTTTAAATACTAATATGTATTATATGATTCACGTAGACACTTCCGGACAAATGAAAAAGTAAATCTCCATAAAGTATATATAAAGAAAATGATTCAACATTTAAAATGCTACTTACATAAATTATAAAATACTAGCTTTAACTCGCGGCTTCTCTTGCGTAAAAGTAGATTAGATTAGTATATATGTTATATTAGCAATAGCACCTTTTAAAATAAAATTAAAAATATAGCCTATGATACTCGGTGATAGGTATTATAGCTTTCAAATGGTGAAAGAATTCTTAAAATCGGTTCAGTAGCTTTTGACTTAAACCCTTACAAACAAACAAAACAAAAATATCAAATCGTTCCTTTTTATTATATAAGTATACATATGTCCGTATTATTTACGGAAATAATTACCGAGATCACTTACCTATTAATAACACGATGGATCGATAACATTATAGGTACATTCTCATGTCATAAAAAATAAAGATTAACACATGTTATGTTATAATATAAGTTATAACATAACGGTGTGAAATGATCTGAGAATGGTATTAAGCATATCAATGCCGATGATCGCGTTGGTCGTTGATCAATATAAACGCGTACAGTCATTAACACGAACTACACACTTTACTGATACTCCTGCTTATACACGAGGCAAGTAGATGACGAGCTACTTGCGCAAGATACTTGCGTGGTCTACTTGCGTGAGTTAGTCATACGCAATACTTGCGCGGATGACTCGCTTTGTTTATTTATACGAGGCGCAAGTGACACAACTAAACACATTAAATGCCACGTAGCAGGCCCAATGGAAAATATATTGTTTGTGGTCATTTATAACCGGGACGGAGTTCAACATGTTAAGCATATTACCCGCGTCGTGTACGTTAGCTATTATACTGGTATGTATGTATGTGGTCAACTTACTCATTGACTGCCTCACTGTTCGAGTAACCATGAATGCATCTACTGTTCGTAATCGGTCTTGTTCAATTCCAATGTTATTTAACATATTATTTCTGATCTAAACCATACCAGTAGTAGTCTTACTTCAAGAAATTAAAAATCCAGTAAAATTGTTTTTTATACTACTAAGGCGGCAAACAGGCATACGGCCCCACCTGATGGTAAGTGGTCACCGTAGCCTATAGACGCCTGCAACACCAGAGGCGACCCTTTAGGAATAAAAGGAAGTGAGAAGGAGAAGGAGCGGGAAGCGGGAAAGAGGGTGATTGGGCCTCCGCCACTCTCACTCACCGAACGAAACACAGCCGTAGGAATAATGCTATTTTACGGCGATATTCAAATCGATACTCACATAAAAAAAAAGAAAGTTGACGGAAACGTGGCATCGAAATACAGCCGAGAAATATGACTTAATTAGAAGTGAATATAATAAATATTATTTTGAGTCTAGCCATTCAAGGATGTGCAAGCGACATGCTATATAATATATAATAAAATGCATATAAATTAATTTAATTTATAATGTATTTTGGCAATTCTTAAACTTCGAGTAAATAATGACAAAGTAATCTTTTTCATATAAAAGACTTCAACGCGATATGATATTGCGGTGCAAAAATTTTGATTAAGTCATTCGCTGTTAGTGCTGCTATACTTTAAATTTATTTTATTTTTTAGGTTCAAGGGAACCTCCTTTTACGCAAGTGATAAGAGAAGATGTGTAAAGCTTGTTATTATTCCATTCTTGGTCGTTGTTTAGAGAATCATAACGTGCAAAGATTGTCGCGTAGAAAAACTGACATAATGGCGAAATTGTGTCAAAATTAATAATGGAAGGTATTATGTAACGGTACTTATGCAAATTTATTCTTTATTATTTAAGTAAAATATAAAAAAAACAAAAACTAAACTTACAATTTTTTTTAAATAGTTTTTTTTTTATTTATAGATAGTATATTGCAATAAAACACGTCACATTTAAAGTTACTTTACATTGAATTATATATTATATCGTATTCAATGACATATATTTTATAAAAAAATATTTTCCTCGGATTTTCTACAAGCTGCTAGTTTCATAAACATACACGTACATATACAAGTTAATTACCTTTTACTTTTAAAAGAATGTAACTAAAATTCACATCACGTCATCCTTTATTACCACCTGGCACTAGCCATACAGCTTCAGCATACTCACTACAAAGTAGTAATAAACACACTGTCAACATTCAAACAGGACGACAAATAAACAAAAATATGCGTGCACCAACACACTTAATATTTAAATTAGTCGTTTCATAATAAACGATTGCGTCACAATTAGATAATATCTAGAAGATCGATGACCGGACGCAGTGAGCGGTATTACGTAACTATTATTTAGGTGGTTGACTACTTACATGAAGAAAGTTTGGTGGTAAAAAGACCTAGCTCTTTGTATTCAGGTCTATTGACGTGTGTATCGCCATTGTAATAGTTTCGCTGCGCTAGAAAATACTCCAATGATTCTGTATACATATTGTGCGCATTGTGTATGACGAGACGCAGTTCTCGTGGAAAAACTTGATGTTTGATGATACAAGAAGTAACGCCTTATTCACAATTGGCTCCACGAGTGGCACATTGGTTTAAGAAGTCATTACGCCACTGACAATGTAACTTACTGAGTGCTATAACTTTGAACACCCCAAGGAGCAAACAATTGTGTTATCTACAAATAATTGCTAGTCGGGGTGCAGTGTTTGCAAAACTTGTAACGGATTATGTCTCGTGCGGTAGATATCTTAAAATGAATATCAATACTTACATGCAATATCTATTGCATGGTAATGACCGGCCGAAACAAATAATTATGTTTGAGGTTCCAATCCTATCCTTAAAATCTTTGTTAATGCTGTTCCAATAAAAGGATATTATTATTTCAGAACCTTTTAATTAGTATAGTATACTAATGTATCATATTATGATACATATATAACTTTAAGGGTTTGAATACTGCCAATTAGCTTGAACTTAACGGTGACTGTTACTTCAGGTAACTGTAAAAAAGATGCGCTATTTATAGGAAAAGCAAAATATTGATTGATTTCTCCAAAACTTAACAAAATATTTAAATATCTCAGTTAAGAGGGTTCTTTACAGTGTTGTTTTATTAATTTGCAATTTTTATTTGTATTGTATTTGTGTATATTGTTAGCGTATATTACGTTTTCCACCTTCTTAGTTAAGTTGATGTCTCTTTTGTGTCGCCCTCATTCTGAGTCAAAAATTATAATAATTGACCGATGGAGTATGGATAGTTGTATAATTGGTTACCTGGCTATCAAGGCGGTGACTATAAATTTAATACATGTGTCAATTGCTCCAAGACTGACAGTTTTTATATTGTTCCAATATATAAACATTGTAACAACAAACAAACAGAAAATCCAGTATCGCACTACTCTGCATTCACCCTACTTTTCTTGCCGTCAGAAAAGTATTACCTTTCCATTAGTTCCGAAACACTTTTTTATTATTTTGGACGCTAAACGTACCGTGAATCGCATTGATTCAAATTATACGACAACTTAATTCAGTTGATGTGATAAATTAAGAGGCTATAGACACGAATACTCATGTTATAACGTATTCAAGAAGCCGACTTTAGATAGAAATCCTACAAAAAGATTCTCTTCGCGTATTTCCGTGTGTTTTCCTGCTTTCCGATCTTGTAGAAAGTGTTGAGGAAAATGATATTATGTTCTTAAGACTGGACAATATGTGAAACACGTATTTACGTTATTGCCTGTCTGAGTCATTATCTAAAAAATCTTTTTATGAGATGTTCACTCGAAGCAATTACTTAACCAATAATTGGTGAAAATAAACATAGACAGTTATCTACTAATATTGTAAATGTTTACAGTAGGTAACTGATGTATCTTCATTACGTTTTCTTCTTTATGCAACATAATTACAAATTTACATGATAGGTACACACGGCTACGGTATCAAGTTAGACACCCTATATACACATAACTACGCTACATACATAATAGAGAATTGTCGGAAAGGGACAGTGCATAGTGGTGTCGATGTAATGGTAAGGATAGAGCATCGCGTCCCGTTCAGCGTGATTGTGACAAAATAACATAAATATAACACACTATCTCGCACGATTCGCAGCGTTCAACTTCTAATAGTTCAAAGTCCAAACAGTCTAGGTTGATGTGTTGCTGTGTGTACTATCTGCCGATTGCAACTCTAGCTGTGTTGCCGCTCGAAGAAATGAGTTTAAACAAAACACTCAGAGCATTTTCGTGTACAAGTCTTTCCTTAAATAAATATGTTATATTTTACTTGCAGTTTCGGTATTATAAGACATTTTTCTTGTAAAGAGAATGCACAAATTAACGTATTTATAGAAACTTAGACATTTTCCTTGTAAAGAGAATACACAAATTAACGTAATTATAGAAACTAAGACATTTTCCTTGTAAAGAGAATACACAAATTAACGTTCACCTTTGTAAAATTGTCAAGGTAACAAATTAAAGAAATATGTATATCATCTGTCCATTAAATGAATGTTTACAGCTAGCGAAGGAGCCACGGCGACACGTATTAAATATGCACCTGTTTATGTCAGCATTCTAGAGCTCATAAACAGGTAATCCTCTAGTCAAGATTATAGATTAATTTATGTAAATAACTTGAATATATTCGTTTCCGATGCATTAAGGCTACGAAACTCGTTACGATGCAGCTATTGGGGTCAATAATTTCTCACAAGTAGTAAGTTGTTCAAATATATTTTATGATTTGTCAAAGCGAGTCGCCAGAGAAAGTGAGGCGACGGAGGCCGGTGGGGTCGGCGCCGGTAAAAAGCGCCCAATTTATGTTCAAAACAAAAAACTACTAAACAACACGGACATTCACCCACAACCAACGAAACTGCTGAAGTAATTGTTTTACATTTTACTTAATGTCTTTAGCACAATTAGTTTAGTCGATTATGCCTTTTCAGTTTAACTACCGACGCGGCGACGATTATAAGTATTATAACTATATTCCGGTAATTAACTCCAAGAATAAAAAGCATAGATATTATATACGCATTTCGTTAGCTAAGGAGCTTAAGGAGGCTATTGAGATCAGAGCTGAGAGACATTAGACAAAATCTATTGTTACTGGTCTTATTCTATTTCCTGTCTGCTACTTATTCATTCACGACAGTAAAGCCTTGCACCAATTACTAATGGGTAAACATATAAAGCACAATCCACTGGACTAATAAGAGACGTAATGCAAGTCTTTTTGTCATAGCAATGTTGTCTGTTTGCCCCCAGCACACTCCATCAGACAATATTTTTGTATTTACAGACAATTTTCCCATATAAATTATTATAAAGAAACTTCTCTTAAATCTTAGCTCTGAGAAAACACGTTTTAATTGACTTATTGTTTAATTAATTAAAAGACAGAAAACAGGAAATAGAAGGCATAACTATCTCTTGAAACAGGGCTATCGGCTGCATCTGTTTTAATCCTACTTTGTAGTGCCGAGGCAGTAACTTAACACCATGTGATTAAATATCTCTACTTCTTTATCATCACCTTATATTTCCAAATATACTGGGATTGGCTTTCTCTTTATGTGTTTTTCCACAGAGTGATAGCCGTCTGACCTCTGCAGGTCCAATATTTACTAATCACGTAATAAGTAACGAACAATGTTGGCTACCAAGCACAGTCCTAGACTCTATAACTCTGCCTGGCATTTTGATAGAATCTCATGTACTCACGAGACCAGGCAAACAAAATGTATATTCACGCCTTCATGTCACTGTGACATTTTGGCAGCATTATGTAGTCTATACTACTTACAATAAGTGACGATTTGTCGTTTACTGGACTAATTAATTAACAGAAACAACTAAAAATGCTGTGCCTGACTAGGGAATCCAAACCGCGGCATCATGACCGGTCGCAAAAATGTACACAAACGAATGACACGACAGATCAACGGTCTGCTTATGTTACATTGTTTGTAACATAAGCAGTAATGTATTTGTTGTTGCTTCTTTGTGTGTATTACGTATAATATATAAATAATATAATAATAGCCAAGCAGCAACAGCCTAGTGCGAAAACCGTTGGGCTTCACAACGCGCTTATCTGTGCTTTCGGAGTTAAGAACATATTCTACTAAAGTTCGAAGTTTAAAAAATATTAACTCGTCGCTAACTTCAACGGTGAATAAATGCATGGTTAGAAAACCCATCTGAGAATTCTCCGTAATGCATTGAAGATGTGTGAAGTCTGCCAACAGGGCCAGCGTGGTGTTCTATGGCTTAACGCTTCTCACATGGCACAGTTCATAAACATTGTTATCAAAATAATTTTAGCCCTGTTTGTAAACTGTTGCAACGGAAAACACAGTAGGTACACTATTTTATTAACGGAACTGAAAATTATTTTAAATTTACCGATAAATAGCGAGAGCTCATGTATTAAGTGACAGTGTAGCACATTATAGGTGCAGTAAAGGTATAATCATCATTTCATTTACCTCTCTCGTCGTGAGGTCAGCGTGTCAAACATTACTTTCTCACAAGTTTAAACTTATTGCAATTTAATTTGTCTGAATGAACGAGCAATTTCATATCACTCTTACATCTTTCGTGGAGGTACACGCTATTCAAGTTTGATTGATGACGAGAAAACGTCGAAATAAATAAGCGTGTTTTTTGTTTTGTTATTGAAGCGCTTTTTTGTCGGTATATTTACTACGTGTATACTTCGTGTACTACCATGTGCCTTTCGACTGGCGGGGTTTAACATGCACATTTCTGGTTAGATAGCTCGCATCAATACAACGCTATGGTTATTAGTTGGATAGTTGGATATATCACTCGCGAATGCAATCAGTTCGTAAATGTTTCTTAGGAACGATTCCATGGACTTCTTTGTCTGTACTACAGGCACTTTTGTTAAGTTTAGATTTTCCGTATTTCCAAATATTAAAGACATTCAGGATGAAGATTAAGAGAATGTAGTAATCTATAAATTTCTAGGTACCTCCTAATAAAATCTTAGTATCCTTCATGTTTAGTACACCATGAGGTTCTCCACCGGGGTTCAAGCTACAGCTTTAGTAGGTATATACATATAGCTTGCCCTGGGCAACGTTTAAATCGCGAACGAAGTTGCACTAGTTTGTATTCTATATTCAAAATATCATGCATTTGTACATTTTAATTATAAATTGTTATTAAACTGCCCGTTGCACGTTTAAAATTTCAAGAAAGCGTACAACAAACATGCGATTAAAACATACTATATACGTAGCTACATATGTGCTAATCTTACTATACTCCATTTGGTTAGGTACATAACTAAAGATAAGCAATAAAAATGGCGGCGTTCAGGGCTGTACAACCTTTTAATAAGGAGTGAAATGAATATACCTTATATACTGACTTTATCATTTTTAATCTGAATCAAATGAAGAACAATCACCAACACTTATAAGTTATAACAAAACAATCACTGGTGTCATCAATTATTTTATCTAAATTAAACATCTTCTGCTCCTCTTTCATTATGTGATACCCGGTTCGGAATCACTCATTTTAACAATATAAAATAGCAACAACACAACTAACAATAAATAAAAAACAACTAACAAATATAACAATAACTAATTAACAGAATTTACGGCAAAGAAACATAAAAACTAACGAAATTAAGGCGTTCAAATGAAACTGTCACGAATGGCGTCTAGTTACCCGACTAAGTGTAATATCGGTCAAATATGTTGCCACGCTTCCTCGCAGTACTACTTCTCAGTTTTGTAGAGTAAACAAAAGTCTACTACGTACAAAAATGTTTTGAATACCAGTCTTTTTAGGTTCTTCATGGTAGGCAAATTGCAAACTTTATGACCTTATTATACATTTTAATATAATTAAGTGTTCGCAAGTTTACGAATTAACAATTAACATTTAATATTAAACAAAGTAGTTAAATATACTAGAATATAAGAAGCAAATGTGGTTTTAAATAATAAAATAATATATTTAAGTTACGTTTTATTTTGAAATGAAAAATGGTCTTATAAAAGAACCTTTTTTATCATTTGTTTACCTTTAGTTAAGTACCTGACTGAATGGAGTATAGTTCCAGATGGCCTAGTTAGTCCACAAATAAGGTATTACATTCAATGCCATGTTCTAGATTGATACTAAAAATGGAACTACACCTAATATTGATCGATGTACCTTTGTATCTAAAACGCACAAAACAAAAAACACGTTATTTTATATTCTTTCCTGCAAGTAGATAACTAAAAGGAACTTGTAAAGGAATCGTTAATCACACTGTAATTATATATTTATGTCGTTTACACATTTATGAGGCAACACATACCTACACACGCATTACAATTATAGGTGCGTACCTAGTTACGGTGGGTACAGTTATGACGAATAAATTAGATACTTAATACACTTTTACGCATAATCTATACTAATATTATAAAGCTGAAGAGTATGTTTGTTTGTTTGTTTGAACGGGCTAATCTCAGGAACTACTAGTCCGAATTGAAAAATTGTTTCACTGTTGGATAGCTCATTTATCGAGGAAGGCTATAAGTATATAACATCACGCTACGACCCACGGGGTCGGCGAAGTAATCATAAACGCGGGTAAAACCGCGGGCACATCTAGTAAGAGTATATGGAACATCATGAGTAATATAAATACAATCATTTAAGATAATTGAGCGTAGGACCGCCTATATAAGATATTAGGTGGGTTGGTACGTACCTACCTATATCGCTTGTGACCGTCTAAGACCATTTCGAACAAGAACAATTTTAGTGGCTTATGTAATTGTGTATCATAACTAGCAACTAGTAGTTATTATAGCAAAATTTTAACGTTTGTCACTTTGTTGTGTATCGTTATAATAAATATTCGGGAAAAAGCGAACATATTTTGGTCGTATTTAATGTAGATCTTTTAGAATTATTGTTATCTATAGAAAGTAGTAGCTCTTATTGCCGGCCGTCCTTATTATTCAGTTAAGGGCATTACTCGAAAGCAAATCCCTATTAAATAACTCGAGATGCTTATATAAAAAGCATTCATTTAAAAAGTTTGTTTTAAAACTAAGTTACTTATTTCAATCCTTTGAATAATATTATTTAATGAGACATCAAAAGGCAACACCCACTACACAACTGGATATCAGCCACTTTATGCTTTAATTCAGTCTTGACCATAAACGAGTTCCAAAAAATACTTATTATAGTCAACGTGTACACAAGACTACTACAAACTCAAACATCCTGACATTGCATTCATATCTACAGACAACAAACATATCCATGTGGACCTTGTATAGTTGTTCTATGTGCCTTAATTCTTTAGCTGTGGGTATACATAAAGAATTAAGGCACCTTCTTCGCTTATTTATAAACGTTCACCTCTACACGATTGCCTGCATGTACAGACGTTGAAAGCAACATCTTTCGCGGTAGTTCCACAATCACTATCGATTTTACTACCTTAAAATCACTCGCACATACTTTCCTGGGCATCCTACAGCCTCATTAGTTGAAGGCACAGTAAACTGCATCAACGATTTAAGAAGTAACAGATCGGTGTTATACGCTCCGCTTAGTTATTTATTTTTAACTCGGCGGTAATTTTATTTCAAATACCGCATCAGCGGACAACGTATAATTAAGGCACAAAAATATAATTTACCGCCACCAGTAGGTACCCGTAGTATGAGTTTTCACAGCTTACAATTATGGTGAACGCTATGCTTCTTCTTCGTTATATCATCAAAATTACTATTGTAAATAACTAATACTGATACTCTTAACATTTATTTGGTTGGATTATACAGTGGTGTCTGTAACCAAATTAATGATTTATTGATTTATCTATCTATTTGTTCAGCGTCACGCTAAAACGACTTAACGTATTTTAATGCGATTAAATAGTTTGGACTCTTGCTGTTTATCTTACAACGAAAACCATGTTTCATATGAATCCGTCATCTAGAAGCAGAGTTATGATGTTTAATACGGTTCACATAGCCCACGAGTATGTCGCAAAACCTAGTTTAGACTATGTATGGCAAGGCCTGCCAACGTTCACGGTCCAACGTATTTGAGATCTATGAAAACTCATGCATGCATAGACTAATCTTAAGTCGAGATGGCATTCGAAAGGTTTTTAGTTTATATATCTCTCATTGAAAGCACTGACGGATGATAATAAATATCTGTGAATCAGTTTCTACTACATTCATATCTTGGAAGATAAATAACTGCTATAGGTCCTATATGACTGCATGAATGACGCAGGGCTTAAGTCGCACCCTCTGCCTATGCGCTCAGTTTTATATATTTGATCCTCAAACGGGTTAATAAACAAATGTTGGGTCTTAGTATAGTTATTCCGGGCCTGGATCTTGTTTATGGCTGTTGTTTAAATGTTTGTATAACCATAGAAATACTTCATATAAATAGGCACGTAATCTGTACCAATGTAAATGTTTGTGAACATGTTAGGCGGTTTTAACGTTTGTTACTCAACCAACTATTATCCGTTGAATGGATTTGAATAAAACTAGGCACAAATATAAAACATACATATTATCTTGTATCAACACAACCTTTTATTCCAGTGTACGTCCGCGAGTAGAAACTAATAGGTATGAATTAAAGTTTAATTACGCGCAGTTTATAATTATGCCGCAGCATATTTAAAATACTAACGCCAATCTTGACATCCTCACTGTTCAAATTATGCAGACCAAAATGCGTATTACATACTACTCCTTTCCATCATAGTAAACAGTGTAGTAAACAGTGATTATGTTAACAATAAGTGGTACTAATAAACAAAAGATTCTCATGAAAGAAAACAGCGATAGTACTAAACAGCCCATATTATATACGATAGTAGACTCGAAGCAGTGATGCCACTTAATAATTAGGGATGGTCTACAATCGTAACCCATTGTTGTTTTGTACAAATGATCCGTTCTGCTTCACATTGGGAGCAGTCTTCACTTTCTATGACTGTGACATTGCAACTTGCTATTTATATCAAGCCTTTGCTTTGCCATTCTTGATGTCGTGAGTGAAAACATAATATACGATATATCACCTTCGTTAAATGATTTTGACTCTACGATTAATAGACATTTTAGTTACAGAAATGAAAGCCAAAATATCACCTTTAGAATAAGTGTTCTAAATTGTGTAAAAAGATATTAGGAATAACCCACGATATTTCATCGTGTAAACTCATACATCGTAAAAATATTGGTCTAAAAGGAGAAAGTAGAATACCCTTTCTTCTTCCACACCCACACATAAATATATGATAGTAACATATTTTTGATGATGCATAGGTCCTACGAAAGAATTTCTTCTTGCGAGTCGAACTAACACACCGACAGTTCCTTACTTTGGAGAAAGAAAGTCGTATTTATTCCTCGATGATTGACAGGTATAATCTTTTAACATATATAATAAATATTGATTTATATTATAGAGGTTTTTTTTGTAACATATAGTACACATATGTAAGTACGTAGGAATGCAAAAACAAGCTATAGCTAATCCGTCAATGAGTGTCTCTATCGCAGTCAAATAATTTCGTTTTAGGCAAGACAAAGCAAAGAATTTGCAAGACGCACCGAAAAGACCTGGAAGAGCTATTAAGCTATTAAAGACCTACAGAAGTGTGATATTACTCTTTAATTTAAGAGGAGGCTGCATGCGGCGCATCCTCACATATGCTTCGGGCTCGGGGTTCGCCAAAGAGTTATGGAACTGAGTACCTATTCTCTATATCCAACTTATAGACCGAGTTAAAAATACAATCGAATGAATCTCTTGAGATGCCAAACGAAATTGCGGCCGGCCCAGACTGAAATTAACTGTACTCCTTTAAATAAAATTGGTCTTTAGCGGCTCTTGGTAGAGGAAGATGAAAGGAGAGTGGGGAGCCTTTACCTTACAGTGAGACACAGCAGGCTTATTATAAAACAAATAATAGAGCTAAAACAAGATGGGGAAGTTGATGTAAATCCGAATCTTGCAGAATATTGACATATTATTAAGTCCAGTAATGAATTCAAATGAATATTTCAGATTCTATCTTTGGGTTGTATAATTATTGGATATGTAGGTATTGCTATTGAATACTAGTTATAGGTATGTTTTGATTTTAGTTGAACTAAATATCCTATACAGTTTTAAACCTATACGACCGCTAACAGAAAACTATAAATATTTTGACAGAAAAGGAAACTCAATTTATTATTGATGTACCTGCCTGCGATGCTGTTACAAGTTATCCCTTTTTATCGATATTTACTTTTTTGGTACTGAGAAAGATATCAATATTTTGAAATTGCTACAGTGTTTACTTTAAACCCATAATTATTGCATTTACAGTTTATTATCTATTATCTACTAGCTTTTGCCCGCGACTTCGTCCGCGTAAATGTGGGTTATGTAAATTTTGTCCATCTGGAACAGTAGGTAGGTACTTTTTCTGGATAAAGGTACCTTTTGTCCTTTTCTGTTTCCCTGACAACGTGTATGCGAAATATCATGATGATCGGTCGAGTAGTTAAAACGTGAAACCGTAACAAACAAACTCACATTCGCATTTATAATATTAACTTTGGATTATAATTATTAGATCTTAATTAAAACGTAATTACACTCGGGACTTTGTTAGCTCGACTATAGTACGCCAGCCCTGTCATTAACCTTAATCACAAAATGTACCACAATATCTCCCGTACAGAAGATAATTTAATGAAACGTAGCTCAGATTTTGTGTAACTCTAAGCTGCCAGATTGCGAACGCCATTAAAATCCGTTCAGTTGTTTTTGCATGAAAAATGGAATAAACAGATAACAGACAAAAATAAAAATCCTATATTATTATGGGTTTAGACGGCACTGTTGGTCTTAATTAATCTTTCTTTCCTAATTTCTTGGCCAACGCTCAGATCCAGAAGGCCAGACACAATGTGCGCTTTTCTTAGTTTGTGTCTAAGTGATTTGATTGATTGATTATATGAGTATTTAGAAGTTACTTACCAGCCACCTGGTAGATAATCTTCTATTTATTCGTTGTATATTCGACGCAATGTTTATTTTATGTATATTTGAGCATAGCGAAAATTTTCAAAGGTCTATGTTATTCTCGAATTTTTTGCCCCCTGTGAACCGATATGGATTATTATTTTTGAGCTCTATAAACATAAAACAATCGTAGAATGAAATTGTGACATCTGGAGTGGAAACTCAGAAAAAAACATAAAGATTAGCGATTAAAATCGCAGTATCGTACTTGCTTGGAATGCGGCGTGTCCTTCTAGGTCACGTTGCCTTGATAATAGGCTGTCATTGACAGTAAGAACGAAAGCTAACATTTCGCTGATGGCCCACTGGCCCACTGCGCGCCGTGTTTACACATCGCATTATATTTATTTAGGTACAACACGACATTTTTATCTGTATTAGTACTTTTCACATTTGGATTTCAATATTATTCAAAAAGTGAAATTCTTTTATGGTCTTAAGTCTCTTATAGATACATTACATTGATTTTATTATTATGATAAATATCTATTTCACTCGCAGTGTTCAATAAATATGAAGTTATTCAAAACATGCAATATTTAGTACAAATGGTACTTATACTATTGTATAAGTACCATTTAAGAGCCCAAGATATCGTATAAGATATTGTACCCAAAGAAATATCTTTGGGTACAATATCTTATACGATATCTTGGGCTCTTCTTTTTTCTCTATTATTACAATTCTGTCCTTATCAATCGGTCTATGAACGAAGAGTAAGTAGGTAGTAATACTTAACTTTTTGCTTTGCTGTTAATGTTCAATTAAATTAAAATTATATGTGGTCAGAACCAGGATGTAAGTTGATTTTGATTGACAGAAGTCCTAGATATAAAGTCTGTTAGACATAAACGTCTCGGTGCATTCTCTTTGAGTTTCTAATTAGAGAAGTGAAGCGAAGAAATGCTCTATGTACGATAAATAGGAACATAAACACGGTAAAAATAAATTTAGATGTCAATGTGACTGATGGAGCGTAATCGAGGTATATTTTCGTACTTAGTTGAAACCGAAGGTTTAGTATTAGATAATATTTATGTTTTGGAGATTCAGTACACGGTACGATAATATAAGTACGTACCTACCAATGGGAGGAGGTTCTCTGAGGAAGGTATCGGTTCATCTCGTAGCCATGGGCCTCCTCGAGCCATATGCCCGTTACCACTATGTCTCCAAATTTCATACTTTTGTATATATCTATTAGTATGTAACAACTTAAGAATCTAATAAAAAAGGAGCTGCCCTATAGTTATATTTAAACTGTATTGCATAAGACAAGACCTATCATTGCTAAGGGCTCCTAGAATTCTGTAGTGTTTAGTTAATCTATGGTTCAATCTATCATCATCTATCTACATCATAATAGTGTTGTTATATAACATAATTACATATACATATAATATAATAAAATAGGTGACAGAGAAAACTTGAACAGATGCAAATAAAATTACGGTCATAATATAAATTCAGTTCAATGTACCAGTCCGGCAAGTGTACAGTAAAACTCTAATAGATCCAGTAGTCAGATTAGCAGTTCCATTAAAGCGCGATGGTATGCAATACTAAAATGATTCTATTCACACCACGTGCAACTTCCATGTTTAGCTAAGATAGCCTTGTAGCTAAACTGCCATCATATAGCTCTGGCAGCTGCTAAATAGCGCTACCCCAGCTGTTTTACTCGAACAGTTAATAAGTTTGCCAATTTGTAATTTGGTCCCTTCTCAGCAATCGCCTGCAATAAGTCGAGAATGGTCAAGCCGTAATCTACCACGCTGGCCCAGTGCGGTTTGGCAGACTTCACACATCTTTAAAAACATTAAGATCCTTCAGAAATGCAGATTTCTTCACGATATTTTACTTTATCATAAAAAAGAGTGATAGTTAACTATACTAGACTTTATAAACTTTGGCGAGGTGTATTACATATAATTAAATTATCAACTGCGTTTTCTGAATAACTGTATGTAAACACATTGTCGAGCGTTACAAATGAAATCACCAATTCATTAAAATATGTTCAAAACATTCATTGAAAGCTGGTACTTAGATAAAACATACATATCTATACAAGAACTCAACAACAATAAAATCTATAAGATTATCTAAGTAAGATTATGAAGAATTATCCGGATACCAAAAGCTTACTCTTACATCGTTGACCTCATACCTCAGTGATGAGTTGAATCAACTCGAATCAGCTAGTTCTGGTACCGGGCCCGCCCTCTGCGGTTGGTATAAAAACCACTATGGGGTCGTGCCAGTTCCCAAGTTCCGTTTGTGAATAGATACTAAAAGTGATCTTCGCTATAACTCAAAACGTGTCAATTGTAATCTATATGCATTTGGTGTCGCTTTCCCTCGGATTCGTATGACATCATAAATTTGATGTCATGTTAGACTTTCTTTGATCCATGAATCACTGTCGTTGTTTACTAACAAAATTTAGACTTTGCTACATGGCTGGGGTTCATACCAAAAACATGTGAATTTTTTTACTAAACTGTACCTACTCGATCTCCTCACTGCGGGTTTTAATTTAAGTTAGTTAGTAGGTAAGAGAATTCTAACAACCAATGACCACTTGGAATAACTCACTACTACTTGATTAAATCTAAATATTGCCTAAGCATTTGTCACAAAATGTGCATGTATGCGCCCGCATACCAAGCTATTGTATGAATTATATATTCCTATCGGAACCTGAATCGTTCCATTACATTAATATTATGTTTAAATTTATGTATTCAATAGCATACAGGGTACCTATGTAATGGCTGCAATATCTTCCATAGCTGTAAATTATTAAAAGTTTTATCTAATAGTGATTAAAATGAGTGGGCGTAATGTCTTTTAGGTTTTATCCGTAGCCTGAACTCACTTAACTGTAATTTGTGTAAACTCTCCGATTCATCATTGAAGTATTATTTCTAAATAAATCATACCTATTAGCTTTATTTTAAAAAAATTACTAATATCCATTTCCTAGTCTGTGTCTGTGAGGCGCTCATAGCCAGTTGCACTCACTGATCGGTAAACGATTAGCTAGATTAAGCAACGTTGGGTGCGGTCAGTCTACAGATGAGTGACCGTTTAGTGGTATTTCATGTGTCTCCGTGCTTGGGAGGGCACGTAAAAAGTCGGTCCCGTTTGTTGCCAAATTGACAGCAGTCGTTACGCGGCTTGAACAACTCTTGACAACAGGTTGGCCACTAACCACACGAAAAGTAGAAGAAGTCTGTGTGGTCTATATCTTAATTTTTATAAGGCTCTATAACGCAAAGATGGTCGTACCTAGTAGAGTTAAACTAAAAAAAACCGCGTAGGTATATTTTTACATAGTTTATTTGCACGTATAGCCCAGTTGTTTATCAACACGGCACTACTAATGCGACCTGTCACAGTATATACACTAATGTGTGTTGTGTGACCCGCAACACAGGACTATAGTCCTTTTTTCTATTAATAAATAAATATTATTATTATTATTATGTTTTTATTACTACTAAGGAGTGGAAACAGCCCCTTGACAATCGGCGGCTATGGTAAAGCCGACACTGCCACCCAAGAATGTAAGTTATCTACTAAACATTTTAGCTTTGGCCAACCCGTTCATAGATACGCCATTGCCACATAAAAATCCATAAATAAAACTAGGACTAACTAAACTATTCATTCAACGCTGTTTGTATATTTATAAAGCAACACCATACAAAGCTTTTCGATCGATCAACTACAGTAGCCACCTTATTGGTAGAACAAAAATTAATACATAGTTGAATAGGTACCTATCACCAATTTAATCGAGCGTGTAAAATTAACCTAGTAGATACAAACCATAATCAAGTTAGTGAGTGTTACTGCGCGATGATTATCGAAACAGCGCCTCATATTTGGTTCAGTGGAGAAGAGAAGTAGGTAGGCGAGTCAAACTCGCATTCCAACTTTACAGTTACCCTCGAAAGGCCGCAGCTACATGCAAATTGACAAATATTACCGGACACGCAACTTTGCTGACACTCTAG
This sequence comes from Catocala fraxini, assembly GCA_930367265.1. Classification (NCBI taxonomy): domain Eukaryota; kingdom Metazoa; phylum Arthropoda; class Insecta; order Lepidoptera; family Erebidae; genus Catocala; species Catocala fraxini. The sequence goes on along the minus strand of OV884035.1, from coordinate 11,171,490 downwards.
CTAGAACTTGTCAAAGAACATTTATTACAACTTCCGATCTATTTAAAACTGAAGTATGTAGCATACTTCGCTTTAAACTAAAAAAATATAAATAAGTAAACTTTCATATATAAAGGGACTACGTGCTACAACAAGTACCTACAGACTTTTATGTATTTCTATCAGGTGAATTTTGGGCCCCAATATCTAAAATCTAATTGAGAACGTTATAATTATTAACTCGTGAGATTATATGTACCTAGATGTTAAGATTAAACCTGTGATCAAATAATATAATATACATACTTAGTAATTATTGTATAGCAAAGGCGATGAAATAGGATGCAGAATATTTTATTTTATTATGTAAAACTATGACAAAAATGGTACTATTTAGCTAGCCGGTATAATATAGAATGTGTAAATTTAGTTCATGCAAACTAAGTTTTATGAGACAGGATAAGCGCTTGAAAATTGAAAACGTTTAAATGAAATAATTATTGAAAACCTTCAACTAACTAGGCTTTAACGATACGTACTTACACACATCAAAAATTCCACGTTCACTTGGAGAAGTTAAGATATTTTTCTCGTGTCAAAATATAATTAATGAATGCACTATTTATTGCTTTAACATTTAAAAACACATCCTTTAAATGTAGAAAACATAATATCTTCTTTTGTTTTCTTACATAAAAACGAGGTGAATGATAAATGACCCTCATTATTGTTTCTACGTGAACGCTGTTTAAATCAATTTCTCTGAAATTGTTCATTTGAAAAATGCAAGGTGGACTGTCTGAAGTCTTGCGAGCAAGAACAGTGTTATTACGTGAAAAAGGATATTGTACAAGGCGAATCGCAGCCAGTGCCTCCGTTTCTTAAACATGCGTCGTTACTATCCTGCAGAAGTACTGGAGCATGGGCAAGCTGGCTGATCGACCTCGTAGTGGCCGCCCGACTGTCCTTAGTGATATTCAGAAGCGCCACATCAGACTTTTTGGCCGCCTGTGATCCAATAATGAACGCTACGAAACTGATATTAGAGCTACAAGCTGCTACTGTACTGGATATTAGCACTCCGACCATTCGTAATTGTTTACACCACTTTAGATTACGATCAAGGAGATCCTGACGAGCATCTTTGAATACACGGGCATGACAGCGACGCAGAGTGCAGAGGGCCAGACAGTGTCAAAACGATGAAAACGAAGATGTCTAGTGTATTTGTCTTTTTGTTGACGAAACACGGATCAGTACGCACCCTGATAACCGACGTGTACGAGTTTGGAGACGGCCTGGGAATTCCGAAAGGCAAAGAACTGCCACTGGAACCGTTCAGTAAGGTGGCAAATCGTTATCTTTTTGGGGCAGAATAATGATTGGACCTCTAACGCCTTTAATCCCCCGTACAAAGGCTTTATGACAGCTATTTGTACAAGACAGCTGTTATTGTTGGCATCACTAGACCGTTGAGGATAAATTATGGTAACCATTTCGTATTTTATTTATTTATTTATTTTAGGTACACAAAACAGAACAAAGTACAAGTAGGTTTGAATATAAATACATATTACAGTTATGTTCTAAACTAAGTTCCTAACTATGTGTACACTACATGATCACAATGGACTGTGTTGCTAACGACAAAATGACGTTATGAACGTGAATTACCGCCACCGCGTATTGGTCGAAGATAATGCGCCGGCACACCGAGCTCAACGAGTGAGCGCTGCTCTCCGGTAGTACGAAATCACGCGGTAAGACTGGCCTGCCGGCTCTCTGGACTTAAACCCAATCGAACACGCATGAGACGCTCTCAAGCGAGCTGTTTGGAGTCGTCAGCCACCACCAAGAACTCTGTCAGAGATCAAGGAAGCCGCCATTCAAGAATGGGACAGGTTACCACAAGAACTATTGGACAACTTGATCTACAGCATGCCCAGGAGGATTTCCGCATGCGTTCAAGCCAGCGGAAGAGTCATTTTGTATTAAATTTGTAAATAAAAGCATATTAAAATGAATAAAGTTATTAACTTTAATCAAATCTTCGTATTTCCTTAAATTACAAATTCTAGAGATTAAAAATGTTTTTTTTTTAAGAAAAACAAAAATATTATAACTATTTTCGTATCAATATTGTGTGTTTTTAAATGTTAAAGCAATAAATAATGTAATCATTAATTATATTTTGACACGAGAAAAACATCTCAACTTGTCCAAGTGAACGCAGACTTTTTCTGATGTGTGTAGATGCTAGACTTAGAATATTTTCGCTACGATGTAGATGTACTCGTACTTATTATAGGTATGCACCTACTATACAATGACAGACTTACTTTAGCTATTATTCATTACTTAAATTCAGAATAGCTTTGCTTACTACTAGTAGATTATTTCCGCCAGGGAAGATGTTCCAGGACGTAAACATAACAGTAAGTAATTTATTTTTCTTATAACACTTAGCATACAGTGCAACAGCGTAGCTGGCTACTTTTCACATTTATACAAATTGTACCGAGTTTACATTTCATATTTAACCCTCTACTTACTCCGAGGTCACTTTCTATGCATCGAGAAAGTTATTCCACGATTAGCTCGTGGGATTATATGACTATTAAAAATCTTCATTGAAAATTGTAACTGGAAGTAGCTACGGCGTATTATCGAGAAGGATTTACTAGAACCGAATGCGGCGCTTGTGGGATTTTCTGAATAAGAAAGTGAAATGCAATTTCAAATGAGTCACAGCGCAGGTCAGTGATCCGACGCTCGAGTCCTCAGCTTATTACGATTTTGCGACCTCTGACAAACTGTTCAAGGAACCTAGCGAAAGTGAATTCTTATTTTCCTTGTATTTACTTTCTTAATATTTTTATTATCCGTACCAAATTACTGTTTACCTACACTAAAATAAAATAACATAACCGCTTATTACCCTCAATAAGTTCATTACGTACTGTCGACCTCTTTACAGAGCGCAGGAGCTAGCGAAAGTAAATTATTTTTTACTTGCATTCCAACTTTCATTTTTAATTTGTTTTACTCATTAAAAGTAAGAATATATTATTTGAATACGGCGTAACTGTACCTAGCGTAGAAGAAGTAAGTAAATCATCTTAATTAACTTATGTATAAATTAACTATTATAATATGTAGAATTTATATGCTTTTCAGTTTTTTTATTGCTATATTAGGTAGTTATTCGGGATTAGATGTAAATAAAACGCAATATATTATAGTTATATCATCATTTATTTCTCAAAGCATAAAAATAGACAAGACTGTAGCGGCTAGTGTGCCCCACTATTCCTCAACCGGACAAAGCAACATAATCATAATTCAGATCAACGCACATTGACGGACGCAATAAGAACGGGGCTATAGATAAACAACTAGTGTTTTACAAACCGTGCATCTTTGGTTTATTAAAAAATGTAGAAGAAGCAGAAAGAGAAATCTTTCTGATATAAAATCCAATTAAATATACTCACTCTGAATACAGTTTAAAGTTGAGAGATGTATGTACCTGGAATCATAGATATATTAATACAGAATATTGACATCGTATTGAAGGGTAGGTGACAAACGCAGTGTCTAACCCGATCCGATAAACAAATAATTGTCCTCATATAACGCGAATACGATAAATTGAATATGCATAAACATTTGATTTGGTAATAAGTAGATTTTAAATATTATTACTGCATAGCGATCACTGTTGGACTAACTAAAATGTCGGCTTGTGGGTGATATTTGTGGCTGCGAAGACAACGTATTATTACTGACGCAAATACTCCCAATTAGAATTGCAGTAAATTAACCACGTGTTAACCTATTGAGTCGTGGCGGCACACCGGTGGCCACACACAATACATTTTAAATTAGGTTCGTCAAGTATTCTAAGACTTAGAAGATTAATTATGCATTCGTGCACTAGCCAAGAACATAGGAGTTCAGTAATAGCAACTTTTCACATTATTATCATTGGCCTCAACGAAAACGTAAACAATATTGCTATAGGTACTACAACACACATATATGTGTTCAATTTTTACGTAAGATGATGCTGTTGTTAAAAATATTTAAACAGAAAAACCTCGTTTCGCTAGACGCGACCCGAAAACTGCTCCCGTGTTTTCACAAGATCGAAGTAGTCTTATTGCATTTTACAACATTATAGGTCTAATACGATATCGTAACTATGAAAATAGATCGTGAATCGTCGAAATTGTCTTTGTTAGACAACTGAGATTGGTTCAAAACACAACAGATTTAATTTAGAATATTATGGAAGGTCAAGATTTCGATTGTTAGCACACCTGAATCTTTAGAAATTTATTAACAACTGATGACAGGCAACCGTTGTACGTAGCATTTAGATAAACAAAATTCCTGTTAATAAGTCTTCAATTAGAATACATTTTAAAATGTACTACAATACAGCATGTTATTTATTAACCAACTATGATGATCAAATGAGACGAACGCTAACCGATGTCCAAATATAAAGTCGCCTTGCTCACAATTATATTTGCTTATCAAATATTTACACATAATAAACACATGGTGCTGAGCTGTAAATAATCAGCTCTGTATTAAACTGCTGGGCACGGGCCTCTTCTCAGTGTGAGAAGGGTTAGGCCATAGTCCACCACGCTGGCCCAGTGCGGGTTGGCAGACTTCACATATCTTCGAGAACATTGTTAAGAACTCTTACGGCCAGTTTCACCACTATCAAGTAAAATTTATCCGAAAGATAAATTGCATGCTGTCTCACTCTTGTTAGGTTAAAGAAGAGAGATGCGAGACTTTTATCTTATAGATAAATGCTGTTCGGAGGTGGTGGAACAGGCGTTTAGACATGCATGTTTCGTCGCGATGTTTTTCTTTACCATTAAAGCAAGCAATTATTAACTATTTAATACGCTCATAACTTCGAATAATCAGAGTTGGGATCCGTTGGGATACCAAGGCGCGCGTCTCTCAAGTTCGATCAAACTAGAGACCTCTGCGTGGCAATCCAACGGTATCCCACGAGGAAATCGTACCCGTCTTAATAAAAACAGACCATGGTGCTGTACTGCTTTCTTAACAGAACTGTATCCTTGTCTATGAAGCAATCGCTACTCTTTTCTATCCTTAGCCATTATCTTGACCTTTTGATACGAAATTAATGCCCACTTTTTCTAGCACTTAACAAAATTTATAAAAAGGAAAATAGAAAAGTAGAGCTTGGGAAAACCTAGAAGTTCCAATCAAGTCTTATATATCAATTAATATCACAATAGATATCACAATAGAATTTATAGATTGTTTGTTTATTTATACACATAATATGAATCGGTTATTAGCACGCTGCTTAAACCAATCTGTTCCACACAACATGTCTCTACTTTTATTTTATTATTGTTTAAGGAAATGCAAATATATGTTAAGAATGACAAATACTAATATTATTTATAATTCCAAAACATTGTGCTTGGAGCAGAATAATATTTATTAAGGTGTCGCTGTAAAAATGAGAAGTTGGCTATTTTAACGGTTCTAACAATATTCAATCCTTAAACATTGTCCTTCATTAGAATGATGTTATGATATTGTCATTTACTTCTATGTGACAATAACATATATAATAGTTATATTATTATCGATTAGTATGATATATTACATATAAGTATTATTGAGACCTTTCACACCGAAGTCAATATTAAACAAAAGCACAAGCGTGTTAATGAAGATTGCAACGAAGACGCTGACAAAGCATCTTAAGTATAATGTTAGCATGCACAAGCAATTAAGTTATTGCCGTGATTAAGTACTTGAGACATCGTGAGAAGCGATGGCAGAATGTAGCCCATTGAGTAGAGGCGTTACCCGCTTCAGTTTCCACGAGACACATCAGCTTTACTGAGAAAACTTGCTGATAAATACTACAATTTGATTCAAAGCTAGCTGGGAATCATGTGATGGTATTTAGTGCCTGGCAAAGTTACCTATAAGACTTCAGATATGCAGTGCGACTGATGCATGTATTATTATGGAAATTTCGTTAACTATATTATACATTTTCTCTGAACGTATGGCGTTGCAGGCAAGTGGCCATGTCGCTGCTACTGCCACGCGGAGTATCGTGGGTTCAAATCCCACACGAAACTAATATTTTTGTGATGCAGAAATCATAGTCTAAGTCTAGCTTTATTTACGTTGTGTTCGTTAATGGTGTTTATGTGAAGTACTCCGCGACAGGGCTTGATCACTAATACGGGAGATATCTTTATTATTATAAATAATATTTAAACGAAGTAGTTAACTAGTACGTCATGTAATAAAGCCTTAGTGCAGTCTTACAATGTTAATGAACGTTTGGCAGTAGTATGGCTAAGACTAGTGATCCGGCGCCGTTCCGCCTTCGTAGTTCTATCTATTTGTCGGCCTCGATGGCGTAGTGGTTAGTGTAACTGACTGCCACGCCTAAGGTCGCGGGTTCGATTTCCGCACAAGTCAAACATTTGTGTGCATGAACATGGATGTTTGTCTTGGTCTGGGTGTTTCTATGTATAATATGTATGTATTTACAAAAAAAAAAGTATCTATGTATGTTTATCCATTGTCTAGAACCCATAGTACAAGCTCTGCTTAGTTTGGGCTAGATGGTGTTGTGTGTATGTAGTAGAATAGAATATTATTCGGCCTTACCATTTGACTGCTGATTATGAGAATTGATTATCAGCTGGTCATTGGCCAGAGCAAATCTCAACAGAATCCCGGCATTTTGATATCCTATTACATAAGCTCTTTAGTTTAAAGATGAAAATCGTTATATGAATGTAAAGATATCTATAGCTAACAGAAAATCATGACACCTTACTACAAAATGAAGCAATCAATAACAAATAAAAACTTTCTATAACATTAGTAGGTTGCTATCTAAATAAAGCCAATAATTCACGTCTATAGTTAACCCTTTGCTAGCCTAAACAAAGGTTATTATCGTACACTTCTCGTTTGCTAAGGGCATTATAGATGTCAATATGATAAGAAGCGAGCACATTGCTATTTATCAAATTAAGTAGGTACCTGTACGTTATTGTAAACTAAGACCGCGAAATCGTGTGACCTAAGCTCCAAGCTTATAACAAATGGTTGGCAACAAAACGACTGATGTTCTATTTAAAAAAATGTACTTAGGTACTTGTTGAAAAACAAGGAGTAAGATATAATACTGGTTCTTTGTGTGATGCCAAACTTATTAGCGACAAATTATAAAAAATATTTAAGCTCGAAATCAATATGGCGAATTTGACGTTTATAAAATGTTCCACAGACAAACTAGACTCAACAGACGTTAATGAAAATTTGGGGTTTAGCATTCTGTGGTTATAAGGTAAAAGAGGATGAGTAATATGTAAATATTGAAAACTATTTATTTAAATAATTTAATAGAATAAAAAGAAGATGAGTCAATATAATGTATATTGAATATTACTCATCCCCATTTACCTCAACACCACAGCATTGACGAAAGCTTTATATTGAAGTTTGACACATTGATTTATGTCTAGACTATCATCAATCCCATTTCAAAACCGTATTGTTATAATTAAACTGACAGCCTTATAAAAATATAAAACGCTGCTCAAAAATTTGCAAAAGCCAAAAATATTACAATATGAATTGATAACTTACCATAACAGACTAAATTTATTATTATTAAGTGTCAATTAAGTAGATGTTACCTGTGATGCTCTTCCAAATACAGGATAATTTGTTTACCAATAGATTAGTTGACCTGATTAACAAATACTTTCCTGTTGATATACTACAAAGTACCTGTAACAAACAAATACCTGTATCAATAAACAGCTTAACTAATAAAGTAACCTATTACGAGTATACATAGATTCAACATTCAAAATATTCAAATTACAACGAAACAGGAAGACGAGTTATCGGTTTGGTAACCGAATGTCCTTGACAAGGTTCATTCGGGATCGGTCCGTGCAGCGGGACGGGAACAGGTTGGACACACGGACAGACGGACCGACTAGCACAGTTAGCCCGCTGCCACCATAACTGGGTCATCATATATATATAGTGAAGTTCAAGGCGCAACACTCATTGCAAGTTAAACTCTCGCACAAGCAACACGCACTTTCACCGGCGGTGTCGATATAGCTACCTCGTGGAAGATAACGTGAATCAGTGTTACAGTGATATACCTCCAAATTCCAGATAAGGTAAGAGGTTTTTAAAAGGCACATCCCATAAGCAGTGGAATATATTTAAGTGTTCGTGGAAACCGTGTGAAAGTTGAACAGGACGTTGATGCTTGCAAGTGACCACGTGATTACTTATATACAAGGTATTTCACAAGTGATTTAGTGATACAACATGTTTGTGTCAATAAAACAAATATTTTTGTCATGTATTTACATATTGTTACAATTTTAAGACAATAAACAAAAATTGTATCTAAATTACTGTGAAAACAAAATATTTGGTATATTATACTAATATTGCGTATGCAAGAATATGGTAAAAAAAGAATTAAGGGTTATGTATAAACTTATGCAGAAAAATGGAAGCAAGAAATAAAAGCTATTCCATCCACTATATAGTAATTATTAATAATAAATTCACTACATATGTAGTGAATTTATTATTAATAATTTTGATTCTAATATAACAAAATCATTATAAATAACATAGCTTTTTAGGGTTAACCATGTGATTAAATTAATTGTTTAAAAAATATAGCACATAGTTTAAGTATCAAAACCCATGCATGTATGATTAAATCGTCTCATCGTCAATACCCAAGTCTAATAGCAATCAAACAATCGAAGCAACTTCTGAACAAAAAACAAAGAAACTACATTGTTCTTCGTTCTATTTTTGTCTACATTTGAACCTAATTAAATCGCAAGGAAATAGAAATTCATAAGACAAAAAGAGCTACCTAACGTATGTTACGAAACAAAACAAAGGCTGAAGAAAGCTTAATAATTCAGGGTTACACCATGAAAACAACTAAAAAAATGGTAAATTCATTACCATAATAACAATCGCCAGCAAAATTACGGGGTTCGGTCGGAAAAATGTCACACCTATTATGTCTTCACACAACATTATCAGTTGTCCGCCTTGGTCATGTAAATATGAACCTTCGCTTTCTAAAATGTGAAAATGTCCACATAACACGTCTTAGCTTTGAATTTGTCACGGGTAATATAAAGAATACAGACAGACAAAACATTCTTAAGTAACTAATTCGACGTAACAATAGCGAATCTAGAATACAATATAGGTACAATTCTGATTCATGATTTTCTATCATTTCAATTTTTCCAGACGCTAGATTTATGATGGTTACTCGCGTTACAAATGATAATCAATTTAAGATTCTCATCCGGTAGCTTGTTTAATTGCTCCATTCTTTAAATAGAGCGAGCCAATCAATTTATCGTGAAACAATATTCAAGTTCACTTCATAGACAACGGGAAAAGTGTGTCATGAATGAAGAGTTCTTTTCTTTTATATAAACTATATTCCAAGCACTCACACAATGCTCGTGTGCGTTTACTTGTAGTAAGTTCAAAATACTTCTTATTACCGATAATAACTAAATCGTTAGCAAAACAAGTTACTTAGAAAATTCCATGAATTTGCGATAATTTCGGATTCTTATTTTATGTAGGCAAGTACATGCCGAGCAAGTTTAAACAACAGCCATAGCAATTTACCACAATCGCTCCTCATAAAAAGAACTGCCAAAACGCATTGATCAAATCAACTTAGTAAACGCCGCATAAACCAAAAAAATTATTGAATCTCCATTTGATTACAATCCTCTAATTATTATGTTAATGACAAATTTAACTGCTTTAAGACATGTAAATAGCCAATTCATCAAATAAATCCGTAATCTCAATTTGGAGTGGTACTCAATCATAATTATTCGACGTTATTACTTAAAAGTTAGTAAACGGCAGATGAGATCTTAACGAGTGTTATGATACTAAGTGACAGGTTCTTAAGTAATTAAAAGTCTTGAAACGTGCGCCGGCGCTCTGTTGAAAGTGGCGAGGAAAGCTGCTGCGATCGGAATGGCCAATAATCCGCTTGCGTGCCGACCGCCCGGTCCCGTCGCTGCGTTTCTCGCAAACTCCAACGTATGTATATACTAGAATGTAATATAACGTATTCCTACAAATTAAAATACGTTATGTCATCATGCGAATAACGCTTGCACGTCGATATTGATAGGCTACATTATATATAACCGCTATAAGTTATGGGTAAATCGTTTTCAGTTCTTGATATAACTACCGTAATATGGGCAATATCATGATAAGAACTATAACACAACTATGTTCTAGTATGCACGTTACTCATCTTCAACGAGATACTTATTTTTCAAAATAGTAAATTTGCTAAAATATACACTACTGCAAAATCTGAAGTACTCAACGAAAATAAAAGCTAGTGACGATTAATCTCCATAGTGATTAATCTCCGGAGCAGCAATCTCATCGCGTCAAAGAAATGCTTGATACACTCATGCCCAAAAAACTTTAAAGTGAAAGTTGTCGGCGGACGTGAGAGGCAATCTCGTCACTCACCGGCGTCGTTGGGTAATCGAAATCATTTTAAAATGAAAATTACATACCGGCGCTTCGCCGTGGGCTTCACCCGACCCTTTTGGATGTGCTGAGTGAAATTCGTTTCTTTTTCTCTCGTTCATACGTACAACATAACATAATTTAGAAATCCGAGATCGCTTCACGTTACTCGTATACTAAAAACACAATAATATTAATTTATAAGTAACTTTACTACGACGTAATTGCAAGTTTGTGTTGGAACAAATATAAACAAATTTCACATTGTGGAAACAAGTTAATAAATCCCACTTATTCAAAGTAGTTTTAAAACCAGATTAATCCAAAGAGAAGAAAATCCATATAAAGTTCAAGTATTCATCTCAGAATCTCAAGAGCTGATACAACTACTTTGAGAGTTGTTGAGGTTCAAAATATGAATGGCACTATTCGTACTCAAGTAGGTGTCGACCCAAATCGAACATGTGCATCTTGAATCAGGTGTACCGTACGATTGATCCGCATCGAGAGCGCCATAACGGTGTGCGCGCTTGCGCATACAGATCACTGTTTGTAGAACGATACGAGCTCATCATTACTGCTACAACTAATGCCTGAACCGATGATGCATAGTTATCAACGTAAGGCCCGGCGCACATTAAGGGGTTGGTACCTACGCAAAACACACTTTGTAATTTGCGAATTTGAGCTAAACCACAGAAATTTACGGATCACATAAAATACACTAATCGTCGTTATATCTACTATGTATTTGGCTGACGATTACTAACTCCAGGCTGCTCACTTATGATATCTGATGATCGTTGAATATTTAGGTAGGTATAAATTACTCCACACTGCACTTCTTCGTGTAAATTATTAGAAGACGGCATGGAGTGAGCGTGGTACCGTATCATGTTTTATTACACTGTTCCATGCTAAGCGGTTAAAACATTACTTATATCGTAAAGAGGACATTCCTGCAGATGAGCATTATTACTATAATTTATGTTCTGTGAAACAAAACAATTGTAGTATTAACTTTCATAACTCAAATGGTTAGAATTTTGGTCTTATTTAAAATAGGGTCTTTTTAAAATGTATCATGTTCTGTAATGGCTGACTGTCAAAAATATATGCAACTATTTACACATAACCATGTAACATAACGATATTATATGTAAGTATAGTGTTAGTCACGTAGCTTTAACGATGTATGTTTATTGCGAATGAATAAATTTCAGTCCACGTTCATATCCGTGTGCCGAACACGCACGCTTGTAGACTTACGGATAGTTTTAGAAAGCGCATTGCACGCTGGACCGGTCACCGAGCAGGCGAAAAAGCCCAAAAAAACGCGGCAGATGAAACAAGAATACGTTTATGCTGCGGATATAACATTTTTAAAACGTTATTTAAAAGTGTTTAATGTCATTCTACTAACTAGATATTCGAATCATACAACTGAAATCTTGTATACAAAAATCGTTCACGTGTATCCCTTCGTCGTATTATAACGATTTATAATAAGAAAATCATTGGAATCAACGACGCACGCACACGACGAAAATTATCAAATGGATGGTGAAATTTGCTTCTCATTTTTCCACGGTGAATTTCCGATGAAAGTTGGGAGCTAGTCACAACGTAATAGCTGGTCTGAGTCCTCGCTCCGAAATTAGAAAAACGTTAACCTTGCACGGCAGTGGCACACACGCGACCGGACCGCGTGGCTTTCACCCATCGCCATGTTTGCCTGCGCCAGCGCCTTGCGCCGCACCGTTCTGCGTTACTAGACAATGTAATTATGCTTCAACATTTAAAAATATCAATCTATTTAGCGGTAAAATTACTGTTATTTATTTTTAAATATTGTCTTGTCATGAACGTAAAGAAATTGATATAAACTCAGTTCAATTACGTATTTTAAGTAATATAACGGATTAGGAAAAAAAATCGGCTTATCTTTTGTTTTTTTACAATTATAAACAATAATACGAGCGTTATAATCGTTTAAACGAAACGTTGTCATTAGCCGCACTACATTACATTTTTAAAGATAAAGAGTCTCAAATTAAATTAGACGATAACTTTTTTAATTATGAATGGTTGTGATATTATGTTTACTGCGAGTAATAAACTACATTCAATTATTGATAATGTAGATTAGAAGTACTGCCTGTGTTGTAAATTTATCTTCAGAAAGAACGACTAAGGCCTATTAATCATAGGTAATAAACCTAACTGATGATAATGGAATTGCTAACCAATACAATAAATGCCCGTGTAAAGAACATTCAACAGGAATGAACTGGAATTGACATGAGTTATTTATTTAATATACTATGAATATTAGCGTAAGCTAACATGATAAATAATTACGTGCTCGTTAGGACCCTTCAATATGACCACACCTTTCTGTTACACGATGAATAGGCTGTCAAAAATATGAATCATAGATTTCACATTACTTATACAATATGTATGTATAATATGTAGAGATACAGATGTATGTATGTAGGTCACCTCGGACGTGAAGATCCGCAACGAAAGTGAGGTTAGTTTCTCGTTGTAACGTCAAGTTCAGTCATCTGCGCCGGTGTAGGGTTACTGGGTCATGGGGGCGCCGCCTGCCACCTTAAAATCCATCGACAAATCGATACGATATTGCTAACAACCGGTAAATAAATTTGCCGCAAAACACGTTAGTTTAATCCCAGCAAAGCGCGAAGGGAATTGCTTTTTTAAATTAATTCATAGACAAATATATTTTCCACTTGTATTGTTTTTGATAAATCTTGTGATCATTCTTATAGAAATACTATACACATTATTATACATATTATGAATTGAAATAACAAAAATCAACGTCCATTTGAGATATAATTGCAATAGGTCTGTCGTAGTTACATAAATAGCATAGCATGTAGCGGTTTACCAGTAAATGTAGACAACAAAGCATACATAAAACATAAATGATGACGGCGCAAGTCTTGCGACAGCAAATTTCTCCAGAGAGAATCTCGACGGACCCGCTGTCACCGACGACCGGTGCGCCGGCGTCGCCGACTAGCCACAACAGATATATACGCGCGTAACTTGTTTTTAAAACTCACACACTACATGTTCATGCTACGTATAACCGCAGAACTCGAATAAAATATTTTTTCAATCATTGAAGTGTCTGACAACACGCAGCCACGAAGGTATGCGTGATGCAACAATTCTGTCAAAGACCGGAAGACGTAGCAAGTGTAAATAGCTCGCATTATCGGTCGAAGAAAGTAGACCGTACTAGGCCGTTTCGTGACTAGCGGGCACTTAAATTTACGTCAATTTATATAACTAGCACCTTATTAAGTCTGGTAAGAGGTGACATCCGGACAACAGTTACCAAAGACCGGGTCACCTGCATTCGAGGGCTTGTAACATACTTCTATGCCGGACAGCGACATGGTATGGCCGAGCCCTGTTGCCTTGCGGACTTCTTCTTCAAGCAATATCAAATTAAATACTAGATGATCATTAACTATTAGTTTATTTTCAGATAAAACCATGCTTATTTAAAAAATTATATTCGTATATTAGATACAGGTTTATTCATATGAACACTTACTAGGCCTACGAACGATTGGTATTAATCGATAATTAGCTGCTTGGCTGTGGAAATATAAATATCTAAAACGATACATACAATAAATACTTAAGGTTTTCAGACGTCTAATCTAAATCTAAATCTGGTAATGAATTAAGTATCAGATTTGACGAGTGATCCAAAACAAACCACCAAACACCAAACGTTTGTACAAAATAAAATAATTTAATAGCACTAAATGACGAAGCCTGTCGCAGGAAAACGAAAGCGAAAAATTCATAACGCCAATTAGAAATGAATTTACTAGACAAAAACCTAACAAAGTAGGTTATAAAGGATTACGTCAAAAATTATTTATTTGGGTTACAATTTTATTAAAAAAGTAAAGTTCTTGCCGCCTATTTTTACCATCTGATATTTTAGAATAAAACATAGCTGTTGATAAATTTAAAAGCTGTTTTTATACCTTAGAGTAAATCCTCAAGAAAATGTCACTTTCCAAACATCCTCTAATTAAAGACTCAGGCATCCTCGTAAAAATACAGAGAAGGCGACTCAAGGGGCCGCTTTCTAAGCAACTCTAAAAGCAGGCAATCAATTGGCGCGAATCACTCATCAGAACACTTTCTAATCGACGTCCATTGCGCAGTGCGCTAGAGTACAATTAAATTATTTTTTTATTCTGTACATTACAATAATGTATGTATTTAGTTTCTTTTATAAATAGCATTTATGTTTTGTGTTGTTGACAGATGCATCACAAGATTACGGGATGGGCGCTCCTGGCGCTAATCAGCTCTTCGATGATCCTCCACACACTGGCGTATCCGCAGCATGTCCCTCTCATATCACAGGTATACAAATATATTTAAAACGAAATATTGTTTAAAATTATTTACTTACGTCTTCTATTTGTCAAACATCAGCTCCCAAAATGAAAAGGTTTGGGCAGGGTCCCAAATCAGTCAACCTAGATAGAATTAAATTAGTTGAAGTACTACCAATGTTGTAGATACAACATTGGTAGTACCTCAACTAACTTTACATAAAATTAGATCAGTCAAGTGTTATATAATTTCAATATGCATCTGCCCCAGCGTACGTCATATTTGCCGGGATAGAAAATAGAAAACACTTATCATTTACCTTAGATTAGTAAGCAGAATAACAATATTTATTTTATATCATCTTACACGTTTCAGGCGACGAGTAGCGTACGAACACACAGTCCTCAGTATTACAGCAACTCCTTGCCGCTGGCCCAACACGAACAAGTTGCTCAGGAGAGGAAATTCGCCGAGAAACCTAATGCATTGAAAAAAGTTGCTCTGGATGATATCGATGAAATACAAACCAACTCCATTTCTGATGGCGGCTTTTCCTGGTCGAACATGCTCGGTAAATACCTACCCTTGTTAATTCAAACTCTAACAGTTTTATATGTGTCAATTTGGATTTTAAAACCTGTTTCTGTTTACAGGTATGCTGATGCAAATGATTTTCAACCCGGGCACAACTGGACCTAACAAGAGTGACAACCTTGATACCGACTCAGTGTCGCCCTCTCCCTGGGCTAATCTTTTTTCTATGGGTCTCAAAATTCTGACTGCCATCCTTGGAGGAGGAGGCGCAAGTGATGGTATAGATAAAGTAGACAACGGTTCATCGCCAATGCAGGTACTAACATTGTGTTATTATTATGTACAACATTTTTATATATATCTTGATAAGAAAATTACTAGAAAATTCATATACACTGCATAAGCTTTATTTTAATATGTACAAAAAGAAAACATAAAATTTATTTATCTATCCATACTGATCCACTAACATCGCATCGAATGTAGATATTCATTGATATTTAGAAACTATAGATTCACTCCAATAATAGTGTAAAAAGCACCACTTAAGTTGACCCTCACCTGTAGCAGGCTGTCCGTCATCATCCATTCAGTAGTTTATAGAACGCCTTAATTCACTTCAAATAACTAGTACCTTCACATCCAGGGATCACCTCAGAGAAAGTTTCGTAGTACTTATATTGTAAAGAACGAAAGCACTAAACATTTTCCTTGAGGTTTTCCTTCTACTGGAATGTAAATAGTAAAAATTGGTTACGGAGACGGTGTTGCTTCTCGCTTGCTTCAGGGTATATTGGCTGCGGTTCTGTCGACGATGCTCGGTGCAAAAGATCCCGACCAGGTCGCCTCCATGGCAAAGCAGGCTGGAGAGGTACGCTACCCATCCTTCCTTACCCTTTTTAATTTTCAGACGATCACTTTTATCACTTTTCTTTTTCCAATTTTCTTATAGCAATAGTCAACACAAATTATTTTTGAATGCAATTTAGTTCTGCAAGGTGGTATAGTTATTTCTTTTTTCCAGGATCTTAATTACAAATTATTTTATCTTTCCATAGTTCATCAATATCGTGGTAAATCTTCTGGACGCCTTGAAGACCTCGTTCTCGCACAGATCGTTAGCCGCACGATCCCTGGGTCGCAAAGACTCAGTCAGTGACGCTGCACTCGCTGGTATCGCAATGCTGAAGACATACGTAAGGTCCTTTGGTACCAACGACGACAAGTGTCTTCAGAAGTACGTATGCGACGCCAACAGCGAGTGCTCAGACGACATCGGTCCCAAGAGTGTGTTCTGTCAATTTGGAACGTAAGTAAAAATATCTTTAAAATGTAAAAAGCATTCCTTATATGTTGGTAAGTAATGGGAATAATGCTAATTCAAATCCTTTTGTTCATAGCTATGCTGCAAGTTTCGTATTGGAGAGGCAATCTGCTGGCACCTTCGACGATTTCTATGAAGCGGGTCGCCGGGGACGCTCGGGCGTCGACTGTCGCCAGATGTATTTGCAGTGTAATGAAGTATAACGCCAACAGAAAAATCCGCCAAAATATCTTTTAGTGCGACTTTAAAATTAGTGATAACAAATCTTAGTTATATTTTTCCAAAGTATTGCTTCTTGGAATTGGCATTTTCAGAATATCTTTTCGTTTTCAATGATAATGATCATTCATAAAGTATAAAACATGTTAAAACAGTCAAAAAGTAAATTATTAACATATTAATTGAATTTAGGTTGGTGACATACGAGTATTAGCTATTGACGCCATTAATTATGTTGGCATATTGTGCTTAAAACTGATCCCATCGCACTGATGAAGAAGCGTCAACTAGTGTTTAAATAATTTATTTAAACTATTTATTTATTTAACTTATTTTAGAATTAAAGGAGTAAAAGTTTTGAAAGTTAAAAATATCTTACAATGTTATACAGTCCATTCCATGAATCCTTATTAGAAATGAGTATTGTATTTAGTATTTTGCGTAATTGGCACATTGTTTATTGTATAAACGATGAAATATTCCGCCAGTTTCTCGATAATTGACGACTGATGTAAAAAGTTATATGTGATATAAATAATTATTTATATCACCTAATAGTTAGTATTTATGTATATTTTGTGTGACTGAGTGATTGAGGACGTCCTTGTGTGTTTGTGATGTAAAATAATAAAAGTTAATATTTATACGAGGATTTTCATTTATTGTTATCCGTTTGCGAGAATTATGAAAAGCTCTTATCTTGTGACATAGAAATGTGTTTTCTAGAAAATGACACGAAAATACCGCTATAATAACTTCACCTAATAGGTAGACCGCGCAAAACTAAGTAGAGCGTATTATGCACTCATGAGCGCCAGCGCATCTCTGTCAGTCAAACCTTGACATTCGTTAACAGTGCGCCTTGGTTGACACTCGACATGACTTTGGAGACACTGCTTTCCCAAATAGGGACGGGAACGAAGCAGCTCACGGACAGGTTAGTCATATACCTATTCATAGATTATGTTAAAAAAGTAATGCAAACCAAACAATTAATTCGCTTTTTATTGTGTATTTGCTTTTATATAGTAAAACTAACAATACATTATATTGAACGAGACCTCACTTGATAATAGCTGTTTCTGCCACATGCCGTTGTATAGTGTAACGTCAACACATTTTAAATTATATTTGATAATACCTACTTACCCATAAAGAAAACAAACAGAAAATTCAATAGGCATTCGGATAGAAGGATAAAACAGTTCACTGATTAGGTGTATGATAAGTAGGTACTTATGTACCTATGTGTACCAAAATCGCCCACCCATCTGCGTCCCGCGTAACAAACTTGCATATTTTAATTCATATACTTATCAAAAAAGATAATTTTACATAAAAGGTCAATCGAAATGTGTACTTAGCTAAAAAGGTAACAAAATGCTCATAGATAATAATATATGAATCTTCTACAGCTTACTTGATTTAGCCGTCTCCTTACCATAGACATGCAATCAGCTGATTTAAACTATTTTGTTTAGCAAATTGCGTTTCTTTGTCAAGTTGTAAAAGAATAATTTTACTTATCTTACTAACTTTTGGCGATTAAGCTCACATAAAGTGATTGCGAAAATAAGATGATTGGCAAACAATTTTATGGTAAAATAAATCAAGAATGTAAAATGAAAATTATATTGATTTCTAAAGAAAATATTATTTTATTACATATGTAATATTTTAAGGTTAAGGAAGTATTCCGAACAAACGTATTTACTATGTTCGCCTTTATCTTGTCACCATTGTCGCTATAATTGGCTTAGATTTTTTATTATTGCTATTAGGTTTTATTATTCTTATATTTTCCCATTAGTGATGTTGACTTTGTCACGGGTTAGATCCGGAGTTCTTGCTCTCCGTTGGCTTACTGCATCCATTAATTTTACTCTTAAATTTACCTACTAATGGCTTGTATATCTTGAAGTATTCGCTGGCCAACTGAAGTGTATGTTGTAGTGAAGTTGGATCTCAAATTCCATTCGTGTTTTCTCCTTACTGCATTGACATTTCTTAGCTGATATCGAGTAGGTACATAGTTCTAATATCCTCGAGATGTATTACTGTCACTAGGAATTCATGTGTGTCGTTGTTTCCACGGTATCGGCGATTTTTCAATCCATATAATCATTATACGACCTTTACAGGACCTTAATATGTCCACACCCTGCTGTAACATTCAGTGTGCCCAATGAAGCGTTAAAATAATTCAGTGTGAAACTCCAATAACTTTCATAGCACATAGTTAAAAGGCAACAAAAAACCTTGAACAGGCTTGCAGGTCTTGTAGGGATTAGCCTATTTGAACATGCCAATAAAATCAAAATATTTTTATTCATTTAACACTTATGAATGTAAACGTAACACTAACTATATTATGAATTTACATATATACAATATGGACAGACTAGCGATATCTGCAACCACATATTTGCTAGAGTAGTCAGTATTATGCCGATATTATGAAAACTCAGCACTCCGATGTCTTTCTTCTTCCTGGCGACAACTGTTCTCTATTGCTACTGGGATTACCCAGAATGTATTTAGGCTGAATGACGCGTTACTTAGAAAACAGCAGACTGAAATGATTTCAAACTATGTGCTAGCTTCAAAATTAATTAGGTACCCTGCGTACCAAATTTTAGGCGACCAAATAGTAAAATTCAATACTATTTCTTCTGATCTCCTTTCAGTAAAAACCAAATAAATTAATAGCACCTCGATTAGTCTTCTTGCAATCTGGTACACTTGATTTAACTGGTATATCATTGTAATTTCAATTAGGCCCAGGTTATTCAACTTTCTTAGTATGAGTAGGCATACAAAGTTCTAGATTACGTGGAACATTGGCGTGTCTGTAGTCTGGTTATAACTATATTTGGACAAGTTCATATAACTTGCTGCTACGGGCGCAGTAAGAAAATGTATCAAAACCGTTGTTCTAGCGGACGACTCACACGTTTACAGCGTTAAAAACGCACGTACTTAAATCAATGTACCTTGGACGCCTTAAAACAAGGTTCGCGGTAAAGTTTGTACTCCTATCGAGACACTCAATGGTCTTAAGAGATCATACATTAGATCTAGAAATCTTTTTGGATGGAGTATTATATTTATAGTTTCGTTACCATACAGATACTCTGCATACACGGGGCCCGCTCACGACCACGATCACCATGTATATTATGCATACGAATCGGCTGGGCCATCACACGGCCATATCGCCACAGCCAAACAGTAAGTACATTGTTTTATAGTTGTAAATGGTATCAATCAATGCAGCGACACAAGTACTAATTAAAAACAGTGTTAATTGAACTGTCGTCCCGCAATAATTACCAAGACATTAAAAAATAGATATACCTATAGATTTTTTAATGTCAGTTTACTCTGAATATTGTCGAATGATTATAGGCCGACTACGTTTATTAGGCTCTATTCATACTTTATACTACAGAACACATAAAAGTATTTAGAAGTATTAAGGAGGCGTGGTACGCGCGCGATTGTGCTATGGTGCCCATAACAACATTGACCAATCGGCTTGCTTCGCGATAACGTCAAAAAACTATCCACATAATAAATATTTTAGACAACAAAAACACGAAAGTATGCCGAACTGTGAAATAATCTATTTAAATAAAAATCTATTGCCACATGTATGACCGAAGCATCACTTAATATTGGCTCGACCGATTTGACTGATATTTTTTTGTTGTGTTTGTATTGTCAGGACAAGGTTTGTATGAACGAAAATTTGCGAAAAATCCGTGGGACACGTCGAATATTTAAATGGTACTTGTACAGGACAACGACTGTCGGGTCAGCTAGTACAATATTAATATAATATAAGCATTAAAAATTTGTTGTTTGAAAGGATAATTTTATATAACCGGTTTGTAAATTATTATTTGTTTTTATAAATACATAAATTAAATATGACGCCTTCTTGCCATGGCAACTGATGTGATTATTTGCCATAGTGATGTGACAATATGACCACGTATCGATTATGGATGTTACCGGTGGTGTGAAAGTGCAATCACCTTGTATTTAATAGTATGTTAATGTATCATCATATCAGTGTTTATACTGTAACTTACCAGGGTACAAAGGCTATAGAATACTTGTACCCATCTAGTATTAGAAAGGTAAAATAACAGATAAATGTTGATGACCAATGTGTTATTATTAAAAGATAATGCTTATACACATATACAATAATACTTACCAGCAGGTTAAGGAATACCGGTTAATATTACTCTTAAACCCGTTATAATTCCGTTCATTGATTAACCGGTTAATAAAAAGATCGGTAAATGATTTTGATTACCGGTTAATACACAAACCGCAAGAGTTTGGTTAAAATCAGACGAATTTAACCAGTTAATTCAGCTCACAAGCTGAATTAACCGGTTAAATTCGTCTGATTTTAACCGGTTAGATGGTAAATTAACCATATAATGTAATATATATAATATAATAATAACAGCTATTACAAGGTCAAGCTGAGAGCTATTACAAGGTATTGTAATAGCTCTCTGCTTGACCTTGTAATAGCTTACGTCGCTTATGCGGCGAGGCTCTAGTGAGCACCTCGTGCCGTTGTCACCGGTTAACTGGTTCATTTTGTAGAACGGAATCGAAAATGTCAAAGAACAGATTTTTTAATTTAACCGATTAAATATCGGTAATCGAAAACTAAGACACAATCCTATCTGTACCGGGATCAATGACCAAAACCGGATTGAAAATTAATCGGTTTCCGAGCCATGCTTACCAGACTAACAGTACCTACTAATATCCTTAGTTGAGTAAATCTGAACAACTAATTAAAAACAAAAAGACAGGACGACGTCGTAAATATTAAATTTAAATCATAAATATGCTCATTTTTATTGTTAAAATATTGCTGCCAGGTCTGACATACTTATTATATATTTGATTTAAATTTATTTATTTGAATATAAGATTGCGTCTAATTAATTATTGCACTGACGCGCAGATATAAATTGCATACTCATTAGTCATCATTTATATCGACGTTAGACCTACAGGGTAATCGTCGATCATCTAGTGTGTACTCACTGCATCCTCTAAAATACTCCGTGCCACCGTGCTTAACTAGACAGTTTAGCACGCTGGCACGGAGTAGTACATTTTAGGATATGGGCTTGGTACTGCGCAGAAGATTGAAAAAAGCTATAATCACTATAATTAAAAGTATTTCAGAGAAGGATCCATATTCCAAAAAAATTGTATTCCTTATTGGACACACAACAATAATACAAAGCATAAAGCAAATATAATGTGCCTACATTTCTAAGAGATCAATTAGTACCAGACCAGTGTTATCAGTTATTAAAGTTTAAAATTAATTCTCTTTGTTTTTTTTCTATGTGCTATTTAAATTATTGTATTGATTATTAGTCTTTTAAACTCAACAAAAGTTTCGTAACCATAAATATGGATACTACGTCCGAACAAGCCGCTCAAACTGTGGCATTGGTGCGGGAAGGCTTGGATCAACGAACGATTGCTAGAAATTTAAATTTAAACCAGTCTACGGTTTCTAGAATATACCGAAGGTTTGTAGAGACAGGTTCTTACAAAAGGAGACCTGGTATCGGCAGAACTCGAGCAACCACCCGTCGTGACGATCGATTTATTGTTTCAACTTCGCTACGAAATCGTTTCCTCACGTCAGTAAACATCAAAACAGAGCTGAATGAAGTGCGTGGAGTAAACGTGAGTGCACGAACAATAAGAAGGAGACCAGCAAATGGTCCAAAGCTGTCTGCAGTTCACAGACAAGCTCGTTTAAGATTTGCGCGTGAACATATTAATTGGACTGAAAAGCAATGGGCCTCCATGTTGTTCACGGATGAGTGAGTAAGACATGTTTAAATGGTGCAGACGGTCGCAGAAGAGTCTATCGTCGACGTGGGGAGAGATATGCCCAAAGTTGCATTGAGGAGCGTGATCCTTTTGGAGGCGGTTCGTGTATGGTGTGGAGTGGCATTTCGATGATCAGGCGAACGGAACTTGTGTTCATCGACATGGTTCGTCAAAACGGTAGAAGAGGTGGTTTGACGGCACAACGCTATATAACAGAGGTTTAAGAAGCTCACTTAGTACCTTACATGGTATTAATAGGCGAAAGATTTTACTCTAATTCAAGATAATGCCCGATCCCATGCCGCTGCACAAGTTCGACAATATTGCGAAGAGGTTGGGATATGTACCATGAATTGGCCAGCACGCAGCCCGTATCTTAATCCCATTGAGCATGTTTGGGACAGTTTAAAAAAGCACCCACAACAGTGGTAGCCCTAATAACAGCGATTTCACAAGAATGGAACGATATTCCGCAACACCATTTAATAACCCTATTCAGATCTATGCGGAATCGATTAGAATCTGTAATAAGGGCACGTGGAGGCAATACACCTTATTAAAAGAAAAAAAAATCTGTAATAAGGGCACGTGGAGGCAATACACCTTATTAAAAGAAAAAAAACCTATTCTTCAACTTTTTTTTATATTGTTAAATCCAATTTTTCAATAAACCAACTAAAACCAATTTTTGTTACAATAATCGTTTTTGTTCAAAAAAATTTAATGGTCCTTTTTTCCTTTCCTTTCCAGTATACAAACATACACTTAAGGATAATTATGATACTACGCTGTTATGAAGTTAACGAACCAAATTATAGGTCTCAATTTAAATTTGTATAAAAAGTTTGAATACTTGGTTAAAATGGTTATTTCAGAGGCGTCTTGAACATTGATGCAGTTTATGAGTCCGTTACTGTATATTCAGGTAAGGCAAGGATCTCAAATTCATATCACGCGATATCACGTATTTCAACTTTTCTTTTAAATGGTAATATTTTAAATTTGTATATGCTTTGAAATATTGACATATAAAAAAAAACAATATAATTTATGATAAGAATACACGTTGTGGTTGGATGTTTGGTACTAAAGAATTTGATACAAGGCCACCTTATAATCAAAATTAATCAAAATAGAAATTTTGAATGCTTTACACGAGGACAAAACTTCGTAGGTGCGGATTTTTAGTCCATGGAAATTATGCGTTATTGCTCAGCTAAGTTACGGTGTAAAAACTGATATCCAGTAAAATCCGGTTAGACCAGAAAAGCCGACCCCAAGTGACTATGAAGTAGATATTAAAAATAATTAAATTCGTTATATTACATACCATATTTTAATAGTGTTTTCTAAACCATAATATTAAATCGCTAACGCAAACGCCAATTACTAATTTAATTAATTATGACATATATCGGTCTGCAAATAATAGAAAGGTCAAACTGTATTCCGGAAACGACTCGACTGATTTATATGAAGCATGGCTAAAATTATAACTTGGAATAGTAGCTATAAATTAGTTTAATCTTTATTAAAATCTGTGCAGTCTTATTTAATATTTATAGAAAATAGACACAAATCCAAAAAATCGTTAAGATTATTTTTTAACGCTTTTATAGCTATTTTTATGTAAATCTATTCAATGTACAGAGGTTTTTTACACTATAACCAATTAAACACCACATATTACCGCTTTTACAATATCTACCTACCTTTATAACCAATTCATCAATTTTCAAATGAAGAATCTATGTAATTCTTCAAATGAAGAACACACATTCACACACAAGATCGAATACACGTTCCTAGCATGGTCATGGTATAAGACGGTATAGTGGGCAGACTCCTTAACGCGCTGTGAATGTACTTTAACGTTTATAACAGTGACAAACGTTATATTCGGAACTATATTGTTAACATTTCCCTTTTCTCTTTTTGTTTTAGCAATTACGGAGGTGGACATAAAAGCGGTGCGTCAATGTCAGCTCTGACACTACTTGCGTTCTTATTCTTCCTTCATATCCTACAGCAATGCATCAAAGATCACATGATGGAAATGAGTTCGACGCAACCAGTAATGGTAATGACTTCAAGCAGAGAAGGCGAAGAAACTATTTCAAAATCAGTTTCTAATAAAATAGACAAAACCGGTTACACGCAATTCGATGAGAAACCTACTTTTGAAAATTACGTCAATAATACGAATAAACAAAATAAAAAAATACCGGATGTAAAAAATATTAACTATGCTGATTTAACGAACAAAAAAGACTTATTGAAGGTGCGTACGACTGGCCACGCAACCAAAGCTAATGACCAGAAGTACAAATATGTATTTAACAATAACGCAAACCGTAATTCCTCCTATTTTACCGGCTTCGTTAGTACAATGGATGAAGACTAACTTCGAAGATGCAAAAATAATTACGAAACTGACCGAATAAACCGTTCCAGCGGATTAAATTAAACACACTTGTTTATCTTATAACATTTATTATTATTTGAACATGTACATACATTCACTGTATGAAATATTAATTGCTAAAATATGTATTACCTCAAATTATTACCTTAGCTCATTTTCATTGACTAAAAAGCGTGAATATCTCTTACCGAAATTCATAAAACGGTAGTAGACCCATTTCTCATATTATTATTGCATTTAAGTGAAAAAAAACACTCATATTACCTAAATTTATATTCTATACCTTATGTTTGAGGTTTCATATTCTAGTCTGAAGTGAACTCATTATGAGCTAATATGCTGTATGTCGCAGTTGATTTGTTTAATGCGCCATATTGCAGGGCCGAGGCCAGGCATGGGTCGAACTGTTTTACAATACCATGTGATAAAATGTTACAATTCAGGCATACAGAAATTTGCCGAGTATGGCCTTAGCGTTATCTAATTACTTTAATGTGCTTGTTTTTATAATTCAATATGCATATCACCTGCATATGGCAGCATATACGTTTTAAACCTCATGTTACTTATTAGCGCCTTTTACTCACTCGTCGCTACAGTTCGCTACTACTACTACGATATATTGTATTGATTGGAATATAGTAGGTATATTTATCAAAACCAGAAGATTATCTGCCACTATTATTTAACATTTTCGTTGTCGAGTAAAATGATCATTAATGCCGCCAAGCCTATTTGACTTTACAATAAAACATAAAAGACCCGGCTACCGGGTGCTTCGCCGCCAAAGTCGAAAAACTAGACAGCCATGCCGCAAACTCGGTTTCAGAGTCCTATTGTAAGCAAGTTAGGGTTGTCGATTTGAGAGAAATAATACAAATTATGTATTTATTTATACTATAGACCATAATATCTAAAGTGCTCATTGTGATTAGCTTTCATATTTGATTCATTACACCTACTTAAAAAATATTACTTTTAACGATTGAAATGATTAACGGAAACTATTAGATATTTACCTAAACTCTACATATCATAAATATTCTTAATAATGATGGCCTAATTGTAAGATATTTTAGTCAGTATAATATATAAATTATACAGCAGTGATAGCTCAGTGGGGAGACCAACAGACTGCAATGCAGAGGGTCTCGGGTTCGAACCCACGTCGCGCACCTCTGACTTTCGGCAGTTACTTATGCGACTTTTCGAAATTATGTGCGTGTTGATTGACAATTATCGCCTGCTTCGTGCTTCGGAGAGCACGTTAAGCCGTCGGTCTGGGCTGCCATGAACATCTCTGGCAGTCGTTATTGGGAAGTCAGTGCCCTATAATATCCTGATACTGGTCTAGCCTTAGGGTATCGTTAGCCTTCGGGTTGCGGAGGTCAGGTGGCAGCTGCTCCGTGTAAAAACTGATATCCAGTAAAATCCGATTAAACCAGAAAAGCCGATCCCAAGTGACTTGGGAATAATAAAGGCTGGGGAGAAGAAAAAAAACTATAATATATAAATACAGTCTCTGACGAAGTATAGAAAATGTACTCGTTATCACTCTCGGCCATAAATGTTTGCTAATCAACAATAATTGCTAATGACCCTTGTGTCTTATCCTATTATGCAGAAATTTAGATTTTGCACCCTCGCCCGTACTTTTCTTATCAAAGGTCATTAGCCTCGGTAGCGCGGTGCGCTCGACAGCTGTGTCAGCTGTGTGCGACCCGCGCAGTGTCCACATTTTATGGATATTTCATACAAATTTTCATAAAAGTTTTCTTTGCAGGTTAGTCTTATTTTTATTTTATTTTTTTACCTTATTTCTGAACATAAATTATCATGACCTTAAGTATGTATAATGTTTAACCAGTAACACTGTATATTACCAAATACTTTTAATCTTATACTGACGTACATAATATATCTTACAATTAGACCATCGTTATTAAGAATATTTATGATATGTAGACTTTACTTAAACATCTAATCGTTTAAGTAATCATAAACCGTTAAAAGTAATAGGTACTTTTTAAGTAGGTGCAATGAATCAAATATAATAGCTAATCCCAATGAGCACTTTAGATATTATGGTCTATAGTATAAATAAATACATAATTTGTATTATTTCTTTCGAATCTACAACCATGACTTGTTTATCGGTCGACGCCTATTGTTCGACCGTTTAACAATAGGACTCGGGAATCGGGTGCTCGACTTGGGCGTGAGTTTTATGTAATTAGCTATAAATAGACTCGGTAGCCGGGTGCACGTGTGAGTAACTATTTAGAGAACCCAACAGCCGGGTTCGTGGCACTGAAAGTGTCTATTTTCAAGGCTCTCCGTAAGATGGCTCATCATACAATTCGACTACGACAAATGAAAAAAGGAATTTGTTTACGTGAATATTGTAATACTACATCATAATATGAATGTACGCCAAACGTATTTTGGAAGTCCTTAACGTAAATGTGAAATATCGTCTACTCAAAAATTCGATATAATTACGAATAACCTAATTGCGTCTCACTCGCTCTATATATTTAGTTTGAGTGAGTGCGCTGGAGCCCATGGTTGGATCTGTCATTCGGTTCCAATCAGTTTGGCCTACCACAAATCCAATGGCGCGCATCTTTTCTTGTTGTCTTCGTTCTTCTATGTCCGCCCAGCGTACCTGTTTTAATATTACATGATGAAATCCACTGTCACATGATGGACAAATACTTAAAAAGAAACTCACCTTCGACATTATCTTTTAATTATTATATGAACTAGTTTTAATAGACATACAAACTTGTTTGGTATTCAAAGCTTTAAATAAAAATTCTCGAAAAGATTTTTAAATAAGACCTTTATGAAATATTCAGTCTTGGAACGGTTATATAAATACTCCGTTAATAAAATATAATGAACGCTAAGGCTCGCCCGAATTTTAGGCTCGGATATGGTTGGAAAATTGTGTCAATTGACGGCAAAATCATCGAAGGTTAATTTGTGATAATAAATATTATCATTTGAAATAATTCGCAAAGGGTGAAAAATCAACACCAATGTCGAAGTTTATTTTTTAAATAAATATATAAATATCTGAAGAAAGAAATTTTAAAAATAATGTGCGCGAAAAACGGCGTTTATAAAACACTTGCTCAAACAAGTAGAATTCGTTTTCGAAGAGAAAACCTTATAATTATTTCAACGTGAATTAGACATCAAGAGTCCATTCACATTTCCACAACCATATCGCTATGCAACACGACATGACAAAATGTAGATAGAAGATATTAGATATTATACTCACAGTTTTCTTTCCTGGCTTTGCTGTGGCCGGCTTCCAGTCGTCTAGTTGTAGGTAGTCCTCCATGGAGAACTGCGAGGGCCGGAGCGGCTTGCTCGTGCCGTCGAGCCGGGCTGGAACAATGTACAAACGCACTTACTACTAAATAACAACTATTCGTTTTCAGGACACACTACTCACTCCACCAAAAGGAGGAATAGAATTTCTCAGTTTACCTGAAATACACCAGTAAATAAAACTTATGCTAGTTCTTAGTATACATAATAAGTGTAACCAACAACCTACCTAGTTGTGCAGCGTCGTCCATTTTCTCCCACTTGGATGTAAAAACGCTTTCGACCTGTGATGGGGCAGCATCTTACGACTTTAGTTACAATGCTGTAATAAAAATTGTTAATCCTACCCTAACCAAAAAACAAAGGACATGGAATTACAGTACAATATATATACAGATACTAGGCGTCTGAATAAATAAAATATGACAACATATAACAGGCATGATTGGGTTCAGTGTTCACGTCATGAAGATAACTACTGTGTGTTTTTCAGGGTATAGTTAAGATCTAGACGCTCACATAGTCAAACATAATATATTACGCGGCTAAGCAAGGAAGAGCACTTTGCCCCACTCTCTCCTTTTAAGGGTTCGCTCCGCACGCATGAGATAGAAAATAGGATTATATAAATAAAAAATAACAGGAGAGAATAGGTGCGGTAGCAAGTACACTCATAATTGTTCCGTTGAATAAGAAACACCATAATTCTCTGCAGCTTGGTAATGACTCCTCACCTCTGGTTCTTGTGCATCCTCCATAATAACTTCGTCATCGGCGTCCTCCATTTGGACTTCGGTTATAGCCCCGCTCTGTAGTAACGTCGTAGCATCTAATTGTATATGATGCGCCGGTGTGGAGTAGAATCGTGAACAAATCAATTCTATGTCCTGTAACGTTCTGTCGTGAATGTTTCTTTTATAACATACTTGCGGATCTAGTTCCATGGTACAAATGTACACCTACAAAATAATTTAAAGTAAATTAAATCTATAAAGGGTCTAGTTTCGACAATATGTACATATACGAAATTACATACCTGGAAATCATGTTGCCTGCACAAATTCCAAACATCTGCATAACTCTTAAGTGTATCATTCACAGCATCATATATTATAAATGTGAAATAACCATCAGTCAAACTTCTCTTGAAAGCTCTCTTTAGAGAACTCACATATGCTTCTTCACAACCTGCTTCATATTCATATTTCAGTGTTGGTTTTTTAATCTGCAAATAAATTTAATTAAGTATGAATAATATAATAATAAAGTTGCTATGATAGTCTACTTCTAGTTGGTACTTTCAATTTAATGGCATAGCCGGTCATTGTCATTATCTGCATGAGCTTGGTATCTGAAGATGTTGCCATATGCATCCAAATCTTAAAACCCTTAATATGACTGTGACATATTTATAAATGTGAAAATAAAGACTGTTTAGTGTGGTTTGTTGCATTATTACAAAATAACTATCAATCTAATATCTTATAATTTTAATATGAATCTTGCTTGAATCCTGAAGGCTAGATTTAAAAGTAAAACTCAAAAAAATTCTCGGTTCAAAACAAATCATATTAACTGCTACCCATGAGGGTAGCAGTTAATATGACTAACCTAGAATTTTTTATTACATTAAAATATAAATTGAATAAAATAATATTATAAGGTCATCCATTATAATGTTATCAATGTTTGTGAGTTTGTTAAGTTCGTTTGTGGTGGTTAGAAGTGTTCTGACACACTGATGTCTCAAATAATCAACCCACAAAATCTGATAGACTGTTTGGTCATGATATAATAACAAATAATGATATACCATCTTTCCTGTTGCAGGATCCTTTTCCTCAACTTCACCTTCTTGCATAAAATAGTCATCAATGGACATAATTCTTACAGTACCACCATGTTCTGCTTCTTTGTCTCTTATTAGTTTAGCTAAATATGACTTCCCACTACCAGGTGGGCCTAAAATAAAAATAATTATCAAGTATGAAGGATTTCAGACTATTACATATATAGACATTTTTAGTGTCACAATGATTGTGATAAATAAACTTACCTCTGAGAATGATAACAATTTTTCCAGGCCTTATTTCTCGACCAGGTGACTCTAATATATCGTCTATCATTACAATACGTTTAGGCTGATCGAAATGAGCCGCTGGTATATTATTATCTTTCTCTCTTGACTTCTTTGAGTATGTATCACTTAATTCACTATCTCTACTTAATGCCCTTTTCCGTGATTCCCTGTCGTGACTGTTGCTGCGTCGTCGAAAATCGTCTCTTCGTCTCTCAGGTTCTCTAATCCGATCTCGATCTCTATGAAAATCTCTATCACGTTCCCTGTAGATGTCGTCACGACGACTGTATTTATCGCGATCATCTCTCTTTCTATCATCATATCTATCAGGTCTTCTTCTATCTTCATCTAATCTTCTTCTGTCATCATCTAGTCGCCGCCTATCATCATCTAGTCTCCTTCTATCATCAAAATCTTCTCTAAATGGAAGTCTTGGGCGATCCACATCTCTTAAATCATCCCGTGGAGCGCGTCTCTCATAATCTCTTGAATAGTAATCGCGGCTATACCTGTCTCCAGTATGATCCAGTTCCCTTTCAAATCTACGAGGCTTTCTTAAAAATAATTCATCTGCTTCTTTTTCAAAATCTTTCTTTTTGTTATCTTCATCCTTTGATTTATGATTGTAATCAAACATATGCACAGGTTCAATAAAATCTCGTGCTAGAAAGTAAAACAACAATCTAGAATATTAATTAGGAAATAATTAGGTGTTACTTTTTAAATATTACTTAACAATCATTTTGAAAGATTTCAGAATTAGGCATACAATGTTGAAAAGTCACTGAAAAGTTTAATGGTGGTGTATAATCATACAAGCTACACTTTAAGGACATAAATAAAAAGGTTATTTAATAACATACAGTCCTCCTCATTGATTTTAATGATAGCAAGTCTATACATTACACATTGTTTTTTATTATAGCATACTTGACAGCAGAGTTGGCCTGCCATGTTTTTGTTGGTCACTCTATAGGTATTTAGCATTTTGATCTGATAAGTTGGATTCATTAAGATCTTAATCTTATAGATCTATATTTAGAATACCAAGATGACAATATTGTAGCAAAGAGGGTTTTCCTTAATAGTACATAAGAACCTAAGACATAAGTTAAGGCTCATTTAACCTTTACATCTTTGCCAGAAATGTAATATACCAGAAGAGAACAACAGAAACAAGACGAATTATTTATAAAATTGATAAAGCAAAAATCCTTGCATATTTTATTACCTTTCAATCTTAAAGGCTTGTGTTCATATTCAACTATTAAAGATGGTGAGAACATTGGTTCATCAATCCATTTAGGACGAGCTGGTTGACTTGCCATGGCATTATTATTTTCTTGCAGAGGTCTCCTTTCTAGAAGGCCTGAAGGACCTGAATGGCCTGGATGACTTGGAGGGCCTAGCATTCCTCTAGTGTAATCATTAGCATGTTGTTGACCAGAGCCTGGTGGGCCTCTAGGGTAGTTGTTCACATTTTGCTGAACAGATGTTTCTGATAAAAGAGGTCTTATTGGTGGCCTTGAACCAGGCATGTTGGACCTGACAGGTGGTGGGCCTCCTCTAGCAGCTCCATTGTCATATGGTGAACTTATATCATTGCCACCATACTGTGCATTTTTATCATAATTATCATATGGCTCTTGTAGAATTTCATCTTGCCTATCATCCAACATTCTCTTGGGCGGAGGAGGATGTCTGGGAACTTCCAAATTTTGCTGCACAGGATAATTATTATCCTGCCGGTTGTATTGCATATTATTTTGCCTGTTATCATACTGCTTGTTGTTGTAATTCTGGTTTCTATAACCCTGATCATACTGAGGGTCACTCTGATTGTTACTACTGTAATGTCCTCTTTGATTTGGTTGATTAGTCTGTGAATTATTCATTGAATCTGGAGCAACTTGTCCTCTAACCATAGACAGTATATTCATAATTTTCTCATCACCAAGAATGTTATTTATACCTTTTGAAATGGTGGAATAATCTGGTCCCTTAGTTGCACCTTGTGTTTTTTCTCCAGTTATGTCAATTACTTCCTGTTTTGCTGCATAAGATTTATCTGTCTCAGGAACTAAGTCCAAGCCTGGTATACCTTTTTTGATAGATTCACCAGCAAGTAAAAAGCTAGGATTAGTAGGAGGAGCTGTAAAACTATCCTTTGGAGTATATTTATCAGTGTGAGAATAAGATTCATATCTGTCTTGAGTTTGTATATTAATATTATTGTTTCTATTGTAAGCATGTTGTGGCATATTGTATTGTTGATACTGACTCTGAGCATTATTATGCTCAGCATAATTTTGAGTTGAAATATGACCATAGTTTTGATCTCGTTTCATTTGATTGTGCATATAATTATTACCATAATTCTGCTGTTGTTTATCTTGATTTGTGGCAGAGTTATGTCCATAACTTTGCTGCAGTTTATTTTGATTGGCAACTGAATTAATACCATAACCTTGTGGCTTATTTGGATATATCATATTATTGGGTGTACTTAGTAGTGGTAATGGTGCAGTAACATTAACATTAGCTACCTTTGTATTAGCTGGTTGGGGAGGAGGAGGTGGTGGGGCTGTGCCCAGAAGCCGAGCTTTCTTTTTATTCATCTGCTGTCGCCGTTCCAAAAGCTGTGCACGACATGACTCAAACTTTTCTTCATACTCTTTGTAAGCTTGTTTATCAGGATGATTTACATTGTCTTTTTTCCATTTTTCTATTTCTTCCTCCCATTTCTGAAATTGTATGTCAAAAAGCCTCTCCTCCTCTGCCAGTTTTTTGAGAGCCTCAGCATTAACTGAAGACAAACTAGGTTCTTGAACATTAGACCAATTAGAATTATTACCTGATTGTGAATTTAAATTGACATTAGTTGTAGAATTTACATTCTGATGCTGATTAGAATTGGGAGCTGGCACGGGTGCAGGTTGACTAGGAGTGTGAGCATAGAGTGGTTGATTGTTTTCATGCGGTGGTGGAGGAGGCTTCTCCGGCGGTGGCGGAGCGGGCGGTGGAGCAGCGTTACCTGGCGGCAATGGCGGCATACCACCCATTGCTTGAATAGCTTGCATTTGCTCTGCATACTGCAAAACACCGGCATTTCATTCGTACGTGATAAATAATAATTAAGTATCAACTCAAGGCTTGTTATAAACTGACGCTTACCTTCTCTCCGTATTGACTTTGCCATTGTGCGTACTGTTGTTGCCACTGAGTCCATTGCTGCCAGTTTTGCTGCTGCATTGCAGCCCATTGTTCTGGTGTATATGATCCCATATTCATATCAGGTGCCATAGCCATACCCGGGTTCCATTGACCCGGATTCTGCATAGGCCAAGACATAATTAGGTATTTGGTTGCTTGCCACCCCAATAAATACAATATTCTATTTTATTGGATTCGTAAATGCGTAATAAAGCATTACTCAACAAAAACGGTCGATATTCATTCTATCAAACACGACGGCCATTTTGATTTTCCACAATTCGTAAGGCTGGATAATGGCTTGACGTTGACATGCGTGTTGTGAATCTACTAGTGACGTACTGAAGTTAATCATGTAGTGATCGATAACATTTGAACATTGAATAGTTACAATAAACAACTTTCAATAAAAATGACAGCTTGTAGGTTAAAGATATGAATCATATATTTATATTATAATTCTGAAGCATATAGAATAATTAATAAATAATAAGCGATGGTCTGCTTGCTCATCGTTATGATATACATTGTTATTACTTATTATACAAAAAAATGTTAGGTACTCTACACATTAAACGCGCCCGCCGGCCGGCGGTTGTCCCATCTGGACTATATGAAAATGAATCCCAACGATATTAATGTGCAAAAAAATTATCAAATATTTTAAATGCAAATGAACTCTGAATACTTTGTAACTCAACA
Organism: Catocala fraxini; assembly: GCA_930367265.1. NCBI lineage: Eukaryota > Metazoa > Arthropoda > Insecta > Lepidoptera > Erebidae > Catocala > Catocala fraxini. The sequence continues at coordinate 11,136,750 of OV884035.1, read as the reverse complement.
ACAAACGAAAATTACTCGAAACGTGCTCTTTGGCTACCACAGTAGTTTTGTGTATCAGTTGCCCCAAGTATGTACGAGTAATTAAAGAAACATTTTATTCTCCACCATGGCCTACTAAGCTTCCCGACAAGGAAGGCTTACTGTAGCAGTTCAAATTTAAAACTAAAATATTATTATTTCATAAAATAATTTTAAGAATTATATAAAACGACAAATATTTAAATTCGTGATGAAATTAAACAGGTAATAATAATTAATGTTATTAATTATGATTTTCTGTTTAGTTTCATTACACAGCAGGTCACATCCACAAGTTAGGTAGGTATTAACATTAATTGCATATTATGTATTATAAATAGAGTGCGAGTAAAAGCAGTTCAGTCCAAGTCCAGCATTTTTATCTTCTTTATAATCTAATACCGAATAGTAAGTTTCAAAACATAATTTCGTATTAATTGCTATTTTAAATTTACCAATTACCTTTATTATTTTAGATAGTTATGATAATTATATGACGGTAGTACAACTTTGAAAGAAGGGTAACAGAGTGTTAAATGTGTTAATGGTTTGGATAATATGAAATATTTAAAATATATATATAGACTGCTTTCAGTACAATTGTCAATATAGTATATCAATAAAGTTTTAAATAATATATCTAAACCAACAGTGAGTTGTTTTGTTTTATCATTAATTATAAGAAATAAAATGTGAAAATAGAGGTGTTAATTAGTGTATTTTACTTTCGCGTTAACTGTGTAAACAAAAAAGTTTTCATTCAACATTTATACTTCGCTCTCTTATATATAGTGTTAAATGAGGCCTGTAGAAACTACTAAGGTATCTATCCTTTACAAAAAATAATACAGAGCTTATGAAAAATAAAATGCACAACTTTACATGAGTTATCTTTTTTAACCTGTGTTCTTCTCCACGTGTCTATTCTGCCTTGAGTCACAGTATACTAAGTACAGTAAGTAATCTTCATAGATATGTGCCGCTGCCGATTTGATGTGTGCGTGCGCGCCGGGCGCCGTGTACGCACGCGCTGCCACGCACACATTAGCATAATATAAGGCGGAATAGTGTGGCGGCAGCGTGGGCCATACCGTGAGTGTGTCGTGTGATCGGGCGCGTTCAAGTACTTACGCTGCACACCCGCTCGTTTTCGCCTGCTCTCAATTTATATTATATAATACACGTTATATTTTATAAATAAAAACATAGTGCTGCTTATAATACGCTAATAATATTGAACTAAAAATAAAAGTGACAACCTTAAGCGCCAACGCAAACGTAGGCTAATAACTCGCCGAGCGGTCTTAGATGTTTATCTAAGTTTCACTGTTCTTACTATACTGTGCTTGAGTTGAGAGCTAATGTGACTTATTTCTATAGATTTCTCTTTAGAAATATGAATATTATCAGTTACACAAGTCAACCAAAAATATTCAGGACTAAACAGAGATTATTCAAAATAAATTATTAATAAAATTAAATGTAAATAATTTAATTTAAATTATTTAAATGAATAAATACATATTTAATGTTATCGATAATAAAAAGTAATCAGCTAGAAATGTAAACAAATCGATTAGACGTGGACATCACTACGGCGACGCCATTTTCGCGTTGGATTTGATTCTGATGTGTGTTGAATTGTCTCAGTTATTTTGATTTTATATACTAATATAATTTCTTACTCTGTTAAATAATCTTAAATTGGAATGTCTTATAGATATGAAAGTCAAAAAATGCATTAGTGACACAAGCAGTTAAACAGATAGTGTGATATTGTCTGCGCGGGAAATGTGACTACGTCCAATATCAGTTTGGTCTTGAGGACAAGGCAGAATTTTACAATAAATAAATTACTTTATTACAATGATTCCTAACAAAATACGTGAAAGTCGAAGAGTGAAAGCATTGAAATTACCAAAAAATCTAGAGCGCTTATATAAAGAAGGAAAATGTCGCGAGTGTGCTGTGGTGGTTACCCGAATGGACTTTGCCAAGATATTGGGTAAATTTACTAAAGTGAAGATTCAATATGAAAGCAGCACGACGCCTAAAACGAAACAAAATTCAGAAAAGACAGAAATAACTTCGCCTAACTCAAATGCTAGATTAAAAAGTAACGAGAATGGTATGGTCCTTATTCATAGAAACGCTTACAGTCAACACCCTGTCAAAGAGCTTGCAGCTACTAAAAAGAGCAAAAGTGAGACTGCTCGTTTAACACCTAATATTCTGAAAGAAAACAATAGGTTAAAAAAGCCTTTATTAAAAGACAAAAATGCAAATTATGATGACAAAAAGAAGAAAAGCAAGACCAACTTAAAACAGTATGGTATTGTATTTGAAGACCCATTGGCTCATAATCCTAACAATGAAACTAATTGCAAAATAACCCTAACTGACCTACTATCTCAAATAAATGAAAGCATACTTCCTTCAGATGACTGGTGCATAGATTTCTTTCCGAAAAAAGGTGAACCTAAAGATGATAAAGTATATGATCGGATAGCTGCGGAATTAGAAGACTTAATGTACAGTGAGAAACCTGCTAAGCCTGAAGATAAAATAGACAACACTGAAACCAAAGTGGATGACTTCCCATCCATCATGGACATTCTTAATGATAATAGCAATGAAAATAAAACAAATGACCAAAGTAGTAACCTAGAATTTAAATCAAATTTAGAATCTAGTGATGTAGAAGCTATGCTCCTAGGTAAGCCAAATCCCACAAGTGATCCTGTGCCACCTACACCCATGGATGTTGATAATCCCGACATGAGTAATTTAATTGAAGATGTTAACCAATTTACTGTTATTCAAGACAATATAATCACTGAACAGGATAATAAAGTACCTGCTACAGATGTGACTAAGGATATTGAAAACCCTTCAAATGTGACTGAGGAAATTGAAAACCCTTCAGAGGTGACTGAGGATACTGAAAAGCCTTCAGATGTGACTAAAAAATCTGACACTCCTTCAGATGTGACTCAGGACATTGAAAACCCTTCAGACATGATTGAGGAAATTGAAAACCCTCATAGTCCATCTATACTCGATGAAGCTCTACAAAAGGGCATTGAAGAACATTTGCCCTGTAACACTGATAAACAAATCGAGGAACTAGAGACAAGCCAAGTCAAAACTGATGAAAAGTCTAGCGATGAGACAAAGCAGGCTGAGACAACAGAGACCAAAGTAGAGGAAATTGAAACAAAGGTAATATTGACAATTATTGATAACAAAATTAATAAATCTAAAGATATCAAAATCAAGGAACCAATCTCCTTCGCTTCAATAGAAGGGATCACCCATCTTGTTTTCAAAAAGACTAAAGACGGTGATTCTTTAAAAATCGTAACATGTCCGAAGAATTTAAGATATGATATTGAAATAGATGGGAAATCAGTTGAGTTTATTGGAGCACCCAAATTTATATCTAGTTTAGAAGACTTACAAGTGCTATTGCAAATTGTTAATGAGAGCGAATTGGACAGTTTATATGTATTGCATTGACACTTCAAGTGAATACAAAAATTGTAATGGTACATAATATGAAGTAGTTAAGTCACCCCATCATTGTTAAACATAGTGCCTGGACAATTACATGGAGGTATGGAATGCCTTCAATATTTCTGTTAATAATTTTGTAGATACATGTTTTTCAATGGTATGAAATGGGCCGTTTATTGAGATTTAATGACATCATTGTTTCAAATGTGGCTGTAATCAAACAATATAAAATTAACATTATGTTAATGACTGAGATATTATGTAAATTGAACATTAGTTACATATTGTTATATGTATCGTTATGTATTATTCTGAAAATATAAAATATTGCGATTTAGTAATATTACTATTTTAATAAGTTTAGAAATTTAATAAATCTTAATAGGTAACTTGTTTTGGTTTGTGTACCAGTGATTCAGTTCATTGTTTTGATTGAAAGCACACTGGGTTGCCATAAATTGACAAGAATAGATAAGATCCTACTAAAATATAATAGAATGTTAAATAGTGTTTAGTTATGAAAAGTGGTAGGGCTTTCTAACTATTTATTATATTTAGTCATAACATAGGTAGTATTGGGTTTTCAGTCATGCAAAATTATGAAAATATTTATAACAGTGGCACATCCTGGTTTTTTTGGCTCTAACAAATGGTAAACCTCAGTATGCTTTTCACACTGACCTATTGCAGGTGGTATTAAGAAATATGACAAGTTGAATGTCTACTAGAAAATATGTTTTACCAACTGTATATGTGAATTGCCTAATATGCAAGTAAGAATTACTCGTATCTAAACCTCAATGTCCGATGATTTACTGTTTAAAATGGTAACCATTACCAATAATAATGGTTAGAACAATATAAAGAATGTAATACAGTATTCAATGACAGAAGCAACTCAGTCATTGAATATCTTAGATTACATTTTCAGGCTATATCAGTCTAACCTGTTGGAATCTACTGCTGGGCATAGCGGCTCCTAATTTTAACTATATATAGTATAATAATTTCTCATAAAATATATATTTAGACATAATTTATGTTTAAATGTAGTTTTTAATATCATTACATAATAATTTTGCTTGTGTCATTTTACAGGTATATAAGGGAAGGCTAATTTAAATTGTCAGAGTGATATAAACCTACTAAGAAAATGATATGTTATGGTATTAAATATAACATATGTTTAATTGATCCTGGTTGTCAGTACGAATTTGACAGATGTGATCGTGTTATAAGCACGTTTTGTAACGCGTTATGATAACATGGTTACAGTAAATCGTTTTTCAGATCTTTAACGAGTTGTAATGCAAGTAGAAGTTCAATTAGTAGTACATCAATGTTTAGGAAAACCGCTTATTGTAAAAGAAAAAGTAAAATACATGTGTTATGCTGAGTGGTGGATGAAATTCAAGCTGGATGTTGGCGTGTGTTTTATACATTTTCTAACAGCTCCTCTAGGGTAAAATGACGATCTAAGAAATACGAGGCAAGACGCTGACTATAAACGTAATGGAGAGCCACGAAGAAATAATAAGGGCACCGACACAGAATGTATGACTTTAAACTAGATAATCACAGAAAAATATTTGAAATTGCGCTTTTAAACATCTTACTACGATAATTATGAAATAATGATTTACCAAATATTTTTTCTTAAGGCAACACTTTTCCGCGTAAATTTAATTATAGTTTCTACGTTTAGTTTCCGTACGGAAAAATACTTGCATACTGCGTGCACCTTAAAAAAAGAAATATTAAATAAATATTAGATATATCTATTTCTTATCTAGATTATTACAATAAGTATATATTTTGAGTTTTTATCTCTACGTACTTTAACGGACCATTGGTTTAGATAATTCAGAAGATAGATGCGTGAACGAACGATTCCATATTTGTTATGGGTGCATATCCAACTATATATCGATATATTTAAATTGATAACGTAAAATGTATATTGACTTTTTTCATTGGCAACAACTCTGTAAACATGTACTGAATGCTAATCTTTATTGCTTCTAAAATAGATAAATATAATTGCAATGTTGCATTTTAATGTTATACTTTAGTTTGCGTATCTATTATTTAAGTTTTAATAAAAGACGCCGAATATAAATTTTTTGTGCTAAATTATTTTTAAGACCTGAATTTTGATAATTTCATTATGATATATTTAGTTACCGGATATTATACGTTGATGTGAGACAAAAGGCGTGCAGTAGGTATGTATAAAAAAGTACTCAGGTTACATACATTTATAGATGATGCATCTTAAATGTATGTATATTATTTTGGCTGAAGAGGTATGTGGGTCAAATAGCGGCCAAATTATACAGGGTGATTTTGAATTGTTATGTATTTTTTTTTAATTAGTAAAATATTAAGTTTGTGTTGGGTGATTAACATATCGCACCCTTAATAAAACAGAGACTTATCTCAGTATTTTGGATTTAACAACTTTGAACTCTATTGCAAAGATTTAACACAAATATAATATTAGAATTTAACATATACAATTAGAGTTCAAATTGCCTTACTTTCAAATTTCGAGTTAAGTCGCTGTTTTATTAAGAGTGCGATTATTATGACTATCTGAAAACATTTCACGAAAAAAATTCGTACAATAATTTCTACAAAAACACAATTCTAATAAAAAAAATTGTAAGGTTATTCTATATCACCAGTAGAACGCGTGGTTAAAAGGAATTACACGATTTCTCAATCACCTTGTATAGACCGGTAACATGCCGACAGAATTCCATTTTCAAACTTAAATCTACTACGTTATACATACCCAAGGTACTACATAGGTTTGTAGTACGCAAATGTTATAGTAAGGTATTTTAATAGATTTGATCACTGATTATTTTGTTTATTCCTGCCATGTACTATTATTTAATTATCATTCTACTTATTGTACACTTATACTATTAGAAAACTCGAAATAAAACCTCGGTATATTTAGTAATAGTTAAGCTACTAGATTTATTATCATTATGGCATCATCAGAAGCGCGAAAAGATAATCTGCTTTTAATATATATATATATATATATATATATATATATATATATATATATATATATATAACTTTTAAAAAGCCGAATAATCAAGTTATTATTTTGCGTTTCGCGACGGTTGACTTTTGCGACATTCTACTCCATCACGCCAGACAATCTTGACCTTAATTAAATTAAATATGTACCTAAATCTTACATAATTAAACAATACAATTCATACACGTTAAGCCTTTGTCTTGCTTATGATAATTATGACAAATTGCATAGTGAGAACATTATATTTTTAAAATAATTACTACTAATATGTAAATTATATAAATTGCGATGAGTGCAACTATAAATAATAAAGTATATAATATAGAAATTAATTAACTTGTAGTACTCATATTCTTGTATGTTACAAATTATTATTTATATTACGTAGTAAGAATGGAATAGAGGACACTTTAAATTTGTGGGTAGATTGACAAACCAGCATTTTGTTGGGTAGGCTACACCTATGTATGTTAAAAGACTAGTATTCTCTAGTTGGCACAGCTTCATCGCGCATTGTATTTAAAATTGCTTACGTAAAATCGAAATAATTAGTTTTATTGACATGTCAGGGAAAATCGTGTAGTACAAAATAAATACAACCGATAGTTAGCTCAAAAGAGCTTGTTCGTGCATAGAACACCAATAATTGTTATAAGGTACTATAATCTGACCATTGTAGAGAATACTATGTGTAATGTACACTAAACAAAAGTACTTATCAAAGTTTATTTTTCATAAATACTGTAAAACTATCACAATAACTCTCAATTATTCCAAAAACTTAAAATAATACGAATAAACCGACGCCTTGAAGAAGTCTCCAAGCGGAAAGCCGAGTTCACCACATGAGAAAACAGATGCGGTACTTTGTCTCAATTTTCTTACTAAGTTTTAATATACATATCCTCCTCTAGTTTTTATTATTGCTGTTTCACGCGGATACGTCTTGGCTGTGCCTATATAGTTTCTTTGTCAGGGGTTCGATTGTATTAAATAATTTTAAACTACTACATACACCATCATATTCTTCCTGTGAGCAAGGCTGCTAAAAAGCAGTCGAAACGTTGCAAAAGTAAATATCAATGCAGTAAAAATAAACGTCGTGCCGTTTAAAATCGCTTAGATGACGTACCGATAAACGATCTCCTATAAAAACAATAATTTAAGAGGCGAGAACAGACTACACACAATTATGTTATGGCTCGCTTACACTGGGTCGTCTGTCGACTTCGGCATGTCAAAAGCGTTGAATGTATTTTATGTAGCAAATATAAGCAATTGGATAGCAATTCTTGAATATACTTTCAGAGCCGTTCGCTATAGGCAACCAGCCATTCTGAGGCTAACTTTACAACACCGCCGCCGCTGTTAGACGACTTCGGCAGGTAAGTAGCCAAAGTCGTCCAACGACTTTTCGACAGAAGGCCGATTCAATATAAGCGATGCAGACTCTTTTATGAATCTAGTAACTAAGTAGTTTAAAATAATTCTAATACGTATAACAGAATGTCTGATAAAAATATTGTATTTAGGAACCTACCTATTTATTTAGATTTTAAATAGTTATTGTCTTATAATTCATTTGCAATTTCTGTCAATGAGATGGTATTAACATTAAATATACATACCTACTTACAATAAAGCCGATTCCCCTAAATTACGTCTTGCGTTAATCATTGTAGTTAATGCAATTTCGTTGCCGTTCTGGTATTGGTATCTTCATTAAGTACTATATTGATCGCCATGCCATGCCGGTCATACTTGACCGCGAACATTTATCGTGTAGGTATCTAAAATTATAATTGTACAATAAAGCTGCAACAACTTTATGTATGTAAAGCAATTTTGTATAAACCAATACTTTTACTTTACAAAAAAATTATAAGTATGTGAAATTAAACATAGGCTTAGTAACTTTTAACCTTTTGAACGCCAACGTCGTCTATACTCGACATGCGAAAGCGTGCCCTGTGCGCCAACGTCGTCTATACTCGACAAAACTGTTTTTTGTCGGTTCACAGAAAAATACAAAATAAATATATTAAATCATTACTTTTCTGTGTTTTAGTGATACAACTTAAAAATTGAATCCCCAATTATTACTTAATTGTATACAGCAAACAAAATTGTTATTAATTATTGAAATATTTGATCATAAAAAACAATATATAATATATCGATTTTCGGGCTTGGCGTACAGGACATGGAGGTGCCGTTATGGCATGGCGTTCAAAAGGTTAATATATCTTTGAAAGCTAACTTAGAGATAAGTTATTATGCTGATATGGATTAGCAATTTGCCGCCTATTTGGGAACTTTATATCTGCATTCTGCATCAAATAAAGCTTGTCATTATTGGTATCATGGTCGTTCGTCTATGTCTAAAATAATCTGTCTAAGCTAATTTTAATTAAGGTCTTTGCAGTAATAGTCGATGTAAGAAAAGCAAAGGCATCACAGCCATTTATCAACGTAAGAAGGCAAACAAGATAAAACCAAGCTCGTCATCATCAAAAATTGATTGTGCTCTCCATAGATCTTGACGATCCTTTTTTTAGCTTATAAGCATGCTTAGAACAAACAACAGAGGTGATAGAACTTATAATTTTCGCCCAAGACAACGATATAGGCCATATTACCTACATCAAATTATCTAGATGGGGGGCAATTGCTTCCCCTTTCCCATCCTGGGCGATGCCCTTGATTTCTAGATTATAACTAGCAACACCATATGTTATTGATAAAAAATAAGACATTACTTATAGTTTTTATGTATACTTGTATTTAGTAAATTGTCAGATAAATATATTAACATATTTCAAAGTCTTACATGCATGTGTAAAAGCATATTTTATTACTTGACAACTTACATTTATATTGATACAAATAATAACAAAATATTTTAGTGGACTTAGTATTAGGTAGTTCAATAAAGTGTAAACCAGAATGGTTTAAAAAATAAAGACTGGTTTTATTGGCAATTTACATATTATAATATTTATATTCCTTATTAAATGCATTAAATTTTGTAGGGTAACTTGTTTGTGTGCCTTCCTTTGTCACAGAGAGTGTAGCAACATGACAAGCAGCACCAATTATTTGATGCAAGGGTTTCTCCTTCTCTGTCACTAAATATGCTGCCAGTGCCCCAATGAAAGCGTCACCTGCTCCCTGTAATAGAGTATTACAGATTAGACCTACTTACAGGACAAATATACAACTAGTGAAATGGTAATGTATTTTCTTACAGTGGTGTCCACAGGCATAACTTCTTTACATAAGACATGTCTTGGTTGGTGATCATGTTTTGACAAATATACTGCTCCTTTAGATCCCAGAGTAATTATTACTGTTTCACATCCAGTGTCAAGTAACTTCTTTAGTGCTTTGACAGAATTCCTAAAACCAAGTTAATATTGCTGCTAAATGTACTTACAATATTTTAGATATACTTTATCAATTTTATAGATGACTTACATTATATTAACATCCATATTAGTAAGTAATGAAGCCTCAGGTTCATTTAAACAAAGTATTGTACAGTATGGCAATATTTCTTCAATGCCAGCTTGAGCCGGTGCTGCATTAAGCAATTTAATCTGTAGTAAATAGATTTTTTTACTTTTATGTATGTCCTATAAAAACAATAGATAAGTACATTACATTACATACAGATAACTTGTGGTCATAGGGCTGCGCGGGTGGGCTCTCTCATTGGGCTCGCAGTTACTATAATTAGGTACCTAATACTAACATAGCTTTTTAAGAAAAAATGTTACTAACACCAAGGATCGATGTTATCTGAATAAATTTACTTATTATTATTATTAAATTTCATATACTTACACCTCTGCCCAATTTAAAAGCTTCTAATGTAGTTTCAAAAGGTGTCTCTAATTGACTAATAAGTACATCAGCATTCTTTATTAATTCAGAAGATTTTTTCACATCATCTAAACTAAGATAACTATTTGCACCTGGAACTATCACAATTTGATTTTCACCATCATCAGCTACTGCTATTTGTGCAATGCCTGTTGTTACATTTGGTGTAATAGTAACATGTTCAATGTCCACACCATGGCTTTGAAAATTTTCTTTGTATTTTTCTCCCCATTGGTCATCACCTAGCTGCAAATACAATGAAAGATAGCTGAGAAATTCTAACCAAAAATAAATGTTAAGGAGATAAGCATCTGTTTTATAGTTGTTGACAAAGAGCTATTAAAATTTGGATAAATTTACTCTACAAATCATGTAGGTATTGCCGCCCAATTTCGCAGCAGCCACACATTGATTAGCACCCTTTCCACCAAAACTGGTCGTAAATTTGGTTCCATGAATAGTTTCTCCAGGTTTAGGTAATCGTGCTGCATATCTAAAACATTTTAATAACATTAATAAATCATTTTATCGATCTAATTGATGAATAAACCTCTACCTTTATTAAAAATTGTGGTTAAGATACTGTTGATATAGGTACCTGCCTACTAAAAAAGAACAATGTTTTCTTTAGTATCTACCAAAGATTAGGTATCTACATAGGTACTCAATTATTACATAATCGACGTTAAGATCGAAAGTTATAGGTAGTGAAGATGTACGTACGTTGTAAAATCTACACAGCAAGATCCAAAAACTACAATTTTAGACATGCTTAGTTTAATTACTATCTTCGTCTTGCACTGCGTAATTATTTAGGAAGCCGTAGATCATTAATACAGAACACGAATACAAAATGGAAGAAAACGTTAGTTAGCTAGAGTGAATTACAAGAAACTACATCAACTTACTCACCGACTACTTTACAGTTATTGTTTTACAAATATTATGATAAGCACATCGTTAATACAGTGATGATGATATCAACCATGTACTCTGTGATAAGTTGATAACAGTATTTGGCACAGAACACAAATAACCTAGGTCTCTGGTGATAACAACGCGTCACACGTCATAAATTACAAGCAAATTAAAACAAATGTTGCCTGTATGTATTAGATCCATAAATTGCATGAAATGATTTCATTCTGCTACTTTAGGTAGCGCCGGTAGGTAGGTACTTTTTTTAATCTTTATTTATTATAGAGGATTTAATGACAGGTAGGTACTTACTGTAACTAACTAATTAAGTACTTTCTAGTTACCAGCGAAGGTTCTAGGTTAATTCTATATTCTTATTTATGATTTCTTTATAATATAATAATAATAATAATAAACTTTATTGGGCTCAAAAAAACAGGTTACAAATATTTTTCCACTATTGAAATGTACACTAATATTACTTACAATTTGTTTTGTTTTGTTAGTGGAAAAGGTTACCTGTGCCCTATGCTAGTTGAAAAACTGTATTATAGGGCACAGGGCCTTCCGCATTTCTAGTATACAATTTTAAGATTGCTGAGTCAATCATACATTTAATATTCCAATGAGTACAAAGTAAAATACATAAGAAAAAGAAAAACTAAAACAATTTAAAAATAAATCGATAAACAAACAAGGGCAAAGTCTCTATTATATTGATTTAATATTAACAATGTTTAGCGTGGGTGGGCGTGTGTGTGTGTGTGTGTGTGTGTATCTGTGTGTGTGTGTGTGTGTGTGTGTGTGTGTGTGTGTGTGTGTGTGTGTGTGTGCGTGCGCGTGTGTGTGTGTGTGTGTGTGTGTGCTCGCGTTATTGAATTGTGTGTAGGAGTTGTTCAGTTTCCTCATAGCTTAGTTTTAGTAAGTTAGTAAGTAGTTTAGTAAGTAAAGTGTAGTAAGTAGTTTAGTAAGTTGTTTTGCATTTTATTGTCGTTAAAGAGTAAATATCTATTATTTTATTAATTCTATTGTACAGATAAGGGTCAGTGAAATAAGAAAATTTTCTGCTGAATGTGGTTTTGCGTTGTGCATTGTTGTAACATACCATATGCTTTCGACGCTTATTAGGCACTTTTGGATCGTGAGATAGTTTACTATGTTGTAGCAAGACGATTTTTAAAATAAATAATTGTCTAACAGTTAAGACTCCACAGGTTTGATATAGTAGCACGGTTGGGTAGTAAAAAGGTTTTGAAATGCAAACTTTGGGAACTGCACGTTTGGCAACCTCTAAGGGCTTCATTGTGGTCTACCAGGTACCTCCCCAAGAAGTAATGCAGTAGGTTAGGAGTGACTGGCACAGTGCAAGATATACTTGCTTTACCAATTTTGACTCTGCAATATGCCTAAGCTTTTTGTACACGGACATCAGCTTACGTACCCTACCGCATAGGAGTTTAATGTGCTCTTTAAAGTTCAAACAGCTATCCAATATTACACCTAGGTATTTCATAGTATCTACACGTTCTAGCGATGGGCAATTGCAGCTACTTTCAGAGTGACATTCATGAGATATAATTTTATGCATATTAGATAGTGAAGTGTTATTTTTTATACTAAAGCAAATATATTTCGTCTTATCTGTATTTAAAGTTAAGATGTTATCCTGTAGCCAACTCTTAACCGCATTGAAGCCATCCTGGGCAGCGTTGAAAACTTCATCCCAAGTATTACCGGCAAAAACAAGAGCTGTGTCGTTAGCGAAGGATATGATATTACTTAGGGTGAGTTTCAGTTTCGTGAACTCGTTTATATATACGAGAAAGAGGGTAGGACCTAAAACGCTGCCCTGCGGAACGCCGTGAGTGACTGGAAGGTAGGTACTTCTAAATTGATCTATACGGACACATTGAAATCGCCCAGAGAGGTAGCTTTTGAAAAGCTCAAGTTGCGTTCCCCTGATTCCGAGCTTTTCGAGATTTTTTGGTAAAGTAGCGACAGAGATCGTATCAAATGCCTTGGCAAGGTCTAGAAAAATGGTAAGACATTTTTTTCCATTTGACATATTAGTGCTTAAATAGCTTACAAACTTGTTAACAGCATGCTCAGTGCTCTTTCCATGCCGAAACCCGTATTGATTTTCGGATAATATTTCATTATTGTCTAGATAGTTGATTAACCTTTTGTTAATAATTTTTTCTAGTATCTTCGAGATGGCCGCTAAGATGGATATAGGTCTATAATTACAGATACGATCTCTGTCGCCGCTCTTATGAATAGGGCATACTTCTGACCTTTTTAGTGAATCCGGGAATACCCCAATTTGAAGGCAAGCGTTAAAAATATTAGTCAGAGGTTGAACTAGGACTTGCTTGTATTTCTTCAGAAAACCACAACTGATTTTGTCTGGTCCTGGTGCACAATCTGTTTTTAGGCTGGTGATAATGTTGTTTACTTCATCTTCGTCTATTTCTAGCATTACAAATGAGTTAAGTTTGCTAGTGTCATTAGACTTGTTTGTGTGAGAAGTTTTTGAATAATTGTGTTTTTGTGATTTCTGTTCGTGAATTTTGCTTGCTAGTAAACTGCCGACATTAATAAAGTATTTGTTAGCTTCATTTAGTGACTGTTCGGGTGTAGTATTAGATGTTAGAAGTTGTTTAGCATGTTGTTTTGTTCTTGTAGTGTTAGTTACTCTTTTAATAACCTTCCATAATTCTTTGTTATCTTTTGCATTAGTAATTTCAGCTCTATCGTATGTTTCCTTAACCTTTTTTATTAAATTGTTGCAGAAATTCCGGTACCGTTTGTAGGTGGCTTTTAATACTACATTTTTTGATGAGGAGTTGGCTTTTTGGTGTAACTTGTCCCTATTTTGCAGGCATCGTAGTAGACCTGGCGTTATCCACGGCTTTATAATTTTTTTGCGTCGTGTGAGTGGAATTATTTCAGTGTTACCTTCTATTATATTTTGTAAAGACTTTGTAAAGTTGTTCAAACTAATATTTGGGTCCTCTGAGTCTAGTATATTGCTGAAGTCTATTTCTGAAATTTGTCGTTCAATATTTTCCTGATTAATTTTAGTCATCGTTGAGATAGTGAAATGTCGGGTTTTTTTTTTGTTTCATAGATAATAACACCGGGTAATGATCCGTTAGTGTTGCTTGTGGGACTAGAGTAATAGATGAGTAATTTGATTTTAGTAGCACATGGTCTAGACACGTCGCACTACTGGGTTGCGTGATTAAAGTGTGGGCAGGTAGAAGGCCATGGGTGGCCGCTAATGTGAGGTATCGTTCTCCATTTCGATCAATATTGCTTGGGCTGATTGTAATGTTCAGGTCACCCATAATTATGACGTTAGCAAATAATGACAGAATGTGTAACGTTTTATCTAAGGAGGAGAGGAATGGGTCTATGTTGATATAAGACGGTGATCTATATAATGCTAAGACGGCCGTGTGGTTATCTAAAGTGGCTATTATGGAGTTACACTCTAGGAAGTTTGGTTCCTTTATGCTTATGTTGAGGTGTTCTTTGTAGTAAACAACTACTCCATCATTTTGTTTGTGGTTAAGAATAGTTGCGGTATGGCAATACCCGGGTAATATTGGTATATTAGATGTGCATGAAAGCCAACATTCAGTCAAGATAATTATATCGCAATTCAGTTTCAACCGAGCCAGAAGAACTTCTAGACCTGACATGTTACAATTTATGCTACGTATGTTTTGCGTCATAAGGAGCAAGCGTCCTGGTATCGTTGGTATGATTTTATGACATACCTCTACCTCTGCAGTTTGTGAATGCGATACAGATACTTGATCTATTTCATCTGAGAGTTTTGTAATATCGAATATTTATAGTAAGTAATAACTAATCGGAATTGTTGGGCAACGCGCAATTTGTGTAATATCAATACGTTTGTCAGTTTTAGACGGGCAAGAGCTCTTGTGTTGTTATCTTTATTTATCGTTATCCCATTTTGTGTGAACTCTGAGAAAGACTTATATACATTTTTAAAAGTTGCCATATGACTAGAATATCTGCCAGATTTGCTATACCTAAGTTTTTACTATAGTTTCTGCCCTTGTTATTATTTTATAATGTATTATTTTATTTTACTTGTGATTCACATGATTATACACCACACACACAAATATACATATACCCTCACTACTCCTATACAGAAAAATATGTCTAAAGAAGTGCCCAATGACATTAGTACAATATATCAAAGCAAAGTGAAAAATATTCCAATCAATCTGTGCGCATATATTACATACTGCCTTTACTTAAAAATCGTAACTTCTCACTATCATCACATTGCCGCTGTAGTGTTTATATTAAAAGTTTTAAACATGACGTTATGTAAACTTTGTCTGTAAATTCGATAATGTGAATTATATACATAATGACTTAGACCATCTTTCGGTAGCAGAATCGTCGACATGTATGATAGAAGACTGTGAACTGATTAATAGAACTCATAGAAATACTTTCTCACTTCTGTGTCAAAATATCAGAAGTATTAACAAAAATTTCGACGGCTTAACTGCTCTTCTTGAACGAAGTAAGAAAACATGGGACTTAATTATTCTTACTGAATGTTGGTTTTTAAACTCTTTGCTCGTACCTATAATTCCAGACTACACTTCTGTCAGCACTATTCGTCATCGCACTCAAAATGAAGGTGTTATAATATATTACCGTAATTTTCCTCACATTACTGTTGCAGAACCCTTTTTATCAGATGCCAACTGCTTAACTATAACTTTAAATAGAGACGTTGCTGTTATTGCCATCTATCGCCCCCCTGCCAATAGAAATCTCACTCCGTTTCTAAATTCATTAAATGAGTTATTAAAATCCTTCTCATCCTACACGAACATTATCCTAACGGGCGATATTAACATTGATATATCTCATAACAATAACGACCTAAACGCGATAGATTACCTAACTATGCTGGCTTACCACGGGATGCTAGGTACCTGCACATACCATACCCACACGTAACAATCGCACCTGCATTGATCACCTTATCCTAAAAACTAAAAGAAAGGCGTTTTGTTACATTGCCAACACCTCACTTACCGACCATGATACCGTATTATTATTTCTTCACTCCTACAACATTAATAAAGCTTGTCGATGTAAAAATAAAACTATTAAAACACTCGATTATAATAAAATTGAGCGGGATCTTCGTCAAATGGACTTTACTCCATTATATAATATTCCATGCGTAAATGAAGCCACTAACTATTTAATTAATACTCTGAATAGAACCATATCTAAAAACTCATCGTTAAAAATAATACCAAATCGACGGAGGCTAAAGAAACCATGGATGACACCAGGACTTTTAAAATGCTTACGTAACAGAGATCACTTACATTTGAAACTAAAGAAAACACCTGATAACGAGATCCTACTATTAACATATAAAAGATACCGTAATTATTGTACAATGCTATTAAAAAAACATAAACGTGATTTTGAAAAAGATTTGATAAACAGTGCACAGAATAATAATAAAAAGCTCTGGCAAGCCATTAAAACCATTACGTATAATACGACACAAAACACACTGGCAAGCGAGCTTCTTTCACCGCCTGAGCCCGAGCGCTCAGTTAACGAAATAAACTCTTACTTTGCTAACATTGGGCGCTCTCTGGCCGAAAATATAGTGATTTCCACCACAGAGGATTTACAACCTAGTCAGCGTACACACCTTAATTCTTTTGTAATGTTCGGTACAGACGAATCCGAAGTGGAGCTACTGATATCCAACCTCAGAGGTGATTGTGCAGTAGGCGCTGATAATATTTCTGGCACTTTGATTAAGAAATTTAGGGACATTTTAACTGCCCCTATCACATTTATCTGCAACCTAGCACTCCGCGCAGGAATTTT
The DNA here is from genome assembly GCA_930367265.1 of Catocala fraxini. NCBI lineage: Eukaryota > Metazoa > Arthropoda > Insecta > Lepidoptera > Erebidae > Catocala > Catocala fraxini. The sequence continues at coordinate 11,119,436 of OV884035.1, read as the reverse complement.
TCCGGACGCGTTTAAACTAGCAATAGTGCATCCTATCTACAAATCGGGAGACAGAGGTCTTGTGAACAACTATAGACCAGTTTCTATCTTGCCTACACTTTCGAAAATACTCGAAAGACTTATGAATACCAGGCTGATTAAATACTTAGAGCAAAATCAATTACTCTCTGCTTCACAATATGGCTTTCAGTCTGGTACTTCCACTAGTACAGCTGTTCTCGACTTAACAAATCATATTATCGTTAATTTAGACAAGAAACAAAAAGTCATAGGTGTATTTCTAGATTTAGCCAAAGCGTTCGACACGATCTCTGTCTCCATCCTAATCGATAAGCTTAACAAAATCGGAATAAGAGGGGAGCAACTGTCTCTATTTAAGAGTTATCTTAGTGGTAGGCGGCAATGTTTGAAGATCGGTGATTGGGTAAGTGACGAGCTGTCTTTATCTTACGGGGTGCCCCAAGGCAGTATTATCGGTCCTACTCTGTTCTTAATTTATATAAACAACCTTTGCAATCTTAAGCTCTTGAATTGCTCTATTTTCACATATGCCGATGATACTGCCCTAATATTTCATGGTCCATCGTGGGAGTTAGCATTTAAACGCGCACAGGCAGGTCTCAACGCAGTAACTAATTGGTTGGCTCAAAATCTGCTGACATTAAATATAAACAAAACCGAATATCTTACATTCTCACTGTCATCTCAGGGTAAACTTCCATCTGCTTCTCATACTCTGATAGCTCACTCTTGCAATATACCATCACAATCACGTTGCACCTGCCCTATCCTTACTAGAACGAACTGTATTAAATATCTGGGCGTACAGATTGACGATACCCTTACATACCATCTTCACATTGATTCACTAGCCTCCAGATTGCGAAAGTTGATCTTTGTCTTTAAAGGTCTCCGCTATGTTGCAGATACTAAGGTTCTGAGAATGGTGTTTTTGGCACTCTGTCAATCTCTGACACAATATTGTATAGTGGCCTGGGGAGGAACCTCGAAAACTAACTTATTGAAATTGGAACGCGCACAAAGAGCACTTTTAAAGGTTGGATGGAAGTTACCATTCCGCATGCCCACCACAGAACTCTACAAAACTTGTAACGTACTTTCAGTTCGTCAGCTGTTCCTACTTAATCTCATTTTAACAACACACGCGCATACTCCCTACGAACCAACTAAATTTGCGAACATCCGCCGTAAACATAATGTTTGCCAGCTGGTGTCGGCCAGTTCTAGTTTGGCGCAACGAAACTACTACTTCCTCAGTAGCTACGTCTACAATAATATAAATAAAATATTGTGTATATATTCAATGTGTAGAACGAAATGTAAAAAAGTAGTTACAGATTGGTTACATAGTTTAAATTATGAGGAGACTGAAAGTCTCATTGTCCCAATAAAATAAGAATATAAATAAATAAAATAAATTAAACCTAATAATAATACACGCTGACATACATAGACATAAACATTGGCGCTTACACACACACACACATACACTCACACACACACACACACACACACACACACACACACACACACACACACACACACACACACACACACACACACACACACACACACACACACACACACACACACACACACACACACACACACACACACACAACGCACGCACGCACGCACACGCGCACGCACGCACGCGAGCACGCACGCACGCACGCATGCTCGCACGCACGCACACACACACACACACACACACACACACACATACTCATATACACAGTTACTCACCATCTGCATGCAACCCTTTTTGTTAGTTTATTTTGCTGCTTAAACATTTGCTTTTCTTGACAATAGTTATAAGTACTTTGTTCATACAACCTTAGCCACATTAAATATTGTTTATAATGTCTATAATAGGGAGAGGGCCTGGAGATTTGTCATACAGGTTTTGAACCTAGTACAGACTCCAGCTCTCTCAAAGGTTAAATTTAACTTATAATGAATGTATTCACATGTATGTACCTTTGAGAGAAAAATAAAGCATATTATTATTATTATTATTATTTATGTAGATGTAACTATGTTGGGTGTGTGTAGTGTTCGGCATGTGTAGTAGCATGTGTGGTCTTGAAATGTAGATGATTGTATTGTGAACGTGTTTGTAGAGTAGTCTATTGTAGTAGTAGTAGCTTCCTAAATGCAATGAGGATAGTATTGACAGAGTATTTCTTAAAATTAAACATGAATTAAACTTAATATAGCAACAATGGAAATAACTATAAACTTTGTATAATAAACTAACAATTCTTGAAAAATATAGTCATTTTTTATTTATAAGTCTAGTAAGACTTAATTCGTTATCGATACGATTTGGAGGCTCACCCTCAGTTTTTCGCAGATACACCAGACCACGCGAAGTCCAACAGTAGGCATAGCCATTTTCACGTGCAAATTGGCGAGCCGAGAAGAAAAGTTTTTGAGTTTTGGGTGTTAATGCCTCTGATATGTACACAGGCTTCGTTGCTCCAGGTATATTGAGATGCCCTGTATTTAATTTATCGTTTGCTTGTTTTCTCCTGTTAAAATTACTGACCGCTTTTAGAATTTTGTCCTTCTTTAGTACACTGTTGAGCTCGACCATTATAGGATTATTGCCCTCTTTGTGTGTCATAATTCTGTAAATGTCTCTGATTTCGGAGTCTTGTAGGTCCACCTCTACAACTTTCGACAAGTTTTTCACAATTTCGCTGGCATTTTCCTTTGTTTCGAATTTACTATTTTCAGGAAGGATAATAGGCACATTACGTATCTCAAAGCTGGTCGATTTGTGTTTGCGTACGAGGATTTCTATTTTTTCTTCGAGTCGTTGAATTGTTTTTTGTCTTCTACTCTTTCTGATTCAAGATTTCGCAGTGTCTTGAGTATGGTGTCATATTTATCCGATATAAACTGTAGACTTTCTTTCAATTCCTCATTTATAGTCCAGTCCATGAATCCGTATAGTTTTATTTTAGGATCGGCTTACATTATGTATTTACTGTCTAGTATAATGCTCGGTTTACACGTTCGCTAAGTTTCAGCAAGCGTCCACAAGCATAAGCGCGTGAACGAAGTTGCTTGTCTTGGCTTGCGTGAGCTTGGAGAAGCTGTTTCGTCGAGTGTCGATTTTTAAGCGCAGATAAAAGGGCGCTTGCGACAAGCTTTTGCGATGCATTCACAAGTTAGTGCACATTTAATAACGCTTTTGATCACAGGACGGATACATGTTCCATTTTTTTGAAAAATATTAAATACAATTATTATTGCTGTAGTAATCGTTTAGGCGGTAATGAAAAAACCGCACGATTTTTATGAATCTCTGTCATCCACTATCTCCTTAGACATTTCTGTTTTGTTTTATATTGCTTGTATTACAAATAAATGTATGTTAAGTCTGCCTGTCTGCCCATACTGGAGCGGAGCGGAGATTTTATGCAATCCTATTGGTTAATATTTCTCGATTTATTCGTTCCGCAGCCTCGCTCTGCTTCAATGGATAGTGTAAAAGGTGAATAGTCAGGGTGGCGGCGACAATGAAGACACAAGTTGTACAGAAAAGCACTAATTATATTATCTTGAATGCACGTTTCAACGGTTCGAATATGAATGTCCCTAAAATATTCTAACCGCCGGTATTTATACAGACATTTGACCTAATTTAATACTAAATTCACAAACTCAATAGATAATATTAAACATTGTTTATCTTAATTATTCTGATGATTATTTACATACAATTATTATTTAATAATACAGGATTATGTAACATTAAGGATTTATTACACCGGAAGCTATAAATAGCTAGATATATAGCGAATAGCTAGCTATATAGAATCTAATAGCTTTATCATTATATTATACATGGTAAAACAAAATGATTATAGGATTGATTATTCGACATAGTGTAAAAAAAGTACAGAGATCAGTACCTAACAATACGTACTATTTATTAATCGCGCCGGAAGCTGACAAGCGGAAGGCGCCAAGCTAATAAATATAATTAAGTATAAAGAAATATGAAATAACTATTTAGATTATTGATTATAAAATTATTAATTAAATTATAAAACGATAATAGGTTTAAATGTACATATAGTGGTTAAGATGTAACCGAACTAGCAGTATATGTGAGGCCGGAAGTGTTACTTTATAACAATAGGCAGCCTAAACCAAACGCAACAGCCGAAAAAAGTACAATTGGACTGCACGGACTGTCAAACCCCAGAACTATACAAATTCTAGGGTCGCGTTTGGGAGTCATTTACATGCCTGTGAATGAGTCAGTATATGGAACAGCTACCACAAGCCAGGCCAAATACCCTCGTGCACACGCTTGAGCTTGTGGACGCTTCTCGAGAATTGGTAAGCGTGTAAACCTAGCATAATATACGTTTTTGTCATATCTTGCAATCTTCCACAAGATTTCAGACTGCTATCGTGCGCAGACAGCTCCTATTTCCCATCAATCATTTATTTATAAAGTTGCTGATAAAAGAGTCGATCTTGACACATTGTGTCCTGTCAGAAAGGTAATCTTTAAAAATCCGCAAGGCATAGTCCCGGATACCCATCCGTTCCATCTTCAACAGGAGAAGGGGAGCTGAGACAGTATCAAAAGCTTTTCGTAGATCAAGGAAGATGCCAATACATTTCTGCTTATTGTCTAGATTGTCCACAATTTGATCAATAAGAGAAGCTACTGCACCCTCCGTCGATTTTCCACTTCTGAAGCCAAACTGGTTTGGAGCAAGTACGTTGTTTCTACTCAGGAAGCGAATGAGACGCGTATTCAGTAGTTTCTCCAGGATTTTAGACATTGCAGGCAAAACAGATATCGGCCTATAGTTGTTTATACTGTCTCTATCTCCACCTTTATGAATAGGGTGTACATTAGCCATTTTAAACGCTTTGGGAAATATGCCGTTTTCCATTGAGATGTTACATATATGTGTGATGACTGGGACTAATGTGTTTGAACAGGATTATAATATTCTTGTTGGGATTTCATCCCAACGAGTAGCACTATCTCCACGTAGACCCTGAATAACTCGTTGGACCTCACTTTCATCGGTTGGAAGGAGAGCAAACGAGTTTAGTATAGCATTGTCATTGAGCGTGTGTGTGTCATTCTGAGATCTGGACCCAAATTTCTCTGCCAATTCGTTACCTATGCTAGAAAAATATTAATTTATTCTATTCACTGACGCCCTTATATTAGCCTCAACTTTCAACAATTCTTTTGGAATGGTTTTTGCTCTATTTGTTTGAGTAATATTTTTAATTACTTGCCAGGTGGCTTTCGGGTTATTTTTTGCTTTTTGTAGTTCAAATGTTTCATGAGCAATTTTTAAGTTTTTCAGCAATTTGTTACAGAAGTTGTGGTACCTGATATAGGTAACTTTAAAGATGTAATTACCCGAATCAGTTCTCAATTGTTGGCACATAGAATCCCGATTTCGAATACATCTCAATAACCCCTTTGATATCCACGGCTTGAGAATTTTCTGCTTAGATGGGATATGCTTTGTTATGGAGTGTGTTTTTATTACTGACCTCATAATTGTAACTAACCTATCCGCTGCTAAATTTGGATCTAATGTGCCCAAGATCAGACCAAAGTTAGTGTCCGATATAGTTTTTATAACTGAGGGATAGTCCACTTTGACGATACGGGTTTGATTTCTGGGACGTTTTAAGGTATTTTCAATATTAATAAAAATAGGCGCATGATCGGTGATATAAGTATCAAATATTAATGAGGTAGATTTTAAGTTTGATTTTAATAAGATATGGTCTAAGCAGCTTTTGTCTCGTGTAGGCAGATTATGAGTAGGTAGTAGGTCATGCGAGGCGGTTAGGTTTAAATACACGGAGGCTTGTTGGTTCACATGGGTTGGCATGATATTTATATTGACATCACCTATAAGGACTATATTTTTATAGTTAGATATGTCCGTAAGATTACTGTCGAGCCCATTCAGAAAACCATCAATATTACGGAAACAGGGTGGGCGATACACAGCAATAATAGCAAGATTCGTAGGTTCAACCTTACAAATTAAACAGTTTGACCCTACAATATGCAGTTCATTAATTGTATGAGATACTGATGATTTAACGTAGAGAATCAATCCATCATTTTGATTTGTGTTGTATCTTATTTGGTAGCCCACATAGCCGTCAATTAAAGGAATGTTCGCCGTTTTGCTTAACCAACACTCTGTTAGAGCTAGTACATCCGGAAGTATACGCATTGAGTATAATAATATAGTAAAGTCATCAAAATTTCGATTCACACTACGTATACTTACATCCATTATTTTTATTGAGGTACCTTGATCATTTATGAGACTAGCACATTGTTCAGGCTTACAAGTATACGAGTGTACCGTGCCAAGTACATCCAATTCGTCCGATAAAGAAACTAGATCTACCATTTATAACGAGTATATAGCACAAAAATTGATGTACCAAAGACTGGTGCCAGATTTACGTTTAGTATCACTACCTGTATGTCCCATACACAGTAGTGCATATTAGTATTACTACTAACTTGTAGAGGTAGCTAATATATCTATTTTCATACTGTTGTAGAACTCTTAAGTTGACTGCTATGTCGAATGGGTGTGAATTGTATTTACTGTATATGCTTGTTGGATGTGAAATGTCTAATTTTGTAGTTTTATGTGTATGTGCGGTATGGTATGAAGTTTAGTGTTTGAGTAGTAATCTACAACTAAACTTAGTTCTATTATTAAGTACAATAAACGTGAAATTGAAAATAACTATTAATAATACACAAAGATATACACTTATAACCAAGATTGAAATGAAAAAAGCTATTTACGTTGTTGGTAGGAGTTGTTTAAGGCACAATGGAGTTTTGATGTTGATTGATTTAGTCCCCTCTCGTTTAAAGGTACTACTACCCTTTACTTATCACTGATTGGTGCAAATAAATATTGTACACATTAGTGCTAGCGTTATTTGCATGAACAATAAACGGGATATAAGAAGGCTTATAATCGAAAATATATTCTTAGTTGAATCAGTTTACGTGTTTCAATATAACCCTAACGGTTACCAGCTACGGACCTGGCTTATGCCTGCCGGCTGATCTACAACCCTAACGGTTACCAACTACGGACCTGGCTTATGCCCGCCGGCTGTTACTGCGTTAAATTGGTGACCCCTGCTGACCTCTCATCGTTCTAGTGCCGTTGTAATATCGGTTCACTGAACCGACACCCAACCTCGGTTGGTTTTCGGCCAAATCTAGAACGTACGAATACGCTACATTATCGTCATGGCACAAGAAAAAGCTGAAGAATTCACCGACAAGCAAGTAACGACTCCTTTCCACGGTGATGTCGCTACAATCTCACTGCCTGCACGTCTACCACCATTCTGACGTCAAAACCCATGACTGTGGTTCGCACAGTTTGAAGCCGCCGTCGCCGCCAGCAAGATGAGACAAGATCAGAAATTCAACCTCGATGTCCCATTGCTAGACTGTAGCTACCTCGAACAAATCGGCGACATCATATTGAACCCGCCATCGACCAACAAGTAGGTATATTACACTAAAGAACAGACTGATATCGACGTACCAAGAATAAGACCGTCGTCAGCTACAGAAATTACTCAGCGGTCTAGAACTCTGCGACATGAAACCTAGCCAGTTACTGCGTAAGATGTGCGATTTAAGCGGTAAATCACTAACCGACGAAGCTCTAAAAGTTATGTGGCTCATAAGTCCGCGCCGTACTCTCCGTGAACAACGAATCGTCGCTTGAATGTTTAGCCGTGATGGCCGACAAAATGGTTGAACATTTCGAACCCGCAACAGTCGCCGCAGTCCACACTACAACCTCTACACCGGCACACACATCAAGCCCGTCGTGTCTGCATTGCCCAACTCACCCAACCATAGAAAATCTACAGTTCAACCTATTATACAAACAAATAGAAAACTTACGCTGGAAATCGCCGAGATTCGAACCAATCAACAACGTGCGTCCTATCACTATGGCGCCACTCGTTCGCATACCAATAGCCGATCGCGATCGAACTCGAGATACCTTTCCCGCTCAAACCGCAAACCCGGCGATCCCGACTGGATGTGCTATTACCACCTGCGCTATGGAGATGAAGTCCGTAGATGCGAATCACCGTGCGCAAAAAAGAAGCAGGAAAACTAGAGAATACATCGACTATGGCGGGCGTCGATGTTAGCAAACCAAGCTACCGCCTTTGCATTATCGATCACAACAACAGAGAGAAGTTTCTAGTCGACACGGGCGCCGACATATCCGTATTAGCCGCAAGAAATAAGAAACACGTGAAATCAACTGAAAGTACCTACAAACTTTGAAATTAAACTGCTATATACGGATTTTATCGCGTTGTTTAACGCGATAAAATCCGTATATAGCAGTTTAATTTCAATGAATAATATTCGCGTAAATAGAAGACAATATTACCTACAAACTGTTTGCTGCGAACGGTACGGAGATACGTACCTACGGCGAGCGCACACTCGAGCTCAACTTAGGTTTACGTAGAAGCTACAAATGGACATTTATCGTGGCAGACGTGAAAACATCAATATTAGGCGCAGATTTCTTAGCGAAGCACAAATTACTTGTCGATCTACATCAAAGAAAACTCATCGACCGCATTACCGACCTCAGCGTTGACACCATCAAAATCCATAGCACCGAAGAAGCCGTATACATTATCAGCCACCATCACGCCTATCACGATACCTTGAAAGAATATACCGACGTACTGCGAACCATGTCACTAAAAACTCTGACTAAAATCTATTCTACACTGTCGGGTCAAACGCCCAACCACCGTGACCGCCGAGCAGTTTGGTCGACTCAAGTAAGAGTCAACCAAACTGCTCGGCGGTTCTACACTATCGAGTGGTTGGTAACAACTTTAGTCCTAACGTGAGCGGCGAGCAATACGCACGTCGGTAGCACCTCTTTCAAATACGCAAAACAGTACCTACTCATACTGTCTATCTACCTAATAAAATGATTGTCTATAAAAACCTTCATTTAATAAATACCTACTTACATAATCTATTATGTAGGTACTATACTACTATATAATAATATTAATTTTACTTACCTTCTTCGCTTTCCTTTTGTAAGCGGTATGCATTTATGTTCTATAGGTTTTTTGGGTGCATTAGAATGGCGTGTGTAATGTTACGAATCAGCATGAAATAAGAATGTATAAAATCTACTTTGAATCTACCTAAATCTACCTATAAAGAAAGCAATTCTACCTCTTTGAGTTCAGAGATAGCTCAAAAAGAAAGTGAAGCGCCAACCTGACGTCAGGTCCGCGGGTGTATTTTTGTTTCTGAACGAAATACCAATTGTTTAAGTATGGATTCATTTCCATATAAATTTACCTGTATACTACCTTACAATACTTCTTCTCTCTTAGCCTTTATTATTCCCAAGTCACTTGGGGTCGGCTTTTCTGGTCTAACCGGATTTGACTGGATATCAGTTTTTACGCGGAGCGGCTGCCGCCTGACCTCCGCAACCCGAAGGCTAACGATACCCTAAGGCTAGACCAGTGTCAGGATTTTAGAGGGTACTGAATTTCCTAATAACGACTGCTATAGATGTTCATGGCAGCCGGGACCAACGGCTTAACGTGCTCTCCGAGGCACGGAGCAGGCGATAATTGTCAAATAATAGGCACATAATTTTTAAAAGTCATATAACTTCCGAAAGTCAGAGGTGCGCGACGTGGGTTTGGACCCGAGACCCTCTGCATTGCAGTCTGTTGGTCTCCCCACTGAGCTATCGCTGCTATGATGATGTTTTCCTTCACCGTTAGAGCAAGCGATAATTAACTATTAAATACACATAATAATATAACTTCGAAAAGTCAGAGATGCGCGCCTTGCAAACGTTAGATTTCTGCTTGTCTCTTCACTAATTGCTATTATCAATTTGCCAGGCGCTTAATAATTTCTAAATATTATTTTCAAATTCCGTTTTATTAATTCCTTAAATTTAATATTTGTTTGTAGTATACAGGTAGATTTATTTATAGCCTAGTGATAAACTGCTGGACTGCCACGCAGAGGTCTCGAGTTCGAACCCAAGGCGCGCATCTCTGACTTTTCGAAGTTATATTATTATGTGTATTTAATAGTTAATTATCGCAATTTTAAACAGTGCATTGATCCAAGTAACAAAATGGTTTACCACAAATAATTTAGTACTGAACGCCAAAAAAATAAAATGTGTTAAATGCACACTGCCTAATGTAAAACATCTTGGTCCTAGCATAACATTGAACGGTGAGGTACTGGAAGCAATAGAATCCACAGTGTTTTTGGGCATTACACTTGATTCAAAGTTACAGTGGGGTACATACATATGTTATCTCTCAGCGAAACTCAGTTCGGCCGCTTACGCCATTAGAAAAGTCCGTGGATTAATTGACGTTGATATAGCCAGATTAGTTTACTTTAGTTACTTTCACAGCGTTATGTCATATGGAATATTATTATGGGGTAAAGCAGCTGATATACAAAGTATATTCATATTGCAAAAAAGAGCTGTGCGTGCTATTTATCAATTAGGAACTAGAATCTCGCTCAGAGAAAAATTTAAGAATATAGGTATTTTAACTGTGGCATCACAATAAGTATATTTATTCTAATATTATGCTCGTCCGTCCAAATATACATTTATACATAAAAAATAGTGACATACATAACATCAATACTAGAAATAAATATAAATTATGTGTTCCATTCTACCGACTACATAAAGTTCATGGTTCCTTCATGGGTCTTGGTATACGTTTTTATAATAAAATTCCGACCAATATTCTAGAATTACCGTATAATACATTTAAAGTGAAAATTAAAACTTGCTTAATTTCTAAAGCATATAATAATGATGATTATTTGAATGACAAACATCCATGGCACTAATATTTGCATCAGATCACAGGACGTTAAATGACAAATACTAACACTTATTTTTTTTTAATATATTATATTATGTATTATTTTGTAATGTTACACCTTGTTTAACCTAGAATTTGCATTGTTGTTACAGTCAGTCTTATTTTAATCAAGAATAATGTGCAATGAAGGCAACTCGTGATCATGGACAGTTCCGTAAAGTTTTATTTTTGAGTCTTATTCTGAGTTCGCATGCCAAGGACCGTCATGCTCACTCAAATGTCATTGCTTGTGGTGTCGTCATGGGCCGGGTCGATCCCTTCCCTTCAATATGGCGAAGGGGACGATGGCTGGCCCATGCGTCTTACTCATGAACGGGTGCTACTTGTGGTGACTGGTCGACCTTGGTATCGTGGAATTCGATGATTTACTTACATTTTTATTTAAACAGTTAGATTAAAGTACGGACTACAATCATGCCTTGTCTTGATTATTAATGTACATGTAAGTGGATGCTCCTCTTTACCATACTACTGCTTTAGAGGCTACCATCAAATTTTATTAAATGCTTGAGTATGTTCAGTAATAGTTCATGGAGAAATGGTTGCAGCACCTTACAGCTCTTATAATTTGTAAACAAAAACTTGACGATTAAAAAGAGTGACCATGAGTTTCTTGCCCGTTCTTCTCATGAGCCCTACACCCTTGCTTTGCTGAACGTGGCAGTAATGTAAATTCGCAGAAAAAAATAGTGTAAATTTGACATTCATAAGTGTTACCTTGTAACCTAATCTGAATAAATTTATTTTGATTTTGATAAGCATGATATTAAAAGTACCTACTTTTACCGGGTTCACTACGCCAATTTTCGAATTGAAAAATGGAATGTGATTCGTCACATTCCATCTTTTTACATTTTAACTATGACTACTGGTCGATCATTCATTTGTGCGAGTCTTTTATTAAACAAATTACATTACACCGGTGGTTCATTTCACCTAAAGCCATTATATTAGCAATTAGGTTATATATTCATAAATATTTCATTTTGTTATTAGACTGTAAACCTTCCTCAAAATAAATAAATAAAATAATATCCAAAAGTTATTTTGTGTAAACTATTTGAGCGAATGCCGTTTTATCTACATAACATTTGACTAAGGTTCTTTATACTTACTCACATTTCTATTTCACCAATACTACCTACCTACTTATCTAGTTTTCCTAACCTGCTTAGCATTGTTTTAAGAAAAAATAAGTAAAAAAGCAAGAGAAAAGGTTTACAACAGTAAACGTAAACTTAATCTTATAATATATGTACGTACTAGCCTTTGCCATTGGCTGCGCCCGCGTAGATGTCGATTATCGCAATATACATATAATAGCCTATAATGTCCTACAAGATTTAATCTCTTTGTAAGAAAAGAAAGAAGGAAAATACATTTATTTTGTAAGCAGGCTACATTTTACAAAAATAACAAAACTAAAAACATAATTAAAACAAAGCGTCATGTCTGCTTACAAATCATTGGACACTGCTCAGCTTATTGCTGTGGCGACTGCAGCAAATACCTGCATGACGCCAAACAACGCTGGTTTTCAGCAGTGACCATTTGGGTCGATATGCCTTTCTGTACCAAATTTCACCGAAATCGGTTTATTTGTTCCAGATATTCTCTACATACAAACAAATTTACCACTATAATTTGAGTAAAGAAAAAGAAATTATAAACTAGCTTTCCACGCAAGAATTTCACACGCGCTTTATTTATTTTTAATTTTGTAGAAATAGATGAGCTATATGTAAAAAGTAGGCGGAGTTCGTCACCAGGATCCAATCTACCTCTACCCAAATTTAATTAAAATCGGTTCAGTCTTTTGATGTGAAAACAGAACATAGAAGCATACTTTCGCATTTCTAATGTTACTAGGGACTAGTAGGGATAAATAGAGATTAAGCGCTTCAACGCGCTTTCTGCATAGGTGATAAAATAAAATCATTATGGCAATAAATAATTTGTTTTATAAATTCACAAATTATATAAACAACATTTTTGTTTGTTCTGTATAAGTTCAAGTCACATTCTCGAATTGTTTTATCGTCCGACATGATTAGTTACAGTTATGAACTGAATTAAACTCAATAATAAACATTCGAAACGCTAAGTTGCATGTCTAACATTTTTTAGTACCCACCATTTCCGTATGTTAACACTTAGACTAAGGCACCACCACAAAGCGCCTGCCTGATATTGAACAGTGATCATTAAATAAAAAGATTTCTCGGGCTAACTTGGTTCGATGAATTGTAGTAAGGAAAAACGTATTTATAATTAAAAGTGTTTAGGTGAAACTTAGCACTGAATAAATGTACTCTGTCAAAACAAACATTGTAAGAATTGAACTACCGATGAAAGTAATAATCTATGAGTCGGCATAGTTAAAGTGTAACAAGATGTAACGTGATCCGAATTGGCGTAGTGAACCCACTTTTACCATAGGTACGTTTGACCACATGGTATGCGGTTACCGTAGCCTCTGATCGCTTCCAATACCAGGGATGTCAATAGCGCGTCGCCGATCCGAATGGTCTGTATGATCGTTAGTCGTAAGAGTCATGGATATATTTGCATAAGGGGCAAATAAACTTAACTACCCACTAGAGTTTTGCTAATTAAATAGAATTGCAGTCAATACGTAATAAAATAACTACCGACCTTTAAAAATAAAATATTGATTAAATTAATAATTCTTAAAATAAATCGAGAATAAGGTTTTTTATTGTGGGATTAAGATCCCACGGGGAAAAATTGTATGACAACACTCCGAGGCGATCACTTAAATCACTATGCCATCCGTGCAGTCAATTGTACGTAGTAAGCAGTAAACTTTCATCCCGCGTCTACTAGCGGTATGGTACGCCACGGAGATACTTCGGCATTTCTACATGGAAGCAGACACCAATGGTAACTTTGCCGCGACGTCCTTAGCCACGCTTAATTTTACCTACCATCGACGATCGTACTCTGGCGTAGCCTCTTTTCACATAAGTCCGGAACGGTTGTAACGTTACAACACGTATTATGAACGACGTTAAGCAAATTACAACGCGCTCCCTCGCGCCCTACGTTATCCCGGCTGTCGAAACATTACAAGTCAAACATTTATGTGCATGAACATGGATCTTTGTCTTGGTCTGGGTGTTTCTATGTATAATATGTATGTATCTACAAAAAAAAGTATATATGTATGTTAACCCATTGTCTAGTACCTATAGTACAAGCCCTGCTTAGTTTGGGGTTGTTCACCAACTCGACACAAGAGACTGGGCACACGTATGTCCAGTTGGTGAAACTCAAAATTAGTATCACCTATTATTTCGTCAACTGGACACGCGAAGATTTTTACGCGTGTCCACATAGTGAAATTTAAATTAAATCACTTTTATGTTTTCGCCAACTGGACACACCTAGATTTTGTAAAGAAAAGAGTACAGTCAGGTTAATAATCGCCTCGTTCATTAATTTAATGAAGGTGTTTATGAAAATCCTGCCTCACTTTATGGTTGGAAAATCTCAATAGCTAATGGGCTAGATGTTGTTGTGTGTATGTGGTAGAATATTATTATTATTCTCTTTATCACTATTTTTTCTAATTATTGCATTTTAAATATAAATATAAAAACATACATATTTAAAAATATAAAAACTGAAATGACCTACCGACATCGGGGACAGGGACCAAGCTGCCGGTGGTTAGGGTCCCAGAGAGAGGAATCTCCTCACAATACGCGCCGTGTCGAGTACTGCCTTTTGCATCAAGGACTTGATCCAGCCATCTAACGCGAGCCTCTGTAGGTGGTGGTCGAGGCTCTTAGGTATTAAACCATTGACTGTAATGACTATAGATACAATGATCGCCGAGTCCACACGCCACATGTCGACAATCTCGTGAGCTAGGTCCAAGTATTTCAACTCTTTTTCTTTTTCAGCTTCCACAAGATTCTCGTCATGCGGAATGGTAACATCGATGATCATTGCTCGGCGCTCCAATCAGTCTATCAGCACGATATCTGGCTTGTTTGCCACAATTGTCCTATCAGTAATGATAGACCGATCCCAGTACAAAGTAGCACGACCATTTTCGAGAACTGGATCTGGCACATACCTGTAATACGGCACTTCAGATTCCACAAGGTCATACTTTAAGGCAAGTTGCTGATGGACAATCCTGGCTACTTGGTTGTGTCTATGCAAATACTCTCCATTGGCAAGACGAGAACAACCGGAGATATTATTATTATTATTATTACACGGGACGCCCTACTATTCCAAAGGATACCGACACGGAATACCTAACGGCACTATAGCTTTGCTTTTGTACCGATACGATAATTACTAATTATGATAAAACATTTAAAAAATTATGGAATAATAATAATAATAATATAATAATATTCTACCACATACACACAACACCATCTAGCCGAAACTAAGCAGAGCTTGTACTGTGGGCTTGTATTAGACAATGGATAAACATACTTTATTCCTTTTTTTTGTAAATACGTACATATCAATCATATACCAAGACAAACACCCATGTTCATGCACACAAATGTTTGACTTGTGCGGGAATCGAAACTGAATTAATGCAATGACATCGAATTGAAATTTAAAAGTCAAAGCGAATTGACATTCGACGTATAAAAATCTCTTGCCATGCCGTACCGCCAGTGGGCGCAGACTTTAATTCGCTGTTGAAAGCTGGGACTGTATAGGTACTCCAAATGTAAGTTATGGCAATAAAGTGTACCTATTACAAAAACATTTTTTTGTAGATTTGGAAATTACACGATTCTAGGTAAATAGAGAATACCTAATGGGGTTAGCATGGTTAGATAAATAGCCATATCTTACGATCAGATGGTTGGAACCTGCAAAATTTTAAAGGGTATGATTGAGGCACCGATTCTTCACGACAAATGCTGCAGATTGTTTGTGCCTAACAACTATTGTCGTGGTAGGAAGCACCGATTGCTGGCAGTTCCAGCATGCCGTACTGTGCATGCTGTAACTCACCCATACCTCGGTCACTAAAGCAGCTTAACACTCTCTTGGACTTTAACCCAGAAGTTGATATTTTTGCGGATGAATGGAAAGTATTATTATTAGAATGTATGAGGTACTGTGAGCATTGAGCAGAATGCGTGAATGCTAATTTTTTTATTTATATTATATTATTCAATAGTGTAATTGGCGCAAGTCGTTCTATTTGATGTAAATAAATAAATCTTTGATTGCTTTGACATAAAATCTTTTTTATACATCTAAAGATAAAATGAAACAGTGAGGTATATAAATTAAAACTCTTGACTGGTTGGAACAGACAGACAACAAAGTGGTCCTATAAGGGTACCATGCTTCTTTTCAGAGGCATGGAAGGCTACAAAGGATTCAGCGTCCATCGTGGGGATGATGGGGTGTGCACTCTCCTCGGGCGATCGTCCGGAATCGCCGGCGAGGCGGAGATGTCGAACCGCACGTAACGGTGGTCCGACAGAGACTCCGCCTCGACCAATCCAGTTATCAAATTCATTAGTATTCTGAAAGTACAAAAACCTCAATTTGCTCTCGAGTGCAGTTTAGATGTGGATAGATTGGAATAAATTATAATAACATTCAATGACAACAAATATAATTATGCGATGTAACAATAAAGTTTATTTCTACAATCTTTATATGTTAAATTTTTATAATTAATTTTAAACTAAGGTTATACAACACTGGATTTATTATACCATTCAGCTGTCTGTAGCTTTTTCATTCACTTCAGTGTTTTCACTTTTGCTTTTAATATTTTTATCTGTCTTTGTTCCAATTTTATCAGCCATATCTGCATATTTAGATTGTCTGTAGTCACATTTAGCAGCATCAAGTAATACATTTTGTATTAAATATTTGTTGTTTGCTTTTTTGTTTAAAAGATCTGGATAAGGGTTCCCTCTAAGTTCTAAGACAGCTTTATCAAGAACTCGAGCAAACTGTGGCTTTGGTGCATTGTACATTTTTGTATAAGATAAATGAGAATTTTCATATCTTGGAACTAACACCTTGAAAAGTTTGTGTACCAGTTGTTTTTCAAATAGCCAGAAGTCTGCCGCTTCCATGGTTGGTTTATGACAGTCGCCATGGCGTATAGCCTCAGATATGAGCTGAAAAACAATTTAACAATAGGAATTATTAAAGTATAGTAAATATTCATTTGTCTTTGATCTGACTGTATCTCTATAATTACTTACTCTCTCTGTGTACTGGCGTGCCTCATCAGCTCTGTTATAATTTAGTTCAATTCTTTCATATTTTATTAGTGCAGTTACAGTTTTACGTAATTTATCTAGTCTGCCTTCAGGACCCTTCGGATTTTTTAGCTTGCGATATTCTGCTGGTACTCTTATACGAAGTTTTGAGACCAACTTGGACACTTCGGCTTGATTCATAATTATGGAGATGTATTATTTGTTGTTCTGTGATAGATATTTCGAAATATAATAGCTGTTAAATATAGCAAAATAAATCCAACAAATTTAGGTTATTTTCCGTATGTTTGATTGACATTAAACCATAAACCATACATTTAATAACCACGCCATAAACTATACCGCAGGCTTTACAAAAATCCATGATCAATAACTGAATTAATAAGTTATTAACCGGTCGTATACCGCCGGCTCGCATACCAGCCGGCAGATTTGTACCCGTCGTAGGCCGGTGGCTCGCATGCGAGCCACCAAATTGGCGCCAAAACGCCGCGCGCCGCCTTCGCTTTAGCTTAAGCTAACGTAAAACCAATTTGGTGGCTCGCATGCGAGCCACCGGCCTACGACGGGTACAAATCTGCCGGCTGGTATGCGAGCCGGCGGTATACGACCGGTTAACTTATCACAAATACAAATGCCACAAATTTATATAAATTAAATAATAATATATGTTTTAAAATTGTATAGTATTTATTTTTTATGTAAACAAATATTCAGATTGATGTTCAGAATTTTAAAGCAAGATCAGTAATTTATAAGTCAACGGCAAGAAGCTTTAAAATTCTGAATATGAATCTGAATTTATGATTTAAGACATTTTAAGTCTTCTTGTACACGTAGGTAATTGATTTGATTTCTATTTGAGACTTAATCTGATTACTATTTGAGCATTCTATTGTGAGCTTTCCTGTAGTACATAAATACGTAGTACTTACTTACTCCATGCGGCGCGCGGCTTGATTAAAGTTTTACATATTTCTATAAAATATTAATTAGTGCTTACTTGGCAGAACTATTCATATTCTTTCAAACTTACTTATTATTTTATCCTTTCAAATAGCATAATATATGCAAGTAGTATAAGTTATAACTACTATTTGAATCTTTGAATTGGAAGTACGGTAACTATATAGGTACATTATTATCTCAATCGATCTCAATTGTATAGTTTTATTTTTGGATAACACTAACTATTGTACTCTATGGATCCATTTTTGACAGTTAGTGAAATAAAATAAACAGCCGCAATTTGTTTACAATTTTCTGAAAGGAATTCTTTAATTTACTTAGCAGCTATAAAAATATGGTTAATTAGCAAATGTTAATATATTTTGTTAAGTAATAGCTAGTATAAAAATATAAAAAGCCCGTGACAATGACACATAATCACACCAATAGGAATACCGAAGATGTAGGTGTTTTCAATCTACTTACCGAGTTATGTAGTAAAACTGCAAGCAAATACTGCAATCAAAACCGAGTATCGCAAAAGCAACTTATGGCCAAAATGCGCTCTAATGCTTACGAAATTATATTGAAGAAGTCCTCCAAAGAAATCTGCACAACTAAAGGAGAGCCTATAGTTGATTTGTTATCATATTATCTTGTGTATCAACAAAATGTAAGAAACATCGCTGAGTACAAGAGATCTGTGGAATTAAAGAAAATCATAAGTACCCTTCGTCAAACAGATTTTGGAGAAGATAAAGACAATATTTACAGTATTATACGATTTCTCATTGGATTGAGTAACACAGTTATAGAAGATCTGTCATCGGAAATGTTCCAGGTAACTAACTTGTTGCGTGCTTGTTGCTAGTCAATAACATTGATCAAACTATATCTTTGTAGTTACAGTATTGATATAACTTACTCAGATGGGTAGTGAACAATCTTAACCAAGTTACAGTTACTGTTTATAAAAATTGGTACAAGTAAGCTGTTCAAGGATTATATATCTCAAACTTGTGCAAGCTGTTTTGCATAAGGCAGGCTTGGAATAAATGTTTACATTCTTTCAGTTAGTATAGGACCTAAAGATAGAATCATCTTTGTAATAGAATATTTTACTTGCAGAATCCTTTCACCTTTGGTCTTCTAGATGAGATGTTACCCAAGCCTAAAAGGGAAGTGTTTGGGTCACCTCAGCCATACCCTTACTTTCCTTCACATGTATTTGAACTGCCCTACTCCCTGAAGAGGCAAGGGGCTGCATTAGATAACCAAAAATCTCAAATGTACACAGAGTACACATTGGAGAGTTTTGATTCCAAATCACGTAAGTCAAGTTGATAATTACTATTTGTAAATAGTTTGTTATCCTATTAATATTTTGATTTTTATATTTACTATATGTAAAGATGGGCTTTTACACATACCATATATATTCACACTCTGAAATTTACACTTCCATTATAAAAAAATATGTTAAGTTTCTTTTTAAATTTAGTTGTGTTTTCTTTTATATTGCAACACATAAGAAAATATGTTTTAATAAAACTTTTAATAAAACAATTGAGAACATGCTTTTTTGATTCAAATTTAATTAAATAAAACATTGTTGGATAAATGGGAGTTATACAATGTTTTGTAATGATACACATTGGTTTAGTAGTAGTCCTTCTGTATTATTCAATCTAATGTTATGGTGAATGACATCTTTGTCTAGACGTTTGGAAATATAGAGGTCTCTATTTATTTATGTGCAATACTGTATAATCAAATAAGATTAATTGCCTGTAATGTATTACTGAAATGCACATATACTTTACAGTTCTGCCAGACTTCTCCAACTCTCAAATGCAAGGGCAAGATGAAGTAAAGACATTCCTTAGTCCCATGTCACTGGCATCTATGACATCAACTCATTTGTCACCATACTCTCAAAGTACAATATTCAATTATCCAAGATTGACAGAACCACGAGACTTGCAGATACCAACTTCAACATCTGCTATTGTTAAGGTATGTTGAGTTTATTTTGGTTCTTAAAAAGGCTTAAATATATTTCTTCTCAAAAAGCTGCTAAGTCAAGCTGTTTGATTCCTAATATTATATTAAGTATGTGCACTCCCACAGTCAAGGCCGCACTTACATACATAAAAAATATACTATAAGATACCTGCATGGTCATAGTAAAGTAATATTATGAATGTGAAAGTAAATATGTTTATTTGTTACGCTTTCACACCTTAACTATTCAACCAATCAGCATGCAATTACACATACGTGTTATCAGGGATATGGAAAAGGATATTCCTTTTCCGTATCATTGATAACATGGCACATTTCATTCAAAAGAAGGATTGTTAAGCTAGTTGTTAATAATTAACTTAGTGTAGTTTTTTAATGTTTATCACTGTAAAGTGTTGTGATGCAGATATCACTGGCAAGTACAAATGTTAAATCTGATGTGAAGGAAGTGTTTAGAGCGAAAACTGATGATGAATCTGTAGACATATGGGAACTCGCCACTCAAATTGATAAGGGCATTCCTGATGACATATGGGATATTGTTGGTAAGTATACACTTAAATAGCACTGATTATTGTCACAACATAAATATTTTTTTAACAACATCTATATTCTTACCCTTGGAGCCATCAACAATTGACAAGTTAAGCTATTCCATGCTGGATTCCATTAAAATTGATTAAACAATTTAGGTGTAAAAATGTGAAATACACAGTGTTACTTTTATATTTTTAATGTGAATATTCAAATAAATTCAAATATATGCCAGCAATAGCCTTATTGTTGGTAGACCAAGTTATTATACAGAAACACTTTAGTTTCAATAAAGTAGAATTTTATGTCTAAGCAAAGCTTAAACATGGCACTATTAATTTTAGATTCTAAGGTATAATACCAATGATACCTTAAAATTTTAGGTCAGTTTTCATTCAAACATATTATATGTATTTTAAAATTGATCTCAATTGTTTGTTTCAGCTAAATTGCCTCTAATTGAAGAGCGACAGCTCATTGCCTCGTCATTAAGGGAAGTGCGACTTTGGCGAGAAACATACGGTGATATGCTCACTGAACTAAACATTATAACTGAGAAACAGTTTATTAGACATATCATGTATTTAATAAGTAAGTAAGACATAATATTTTGTGGATATCTCTTTTTATAGAAAATTTACCTGTTTAGCAGGAGAGGTAAATTTTCTGTAGTAGTAGCTATTGAAAAAGATAATAAGCAGACACCAATACTAATATTGATTAATTGCAATTGATATAAAATGTTCTGATCAGATCAGAGGCATTTTAGAGAAAACTAGGTTAAGAGTATTATTCTTCAAAAGATTTAATAAATTAAAAGTAATAGATATCAATCGAAGTTTCCAGATATTCCCTACTTTCAATAGTAAAGTGGTGATGTGCAATAACTAAAATAAATTAGAATATTGTGTGCATGAGGATGTTAGTTTGATATCTCTGATATTAAGTCACATTATAATGAAATATTCTAAACTTTGATGTGAACCTTGATGATGACGCGTTTGATAGATAGATCGTGATCGATGACGATCAGTCGGTATCGAAGACAGCAATGACTTAGATGTAAGTCGTCTAATGCCGTTCAGTAGACCTAGAGATAAAATGTATACACATGGGAATCCTGTACTTCTTGCGAACGAAGACGTGTTTAAAGGCTATTATGTCCTAAAAAGAAACAAATACATTAAAATACTGTATCCTTATTAATTATCATCGACAATAAACTCACTCATTATTACGTAGCACCTAAAACCTAACTCGTAAAACATGGTTCTGCCTGGTCTTTCAGGGGTATAGGCACGTGACTGTATATGTACTCTTATTGTTGTTTGGTATTTCAGTTGGAGTAGAAACCAGTTCATTCCCATTCAATCAAGAGTCTAATTGTTATTGTATGAAGGATAACTTGGTGTTAGAGGGTATATCAAAGGAACATATCACCAACTATGTATCAGAACTGTTACTAGTGGGCACTTATTACAGACGGCTTTATAAGTTTGCCTTCAATGAAACGCTGGAGGATCATTTTCATAGTAATGGATTGGTTTATGAGGTGAGTGAGTCAATGCAGGCACTGTTGTGTTTACTCAGCGCAAGTTGACCAGCTGTGCGTAATATAAATTCTTTATTAAAGCTAGTGGTAGGCGTGTAGGATTTTTATCTTGAGTTGTTTCTAGGTGGAGTAGATATGCCTCATATAGTTGGCTTACGTTATTATGCTCACTGAACTTTCACCAATCACATATCTAATACGTTCAAAAATGTGATACGCTAAGCTTTTATATTATTTAACGCATCATAATTTAGGACATATAGGACTGCACGGATGGCGTAGTGGTTTAAGGGGTCGCCTTGCCACTGTCGCTGCGCCGAGTGTAGTGGGTTCGATTCCCGTACAGAACAAAAATTTGTATGATCCTCAAATGGTTTTCCTAGTCTGGGTGTTCTTTGTGTCCGTTGTTTGAATGTTTATAAAGTCCCCGACTACGGCGCGATACAGAAATTATTCTTAGTGCGGGAGATGTCATTTATAGAAAAAAAGAATAATAAAAATAATGATGTTATTTGATGCGAAAGCTATTTCTCGGAGTAGCAGACAGTCATGTATGTGGACCATACAGTGATACAAAAACTAAATATTCATACAAAAATAAATCATTATCTTCTCATAAACTGTTAGTCTCATCGGTGGTAGTTAAAAAAGTTCAGCCTTCATGACACTTTTAGTCTCCTTTTACGTGAACTTACTATATTACGCTTATTTTAACAAAACTAGCAGGAAATAAACTAACCGTTTTCGTTTCAGGCCGCAAGAGAAGTAGTACGAAGATATTTACTAGACTTCCGTTTAACGGCAACAGAGATTTACGAGAACTGCTGCAAGTCCAGCAATGAAGACTTGAATTGCATGCCGACATTACTGCAGATACTATATCATATGGAGCCACTCAAATATGAGATAGAAACCATTGCTTCCATCTACAAAGTTGTTGATACAGGTAATAGTAGGCTTCTACGTATTTTATTAACGCCTTTAGTTAAAATATTGGATGATAATAGCAAAATTGTTAGGATAATATCTGGGCGAATGTTCTATGATAAGGTTATAGATGTTCTAGAGAAAATCCAAGTCAAATGTACTGACGAGGGTGCGTTAAGAATGTGGTGGCAGTAAAAGAAGTCTTTTATAATGGCAAGGTAAATGGTCATCATAGATTTGCTTTGCTATCACAAAAATAATTCTCAAAGGAGGCATGATTATCATAATTACATGGTTAATATGAAGAGCTAGGACATGCCGCAGTCGCAATTAAAATTAGAACACATTTGCACATTATATGACACACACTGAAGAATAATACATTCTCAATTATGTGGCGCAACAGATAACGCGTCTAACTACGGATCAGAAGATTCCAGGTTCGAATCCTGGCAGGGTTGCCATGACACTGTTTGAACTTTTTACTATTAATATAATAAATATAATATTACACAAGTTGTAATAGATACACCAAAGTATATACTATGATATATGTATAATATATTACTATTTATTTTATGGTTAGGGAAATAACCTTCTTGGCTTAGTAGATACACTATGTTTTCCTAATTTACATCATGAACAAATTATGTACTTATTAACATAATCAGTCTTGCTAGGCAGCGGCTTATGTCTTCTTGGCATCGGTACTGCCTATGCCCAGAGAACAGAGCTATGTCTATGACCGACTGGTACCACGATCACCAGCTGCAATAAAAAAAGTTAACATTAATACTTATTCCAGATACCAAAACTTTGATTCCGCATGGAGCTGAACTGATGTCGTATTTGTTTAACGAAATATCGTTAATTACACACAAACAGACAACTTTTACTGTTTATAACTCACTGTACACCATCTGCAAAGTATACTTTAAGTAAGTTATATTTTGTACTATATGTGTAACCTGTATTACAACCTGTCCAGTTGTAATACAGGTTATAGGCATACTAGTCTCTATTTTCAATTCATTGATACTGCATACTTCCCATGCGCGATATTGGTTTCCTGGTGGCAGGGGTACAGGAGTATTGATGAGAAGATCTAAAATTATTTCCTTCCATTTCTATTTCCTTCTTTGCTTTGGAAACAGCCTAGTCGCTGTCTACAACTAATGATAGGCTACTGCCTATATAAACACAGCAAAGTTACTACTTTGCTGTGTTTTGTTGGTATTCCTTTTTTAATGACAAGAGAACATTTATGCCCATAAAATATGGTCACCGGTTGACATCAGATGAGCTGTTAGCGCAGAACGTAAGATCGTACCAAATAAACAGAATTCCATTACCACATGTTACGTCTACCAAATTATACGGTGCGACTCGCATTGTTCTCTCAAAGCTTTAAAGCTGAGTACTCCATTATTGCTGTGTTTCTACTTGTGTCTACAATAGTTATACAGTTAATATGTGACAGATTTTGGATACAGAGACTTTGCATTGACCAGGCGGAAAGTTGTATGTCAGCTAAACAACTTTCTGAACAGAACATACTACTTATTTGTTTCGTTAAATTTTAATTCACATACACCTCTGACTTTCGGAAGTTATATGACTTTTCGAAATGATGTGCGTATTGATTGACAATTATCGCCTGCTCCGTGCCTCGGAGAGCACGTTAAGCCGTTGGTCCCGGCTGCCATGAACATCTATGGCAGTCATTATTGGGAAAGTCAGTACCCTCTAATATCCTGACACTGGTCTAGCCTTAGTGTATCGGTAGCCTTCGGGTTGCGAAGGTCAGGTGTAAAAACTCGCTCAGTGTAAAAACTGATATCCAGTCAAATCCGGTTAGACCAGAAAAGCCGATCCCAAGTGACTTGGGAATATTAAAGGCTAAGAGAGAAGAAGTGCTTTTCTTACAAGCTTTGGAACAAGACTATCAGGCGCACAAAAACATTTTTACTTAAAGCCAAATATTTTATTTTTATATATTTCTACATTGTGACATACTACATACAAAAGCAATACACGGTTTAAGATATTTAATCACTGTACTTGGCTATATTACAGATTTATCGAAAGATACATATTCGAGGGCGAATTAGATGACAGGTACAACGAGTTTTTCATTCGCAAAGACAATCAGTATGTGAACTGTCGATCTAAAAGGTATTGGGA
Organism: Catocala fraxini; assembly: GCA_930367265.1. Classification (NCBI taxonomy): domain Eukaryota; kingdom Metazoa; phylum Arthropoda; class Insecta; order Lepidoptera; family Erebidae; genus Catocala; species Catocala fraxini. Next base: position 11,093,981 of record OV884035.1, on the reverse strand, counting down.
CAAAGGATTCCATATCACACAGAGTGTCGCAGTACCGGAATTTTTGAAATCCCTCGCGAAGTTTATACTGTTGTGTGGCAAATCGTTGAGGCTCTTAAAACTGTGTAATCCTACTGTAAGTATTATTATCTTTTTGTCAACTCTCGGAATGCCAGATATAATTAATACGCACTGTGTCTGGACACCTGTGTGCCGCTGCGACTCAACTGGTTAAGCAGAAGGTCTCTCATCGAGCTTTTATAAGTAGTTTTCGATGCATTCGACGTGCCTGACCCAGTATTTATACTTTTTTAAGTTACCACCTTTAAAAAAATATATTTTATAGTTATTTACTTACATTATATTTTGAATAAAGCAGCGATAGCCTAGTGGACGACGGTTAGACTGCCAAGCAGAGCCTCGAGTACGATTCCAAGGCGCGCATCTTTGACTGTTCGAAGTTATGTGCGTATTAAATAGGTAACCTCATGTCTTTCCATAGTGTTTTCGAAGATAATTATGTGAAATCTACCAACCCGCACTGGGCCAGCATGGTAGACTATGGCTTACCTTCTCACACTGAGAAGTGGCCCTTGCCCAACAGTTTAATACAGGGTTAATCTATATCTATACTAATATTATAAAGAGGAAAGATTTGAATTTTTGTAACGATTTAACTCAAAAACTAGCCAATCGATTTTAAAAATTCTTTCTCCTTTAGAAAGCTATATTATCACAGAATAACATAGGCTACTTTTTAGAGTTCGGGAAAACTCTTAAACAACAGCTTTGTCTGTCCGTCCGTCCGTTCGTCCGTCCGACCGTCCGTCTGTCTGTTATACAACTTTCAACTCAAGAACCGTAAGAGCTAGAGACTCGTGGTCAACGACATTCGACTCAGCATAGTCGATATACCCTCGAAATTACTATACCTCAAGGTCAGGTGATACCATTTTTTCAAGCAAGGCCGTTTCTCACTTGTTATTTAAAAAAATAGTACTTTTACTAACATCCTATCTTTACGCGAGCGAAGCCAAAGGCGAAAACTAGTATTCAATATTTTTTATACTTACAGGATCCGTTAGTCCTTCTAATATCTTCGGACCATCCATCAGTGAAATGCTGCGCCAGTTTCGAAGAGTTGGAACGCCAGCAACAAGTGCTAGACGTGTATCGTACTAGGTGTTTGTTCGTGAGCGGCGAACTCGTGACATTTGATCAAATACTGTTGAAGAGGGAAGCCGAGAGGAAGGCTTTCGCTGAAATGGCGACGCTCAAACAAGCTGAGACTATGGAGAAGATTGTTGGTAAAAAAATCGTTTTATTTTGTAACTGAAATTCTTGGTTTGCAAGAGCAGAGTGCTAATTCATCGGAACTATTTATTTCGATAGATTCGCATATTGAGTAAAAGTGTTTTTGTTGCCTTTCGTGTAGCGGTGTACGGGGTGCAGAACTATGCTGCATTGCAAAGCATTCTACGCCTTAATTATGCTAGTTACGAAACTGATAAAATTATTATTCTTCCAGTAATAAAAATAGCAACGATAGCCTATTGGGAAACCGTTGGACTGCCACACAGAGGTCTCGAGTTCGAACCCAAGGCGCCCATCTCTGACTTTTCGAAGTTATATGCGTATTAAATAGTTAATTATCGCTTGCTTTAACGGTGAAGGAAAACATCGTGAAGAAACCTGCATGTCTGAGAGTTCTCCATAATGTTCTCGAAGATATGTGAAGTCTGCCAACCCGCACTGGGCCAGCGTGGTGGACCATGGCCTAACCCTTCTCACAGTGAGAAGAGGCCTGTGCCCAGCAGTGGGACAGTTTAATGCAGGGCTGATATTATTATAATAAAAAATAAAAATAATTATATAAGGCCACATTTCTCCGTAAAGTCGTTACCTTTATTTCAATCTAGCATTGATGTCGTAATAACCTATTAATAATAATAGAAAATTTTAACATCTTTAGTCATGGTATTTCTCTAAATCACAACAAAAACGCAATAATATTACATGGATATGGTAATAACCATAAGAAAGAAGATTCGCTACCCATTATTACTAAATCGGTATCAGTCTTGCCTTATAAAATCAAGCAGAGTACTGTATACAATCTATGACATTTTTACTTCCAGCCGAACGCAAAAGACTAGCACAATTAATAATAGCTGAGAAACAACATTCGTTACGCGTCCTCGAAGCCGCGATGGCAGAAGCTAAAGCTGCTAAAAGTAAAGCGAAGCAACGAGAAAGAATTCGGCATGAGTTAGAACATGCTGCGGAAAAGGCAACCGAAGAAGTGGATTCAAAACTCAGGGATGTGGAAAGGTATGAAATTATTAGATTCGGTTTTTTGACTTACGCTTACTACCGACTTAAGGTCTTGAGTTCGTTTTCAAGTTCGGGTTGGGTAAAATGTTAATAATTGTTCAGACAGCACAGATAGCGTAGTGGTTTAAGTGGTCGCCTCGCCACTGCGCCGAGTATTGTGGGTTCGAATCCCACACGGGACAAACATTTGTGTGATCCACAAATGGTTGATCCGAGTCTGGATGTTCTTTGTGTTCGTTGTTGGAATGTTTGTAAAGTCCCCCGCGTAACAGAAATTATTCCTAGTGTGGGAGTTGCCAATTGGAAATTCTCAGTAGCAAACTTATTTGTTCATTAGATGACAAAAGGCTCACTCTCTAATTAGTTGAAATAACAATTAAGCTGTCAAAATGTGAGTGTAACATACCTGTTTGCCTGTTTCGGTATTTATCGCTTTGTAAATAACTTACTTTTATATGTAATTATATTATTACATATACAACTATTTAGGTACTCGATAGTTTGATTTCCAGATACCTATTGTACTAAAAAAGACAATATAATATTGTCTTATGTTTACGCGAATGTTATACATTAAAATTAAACACTTTATACGGATTTTGTCGCGTTGTTTATTTTACTTTAAAACACTTTTATTACATAATTTTAATAACTCAAACCTACTATTATTGAACTTTACTACTATTTAAACTATTTAAAAATTAAAACTATATACACTTAAGTTTACACTTTGCCGCGACGTTTCGGTTGCTTTACAGCAGCTATGTCCACGGGGAGACTAAGTAGTTGTCTCAATGTACTGAAGTGTACCTAGTTATTTCAAAGCACCCGAACATAATTTAATCTTTGGTTTTTCTATTTACGCAGAATGAGCTCAAAGTATCATGAAGTCTAACTGTGTTTTGCTTCTTGGGTTTGACTATTTGAATTACTGGATCCCAAGCTGGTGGTACATTCCAACCATCTTCTCTATTGAAATTAGGCTGTTTTTTAATTTCAATAGCCTCGCGAAGCATCCTTGGTAGGTAATCGGTGTTCTTTTGAGAGTATCTGTAGTTTGTCAAATCGTAGGTAGTGGTTGGTCTTAAATATAAATAGTTTTAATTAAATTAAATAGCTTAAGGAGTAGTAAAGTTCAATAATAGTAGTGTTAGAGTTTTCAAAATTATGCAATAAAAATGTTTTAAAGTAAAATAAACAACGCGATAAAATCCGTATAAAGTGTTTAAATTCAAAAGACAATATACTTAATATAATACATTTTAGGAATAAAATAATGGAATACTATTCCAAACTGAATATGGAAGTTGAAAAGAGTAAAATGCACACCGAATGGAAAATAAAACGGTTGCAATTAGACCAAAGTAGAATGCAACTGCTATCGACTGAAGAACGAAATTTAAAGAGAGAGAAATTAGAACTCGAACATCAGAAAAACGAAGAGATGGCTATGTCTATACAGAGTATTGATGGTGGAAAATCAGATGATGAAATTGATAATAAAGAAGAAACTGAAGAAAAAGATCATGATTTGCAAACTGAAGGAGTCAAAATGACTGACTCAGTGCAATCAGTTATAATGGAAGATGTTGAAGAGATACGTAATCCGATAGACGAGAAGAATGAATCTACCGTGGCACAAACTTCGTCGACCATGATAAGTGCAATATGCAATGTAGCTAAAAGCTTTTTCGGTGTTTCTAAATCTCATGGTGATCACTGCGACAATAACAAAGAGCTTGACGAACAAGGAAATATTGTTCAAACCAAAGTTGAACAACGTTCTGCGCAACACACCACATCATCAAGTGATATAGGTAGCAAGCTGGACCAAGTTAACGATAATCTACAATTTCATAACATAAAACAAGCAGCCCTGCTAAATAAACAAAAAGTAATGTCCCACGAATTTGGCCAAATTGATGAGGAAAATAATGAAGTTAAAGGTCGATTGTTGCACCTCGCGTCAATCGATGAAGAAAACAATGTTGAAGATGGTTGGTCACCTTTCATCGAGGCCAAAAGAAATAGACTGAAAGTACTTGGAACAGAATTTAATATTGTTAAACCTGAGACTGCACCTATAATATCTGAACCAAAGACAGATGCACATAGGGAGGCTCTGATAAATAAGCAAAAAGTCCTGGGAGTTGAATATAACCTTCCTGCAGAACCTTTTATTTGCCGTGAACCCGCAAATAAGGCGCAAGAAGAAGCAGTTCAGAATAAGATAAAAAATTTGGGTGCAGACTTTGACAAAAATTCGTTTGACGATCTGCCCAAAAGGGATATCGCTAAGAGATCTGGTTTAACTCTAAACTTAAAGCCATATGGTGACGACACTTCAGATGGATATAGCCTTGGAATCACGCCTAATACAGTAGCGGGGACTCCTGGGGACATTTTTCCAAGAGTAAGTAATAATCTTTTATTTTATTTACTACTAGATTTTGCCCGCGACTTTGCTCGCATTAAGACTGCGCCGAGCGTAAGACAGATAATGACAGAGCTCGTGCGGCGCATATTCAAATCGGCGCGCGGCCGCCATAGTAAAATTGTATGGAGGATTTGAAGTGATTTTTTGATAAATATGTATCATTATTGTCAACCAATAACTTAAATATTTGGGACGGACAAATTGTAATATAATTATTTATGTTTCGTTTAAGCTGTAAAATGGGATAGATTTCTACTGTTATAATCTAAAAATCAAGTAACACGAGCTTACGCTTTTGCACTTTTCGTGCAAATTTACGTAATTTTGTAGGCGAAAACAATAACTATTTTAAGTTTTTTACACGGAGTAATTGTAAACACATTCATTGTTATGGTAAATTTATATTTTATATTTGTATTAAACAAAAAGTGTTGATTTTATCAACTTAACTGTGATTGCCTGTTTTGGCACATTTCGCTCGGCGCAGTCTTAATTTTAACTTTGTCAATAAATTTCTATCCTTCGGGAACAGTAAGTTTTTTCTAAATTAATCATACAATTAGTTAGGATATTGCCATAATTGCTATTGGCAATATCCATATAATATTATTAATGCCAATATTTATAATATTAGCACAAAAGGAATTTAATTTAAAAAGAATTATATATGATTCCTTGCAGCTGGACTTGGAAACACCAACTACAGCCGACATACCTCATGAAGGCGCGATGACTGCAGATATATTAACACCAAGAAGCGAAGCCAGCAAAGACTTAGAATCGGCTAAACCAAAAGACAAAGAATTCCTAACAGCTGACGGGTTTAATTTCCCTATAATAGAAGACGAAATTGGCGAATCCGAGGCCATTAGTGATATACAAACTGGCGATAGTCCTGTTATTTCTCCGTCGAAAGCTTCTGAATCGCCAGCAGCCAATCATTTAAGATCTAAATACTCGTTTTTCAATATGTTGGACGGGTCGTACACTCTCGAAGGCTTTGATCCTTTCGGAGTAAAAGATCTGAAGAAATTTAGCAGTGACTACTTTACAAGTAAGATGAATTTGGAAATGTCGACATCTTGTTACACCCATCCGTCTATAATTATGGCGGAGGTAAAGAAACGGCCATATGCGAACATATTCGCTTCGCATTTTAATTCTCATGTTGAAGAAGATGACAAAAAGATTACATGTGATAATATTGCTACTCTTACAGCTTGTTTGCAAAGATCAGTCATGTTACCGTTAACATACCAACTTGAAGTCGTAAATAATTCAATTTTAACATATTTTCTCGTGAATCTCGACATGTATGAACATTTGAGGAGTTTGAAGGATTATTTCTTTTTGATGGATGGAGAGTTTTCTAGAAGCATTTGTCATAACTTGTTCACAAAGTTGGTAAAGACGTTGAATCCTCAGGAGTTGTTAAATTTTGCTACTTTGCATAATATTCTGGATAAGGCTTTAGGATCTTCTATATCACGTAAGTTTTTACGCTTTTATTACTTATATGCTACAGATATACACAACAGCTGTTATAACTATTATATCCTTAATAAAATACTGCTTTTAAGAATGGTATAGTTTTTAAGTGTTCATCTCGCCATTACTAACGTCCTGTGTTACACAAGTTCGATGTCTATACGGCGTAATTTGTACATTCAACAAAAACATAGCCATTCGAATATGAATATGCTTTGTGTCAGCTATTTCAATGCTTGTAAGAAGGAGCTGATTTAAAAATATGAATTAAATGTTTTTAATAGTTATAGTATAAATGCAAAAAGAAATTCTTAATGTTACTTTGGTGTAATTACACGATACATACTACAGACATGGGGTACCAATTGGAATAAAAAGTAAACAGTTCTAAAATAGATCATAGATGGCACTATGAGTACCAATGTTAATAAAGAACAATTAAAATGCAATATAGGAAAGAAATTGGCCAAAATATGTTATTATAAATAAACATTGGACATATTTAATTAAAGGACATCTATGTAAGCGCCTTTATTTTATGATTTAAAGGTAACATTAAATCAGTATCTTTTACATCACACAAAGGTTATCAATCTACCATTTTATATTAAATATAGGCCACTAGATGGCACTTTAATGTGTTTATACAAGTCTGCAAAACACATTATGTTTGTAATGTTTCGTTTGGCACTGTATCGCACGTGCCGGGTGCGGGCGCGGGGCAGGTTGTTAAGCAGGGTACACCCCGCCCACCCTGTTACTACAAGGCCAAGTATAAAACGATGTTTACTATTTAGTATTTTACTTCGAGAAATAGAAGATCTGAGCAATAATTTAAAAAATTGGTCTAGCTTTTCTTCTCCCTTTTGTTGGAGTCGCGTGACGATATTATGACATCACATTTCGTGTCGAATATAATCACATTTTACCTAGGTACTATTAATGCATTCATCTCTGGCTTGGATGATATTGTAATAAATATTCGAATGTAACAGTAATATCACATAAGTAAACATTTTGTTGGGCGTCGGCGTCGCCGCCTTATCCTTATAATTATTTAGAATTAGGAATATTTAAATAAAATCATTACAAATCATGAATAGCATTTTATATGTTTAGGATTAGTAATATCGCATCTGTCATGGACTAAGTACCACAATATTTATTAAGTACCTATCTATTGTTACGTGACTTCAAATTCATAGAGAAATTATATTTTTATGTAATTATCGTAGCAAAATAATACAATTGTCAATAATTATGACATGATTAAAAAATTACGGACATATCAAATAACCGTACACCATAGTGAGTCAGTTGTTTTTTAAACTATTAATACATTGTGTTTTATAGGGAGTATATCAATAATTATATTAATAGCTTTAATATTTGTTTAAATATTATACAGGTCCAGATAATTAATATTTCATAAAATAACTTCAGTTATGCATCCATTCCTAATTTCAAATCGACGCGGCAGACACATAAATATTCACGAAGCTAACCGGAATAAATCGAACGCTGCAGGGCATTATTCGAACATACGTATTATTTGATTTCAAGTATGGCGTAATGGTTTAATCCCTTACACCAGGTGCATATAGACGTGCCGAGTGCTATAGGTTCGATTCTCACACAGAAAATTAATTATGATGAACAGATTTCTGTGAGTGGAGCAGCCACGGCATTTATGAGAAAATGCTGGCTTATTATAGTAATTTTTATCTTTGGTAGTTAAATTCAAAAGAATCTTTGTGCAGTAAATTTAAACTGAGACTAAATATTTGGCAAAGTATAATTGATTTAAAAATCTGAATACAATATTTTATATTATTAAATAATATTTATAATTACAGTTAAATATAGATAACTAAAGTTAAGCAATAAGCCGATTTCAAGAGCATTATGTTTTTACAGCTTGAGCGATATTACTCTATTCCAGTAACGCCCGGTTCTTATATTCAAGCAACAATGCGTTTTAACTGCGCAAAGTTTAATTTTAACATGATATAGAATATGTGCAAAAATTAACTGTCGGTAGGTAAAACGACTTCAAATGCATGTTTATAATTTCTCCAGAATTATTTTTAATGATTCTAGGTGTACACCAATGACTAGCTCTAAACAGCGCTGGCCTACAGACTCCCCAGAATTGATGAGTTGCAAATCGAACATACTAGACAGTTCTGGCGTGGGTGCCCAAGTAGAATTTTATACGCCAATAAGTAATTTTCAAAGTAGCCGAACATCAACCGCATAAATATTGTTTTATTAATACTTATAACGCATTCATTCAATAAATAAATGAGAAAAATATAAGTGCATGATCAAATTTTGACAGCGACATATATTTACGAAAATCTGACCGAATGAATAAGAATCGCTAAATCAAAGTGTGATCGTACGCGTACCGGCACACAAAGTTATAGGTAATATAATTGTGGTATAATTTTTATTTCCAAGGTTGCGCAGATTTTGCATTAGCTCGTTCAAATAAGTATATGTATTATCTAGAGGTATTTTATTGTATTACTGTCACAACGCCATCTCTTATGAGCTGGTATCAAATAGGGTTCGGTATGTGTACTTGCGGTGGATAGATGGCAGCAGTGGCGCTAGTTTTTTACTGACATCTAGTGTAAAATTATAGGTACCAAAATAGCAAGTAAAATAGCTAGAATTACGCGTGTCCAAGATTTTTGTATAGGATTGAGTATCTGTACTAGTATAGTATTATATTATATGTGCTACAGAAAAGTTCCTTTAAATGTATTTATGGATTGGAATGATCGATATATTGTGTACATGGCAATATATTATATAGAATAAGGTTAATAATCTGTACTCTTCTGATAAGGAACACAAACACAAAATATCCTTCGATATGTGGCAAAAAATGAGCATTATATATTTTAATTATTGAAGAATTGTCAGTTTCAATATGTTGCAATTGCTTATTCATAGCTATTGCTACTACTTTTCTCCAGTGTAACTTTAAAATAGCAACATATATTTTTTCATTGCAGATGTACACAAGTTTTCAGAAAACTTATCATTTACGATAACAGAATCTCCATTGAGTTTCCAACACAGTTCGCCAGATGTACTGCAGTGTTTGTCTCTCACATACTCAGTCAATTGGCCTTTGAACATTATACTATCGCAAGAAGCTTTATTACGATATGCTAAGGTCTTCCAGTTTCTGGTCAAGATGAGGAGGATATTCTGGGTATTGGGTGAAGATTTTGAAGTAAGTATTTAGTTTAAATACAATATCTAAAATACTTTGATGTGTCCAAGTTATAATTGAAATTATTCCAAGGGAATAAAATATCGTGCTGCGACTTAGTAGGTTAATGGATTGCTACCTATCTTCTGAAAGGCATAATTTGTTAATAGGTGATCAAACGAATGACTGAATGAATGTGTTGGGATTATTGCGAACTGACTGAATTAGCAACATCCAATCAAATCAACTTGCCATGGAAGTAATTATCACACGTTGATTAGCCTTTTAGAAAAATGAAATGTTTATACCTATATACCTATTCAGCTTAGTTGGCAAATAAATCAAAAGCAAAATCAACTTTTGCTTTATATATATAACATATTTAAAATACGATCTCTATAATCTTGAAACTAAAACGGTCACTATAATACCGTTGTTAAACATATTAACAACAACGTTTTTTTCTAGGCTTTGAAACTATCAGTCAAACTTTCAAGAAAGCATTCTCGCAAATTACTTAAATCGCCGCAGTATATTTCTATACAAATATACCGTCACATTATGGCTTCCATGATAAGAGCTCTTGACAACTATATAGTCACTACATGCATTCTAACATCCTGGACTGAGTTCGAAAACGATTTGAAGAAAGCTCGAACGTTAGATGACCTTTACGAGTGCCACGTCGTTTATATAAAGAAAGTATTGTTCAGATGTTTATTGAACAATAGATCGACGCCCGTGATGAAGCTACTGAATGATATGTTTACTGTGATATTGAAATTCAGCCGAGTTCTAAAAGCTGGGTAAGTTAATTTAACTTTATTCGAAAAACTTGGATTTTATAAGTGGTCACCAAGCCAATATGCCGCGTCGTATGATGTGGGTTCGATCCCAATGGGACAAAAAAATCTTTATCTATAGTTAAAATGTTTGCTAAGTACAGAAATTCCGCTCAGTGCGATAAGTGGAAAAGAGAGGCAGGCATAACCTAATTCTAAAGTGTTTGGAGAAGGCACATACTGTTCCTTTCGTTTACTGTATTAAAGTATTGGAGTTCTGTATTTAAATTAATTATTTAACTAACTCTGTTACGTGGGAATTAACGTAACTGTCCTTATCCTTAAAATAATTATTAAAAATGTCCTCGATATGTTTGTGAATTCGTCGGTCTTCGGGTACACTGAGCGAAATTAGACGAAACGTACCTTAGATTTAAGATAAACCGCAATCTGCATTATCCATTCAGTAGGTTTTAAGTGACGCCGAAACAAACAAACCGACATTAAAAAACTATAGAAACAAGCGCTGGGGACTACTCTTAATAGTCGATCAATTTTTCAAAAACATTTTCTATATAATCGTATAATACAGTAAATCCCCCTCACAGTTTCGTGATAGTTAAGATTACGAATAAACTTAATTATTATTGGACATAATATTTACTCCTTGTCTTAATAACGTCTTATCTTCCAGAGAATGGCAGCAAAAAGAACCGAACGGCTGTTTCACACACTCAAGCTTTGCCCAATTAGAAGAACTGTTCCATTTATTTGAGAAACTTGCCAAATACTTACATAAAGTGGTCACGAAGCTTATGGAGTGTGGCTACCAAAGGCATTTGGTAGAACTATTGACCATGATCAATCTGAACGGGTACTACGACCCTGACAAGACGAAAGAGGAACACAACTCTAGTGCTCAGTCTTCTACATAAATATAACATATATGTTATTGTTATGTTAAATGTTACTAATATTTTGTTATGAGTTATAAAAATGTATTCGTTGTGTTGAAGGTTCGTGCAGCAAGCTATGTTAGTACATAGCCTAAATCTGGTAAAATTATTACGAATTATTAAAAGTACCTAGTTCTATAAATCAAAATATTGGGCAGATGCAAAATACTTTTTTATTTGATTTATAAACTTTATATTCTGCTTATTATTTTAACTGTATCTTGAGAAACAAGTATTGTTTGCTCTCCAACATTCATTTATTTTTTCGTACTAGTGTACGGAAAAATAAGTGCTTTACATGTGTGTAAAAATTTCTGAGATATAGACTAAATGATGTTATGACGATATAGAATGTGTTCTTTGCTGGGTATCGTCAAAACAATACAAACATAGAAACTCAGTAGAGAATCTCTTATTTGATTTAATCAACGTGGAAGTATTTCCTCAATCTGATGTAAAACAAGAATACCTTGTCGCTAGTTGTGTAGAGTTTAGTCTACTTTTTAGACTCGTCTATGGTTTGGGACGAGATTGTTATATTATATTTGCTTCAATGAATATTTACAATAAACGTTAGTGATCAAATTGGCTACAGTTCATTGTTGTGAATTTGCCAAGAAGTTAGTCTTCCACCATACATTTTTTGTCCTAACTGTTGCCTAAGGTCTTAGTGGAGCGTAAACAATTGGTTCGTATTACTAAACAGTAGAGGATTGTCTTATGGCCATTGAGGATGTCTGCAAAGCATACCTTAATAAGCTAAAGTCTGAATTACTTATATCATAATACGCCATTTCCTAAAGGATGCATGTTATTGTTATTTGAATTTAATAAAGGCGAAGGTCAGCAGATGGTCACATCAAAGAACTGTATCTTGTTTATTTTAGACTAATTGTCAAACATCCGAAGCAACAATTATTGTAATATGATTTTTATCTCGACCATTTTTTGAGGATAAAGATTGGTTTATGTAAATTCTGTTGTGAAATTGTATACATGCCCATGATCCAGTAAAACTAAATTTTGAATATCAATTGTGTTGCAAAGTAATTATTTATTTAGTTGTTAGTAGTAGGTAGAAACTTAGTAGTTTAATTATATTTCCTTGTTATTAATAATATGTTCTGCACAAAGTCAATAATGTATACCTTTTATTATTAATGATTTAAGACAAATATAGTCCATGACTTGAATATTATTAATCTATTATTACCTGCCCACCTATTAATCATGTGATAATTATTTTATTTTAATAATGAAGTTGGTTAATGTATGTAATCATTAGTTAATTGTAATAGTGATTAACTAGAAGTGAATGTCGAGTTTCAAACTAAATGTTAATTATTATGGGTTATGTAAATAATAAAATATTCGTTAATTGAATAAATTGGAGTTCAAATTCGTTGAATGAATACAATTGATTATGTTTTAACATATATTGGAATAAACGATTATTTTCTCAGTAATGTTTTATTTTTTAATATGTTTTTAATGGAGTGCTATTGATTAAGAAGTAGAAGAAGAAGAGAGAAGCTTTGGTGGTACGCAATTGGCATTGTTTAAATCTGCTTTGTTGTGAGTAGATAGTCAGAGGCATTCGCGTATAAGTTATTATGATAAGAATCGGCTTTTAAACAGCAATATGAAACCTAGAATTTTGGGTTGTAACCTAACGTCCTAGGGTAATCACCAAAAAGTTCAGTGCACGGCTTACTTCCTCCCCTTTGTACATACATAATATGCCAATGGCTAGGGGCGACCTTTCTCTCGGGATTGATATTAGGCAGAATTGTTGGTATTTTTTATTAAACATACAAACTAGAGATGAAACGGATAGCAGTTTAGCCGGATACCGGATACCGGATACTCGGCCAACCTTGTAGCCGGATAGCCGGATATTCGGCCACCGAATATCCTGTGGAACGTTGGCGTTTGGTGTATCGTACGAATCACGCTTGCGTAGGCGGCGCGCGAAAATACCGATAATACCTTTTTTATTACATTTTTTTGAGTCTCCGGTGTCTACTTCGGGGTGCTTGATGCTGAAAGAGCGCGCCAGGAGATTCTATTGGAATATTTAAAAATGTCTTATGAAAAGTCTCTTCATCTTCAACACCGGCTAAAAAAAGGAGAAGAGAATAGACAGAGTCAGCTGTATCTCGCAAAGCTCATGACACGTTTTGGGATTGCTTTGATGAGGTAGCAAATGAAAACAGTACTAGCCAAGTTCAACGTGAAGAAAGAAACGCGATAGCATGTGAGCTTGACTTTTATCTTAAGTCAGTGCGAATTGTTCACAATTGTGACCCTTATTCTTGGTGGCAGCTAATGCTAAACAATACCTAAATTTAACAAAGTTTGCCAAAATCTATCTTTCAGCACTTTGCAGCTGTGTACAACAGCGAAAGACGTTTTTCTGAAGCTGGCCTTATTTACGAAAACAAGCGGAACCGCTTGTTACCTCTTAATGTAGAGAAATTAGTATTCAATCACCATAATTTGCCCTTAGTGCAGTATGAGTACTAATACATTTTCTAAGATGTAGAATTATGTTTTGATTAGGTACTAATTTTATTTCTTAAGTGATACTAACTAAATAAAGCAATGAATTACCATTTTTATTAAATCCTGTATTCGGCCGGGTAGACGCTAGTTATCAGGTATTCGGCCGGATAGTATTTAGGCCGCCGGATAGGCCGGATACCGGATAGTTACCGGATATCCGTTTCATCTCTAATACAAACCATTTACCTACGTGAGTGATGTGTTTAATGAAAAGCTTTTATTCTCTTATGAACTTAAAATATGAAACGATCAAATGTAAATAATGATTATTTTATACAACAAAAGTAGGAAATAAACACACGGCCTATATAACCCCGGTTCCTTTATTCAAGAAAAAAGTCGTTTTAGTTACGGATAGTTACATTTTGTAATTTTTTTATACAATATGTGTCCAAAATTAACTGTCCTTATTTAAATCGCCTCGTTTGTGAATATAGGAACCGTGCCTATAATAATAGTGGTAAGCAGTTACTGAAGTTTATGATCGCTTGCTGAAATCGGGGTATCACTAGAATGCTGCTGTCCATAAGTAAAAATAATGTAATATAAGTAGATGGTAAACGGCGAAACGCAGTAACAGTATTAGTATTTTTACATCGTTTTTCTGTAGGACTAGGGCGTAATTCGGCTCGTACGTACCGTAACCAAATAATTCGCAATGAACCTCCATTCGTATAAGAATTTGAAAACATTCCTCGGTAGCATTTTTTAAATTGCAACAATTTTTTATAATAGTGGCACCTATTGGATTTTTCTGAAATCATCACTTTAACCGACTGACATAAGGTAAATTAACATATTGTTATAGGAGCGCCATCTATTGTCGGATAGCTGCATTTATAATATAAGCGTCATCTTTCAAGTAGTAGATGACCTAAAATTATACTTTTATGAGTGTTTATCTTTATTATGTCTATTATTTATAGGTAGTAAGGCAGCTTATTTATTCCTTGTTAGCGCATTATTTACACCCATCATACATGACATGCTAAATAAGTATGTAATCATCAACAAGAGATACAAGTTTCGGATAATCACCGCTGCGACGGTGGCGCCAATATTTTCCTTATAATCAGGGTGTGTTTTCACGTATACTTCATTCTACCGCAATTCGTCCTAGGGTTAACATCCTATCATAATCAGTTCAGTGTGTGACATTGAAGTGAAAGCCGGTATTTCCTGCAATATAACATTGTTTTCCCGGAAAAAACAACATTAAATAATTGTTTTCATAGAAAATATTGCATTTTCGTGAAAATTCAAAATTAAGTGTTAACCAATCTTTATTTACAACTATCGATCAGAAAGCTATTTCCCACGATCGAACTCAGTTTTCGCGTCGACGAAGTCGATATTTTTCCAAAAACGTTAAAACTCAAGAGTCACCGTCACCGCCGCCGAGATGGCGTTCATGATGCCTGTAGTGAAGAACGACTGGGACATCTACAATTCGCGGGCGCGCCGCACGTCGGAGTCGGCGGACAAGGCGGCGCTGGGCGGCGCGCGCGTCCGCAAGGTGTCGGAGTCGCGGTCCGAGGGGCCGGCGCTGTCGCCGCGCTCGCACGCGCTGAGCCCGCACCGCAGCGCGCCGGCCATGCGCTCGCTGTCGTACTGCCGCGCACCGCCGTCGCGGGCCTCGCTGCGCCCCGCCGACAGCCCCAGCAAGGGCTCGGCTAGCCCCAAGGGCGCGCCGCGCGAGGACAAGTTCCACAGCAGGTTGGTGGAGAAGCTGAAGCGGGCGCTCGGGCGCTCGGACTCGCGGCGCGAGGAGAGGAGCTCGTGAGCTAACGCGTGCTTGTGTGCAGGGCGTGCGCCGAGTCCCCGGAGCGGCGCTCGCGCTGCGGGGCCTGCGTGCCCTACCTGTGACACGAGCCGCGAGCGCCGCCACACTATCTGTGATATGTTCCCGATAGTGAACGCGAAGAGATGAGTAGACACTTGATGAATGTGCTAACTAACCGCCTATGGTGTTTCGGACGCTGAGAACCTAACGTTTGAACGTTACACATCGACACAATGCAATAGTCTTAGTTGTTCATTACATTTGATTCGCTTTCCTTAACTGTTGCATGTTTTAGTCGCCACCGTTCACCGTATGTACCGTTACTCATAATGATCAGGTTGTCAGTACTAGGTTGTAATAAGAAAGTACGTTGTATGGATTTTAAGACTGCGTTTAGTTTAAGCACACCTTGGGGTTTGATGAGTATTAATTAAAAGTCGCCCCGGAGGGATCTAGTTAGTTTATGGCAGTTCGTGAAGGGTATCTGTGATTCGTTATTTGTAAGTGGTTTAATTTATTTAAGCTGAGGGGAGATACATACAATATTATTGTTTGCTAATCCTTTATGTTATAATAATAACCTTTTGTCATTAATTAATAAACAACATTTTAATTTGCATAATTTGGTCAGAAATTTTATATTATTTTATAGCAGCTCCTTTTGGGAATGGATAAGAAATTGTTAATTTAGAATGAACGCCATGGGGAATTAGAGTTTTGTAATAAATAGTGTATTGCATGTAGATAAATGTAATGAGAGTACCTTACTTATATTATAATGAGAATGTACACGTAGTGCAAACTGTCGATATTGATAATTGTAAGCGTGTTGTATGTATCGTAGTTATCGATCTAATAAATAATATCTACAACTATTAAAGTTTATTTATGACCGGGGACTTCGGCTCCGACAACAATATTTTGTTGAGTTTCGCTTGATTTTATACGATGTTAACTGATGACTGTAATTGGACCAGCTTTGTTAAATAGTATTATCTATCAGTGAAACTGAAATCGATAATAGTGATATAAAGTAATATAACAATAAATTCTAAAGTTAAGGCATATCTCGATGAGATTTCGATGTGGGCAAACAGGAGAGGTTTCGATGTATTATTTTGTTCGCATATCAAAGTTCCTCTCGTCTATTGAACTGCCAGCTGGTAGTCAGATAGGTCTAGGTATATATACATTTTAGATAGACGCAGTAGTTTTGTATAATATCAAATTCAAAATTTTACATCTGCCATTGATTGAATGTTATTGTTTGCAAAAGTTATCAATTGTGCATGTAATTGTCAATAATGTCTGTTCTGGTGGTTTTTAAAATATTAAAAACTATTAAATATAAAGCTTATTCTGACAAAAATATCTTTTATTTCCTTTCATACTATATACCTATATACTCATCTTAACGCATCGCCATGTGCCGTCTGAAGTGATAATATGGAATGATTAATGAGAGAGGTATGTATGCCTGTAAGATATTGGCACGTTCATGTTTTGGCTCAACACGCACACTACAAAGACTACTGATGAAAAATTATGTTAATTGGCCACGTGTACTGTCGTTGAAAATAAAACCTTCGTATTTATTTGGACTGGAAAGTAAAGGTGGCACTTGAAGTAGAACAAATAAATGCTAAAGTCGGTTACACATCAGGAAAAACTCCCTTCATCCTTAAAAAAATTGCTTAATCGCTAAAAAACGTTTAACCTTATTTTCTCGCAAGTTCCATTTTCTAACGGTTCAATTCGATGGGTTCACACATATGGCATATCTAAAAGGAAAATATTACGGTACAACTCATAATATGTAATCTCTTTAGTTATCAACTTATTTTTTTAAGTTACTGTAATAATACAGTAATTAAAAAAATAAGTTAATAATTATTCATATTAATAAACCCATTAAGTAAATTGCATTGTAGTTTATGTATTTTCAACATCACAGAAATTTGATTTAATGTCTTTCTTTTGACAAATTATCGTTTGCTTTTACAACGGAGTGCACGTTGCGGACTGCTAAGTGCATTAGTAGGCTCGTCGCGATCGATAGCTCGACACCATCGCTCTCAGACAGTTCTCGAACATTCGCAACGCTCGCATTCACGCCCGCGCCATGGCGAGCTGCGACCCGAAGTAACTCCTAATGACAGTTTAGCACTCATTAACACACTTTGAACTCAGATATTCAGATGTTCATTCAAGCGAAATAAACATAACATGGACCGTTATTTCTGTGTTCACACCTGCTTTTTGCACGATATTCTAGGATTGTGAGCGTTTTAAAGACATGTAGAGCATTTTGGATTGATTTATATTAGTCAGAATGTTTTCGAGCCTTTACTTATTTATAACATTCATACAAAAGGAATTGTACTGTGCCTGAAAAATATTCTATAACCACTTTATTACATAGTTATACATAAGATTGAATTGTGCTTGGATAAAGTCTGTAACATCATTTGACGTATGTACCTGTATATTTCCATTGGCTTGAAACATTTTTGTGGTGCGTTAGGTATGTAGAGACACGTACTTACTATTTAGAAATATTTACTTTACGTTAACTTACTTTCTAGTCAATTAAGTAATTCTTAAAATTGATTGGCATTTCTATGTATAAAATATAGATATTTACAACAAAAAAAACACATATGTATGTTTATCCATTGTCTAGTAGTCATAGTATAAGCTCTGCTTAGTTTGGGCTAGATGGTGTTGTGTGTATGTGGTAGAATATTATTATTATTGTTATTATTTCTATGCGTCATACGTATGTATATGTATACCTAATAATGATAATAAAAAGAAAATCCATAAAAACGTCATAAATTTAAATTACCTCGACGACACAACATCATTTCACAGAATGACGGACCCTAATCTAAACAACGCAATAAATTACGTCATAAGTGTACCTAGGAGCATACATTCCTTATCTGATAATCGATAACATAAACCCGATGTTTCATAGCACCTTACTTCGATTGTATGCAACACAGTCTTCAATAACTGAACCTAAATGTTCCGATAAAGTTTACAGTGGAAATTTCCTCACGATAAGCGCTGAAGAATCAAGCGACTAATAAATGAATCACTTTCTTCGCGAGTTCATAATTGGTTTGAAACGAGTGCGATTTAAGCGTGAACCATGTAAAGCAATATGTGCCAACATTTACGAGTATATTACTCAATTAAATTGAATTACTTTTGTAGATTTTGTTATGCTTTTCTTTGTTTATAAGTGACTAGATTTTGCTCCCGACTTCGCTCGCGCAAATGTGGGTCGGGTTAGGTTAGATTAGGAAACCGCTGAGGTAGTCTCTTTTCCAGCGGCTCATCCACTATACAAGGCAGCGAGTAGACACCGTGGGGTTTTGGTCCGTAGGCCCGAAGTACGGGAGAGCCAGACATAACCCTCTCGCCTCCTCTTGTGGCGGGGGCGGTATGCATAAGGCACATTTCCAAACGTAAAAAGAAAGTTATATTAGGAACTGTACTTTTTCTGGATGAAAGGTAATCTATGTCTTTTGTTGTTTGGTTGTTCCTCTGACAACGTGTATGCGAAATTTAACGATGATCGGTCGAATAGTTAGGCGTGAAAGCGTAACAAACAAACTCACATTCGAATTAATTTATAATATTAGTAAGGATTGTACGGATTCGGCAGTCCAGAACTATACGTCCGCGACCGTGAATCATGAGAAGTCGTTTGATATCAAAACAAACATACACACATAATATATTTTTTATGTTTATGAGGCATGGATGTATAATGAGTCTACAGGTTAATTCTGTGATTATAAATTGAACGAAAATAACTGGCGCGTGCGTGCTATTTTTGTATTAAAAGAACGTGGGCGCAAAAAAATCTACTAAAATATATTCAACGTGCTATTAAATAGTGTTTCGTTATACCTACTGCATTCTTCTACTAGTTTAAATCGATACTGGATTTTTAATGAAGTATTCTGAGATATAAATATAGAGAGCTAACGCAGGCGTTTAATATTTGTTATATATTATTATTAATGATCATTGATCACAGATAATTTAAAATATACTTATTCGTTTTGGTTTTCCCTTTTTTGTATCTAGAGCAATTTAAATAAGTATGCCGCTAATGTGACTCTACACAGGTACATAAATACATACATTAACTTTAATAGTTACAAAATATGTACCTATAAATATAAAACATATGTTTTTAATATATGAGAAAATAACGTTGCCTGTTTAGTTACATTATAACGCGTAGATAAACTGCTTAACCGAGTTCAGTAGTATTTGGTATTGACTATGAAGATATTTCGACAAGCCATCGTTCACTTTAGAAAAGGCTAAAATGGCGGGTAAAAGCATGTTACATGTGTAGTGTAGAGATTGATGCCTAATAGTATTAGATAGTTTAGATTAAACAATAGTGTCTGTTTAGGATGGTATAATAAAAGTAATGGAAATATATTTATTTCTATGTCTGCGTGTTTAGTTGGTCGAAATTTTATATTGGTTAAAATTTTTTTTGCCTGTATTATTAATTTATTACAGTAAATTTTTTTAGGGAGTGGTGTAACAATTCACAGCTTCGTATAACACAACGATTCTTCAAGTTATAGTACCTACTACAAATCAGAAAGTATCCTATGTGTACTTTTCTCCCTGTATGTACACTCGGTACACAGATAATAATTGTGTAACGGGTTAACAATTTTTATTCTCTTATACATTCTTGTGTGATTCAAACAGGCAAAACATCTTTAACCAGTAGGACCAGTAACCATAGTCATTATTTTAATAAGTACATATTCGCTCATCTAATAGAACAATGACGTAATTACGTTTTGGCTGTTTTTCAGGAGAACGTTTAAAAGTTTTAAATTGAAAATATAATTTATAATATATTTTATATATCATAAATATAAAATATTATTGTTTAGTGTGTCCTCTTCTCGAGCATATATTATATTATATTATAAATATAATATAATATAATATATTTCCAATCATTTTGATTAAATACTTTAATATTTATGTATGTTACTTTACTATCAATAATTATTTATAATAAATTCATGAGATAACTCAAGAAAACTTTTAAAAATACCGTAAGAATAATTCTGTCGTTTTTGTCATAGATAGAACTTTCGAAACATGAACTTATGACATTTAAAAGTCATTTTCGACTATTTTGCAATTACGTCGTTGTTCTATTGCATGAGCGAATTATAAAGAAATTATGTATTAAAAATTTTCAATTCAATTATACGTTATTACAAAATATAACTATTAAATACTAAGTACTTGAATTTGCGTGTAAGTTTTATAGCACTTTTAATAGCGTACATGTTAACCAGCAATAAAAAGTTATGTAAACTTTATGATATTCTTATATACAAGAAAATCATTTGGTCAAATATTAGGTAGTAAAATTGTATGGCTTTTACTTCTTATGCGCATGTAATCCTAATCAATATGGTAAATATAATTACAAATTGCCGCTTTGTGTGAGGAATATCTGAGCCAAAAATATTATAGTACTTCAACTAAAAAAAAATTATAAATTATTTGGATTTACCACAAATGATACACAAATATAATAAGTAGTAACGGATCGCAGTTGCCTTGTGCTCGTTATAGGCAACTACGCTTAACACAACCGTAACTTGTACATTAAATAATTTTAAATATTTAATAAATCTACTGGTAGCTCAGCGCAAGAAACCGACGTTATTTATTTAAATCTTATAATTATGGAGAAGAAGTTCTCCATCCTAACTAATAATATAAATGCGAATGTGAGTTTGTTTGTTACGCTCTCACCCCTAAACTACTCGACCGATCATCATGAAATTTCGCATAGACGTTGTCAGGAGAACAGAAAAGGAGAGCCGTCGACAGCCATAGGCTCGCTTTTTATTATGTGCGAGTTAAACATACTATCTCGATATGTGGGTGCAAAACACCTTTTATGTAACTGTTCAAGAATATACATAAGTGGGATCTTTCGCTGTTATGTTTCATTCCTACTTTGACGCCCACAACGTGCAAGTAAAGCGCTATAAAAGGCAATGATACAGAGTAAAGGTATAAAGCAAAGGTAATCGACTATAAACGATCAGTGAAGTAGATAGTATTACAGCTTTTATATATAGCAACCTCTTTGAACATTATTTACTTATCCCTTTCTAGGATATAGGCGTGAGACTAAAAGGCATAGGTGTTTTACAATTTAGACTTTCCGCCAACTTCGGTTTAAGGTTCTACGTTCCCGTGCTACTACTGAATTCTTTACACGATCTTGGAATCGAACCCGAGATCAGTCAAGCCAGTCAAAATTATAATATACAATGCCAGCCCTGTATTAAACTGTCCCTTTGCTTTTTCTCACTTTGAGAAGGATTGTGCCATATTCTACCACGCTGGCCCAGTGCGGGTTGGCAGATTTCACATATCTTCGAGAACATTATGGAGAACTCTCAGAGATGCAGGATTCCTAACGATGTTTTTCTTCACCGTTAACGCGAGCGATAATTAACTATTACGCACAAAACTTTGAAAAGTCATAGATGTGCGCTTTGGTATCGAACTCGAGACCTCTGCACGGCAGTCTAACGAGTGTCTCCCACTAGGCTATCACTGCTGCTCAAAGTTAGTGCTAACATATAATAAACCAAAAGTGTTTATATGTATGTATATACGTTTCTCAAGTTTATTATGTCTAATAGAGGTCTAAATCTTACTGTCAAATATTGTATAAGGGCAGATCTATATCATACTTATATCAGTAACTATCAGTCCTTCGTAGTCTCATCCAATTTATGATTACGGCTCCGCAGCCATGACTCGTAGCGAGATGTTGTATAGCCTAATCTCCCTGCGTAGGAACATTGCCTCATTGGCATGTTTCTACAGAATATACCACGGAGAGTGCTCTGAAGAGTTATTCCACCTTATCCCGCCCTCCCCTTTCCTATCCAGGACAACGCGTGCTGGGCTCAGATGCCATCCTTACACGGTAGAGTCGACTAGAGTGCGTATCAACAAGTTTGGGTCCTCATACCTCTGCCGAACGATCAAGGCATGGAATTCTTTGCTAAGGCACGTGTTTCCTTCTTCGTTTAATCCTGGGTCCTTTAAGCGGGGCGTGAAAAAGCACCTTCTCAGGCCGTCAAAGTAGAGACCTCAACATCGCCTCGGCTGCTATGGGGACGGTGTGGAAGGCCACTGTTCCTAGACCACACGACTGCTTACCATCAGGCGGAGTGTGTATCGACGAGCAAAAAAAAGAGAACTGAGTTACAGGATATTATTCCTATATCTCATATCAGTGATTTTCGTGTATAGAAACGTAAGCTTCTTTATGATAGGGATAATGGGGCTTATCAGTAGTGAAGACGTCATTTCGGGAAGGCTCGGCTGTAACCAAACTCATCAAAGAGGGTCAGATAACAAAAGCCGGCTTTTCACTTTCGTATAAAGCTATACAGGCTGGGTACTGGCCTACTTTTATTCGATATATTTATGCGATTCTTTATAATAATGGTTATTATAATATAGTGGCTATAACTAAGAGCACGATTGAAGTTAAGTGATTTCAATGGTATAACATAGGGGAATGGTGATTTGGTTAAACAGTTATGGGCACTGATATGTTTTTAATGTTTGCTAAATGCCGCGCCATGCATGTAAATTGTGGAAAATGCTTTATCCTACTTATTTATATTATGGATGTAAATGTTTGTGAAGATAGTTTGTGAAGAAAACATCGTAAGGAAATCTGCATGTCTAAAAGTTCTCCTTAAGAGGACACACTGAAAAAATGCCCTAACTTTCATCGAGTAGTATAGGACTAAGTGAAGATCAATTAATCTAGAATTTTGGTATAGGTAAATTGATGTCTTTAACTAGAATTTCCTAGCTCAAAAACACGATATTGTGATTTTGGCTCGATCATAATTATTTTCGAAAACACCTCTGAAAATTTACTATTTTTGAAATTACAAGGAAGTTACACTATCATTATGCTTAGGAATTACTCAAATATATTCGTAACATCAATATTAGTGATTTGCTAGCTCATTATTTCCATAACTAAAACCAATCATTTTTAAATAATATTTTAAGTTTTTTTAACAATTTCTAAGCGTTCTCGGTCATAGCGGGCGCATCGAAATTTTAGACCTTATGACCGCTATTTAAGGATTGATACACAATGAGTGTCATTGGGGCAGATATGGGCGGAGCTATTCTAAACGATAATTTTCGCGGTGTCCCCTTAAAATTCTTGAAGATATGTGAAGTCTAGGCAGACTTCACATATCTTAGCGGGTACGCACCCGCAGTAGGCCAGCGTGGACGACTCTGGCCTAATCCTTCTCATACTGAGAAGAGGCCCGTGCCCAGCAGTGGGACAGTTTAATACAGGGCTGGTATTATTATTTATTGTTTAATTAATTAAGAGATAAGAGTTACATTTGTATTTAGGCACATGGGAATCGTGGACAAGAAAAGATTAACCTCGAAAAAGATACGTGCAAATGTGAATGAGATTCATATCGAAAGATCAACTAATAGTGAGAAGCGTACATCTATAGCACATTTCCATTATTATTGAAGATCAAGTAATAGGTACAAGGTTTCCAATCAAAGCGCCATTGTTTGTCGGATCTCGCTCTCTCATTGAACCCTACAATGATCCATTAGGTACTTATTACAACGCTTGGTAGACGCCGTATGGGCGTGCTATGATAAACATGTATAACAATAAACAAGTACAGAGCAAACAGGTAAACCTCAGGACTCAATATATATAATTATTCTTAGCACATTAATTAGCTTGGCTAGTAAATAAAAGTCTGATATATATAGTGTTTGTTTGTTTCGTGGTATGAGTTTGAGTTTAAGAGGTTAGCAGTTAGTGAGGTTCCAGGTTCGATTATTGGTTCTGAAAAGTGTTATTAGGATTTCATGATAGATATTTATTTTGTTGTCTAAATGCGTGTGTGTATTTCGGGTTTCTGAAGGCAAGGTTTTAAACTCTGTAAATAAACTTAATGTCGAATCACTTTATGAATAAGTTGAATTCTGGAAACCACTAAGATTTGAACACGAAAAGTAGCTCACTGCTTGATATTTTGAACTTTAAATGCTGATACTCTAAATATATATTCAAATAAATCAACCGACATGAATTATTATCAATAGTAATAAATAATCTTGACGCATCAACCAGATTTTCCAGATATCCGTATAAAACAAAAAATTGTTTAAAATGAAAACCGGGAGCGAAATTAGAATCTACACAGTTCAATTCGGAAAACCGGTTCTAAAAAGAGCATAGAGAAAACGTACATTATTGTATTTTTTTTGGCTTAAATATAACACGTTATGTAAACACTTTTGATTTTTTAATATAATTATAAACTAAATTATGATTCAAGTTTGCTTTTAAACGCAAGATAATATTGTATAATTATAAATGTATAATTTAGTATTGTACGTTTTGAAATGAATGGAAACGTATTTATTTGCCCACTCATTCTTTGAAAGTGGTTACATACGTATAAAGTGACGTACGAGAGTGTACCAGATATTTATGATAATTGAAGTATTTGTATGTTTACCTTTTAGTGAAAATTTATGTGAGTCACATAATTCTTAGCACAATAATAAATATAAGCTTAATAACACTCATTTCTCTTAAGAAACGTGTTCAGTCATATTCCTGCATCTATCTAGTGTTTTTATATGTTACATACATACATATGTAACATATAAAAATACCTCATAGTTCAATCCTTATTCTATCCACATTTACAAAAATCCTTCCATAGTGTATGCTTACAACAGAAGAGGCATCAACTGCCATAATTTCATGTTTCTAGTTTCTAACTCCAGCCAGACGGCTGGTGCTAGAAACTAAACAACTAGAGCCTAAACAGACTCTGCCTTGATGAATCAGCCAGTTAGTAAGTCAGGATAAGTAAATGTATATGTAATGATAATTAAACTATTATTGGCAAGGCTGCTAAGAATACAAGTTTAAAGAAGTTTGGATGTTGGTTGATCAATCTCACGTTTAAACGGATTTTAATGGAAATTGGGCCACTGATTGACCGTGTCCTGTCATTCCTGTGGGATTGACGCTGGCGTAACCGCCGGTAGTAGGTTAACTACCATTATTAGTGTGTCATTGACGTTTCCACGATATTAAAACGCTACTCAAAATTTTTTTACAAACATCAATGGTTTTCTTTACGTCGGTCGGTAAAACCTCTTTTTTATCCTGCCGCTTGTTTTGTAGAGTCAGAATTGGTAACCCACTGAGCAAGTGCAGTAGAGTATTAGTGAATATCGGGCAACATAATTTGCCGCTAAATAGTTTAACTGGAATCTAGAGTCGACTCGCCTCTGAAAATCTGCCAAGGTTACGATTTCGAAATATAATGTATTTAACTGTACTTTGTTATCTCACTAACTACCAATAGATTTTGACATTCATAAATGTTACTTTGTGACCCAAATAAATAAATATATAATTTATGATTGACTTTGACAAATTGTGATACATAATGATTTTTTCTGAATACTAGCGTTTGCGCGCGGCTTCGCTCGCGTAAAAGTAGGTTACGTTAGGTTATATTAGTAACAGTATTGCTTTATAAATAAAATATAGCCTATGTTACTCAGTAATAATATAGCTTTTTAATGGTAGAATAATTTTTAAAATAGGTTGATTAGTTTTTGATTTAAATCGTTACAAACATACAAAAAATTAAATCTTTTCTCTTTATGATATTAGTATAGTTAGAAGAGTTTTGTGTCCGTATTTTAATGCCTATATAATAATAATAATTAATAATACTAATAAATAAAATATAATTTTATTAAACCGTAGTTCAATTAGTTTATGTTATAAGGTTAAATCAATTTCATACGCTGCACATGTTATTGACGCCCACTAAGGTTTCCAGCGTACACATAATTAGATTAAGCTCATCCAATACTGGTAAGGTTGTGGGTTGTAAGCTCGTGACTAGAATACGTTATGATATTGATGTAACTACCTACATCATGTATGGTTTGAGTTATCACATCGCCAGTGCAGATTTACTGCTGCGCTTCTCTAACGCAGCAAATATTTGTATTATTGTTCATCGACAATGAAGAATATAGAATCCTTTTTTAGGACAAAGTTTGCTTAAAAAGGTTAGGTTAGGCTTTAAAACATGTGTCGTGAAAAACATAAGAAATTTTACTTAAAGGACACCATTTACACCCAAGCTTATAACATTATAGGAACAAACAAATAATTGACCCGTGTCGACCCCATAATACTTGGTGCGGCGACAGCTTGCCAGCCACTCCATTCACGCAGTTTTAAACTTTGTGACAGACACTTCATATTTTTAAACAAATTCCATATTTTACCTATAAACATATATTTACCACAAACACGTTATATACTGAAACTGGCCATTCATAAAATTAAACAACACTTACCAACGCAGAACATTTTAAAGTTGCAAGAAAATCTTCAGGCTGCATATATTTATGTAGAGTTATTTGGCTGGGCGCAGGTTAGGTTGTGGGATGATTGAAAGGCTCTAGTTATAAAATTGATCGTATTTTCGTATCGGTACACTCATATTAAGATAACATTATACATTAGTATGTGCGCTGCATCCTTGGCTATAATATATCATTCGAATGCAATATTGCGCACCGCTATCTACTACTTCCTAACTATCACGAATTGATCCTCAATTGATGGCTTCTATTAAAATACCTAACTTAGTTCAAAGTTTTACGTACTATTTTATGTGTTCCTTTTATTACAACAGAAAGTCACAATAGACGTTATAAACTTACAAACAAGGCTTACAAAAACAGCGTTTAAAAAAAGGTTATATGTTGTACATTAGTCTATAAATAGCTAAAAGCCGGATACAATCTATCAAGTACTATAAATCACCTTTTAAAGGTCGAAAGACAAGGGGAACACCATAATTGGATAGTGTTTCTAGTGCAACATAGAAAATTGATTACTTATACAGTCATTATGTAAATTGCTTACTTACAAGCTTTAAGTACTTGCTTTAAATAAAGATAAAATTCCTACTGCATTGGCTGTATAATTATAATGTTTTTATTTATATGCGAATATGAATAAAGGAGAGTTTTCCTCTTCATTTTAATATGTGTTTTATGAATAAATCTTTATACATATAGGTAATGCACAGGCTAACAGCAGTATTATCACCTTCTATTTAAAAGGTGTTTTAACCGACTTCAAAAAAAGGAGGAGATTTCTGACTCTTTGACTTAATTCGACTGTATTTTTTGATGTGTGTTACCTGAGAACTTTTGACTAGGTAACTTTTTATTTGAAAGCTGGTGCCTCTTATGTGGTCCCATTTAAATTTGATCAAGATCTGACCAGTCGTTTTTGAGTTATTCGTAATAATGCGTTTTTGGTTGACTTCGACTACATTGATGATGTTCTCATTTTATTACTTGTCTAGTTGTTCTCTAGTTGAAGTGTTAAAGTCTTTTTTATTAGGCAAAAGCCTAGTAGGAGACCGTTGGAAAACTATGCAGAGGTCTCGAGACCAATTCCAAGAAATCTAAATTTTCTAAACGCCTCTTAAATAGTTGGTTATCGCTCGCTTGAACGGTGAAGGAAAAATTGTCAGAAAACCTATATCTTAAATTACTATAAAGTTTTCAAAGAATTGTGAAGTCTGCACTAGGTAATAGGCCAGTGTGGCTTATTATAGCCTAACTCTTCTCATATTGAGAAGAAGCTCATACCCAGCAGTGGGAAAGTTCATAAACAGAACTGATATTATTCTTATAGTTTATTCATTATAACGTGCATATAGATTAAAGCAACTACAAAAATAAAGTAACAATTGTAGTGATAAGATGCTGGGTCACGGATGTATTGTAGGTTTATAATATTGTGCTCTTAAATTATCTTTATTTAATATTTGTACAGGCTATTTATAGTTAATAATATCTTGTGTCAGCAGATACATACATACTAAGAAAATACAATTATTATAAAAAAAATCAATATTTATAATATTTATATAAGTAACTTAGTAAGTATTTATACACGTTAATTTAAATCAGTCAATAATTTATAGTAGACGAATTTTTGCTTGCGGCTTCGCTCGCTCGGACAACGAACACTCCTTTCATCTTGATAAAAGTTATCCCATGCATCGTGTATGTGAAATTTTATGATCATCGGTCGACCAGTTACGGCGTGGAATCGTAACAAACAAATTCACATTCGCATTTACAATATTAGTTAGTATTAGGATGGGTCTAAAGCTGGTACGGGCCTTGCAGAAAGATACCGGAATACGTTTCAAATTCCGTATTCAACTTTTTAAGTATACAGTCAGCAACTTAAGTAGCTGAACAATAAACTTGTCAAATTTATTTATGAATTAAAAGTTCTAATTATTATTCTATGTTTTTGAATTATAATTATATTATAATATAATTATAATTCAAAAACACGTAACTATGACTAACAACTAGCATGTTATAATATGCTATTGTATTTTCGAAAGAGCATATCGAATTTCGAAAGTTTGTATAGATTAATATTGCTGACTGCATTAGAAAACATAGGCAAAAATTAATTCGTCAAGTATTAGAATACCATACATAATTAAAAATCTAATGTGTCCGGCCGCCAGTGTGCCGTGAGCCCGTGACTCAATAGGTTATACACATTATAATATGTTCAATACAATCTTATCTATATTCAAAGAAAACAAAAATAGGCTCATAGTTTTCGCGCACTGGTTTTTGGTTTAAAATAGTTTGTTAGTATTCCGTTTTATAGTATACTAGCTAAGCCCGAGTTTTCACCCGCGTTCATGGTTACTCCGCCGCCCCCGTGGGTCGTAGCGTGATGTTTTATAGCCTATAGCCTTCCCCGTTAAATAGGTTATCCAACACTAAAATAATTTTTCAATTCGAACCAGTAGTTCTTGAGATTATCGCGTTCAACCATACAAACAATCAAACTCTTCAGCTTTATAGTATTAGTATAGTTAGTATAGACTATAAATCATGTGGTATATATTCGACAGGCAAAAAACTATGTTACTAGCGGTCTGTTAGATCAGTAGATCTAACAGACCGCTAGTAACATAGTTTTTAACCTGGATAGTAATCCAGGTTTATATTTCCTAGCGCAGCTAAATTAAATTCGTGTGCATATTTGCCCGCCCGCGCCGTGATTCGATTAGTGTCAATTTTACAGTTCCCCGATGACCTAAATACTTGGATTCATTTAAAATGGCGAAAGTGTATTATAAAAACAGGTTAATGTTTTTATGCGCGGAAATTAAAGAAATATTTAAAGAATTACATGTATATAAACTTATTAGTGGATGTATGTCTTATAAATGCGTCTATTGTGTACGTTAATATACATTTTATGTGAACATAAATGTTAATTAGGTAGATTTTTTTATTTATTCTTTATATTTACATTATTAATTTTAAAACGAAATAATGTAATATATATTTACAAACGTTTTTAAAATAGATAACATAATTACAAAAACACAAATAATTATAATACTAAATATTTACAAAAATGGTTTAGGCATCGTAGAATTCTTCAGCATCGCTGTCAACTGGTAAGGTGTCCAGAAGACTGGCAGCATTGCCTCGTTGAATGGCAATGCTGATTCTTTGGGCCAAGAAAAGACCAGCCTTCTGATCACGCGAAACGTCGATCAGGCGTTTTGCGATCTCCCTGTACAAGATACGAGCGCTCGGATCCCATGAACCTAGGGTTCCATCTCAAACGGCTCAAAAATTTAATTTCCTACAAAATTACTATATTTGCGCCGTTTGAGGGTTTCCGCGGTTGCAGCAGCAGCGCCGGCACACCCCGCAGTGCTTGGAAGATGTGATGGCGCAAGGGAGTCTACGCACGTTGCGTCCCACACCAAAGGCCTGCCATTTTCCAAGGCTCCGTACCAAGCCATTGGGTTCGTGTCAGTGACAAGAGCACGACGTATTATGTCATTAAGAATAGGTAGATTAATTGATATTACGTAACTTATCCTACATTAATTGTTTCCGATAGCTTCGAGCCTATAGCGGCTTAAAATTTTAAAGACAGATAAAATCGCAAGTTGTGAGGTACATAACAAACATTGAAACAACGGACACATGGAACACAGCTCAAAGTAAACCTCAATCCTAACTAATATTATAGTTTGAGTTTGTTGCAAGGGCTACAACAAAGGACATAGGGTACTTTTCATCCATATAAAGGAATTTTTTCGAGGGATACAAGTTTATTGATAAAATCTACTGCGAGCGAATGTGCGGGTAGAATCTAGTAATATAATAAAACAGAACCGGTAGGGTGGTACTTAAAATGTACCGAACAAGTGCATTTTCAGTATCTGAGCGCGTTTAAGGGCGTGCCAAGTTGTACACGCTCAACTACTGCCAAGAATGTAACAGATACAATTTCGAATTTAAAAATATAACTTTATTTGTCGAGGTCATACAAAAAAGATACTTTTAAGGATTCTACTATAGCCTCTACTAATTTTGGTCTTTTAAGAGACATATTCTGAAACTCCTGTAAAAGTTCAAGCAAGCCACGCTTGAACTTTTACAGGACTTTCAGAATATTTTAATAAAACTCGTTCAATAACATAAGTGCACAAGCGTTTACACAACCTGCCAATAGTGTGGTTTCGCGTTTGAGGCTCAGATCGACGTCGGTATTAGACCTTTATGTTAGAAAATACTAATAATAATGCATATATTAAGATTATAAAAATAAATTTTATTAAGTACCTTAACTTGAATACAGAAAACAATAACCTAAAAAACATGGCAATTATTCAACTGTGGTTTTCTCCTACGACGTCGTATTGGGCATATGTAGCAAGAATGTTGTACGTCGCAGACATATCATCAACATGATTGATAGGTGCTTCGACATAACATCTGCAACGACGCAACACATTTTATTTATAAACATACCTTTTTGTACAATTAGTTACACTCTACTGAAACTGATTAGATAGGTAGTAAGTTATCGACAAACATTATTTTCTAGACTGTTTCTTTAAAGTTCATTTTGTAAGCGAAATGTAGGTATATGGAATTTGGTAAGGTTTTTTAGAATATTTATAATATAGATTAAAACGTTTTCCACATTAGAACGCCGATTTACTTAAAAATATGTAGACCAAAACTACAATGCAAGGTGCATTGTAGTTTTGGTCTACATAAAAACCTTCAAAATAAACAAAAAGTCAAATAAATTTAACTTACAATTATTTCAGATTTCACTACTTATTTCTCATTGACATATTGTGCAAAACTAACGTAATATTGAAAATTATAATTTGAACCTGCAATTACACCAATAAACTAGTTTATTTTTGGAATAAATCACAACGATAAAAGTTTCCAAATCTATATTTCAATTATGCCGAGTACATTAATTGTTTATTTCTCGAATAAAATCAAAACCTGCTTTTTAATTAGGTATACGTTTTATAAATAGTTTTTGTCTAATTCTAATGTAGAACAAAATTTAAAGTTCAACATTTAAATTAAGAATGCACATAATATTTATTTCATCTTATTAATAAAATTGGCATAATCCGATCACATGTTTCACGTTTTGCCAACAGAAGGATATGCACGTTCCATTGAAATGAAACTACCTATCACAAGTGGCCAGTATTGTTATAACAACTGGTTTAATGAAGTATAAAATCAATTTATTGTTTTCGCTAGCCGATACCGGATCAGAAACTGAGGCAGATCGTACTGGCTATGTTTAATAAGCAGATATAAACATTAAAGGAAAATATTATACAGTTTCTCTCTCTATTACTCTATACAATACTGATTTGTTGGGCGATAATACTTAGTTCCACGTCATAATTATAAAGATGTAGAAGTATTCATCTAAATATCTAAATTCAGAGAGTTCAAATTTTATTTTAGATAGTAGTTCGGTTTGATTAGATACTGATTAGTCTTAGTTTTGTCTTATAGTGCGGAGCCCAACTCGCCATTTTCGTGTGCGGGATCGCCACAAAACTGTCCATATAATACATATATTGCCTGCCTATTTTTATTTGGACTATCTGAGAACAAATACTGTATATTTTGGTTCTTCCACGAATTTTCTTGTTCTCCTATTAAACATAAAGATATTCTATTCATAGCCTCTATTAAGATAATTACTTCCAAACACTATCTAAAATTATCCGGCACTCGCTTTCGTTATACTTCTCCATGAACCTTACAATTCTGCGTAAAGGTATTTCTCGACGGCCATCTGGATAATTTTAGCAGTTTGAATACCTCTTTTGCGCACTTCCAGAATTTAAATGTCAATGTAATTGTCGTGATGCCTTTGAAAATGTAATGCATTTTGTCTGTGTTTATTTGTTAATTGAGATTCCATTTTATTTTATATTATTTATGACATATGCAGACATTAATTTATATTTTAACAATATTTAATCATTATTCTGATATAAAAAAGAAACCTTTGCTTAATCATTTTATTTACAGTCAGACGTACGTATTCGCATATAAGTGAATATATAGTTCAACTCTCAAAAATCTTCGGAATCGGAACAACTATTTGGCCGATGTATAAGTATTTACCGCAGAATACTTTACTATAATAAAACATCTATAAAGACAAAACAAACGACAAATATAAAATAAATGGGTATTGCTTATTTTTAAATTAAATTGTTAACATTTAGGTCACGTCGGATATCGTAGACGGTAGACTTGATTGAATTTCAGACGTTACTTTCAGTTTGTAAAACCTACAGTTAAAGTTGATGTTTGTTGGATAGACTAGCTTTTTAGTGAGCCTACAGTGTGATGAAAATATTCTTGTAAGTGCATTTACAGTGTATAGAATGGTAGGTTTTCTAAACCATTAAACTCGACGGATGGCATAATAGTGCATTAAGTGGTCACCTTGTTAGTACCACTACGCCGAGTATTGTGGGTACGATCCCCAAACGGATCAAAAAATTGTGTCATCTACTGGTTGGGTAAAACGTTATTAGATTCTTCTGTTAGATCATTCTCAGTTGCGGCATGGAGTCAGGCAATGCATACAGCATTAGACTTGTCCTTTATTAAGTGAGCCCAAAAATATAGTTTAAGAATCGTGCATTTAATTCACCTCTGCCTAGACCTTCGAGGTTAGTCTGTATATTCTATAACAGAATATATAGACTAACTATATATAAAAAATAGTAGAATGTTATTATAGTACCAAAATAATATTCTTCTTCAACTCTCGTTTTTTATAGATAACGAAAAATTTGTTCTTAGAATTCGTTTATAAAATGCTCGAGAAGATTTTTTCCTTTGAACAGTCCCCTTCACATGTACCTTAAGCTACTGTCTTCATCTTCGTATAAATGTTGTGCCTAATTATAATGATAAGATCAGAGATTATAACAATACAAAAACTGCCTTAAATTAAATGAAGCTCTATTTAATGATCTCAAATTACTTCACATTAATTGCTTTAATTATTACTGTAATTAATACGTTAGTGAATCTAGTACGAATCAATGTAAACAAGTTATTTGCGGTGAAACTGGACTGTGTCGTCAATTGTGAAGTATTTGAGCATCCCATATGATGAGATCGTTTCATAAAGTGCTCTCTGTAAATCTATCATGGGGCGAATTGAAATGTTTACATTAATTATTTCGCTGTCGATCGCTTAAGTGCTTCATATATTTTATACTGTTTGTGACTACCTTTCATTTTTTTCTGTACTGCTGTATTTTGATTACAATTAATAATATTATTCTGAACTAGTTGTATCCCTCGCTCATGATTACTGCTCCACTCCAGTGGTTCTTAGCATAATGTTATATTACCTATAGCCTTCCTAAAGAATTAGGATATTAAAGGCAAAAATATTTTTTAAATCCGTCTGGTAATTTCAGCGATTAGTGCGTACAAACAAAAAACAAACAATCTTTTCAGCTTTATTATATTAGTATAGAAGTTTAAATTTATGATTAAAATGTTTTTGCCGTTACAACAATATTTTCATCTTAATTATAAATTTTGTCTGTAATATCAATTCGGAAGAAGATGAGATAATCCTCATTTATTTTGAAAAGATACGTGTCAGACGTTTTTGAAAATTTCTTTTCCCATGAATACTTTCCATCTATAAAATGTATACTTATTGTACGTTCATACAAGTCTACGGGTGAAAAGATATCACAGAAGGCGCCAAAGAATCCACCTCTTGTTGTGCATTGGCACATTCCAACTTCAAAGGGTTAATGTCAAGATCACACTGGCAGCCAAAGTTGTCACGGTTCCGTGCCAAACTATCCTACAAATGTTTGCTGCGTATAACTGTATTGGTCGTACGCCGTGTGTTGGTAATTATATGTACTGGTCTCGATTCTGTACTAAATGTTGCTTAGTATACTAAATTATATTATTGCCCTTTTTTATGATGTCTGAAAAAAAAGAAAACTGAACTTCTCTATTATCATGTGATAATAGAGAAGTTCAGTTTTCTTTTTTCTTCAGTTTAATAGATCTTGGTCTCCACCAAGGTCTACTAAGCATCCATAGGCCATTGACAGTGCATGCGCTTCTGTGCATGAGATCGTGTATGCATTCATCGGATATTCAATAAATTCTCAGAAGTACGAGGCACGGAGTTTGAAATTGTACCTGGTAGACGACAATGGGCCCCCAATTACGTAGGACCTGAAACTATAACTGGCGAAATGTTGGTGGAATATTCCTGTGCCTTCGTTCCGAGAACCCGATATACAGGGTGTCGGGTAATTAATGGACAACCTTGAAATGTCTTATAGTATAAATGATGGCCGTTTAGAAAAAAATTGGAACAAAACATTGAAAAAGTGCAATAGCTAGTCATACTTTTGAATGTCTATCTATTAGCATAATTAGTGTTTAATAAAACAACAAAAAACTGATGGAATTCGTTCATTTATGGTCATAGTGTACAAGAAAGATTACATTAATAAAACAACTATTTAAAAAAAAAAGACAACGGTGTCTCTCGTTTGAAGTTCACCGATGACGGTGTACGGTTTGTTTCATTAGCTACAGTAATCATTATCTTTCTAGAATAAACATAGCATGCAGTGTTCATGTGGTTTACTCATTTTACAATATGCATCATAGGGGAGGCGAATTTTGGCGCATATATCAAGGTGACAGGATAGATGCAATAACGGAATATTACTTTAGTGCTGTAAATAACCTGTTTGCTTCTAAACTATGCAGATATGATCGATATGAGAGATTTTTGATCATTTAAAATGGGATAATACATCAAGAACCTGAAATATCATTTTCTCTTGCCGTTTCTAAAATATGTCACATGTTACATATATTGTCTTTTCAAATAAAACGCTACTTAGAACTGTATATACTTAACGCTCACATTGATACAGCTTTAAGGCGTAAATCACAATTAGTCATGTCATTTTTAATTGATTGCCTCTACGCTGGTAGTTAATGCGGCTGATGGCTTTGAGGTCTCAGATTTGATGCCCGAGTCGAGCTCTTTCGAATTTTCAATAACAATTTATTAAAATTAACTGGCAAAAAATGCTGGCAGCACGGTGTCTGGTACGGTGCTCGCACCCCTTGGCTTGGAATTTAACACCATCGCTGTCGAAATATGAGTGAAACAAACCACTGCCCACTGCTTCAGGTATAAACGCGTGAAACTAAGTATGCATAAAGAAATTTTAAAAAGAAAAACCCATTAATTTGGGAGAAGTGTCAAAAGTAACATTATGCAAAGAACATTTTGTTGTCCGAAGTCACGTATCTCTTTTCTTGCGAACTACACAAATCCACTTTACAATCATACGCTAATATATAACAATACTTTTATTACACGCAAAATTACACTGTCATATAAAACTAGAATAGTTTCTGAAAGCATCCATTCTCTGTTTGTATTTTTATTTACATTCTCTGTCTATATTATATTTACAAGACTTCGCCCTTTAAGACTTTTTCGTCATTCGTCCTTCAGCTGTCAATACTA
The DNA here is from genome assembly GCA_930367265.1 of Catocala fraxini. NCBI lineage: Eukaryota > Metazoa > Arthropoda > Insecta > Lepidoptera > Erebidae > Catocala > Catocala fraxini. The sequence goes on along the minus strand of OV884035.1, from coordinate 11,057,304 downwards.
TTAAGATCGTTCACTACCTATCTCTTCTTACCTAGATCTGATAGATCTATCAATCGAAGAATTTCAAAGTAATGACGTATTTTTAAATCATTGCTTTGTTATTATTGTGTACTATTTTTATACGTGTCATATCACTATTAATTCAACGTCTTCATTGACGTATCTGAATCACAAACATTTCAATTTATTTCTTACTAGATTTTGCCCGCGGCTTCGCTTGTGTAAATGTAGGTTAGGTTAGGTTAGTACCGGTACTTTTTTCTGGATGAAAGGTACCCTATGTATTTTTCTGTTCCCCTGTCAACGTGATTGCGAAATTTTATGATGATTGGTTAAGTAGTTTAGGCTTAAAAGCGTAACAAAAAGACAAACGAATAAACAAACTCACATTCGCATTTATAATATTAATTGGAATTGACGTATGATCGTAGATTGTATGACGTAAAATAGTACAAATTGTATCAAGTAGTTCGTATTAACGGAGATGTGCTATTAATATGGAGTATGTACCTATATTTATAACAGGAGGTGAACTCATGTACCTATGTTATGTAATTCTATTGTGACGGAGTTTTGGCGAGCTTTATGGGACACTCAGCGATGTGATATCGGGTTATATGGGACATGAGTACATTGAGATGGCTTCTTTGTGTAATAAAATGTGCAATAGATACACAAAAGATATTTATGTGAGTATGTCATTAATGTTTGGACGTTATCACCATTAGTTCATTGCATCAGCATGCAAGTATTATTTGTAGATTGTATTACGTCTATTAGTAGAGGTAGTCGGAGTAAGGGTGTCTGCTGGCTTTGACAAAAGCCTGACATATCTCTTTTGTCTTATTGTTCGCCGAGTAAAGTGTAAATTTAATTAGTTTAAATTAATTAAATCTAAAAGTAGTGTTGTATGTCAATTAATTTGTATCCCTCGGGAACAATACTTTGGTGCGGCCATATATTATTTTATGTGATATTAAATATTCTTTAATTTAGTCTTTATTTCATAAAGCTAGGTCAGGTACTTTTGAAGATATTGAAGATTTTCTAACCGACCCTTTTTCTTTGCGGTCCAGTGTATTAACCGTAACATTTCGGTTACTCTCTTACATCGAAAATTCTAGATATCTCCTAAGTTAGATTAACAAAGCTACAACAAAGTTAGTGATATTTGTATTTTATTTTAAACTCTGTAATACATTATATATGATACACGTGGTTTAACGCGCCGGTAAATTAGTTGGCAAAGTCTTATACATAGTTGTTAGTTTTTGTCCATTTTATACAATTTTGAATGCAGTAACATCTTTCAAAATTGTAACAAACAAATTCACATTCGCATTTATAATATTACTTGCCGTTACCACGTTTACTAGACGGAGATGTGTAGTGTATACATATTATTATTATTGTAGGTCTCTGGTCTACCTAACAATCTAATCGAACAATCAAAATGATGTCTATTGTTTAGACTGTTTACAATGTTTGTATTTTGTTCCATTATAAACGGATTCGACATTTGCGGCCAGAGTTGACATTCAAGAATATTAGACATATTGATAGACTTTACATTTTACAACATTAATATAAAATGTTCTTATTCTTACGACATTATTAGTAAAAAAATGGTTTCACGTTTTCCGTCGTCTCTTCATTACCATGTTAAGAATGAATTTAGCAATTTTCTTATCCATTAATATGGATAAGAAAATTGCATATTAGCCCTATACATTTAAACTCTAACTGCTGGACACAAGCTCTTTCTAAATACAAGAACATTATGTAGAAATCTTGAAGATACTTTCCTCATGATATTTTCCTTCCTCGTAAAGCCAGTATTCATAAGTTATTTTTAACGCGAGTTTAGCGATAACCTAGTGGGAGACCATAGCACTGCCACGCAGTCTCGAGTTCGATTCCAAGGCGTGCATCTCTGACTTTTCGAAGTTATGTGCATATTAAATACCTACTTAATGATTGCTTTCTTTAACGGTGAAGGAAAACATTGTGAGGAAACCGCATGTTTAAGAGTTCTCTGCAATGTTCTCAAAGATATGTGAGTCTGCCAACATGCACTGAGCCAGCGTGGGGGACTATGGCCTAACCCTTCTTACTCTGAGAAGAGGCCCGTGCCCAACAGTGAGACAGTTTAATATAGGTGCGATTTTATTATATATACATAATTTCGACAACTAGGAGGTTCATACCATGTGATCAAACTCGAGACCTCTGCGTAATAGTCTAACCGTCTCCCCACCCGGCTATCACTATTGTACGACTATTTTAATATAGTATATAGTCATATTCAAGTATGTAAGCTACTCACACGGACTAAACGTAATAGTTTTAATTAATGCTCATACTATTATGATTTAAATGAAATCAACACAATAGTATGACGCATTATACAGTTCTCAGCTATCGTTTCTATATGGCGTTTATTCAGCAATTCCTCGCCATATTCTTGTCCAGGATCCGGTTCGAGGCAGTTGTGCGGACGTCGTCACTGGTTCCGGCGGCCTTAGTCTATCAGACCGTGAAGTAGCCACGCTTAGCCGCTGTGTAGGACAATCTAATTAACGTTTTTGTGCACTACTTGACACACGTGGTGAGACGACAGCCGGTTTCATTATGTTTTGATTGTAATTTGGGGTGTTACATCGAAAGTTGCGTGTTTGTTATTCTAATAATAATAATATTCTATCACATACACACAACACCATCTAGCCCAAACTAAGCAGAGCTTGTAAGTACTATGGATAGACAATGGATAAACATACATACATACATTTTTTTTGTAAGTACTTACATATATACATAGAAACACCCAAACCAAGACAAACATCCATGTTCATGCACACAAATGTTTGAATTGTGCGGGAATCGAACCCGCGGCCTCAGGCATGGCAGTCGGTTACGCTAACCACTACTCCATCGAGGCCGACAAACGACAGTTTGTTTGATTATTTTATATGTATGGTTCCTACAGTAGAACGTGAGGTTTCCTCGATTATTGATGTAGTCCCGCTTGCCATCTTATTTCTGTCAAGGAGACAGTTTGACGTTACGGTTGCCAGCTCATGATCTCACTCGAAAATCTTTCTTTTATAATAGCTGTCGGACGACAGCTACAACTGTTCCTTTTATTTTTATCCATGGGATTAAGTTTCCTCATACCGTACAGTAAGGGAACTGACCTCTTTAGTTGAAATCTTTTTGCCTTCTATGTCACCGGTATATTAAATAGCATTATAATGTACAGCGATATCTACTGGACTAAGTATATTTTGGCGTATAGTTTTCGGCAGCCATATGACTGCCTAGTTGATCTCGTGTCATAAGTTCTACTTAGTTTGATTCTGAGTTTGAGCAATTTTTTGTATTGTAGTATTAACCTATTTAGTGGTTTTCAATTATGACTAGCATTCAAACAATTGATAGGTTAAATCAGAATATAGAGTGCATATACAGGACAATATGCGTGCCTTCTACTATGTGAAAACATAAACTAGCCAAATGTGGGTGCAATACAACTCTACCTACCCTGGGTAAATAAAGCGTGAACAATGTCAAGTATGTGGGTAGGTAGCACAAATGTGTGTACTTCGAATAAAGTATATGAGCTACAATTTAAGCATTTTTATCAAGCATCGTGTACGTTGTTGTGTTTGTTTACAATGATTGTTGCTGCCATAATGAACCGATTTGCTAGTCGACCACTGCGTCACACATTATAACATCGTGTTCTTTTACTGAGAGTTAATGCCGATACTCCATATTTTTTAATATAATATTTGCATAGAGAATATTTATTTAACTTAATTAGGCAATACTTTCTATTGATTTGACTAAATAAGTTTCAAACAGAGAAATATTTCTTAAAAAATGTTCAGTACGCAAACTTTCAGCTGAAACGTTGGAATATAAATTACCACTCTCTGTATATGCGAACCAATTTTAAAGTATGTAAACGAGAGATAATCCCTGTATCACCATGGTGATATACAAATAGGTACAGGATGTCCAAGAAGTCGACGTCAAGCCGGAATCAGGTAACAGGCTAAGTTATAAATTATAATAGCTATCAGAAAAATAAAATCAAAATCTAAGTTACGTATTACAAAATTATAGACATTTAAAAAAAACAAAAATGTCTGCTCCTGAGACGGTCTCTTCACTCCTGTTACTAAAGATATTTAATTTTTGAATTATTATTTTTTGTTATGTAATCTCGAATAATAAAAAAAAACGAGAGTATAAAGAACCATTATTTCTGGGATACACCGTATAAATAAATAAATGTAAGAATATCTAATAGACTCAACACAACTGTATGTGGGCGTCATCGTGCTGGTATTAAATTTGTAACTCGCCGCGTATTTTTTACTGTATGGATGGCATAGTGGTACAAGCTTCGTCGCTTTGCCACTGCCGCCGTGCCGCGTGTTATGGGTTCGATTCGCAAACGGAAAAATATTTGTGTAATATAATATCAGCCCTGTATTAAACTGTCCCACTGCTGGGCATGGGCCTCTTCTCAGTGTGAGAAGGTTTAGACCATAGTCCACCACGCTGGCCCCGTGCGGTTTGGCAGACTTCACATATCTTCGAGAACATTATTGAGAGCTCTTAGACATGCAGGTTTCCTCACGATGTTTTCCTTCACCGGTAAAGCAAGCTATAATTAGCTATTCATTACGCACATAACTTCGAAAAGTAAGAGATGCGTGCTTTGGGATCGAACCCGAGACCACTGCGTGGCAATACAACGGTTTCCCACTAGGCTATCGCTGCGATAAAATATGTGTAATCCACAAAAAGTTGATCCCAGTCTGGGTGTTCTTTGTGTCCGTTGTTCGAATGTTTGTACGACGCAGATTATACCCAGTAAGGGAGTGATGTCTAAAAAGAGATTGTAAGTGGCGAGGTGACAACTTCAACAACTGCGCTTTTCGTGAAATTTATTGGTAACGAAGAAGTCTATTGACGCAACCGCGCGCCGCGCCTTCTTTCACAGAGCGCATGTTTATATGTTTGTAACCGCAGGGTGGAAGCGATAAGTGTAAACCGACGATCATTTCTAAACTGTATGAGATATTCCAATACTAATAATAGTTAATTTTATTTTCTCAATCCAATAAGAAAAATAGGTATGAAGATAAAACAAAATAAATTAAAATGCATTAGTATTTTGTACTTAACCTATTGAATCGGTTGCAGTGGCACACCGGCGGTCAGACTTCATAGGTATTCAATTAGGTCTGGTGTTACAATACCTATTCGAGTCTTAACCTTGCATGGAAGCATTGAAAGGTTAAGGACGACAAGAAGTTAATTTACAATGTACTTAAAGATTTGTATTTTAATAGCTTTCTTTTAAGGTTCTGTCATCAATAGGTCACGGATTTCTGGAGTCGGCTTGGAATGTCCTACTTAAAAATCACAGTGACACTGCTAACCATGCTATTGGGAAGTAAATCTTACTTTGACATAGTAACATAAAGTCAGAATGTCTAACTATATCTCTGACTAGCTGTTCCCCGCGCACGGTTTACCATACATTTATGATAACAATACAATACATAATAATACAATCTTTCTCGTATGTCGATGATTGGAATCGAGACATGATGTTAAATATTTCACTTCTTCAAGAATTGGTCTATCAAATGCAAAAATATTTTTCTTGATTTATTAACTATCATTTAGACGCCGGCGTCCAGACACAATACATTTTTCATCATGTCTCGATTTTCTCTCTTATTGTCCCTAAGTACGTTATTGGAATTAGAGCGTGTTTGTCCGAGTAAGCAAGCTGCTTAGATCACGATGATAATACATCACATGACCGGCCGTATAAGTAGGTTGAAAAACAAATGTGACCGTATCTAAGTAGACTTTTGTCTTTAGTACCTCAGCTCTATCAATATACAGGGTGTAGCAAATACCCCATCTCGGCTTGGAGCGTTGTCGGCAACGTGAATCTAAGGTGATCCACGGGATTAACGTTAACGCGATGCGTATGCCGACCTCTGCGGCGAGGGCGGAACCGCGGACGACTTTGTATGGCTCCGCGAGCAGTGTATGCTCTGTCCTGAGCGAGTGTAATCCTATCATCTGGTTCATCTAGTATGTGCCTAGGTCTCTTAACTTTGGATATCCTAGATGGAGTGTAGTTTACCGGCCCCGGGCCAGTGGACGGTGGAGGCCATTCGCCCGATCCTCCGGGGGTGGATAGGGCGGCGATTCGGGTCGCTGACCTTCCGACTGGTGCAGGTGCTTTCCGGGCACGGATGCTTCGGAAAGTATTTGCACCAGATCGCGAGACGGGAGGCGACCCCGGCCTGCCACGAGTGTGGGGCGCCGGAAGACACGGCACTCCACACGCTGGAGGCCTGTGCCGCGTGGGGGCCGCAGCGGCATACGCTTTCGGCCATAATAGGCGGAGATCTCTCCCTGCCGAGCGTGATCAACGCCATGCTCGGCGGCGAGAGGTCGTGATAGGCAGTGGTCTCCTTCTGCGAAGCTGTCATGGCGCAGAAGGAGACCGCGGAGAGGGTCAGGAAGAACAACCTCCTCGCTGACCCTCTCCGGCGCAGACGGACGGGAGCGAGAAGGAGGCGATTTGCCCGCCTTTTCGCTCCTGTATAGTGGGGTCACTGGTACAGAGTCGGGGGACTCTCTACCGGCTTCCACGGCCCCACACGTCTGAGGGATGGCCTTGGTGAGCAAGGCCTTCCCTCCACAGGTGCTGAGGCCCGGTCACTATCAGCCGGGCCAACCGCCGGGGCGGGATAGTGATTGCTAACGCGACCCCATCCCGCCCCACTCCGTCGGCGGAGGGACTGCTCACCCCAGGTTTTTAGTGTGTATACCGACCCTCTTCAGGGGCGGAGAGTCTCACATAACCACCCTTCCCCCCCCCTCCCCCCGAGGGACCACGGTGCTCCCATAGCCCTGTGTGATGAACCCGCATGAACCTATTTTGTAGTGTTTGTAGCCACTGCTGATGCGCTAAAGGCCTTGATATCGATGGCTTGGCTCACACTAGATACACATTTGTATTTTCTATAAATAGTTGTTTCGGATAGTTCGAGTATTATTTGTGTCCGTTGTTTCAATGTTTGTAGTCCGCCATGATACAGGGAATAACCTTCGACCCAGCAGATGTTTTCAACAAAAGAAGTCAAGTTAGTTAAGAAAGACAGAAATTGATATAAAAATGTATGGTATACAGGCAGGTTTAAAATACATATGCTGCAGGCTATATCTATTTAGCGCGAACATGTAAGGACCTTTAAATATCATTACACGCTGTATAAAGTGACCCATTTCTTTTTCTTCCGTGTGTTGATAAGGTATAGATAAATTGTTATTGTGTTACATTGATTTAATATATTTGTGGTAGGCTGTTGATAACACATATTTTTACTTTCAATACGAGATAAATATAGACAACGTTATCTGTTTACCTTGTAATATTAATATAATATACTTGTTTTTGTAAGGTATATCAAATGAGAGTATATTAGATGTCAATCACTATAACTAACAAAGACATAGCCACTTTTGAATGAAAGGTTGGATCGACTTACAACTAAGGTAGTCAAATGTAAGAAGCGGAATTAGATCCAATAATATAAACTAATCCCATGGCACAAATAGGACAGCTGGAACGAAATCAACAAATTTTAAAAAGATCCCATTTTTGAAGGCTATAAACTCTTGCTCTAAAGTATTTGAAAAGCAATGAAAATTGTATTTCTGTGGTAACAATAAATGGTAATTGTCGAATAACATTTGCGTTCGAGATAAAACTTCTACAGAATAGCATGGTTGATCTCCACAGTACATATCGACGCTGGAAAGCAAAATTGCAGTGATCCCAAAAAACAATGCGTTACCAAAAAATTTAAAATTGTAAAATATAAAGGGCAGGAGTGCCATTTTTGGAACGAGCATATGCAGAACTTTAACTCATTTTGTGCAAAAGTCTAAACCGTTCTAATATTAGCCTTAATATGAGTTTAGATAAAGCAAATGTTGTTTTAGAGATACAACAATTATACTTTATGGCTTCGGTGTACTATAATACGAAAACAATTTAATCCTAGGAAAATGTATACTTAAGTAATTTGCATTGAACACACCTCCATTATTGTCAATACACATCAGTTCTATTAATAACACGTGTGCACAGAACAGACGTGACACAAACATGTGACTGCGGCCACAAGGATCCTTGGAAGATCAGATAACTGATAATTGTATACCGGGATATTTTTAGCCCTTTGTGTTATTTGCATCAGATACTTGGCTTACGTAAAGGTGAACAAAGGTTTTATTTCTGTTTTATCTTATAAAAGAATTGCTCTATCTGTTCTGGAATGGTGAAAAATTTTGTACGAATTTATGTGCGAAAAGAGTTTTAAGAGGTATAACTCGCTTATGTCAACTATTGGGTGATGATACGAATAAGCTGGCTCCTTCACGAAAGTATTAAAATGTTGCGTAAATCTGGTAATTTCGTTACTGCATTTTATACAGTAAGTAAGAGTTGCGGCAGGTCACATAGTTTCTCCTTCAATTCCTTTTCTCTATCCCATCTATAATTCCCTTTTTCGTGTTACTACTACGCGCTCACAGGCTCTAATCAGGTGGTAATCGCGCATCAGGCGGGCTGTTCCAACGGAACTGGTGGCCACCATTTCTGTTATTATAAAATACTAAATTTTGCACGCGGCTCCGCCCTCGTTGTACTTACATCAATAAAAAGTAGCCTTGTCCTTCCTCAGGTTTTAAAGTATCTCTGTACCAAATTGCATCTATATCGGTGGAGTGGTTTAGCCGTGTAGAGGTTACAGACAGACAGACAGAAAAAGTTACTCTCGAATTTATAATATTAAGTAAGGATATAGACTGATTTAAGGTTATACTATTAAAAAGAGTGGCCATGAGTTTCTTGCCCATTCTTCTCACGAGTCCTACACCCTTGCTTTGCTGAACGTGGCAGTAAATGGAAACAAACAGAATTTTTTTTGTGTAACTTTGTCATTCATAATTATTACCTTGTAACCTAACTTAAATAAATTTACTTTTGACTTAAATTTTGATTTTGACTACTCTAAGTGTAATTAATGTAAATAAGGTATATTTTTGGTATACAAAGGTTTCGTATACCAAAAATATACCATTTATTTATTGAATTATGTTAATTATTTACATAAAAGTTGTGATAAAATCAGACGTTTAATTCAGGTCTAAGGATTTAATAGCAGTTATCTATTGTTGTGTCTATTGCAATATTACCAGAGTAACAAGATACTTTTATATCTAATGTATCTCTAATGTACTCGTATCTACATCTGCTAACTTTTATCTTTCTTACACGACTTTTACACGTTTCTATAAATCCTTAATTATAAGCTTCTCAGTTGGTCTTTATGTTACATATTTTTAAAACAGTAAAATTCTAAGCACATCTAGCTGTTAAAAGATGGGTATAGCACCAATCCTTTAAGGTAAGCTTACATTTACAGAATGTATGTTTAAAACATTAAGTTTATATACTTTTAAAATTAACGTTCTTACGTTGGCATTACGTTCACCAGCAATTTATTATCATGGACGAGTTAAATTTAAGGTAAATATTATTGCTTTTACGAGTATCAAAAGTGATAACTATTATCAATAGTTGTCGGCGACAGTAAACTTAACTGTGAGTATATATTGGCATAGTGTATTGACGTCAAATGATGTTAATAAGAAGGTACATCAGGTGCAAGAAGAAAAAGCAAAATGCAATTAATAAACCATTTTAGATGACAAATCAATGGCTTTAGGCAAACTAGAATTAGAAAACCTAACAACCCTTTGCCTGTTCCGGGATTCGAACTCGAGACCCGCAACAACGCAATCGCATTCATTACTGCCTTGCCACCGAGGCGCACACTATTTTATATAAGAAAGCTAAAGAGTATATTTGAAAATGCTAATCTCAGAAACTACATGTTCGAGACATTTTTACTTTTGTGTTCAGCAATAATCAAAAATGTTTTTAACTCCGCTGAAACTACCAGCAACTGAGTCACAGTTAAGGCTGATATATATCACTTTATGATACACAAAGGCAAATATAATAAAGAAGAAAACAAACATTTGCTTAAGTAATAAATTAAAGCAGTTACAAATTAGCGAAGATTACTGTTAATCTTATTTGATCTGGCCTTGTTTACTACCTGTTCTGAATGCTATCTCTGTATAACAAAAGTAATGTAAATTAAGTGACTACTGTAATAAAGATGAGCTTGTAAAACATGCACATATGTAATGTAGTCGGTAGATTTATAACATATTAGATTTAGAACCTCTACGTCGTACACGTGGACTTTGGAAATAGGTACCTATCATAATATTGTCTTAAGTTTAAGCAAATGTTATACATTGAAATTAAACAACTTTGTACGGATTTTATTGCGTTGTTTATTTTTTATAAAACACTACAATATTTTTGAAACTTTAAACTACTGTTGTTAAACACTTTTACTGGTTACTGTTTACTTTTATTTAAGCTATTTAAATTATAAATTGGGTATATTCAAATTATAAAAACCATTTAGATTTAATTTTACACTTTCGCCAACGTTTCGGTTGCTTTGCAGCAGCCATCTCTCCGTCAACATGGGTAGGTATAAAATCCGTATAAAGTTGTTTAATTTCAATAGGTACTATCAATTATCTTTTTTGTATGTAAGTAGAAGCTGATCTACGCACACAATACTCTACTTCTAGGCGGCGTATCAAAAATAGCGCATGAAGAATGCAACAGATTTTATGTTCGACCTCCAGCAATGCAACTGTGAAAACCGCATTGAATTTCGTGCTGTAGTTTTTGCGTGATGCGATTACAAACATACAGACAAACAGAGAAATATCTGAAATGGTCGTTTTGGCTCTATAGCTATCATAAGGACTCCTTACATACATTTTTGGGTTGTTAGTTACTTAAAGGGTTGTCATTGCAACCCTTTAACCAAACAGTAAGGAATTTATGTTTCTCTGTCTATCTATTCCATCATAACGCAATAACTACTAAAAGGATTTGAACTTTCGTAACTTGGTGAAAAACAAAATAACCAAAATACGTATGTTACACATCTCTGTTTACACTTTCGACGATATACGAGAATGTTGCATAATTGCAATCGAAAAATATTCGAATACAAATTGTATTCGAATATCATTAAAAAGCAATAGAGGCCAAAGGTTGACCTTCTTTGCATGGCCTGCTCTCTATACATTAATTTATAAAATATAAGCGATATGCACAATCTCGAAAAATTACATTCGAATGCACACGTGAACATTGTTAAATTTAAAGAGTTGTTGCTAACATCTATGTAATAAATATTGTACCTACAAAAAATGGTTCTAGTACTTTCCACAGGTCTTTTACCACACACTTTCTGTACCTATGTCACGTAGATATATGTGACCTGTATCCTCGCTAATTACGAAAACGTTCTCAGAACGTACACAGGCAATTGCCCTAATGATATTAGCACACTATGTACTGGATCTTTTAGTAATCATGTTAAGCGCACCACACAAGGGTGGCACTTAACTAATGGGTGGTCGTTTCTACTTACTTTATTATGTATGCAAGCTTGATGTTTCACGCCCGTTTCCGACAGTTTAGGTATGGTGTATGATGCTATTCTAGCTACATTTAGTTAGCCATGTCTGGGTTTTACTACTGGTATGCTATAGGGAGTGAGCTTGACTATTAGCTGTCCCTCGGAAACAGTACTTTTTGGAAAAAGGTACCTTATGTCCTTTTCTGTATCCCTGCAACGTATATCCGAAATTTCGAGATGATCGGTCGAGTAGTCAATCGGTTGAGCTTAAAAGCGTAACAAACAAACAAAAATAGGATACCTCATCTTGCTTGCTATGGCCACGAAAACGATACCGCTGTTTAAAATAGGTATCAATCTTTGCTAGTTTGATACGAATTTGTGCGAAAAATTCCTTCGTAATATTTCGCACAGCGATATTATGAATATTATATCAATGATATAATTTCTGATGAAATATAAGCGTAGCTATTTCTGTATTTGTATATGGATAGAATATATTTCTATATGTATTATGTTTTAATAGCCTCTTTGATATAGATATTATGTACGCTTTTTATTCTATTTATATAGGTAAAACAGGATAAAATCCACTGTTTATAAACAGACATCAAAGAAAGGAATATAAATACGTTTCTGTGCCGTGAATATAAACGATTGCCTTTTAAGTTCGGTTATGTAAGCGCCCTTACCAATGACGAAGACCCAGCTTCGAAGACACTGATATTTTTTGACATACAATTTGCGGTGGTATCTAAATCTGGCGCTGAAAAATATCACTGTGATATATATCTGTCTAAGCCTTCAGGTATTTAAAGCTTTCGTGCAATACGTAAAATAAAATGGTAGTCATATGAAAGCTGTATGTAGCTGTATGTGTAATCGATAGTTTCTGTATGTGTATGTAAACATAATCACATGAAAAGTTTTGTAAATGTTTGTATTTTCCTTAAACATAATTATATTATTGTATATTCTTTTCACCCGCTTCAATCCCACGGAAATGCATACCGGGATAAAATTTATATCGTATGTTAATCTAGGTTGTGGTCTATTTGTATGCCAAATTTCAACCAACCCTCACTGAACGGTTGACGCGCGATTGAAACACAAAAGTTTTTACAAACACTCACATCGATAATATTAGCATGATATTCTACAACTTATTAGAGAAATCAGACTATTTAAACAGCATCTTAACTTGAATGAGTGAAAAGCTAATGAATATACAAGTCGCATCGTCTAATAGATAAAAGCTGCTAATAAAAGTTTTGTATCATCGCAGAACATACGACCTTAGTACGTCTAGGGCACTGTAGGATTCGTTTGACCTTATAGCTTTTCACGCTATCTTTATGAGCGTACTTAAATGAAATCTAATGTGACTGAACATAAACTTCATTTAGGTTAACATTGACTTGCTGGAAACTTATATCTTTATGTTTTCTTGTGCGACAAACATTGGTGAAGGGTTGTTACTTTCTATGTTCTTATTTATTAAAAAAAATAGTAAGTGTTACTTTTTTTGTTTAACCTATTGAGTCGCAGCGGCATGGCACACCGGTGGCTAGACACAATAGATTTTAAATGTGTCTGTTATTTTAAGACTAGATAGACTAACAAAGATAGCTTGAGGCTTGTACTGATTGTTGTTTCTGTACATTGTGTAATAACGACAATCGCAGGACCGTTATTTTTTGTTATCTTGTGTTTAAAGATATATCCGTCTTCTAGGCTATTCTAGAAGATGATCATCCTCTAGAATAGCCTAGAGGACAGATATATTCTAGCACCAACAAGGGATACCTTTGTTTGGTTCTCCCTTCACCTTTGAAACCGACTATGTGTTATTTATTTTTTGTTCAATAGAGGTGGTGTGGGAGGTGTTTTAGTAACAATAGTTAACAAAACACCCTAATAAAGAAAGAAAAGAACAATATAAACAATAACCTCGAGAGGTGTTCTTTGGTAGAATGTTTGTGAAATCCCTCGCCATACAGGTATAATCCCTTATAAAAGAGTTGTTTCTGGAAAAGGTATCCAGTACAGAAAATTGCTTACTGAGCCAGATTGACTTTTGAGTTAGACACATTTTGTTCCATGTGATTGAATATAATTCACGGCGTGCATTGGTTAGTTGTAACGCCAGTGACTTTCCCTCGTGCAGCACGTGCATTCATTGCCAATGTGCATGTGCTTACAAGTCTATGTTTACTTATCAAATTATATGTTATCTTGATTGTCTAGTGCCAGTTCTATCTTCTACATAAAGTTTGGCAGCTTATTGACTATTTGCATCCAATAAAATGAGATTAATGTTACATATTTATATCGACCAGTATAATTTACTTTGTTTTTATTACCTATCACTTCATATAAAGAATGAAATAAGGTAGGTGGACTATGGAAAGCCATGCTCCTTCAAAGAGCAATTATTAGAAAGTCGTGATTATTGCCATGCGATGACAAATGCCTTCTACTCACACTAACACCCATCGAACTAATGTGTTCCATAGTCCACCCACCTTAGTATTAAAATTATACCTAATTTTATTTGAAAGAAAGAATCATACTTATCCTAATCTTATTCTAACTAAAATATTAATGCGAATGTAAGTTTGTTTGTTTGTTCATGCCTTAACTATTCGATCGATCATCATAAAATTTTGCACACACGTTGTCAAGAGTACAGAAAATATACTTTTCTCGAGGGATAGAAATTTATTGAAAAACCTAGATAAACGAGAGCGAAGTAGCGGACAAAATCTATTTACTAAAATTTGCATTGTATTATACAATATAATGCTAATATTAAACCACTTGTGTATTGAAAAGGGTGGCTTTGAGTCCGTGACTTTGATTTCCTGAAAGAGCTTAGAACTGGTATTGCTTTTGTTTGCAGGCGTTGCTGTAAAATATTGTAAATACATAACTGAAGGGTTAGACAAAGGTTATCACGGCCATATTTCAGCTATATTTAAGTTCCACGTGATCGGCAGGGAGGCTATTGACACCGGTTACACAGTTCTTAAAATTCGTGCTTTTAATTAGAATTTACGGGCAGAAAAACTTAATAACACATTGGTCGATCAGGACATCTATGACTACCGATAGGTAGTTTAAAATTAACTTAATCTTATAATATTAGATAATCGAGGCAAGACATACATTTTCCGTCTTTTTCTTATTTGCGAAAAGAATATATTCCAAAATTATTTTTTAGAAATTACTGCTTTACATTTCGTTGAATTTCAAAAAAAGGCAGCGGTAGCTCAGTGGCGAGACCAACAGACTGCAATGCAAAGGGTCTCGGGTTCGAACCCACGTCGCGCACCTCTGACTTTCGGAAGTTATATGACTTTTGAAATTATGTGCGTATTGATTGACAATTATCGCCTGCTCCGTGCCTCGGAGAGCACGTTAAGCCGTCGGTCCCGGCTGCCATGAACATCTATGGCAGTCGTTATTGGAAAAGTCAGTACCCTCTAATATCCTGACACTGGTCTAGCTTTAGGGTATCGTTAGCCTTCGGGTTGCGGAGATCAGGTGCAGCCGCTCCGTGTAAAAACTGATATCCAGTCAAATTCGGTTAGACTAGAAAAGCCGATCCCAAGTGACTTGGGAATAATAAAGGCTAAGGGAGAAAGGATATAATGATTACTTTGTACGTTTCCCATTCTAAGTTTGACTATAAATTTAATATTTCTTTTTGCTTATCGAAATCTTTGAAAGCAGTACATTTCAAACACAGTTTCTTGCCAAACAATTTCACGTAATTTTAACGAGCGTAGTTTATCGCTTTTGAAAATCATTTATACCGTGTTCCTAATGAAATAGTGGCACGTTTAAATTATTTCATCTCATGTTGAGGATAACTTAGTGCCCTATAAGAAAGGCGATGTCAAGAACTTGACATTCTACTCTTCATAACACGTGTATGACCCCGAAGCAAAGATGAAAGACAAACAATGCAATTAAAAATGCCTGCATGATCTACTACCGCTTGCTAATTAACTATTATATAAACTACAATTAGACTAAAAGTCGACGACAATATAATGCAGTACCATTGGAATGCCGCCAATTTTCACGTATTAAATAATTTACTTCCAATAATGTATAGTTATGTGTGTATGGAACAGTTTACGACGTTTGCAAATGTTCGAGTAAATCTTGGAAGATGCCTGATTTCGCAGGTGTGCACATGTGTTTATTTAATTCCTAGATAATACGGAACAGCTATGTTGCGTCATTGGGGCGTTTATGCTGATTATAACAATGAAAATAAAGGATATCCAGACTTGATATAGTTCCCTGGCGGTCACAACAACTATTGCTTGCGCTTGGACTTAAAAAATCGTGATTTTTGTAGCCGTACTTACGTTATAGTCCTTATTTATATATATCTTATACACACACCTTTATTATTCCCAAGTCACTTGGGGTCGGCTTTTCTGGTCTAACCGGATTTGACTGGATATCAGTTTTTACACGGAGCGGCTGCCACCTGACAGCGCGACCTCCGCAACCCGAAAGCTAACGATACCCTAAGGCTAGACCAGTGTCAGGATATTAGAGGGTACTGACTTTCCCAATAACGACTGCCATAGATGTTCATGGCAGCCGGGACCAACGGCTTAACGTGCTCTCCGAGGCACGTAGCAGGCGATAATTGTCAATCAATACGCACATCATTTCGAAAAGTCATATAACTTCCGAAAGTCAGAGGTGCGCGACGTGGGTTCGAACCCGAGACCCTCTGCATTGCAGTCCGTTGGTCTCCCCACTGAACTATCGCTGCTGCTATATATACATATATATATATATATATATATATATATATAGTCCTATATAAAATATGATCTTCGGTACATACGAGCAGGTTACTGTATATTAACAAAATAATATCAATAGAACGTGTGGGTATTGATTTCAAAACAGACCGTTGCGTGATCAAAACAGACATCGATGGGCAAGTACCTGCAAGTCTTAGGTCTTGATTTTAAGTGCAGTACGTAATTTAATCTAAATTGAACGAGGTATCGTTTCCTAGTTCGGCATCTATTTTATGTTCCAAGGTCCTCCGTCGGGCAGTTCTATTTGTTTACTTGTGCACAAGGCAAGTGGCTAATTTTATAAAAATAATTGCATGCCGTTTATTTGCACTATTTTATTAAATTACAATTAGTTTTATTATAATTGTTAATTATGCAAATTTACCATTTCCTTTGTAAACATATATACATATCAAAATCGCACAATAGTATATTGAGTATGTGTAAATTTTGTCCAACCCTGTGGAATTAACAATAAGCTAAACGGCGCATATTAAATTAATGTATAGCATAAGTATGGTCAAAATAAACACGTAATTATAAAATGTTAATTATTGTTATAAGCATTGATTCCGTTTTAATTAACATATTTATCATGCTAGTAAACTAGTAAGCTTGTCACTATATATGATGACTTTAAAATTATTTGACACGATTCAAAAGTAGCCCAATATGTTCATTGGTTGTTGTACAACCACCTTTGTTGTAGGCTCTTGGCAATTCTATATCACCATCGTTATAAATTTTTTTTGAAAATCTTTAAGATCCACAATAAATATTGGTCATTCATAATAATTTCTCTTTATCGATGTCATTATTGTGAAGTTTTGTATGTAAGTATTGCGAAAAGAATACCTATTCAAACGTTATAAACAGTCCCGAACGATTGTCGCCTGAAATCATCAAACACTGATAGAACGAAAATAGACCCAAATAATTGTGCAATAAGAGTCTTGTGGAACAAAGATGCTATTACAGTGGACAACGAGTTTCGGAAGAATTCTTGGCACCCGAAAGGTTGATGGGCTCTCAAGTTATGTAAGGCGTCGGGCTGAATGGAAAATTTGAACGTTCTGGAACGGTAACAATTTACATCTAAAGAGGCAAGAATGCTAATATTGTTTGAAAATAAAAAGAATTGTTTAGTGCCACACTTATTTACATATAAAAAAATATATACATACATTAGTAGGCCGAATAATATAGACTAACATTTTGTTTCTATTTAACACACGTGTATCGTATTATAAAGATGAAAGTATTTGCCACATCCCGCTAGTATACTACCGATACTTAGACAGAGATGTATTACTTAAGTGGCATTTGGGTCAAACCTAATGCTTTTTTCCGGGCAGCCTTAGATGAAGACTGCGTGTTGTTGAGTGGGCATTTTCTGACGGAGAAAACTCAATTATATTATCAATCCTGGGAATGAAACCTTTAAACCGATGCTCGGCTATAGCGTTATCTACAATGCCATTTCTAAACAAAGGTCGTCATAAATACTTTATTGCTATTTCATAGTGCGTACATATTTGTCATGAATCGAATGGATAAATTAATAAACACTAAGTCACACGGGTTATATGTATAAATCACCTTGGGAAATCACTGCATAATTCCATGACTTGTAAAGTGAGTAATACATAATGACGTAGCTTATACATTTTCACACCTCAGACTAGGCCTGAATAATGCAGTTTGCAAAGAAGTGATAATATTTTTTTCTATCAACGCCGTCTATCGTCATCTTTCTACTAAAATAAGTGCTATATAAGAAACATTTTACGAATGGAAGAATCTAATGTTGCCAATTTAGGTGATGATATGACTGAGCCGATCTACCCGGGTGATAACTACCGTTTTTAGAGAAAAGCAGCGTAAGAATATAAATTTATACCGCGTTACCAACTAGACAATTTATTATTGTATATAGGGTTTCTTTTATATTCGTTTATAAGTATAAAGTTTCAGGTTTTCGTTTGATTGTAATGGTTTCTTGTAATTTTAGCTACTAATATAACATATATGTATATCGTCGACCTTGTGACGAGTCGTTTCGGTTACTTCCATACAAATGAACTAAAATTTTCCTTCATATTATAAAAAGCATGATTCACCATTATAAACTACAATAGGTAATGCATTTTAAACGTTTTAACGTACTGTTCTCCACCTTTAGAGGTTTTATTTAAGAATTACGTAATTTAACTTTTGGACATTTATGAATGGAAGGTATACTATTTATGGCATTAAAGGAATCCATAGAAGAACAAAATAACTGAAATATTATCTATTGAATTCAGATAGCTAACATAGTACCGAAAAAAAACCGACCGAGCAGAAAGCTTTACCAAGATTAACCATGGGCTGGACGACCAAGCGTGAAATGTCATCTTCTAATTTCAATATACAACATTCTGGTATGCGTATCAGAATTTATATTTGTACCAACGCATATGGTCATAATTTTATTTCTGTTAGCATTGCAAAAGCAACTTTTACAGGAATTTAGTATGAATACTAATATGAATGATTTGAAAATTATTTTTATTGTTATTTTGTGTAGTATTATATTATTATTTTTTTAATTTTCTTACTGCATTCAATCTATCAGCACTAATACATAATCCGCAAAACGAAATTGTTTCAAGGGGTGGGGACCTGGTGTCCTCAAACACAGGTCTCGAGCCTAGCTTAGGCACCAGGCTTCCACAATATATGTTGTTAACCGAATTATGTAATATTTTTTAGTACTGTTTATATAATATGTGTATATTGTGGTGAGAAAATAAACGTTACTATTAATGCTCAATATTAGTTATTGAAAACTGCGTTTAAAAATCTTTGCATTGTTATAAAGCGCTCGTGGCTGCCAATTTGTAGTTACTAGGTGACAGTCCCAAGGGTGTTATATCTTCGTCATTGAAACACGATCATAAAGCATAACTGTTTTTGACAGTAACATAAATATACTAACGATGTTTATATATATTATTTAAATGACAGATATTGCTGCCACAAAACATGGATGGAAAGCTCCACAGCGCAACCGCCGAAACATGCACACTGTCACATAAACATGTGCGTGCAGCCGTTTTGGATTAAGTCTAATGAAGTTATTGACATTTAGTCGACTCGAGCCGAAATTAGTACTTAGGCACGTCATATTTCGTGCATTTTATTAAAGCAGTTATCTATATTCATCTAATTTGTGTGACTGCTCTACAAATGCTAGCATTCTATTAATCATACGATAGAATCTGGATTCTGCGCTTCGCATTTTACTGGAGACGAAAGTAATAATAATATACGTGCCATGTGATGGATGGCGTCGACCGCAGGCAACAATTTCAGTTTTCCATTATAAATGTCGTATATGTATCGGCCTTGTAGGATCACTACCAAGCTTGGAATGTGTGAAATATGACAAGCGGCGCGTCTCTAGTTGCTAACTAATGTCATCATTAGCGTATCTGGGGTAATTTTCCAGCAGAGAAGAGCCTTCACAACGGTGGCTCATTTACTGAACCAGGAGAGGAGGATTAGGATCAGAGAGGAGGAGACAGCACTGGCCTACTTATTCTAGAATTTAAATTAAAACTTAACATTCTAGGGTGGGTAACAGACAACTCTGTGGTAGGTAGACCTATCTGACCTCTATCTGAAGGGGCCGTGGTCTGTAAATCACACCAAGAACGTTTCGCCAGTTTTCTAATACCGAACAACTGCGTCAATCTAAAAATATAAAGTGGAGATCTAAAAGCGGTAGATTACTTAATGCGTTTGCAGATTCGAATGAACCGATAACGCTATTTATGACTGTAGCTATTGTTTCTTGCGTCATGATTCAGGTAGGTAACATTTTTATTGTAGGAAATTTCCATGTGAAATACTTCGTCGATTCATGAGGCTGAAGCCTATATGGCACGATAAAGATCAATTATGGAGAATCTATTTACATTTTTGTAGTGGAAAATTAATCACTGATTTTAATTAGGTTATGTGTAATGTTGCGTTTGATTTGATGCCTGAATAATTAAAATACAAGACTGTAATAAAGTACTATTTGTACATTGAAGATAGTTTTAAAGAACCATATTGGTATTAACAATTTACAGATATTTTAATTTAAACTAATGGTTTAAGATTTTTGCCTATCTTTTTGATCCGGAATCATGCTATAACTACTGTAAGCGGTTTATAGATAAGCTTGGAATTCAGCTTGATATCTCACGTTTTAAAAATTTCCGTTCTGTTGAAGTGGTGACATAATACATTTAGTTATTTGCGTAAATGACGTCTGTGACGAAGTTAAATCTATTATACATTATTTTGTTATAGAAATTGCATTTGTTATTGCACTAAAATTAAGAACGTTTCTGGAATCGCAACGCATGTGTTGCGGTTATGAGTTTAGCTTAAACGTATCTGGCAAACTTATTTGCAAGTATCAGCAGAAGTGTTCAATCATGTATTGTTTGGTACTATCTGTCTCAGAGTAGTTATTGCATGCATATACTTTATGGTACAAAATCCCCGCGTATCGTTTATAGATGCGCATTAAGCTTGTCGTTTATATCAGGGGAAATCTTCGAAACTCATAAATGGAATTATATGATGTTAAGAGAATAATTCAAATCTATATATTATTATTTATTAATGAATGAAGAGAAAACTGTGTACTCCCTTTTTAGTATATTGTGCGCATGGAAAAAGCGTAATTTGACAGAATGAAATTTTATATAGAGATTCGACTCCTCCAATCTCTATATTCTAAATAATATTCTAAATGTGAATGTAAGTTTGTTTGTTTGTTACGCTTTCACACCATAATTACTCGATGCGATCATCATGAAATTTTTCATACACTTTGTCACGGGTATAAACAGAATATAGGGTAGGTTTCCCAAGGTATAGAAAATTTACAAAACCTACATTTACACGAGCGAATGCATATAGCAATGCGATATACCAGCAGAATGATGTTATTTACAAAAAAAAACAAAAATAAAATTTAAAACATATTTTTGTCCTCCGGGGGACTTCTAGTTATGTTAATATAACTGCATCATTGATAGTGGCAGTACTGACGATTTCGATGATGTTTTGGTTTCAATTTCAGGGTCGGACCTTGTGTTCGTCAACAATACTCTCGCCCGATATCACATAGGAAGTAGCGAACTGCAGAAACGCAGTGTTATATACCTTTGTTTGCTCGTCAAGGATACACAAGTGGAAGTATATAAAATAATTTTAGTGAAGACCTCAAGAAAGATTCTTTGCACATTTGTCAATAACCTGTTTTGGGGTGTATTACCTAAAAATTGTGAGTAAACACTCCATAAAACGTTACTTTAACTAATAAAGTTATAGACATAACACTAAATGTCAATCAATTATTCTTTAATGGATAGGTAACGGAATAGTACCTATTAGTGAGTTCAGTCCCGTGCTTATTAGTAGCCCACTGTGCCGATAGTTAGCGGCTACTATCAAATAAATGCTAAAAGTAATTTAGCGTGAAGTTACCAATAAAAATAACGACGCGTTTTCATATAAAGCATGTGATTGTCCTCTGAACATGGGATACAGACGTGTCATTATAGAATAACTAGAATTTTCCCGCAGCTTGGCTCGCGTAGTAACATTACTTTTTTCTGGATGATAGGTACCCTATGTCCGTTTCTGTTACCCTAACATCGTGTATGTTCTATCGTATGTTGTATCGTGCGAAATTTCATAATGATCGGTTGAGTAGTTAAGGCGTGAAAGCGTAATAAACAAACAAACAAACTGACATATGCATTTATAATATTAGTTAGGATAGAAAGACCAAACGTGTCGATTTACTTTGCCTATACATAGAATTAACCATTGCCATGTGTAAATTATTGCAACGTAATTTATTTATTCATATTTAATTACTTATATTTAATTTATTTATACTGGAAACGGTTAAATCTTGTGTACGATACAGTCGACAATTCAAATGGCGATTATTTTCTTACTTCTATACTGTCTTGTTGGCAGGCAAGTAAAAGACCCGTCTGATAGTAAATTGTTGTGTTTTCTCTAAGCTTCGTCAAACAAACAAACAAAACTATGAAGCAAATAAAATGTAGATTCGGTTTCAGAAAGTTTTTAAATACAGAACAGAAGTTCAAGAAACTTAAGTTCTTACTTATTTACAATAACAGTTTTTTTAGTTTTATAATAGTTATAGATGGCACCAGATTGGTCAATTCGTCCATGAAAACGTAAGAAAGTAGGATTACATAATTACATATGTTGACATCTGTCGATGTCAATATATATGATTACGCTTCACCTGGCCAGAAGGCTGGACTTTTCTTGGCTCAAAGAATCAGCATTGCCATTCACCGTGGCAATGCTGTCAGTCTTCGGGCACTTTCCCGATCGACAGCGATGCTAAGGAATTTTACGACGCTGCCTAAACCAGTTTTTTTTCTATACTTGCATTTTTTTAAATTTACTGTCCTGTATTTTGTGCGATTTCATTTCGTTAGTTAGATTTGTGAAGATTAGGTAGATAGTAAATTAAAAAAAGAAAAATGGATTATACTATGTACATATTATGACTTAAATTATAAAGTTGGTATTTTCAGGTTTGATTATCACGCCGGTGTAAATGTAGTGAACAACGTTGACTTATGACATGTTAACTGTTTTGTTTTGTCCAAATGTTTTAATACCGTATCTAAACCTCTCCAATTTGAAACATGAATTATTGCGCCTTACTTCGAAGCAGCACTAATTAATAAACTACACAAAGTGCGTATTGCGCCTATCTGTAAACTCCAATATGAGTTTAACGAGGTACCTTTCGAGTCTAACAAAATGTTCTTGGGGCAGCATAGAACTTAATGTAGACTATTATATAGATCTAGAACTCTCTGACTGCACGGATGGTATAAGGTGTGAGCATACACTTTATGCCAAATATACTATATCGACTGCACGGCTGGCGTATTGGTTTAAGTGGTCGCCTCGCCACTGCCTCTAGGCCAAGTATTGTGGGTTCGAAGTCTGGGTTTTCTTTGTGTCCGTTGTTTGAATGTTTGTAAAGTCCTCCGCTACACAGGAATTATTCCTAGTGGGGGAGATGTCTTAAAAAAAGAATATGTATGGATAATTGCTGGCAAATTACCCAGATGTGTGTGTGTCTTGAGTAGTGTTTACAGAGCTTCTTACCTTACATTACATTTACAGTTACATTAACCATGATAGTGCATACTTACATAATCTACGGTAGTGTAGTGCCGCATACGCAGTTTACGAGAGATTTTAAAATTTATTGACTTTTTAAAGACCTTACTAAAGCCTTATAATAACATATTCGCTTGAGATCGGAGTGATAGTAGTCTTTAAAGATAGATATTATATAGTTGGGCTAGTACTACTGTTAGTAGCCTTTAGATATGCCAACGGTTGAATGTCAGGAAGGTATACGCTTGTTTATTATCTTATCGATACCAAAAACTGTTAAGAAAATTCCTGATGAGTAAGTAATTACCACATCCATACACAAGGTATCAGCCAAGTTCAGTTTACATCACTAATCTTATCTATCAGTGATATACCGAAGACAGTTTCAAGGTTTGTTATTGTCCTTATTTTATTAGTCTAGGTCTCTTTCCTATTAACATACGTGACCAATGCCACGTCAGTTATTTACGCTTCAGTACATAATGGAATCACACCATAGTCATTAGAACCTAGTTAAAACATTGCGTATATACTATGTATTATAGACGACAATTCAACTAGATTGTTTGTAACTGACGTTAGAGTGCATGCTCTGTAATTGACTAAGGCACGCTATAATTAAGAAACGAGTGGATTTACCAACAAACAGTAAATTTTTTACACAGGTTTCATAAAAAATTATCAAACATTAAGTGTTCGCAGCCAAACGACTCATTTTTTAAATATAGACACCGGGCATAATTCTGAGCCTTGCATTAACTATAACGATACATTTGAGTGCAAAATTGATTTCTGCGTAATATAGCAAAACACATGCAGCTATATTTTGAAAATTTTGAGTAATCGATTGTCTTTTAGAGTACGTAAAGTACATATTAACTTAATGACTTTAAGTAATACAGTTTGATAATATTCGCACTAAAACAATAGCACGGAAGGCTGTGGAAGAATATTGGCGAGCACACGATACTGGCTGATCGTTGAATATCCACAGTTGATAACAGGCTGTATATGTATCTTCACAGTAGTAGGTAGTATAACACATCCAGATTTCTTCAGCTAGTGTCCCTCGTAATAAGGAGCGACGCTTATTGTCGTCAGTCATCCAGCTAGACCCAGTGATGAACCATGCTAAAAATTGCCTAACAGATTAACTAAGATTTATTGGTACTAACCGAGCTTCTTGCTGTCAATCGAGCACATTTTCGGACTCCGGCTGTTAATAGAATACCTAAAAAGCGTGCTTATTCCTGTCAACAGGACACGGTTCCAAGCTTAGTGGTTAGCTGATCCTAAAATCGCCTATCGGAAAACTCCAAAACATTTTTATTCTATCCGCCTAACGAACCATTCGACTGTCGTCCGTTAGTTAACCTACGTCTCTGTACTAACGAGTCATACAATTCTTTAAAGTTTGTGGAAAATTTATCCAATTGGTATGCAACGTTAATGTTGCCTTACGCGTCATTTTATGACTTATCATGATAGATGACGTTTCAGGAAAGAACGTGTTTACACGCAGTTTGTAAAAGGGCAGGCAAGTTTACCACCTAATGCGACGTAGTTTACTTGGGAAAGAAGGAAATCCTATGACGCTTTGTTTACTTGTATGACGTTTATTTACGCGGCAATTCATAGTTTAGCTTTCTTGTAAAAAAAATGTGGTTATATTGTTACAACTGTAAGTGCAGTTCTATTGAATTTTTTTTTTCTGGGTTCATTAAGCTATTGAGTAGTTTAATCAGATTCGGCTAAATGTAGTTTTTAGTGATCTGCTAGTCCTGGCATCCAAAAGCGATATTTTGTTATATGTAATATAATAATAATATAATATAATAATATTCTACCACATACACACAATACCATCTAGCCCAAACTAAACAGAGCTTGTACTATGGGTACTAGACAATGGATAAACATACATACTTATATACTTTTTTTTTGTAATTACGTATATATTATACATAGAAACACCCAGACCAAGAAAAACATCCATGTTCATGAACACAAATGTTTGACGTGTGTGGGAATCGGACCTCCAACCTCAGGCGTGGCAATCAGTTACACTAAAAACCATGCGGTAACGAAAATTTACCGCATGGCACACACGCACTCGCGCGCACTCATGCACGCTCGCACTCAAGTACGTAAGCTCGCTCGCACGCACACACGCACGCAAAAACGCACGCACGCTCGCACACACACACACACACACACACACACACACACACACACACACACACACACACACACACACACACACACACACACACACACATATTTGATTAGATTTGTATGTATGTATGTATCTTATGTGGGGGCCAGTCAGTGCAGACCGGCGACACTTCGACCCAGTGGGATCTTTTGTGTCGACACTCTGCCAATAACGATTGCCATAGATGTTCATGGCAGCCGGGACCGACGGCTTAACATGCTCTCCAAGGCACGGAGCGGGCTATAATTGTCAATTAATACGCACATAATTTCGAAAAGCCATATAACTTCCGAAAGTCAGAGGTGCGCGACGTGGTTTCGAACCCGAGACCCTCTGCATTGCAGTCTGTTGGTCTCCCCACTGAGCTATCGCTGCTCTTTAGCGATAGGTCAGCTAGATTTATATACTAAATTGTTATTTACATAGTTAATTAATGTTTTATGTAAGGTTGATTTCATGTTAATTTATTTTAATTTTATTTTGATTTATGTTTAATTTAATTGTGATTTAACTATACTTTCATTTAAATGTAATAATCAGTAATGTTGCTTTCCTCTTTTTAGGTTTTATTTATTTTTGTTAACTAATTTAAAATTTAATTTAATACAATCCTAATTTATTTATTTATTAATAATTACACATTCTAAAATCTATATTATACTAAAATTAGAGAAATGTCATCATATATTATGCAAAGTGGAATAAGTTTGTATTACACTGAATCACTTCTAGGGCTGGACACTGACCCCCAAAATACAGGCACTTGCCTAGTTTGGGGAAGCAGTATCACTACATTTTAGTAAAATACAACAACAATGTTCAAACTGATTCAAATTGTAAGGTGTAACGTGTTTGTATTATCTGAAACAATAAAGATTATTATTATTATTCTCTTTATTACTATTTTTCTTCTAATTATTACATTTTTAAATATAAATATAAAAACATTATTATTATTATTACTAATCACTATGCCATGCCATCGAGGCCGACATGTGTTATCTTTAGGACAACCAGAACGTACGCTTTCGTAAAATACAGTGAGTTTTAGCTAACGTTTGTAAAATTTTACCATCAAGGCTTAGCATTTACGTGCCTAACTGAAGCAATAATTAAGCCTAGACAATGTCATACTTCTTTCTGCGTAATTGGCGCTCTGTCACTTGAACAATATTTTTTAATTTAAAACTTTTCCCATCTGCACCTTTCGTAGCAATTAAACGCATTACCTGTGTTCTCATCTAATAACAATAATAAAATTATTTATATTTTTTTTAATTTCATTAATTGTTACAATTTAGGTAGGTAACTACGCTATTTGAGCCCTGTCTCATAAGAGACAGTGTAAATGACTGTTTTAATATTAAAACAGAATATGCAATTTTAATCATTTTATATATACATAATTTTTAAGAGTATGTTTAAGAGAATCTGGCGTCTCTATCACGTATCTTCCTACTAAGTGCCAATTTATTTGTGCCATTCGACTTAGCAAGCTTCCAGCCTTTTCGATGTCGACAACGACGCTGAGGAATATTGCGTCTGCATGGACCAGTCTCTTAAATATTACTCTTCTGTTATTATTTATTCCCATATATCGCAGCGTTCGAAGGAGTTAGTTCTTTAAGCTCAACATTATTTACTTTACATTACTCGTATTTTCGCATACACGTTGTTAGGGCTACAGAAATATAGATATTACCTTTCATCCAGAAAAATGCGTGGGTATCCGTGGCCCAAAGGCAGTCTATCAATAAATGCGTTTTCCACATATATTTGAAAATGTTTTCATTTTTAATATATCTATGCGATACCGATTTCTCTATTACGTATTATTGCTATAGATGCGTAAATTGTAATCAGATGTTATAGATACTGTCTGCTAAAATCAATATTTATTATTTGAAAGGTTAAGACTAAAGGTCAACCAATATTGAAACAGCTGGAGCGCCTGTAAGGGGAATATTGCGCTGATATTGTGCGTCATTTGAACTGTAACTAGCTGTTGCCCGCGGCTTTGTTCGCTTTTACTAAGAGTAATATTTGACTGCACGGATGGCGTAGTGGCTTAAGTGGTCGCCTCTCCACTGCCATCACGCCAAGTGTTATGGGTTCGATCCCCACACGGGACACAACTTCTATGAGTACGTTGTTTGAATGTTTGTAAAATCCCCTACGACACAGGAATTATACTTAGTGCGTTAGATTTCTGATAAAAAATAAAAAAATTGAGTTATGGCGAGGAAAGAACGACGCAGAAATATGCGTATTTTATAAACATCGATTTAGTAATTAGATAATAAATTACTAAATAAATTAGTCATTAGATAATGCATTAAATACATTATTCCTTATATATAGCATGAGCTGTGAGCATACACCTCATGCACAATAATGTGGTAATATAAAGTCTAAATATTGACCTGATGATTTAGGATTTATGTCCAGTGATATACATAACTATGCGTGATGTTTGGTCACACAAACAGACAAACCTATATTTTCGTTTTGGTATAACTCTTGTGTCACGCAGCTGTTACTGTTTGCCAAATATGTGTTTGATTTGATTACGATTTTCTTTCGCGTACTTTGGGGAGTTCCCATAATGCCGGTATGTCCGTATTATTGTTAAGTTTTTCCTATTTCTTAGTAATGTCTGTATAGGTGTGCAAATAGGTTGTATTTGAATTTCAATTGCGTTGTTTTATGCGTGTTTGATTAATATTCTGAGAATTAATCAATCATGCCTGTACATGGTTTATGGTAAAAACCGTGCTACAGATTTAAGATTAACAGCGATCTTATAAGCTATTTACCTAACTATTTTATGGTTTCCTAGATTTTGCCCTCAGTTTCGCTCTCGTAAATGTAATCAGTAAATACATTTCTGTCCCTCGAGAACAATACTTTTTCCTGTATGAAAGGTTTTCTATATATTTTTCTGTACCGCTGACAATGTGTATGCGAAATTTCATGATGATCGGTCGAGTAGCTAAGGCGTGAAAGCGTAAAAAACAAACCAAAAACTCACATTCACATTTATAATATTACTTAGGCAATATTTTTGATTTCAGAACTCTATGTAAACGTATGTTTGTTTATATTTGTTTTTTACAGGGGCTTTCAACCAAAAATGAGTCCTCATCCACGTGAACGAAGTTCGCAGTTACATTTAGAACAAATATTAACTTCTAACTTAAATGGAAGTTGGAAACGAGTTTAACAATATTTTTATGGTTTCCTTGAAGCCGGACAAATGCTCCTCTGACTGTTAAAACATTTAATTGAATAAAAGAAAGCCGGTGTAAATATTAAACAGGAGAAACAAACATTTTAAAGGTCTTATTGTGTATGTCAAGGATTAGGTATAACTAGATGTGTAACAAAAAAGGGATTCTCCTCTCTTGTTTTTTTTCCGCCTCCGTACACGTTGTCTATTTGGGGAGACAGGGTAAGGCAACGTTATAGCTAAAGGTAAATGTTTTCACTATAGAACATACGAAATAGTTGCAGGGGAATTCATAGAATTTAAATAAATGTAAATAAATATTAAATAAATTTTGCAAAGATTTCGTACGGTACTTAAATATATGAGGATTTTAAACAATTATCAGTAAAAGGATCTGTAACGTTCAGTTACTTGACCTTTTTACAAATACTTTCTGTAAAGTTGTACATAAAGGTTCTTTCAGATGCATTATGAGTTATTAAAGGTTACTCTTAAAATATACCTCGCAAAAAAGTTTCATCCAGCAATGAGCAAACTGTAAACAACTTTAATTTTATTACGAATGGAAAATTGCCATTTACTCGAGTTCTCCCAAATGCCTTTATTCTGGCTTCAACTAAAGGTCACACCTACGTTTAATACTCGTTAAGACATTTAAACAGCGTTTCAAAGTAATTTGTTCCGTTTGGCACAAAGCGGTTACATAACATACTGCGTAGAAATAATATCACCATTGCGCTGTAATGTTATTACTGGGCGATATATTTGATATATATGAATAGTTTTATTTTTTTCTAGTCAGCCAGATATTTTATTATCGAGGATAATTATGCGCTCTTTATACTATGCATTGTTTTTTAATATATTTAATTATAATTAAATAATTATTTGTGTTACAAATTTCTAGTAAATATTCTTGTTAACCCTATCTAAGCTAATATTCTATTGTTAGGCGTGGATTTACATTGGTAGTGCAATGGGTGGGATTTGTAATCAAGACCTCTAGATCGCAAGTGCAAGGCCTTATCCCTTAGGCTACTGCCGCCGCGCCGCCAATTATGAAATATTTTAATATACACGCCATCTCACAGAGGATAATTTCAATGACCCGGTGTACTTTGCAACAATTCTAATAAAGGACACAAAGAACACTCAGAATCAGATCCATCGGCTATCAGTCATCACATAATTACTTGTACCATGGAGGGGTCAAATCCGTAACAACCAGCTGACTACTGACACCAAGGTAATAGGTATATATATTTTATTTTAGATATACAGTTAAATGTTACTATCGTATAATTCATCATTTCATCTAAGGGAGACCAGTTACGCTCACGATCCCCGCTAAGCGGGGCTCCATCTTTCTATGAAAGGGGCGAAAGTCAAGGGCCGTACGGGCTCGTAGCCATAAGACCCCTAAAAAAAGAGCCGATTGTAAGAAACAGAATTAATCAATACTTTGGTTTATTTTCAATTTACATAGCGGATTTGGGAATCCATGGCAACAAACATGTGTCTATTGGCCAGGTTAGGTACCTAGCGGAATGACGTTATGTTGGTTTTTGATTACAGATTCTAATTTAATCCATAAATAGATTCTAATTTCATAGATTTTATTTTGAATTTAATACTAAGTGATTTAAAGGCTCAATTCTGTGTTGCTACTGCCTCCGTGGTGCAGCGGTAGTGAATGCGACTGCTGTGCATGAGGTCTCGGGTTCGAATCCCGGGTCGGGCCAACAAAAAGCTATTGGGTTTTTCTGTAAAGAAATCTCAATAGCAGCCCGGAGTTAGGAAGTTGGCGGTGTTAGACACCCCCGTGCCTCGGAAAGCACGTAAAGCCGTTGGTCCTGCGCCTGATCTCTCTCCGGTCGTGTCGGATTGCCGTCCCATCGGATCATGAGAGTTAGGGAACAGAGAGTGCACTTGTGTTTGCGCACACACTTGTGCACTATAATATCTCCTGCGCAGATGGCCAGTCTCTGTTAAGACTGGCCGCCGTGGCCGAAATTCGGTCTGGAGGACATTATATCTGTGTTGCTAACATAATATTAGGCAGGCCAGTAAATTATGTATTTTAAGTCATATTAAAGTGAGCCAGTCTCGTGGGGACTGCAAATATTATAAAATTCTCCTTCTATTATTATCTATTTCCTGCGTAAGTTTAAGAAATTGAATTATTTTTAAGAAAATATCTAGAACTCTTTAAAATATTTCAAGATAATACAGTTGCGTCTGCCTCAAATTACGTTGAGTTATATAGAAATTTAGCTGTCCCGACAGACGTTGTCCTATACACCAGAAAAAAATAAAATAAAAATCCCAAATCTAAACCATCCTCGAATCCACATGAACACGCACAATTTTTTTTATCAAAATCGGTCCAGCCGTTTAGTAGGAGTTCAGTGACATACACACGTACAGTAGAATTATATATATATATATATATATATATATATATATATATATATATATATATATATATATATATAAAGATATGCACCATGTACTATGTTTAGTAATATATAAAACAAATTAATTGAATTTATATTAATGTTATCCACTTATTACCTAACAAAAATACACCCAACGAGCAAGGATAGAAACTTTTCAATAGAGAAATAATAATGCTACATAATAAAAATACACATACATAACATATCCCGTTTCTTAACTTTTACTGAAATCCATGTTCTTGTGTGTAATTACTGGTTGTTATTTTGCCTATAGCGGAGGGATAGCCCACGCTGCGCTTGCCTGACCGTGCCCGCACATTCCAAAAGTTTCCATCGGGTAGAAACCTTCGTGAGTGACGGGCACGGTCAGACTGATGCTACATACATACATTTGAAAAAAAACAACAATTATTTTTTGACACAAACTACATCGAATTTCAGTTAATGAAAAAAGTTCTCGCGTTTTCACCGCCTTTATTAGAGTCCATTTTAAGATGAAATAACTTCGTTTAGTTTATACGGATTCCTTTTAAGAACTTCAGAGCCTTGGCATTTGTAATGCGAGATATACCAAAGCGACTCGAAGCGCGTCACATCGCATCAAACATTTCTCAGTATCTTTATTTCAAAATAAACCACTAATTGTAAAGTGCCAGCTATAAAAATAAACAGCCTTTTACATAAAATTGATAGTAAAAGGCTCTATGTACCTCGACATAACAGGAGTAAACCTATATAAACATTGCCTTATCATTTGCATACAATCAATGTTACCTATATTTACGGCCCGTCACAACATTGTTTCTACGATGCCGGCGCCCGGCGCTTATGCGCGTCCTAGGGCAACGTGACGTCACGATTCGATCGGAGTTCGACGAACTCTACTGACTTGCGCAATTTGACATATCCAACGGAAAATTACCGGCTTCTAGAGCGAGGAAAATATTAGACTGGCGTTTTATTAGCCGGCACGGCCACTCGTGCGTGACACACATCCCTATGAAGTTTCTGAAAGCCTCTAAATTATCATATGATATGGGTTCTGTCAGAAGGAAATTGGAAAGCTCTTTTTAGTAGGCATTTATTCTGTTGAGCTCAAAATGTAATGGGTACGTGAGCTTCTTTTGTCAGTTATTTATTACTTATATGTATGAAAAATACAATACTATCCATGGATTAAAATATTAATATAACTCATAATTATACGATAATTAATTTTAAATTCGTTTAACGCTGCCGTGGTAATCAAATTATTATTCAATCGATATCAAAGTTTAATGCATTCGAATATTCGTCAATGTTTCGAATATTTCGACATTATCGTTGATTTGAATCATTTAAATTTTTCGATAATCTCTCATCCTTATATAATTGTCAACTGAGTTATACTATACAGTAAAACTCATAGTAGGGTTATTAGAACTGGCATCAAACGCGTGTATATACAATATTTATATGTGAAAATTAAGACTTTTATGAAGAAGGTAGGCGTAGTCTATTTTCCTTATTTGTTTATTTAGTAAACATTATATGGCGTACTGGTAGCCAGAGACAATACATAGAGATATATATTAAATTTCATTTTCATCATCTCTATTTATTAATAATAATAATAATAATAAACTTTATTGACATAAATTCGATACAGCTTAAAACAGAATTCCCTAACACCTGCGCTAGTAAACACTGTGTTGCAGGTGCCAGCGTCTTCCCCTTGTACAGTGACAATATTATTTATTACATCAACAAAGATAATAATAGACAGAATAATAAACAAGCAGAAGATAAAAATTGTAAATGTAAACTAGGGTTGTAACAATCATTTTGTTTACATATTTTAATTTAATTTAATTATTTCGAACAAAGCATGCATGCATGTGGTGTATGTGTGTGCGTGTGTGTGTGTGTCTGTATATATGTGTGCGTGCGTGCGTGTGTGTGTGTGTGTGTGTGTGTGTGTGTGTGTGTGTCTGTGTGTATGTGCTTGTGAGCCACTGGTATATGTTTACGATACTGTTAGAATGTTTTCTACTGCATTATAGTCCATTGATTTCAACCAGGTCAATGTGACTTTTTTGAAATTACTGTTGTTTAGTGAGCGCACTTTATGACTTTTGTTACAGATATTATAAGTGTAGGGAGCTAAAAAGTTATAATGTCTTTGCGCAAAAGTTGATTTAACGCTTGGTACAGGAAAGCGTTCTACGCGCCTTTGCAGAATAGGCAGGCTAGGAACAACTTTTTTATGGTATCTTCTTAACGCCTCATACACAAACATTTTTCTAACAGATAATACTCCAGACAAGTCGTATACGGTAGAGGTTGGATAACGATAAGGTAAATATAGGATTACTTTGAGTACCATACGCTGTGCTCGCTCAATTCCAATCATGTGGGTTAATCAATTATTAGTGTATGTGTATGGATAAGAGTGTTTACTCAATCAATAACAATAAAGTTAACTTTACTTTTCTTTACTTAGAGAACAAATATAGACTAAAGACGGTAACTGAATAATTTTATAATGCTGTGTTTGTATTCGTTAAACAACTAAGATAAATAGCCTATAGGTATTCTAGATAAGTTTCATACATACATACATACATACATTCATACATTCACGCCTGTTTCCAAGAGGGGTAGGCAGAGACTACGGATTTCCATTTGCTAAGACCTAACACACTTCTCTGGCTTCATTCACTTTCATCACATTCCTCGTACACGCCCGTCGGTTTCAAGATATGTTTCAGTGACGTGAAATTCGAGTAATATGAATTATGATTATGCGCTCGTCGTTTCGTGCTAAACGATTTAGTATGGCGATGTGTAATATAATTTTATTAATCTCCTAATTTATTATTTATCAGTTTATCACTGATGTAACTTATCTTTATAGCAATACTAGCTGACTCGCGCAACTTTGTCTGCGTCACATAAGAGATTTTGCTTCGATTTTGAAATATTTTCATTGATACTCCGCTCGTATTGGTCGTAGCGTGGTGTTATATAGCTTATAGCCTTCCTCGATAAATGGGTTATATAACACTAAAATAATTTTAAATTCTAACCAGTAGTTTATGAGATTAGCGCGTTCAACCAAACAAATAAACTCTTCAGGTTTATAATATTAGTATAGATGACGTTCGTGCTTACGCTACAGAAAACTAGTCAGTACTCAGTAAAATTAATTTATTATTCATTATCAGCTTATTCATTGTACTCTTATATTTAAATATTCCTTGCCTCAACAAAGTGGCAAAGAAAGTGGAAAAGTAGAAAATTGGCAAGCAAATCAATATGCCTATGATTACTTACTCGGCAAACTAGTGTCGCTGGATTTTTGTCAGGCAATTTTTTGTTTCAAATTAAAAGTACTATGAACGGGATTTGATTCTTTTAGATGACAATACACATTTACACCTTTACCCACTTATTAGGGGATCACAGGCATGATTTTATGTTATACCTCAAACCACAGTTTTTTTTGTTTTTTTTTTTTGTAAAAACGACTTCCAATATTAGTTCTAAATCCGAATAGTTGTTATTTTTGGACGTATTAATTTACAGATGTATCAAATTTTACTTATACAAAAATTTCATTTTATGTCGTTAATTTATTAATACAATACCATGTTAGGAAAGTAGATTAATATGCACCATAAACTCTATTCAACGCGATACGCGAAACCGCGAGACATAGCCAACAAATAATACTAATACAAATATTCGTTTCTATTACATCATTATCTTCGTTAAATTCGAAAACTAAAAGCCTGTTTTCATGTTATTATAACAGCATTATGTCTGGATAATACGGGCTGTGGCGGCTCTTTTGTGTATCTAAAATTGGCCACAGACAAGTGAGGACATCGATATTGTATTCTCAATATTGTGTACCAAGCTGTATAATAAAGAGATTTTACGTAATGGCAACATCGAATTATGTCACATAGAGTCGACTGTTTGCGTGTAAATATAATAAAATGAGACTTTACTGTTATTTAGTTATTTGTACGTGTGACCCTGTTTTAGGGTATGCGAATTAAAAATATATTGTCCCAGTTAATTGTAGGATTACTTTTACATACATTCCTACATATATAGGGTAAGCAGATATCTATTTGTTGCATACAAAGACTCACGCTTGTTTCTTGAAAAGATAGGCAGAGACTACGGATTTTACATATATACTTAGCATATTATTAGCATATTTCACTTGCTTCATTATCTTTCTTAACATTCTTCACCTACTTTCGTGTTTTTAGGGTACTTAAAACCGGGCCTTTTGCCATAGTTTATTGTGTATTAATTTTACATTCGTCATTCAGATGAGCAAACCTATTACCTAACTAAAATGCACATTGACTAACTCCGTGCTGTGAAAGAGAATTGCCTTAGAAAAAATGTAATGTGCTATAAATATATTGAGTATTGGGTGTATTCGACCCATGGGTCGAATTCAGAATTCCACGGCAACGCCGAATGGATGCCCTTGAAGGAGGCATCCATTCCATTTATAACAATTGCATTTATAAAAGGTTTAAAGACGGAGGGGGACAGGTCTTTATCGCTATTTCGCTGGCAGTATAGCGGAATTTTTTTAAGGCGATCTATAGCTTTGTTTTTTAAATGTATCTATATTGAAATTATTTATGGCATGTAAAGTTTAATTTAAAAGTTAAAAAAAATATATAAGTTATTTATAGATTTTATCTAACTCTACTAAGCCGCAAAATTACAAGTAAGCCGTTATAATACAGAAAAACATATGATGTTATTAGCATGTTATGAACATCGCAGTAAGCGATCCTTTTGACTGTGAAGTGGTTATCAAAAGAATTGCTTACCGTCACAGATAGCACAATGAAACGTGTTACTTTTATTATCATAACAGATCACGAGATATTGCTGCCATAAGGCCACTTAAAGTGGCTTCTTTTGTAACGGTTTCAAGTGCTCTCGAGCACTATCCTATCGGTATAAGTAACTACATAATTAACTAAACCTATATAGCCTGTACCTAACTAGGTACAGGCTATATAGGTTTAGTTCTGATAAGGTTAGATTACATAGATCTAGGTATAGATAGGAATAGCTATTGGTTAGGTAATATTAATCATAATTTAAGCTACAATGAGAGCTCAAACTTGAACGTTGATTTAGCCGTATAAGACAATTCAATCTTACTTCTGATTTTTAATATGACAGGGAATTACTAGTATAATACTCTTGATAAGATAAAAGGATCTGTTCGGTTAGATTAAAAGGCAGAACTCTTGAGTTCCGGTTGAGTCCTTAAGTCGCCAGCAATATTATTCTTCGAGCCGTACGCCGATTTTTAAGGCGGTATGACTAGAATAGCTAAAAGAATTTTAAATAACCTGCTCTGCTCCCCGTAACGGAGTTCCCTATGACCGTAATTTTAAAAATCGTTTCTTGGGTCAGATGTATAAATAAAAAATAGGTAATGTCCTCCAGACCGGATTTCTGTCATGGCGTCCAAACTTAACGTATCCATCTGGCCATCTGTGCAAGATATATTATACTGTGTGCGCAAACACAAGTACCTACACTCTCTGTCCGTTAACTCCGATGATCCGATGGGACGGCAATCCGACATGACTGTAGAAAGATCTGGCGCACCAACGTTTTTACGTACTTTACGAAGAACGAGGGTGACTAACATCGCCACCTTCCAAACTCCGGGCTGCTATAGAGATTTTGTAGCAAATAAAGTTAAAGTTTTTGTAAAGTTTTTCTTTTTTTACAGTGCAGTACATTCCACAAAGAGACGTTTGTGCCGCATTTCGTGAAATGTATGACAGTCAGTGTCAATGTTCAGCAACTTCAAAATATGACGTTTATTTACTCCATAAGAGAAAACTACGCGTATATAGGTAGATGTGTGACATAGAATAACTTTGTTTTAGTCACAAACGTAAAACAATACATTCGTCTTGAATAACAAACAACCGAAATCGCGTGGGCATCATAAAGAGACTAAAGGATGTATCATACTTCACAAAAAACTACTAATATATAACAATACCCTTTTAGCAACGCACTTCATAAAAATAACGTGTAACCAAATGAAATAACAAATTCTGTTTGGTCTATATTTAACCTGTTAATTCTGTATGATTGAGTAGTGCAGAGATTTAGTCAACCTTGAAAGGTCTTTGGGTCAATATGTTTTAGTGTGTAAAAGTTTAGCTATTACACAGTCCACTGAGCTTGAATTTCACAGTTGTTATTCAGTGACGGTATACGTAAATTGGCTGATTATATTTATTTATTTATAATTAACTGCTTACTACACTTACTGTGTTAACCAACGCATGCAGCAAGCCATTTATACACATATAAACTACTTATTAAAACTGTGAAAATACGAGTACATAATATATGTATGTATTGAATACAATCCTTCTTGTCGGCTCTCTCTATTTTGAAAAAAGTGGAGTGCTAGCCATGGAGATTCGACTACAGGTGATTCGACGAGGATTTGGATAATTAGGAAATTAATAAGCCTGAAAGTCTATTTATACAATAAAGACTATTATTTGGGACCAGAACATAGCTCTCTCTCAGCCTAGTCTTACAGGGCTGTATATAATGCTAAAAAGCAATGTAACTAATAAGTAAATATTGTAAATATTCGAGGAATCCTTACTCATAATATATTATAAATGCAAATGCGAGGTTGTTTGTTTGTTACGCTTTCCAGCCTTCATTACTCAACCGATCATTATGAAAATTCGCATACACCTTGTCAGGGGTACAGAAAAGGGCATATGGTACCTTTCAACCGGGAAAAATAAAGACCTGAGCGTATCCGCGGGCAAAAGCTCTTAATATAATGAGTTTTAAAAATGGAAAGTCCTTTTTGGAAACGTTTACTTAAGAGTGTATATGAATGATAGCCCGTGTTTATGCATGATACAAGCTGTTACTTTCATATCAACTACACAATAAATCATATAACATCATCATAGGTTTTGCACAGGAAAACATTTACATTTGAGGCTATAAATAGCTTGTTTATATATTCCGATTATGTGTTTGCGTTTAAATATTGCATTGATCGTGTGTACATAAGATGACTATACTAAAGGCCTGTTTCACAATGACTAAATAAACTTATTCTTGTCTTGTTAGTTTAAACTTTAAATAAAACTGATGACGTGACATTTATGCTATAGGTAAAAGCTTGTGAAACAGGACTTCAATGTAAAGTAATATTTGGCTTTTTGTTATGAGTTTTAGAAGTTGTTAGACTGCTTCGTTGGTGCAGCGGTATATGTCTGCGCTTATGCGACATGTCATTAGTTTTTGGGTTTGATTCCTTGGTAGGATAAATTGTTATTAGGTTGCATTGCACTAGAAACACGTTGTCCGGCAGTGAGCCTTGATCTTTATATCGAGTATCGATATTCAGAGAGTATCGAGAACCAGATTTAAATTACTAGTATTCTTAAAAGCCTAAAGCAATATACTTGCGGTATAAGTTTCACGTCACAAGATCGAACCCTAGACAATCTATTTCGAGACAAATGGGCTATCGCCGCCGCTTAATTCTTTTTTGTTTTTTTTATACGACTGAGTTGGCAAACAACCATACGGCCCACCTGATGGTAAGTCACCGTGGTGGTCACCGTAGCCTATGAACACCTACAACACCAGAGGCATCACTTGCGCGTTACTGACCCTGTAGGAAAGGAAGAAGAGAAAAGGAAATGGGAAGGAGAAGGAGCGGGGAGGGGGAAAGATAGTGATTGGGCCTCCGGCGCTCTCACTCACCGAACGAAACACAACAGTAGGAATACTGCTATTTCATGTCAATATTCTGTGGGAGGGTAGTCCTTTATCGGTCGAGCCGGCCCCTTTATGCTGAAATCAGCGAGGCTACTGTTTGAACAGGTAACTGGTATATACTAATGCGTATAGGTGTATGTCTGTTGTGCGTCTATCGCGTACATCGTATATATCGCAGAGGGACGTGATCACCTACACAGTGACATAGTAAAAAGATACTCTCTAAACTCTGGACCGATTGCATACATCTGTATCTTATCGCTATCCATAAGCGTATTTCCCACGGAATTAAAAAAAATCCCTCATTCACCGAATTCATAAGAGCGGCGACAGTAGCTGTGTCAACAAATATAGTCCTCCATTTTACCAACATTATCCAAAACACTAGAGAAATTACTAAATAAACAGCTGATTAAATATTTAGAAACAGGAAATCTCTTGTCTCCAAACCAATATGGGTTTTGTGTTGGCAAGTCTACAAACGATGCAGTTTATGAACTTACCAATACGATAGTATCAAACCTAGACAGTAAATTTAAAGTTCTGGCAATATTTCTTGACCTAGCTAAGGCATTTGACACAGTTTCTGCGCCGCTCCTGCTCAAGAAGCTAGAGGCCATAGGCATTCGTGGAAACCAACTCGATTTCTTTAATAGCTATTTACAGTGTCGAGTGCAGTGTGTAAAGATTGAGGGTTGGATTAGCGACGACTGTGAGGTATCTTTTGGAGTTCCCCAAGGTAGCATCCTGGGACATGTTTATGATCTTTATTAACGACCTGTGTCAATTAAACTTAGTTAATTAGAAAATAATCACTTTCGTCAATGACACAGCACTCTTGTTCTATGAGGATACTTGG
The DNA here is from genome assembly GCA_930367265.1 of Catocala fraxini. Classification (NCBI taxonomy): domain Eukaryota; kingdom Metazoa; phylum Arthropoda; class Insecta; order Lepidoptera; family Erebidae; genus Catocala; species Catocala fraxini. Next base: position 11,017,026 of record OV884035.1, on the reverse strand, counting down.
GAAGAAGTCTACCAGCATGCGCATGTGGGCTTTTCTATTGTTTCTAACTGGCTCAAACACCACTATCTCATACTCAACATCGACAAAACTAAGTCCATATCATTTAGTCTGAACAAATCTAAATATAAACATGATACACATTGCATGATAGCCCACACTTGCAACAATATTTCAGCCATACCTTGCGCATGCCCAAAACTTCAAAGAGTTGATCAGGTGATATATCTAGGAATAGTCATCGATAAGAATTTGAATTTTAAAGAACATATAAATGCTTTATCGGCAAGAACAAGAAAACTCATATACGTTTTAAAAATCTAAATCATGCTGCAAATGAAAAAGTGATAAAACTACTAGTATAAATAACGATCCACACTCGCTGTCCAAAAAGCATATTAAGGGTAAAGTGTGCACAAACACTTTATTAAGAACCAGCATATCCCACCGTTTTTCTGCTTTTTCAGTAGCTATCTTTATAATAAAATTAACACCATTCTTTCAATATGTTCTTTCTCCAAAAACAAATGTAAGGAGGTATCATTTGTCCAAAACCGCTGTACCGCGCTTTAGGTATGTGCTACGTGGTCATAGGGAGAAAGCACGTCCCTCCTTCCCTCTATTACATGGTACTTTAGACCATAGCTGAAGAAATGTACATGTAAAATTTCTCTGCAACGCTATATGCGCTATAGGCGCTGCACCTTTGGGCACACAGACGTAAGTATATATGTACATTTGCATGTATCATCCATGTATAATATTAACTATGCAGAGCTACTCAGAAAATTATACCATGAAGAACAGCCTTATTAAAAATGTAGGTATGATATTTATCATTCCAATTAACTTTAAGTGGTAGAGGATAAATGATAACATAATAAAGCTACACCACTTATATAGTTATGTGTAAACATCGCTTGTTACATAATAGGTTCCATATACATACTAATCTATGATTATATTATAAAGCGGCAATATTTGTTTGTTTGTAATCGAAAATCTCTGAAACGACTGAATCGATTTTAATAATTTAACACGCTTTTATTAGCTTGGTATGTATGTATCTATGAATCTATGTAACGGAATCTTTGAACGTGATTTTCATCCCTTTCAAACCGACGGATTAGTTTGAAACTTTGCACACTTATCGAGGATCGATGACAATACAATAATCACGAAAAAGAATTTTTTTTTAATAAATATTAGATTAAAAATTAAAAACACGCTTTAAAAAACCAAACAGTAGAAAATTATTTAATCATTTTAATGTAAAAAAGCGTGGCGTGCTTTCTAAGATATTTTGATAATCCCCACGCCACGCATTTTTACATTAAAATCATTAAATTATTTTCTACTTTTTAGTTTTTTTAAATAAAGCCTGTTTTTTAGTTTTTAAACTATTATTTATTCACTATCCTTTTTCTTTTTACGTTTCTTTTTGCATCGATGCATTCCTCTCCGCGGGGTGACGGAGAGGGTATGTCGGTTTCACCGAGGAAGGATATCCCGGTAATACCGACTAAACCTACCACGGTGTTCCTCAACATAACCAGAGTAGGCGAGGCAGCGCGAATCACTTTCACATGCAATCGTGACCTCGCCGAAATAATTATTTCACCTTTACTAAGCTTCTTTATCCAGAAGTAACAATATATAATATAACGCTACGAACTAGGAGCGGACACGTAAGTATTAACGTCAGTTTATAGTATATTATATATATTTTTTTTATACATCAAGGTGGCAAACAATCTTACGGCCCACCTGATGGTAAGAGGTCACCGCAGCCTATGGACGCCTGCAACACCAGAGGCATCACTAGCACGTTGCCGACCCTTTAGGAAAGGAAGTGGGAAGGAGAAGGACCGGGCGAGGGTAAGGAGGTAATTGGTCCTCCGGTACTCTCACTCACCGAACGAAACACAACAGTAGGAATACTGCTATTTCACGTCGATATTCTGTGAGAGGGTAGGCCTGCTCCGGTCGAGTTTATCGTTTATGGTTACTGCGCCGCCCCCGTGGGCCGTAGCGTAATGTTATATTAGCCTTCCTCGATAAAGCTATCCAACACTAAAATAATTTTTCAATTCAAACCAGTAAGTAGTTCCTGAGATTAGCGCGTTCAAACAAACAAACAAACTATTCAACAAACAAACTATTCAGCTTTATTATATTAGTATAGATAAAGATGAAGAAAAACAGTAAAACTATTGGTGGCTAACACAATTTTTTGTCTTGTGTTGGTATCGAACCTACCGTTCCATTCGTTACAAACATTACATAACCTTCTTAATCCTCTATCATACGACTTTTCTGTGATTGGCCACTCTCGTTTTGTATAACAGTAAATTCACTTGTATCATTATTAAAAAAAATATAAATACTCGGATGGTACAGCAGACAATTGTGTCCATGACAATCTACAAGTGATAGTTCTGAGTGTGGGTGTACTTTGTGTCCGTCAATTCTATGTTTGCAAAGTCTCCCGTGACCAAAGGAATGGGTTGAAGTAGCTTTAAAAAAGTTGTACTAGTAATATAATTATAATACTATTTTACATATTATATGTTTACGGGCATCTGTTAGGGTTTCAATATAATAATTAGAGTTTAGAGAAGAATAATAGTATCAATACTAATAAAAGCTATTATGAATTATTAATATTAGGAGGTAAAGTATGAAATTGCCGACTTGTACCGAAAAATTGAAACTCGTTTTTTTCTAAGATGTACCATATTTATTTAATCGAAATATTTACCCTTATTATCTATACATTGCTGCCATCTAAACGGAAGTTCATTTATGCCTTTACGATAGAACTCAGGGGATCTAGATCCGACAAACCATGTGAAAGCATTTGTACTGCATCCTGAGAAGAAAATATTTTATCACGTAGAAAATTGTTTAAATCCCGAAAAAATGGTAGTCTGTCTGAGCAAGGTCTGGCGAGTACGGAGGATGACGTATGGTTTCTAACTGCAGCTCCTGTAGAATTAAAACGGTTTCTCGTGCAGTGTAAGGTCTTGCGTTATCATGGAGCAATAATGGTAAAGATCGATTCACGAGTCGGGGCTGTTTCACTCCCAGTTTCGCCATCATTGTTCGAAGTTCGGCACAGTAAACATTTGCTGTTATTGCTTGACCAGACCTGAGAAAGCTATAGTGAATAACACCATGAAGAGGCCACCAAATACCTTTTTATTGGTAAGCTTTGCTTTAGCGCACTGTTACGGCGTTTGACCTGGGGTCAGCCATTGCATTTTTCGCTTACGGTTATTGTAAAGAAACCACTTTTTTGTATCATGTCACGATTCGATCCAATTTTCCTTCATTTCTGTACCGATTCAACGAGTCAAATCATGAGGAACCCATTTTACATTTTTTTTCTTATTGATAATATGATGATTCATCAAGAAAATGAGCCAATATTGTAGGTAGGGTAACGTTAAACCATGCCGCTAATTCCTGGGTAGTTTGACTCGGATTGGCTCCCACCATCTCCTTCAATTCAGCGTTATTCACCTGTGTGGTCGGTCTTCCACGTGGTTCGTTCTTCAAGTCGAGGTTTCCATTACGAAAGCGTTTAAACCAAAAACGTACGGTGCATTCATTAGCAGTCTCCTCTCTAAACGCAGCATTTATATTGCGAGCCGTTTCTGCTGCGTTAGTTCCGCGTCGGAACTCGTAATAAAAAAAGACTCGAATTTTCGAAGTATCCATCTTTCCCGTCTAAGCTGAATAAAAAAAACAATTGAAAGTCGAAAATGCTTATTTTTTAAAAGAAGAATCTTATAGGTATCATGTGAAAAAAGTTTCACTTGAAAATCTCATGAAGGTTTTATGTCGATTGAAAGTATCTATTACTATACAACGGCAACTTCACACGTTAACCCCTATTATAAGGAAAATATACTTACTTCTATTTACATTGTAATTGGTAATCAAAATGAATATTCAATGAATTTTTACAATATACCGGCGATATCCGTGTTCTTAGTAGAAGGAAAATATATAAAGACGTAAAAGCTATCCGAAGAAAAAACAAATCTTGTATTTCTTAGAAAACTACTAGATCTCATATTTCACTGCATTTATGACTGTGTTAGTTATCAATAACCTCAAAGTAAAGTTTTCTGAAAGAACAGCTCGTGTATTAAAAATGTATAAAGAATGAAGTTACAGACAGAGAGACTGATACAATCAATCAATCAATAAATAAGTACAACCTATCTGCGAACAGCGCCGTGCGCGGCGCGATCGATCGAACACCGATTTCAAACGCACTGTGAAAATTTGATAGCAGCGAGTAATCCGCATATTTTATTATCCCTCAGCATCGGTTATATTAATGTATATATATATCATGATTTGACTTTTCTATCTATACTATCGTAACAGTAATTAATCTGTATACTAACGAATATTATATATGAGAATGTAAGTTTGTTTGTTTGTTAAGCTTTCAGGCATTAATTACTCGACCGCTCATTATGAAATTTCGTATGCAAATCAATACAAAATCTAATATACTATATGTATAAAAAAGTGAATATGCAATTATATTATGCTATACACATTTTATTAATCAACTTAACTAATACTAATATTACTAACTAACCCTAACCCTAGATAATGCCACGCTAGTTTTTGCATCTCTTGATGATCCCGTTTAGTAGAACTTGCATGGCCAGTAGTGCGATCCGCGTGAAATTTTGCTCTAGGTGTCTAGGTCCCAGTGTCTGCGAGGCCAAATATGAAACAAAATTCCTTAAGAATTAGCCAAACAATTTTAGTTTAAATTTAATCTATCACAACGCGTACTATTGGCACACATCACTGTTGTTTTCGCCACTTTATAACATGTAACGAGCCATTATTTAGATCGAGCGCGCCACAAATGTCTTCCTGATACAATAATACTATGTTACTATTGTGATTCTATTTTTGTATACACCTACATATAGAATTACTCTATGTTTATATTCCCGAGGGACTCACGGCTTTAAAATTAGAACGACAAACAATTTATTCCGTTTTAGTTTGTTGCTGTTTTTGCGCTGCGAATCCTCATACTTCTCTCTCGTTTAGATTTGTATTTGCTTTGTTTTTAGGTATCACAACTATAACATTGTGTGGAGCGAGAATATCGCCGTTTTCCGGCACATTTTCTGACTAAAAATCCCAATAACACTTCACCCGAGAAGATAATCCAATCCAATCGATCGCAAACATATAGCAGGGTCGCTGAAGCACTCTTTATTAGCTGCCTTCTATACTCAGCCTATCGAAGATATATTCTAGTGACCTTTGCTTTTTAGACTCAGGTGATGAGATGCCAAGTCCAGCTTCGCTTGTTTTCGTTTTTCTTTCTGTTGCTTCCTTTTTATAGATAATAATATATAAAATTGAAATAGTTAAAATAGCGTGCATTAAAGATTTTAGGTCAGAATAGAGATTTATCTAGCATTCAGAAATGAAAAAGCGTTGTACATTATGTCTGAACTGCCAGGCACGTCGATGTTTATATCTGTAAATTCTATTTTCTTATAAAAGTAAAGCTATCAACATGGCAACTATGCCTATAGCGTAATTTCGAATAGCCTACGAAAGCATATTCGCAAGTTTGTTGGCAAACACATTCTCACGCAGCGGCGCACGAGTTATGACGCGGGCATTTTTGTGCGAAAATAAACTCATTTGGGAAGTGGCGTCAGGTGATTTATGTCGATAGAAGGATTTAGTAAAAGCTTTAGAACTAAAAAGGTCATTTGTCATGTTCAGTTTGGATCATTGATTTATACGTATTGACAAGCCGTACAGCTGGTGGGATATAGTTAGTAGGAAAGTGTTTCTTCAAAGCACAAACTTTTATTAAGCAATGTTTATAAAGAGAAAATCAAAAATAATCATTTTATATACATTTATGACACGAAGGATACAAACTACTATACGTAAAAATTGTACATATACTTGCATACAGCATCCTGGATGTTAGCAGTTACCGTAGCAGTCCTTAGGCTATTGCAACAGAAAACATTCACTTAAAGAAACCAAGTTTTAAAAAATGTTGTTCTGTATTACCAACGCAAGGAACAAATATAACTTATAAAAAACCCTAAAAGCGCAACACGTCACAGGAACACAGCGCTGATATGTATAGCATTAAAAGTCTCTTGGTCTAACTCTTCTAAAAACGCCTGTCAGAGCAGTATGATATTTACATCTGGCCAGCGATACATCATATGTATTGCTTGCGCGTTGTCAACTCTTCAAATGGTTTCTTAAAGAGTTGACAACGCTCAAGATTATGTAGCAGGCAGGTGATAAGCTTGCTAACAGCATAGTATTCACAATACAAAACTATCAAGCTTAAATCTTCTATAGGGAGGATATGCATCCTAAGATGGTCTGCTCTATTTTTAAGAAAATTCACTGTCGATAACTTCTCTAAATAAAAATTAACAGCACGGCCATAATTCTGGATAGATTATAAACTATTGATTCTGCCACTTCACTACTTTTTACTCACCTGAAGCACAAGCACTATTTGTTATAGTAGTATTACTTTAACAACAAGGACAAGGCAGAACTATAATAATTTGTGTTATATGTAAGTATGTACTTATATCATTTTATGTTTGTCAAACATTACAATGATCCGACTATAAGATATGGTTGGACGGCCCCTGGAAGCATTAGTCAGTATCTTTAAATATGAACAACAGGAACCGGAACCTGAGGGTACGATGAAGGCCAAGGGTGTGGAGTGCCAGCTTGACCCTGAAATACACAATGTTGTTTACCCTTGTAATGTGTTCTCGATGGCTATTTAAATGGTGTGTTGTACGTGATTTGAAGCGGCGCCAACAACTTTTTTTTTGGAACCGAATGAAACTAAACACACCTCCGGTATTATTTTTGCTTGTAGCGAATATAATAAATACACCCACGGCAGTATGCACTCTTAATAAATATAACTCTCCATTCGAAAAACACTTCAAATAGTTACACTTTTATTTACAATAAGTTTTATATATTTTATTGATGCTACACTAAGGAAATAAACGTTTTTTTTTTTTAAGGAAAAATAAAAATATTTTATATATATACAAATATTTTATTTTTGTAATTAATATTAATTATGGGTATTTATATCTATGCTAATATTATAAAGAATGAATGAAAATAATGCTTTGTTTGTTTGTGACCATTTAACTCTAAAACTATTAAACTGATTTTATTATTTTAGTCCTAAGTGTTATTGTTCTATCAGATAGCCTCGATACAGGCTTTGCCTAGTGTGGCTATCAATGTTAATGTTAATTGTAATTTGGACTGCGTAATAAACATTATTAATATTATTATTATTATTATTAATACCTAAATCTTACATTATTATAATACTAGTTTATCCAGAAAAAATATACAGAGTAGCAAACCGTGGTGGGCAGACAGTCCTAAATATTTTCATTTCTATGAAAGAGGTATGTATGTAATACATATGCATTAGTAAAAAAGAGACATTTACACGCCTTATTTTTATGTCGTACATTTCTTCAGTCAACTGGCAAGGTGTTGACTAAACTGGGAGTTGAATGCCAATACTTCGTTTTTGGTACAGTCTAAGAAAAGTCACGGCTATATCATGCGAAGCGTCGAGCAGTTGATTTGCGAGCCCTCTAAAAAGAATACGAGCACTCACATCTTAGGTAATTAAAACTTCCATTACACAATAATGTAAGTATGACTATTTTATTAGTTTATAGCGTGTAACAGAGACATAAAGAGAGTTGAGGGAAAATTGTACAGAGATGTAGGTAGGAGACTTTTGTAAAATAAAGAAAACAAAATGCCAGCCATACCATGCTATAAGTGGGAATCCGTAGTCATGCCTGTTCCATTATCAACCATGTTAGGACTTGTGAAGGTTTATATAAGCAGTTTATTTTTATTTATAACATGACCATTTTATAAGTACTTACAAGTATTAGTACCTGTAAATAAGATCATACCTTTCTATAATATTACATAACCATTAAGGCCTATAGCTTATCTAAAGTGCTAAAGCAATAAACTTATCTGATTGAATCCATGAAAGAATTTAGGTAACGAGGATAACTATTAAACGCATAATTGTGAATCATTTTCAAGGCATACAGACCTTTGTGACCCATATAACTAAAGTTTAAGGATTAAAATAGCTTACAACGATCCTAAATTAGTAATCGTTAGTTTGTATATGTTCTTAGCTAATTAAGACGACGTAAGTGTACTCTTATCATAATGAATCACTTATGACTACCTCGCATGATTCAGAGCGCGAAATATCTTCTAGTCTCCTACAAAGGTAGGAATATACATGAGTGTATTACACACACGCATGCACACATACAACGATGTGTCATTATACCTATGAACTCATAATGTCTCGCTGGTGCAAAATTAATGGCTTACGGTTATTAATGTTTTCTCCAAGAATAGACATACCATCACTTAGGAGATGTCGTAAAAGTGAATGCTCAATGCGCATTTACACGATCATTTCCAGCGTCGTGTATAATTTACCTCAGTGCGTGCCAAAAGTAGTTCCTGAAGTAACCAGTACTAAATATGGACATATTTTTAGGAGTTTCGCCGAAGTTGAACAAATATTACCTACTCTATGACTTTGTGTTTAAAACTAAAAAACTCACAGGACAAGCGTCGGACGACTTTTAGTAAAATTGAGTTATGAATGCAATGTATACAGATACATACATACGTTGTCACCCTTGAATGTGCCCGAAAGTGTAGTCAGCGGTGTTATTACGGCCACATTTCGCCCCTATACTATGTTTAAAATAAATCCCGCGTTAGTCAACCCACGGAGTTAGCTTAGTGCCGTCTACCGGACACAAATCCAGACTCCGTACTGCTACTTAAAATTCCTGTACGAAATGCGGTTTTTATAGATCAGTGGTAAATTGGCTTATGAGTTTTTTTGAGAGGTAGGCATATCCTTTGGGTTAAAATTAAAAATATATCCTGTGGAATATTCTTTTAAGGATAAGCGAGTGTGAATCTGTTACGTATTCTTGCTTCAATAGTAAAAATGGTAAGGAGGAAGTTTCATGTTGAAATTTCACACTACTATTAGGTTCATAAAAGAATATTTTAGCCCAAGTTGTAAGGTAATATAATAGTTTAGCAGGTTATTGCGTTTCAAATGACGTCCTTGGCAAAAGTCTATTGTGTAATCTATATTTTTTTAAGGCATGATTCTAAGTACTATATCTATTAAATCAGCCATTAAACAGCCATGAAGAACCATTGTCGACATGAATGTAAGATAATAATATTGTAGCTCAACTTAAGTCAATCATACATCTACTGCGTAACATGATATAACGGCTATTATTTTAATGATGACGTTCATTTCAGAGTTTCCGACTGCACATGTGGCAAGAAGACCCTAGTTATAACTTTATCTATTACATATTTATTTTTATTTGCAAATGACAACACCCGGGTATAACCAGGTTCGGTACAGCTAAAGTAGATCGTAAAAATATGTCCCATGCGGAGATCGAACCCACAACACTCGCGGTGTAGTGAACACTTTTACCATTGGAATCATCTATGCAATAATGATATAGGCTTCTATGCCGTCTATCCTGTGCCTATATGGTCTTTAAAGAGCTATATCTTTTGATACCGTAATAGGTACCTAGTTGATATTTTACACAATATCTGTCATTATGGCGGCACTTTGAACTAATAACAAACCCATATATGTAGGTAAAATTAAAGGATACAGAAGCAAGAATAATGTTTTTTTTATTCTATCATATCTCTTTTATAGTGCGTCCCTAGCGACCCATTTATTCCCAGTTTCCTACCATCCACGAGATACCTATTTTGTTAATTACACATGTGAGATTTATGTGTGTAATTGATGCCTAGCACGAAAGAGCTAAAAAGTATCTACTAGTAATGTGGGCGTGGCAAGTTCGTCAGAAGTACGAGCAAATAATCACACTTTAACAGTATCACGCATTCATACGATTTGGTCGTATGTGAACAGATATGAAATTCGGAACAGACACAGATATAATACGCCGTATTAGACGCCATAATTATGTGCAAAACACGAGGTATCTTCTTCAGTTTTAAGCGAGACGAACTTGTTTCTTATTTAGGATTTACGTTAATTTGACTTAGGGCAAGTCTCTATTAATATGGGCACGCCACGATCGTGGCGGTAAGTCCCGTTTTTCAGGAGTGGCTGGAGAGGCGGCATGGCGCCCTCACCTTCCGGCTGCCACAAGTAATGACTGCCACGGCTGTTTTGGCCAGTTCCTGTGTCGTATAGGCTGGCAGGCGACGCCCGGATGTCATCACTGTGGCGACTGCCGCACAGTTTTTCTTTATTTATTACTTTAAACATTTTTTCGTTTGACTGTAATGTTTTTGGCTTGAACAGTAGATTTTTGTATTTATTTATGGGTTGCCGGAAGAAAAATATTAAAATTAAATGGATCTGGCAACTGGGACCGCGGTCCGAGTTAATTGCGGTTCCAGCCGCTGGAATCCTCATACCAGTAATAATTAAAAATAGAAAACCATCTCTGTGCCTGTCAAAGCCAATGAAATTGCAATAAAAACCTGAACCGTAAAATAATTTTGGAGCGAAATTATCAACTTTGTTAGCTGCTTTTTTTGTAGCTTGGGTTAACCATTTTTACACTGAAAAGAGGCCCATACTCAACAGTAGGATAATTTATATGTAGGGTTGATATTTATTATACAGTAATTTATAATAATATTGTTATCGTTTATACGTTACACACGAATAAAGCTCGTCATTTATTTAGGACTATCACTCATGATGACTGTCGACATCAATATTAATTTTGGGTTTATAAATCGAGCTCTACGTGATGCTTCGACATTAATGAGTGATAACATCCTCTACTAAAAGGCGTCATGAATATTTTATTTTAGCTCAACTGTGGTAATGGATACAAGCTTCAAAGTTTTCGGAGTGCTATTCTACTGTTCCTTTGCCGTCAAACGGAATTCTGTATGAAACTTTCTTCAACAATGTATGAAGGCCTTTGAAGCTTGGTAAACATGCACGGACTAATATACACGCTAGTCTTGCTATCCTTGTCAGATTATTGATATCATACGAGATATATTACGTTGATAATAATAGACGTCGAAAATCGTGTCTGCATACGTGTTGACAATTAGAATAAGTAGTGCAATAAATATGGACAAAGGTTACATGATAGAGATAGCTATCATTTGAACAATTTTACTTCAAATCTTTTGTAAAATATTTTACTGAACCAATTTTTGAGACTAATAGAAAAATCTTCCATGTGGTACTTTTCGACACTTAACTTTGAGTGTTAGTTACTGTGCATAATATAATTTAATTTATTATTAATATTTTATGTTTACGTAATAAAATAACTAAGAGTATGTAGTATTTTGTTAAGTAATTTTTCATGTAAAATGTGTAAGTAGAATATTTGTTTGGCGATAAGTTACTCAATGCTAAATTTGTTATTGTTGTTCCTATTTCTTGCTATACGATACTGTAATGTAATAGTTAATAATACTACTTATTACGTAAATCACAAACGAATGCGATGGAATTTCTTACAAAACAAATGCGTATACTTTAATTTAATAAAACGCATATGTTTTATAATATTGTGTAATTTAATTATACAGGTACATTACGCGTAACATTTTACAATCGGTATATTATATTATGTTCCACGTGTAAATATATTAAAGGGGTCAAAAAAGGGTATGGTGTCACTCAGTTACACGGCCGTCGATATTATTGCGCAAAGACGTTGAATATTTTAGATCAGCTTTTATTTTATTTGTTAATCCGATTGCGCCAAAAAAGCACTAGATTTTCACAAACCGGATCAAACACTACAACAGACGGTTAATTTGCGTAAAATACCGTTAAAATTAAATTTATATGTATAAATGTGTATAATATAGGTATATATTGATTGAATAAGAAGGTTTGAACTTTAGACACAACTTAAATTTTTCTGATGATAATAAGCTACACTATCTCTATGTTTTAACGCCAGTGTAACCAGTGGTGGTGGTAAGAGGCTCTATATATTTCTAACTGGGATCACTACCTTCAAAATATAAAAAATACAAAATGGATTATATTTACATATATTTTTGGACACTGCGAGTTCTAAACATCTCACTTTATGTGGTTTGTAAAAAAAAGATACAACCTTCGATAAGTACCCTATTGGCTATTACGCACGCATTATCACATGTAAACATGATACTGTTTGTTAATAAAAGCATGAAAACATAATAAAAACATAATAAAACCCTATCATGTTTATTTAGATAAACACTATTATCGCTCTTATATCAGACGCTTCCTCCGATTCATTCATCCGTATCAAACTTCGCCTGAGTCAACATATTATACCTTAGCCTTTATCATTCAGTGATACAGTTTGGGATAGCGAGAGGAAAGCGGGGAGACCCGGGTCTATTTGAACTTTTGGAGGACGTTCTATTTGGGTCACCCGGGCAAGGGCACATAGCTCATACGCAAGGATTGACCTTGGAATGACACGTGTAATGGGTACTATTTAACTGATTAGTTTTGGCTAGCAAACTAAAAAATAATATAGTAAGAGGGTTTTCGTATTTTAATATGATTACATTAATATTGGCTGGTACTAGCGACTTTGTTTGCGTTTCTTAAAAAGAATCCTGTTATTATTATTAGTTGTTATTACTGATTACAATTAATTATCTATATACATCGCTTCTCACAGCCTTTGCTGTTTGTGTCTGTGCGAGTGTTCAGTCATGAAACACATATGTAAGAAAATTATGTAGAACATTCAGGCATGCAGATTCTTATCCTCTTTTACTTTAGTGCTGAAGGAAGTGAAATTAACTTTAAAAAGTCAGCAGCAGCAGTTGTCCACACAAGGAATTAGTATTTCTTTTATATAATTGTTTTGCTGTCATTGGACAAAAACGGCCGAATCAGTTCTTTTCTGTTGTTATCGCAACGAGCTTGCGTATTCTATTGTTCCTCTGGTGTGATATTGTGATTGTACCACGAAACCAATCAATATATACTCAAGCAGTAGAGAAGACACTACAGAAATTTCGACCGAAATAATAAAATTTTAATTGCAGCCGTTAAAATAGGAGCTTGTTTACAATGTCGATGTTTGACGTCAATCATCCGATGAAATATGTGTAGTTCATTCACCAACATTTTCACGAAACTTTTTGTGAAGTTATTTTTCATTAGTAACGATGATGTGGTTGGTAACTATCTTAAAATGTATTCAGTAGACTTGTTGCCGACAGCAACACGTACTTTTAGTACAATGCCACTATCTTATCTGTGGACAAAAGGAGGAATTGCATATACCGTTAACTTCGGACTTAACAGCTCGAGCGGCGTGAACTGTAGCGATAGTATTGACTCAACATCAATGAACAAATACATTTTAATAAAATAATATCAGATCATATTTATAAATCAATAAATTGGTAGTGTAGGGTCTTAATAAAACAGAACAATTTCTTCTGTTTTATTAAGAAAAATGAAAATTCTGTACATTAAGTTTGTTTCGATATAGTTCACGCTCGCTCTTAACAGAAATTTATATAATTAATAAATGGAGTATATTTGCTGATAAGAAACCTATCCTTAAGATATTATCATATTAAAGCCTGTGAATAAATAATAACATGATAACATTTTCTTAATTATTATTGAATAGTTAGACTTCAATTTGATCGCTTACCATCAGGCGGAGTGTGGTCATGTTGACGAGCAAAAAAAAAGAGTTATTTCTAAGATAATATAATATTAGCTAATTTAACTGCCTGCTTAGACGTTATTAATGATTTTTTATAATAGCATAATCTAATTTATTTTAAATTTAAAACAATAAAGAGTGTTTTTTTAATAATAAGTATAAACGCATTAAAACGGCTTTTTCTCTAGGGATATTGGTAATAAACGATAATTTTAGAATAGCTATAGTTAGTAGTATAGTTTTGGCACCGTCATAGAACTTATTATAATAAACACACATCAAGAATGTCCTAGATATCACTTGTAAGTGTAATATGTAAGTAGGTAATATAATATTATTTTCGCTTTGAATAAGATTGACGTCCGTGAGAGGACTTATCGCATCCTTAATAAAACAGAGACTTATCTCAGTATTTTTGATTAAACAAATTTGAACTCTATTGAAAAGATTTAACACAAATATAATATTAGAATTTAACATATACAATTAGAGTTCAAATTGGCTTACTTTCAAATTTTGAGTTAAATCGCTGTTTTATTAAGAATGCGTTATGTAAATATAATATTTGAATAAGCCTTCCATTGAATATTATAATAAAAGGAAACTGCATTATATTTATTTCTATTAATAGTAATAGAAATAAATATGATGCAGCTTATAGATAGTAATAGTAGGTACTATAGCCCTTGCCATACATTCAGTCACATGATGTCCGAGTCACAGATAGTTGTTCAGATAGTAGGTATAATGTTATTAACGTTATATAGATTAAATTATAATTACTACTCACGAAAGTTTATGTAGTAATATAGTGGTACACATTGATTATCTCCAGTAAACTTGTGTTTCCGTAGATAGTTTATCTTACTTAATTCTGGCTTTCAGCCAAAATCTGTCTTTATTAAAAAACCGAAGACGTAAATCGCCAAACAAAAGCAATATCTCAGCTTTTGTTCTTTTCCATTTAAAAGCTGTAAGAAAAAATTAATCAAATGTTGTTAATGTTAGGTTTTCTCAAAGTATTTTTATTTATTATTTACTTTTTGGCAACTGGATATATTACCCCTTTTCGGTAATACGTATGCTTATTTGCCACCTAAGTAGTAACTCATATTTATAGTACCTTCAAAAAAGTATCAGCCAACATAGCGTTTTTAGTTAAGGAGGCTGAAAATGGAACTCCTATCGCAGGAACAAAAGACGCACTGCTTAAGTTTGAAATCCTAGCAGAGAACCTCTGTGCTCTACCTCTCAAAGACAACACCAGTTTGACCTTTCAACTAAGATTGAATTTCCTTAACGAGAAACACATGGGTAAAGAACATGAAAAGGTTCATAGTTCAGAGAGGCCATTTGAGCCTTTTCATGTTCGTAATTAAAATCATCCGTATCTTTACCAAAATGAACCGCAAATTATCATTCAACATTTAACAGACAATATTTTCGAAAAAAGATAACTGGCGTTTTAATACGGAGCTTGAATCACCCGAGCTGTACTCTATTAGTTCTCTGCGCACACAGTCTGTGAACATACGGCAAAATATATGAAGCCGCACGGCACTTAAAGTGACTGAACATTGCGGTTTCACACATTTAGCACCAGGCAACCAACCATCCAGCTAACCGCAATGCGCCAACCCGCTAGAGACTGACCAATCTGTCAACGGTATCAACAGTATTACACCGCATGCCGTGCAAATCTAAGTGCACTGGCCCATAATGTCTTACGTCCAATTTTTAACTAGTCGATTAAACATTCGTGCATATTAGTCGAATTGAGAACCTCCGTTTTTTAAAAGGATGTGGTTTATAAAGGATGACGTTCTCAATTCTACTCTATGTTTGTTACGCGATTACTCCGCTAATTATGTATTGAATTTGATAATTTTTCTTTGGTAGGTCATATTCATAGGTGATCCTATATAAATTTTACCAAAATCGAAACAGCGCTTTTTGAATATCCAACAAAGTCAAAAAGGTTTTTGTGGTTACCTTCCACAATTGAGTTCGTTACACTATCTATCCGATAGAAAGTATATGTATGTGATTGGGTTAGGTTACACTGGTCCTCTTTCTATTGGTTCACTCAAGGCTTGATAACAAGGATGGATATAAAATA
Source organism: Catocala fraxini (assembly GCA_930367265.1). Classification (NCBI taxonomy): domain Eukaryota; kingdom Metazoa; phylum Arthropoda; class Insecta; order Lepidoptera; family Erebidae; genus Catocala; species Catocala fraxini. The sequence continues at coordinate 11,001,075 of OV884035.1, read as the reverse complement.
TTAAATATGTGAATATCGATCTCACTGCACTGAATGTATCCTTGTCCCATTTACCTACTTTCATGCCTTGTATGCTTTTAATAGCTGAAGGCTCACTTTTATTGATTGCACTGTTATTTCACGGGTTTATATTGTTATGTGTTTTCACTTGGGTTAAAAGCTCTTTTAGAGTATTATACGGTCTAATAATTCATTATTGTTTTGACTTTTTTATACATGTCACTGCTTTTTCATGATTTAGTATTTTGATCTAAGTATTGTCTTCATGTATAAATAATTATATGATGAATAACGGTTATTTTTTTTTTATCTGTAAGTTTACGTTATTTATATACATAAGGCGTTGTTAAATCTACTTGAGTTATTATTGCCATACCTTGGCAATATATATGTTTTGCAAGCCTATTGTCATATACCGGAAACAATCCAAGAATCAGTCATGTTATTGAAAATTTCCTTACAGATAAACCCACTGTGCATAAACAGTACACGTAGTTAAAATAAGAAAACGCTTTTTCTCTTTGTGATGGCAGTTTTTTATAAATAAGTAACTAACTTAGACCAACATGTTGTAGAAGAAACCGCGCTTTACATTTAGGTAGCAGCATGCCTTGGCTCTAAGAGTAAGTAAAAGTTTTCACGTGTTCATTGTAAGGGGTGATCCATAAATAACGTAACACCAATTTCATGATTTTTGTACCCCTTCCCTATCCTTGTCACAGCTAATTACATTTGTGAGACTGCTCCCTATCTAGTGTGATGCCACATATTTTAGAATTTTACATCTAGAAATTATTAAATTAAAACAGCAGTTCCAAAATTATTTTTATTTCTATTTAGGAATGCCCCTTTTCCCTCGCGTAAAGCGGGGTATAACTATATTTCTTAAATTATATATTAGGTTTTAAAATGTAAAGTCACAAAATTCAGGATCCCTCCCACCCCTGGTCACACAATGTCACACTTTATCGACCATCATCAATGGCCCTAAGGTTACTGAGTATAGTAACATTGATAATAGTGCATGTTCGACTCTTTATCTCACAAGAAGATATGGCTGCTGCATATAGCTCATACACCGTTTGCTTCGCTCATAAAAATAGCAAGAACAATAAAACGGAATGAAACTTTTTATAGCTTAGCTATAATATTGTTCTCCGAACATTAAATATGATCATGTGGTTCAAACATACCGGTCTTTGAAAGTAAAATCTAACCGATTTCACATCATTCTACTATCTCGGCCACAACTGTCAGGATTTTAAACAGCTGTTCAAATAATATAATAGCTGGATATAGTGACAAGAATAGAAAAGGGTATGTTAAGCTGGTTTGGGCATGTAGAAAGAATGGACGAGGAAAGACTGACTAAGAAAGTTTATAAGGCTAGTGTGAATGGAACAGTCGCAAGAGGAAGACCTAGGCGAACGTTTCTTGATCAGATCGGAGTCGTTCTGGACAAAGGCCAGGTTAAGAGCACCTTGAACCGACGGGCGTGTATGAGGAATGTGATGAAAGTGATTGAAGCTAGAGAAGTGTGTCAGGATCGTAGCAAATGGAAATCCGTAGTCTCTGCCTACCCCTCTGGGAAACAGGCGTGAATCTATGTATGTATGTATGTATGTATGTTCAAAACGTTATTAAACAGTAACTGGGGTGAGTTGCTATCAACTCAGTCCTTATTATGCTACTTATAAATTGTAAGAAATATATTTTGAACTAATGTCAAGTAGTAGACTGCGGTAGGCTGATTGATTGATTGATATTTTGAACTACAACAACACCTGTACAATCTATGGGATCCAATAGATGTTAAAAAAGAATTTGCGAGCTGTATGAATTCAGTTCCATTATGATAACTGGTGGATAATTCTCTTAATAATATTTGTTGTATAAAATAAAGTTTTGATCTAGTCTAATAAACGACAAATGTGAACTAAACTGCAATTTATGTGTTCACATATTTTGATGTTTGTTTTCATTTAGAAGCATACCATTTGTGATATTTATGACACGGAGACAAGATCGGAACTTTATTTAAAATATTTTTATTACGAGCATTGACCTTCTCATACCCGGTAAATGATAGTGAAATTTATAAATATTTAGTTTACTGCGATAAACTAGCAGACTGAAATAATTGTATCTCTATCTCTTTGTGCGCAGGGCAGCTGTAAAGGTAATTAACTAATTAAACTTGCATGAGCAACACTCTAAACGGTTTAAATATAATATATATTTAAATTGTTTAAAGAGAATAGACATGTATTAAAATAAATCCGAAATTCAATTAATAGTATCCAAGAAAACGTAAGAAAATACCAAGAAGTCGAGCAACCCCGGCGCTATTTTTAGACGTTATTTATTCTAAGCTACAAACTCCACTCAGGAATGTCCGTGTATAAATATTTTGCGAAGTAAACTAAAGATTATAGATTAGTTTGTCGCAAAACGATTGCGGAAACCATTTCCTTGCCAAGTCGTGTCTAGCGACCTATAATACGAGTGTATTCATCAGTTCAAATGTAATAGCGAGATATAAAAATATAAGATTGTGACATTGAAACTGGATTGTACTTGTGTGAACTGACCATCATCTGGGAGTGACGCTTATTTACACTGTACTTAAATAATTGAACGTTATGATGAACGTGCCTTCAATAGCTTTATTTACATCTTGTTTGAAAGAAACGTCACGAGAACATTTTTAAATGCGCCTCGGATGTTATGAATGTTATGATGTTATTTTGGCTCTAATTGTACAAATTAGAGCCAAAATAAAGTACTCAACATCGCAAAATAGTGTTTATACTTTTATGTCAATATTGATTCATATTTTTTAATATGAGTCTTTTAATTAAATTGTAGCATATTCATAACTTAATTAAGTAGAATTCAGGTACAATGAAAAAGATTTGCATCTAGTTCCCGGGTTACCAGCGTTGGCCAAGAAATAACCTTTTCTGAGACATCACATAGCTGGAATACGTGATATCCTAAAATAAATATACTTAAAGTTTAAAATAGAAATGCTTGGATTTTAATTCTCCCAAACAACGTTAACTTCATAATCTACAAAGCCTAATCATAATTGAAACCAATTCTAATTGTGTTTTTAACAGACTGTTTTGTCCACCAAGTTCTCAAGTACAAATTGATGTCGCGACGTCATTTGTACAAAACTTGAAACGTTTGGTTTGTCTGCAAGCCTTGTAAGTTTTCCTGCATTCGACGAACAGGTATCAAGGATATGGTGTATCTACATATTCTGTAGCAAGTTACAAAATTCAACATGGCGACAATAGCGCAGTGTATGTTTACCCGCTGCGCCATTCGTGCCATTGAATTGGTTTTATCAATTGATGACACTTGTAACCTTCTAAAACTAGTCTGAAGGGGTTTTAATGTAAAGCAATATTCACATAATGATCAATGCGATCTATCTTAACGCTGTCAACTGTCTTTTTATTGAGTATTTTAGGACAATACCGTCAATAGGCATTACAATTCATGGTGCTCACCAAACATCGGCAGGAACAATTATTTTGTTTACCAGTGTTCTTTTTGTTTATCAATGTTTATTGTGTTCAGTTTTTATGTTTATTTGTTCGGCTTTTGTTGCGGAAAAAGGTGGTTTGACTTTTGTACTTATTGTGTTTGTTTTCAAATAATGCGTGCTATATTATTCTTCGATTTAACTTTTTAAATTTAAGTATTATGTGTGCTGTTTTGGCTTATGTAATAGAAATATTAAGTTACACTTGAAACTTGTAGGCATGCGTTGACCTGTTTAATTGTATCATACCGTAATACTCATGTACATACATAATGCGTAAATTTGATTAAATGCTTATTATCGCATGCTTTTTCGGCGAAGCAATTTGAAGAAGTTGTATGTTCGGAAATCGAAAACCATAGTGTATTGATGACTCTTTTTATTTAAATCCTTTTCACTTCGTTTTTGTCAAGGACAAGAGATTTTATACTCTGATATGAGACGGATGGCGTAGTGGTTTTAGTAGTCGCTTTTCCACTGCCACTGCGTCGAGTGTAATGGTTTCGATCGCTATACGGGCCAAAAATTGTATGATTCACAAATAGTTGTGCCTTGTTTGAGTGTCTTTGTGCCCGCCCGTTGTTTGAATGTTTTTAAAGTCCCCCGACAACAGGGACTATTCGTTGTTTTATCTATACTAATATTATAAACCTGAAGAGTTTGTTTGTTTGTTTATTTATTTGTTTGAACGCGCTAATCTCAGGAACTACTGGTCCGAATTGAAAATTATTTTAGTGTTGGATAGCCCATTCATCGAGGAAGGCTATAGGCTATATAACATTACGCTACGACCAATATGAGCGGAGCAGCAATGAAAAATGTTGCAAAAACGGGGAAAATTCTCTTATGTGAAGCAGACGAAGTTGCGCGGGTCAGCTAGTTAAATAATACGTTACTTGTAATTCTCGTACAATTTGCTATTTCATTATAAAGTCAACCTTTGTAAACACTTAAAATAGTAATGAACGACAAAGAAACTAGTCAATCGCTGTGTTTAGTTAGGGTCTTTGAATATGAATAATGGGTCTGGAAATATGACCCATATATTTAAAGAGGTTTGCATTTGTTTGTGTAAGGGGTCACGCAGGCGAAATAAATTATAAATCCCTCGTAAATACAAAATACGTGACGTTTTTTACAAGCGAGTCCTACTAGTAACGTTAGGGGTGATATGAGGGTCGCCAACGTTCTACCTTAATATGAATTCATCGAATAAAGTAAAATAAAGTAAATATATGCCTCCATTTTATAAACAATATTTAATAATATTTCATTAATATGACACCTAGTTTATTTTTTAGTGTGGCGTCTATCTTCCCCATATATTCGAAGGCTTCGATTGCGCTTATGATAATTATATACCTATTTACTGCCGACCGTTTTTGGTTTGAATACAGAGATGTATTAGTACACTTATACATCGCCAACTATGAATGAGTACAATTACTATGTTTAACGGGGTGGATATATTGCCGCCTAACGCCGAGCTCAATTTTAGACTATGCTACTACTAAGAATTTCTTGAGTCAATAATATTTTGTCCAGGCATAGAACCGGAGATGCATAGCAGTCGTATACACTACCTGTGCGCTACCGTGGCAGTCACTCTATTCTGTCATGTATCTGTATTATATCTCCAGTTCGCAGTTGCCTAATCTGATCTCCATGTACCGTTTATTTCTTTCTTTCTTTCTACATAATATGTAGAAAAGTAAATTATTGTAGCAGTATACCTAAACTTATAACGAACAAGCATAGATCCGAGTGTTGATACGCAAAAAAAAACTCGGTGTAAATTATAAAGGCAGAAAACCGGCGGATGTTAGCGTATTAACTTATTCTTATATTTACATATGAATACCTTTCTCCTTCAAGAGAACATATAATTTTAAGACATAATTCTGTATATTAAAACAATGACGACAGTTTTATCGCCATGTTTATTTAAACTCATCATTTCTTCCTCCATTTTATGAATGAGACAAGAATAACATAAAATGTAGGTACGCGGAATAAAATAAGAATCAATTTGATGCAGAAATTCTCTTTAAGGTTTGGCATAGAATCAAGTTTGGCGAGAGATTCATGTTTGTGCACCATTCGATTTAATGCATGCATTTAGATGAAATTCAATTTCGTATTTCGTCCATATTGTTATTTTACTGTTATTGCTGACTTTACTGGAAGACAGTTTTGTTTCACTCAAGCGAGCGCTTAGACGTCGTTTTGATGTATTTATGAAATTACATGCCAGTTTATCAATTTTGTTATGGATTTAGCCTTGGCCTTTTTGTAATAAAAGATACTACACATTTTTATAGAAATAACATCAGTTTTGTTTATAAAGCTTGCCTCTGCCAGGCACGGATTTTCTTTGAGACGGCCAATCTTCTATACATTTAAAGAACTTTCAGACTCGGTGGCGCGGCAGTGGTGAATGCGGCTGCTAAGCGTGATTTCTTGGGTTTGAATGCAGGTTAAAGCAAAATGTAGTTGGGCATTTCTGATAAGAAATTCTCATTAACACCGTGCTGCTACAAAATATAGCATTTGGTATGCCCGGCAGACAAGTATACTCTCAAAACGTGGGTTTTAAAAATATGGCTTGCGAATACTTCCTCCAGGACAAATGCGTGAGAGAGTATGTAAATACAATCCGTATAGGGTTTGCTCTCACTGTTAAACCGTACGATGTTTATATACAGCTCTTTAAAAAGTAAGAGTTGCTGCCGTGAGTTTTAAATCTAGACTTTAGACACGAGTGTTTAACGAGTTTCAAATTTGCCGTCTATACGAATTAAAAAATCTTTAAGTATTTCTTTCGTATTCTTTATTTATGGTTTGCTTACAGTTGTATCATTGTAACATATTCTAAAAACTTCGTACCTACATGAGAATCTTAAGCTAATGCAGAACTGCTTTAAAGCAAACACCACATGTACATAATATTTGGTCAACGTAACAAAAGTGAATAAATACATCAATTTTATTTTTATTACATTACATTTTAACAAAACTATATAATTATTTATACTTAATAACTATAAAACTGGACAGAATTAGGAATGAATACGTAAGAGGTAGTCTGAAAGTGGTGCCCATAGACGAGAAGGTGAAAGGAAATCGTTTGGCTTGATATGGACATGTTATGTGAAGAGATGATACGCGTGTAGGTAAGCAAGTGATGGATAAGAGGGTAGAGGGATGAAAAGGGAGGGGAAGGCCAAGGAAAAGATGGATGGACTGTGTGAGGATGGATATGAAAGGAAAAGGGGTAAATGGTCAGATGACGGGTGACAGAGAAGTATGGAAGCGAAGGACATACTGCGCCGAATAAATTGGGACCAGGGCAAGAGGATGATGATGAACTATAAAACTATGATGCAAAATAATTTATCTCACGATTTATTCCTTCACCGTTAAAGCGAGCTTAAGATAAACTTAGCTTTCTTAAGATAACTTGAGTACTAGGAATAATAAATACAGACTTGTAAGAACTATTTGTAGGTCATTTAAGTGGTTGTCTTGTGTGGGAAACGAAGTCGCAAACATAGATAATGGCGAAGTAACCTATACCTCTTCAATGTAATCAAATTGTAGTAGGTATGTGCTTGTCGGTAATGTCGTGCAGTAAGTACGTTTAAGTTTGCTATGATAATAAAATAAGTACCTAAGTAGTAAATTGTAATGTTTAAAATGATATTAGTAGTTGTGAGTACGATAATGTAACTGTAAATAATATACTTGCTTGTGTTATATTTAACGTTAAATGTCACATCTACAGATAATGCTATCTCGCACGTATGTATACTTAAAGTTAAGCAAAACTACGAATTACTAGCTTTTGTTCGTGGCTTTCCTCGTGTCAATCTCACAGGAAAGGATACCAGCTTTATTACTCCGGCACCTGTCTGGATAATAATCCATATAGGTGCCGCAGCAATAAAGCCGCTCACTATTCACAAACTCTAACTAACGATAACCTCGCTGAAGCCGACGGAGAAATCGCCTCCCATATCTCCGGTACGGTGCCGAAGCTGTATAAGGCACGCTCACTTCCCGACGTACAACCATTCGTCTACTCATTGGGGCCTACAAGCCGGTACTGCCCGAGTCACTCTAGCTATGACTCTTACTTGCTGAGCAGACAAGCGCCCGAGATGGGACGTGGCAGTGAAATTACACCGCCAAATCGCTAAAGACAACTCCGTGCCTCGCGCGACCGACTGGTTCGCACTAGCCGCGCATGTGACCGACGGCGACGCTCGAACGCCACGTGCTTGCCGAGCAACAAACATGTCGTCGTCTGCGGCTAACCACATAGCCACTATGAATCCAACCTCAATGTCAGGCACCGCGCACTCTAATCGGTGGCCAATAGAACACGCCTTTCGAGGCGTAGTGGGCTTTCTGACCCCGCAGTACCCTGGTCCTAAGGGGAGACCCGTAGTTCTCCCTCCGAAACCCTATATACTCGAGTGCTGAAGATAGTACAGAATACAGTACAATAACACAATACAGTGGGACAGTTTAATACAGGGCTGATATTATTCCTTATATTATTTATGTGTTCATTTGAAGTAGGTACCTATAAGTTATATCACTATAAAGTTTCGCCGAAATCTGGTTAGTAGTATTTGCGTCAAAAAGTAACAAATGTACATCCGTACATCCATCCACCCTCACAATATTGCGTTAATAGAAGTAGTAATAAGACCTTATAGAAAGAACATGAGTAATAAGGCGTACTTTTAAAGCGGTTGCAACAATGATACCGTGGCTACGCTTATGCTTACAACCAATCTCAATATCGCGAGATCAAGTCTTGGGTTGTACACATATTTATAGCTTCATGTAGGTATTTTTAGTAACAGTACGAAGTCCAGATCATATATTGTCCGTTGGATGGCAATTACTCTGTGATCCATTTATTCATGGTTAGACTTGCTTATATACAACGGAAGCAGCTGCAAAGGACATTGCGCGGCCTACATGCGCAAGCTTCTTGCGTGGGCTACAAGCATGATTTAATCAAGCGAGTTATATGCGCGAGTGGTCGTTTGTACGATGCATACCAACAAGGCAAGTACCTCATCTTGCGCATATTGTCCGTGTCGTGTGCAACGGTCACTCGCATTAATATGGTATGGTGCGTCATCCATGCGTTCAAATAATTCAAACGCAGTCTATTTTTAAATGCACAATCAGTGTTCCTTATTTATTTAGACTGGATGAGGTCAAAAGTCGATCAACATATTGTTTACATGTTCCAAATACCTTGGACATGAATGCGATAATTTTAACTTTTTGTGTGTTCTTGAGATGCAACGCGTGCACGTTTGCGCGCGCGCCGGTTATAAACCTCTTTTTAGTCTGTTACGATTTTATTTTACCAGTCTATTTTAAATAAAGAACATTATGTTATAAGTTTATTCGGTAATTTTTAGATCTTATTTTTTTATATTTTAGACTGTTTTGTTAGCGCAGCGGTAGTGTGTGCGACTGTTTTGTATGATTGCACTTCTCGGGTTCTATTACCGGATTAGCACGGAGTCTAGAACTGCACTCGTTAAACGGCAGTAAGTTAGCCCTCTATTACGTAGGCCTTAATACCATAGCTGACAAAATGTGATTGCGATAAACCTCTGCCTAGCTCTTTGGGGATATAGGCTTGAGAGTATGAATTTATGTGTAATCTCTTATTTAGGAAGAGATAGTTTTAGTTTAGGAGACCGGTAGACTACCATGCAGAAGTCTCGCACTCGATCTTACGGTATGCCCCTATCGACGCTTATCAAAGTTACGTACCTATTAATAATTAAATTATTTCATACTGTGATGGTGAAGATAAACATCGTAGGGAAATCTGCATGCTGATTTCTGCAATGTTCTCGAAGGTGTATGACGTCAGCTAATCCGCACTGAGCTTTAGTGTACTTATGGCCTAGTTAAAAGCTACCCTTGCCCAGCAGTAGGAAAATTTATAAGCAGGGGTGACAATATTCCATATTTCATACTTTGTCATCTCCCAACGTAGTGCTCTTATGCCTATGCCTAGTGCGGAGAGACCCATGCCCAACTCAACTTATGAGCAGGGGTGACATTATTCTATATTATTTTACTTTATCATCTCTCATCTCTTATAAACATCAGGTCATCATATGCTCACCTTCTAAGATATTTATCTTACATTCAGTAAGTTGTTCGGTGGTCAAGGCTATATTTTGATGCATGCACACATTTATACTATCAAACCTCTCTACTTAGAAAGATTCAGCATCGGTATATGATACTCACTTATCTTCAGTTATAGTTAAAATTAGCATGTTACCAGCTACATTATCAATATTTGTTACACTACTGAAAAATATAATGGCAAATATAAAACCGTTTCCAGCCCAGTTGTCGAAACCGGGACCTCACTCAACCAACAAGACTGTCGTAAGATTAAAAGACCTTCAAGTTTGTAGGCTATCGACCTTATCTACTATCTGATAATAATTTCAAGGTCATCTTTTTTGGAGGTCAAGTAAACACAAATAAATGTACAATATAATTATCATATAAAAAGGCTGATAGTTATAATATAATACTTCATTATTAAACTGTGAGCCAAAATGCAATATGAGAACATTCGTACAATAGGTGGTTACTTAGTATCTGATATCTAAACAATAATTTGCTTCAGACACAACGCAGACAATTTACATAACTAGAAATGCGTCTTGTCCGAATTGCCAATTCATAGCCATTCCAATTTAAACTCTAAGGTCTTTATTTTATTAACAGGTTAAGGTTGAAATTCGTTTAAAAGTTATGTACAGGTAAAGTGAAGTGGGGCACGCAACGGCGTCGTACCGCATGCTACGACGCGACGACCTTGCCTACCACGTGCTTGCATCGTGTGAGCGCATTCGATGTAGAGTCATTAATCGTTCCAAATTTGAATTCTTTGGTTATAACTTATAAGTTATATAACATCACTAGTTAAAGAAATAACAGATAAGACAATTTATTGTCTATGGTTGATCTATTTCGACCAGGAAGATTTATAAGGATTCCAATTTATAACATAACTCAATACTTTTATTTAATCCGACATAATTACTGATTTTTTGACCGTGATAATATTGCGCTTGCACTTCAATGCCGAATGCAAGTTCCCTGGTTCGATTATCAAGTTGCCTAAAGCATAATTCAATATTCGTTAAAAATCAGTAGTAGCCTGGAATCTGGACACGTACCCTACCTAGCGATAAAAATTAATTGGTTTAGGCTCTCAACATAATTATGCAAATATAAAAGTAAACTGTACTACTTTTACTGTAACTAGACTAGCATATCTTCCAGAAAATTAAGATATAAATTCCAGGTATAAAAAAATAATATGAAATGTTTACTGGCGCCGACTCCATAGAACCTAGGATTGCCCGGGACAAAAATTGTGCGATCCGCAAATGGTTGTTTCGAGACTGGATCTTCATTTGTCCACTGTTTGAGTGTTTGATAAGACTACCACGACACAGGAATAGTACCTATAAGTGCAGAAATCGTTTTTTATAATACAAAACAAAAAAGATATGTTTATTTTTAATTCGTAGACTACTACTATGTGTGTTGTTATGACACTGAGATTAGACCGGAACAGTATTTTGAACAGTTTTTATTACAAGAATTTTCGCTTTGGCCATTGTTATTCTAATAAATAAAGTATAGAAGTATTTAACATAGTTTTTATTGATAACAGGTTATCATTTTATGTTTACTGTTTTGTTATAGGCCTTTACATATAACCTCTTAGATAGCTCCCGGCCTTTAAAAAGAATAAGCATCTGATATGTAATGTTTTTAAATTGATATGAAATAAATGATTAGTTACAATAAATAGAAAGAGCAGCAATAGCTCAGTGGGGAGACCAACAGACTGCAATGCAGAGGGTCTCAGGTTCGAACTCACGTCGCGCACCTCTGAATTTCGGAAGTGATATGACTTTTCGAAATTATGTGCGTATTGATTGACAATTATCGCCTGCTCCGTGCCTCGGAGAGCACGTTAAGCCGTCGGTCCCGGCTGCCATGAACATCTATGGCAGTCGTTATTGGGAGAGGGTCGACACAAAAGATCCCACTGGGTCGAAGTGTCGCCGGTCTGCACCGACTGGCTCCCACATAAGATAAGATACAATAAATAGATACCGATATTTTTTATCATTTACTTAACCCGTAAATAGCTAAAATCACAGTTCGCTGGTCGAAAAGGATTGTATCAATAAGAAGCTGTCCTCCGCGGTTTCACCTACGTTTATGTTATATGTATTTACTGTTCCGTTCCTGAGACTCGTAGTGTTAAGTTATATAGCCTATAACCGTCCTCAAAAATTGGGCTCAAATAGGCAAAATCCAAATATTTTTTTAAAATCCGTCTCATATTTCCAGTGATTGATGACCAAATAAAAAAAACCTCTTCAGCCTTATTATATATATTGCCTCTTTGACAGGCTACTATTATAATACGTAGAATGAATACCTATGTACTCTATAACCCTTAGCTTATAAATAGGTTAGAATATACTAAACGAAGCATATTTGGCTATCGTCCATCAAATGGGACATATAAACCTTTAATTTATTATTATAGTACCTACCGTTTGAACACAAAAATACATGTACTTTGCTATGTATATGTGTCTATACACATATCTCTTTCAAGTGTATGTCGGATAAACCGAGGGAGATTCAAAGTCACTAAGTATAATTGCAAGCGGGCAACTATAAACATTCATACAACGGACACAAAGAACAGCTACAAGCAAAGCACTTTTTGTGGATCACACAAATCGCATTGTTAATAAAACAGCGACTTAGCTCGAAATTTGAAAGTAAGCCAATTTGAACTCTAATTGTATATGTTAAATTCTAATATTATATGTATTTGTGTTAAATCTTTTCAATAGAGTTCAAATTTGTTTAATCAAAAATACTGAGATAAGTCTCTGTTTTATTAAGGATGCGAAATGTTTGTCCTGTGTGGGATTGAACCACAACAATTAACTTTGTGACAGTGGCGAGGCGACTACTTAAACTAGTTTTACTGTACCATCCGTGCAGTTTCAAATTAAATAGAAGGATGAAAGGTCACGCAACACTTCAACCTTTCCATTTAATTTCAGAGGTTTTAATCATACAATTGTGCGGTTTGTTTCGGTTATATGAAAAGGTCAGGTGTATACTCGAAGTACTGTCAACCCACGGGTTTGTAGTTCCAACCGGCCAACATAATTGACATGACATGTGATTGGGGTTGCAAACTGCCTACAAATTGGAATTTCTACCCACGTTACATTATAATATAACTAGATTACGTAGTAATAATGTAGAGCATTATAGTAAATGTAGTCGAATGCGTAATTTTTTTGGTCAATGTTCGTATTCAAAATGTAATAATTGCAACCTTAATATACAAATGTGATAATAAACCACTTTCAACTTTGTTGAAACATCTTCTACGCGACTAATAATTTCTGTTGTCGCCGAGAATTCTCTGTTGTCTCAGAATAACTATTTGTGGATCATACAAATTTTTGGGTGAATGAGGTCTCGGGTTCGAATCCCGGGTCGGGCCAACAAAAAGTTATTGGATTTATCTGTTAAGAAATCTCAATAGCCTGGTGTTAGGAAGTTGGTGGTGTGAATCACCCCCATGCCTCAGAAAGCACGTAAAGTCGTTGGTCCTGCACCTGATCTCTCTCCGGTCGTGTCGGATTACCGTCCTACCGGATCATGAGAGTGAGGGAACAGAGAGTGCACTTGTGTTTGCGCACACACTTGTGCACTATAATATCTCTTGCTCAGTCTCCGTTTAAGATTGGCCGCCGTGACCGAAATTCGGTCTGGAGGACATTATTACATGTTGCTATGTTAGCGGTAGTGCGTGCTGTTTCTAATATTCGGCCGACTCGTTATGGTAGAGCTAGATTTAGCCCGGGCTTCGTTTGCGTTAATGCAGATCTTGTCAATGGAATCTGGATAAAAGGTATAATATGTTCTTTTCTGTACCCTTGACAATGTGAATGCGAAATTTCATGATGATCGCTCGAGTAGATAAGGCGTGAATGCGTAACAAACAAAAAAAATCACATTTGCATTAAGTTAGCATGACGTGATATTGAAGTACCAATAAAGGTTATATTAAAGACTCCGCTTAATGAGTACTTACGACGTCAATCAAGAATATTTCAGCCTTTCTCAGCAAAATGCCTTACTGATGACAACATATTAATGAGTAAGGGCTTGTCCTACCACCTCCAGATAGCATTTATCTATAAGATAAAAGTCTCACCATCTCTCTTCTTTAACCTAACAGGAGTGAGACAGCATGCGATTTATCTTTTGGATTACTTTTACTTGTTAGTTGTAGGACTGGCCATAACTGTAGTATATTTCGTTTTGTTTTACTGAATGTCAAATACTCGTAATGTAACTAACGTAAATTGTAAATAAATTATGGATGTTGAACGAAATACTCTACTTATGTATGGCGTAATATATTTTCTATTCACATAAAACATGATTAGAATTAACATAACTTCGTGAGATCTATATAATAAACCTTGTCCTAATGGAAATATTAACCAGCAGTTATATGTACAAAAATACAATTATTTCTGAGAAATGTTATTAGTAATTGCTTTTCATTACTATTAAAATGATTGAAATTAATTAAAATTAATTACCACGAATAATCCTAGGAATCTAGTTTTGAAAATGTTACACACAAAATTTTACAATTTACAGCTAAAGTTTGGCCCTTCTGATCGAACCCGCTATTCTAGGTATTCTTTGAGTCCGTTGCTCCAATGTTCGTAAAGTCCCCCACGACACAGGAATTACGACTAATTTAAAGACCAGCCGCTTTTTTTAAACACCTCTGCCGCACGCATCGGTCTTTAAAAGAATAAATGTAGACATAATTGCCAGAAATCGAATGATATGGCAATCTGAATAGAATAATGTCTTAAATGAATATCAATGTCAATAAAGAGCGCACTTATGTCGACTGAATCAATGATCATTTTATTAAAATATATAAAATTTTAAAATATTATCACATTTTTGATTACGTTTAACTAGAGTATTATATAACAATAAGTACTCTAGTTAAGGTCAAATGTTTACGGTAGGCAGCGGCTTTGCTGTGTCCTGATATTGCTGAAGTCCATGAGCAGCGGTTACTACTTCCCATTAGGTGGGCCACATGCTCGATTGTCACCAAAGACAATAAAAAAATATGTAAGGGTTAATGTTTCAGTGATATTTCATATTCGATATACCGTTTATTTACTTGACTCGACCTTTAATTATCTTTTACGTTTCATTCATCCTTATCGCTAGCTTTTATTTTAACGTATCAATAGACGTTGTTTTTTTGAGGTTATCATCTTTCGCTGTGGGCATATTCGCAAATTAATTTTTATTACTTAGATTAAATAACCAAGATAGATATTAAGCACCTTAATTAAATAAAAAGATTAAAGGATTGGAATCTCTTTTTCTAAAATTGGCGTCATTCCAAATTTAAATTAGAGGGACTAATACTAACTATAATTAATTTAAGACTTTAGTGAAAACTTCTTACAGAAATGGCTAAAACTTAATCTTTTAGTGTCCGTTCGTCAGTCTGTCTGCCATAGTTGCTTATCTGGATGTCTACTAGTCCTAATAACTTACACATTTAAATAGTTTTAAATTGGAGTATTTTAGGAATAAGGAACTTTTGGCTTTCTTGGTAGTTTCGTGATATAAGGTATCTACTTATGTTTGCGTCCGTCAGTGAGGTCATGGGGTCGATAGCCGATACGAGCTGTGTTATTGGATTTTTGTTAGAAAATTCTCTGTAACAGCGACTCGCGAATATGTGCTCGGATGGCAATTAAGGTCTCTTCTTATTGTCTTACGTTCACGCGAATATTATACACATATACATCGGAATTAAACTAGTTTATACGAATTCTGTCGCGTTGTTTATTTTCCCCTGTCTTCACATCATGTTGCTGAAAAGCAACCGGAACGCCGCCGGGGAAAGTGTAAAATTAAATCTAAACAGTTTTTATAATTTAAGTATCTTACATAGAGCAATAACTAGGAACAGTGTTTAACAATATAAATAATTGCATAAAGTATCAAAATGACTTATATAATAAAATATTAACAGCTGGATAAAACACGTATAAAGTAGTTTAATTTCAATAAACCCTCGTCTCGTATTATGAGGGACAATAACATGCGAAATGTGGGTATAATGCCATAACATCAGCCATATGCCAGTATGAGTAGAGCCAGCCCTTTTTTTAACGTGCGGAAATGCTCCTTATGCATAACCCCTCGCCACAAGGGGAGCGAGAGGTTTATGAAGGGCTCACCCGAAACTTCGGGCCTACCGACTAAAACCACCACGTTGTGCCAGCTCGCTGCTTTGTATGGTGAGTGAGTCGCAGCCTATATCTACTCCGCTGTTCCAGTGCGCGCCGCAGTATCCATAAACGTGGGTATATAGCCTATAGCCTTCCTCGATAAATACGCTAACCAACGCTAAAAGAATTTTCATAGTCGAACTAGTAGTTCCCGAGATTAGCGCGTTCAATCAAACAAACAAACTCTTTAGCTTTATAATATTAGATATGATATAGCTAATTGTCTATAATCTAACCGTCAATCTATAGTAATATTATAAAGCAGAAGAGTTTGTTTGTTTGAACATGATAATCTCAGGAACTACTGGTTCGAATAGAAAAATTATTTCAGTGTTGGATAGGCCATTTATCGAGGAAGGCTAAATATATATAAATAATAAAATCACGCTACGACCAATAGGAGCGGAGCAGCAATGAAATATGTTTCAAAAACGGGGAAAATTCTCTTATATGAAGGAGAGTTGCGCGGGTCAGCAGGTGTTATATATAAACTAAATTCTGATACTATAATGTAATTTATAGATATGCCATATCCATGGTAAATAACCTATAAAATATTCTCGAAGATGTTTGGAAGTGAACAAATATTCCACGGGATTCTCTCTCCCCTATATTTATAAGATCCCTTTTGTGTTATTTTATGAATAGAGTTTTACCTTGAATATCATGTCTATATTATGGGTGCTAAAAATATTTATAAATAGGGACAATATTTATGTAATATATTAAACTGTTTCGTTTGCCATGTTGGTCACATGGTTTGAGTTTGGCCTTACGTTTAAGGCTGATCCAAACGACCCAGGTTGGGCGCGCCCAAGTCAGGCTGTGTTTCTTTTTACAACTTTCCCCAAACTCTATAATAATTAAGTAACTGAAAAGCGGCAAATGAAAGTTTATCTCCTGTTTAAGTTACAAAGTAGTTTACATTTTACGAAAACTTACATGATGCATCATTATAAGTATTATATAATACTAGCTGACCCACGCAACTTCGTCTGCTTCACATAAGAGAATTTTCCCCGTTTTACCAATAGTTTTCATCGATGCTCCGCTCTTATTCGTCGTAGCGTGATATTATAATTAGCCTATAGCCTTTCTCGATAAATAGGCTATCTAACACTAAAAGAATTTTTAATTCAAACCAGTAGTGCCTGAGATTAGCGCGTTCAACCAAACAAACAAACAGATAAACAAACAAACTCTTCAGCTTTATAATATTAGTATACCTAGATAAATGTTATAGTTAACGCCGACTTTTACCAAACTTTATAGTTCTATACTGAAAACGTAAATTAAAGTTCTTTTTTATTTTGTACGTCAGAATGACCACACTCCGCCTGAAGGTGTGATCCAAGAGCAGTAGCTTCCACACCATCCTCATAGCAGCTGAGGCAATGTTGAGGCCCCCTTTAAGTTTGTCTGCTGTTTGTTTAAAAATTTCACAAAAGTAACCAAATAGTTTTGTTTAGTTTTTATATTCCACGAAAATGTGTGCATGGTACAGCCCGCGTAAAGCTCGTAACTTTTTTATAGTTTAGCGCTAAAGTTACATAAATATTGGCTGATCTGCGATTATTATAAGCAACTGAAAGCAAGTCGGGGAGCGCACACGAAATAGAAAGCAACTTGTGGGTCGTTGACCCCGCGACCGTTCCGTCCACGCCATCTCATAGGTTTAGACTTTAGATGCATCAGCGCTTTGTTCATCATGTATGATAATAGACTGGCTAGGTATTAAAATAGTTCCTAACAAATATAAAAATAGAATAATATTCTTGTTTTAAAAGCCTTAGTGGCGAAGCTGTAGCGTCAGCAAGTGGTTTTAAGTTCGATTACTGGATCGAGAAAAATGTTATTAAGTTTTTCCTACAGCCCATGATACTGAGCACATTTTTAAACTGCTCTGCTGCTATTGAGGACTTTCTAACAGAAAATCTTAAGCACAGTGCCTCGCCATCTATTATGTACTTGGATATATAACATAGCTATATATATATAAATCGGAATATAATAGTAATGCACCTCTGTTTATCCTTTAGTATGGACGTCATTCTATGCCAGTATGTATTTTACAATAGGATCATAAGAAAAGGCAAAGTCAATAAGCAAAGGTCGTGAATTATTCACAATTCAACAGTTATTATAAGAAACTCGTAATAACGTAATAAAAATTCTTTAACAAAATCAACAAAATATATCTCCTTTGAATAAGGTTAATCTACATTATTTCCTTAATAATTTACACATTTATGTTATTCTTGCTAGTGGATCAAATAAATTAGAAAGTTGCAAGGCCGAACGGAATTAACTCGGCTGTGATCTTGACTCTCTCACGTAACAGTGTCAACATGGAACTGCGAATCAAATGGGAGACATCATATCTACCACATACAAACTTAATTTATATTTGGAGTGAGGTGTAAGAAATGAATTTAACTCTGAAGGCCTTCTGAGTTGAACTTCACCCTAAGGCCAATGCCTTCGAGGTTAAACTCATCTGTTTAATCTCTTATTATCGTAATAAATAATAATATCAGCTTCGTCAATAAAACTGTCCCACTGCTGGGCACAGGCCTCTTCTCAGTGTGAGAAGTGTTAGGCCATAGGCCATCACGCTGGCTCACTGCGAATTGACAGACTTCAAATATCTTCAGATACATTATGGAGAATTCTAAGATGATGTTTTCCTTCGTGGTTAAAGCAAGCGATAATTAACTAATTAATACGCACTTAAGTTCGAATAGTCAGAAATGAAGAAACCTTGACGTGGCAGTCTAACGGTCCGCTAGACTACCGCTGCTCCCTTCGTAATAAAATCTTTTCAAAATAGAGTTCCAATCTAGACTAAACTAAACGTGAAATGCAAGTTCCCCTTTTGTTTTAATTTAGGAAATACCATTTGTAATATTTATGACATTCAGACTAGATCAGATCAGAATAGACTTTTGACTTTTTTTTACGATTTTCCGAGACATGGCCCTCAGGTACCTATTATAATGAAATGCAAGACTAGGCTAGAGGGAAACGACCTAGAGCACGGCAGCAAAGGGAATATTGGATAATTAGAATATTTTTATAATATAATAACTATTATTATTCTTTATTACAAATAATGTCCAATTCATAGTTTTATAGCATGCGAACAAGAGCCTTGTTTAACGATAAAACTAGCAAATTTTATACAGTGCACAATCGTGTATTATTAATATAAATACCACGAGGTACAGTAATATAACGCAAATAGGCATCTGCTACTATCGTTTGTGAGATTCCCGTGTCAGGAAGTTTGTCTATATTTATTTAAATTAGCATTTACCTACAATAGGAATCCTGGAATTAGCTGAAATTTTGTTACTACCAGTGTATTTCCCTAAACTCCGATGTTACGTTATAAGAATTAACACTAGATATACTTAGTACTTATTTATTTTTAGTGCAGTTATAAAAACTGACTCAAAAAACGTTAACAGGTTAACAACAGATACGCGCAAAACTTTCCACGGTGTCTTCTTGAAAAAACGCAACACGCGTATTGTTCCGTCAGAATATTGGCATCTTCGTAATATTATGGTTATACATTACCTGTGACGAACTAACAATGGAACCATTACATCAATCGCAAGAGGAAATATTTATTTGTTACAAAGGATTCTACGATATTTCTAGATAACGCCATTAGTTCCGACTGCAACTAGGTCATAAGGCAACTATATTTATTTTACCTTTTTAAAACTCCCTCATAAAATGAATAAGCTTCGATTTCGTTTAAGATAATTGTAGAGTTTATCAACACTCATACACATAATGTAATATAATATAACACTGTAACATAAAGACAACCCAGCCATAAGCGTATTGTAGACGTGGCGACAAATATTTCCAAGCATATGTTTTATTTTAAATGAATACTAATATAACGATACATACGCTTATTTAAAACAACTGTACATTTGCATAATAATTATGCTTGAAAGAAGGAGTAATATACAGTAACAGAAACATTAAAAAAAATACTAATCTCTTGAAGTAAGAATTACAGTCTATTTCATCAGACTAGGCGTTGTAAGGAGGTTGGTTGAAAATTATGTTTAGCCGTTAGCACGTTGTATGCCCATTTTAGATATTTGAATTTTTTTATATTTCACGTTGTTTTACTTTACGAATATTAAGTTAAGGTATTACATCGAATATCCTACATCGAATAAAAATATTGTATGTACATTGTAACAACTTATTGATGAAACATTATAAGTAAGAGTAACATACTATTTCATCAGACAAGGCTTTATAATACGAAGGTTAACTAAATATTTTAGGTTAGATTCAATTACGTTTTTTAATGCCTCCAAAATATTAGGTATAAGAAACATAATCGCACCCTTAATAAAACAGAGACTTATCTCAGTATTTTGGATTAAACAAATTTGAACTCTATTGCAAAGATTTAACACAAATATAATGTATTTAACATATGCAATTAGAGTTCAAATTGCATAACTTTCAAATTTCGAGTTAAGTCGCTGTTTTATTAAGAGTGCTATATGATACTAGTAATATTACACCTTGATGACGATAACTAGGTATATTATTAACTTAAGATATTGTAAAATGGAAAGCCTTGAAATTACGGAACTATGTATAATATTTTAGGTTACGTTGGCATTTTTTTTAATACCCGTTACATATTATATATATATCATGCAACGCGAAAGTTTAAACGTTATTATATTTTTTAAATATCTAAGCGAGACATTTGTATGTTATTCAATACAAAAACGATTCTTTTGAACTCATACATTATATTGCACATCGTTCAAACATTTGACATCGCGTTATCTTTATTCATTTTATTGTATCTACAATGTGTAGTCACATAACAAGCATGTAGTAGGAATACATAACTACAATGTGCACGTAAAACCAATATGAATAAGATAAATATCTATTTTAAGTCCGCATTATTCACAATGATGACGGTAATACCCTGACCTATCTTTATCTGGATAGTAATCATATGAGACGCAGTCGTTTATGTGCAATTAACTAATTATGTATGTAATAATCGCTCGTTTTCCTTTTATTCTTAGTGAGGTATTTATTGCGTTGTGCACGTGGACATTTATGTAACATAAAATATTCAAAATGGTGTTATTATTTTAATATTTTGTTATTAGGTATTATTAGGTTAAAATAGTATGGCATATTTCCAAAAATATGCAGCATTATATTTTTGTTACTCATTAAAAAAGCATTTTAATGACGCACATAAGATTGGCGTATAACTTTTTGCACCTTATCGAGTCTAATGACTCTAATGACTAATGAGAGATTGGCAGGGCGCCATCTTTAAAAATGTTATCAGTAAGTAAAGGTTTAGCTAAGCCGAAGGATTGTATGACCGTTAAAATAATTATGCAAGCAAGCTTGTGAGTTGCAAGTCGACGAAATAGACGACCAAGCAGCAAGCAGTCGCGAACGAGGGCTCCGACTATAGTGCTGTACACTTCGAGGTCATTCGTTGGTCGATATCGATATTAAAATTATTGAAATATTATTTATTATATGCATTTTCCTCCACTATTTACGTACATTTAATGTATATATATTAATTGATTAGCATCTTTAAGTTGTATCTATTAATTTATCTCTTAGGGGATAGATAATTAATAAATGTATACTCCAAACGTTTGTAGATTAGATTGTTTGACACGGTAAGTGTTAAGTGGTCGAATATTGTATTGATAAAACTTAAAAACGATTATCAACTTAATCATAGGCAGTACGCGTGCCTAAGCTTTTTAAGTAATACTCAAGAGAAACTCGTTAGGAACCGATGTATTAGTTACGATTTAGGGTGTGCAGTTACTCTAGAAAATAGTTATTCTATTTATGAAATTATGAAACTTTAATTCAAGAGTAATAATTTATTATAATTTAATTCAAGAGTAATAATTTATCATAATTTGACACTCTATTTGACACTCTTATTACATAATTTTGAAAACTGTTACACTACTACTAATTTAATTAAAATTGCAAAATAATTATATCTAATCGCTAATCGCCACTACAGCATAAAAAGTTCTTCTTCGATAGACGTTTACCAGTTCAAATAAAAGGTAAAATTACTGTGCTGATGGTTCTGTTCAATATTGAAGTGAAATTTATTAACCACCTAGATATCAACTCAGCAGATATTGTATTTAGGTAAAGATATAATGTTCTGAAGTATACAATCTAAAAATAGCTCTTATGTAAGGTTTGCTTATAGTATGTTTCAGAGAATAAACAGAACTTTTAGAAAGTAGATGCTGTGCATATCTACCTAAAAGTCTAAATAAAATGTGGTATTAATTTATTTTTAGAATTTAGGAGATTTTGTTTGACTTATATCGTTAGTAATTAATTTATAGTGACCTAATAATGTTAGTTACTAGCATTAAGAATAACTTCTCTAATTAAACTCAATGCAAGATTGTGTTTGACTCGATATTGCAATTGGTGAGTGATGTGTAGATCGCAAAGCTTTTATTTATTACTGCAATTGTTTTCATAGAATGTTATAATAATTTCGATACATATTATGTCTCAATTAGTTTTTGAATGATTATATGTTTGATATATTTTAGTGCAACCGACAACAAAACTTTAACAGTCTCCTAGATTAAGTTTCTTAGTATATTATTTTAGTTAACGTTTTAGAGTAATGCCCTATTAAATTAGAATCGCTTTTTATGAAACATTGATGCGGTGTAGCCATTTAATTACACTTCATATTATATCATTTACATTATTATTAAAAGTATACAAAATTATTTCTAAATAAGTACATATAAGATCATCATAGTGAGACGTGTTGCGATCATTTCTTGTCAACAACAAACGTTTTGCTATGAAAGTTAGAGTTGAAATAAACGCCGCTGTTGGTTCCCTGCCAATAAGTATGTACCTAGTAGAATTTAATTTAATTGTTTATACCTACTGCTCACAACCCGTTCGATGGCTATGCAAATACGGCATAACTATCAGTAGGGTTAATACGCTTTTTTGTGAGATTTTTATGAACAGATATTTTTATAATTTATGTTTTGTATTGACCTAGTTATAGTATTTTGAGTATACAATGTTAATAAATTGTTTTATATTGAAATTTAATATAGCAGCTTTTTTTTAATACTAGGAATAAATTTTGTGTGCTTTACTTTACCAACATTCAACCACAAAAAACACCTTGACTCGAAGCAACCAATTATTGATTGATGATCATAATTATTTTTTGTGCTGTTTGAAAATTGAATCTTTGGGGCAGTGCCATGCCAGTGGCCAGGCGACCACGTAAACCACTATGCCTTTCGTGCAGTCATGCATATTATATTATACATATGTAACTTTAATATACATAAACATGTTTGTTATAGTATTATTCCAAATTTCTATAATAAAAAATTATAAATAAGGAATTCAAATTTTTTAACAATCTTCCATTAAATAAATCATATCGATATTTTAAAAAAGGCCGTCACTAACCTTCCCATACGTTCAAGTTTCAATTGTCTGCAGTGGAAATTTCCACGATAAAACATGTAACCTTCGATTGTACTGTTCTAACACAGCTCACTTAGTATATGTGCATTTCAGTCACACGAAATCAACGCAGACGCTCTGACCTAACCGGTCTGTACTGCTTTAGCGTACCGTGAGGCTTATAAGTCTGTCTCTTTCGCTTGGAACAAGTTATCGTTCTATTTTACGAATAGCTCTGTGCTATGTATACTTCTCGGTCGTCGTCCAAATGATTTTTGTTACCTGTCTTTCTCTAGAGCTTGAATGAAGCAAAATTTGTTTTCTTGATGCAGAGCTACAGCTTCAAATCCAACAAAATACTATAGTTACTACGTCCACGTGCTCGGGAGGTTAACGACTGATATAACAGATAGCATTGAAAATAAATAAACAATAATTGACTCATGAGAGCACTAATGCGAAAACGAAAATGCGACTTTCGCACAAAAAAAATATTTTCGCTGTGCAATGAATGTGTTCACTATGTGTATTGGCAGGGTTGTGTTGTCATTATCACAAGCATATTAATTGGATGATAATCCGTTTATCAGAAAAGTACCTACTCTTGATATTCTTTATTATCTACATGGACATGCGATGGATGTTATTACTTAAATAGGTAGTGGGTACAAATTTTTTGATGTGTCTACATTACAAATGCAAACGTTTTATGGATTAGGTTTCATAACAATTATTTACTACGTGGTTAGTTATTATAAAATATTCCATTGATTTAGTCATTTCAATAGAGGAAATAGATATGTAGAACTCAATGTAACTATAGTATGTTTAAGTAAAACTATAAATATATAGAGCTCTGAAAATAATTTTAAATGAGGACAAAGCAAGCGTTAATGCATAATATATTTTAGTAAATTTACAGTTTTAAATTTTAATGTCAGGGCACTGGAAACGTATAATCGTGCGTTCGTGAAATATTTGTATAAATTTGCCGATAAATTTATAAACAGAACGTCCTTAATGGCGATACATTTGGCCTCATAATAATTGACTCTACGTGCAAATATGTTTTTGAAGTTATGACTACAGTTCTTACATATTTCGTCAAGATCTTTCACTCATTTGTACATTGTGTCATTTCTTTTAAGCCTGTTGTTAGACATCACTTAAGAATTCAGTCGTAGGTGGTTCAAGAGAACAAGTAAAAGTAATGATACGCGCCACGTACATACAATACCGCCACATCATGGAAATTTTCCAAGTGCTTCGAACGAAAGAGGCAATGCTGCGCTATCTACAGGTTAAGTAATATATAATCAGTCGTTTTGTAAGTATATTGTTATATTTGATTCGCAATTGCCAAAATCTTCAAAATACTCGTGACATTGAACGTCACAGGCGTCGCTGGGACGAGTCGTTTTAAATTTACTCGCTGCGACAATCGTTCCCGTATCCGTAATACGTGACGACACGTTGAAATATTACTATACTAAAATAAATAAACAGTGACCGAATACTTTCACATCCCCGCGCTAGTATACCTTCAAATAAAGAATTTAATCGTGAACTGCAGCGGCAGCTATGAATTGCACATTGATGTCTCGATGTTTTTCAATAAATCCGAGTTATATTTTGCAATTTTCGTATCGTAGTTTGAATTGGACATTGCACACATAAATACGCCTCGTGACGACATTACATGCGGTAACTTCGTAACTTGGCACCGAATCTGTTTATCCCGAGTCGCGCCCGTGAATCTATGCGTGTAGGTTGCTTGAGTTCATTGCTAGATATCCGGCTACGAACTCCTTCTATAATAGGTTATAGCGAAAACAAATAGGAACCACGAAAACTTGATATTTAAAAGTTTAAAATATCGCCATTGTTACAATATCAATTGTCACGTCATATAGAGTCGTTTATGAATCATTTCAGTTCTTAATTAAATATTAAATAATATGGATTACTTTAATAGGTACTATCTATCTAATGTGAAGATTTTATTTCTTATTAATTTGACAGCCTTAGATGGTAGAGTTACTACACAAACGATTTAGCAAAGTTGAACTAATGTTATAAAATGTGTAGGTATGATTAGGTTTATACTTCTGATCAGATTTGTCTATCGATATATAAAAATACCCTTATAGTAAACACATTCTGCAAATTTCATCGAGTCCTATTTATAACATTAAAGGGTTAAAATGAATCCATTCAGCTCTACCTTAAAAGTGCGCTATTTTAAATATACGAAATTATTTTCTCTGACCTCGGTGTCGCCCGATTAAATCATGAGTCTATCTCAATGTATTCTATAAAAGTATCTGTCGTTGCCCATATTCTGTCGCCGAGGCTCTTTAGCTCTGCCTAGATCGACTCCGTTTATAGCGCAAGTACATCGTGCAATTTCATATGCGATATCAAAATTGCACCGTAACTAACATCGTTGGTATGCTGGAATCTCGTACTTTTTATGGTAAATAATTACGTTGTAGATATAATAAACCTTTAAAGGTATTATTTCAATTTAATAAAATAGTTCATTTTTATTAACAAGTTTTACAGTTTTGGTCTATCTAGTGGCAAGTAGCAAAACTATCATAACTGTAACAAGTTTTACTATTACCCAATAGATGGCAGTATGAGTTTAGTGTATTTTAAACTCCGTAGATAGCAGCACAAGCGTCTAGAACTGTTAAGTCAATTCCAATAAAATACGCTAGATGGCAGTATATTAAATTAAAAAATTGCCGAGTTTGCTAGTTGCAGAGTCAATTAATTTGAATAGAAAACATTATTTTTGATAGGATTCGGTATATTAGTGCAAATCGAATTGCAGGAATAGGAGTTTTCACTTGACATATGCACGATAGTCGGTTAAGAGTAGTTATTAGTTTTTTAGGCTCTTACACCGCAACACATAGTCTTTCTTTCTTTTTTTTATTTTCGTGTGGTTAGTGGCCAACCTTTTGTCAAGAGTTGTTCAAACCGCCCGTAGGCCTCTGACATGGCTTAACGACTGCTGTCAATTTTGACAACAACCGGGACCGACTTTTTACGTGCCCTTCGAAGCACGGAGACGCTCAGTTGAAATACCACTAAGTTAATAATAGTAATTACTAGTAATTGAATTCGAACAGCAAGGCAAAGAAATATAAATTATATTTTTAGGTCCAATGATTCATTTTTCTGTAGTGTTACTGACCAATGATGATTATTATTATTTGTGATTGTAAGTAATTGAATTATCATCGTGAAATTGCACATCGCCAGATGTAAATAAGAATACCTACTTTAATCGTCACTTTGTTTTAATCGTTTATTATCAAGAAAGCAAATTACTCGTTGATTAATTAGGATTAGGTATTAATCATGGTATACACCTGGTATACAAGCGTGAGTCCTGATAGAGCGCACGTTCGATTTTATATCGAGTTTTATTACCAATATTATTATTAGTGTTATTTTCTATAAGAAAATCGGCAATAATTTGCACCTAGTCACGAAGTCCAGTATTGAACTTTATAATCGGTAATAGGTTTAGCTTAGACTCAATTATTTATATCTTAACGTAATAGTCAAGCAATCGAGCCTATTTGCGTCTGCGGACCACATATAAACTAAACAACATATTACCCGACCGGGAGTCCAACCCAAGACTTCATGCTCAGTATCAAATATGATAAGGTCAGTATCAAATTTAATAAGGCGGACAGTAAGATGGTTGGTGGACCCAGGTGAGAGGGAAAAGCCAGGTGATTTGGTTATTACCAAATCAATTCAATAAAATAATCAAATCCAAAGCCACGATAGCCTGGAGGGCCTGAGGCGACGACTGGGGCAGTCAGTCGCCAGAGCAGAAGCAGGCTCGAGACGGCGCGGCGGCGCGTCGTGTTTAGCGCGCGCCTCTCCAGATGAAGGGCAAGCTATTTAGTCGGTCGGTACGACCCTGGACTTTCCATCTTTTCCCGGGTGAGCTCGGCATAACCCCCCGCGGAGGGGTATGAGTATAAGCTTTCCCATAAGTAAAAAAAAGATGTGATTGTTAATAATAGGTACGCTGAGCTATAAATTACCGTATTCGCTAATATTAACGATAAAATGGACTCGTCTACCAAAAAAAGTTTACAAGAATGTTACAATTGTAACAATTATTCTTTTAGCCTCTAGTGATATTATGATAAATCATATAAACTACAGTTTTAACAAATACACAGTTACGAGCCCGTTCGCCCCTCAAGGTTCGCCCCCTAATATTTATTTGTTTCTTTTAAAATCCACCCAAAAATAGGTCCGTCTTTCTATGAAAAGGGCGAAAGTCAAGTACAGTATAAGTCAGCCAAATACACGTGTCGTGTTAATGCCATAACTAAATAAACGATTCCTTATTTTATACTGTAGGACAATTTTAAATCTCGAAAATAATTATGGCCATCGTTGTAATTGCACACGCTTACTTCGTAGTAACTTTAAAAGTGAGTTCTTTTCTTTAAATGTAGCTTTATTGTTACGATATACAGTGTTTTAAAATAAAGCTTCGTATTTGACTACGTAATAATAATATTTGTCCTGTACTGTAACTGACATGAGAGCTTACATGATGTGTAATAAATTAATATAAATAATTTATACGCTTTTGTAAGCGTCATACTATTCCTCGCCGTTTAACCACCAGTTAAGCCTTTAGGGCTTAGAGGATACACAGTGGCAGGATAATTCATTATCCATATAACTGCGCTAAACATCATTCTTGTACCATGTTATAAACAACTCTGCTTAGAGACTCATTATTTGCTACGAAATGGGGCAGCTTTAAATTCAAAAGGCAAATTTATATTTGTTTTCTTTCAAAAGTACTTTTATAGTCGCAATAATAATATAATAGGGGTTTAAATATGAGGTTGTGGTTTTCATACTAACTATTTCATTAATATATTTTGAAATGTCAATTCCAATTCTATTATTTTTCCATGTTTAGTTGCTTGTATTCAGGCCACTGTGGTTTGTTTTAAATTAACAAAAACTTCAACCATCAAACTTCAACCATCATGTTGTTATGACGAATTGTAACAACGAATATCTACACGTGGACATTAAACGATATACTTAACTTTAAATACAAATTGTATTGAAGATTATTAATATTTTTTATTATTAACTATATATATAGTCTATTCTCGAAATATAAATGAATTTTAAAATAACCGTTGCATTTTATACAGAAACAACAAATGAGGTGTAAGATATAAACGGCAATTTCATAAAGACCTAACATTAGTATCATCCAGGAACGTTACCAATTTTTATAAATATTTATTAAGTGTGGGAACAAATTGTTAGTTGTACGATGACCCCTCACTTGGATATCAATTACATTAAAATTAGCATCATTTCATGCCCAGCGTCCTCACGTCCGATTTCCCCAGACAACAATTGGTTGGCGATCAATCTTGTGAACACGTGACTTGTCAGCAGATACTTACAACTTATTGTTCCGAGAAAATATGTTCTGGGGCCTTAACACGATTTCGCAAGAATGAAACAGCGCGTTACAGTGTAACGCGCTGTTTCATTCTTAAAAACAGCGATTTTGATCTTGTTTCGATCTAGCACATGCAATGACAGTTGGTAAGGCACCTGTTAATATTTGGCCGTAAGAATTTTATTTATGTTTCTGCGATTCTTACGCGGAGTAGACTTATTGTTGCAGGATCGCAAGTAATATCTACTCATGGTTACCGCCAGAAGGCCCTTTATTGCTTTCCTGGTATATAATATCTAAATTAATAGATACTTGCCAGTTTTTTAAACCTTGCGTTTGTTCAACTTTATTTAAACTACTGAATGATAAGGATTTTATAATATAATTGTACTCACGATAATATTTACGATTATCCACGGAACATTGCAATATTAAATTTATAACAGAATTGCAGAATTAATTATTGTTTTTAGACATTGAAGATTATTACAAAAAACAAAAACATATTTCACTGGAATAGGTACTGAAATGTAAATTTATATTTATTTACTTAATTGCATTCTATCATAATTTTTAGAAAACCGTATATTCTATAAGTTCATTATTGGATTCCATAGAGTTCTTCTTAATTTTGGTCCGTAATGTATCAAATTGTAGCCGATTCCATCGTACACCCTAACAAGATCCCTACTGAACACGTGTGCGCTCGTTTAGAGCAAATTCACTTACAATTCTATTAAAGTTGTGGATTAGATTTTTGTTCACTTTACTGAGCGAGACACGACACAAGAAAGTGCAAGTGAATAATTGTATTTTTGTTTGTATGATTAATTATTATTTGCTCATGTTTATGCCCGTGAATTTCGCAATAAGTATATATCATATATTTATTGAGAAATTCAATCAATTCAATCAATTATCGAAATGGATTTTATTAGTCGTCGTATTAAAATGAAGGAGTCACAATTAATTAGATGTAGGAAATAAAATCAATTACATAAATCATAGGTAAAGCTTGAAGTACTTATATAAATACCCAAGAACAAAGATGTATCGATCATAGTTGATTTTTGAATCCTTTCGAAAACTATATTTTATCACGCTTCTATTATTTATGTTACAACCGTCGATAACGTCTTGTAGTCAGTCTCCGCTTGTTATTGGGGAGCAGCTGTAGCGGGTACCGGGGGACGGCAGAGACGGCGGTCCTCCCTTGGGACAAGGCGGAACTACCCACACCTGCGTATCCATTTCAAGCAATTTAAATGACTATCGTGGTACTGATAAATACGCTATCAAAAACTGCACAAAGTTGTAATCGCTGATAATGTTTTATCTCACACCTGTACAAATTTTTGATAGGTTATCGAACGAATTAGAACTTAGATTAATTCGCTTGCACCACTAATGATTTATTTAAACATCGGCGGTTCAGCCAGTGACTCGTCTAGTGACCGCAACCATGAGAAGCTAGTAATAAATATTGAAGTGTTGAAAGTGAATCAATCAAAATGAAGTTTTTCGTTGGCTTTTTATTGTTTCTGACTGTGTGGTGCGGCGCGGAGGCGCGGTGTCGTATGCGTGGTGATTGCTTTACAATTAATGGATTTCCGAAACCATGCCCCGTAGATATGGACCCACGACCTTTAATTGAAGATTTGTCCGAGGAGGAGACGGAGTGGGCTTTGTCAACCTTCACCAATCTATGTCCAGAGCTTACCGTTGATGCTGAAGGTAATAGACTGCCAGACAATGAAATACTTACTTGCTGCTTAGCAGAACAATTACAAACGATGTTAGACGGTTTGACGACTGCTAATGGTATCCTTGGCCGCTGTCCAGCATGCTTCAGAAACTTTGCACTTCAAGTCTGCGAAATGAATTGTGCTCCAGACCAGGCGCGGTTTGTAGATACAATAACGGAAGTTACTGCAGACGGTATAGAATACGTGAACGAAATAAACTACAGAGTATTTAATGACTTCATGATTGACGCTCACTTGGCGTGTTCTGGTGTAATAGTGCCTCAAACAGGCATGCCCGCTATAAACATGATGTGTGGGAGTGCTGTGGTTTGTGACGCAGATGCTTGGTTCGGATTCAGTGGAGACACTACAGTTAATCCATTTACGCCAGTACATATAAACTTCTTGAGGTGGCCAACAGAAGAAGATTCCATGAATCATCGTGCTTTGGCGTGTAACGAAACCTACAGAGATGATCTGCCGTGCAGTTGCGTGGATTGTAGAGACGTGTGTCCTACAGGAACCGAACCTGTAGTGCCGGAGATGTGTACGGTTCTTTCAGTAAACTGTATTGGGTTTTCTGTAGGCATAACGCTTTTTGTTTTAAGTGTGATAGTATTCATATTTATATCTTTAGCTGAATATAGATCAAAGAGGAATATCGATTCCAAGCCTCCTAATGATAGTTCTCATGGCAATGTAAATTGGTTGGTCACAACAATTCAAGAAATATTTGCAAGAATTGGTGGTATATCCGCAGGTAATCCTGTTCTAATGATAATGGTTACTACTTGGATATGCTTTGCTATGTTATTCGGTGTGCTAAACTTACAACTGACATCAAATCCAATAGAACTTTGGTCGGCACCTGGTTCACGCAGTCGTGCAGAATTGAACTATTTTAATTCTAGGTTTGGTCCATTTTACCGTGCGGCTCAAGTATTTTTAACATTCGATTTAGAATCGTTCGAGGCTAACAATGTTACCTATGGTTCAGCCTTTAGATTTGAGGCAATAGAAGAATTAATTAAACTCGAAGATGCTATATTGGCTTTGGAGAGTGAGACTGGCATTACATTACCACAAGTTTGTTATTCTCCTCTTCGCTCTCGCGGTGCTGAGCAAAGACTTGACCAATGCGTTTATATGTCTGTATCTACTTATTTAGGCGACGAGAGAGATCATTTAAACAACGAAACATACCTAGATAGTATACAAAGCTGTTTAAATAATCATTTTGGTCTGAATTGTTTAGCATCGTGGGGTGGCGGTGCAGACCCAGATATAGCATTTGGAGGATATGAAGGGGACGACGTTCTGAGTGCTAACACTCTACTACTTAATTTTCCCATAACGAATTTCCTTCTGCAGGAAGAGCTTGAACCAGTACTTGAGTGGGAACTCAGTTTCATAGAGTTATTAAAGGACTATATAGAAAATAAGAAACCAGATTTTGTCACTGTGGCTTTTGGCACAGAAAGATCTATCGAAGATGAAATTCAACGCGTTTCTGTCGCTGAAGCAATACCGATTGCTATAAGCTATATTCTTATGTTTATTTACGTCACAGTATCGTTGGGAAATATAAGATCTTGTAAGACCTGGTTAATAGATAGTAAAATAGGAGTCGCAGTGGGTAGTATTTTGGTAGTTATTGCTTCTATTTTTTGTGCTATGGGCACGATGGGTTTTTCTGGTACTGTTTTGACGTTATTGGCTATAAATGTAATTCCATTCTTCATTTTAT
The DNA here is from genome assembly GCA_930367265.1 of Catocala fraxini. NCBI lineage: Eukaryota > Metazoa > Arthropoda > Insecta > Lepidoptera > Erebidae > Catocala > Catocala fraxini. Next base: position 10,968,551 of record OV884035.1, on the reverse strand, counting down.
CCATCGGTATTGATAACGTTTTCCTCATGGTTAATACTTTACATGACATACAAAGTAATTTAAAATCATTTAGCGATTATAATGAGAACATGAGTTTTGAAAAGAAGAGAAGATTTGTTTTTGAGAAAATGTTAGGTAAAGTTGGTCCATCAATATTTTCAGCCTCACTCTCCCAAATAACATGTTTCGCAATTGGTAGTCTTGCTAATTTTCCTGCTGTGGTGACATTTGCTGTATTTGCATCCATTTCTTTAGCTTTTCTATTTATCTTCCAAATCACTACGGTGGTTGCGTTATTGTCGATTGATTACAAACGAGCTTCTCAAAACAGATTCGATGTATTCTGTTGTTTGCAAAAGAAGATAGTGGATGATGAAAATCCTTTACATTCCGAAACACCTTACAAGGGAGTAACTCAAAGACTAATGGAGCCATATTCCAAGCTCCTTCTTCACTGGCGAGTAAAAATAGTAGTAGCTATAGTATTTATGCTCATGCTTTCTGTTAGCATTATTTTGATTCCCCAAATTGAAATCGGTTTAGACCAAGAATTAGCACTGCCAACCGATTCTTATGTATACACTTATTTACAAGCAGTTAATGATTTAATGAAAATTGGAGCACCAGTATATTTTGTTCTAAAGGCTGGTTTGAATTTCACTAATCCCGAACATCAAAACGTAGTTTGTGGCGGGCAGTTGTGTTATGATGACTCTTTGATCACACAAATATTTTTGGCATCGCAACATAGTTCTATAACACATATTGCTAAGAGTTCAAACTCATGGTTAGACGATTTTATAGATTGGAGTGACTTGTACGGCGCTTGTTGTAAGTACAACATTATTGACGGTGGATTCTGTCAGAGCACAAATAGTTCACCAGAATGTGCTTACTGTGTCATCGATAGATATGAGGATTTCGGTAATGGACTGAGACCGAGTAAAGAAGCCTTCCAGAGATATATACCATTCTTCCTGCAAGATGCACCAGATACAGTTTGTAACAAAGGTGGTTTAGCTAGCTACTCACCTGCTGTCAACTACGTGTTAGATTCAGAAGGCCGAGCATCTATTCATGACACAAATTTCATGGCTTATCATACACCAGCGCGTACCTCGAAAGAATACATAGATTCTATTAAGTATGGCTATGAAATTAGTGAGAACATAACTAAAGCAATTTTCAAACATACCGGTCTTGATGTAGAAGTATTTCCTTATGCAGTTTACTATGTGTTTTACGAGCAATATTTGACGATGTGGACTGACACGATACTATCTATTGTATACAGTCTTGTTGGTGCAATCGCCTTGAACCTTATTACTTCTGGATTCAATGTTATAACTACGTTTGCTGTCTTGTGCACTGTTATCATGGTCGTTGTGAATATGATGGGTGTTATGTATATTTGGAATATTCCTCTTAATGCCGTGTCCTGTGTAAACTTGATTGTGTCTATTGGTATAGCTGTAGAATTCTGCAGTCACATTGCCTATGCCTTTGCTATAAGTAAGCGTCCTCCAGGATACAAAGTAGAAGATGCCATACAATCAGTAGGCGCGACAATAATTACCGGTATTACGTTGACTAACATCCCTATAATAGTCCTAGCCTTTTCTTATACTGAAATAATTGAAATATTTTTCTTCAGAATGTTCTTAAGTTTAGTAATCCTAGGATTTTTACATGGTATGATTTTCTTCCCAGTACTTTTAAGCTACTTGGAATATTTAACAACAAAGAAATAATATCTAGTACACATTACATATAAAATATGATTCTTACTAGATCTTGCCATAAAAATGTAGCATGATGTGAATGGGTAATGGAACTTAAAACACCTGTGATTAACTTATTAATTGTTTACTAAAATGATATGGATTAGATAGTATCACTTAAACTTAAGACTAGAATAAGTAATTAATAAATACATAGTATTAAATATTGTTGGTTGTTTCATTTCTATGTCTAACATATTTACAGTACAACAGAAATATACTACAGATATTTACAGAATATAAAGAAGACAACGACGAGGTCTGAGGACTAGACAAATAAGAAACCCGATCATTAAATCTGACATAATATAAAAAAATATTACTTTAGTAAATTATCTTGCCACAATTAATTACAAAATTGTTTTTACATAATGTATAAGAGTCAATAGATTCAAGCGTATCCAATGTAATTATCCAAAAATCCAGTGATAGATAATGATATCGTTAATAATTAATAATGGTTACGAAACATTCGAGTTATGCATCTAACACGTGATTTAGATAAGCGATATAACAAATAGCCAGGCGGAGTATTTCGATTTTGGACAGCTTCTTGTCAGGTGGGAGGGTTGGCAACAATCTTCTTAAGGATGCGAAGGCTGCGTTAAATGCTTCAACACGGATCCTTTCTCTTGTAGCGTGGGCTGTACGGTACTTAAGCGTTGCCCGTCTTCTCCTGCGACGTTCTTCGCGGGAAAGACCAGCACAAGGAGAGCCGGTGCCACTGGAGAGGTAAGCTTCTTCGGAGAGCGCACAAGGTTCCAATGTTCTTTCTCTGTTACAAAAAATATTAAGTGTCACTTGAGGGTAATAATTAAGTTTTGGTTATTTTATTTATTTATTTATTTATTTATTTAATCTTACAACTAATATAATAAAATAACTATATACAGAGAAAGGTTAACTGAACCGAATATAATTTTTTACAATTTTAAAGATTAGGATTAAGTATTAACTAGATGTAACATAGTAACATACCACGCTACGAGTTACAGGTATGGAGTCGTAATCATAAGCATGGGTGATGCCGTGAGGTAGAAAATAAATTTATTGTAGCAAATTACTCTAAGAGTTTCAAGAATCAAATTTTGATTTAATTTTGATTTGAAAATTCACTAATACGGCGCATTACCTGTATAACAGCTAATGCGCCGTATTAGTGAATCACAATAGGCTTCAAGATAGAAGTATAAATTATGATATTTATTTGATAAAACGGAACAAAGTATTCAAATCATTCTTTAATCGAATAAATAAAAATATTGATAAACTGTCTGTTCTGATAAATGATTTTATAATCTAGAAATTACTTTAAATCCGGAATTGTCTACGTCTTTCGCGATAATAGGCATAGCAAAATGTTACAAATTAATTGTTATTAGCAATACCGCTTTTGTGATAATGTTAGTGACCGTTTTACATTTATGAAAGATGCCACCAGATATTCTGTGTGTCCGTTGTTTAATGAGACGTAACACACAACTATCTCTGGACCACACAAAACTTGGCCTGATTTATAAATAGCACTTTTAAGATTTTGAGTGTAAAGCCGTTACAGCAGTACTGCGTAATGCAGTACCTATTAAAAAGTAATTAAACTAAGATTACTAAACAAATGAACTAAATATCTAGAAGTACTTGTGTACTATGAAGATCTTTGTCCACTCATATAGAAATTTACTTGCAACTGATATCTTGCCTTTACACATAGTGGTAGATGGATACTTGCTTAAAATATACTTATTGAAAATGGGCTTTGAACGCAGAAGGGATTAAATACCGTTTATTAAGATGCTTATTTTATATGCATACATACACGAGTCGCGCATGATCACAACACGCACACTTTACTTTCGAACATTGTTAATAAATTTATAATATTTCAGTTATGTATAGTTTTTATAAGCATTGTAAATGTCTATAAGCATTGTAAATATCTATAAGCATTGTAATTATCTATAAGCATTGTAAATATCACTCGTAGAAGGATGTAGCAACGTTAGGAATAGAAGATCGATCGGTGTGAAGTTCTTTACACTCGGCAGTGGAGAGACATAACAGGGAAATAATAAAATACGAGTCAGTTTTTTTATGTTTTCTTTATATTTAAATCTATCTAAAGGCAGGAAGTAGACTCGCTATTGACATATATGTATATTACTGGCGTAGCTATGAAAGTATGTGAATTCACACTATGGCGGATAGTCGGCAAATAAGCTTCTGTTGATTTTTAGATATTAAGTGATTCAGGAGTTTTTATAAAGGCATTAGTGTTTATAAAAAAATTGGTGCATAATTTATAAGTCGTCGTCAACGAAATCGACGAGTAAGACTATATGTAAGTATAAAGTAGGCATGTTGCCGTAAGTGGAGTACCTACTAGTAATTTTTGCTTCTCTTGTTATCAGTGGAATCTGGTATTTTTAAAAATTAACAAAGTGCGACTATTTTATTATTATCCAAGTGTTGACCGCCAACTATGAAGCGGGCTACAAATATTATAAATGTTCAAATCCTTGTATTCTTCCAATAGACTAGGCAGAGATTACATGCACATTTTGCCAGTTATAAGAATCGATCTTATTGCTGTCTGCACAGTTTCAGGCTCAAGGTCTACTGAATATTGCCTGACTGAAAAAGACTCCTGCGTTTATATGTACTTATTCACGATGGGCCACCATGTCAGCGATATTATTTAAAGTTCTCTTCAGAAGGAGGATGTCTCTATTTTCCATCCAAAATGATATGTATTAACAAAACATAATTCACATGCCTGAGATTTATCCTACGGGATATTTTAAATGTGAAACCTTCGATGTTTGTTTTGAAAGATTGTGGTTATACGGTAAGACTTAAAGCTTATATTTTAAAGAAATGCAACTAAAGTTGCGGTATTAGTTAACCAATAATTATGCACTTGTGAGATGTATTAAATGTCGCTAAAAAGCATTCTTTAATTAGTGACCCAAACTGTATCAGGTAGATGCTGTCGTTAATGTCGAGTAAATACCTAAGGGGCTTAGCAATGCTATTTTAATTAAAGAGATCTTAAATACTTTTTACCTAAAATGGCGGATGAGAGAAATAAACATGATACAGTTTCTTTCTTCTTTCTCTCTTAGCCTTTATTATTCCCAAGTCACTTGGGGTCGGCTTTTCTGGTCTAACCGGATTTGACTGGATATCAGTTTTTACATGGAGTGGCTGCCACCTGACCTCCCCAACCCGAAGGCTAACGATACCCTAAGGCTAGACCAGTGTCAGGATATTAGAGGGTACTGACTTTCCCAATAACGACTGCCATAGATGTTCATGGCAGCCGGGACCAACGACTTAACGTGCTCTCCGAGGCACGGAGCAGGCAATAATTGTCAATCTATACGCACATAATTTCGAAAAGTCATAATATGTGCGTATGTATATATATATAGTATATAACTTCCGAAAGTCAGAGGTGCGCGACGTGGGTTCGAACCCGAGACCCTCTGCATTGCAGTCTGTTGGTTTCCCCACTGAATTATCGCTATTTCTTTCTCTTATATATAAATATTATAATCTAAAACATAAATATTTAAAATGCGAAATAATTAAAATAAACATTGAGTTATTGTAGGTAAGTTATGGGTTCTAGAAATGCTTATTAACATCAAACTGATAATAGCTTATGGCTCGTTCATAAGGTTTAAAGTTGGTAATGATTTATGAAAAGGCTCCTATGGGTATTTTATGTATAACATACTTATATAACACGATAATATTCCCTGAAGAAGCAAATAGACTAACAGGTCCCTTGTAAATTTACTCATATACCTCGTCACTATCAATTTAACACCACAAGCGATAAAATCCTTAAGATACTTAGAAGTATATGCTCTTGCCATCCGTTTTCCCTGGTAACACTTATATAACATGATTATTCTGACAAATAACAAGTAGACTACGACTTACTAAATTTTCTTAGAAAATCTTTAGTCATAAGTGAAGATCTGTACTGGTAACTATTATACGATTTGAATTGGTAGTTTAAAAGAAAGAATACTGGGTTTGATCTTGATACAGTTAGTTGATCTCGATATTCTTGATACACATTGTCAGGGATACAGAAAACCACATACCTTTCATTCAGAAACAAATTACTGTTCCCGAGGAATAGAAATTTAATGACAAAATTGCCATTTACGCGAGTGAAGCTGCGGGCAAAATCTAGTAGTATTATTACCTTTTTCTGGGAGCTAAGTTCTCTCTGCCGGTAATAGGCAGTAGAGCCTCTCGTGGTTCAGCGAGCATGCACGGCAGCGACCCATCTTCCATGCCGCTGGCGGTCTCCAGCCAACTCTTCATGGCGATGCTGAAGACAAAACAGGGCATGAAGACTTATTGTTAACAAAGCAGCATGTATTTAGACCTGAATTTATAATTTCCAAAAGTGTGTATTTTTAAAAAGAACAAGTTAGTTAAGGATTTATGTACCTAATGAATATTGCTTTCGGTTAAACAAACGATTACAGACTATAATCCTATCCGTTTTCTATCAATATTAAAAAGCCCTTAAACTTTCTTATCTTTATCGTGTTTGGTAATAGCACAAATATACTATAGATACGGAATCACGTATGCATATACCCGTGCCCGTATCTGTAGCATACTAATAATTGTAAAACTTAATGCTAAGACAAAATATCACTTGCTTTAATTAAAAAAAGAAAATCCTTAACCTACACTGGGCCAGCGCAGCGTGGCGGATCAAGGCCTAACCCTTCTCATGTTTAGAAGAGGCCCGTGCCCAGCAGTGGAACAGTTTATATACTGTTATTAATTTATGTTTTAAAGAAACTTGAAACTGAATTGTAGTAAAATACTAGCCTAACACCACGTTACAAGACACCGTAAATAATAAACTCAAGTCAAGTGATTTAATTAGCTGTTGCTAGTTTAGCCAGCCAGTCATAGCAGTTGCACCGTCGAGTAAGTAAGTTCTATGTTGATCTGCCTTAAAGAAATCAGGGGTTACTTGACCCGTCGGATACAATCAGAGTAACATCGAAATTTTGAAAATCTATGACAGAAACCTACCAGTAGCATGGCGTTTATATAATCAGGACGGTTTATTATTCGACAACATGTTAGACTATAATTCTATCAAAAAAGTAGTAGCTAGCGAATTCTCTATAATATAATCTTAGTAAAATAAAAACAAGCTGTATGTTCAGTAAAAGTATGACCGGTCACGTATTTGAAACACTTCAACTACTTCGCCGAATAACCCCAGAGACACGTATGTTTTGACTCCCGATCAAATCAAATTTACTGGCCGCAAGGGTAAAGCTCTCGAGATAAATAATACAACAAGCGTTCACACCTCACACTAAGCGAGCTCTTTAGGGGATAATAAATCCGTATTTATTCTTTTTATATCGCCCCAATAGTGCAACCCTTTTGGTACTTCTGGTAATCGAATCATCTCCGCTAACCGTATCGAATCGATTCCTTCGCTGATGTCAAATTTACGAAAAATTGTTGCTATTTTATAAAGGAATGTTATGATAATCAAATTAACATATGATCGATGGTCACGTTGTCACAAGATTCACACAGTACCTACATTAATTTTATTTGTTTTATGAAATATATATATAACGAAACAGAAGAATTTATATGTGATTACGTCAAAACATTTTCAATTATTTATGTACATATATTGTATGTTTCAGATAGATATTCTAAGTTACCACCAGTATAACTAAGTTCTGTGCTTATCGGGCACGCCACGATCGTGGCGGTAAGTCCCGTGTTTGAGGAGTGGCTGGAGAGGCGGCATGGCGCCCCCACCTTCCGGCTGACACAGGTAATGACTGGCCACGGTTGTTTTGGCCAGTTCCTGTGTCGTATACGCCGGCAAGAGACGCCCGGTTGTCACCACTGCGGCGACTGCCGCGACGTAGATTCTACGCTGCACACTTTGGCGGTTTGCCCCGCCTGGGCATCGCAGCGCCGTGAGTTGATCGCGGCAGTCGGATTGGTTGCCCTCTCGCTCCCGGCCGTAGTCCAGTCTATGGTCCGGAGTGAGAGGTCGTGGAGCGCCGTCGCCTCCTTTTGTGAGGAAGTCATTTCCATCAAGGAGGCGGCGGAGCGGGAGAGGGAGCGTTTGAACCCTCTCCCCAACCGCAGAGCCGGGCGCTGGAGGGCACGAGACGACCTCCAGCCACCCTGAGGTTTGACCTGGGGGTGGCGGGCTTTGTGGGCCTGCCCGCCATCCGTTCAGCACCAGGTCCGAGAGGCGGCGTGCGTGTTCCCACGCGCGCCTCTGTTGTTTCGAGTCCGTCTCCCCTCTAGGGGGGACAGTAGGGAGTGTTAGAAGTGCCTTTGGGTAGATCTTTCGTGTAGTGGCCTGCCGTTTCATACGGCGGGCCGAAACCTCGGCGGGGTCGCGACCGCATGCGAAAGTGATTCGCGCGGCCCCGTCGATAGCGGTTTTGTCGAGGAACACCGTGGTAGGTTTAGTCGGTATTCCGGGAGGTACTCTATCATCTTTAACATCTTTCTTTTACCCCGGCGAGTCCGACATAACCCCTCCGCCCGCCCCCGCGGAGGGGTATGCGTCATGCATTCACCCACGTAAAAAAAAAAAAAAAATTCTGTGCTTATGCTTTCTTTATTTATGAATTTTATTATAATGTGCTACAACGTTACTTTAAAAGGTCCATATTTTCAATTCTGTATTATAAATGAATCACATATAGCTTATCCAGTAGGATTATCTGTATATATATCTATGATTATTTATTATTTAACTAATAAATATATCCACCGCAAATTATCCGTTGTCTACGTAGGGCAAGAGCATTATTTTAAATAATATATTATACTTAGCTTGGTCTATGAAGAAGGCTAGAAAAACATTCCGTCTTTCTCCCAAAATTAGACTTACAAAAATCTCTGTACAATACTTTAGTTCTTGATTCCAAACCTAAACGTGCGTAAGCTTTGACCTTTTCATTTGTTCAACAGCGAATTCATAAAATCCATATTATTTTAATATTATTACTAATGATTATACAAACATGTGCTAAATTAACTGAAACACAAGCTTCGGCCTAGCTTGGGCACCAGTCTCCCACAATATCATGAACGAATTATTTAACTGTTATTGTTACTGTTACAATGCTTATATATGGCGGTGAGAAATAAATAAATAATTATAATATTGTTTATTATCATAAAGACATCGAATTGTTGTATGTTATTACACCTACAGAAGAATATTAACGTGTATTTGTGTTCGGCATAGTGCAGTAATTGGTACGTAACCAGCCATGCAGTGATAGCAATATATGACATCGGACATACTAATTTAAGACCGATTTATAATGGTAAACTTTATAGTTTAAGTAATGTAAGCGTAATGAATAAACTCACTGTTAACTGACCGTTTTTCCTCCAAGCTGTTATTATTTTGAAACATTTTTAGAGAGAGGTTTTGGACGACTTGTCCAAGTATCTTCGTAACAAGAGATTTAGGCGAATACACATATGAATTCACTGGTTTTTATTTCTTTACATTTTCAATTTGTAAAATATGGACATATTTCTATGCTTAATATATTGTATACTTACGTTTTTTAACTACTCCACTGGCAAAATAGGTCACAAACACATGATAAAGGAAACAAAAACATTTGAGACAAAAATTATACGATTGTCTCTATTTTCCAAAACAAAATAATATATGACTTTTTACACAAATCAGCAATAGCAATTCTGCGATTACCACACAGTACGTTACACAGAGTTATACTATTTTCTGGCGCAGCATCCCTCCGCTTTTATGCCCTCTTGAAGGGGATGGACCAGCCCTCTCACAGCCGGAGGGCGGTGCCAAACATATTCTGAATAAACAAACAATAAAACTCAATAAGTCAATATAATGATTTAATGTGGATAAATATTTAAAGACTGGAAAATACAACACTTTTGGTACCTACAAAATCTGAACATTGTGTCTTATACTTTGACGTCATGCATAACGTGGATTTAAAATGTAGGCATAAACAATAAATAACTTGCTACGATTCTGATATATTAATTTTGATTTATTCGGTCCCACAATATTATTCTTTATAGATTCCCATTGATTTACTCTTTAACCAGCAGTTTACCTTAACGTTAGAGTATAAACCTTCGCCACAATATTCTCTTTTTAACTTTTCAGTTTCTCCTATTTACGATATTTTTCAATCTTCTTTTTTGCTAAATATAAAAAGATTTAATTCTGTATTTTTGTCCAAATAGATAACAAATATTAATAATGTTGTCTATATCATTTAACCGATCTTTCTTAACTCTTTAACCTATTTCTTTTACAATGTACATCTTTTCTACTCGATAATGCAAGACAGCTTAAGAAATAATAGTATAATAAGCTGGCATACTATTATATAGATTATGTAGGTAATTATCACTATCGCTTATTAGGCGCGGTCATGATTACTTGCTACCAAACAGGTGTTAATCTATATCCCTGTAGCTGCTAAACCGAATTTAACAAAACATGCCAGACTTGGACAATCTGAGTGAGACATGCAAAGAAAGAAAATACCTATAGATAGGTATCTACTTCCAAATTCCAATGTAAAAATGCTAGTATATATGTAATACAAACTACTAACTTTAATCAAACATATTCATTATATGAAGCAGCGAGTTTTCTTTCTGGGCCTTTACCCGTTGCCACATCAATACATATACCATGCCATTGCCACAAACCAACGCCTATAGTTTTCATGTCATTCTCGCACGTAAGCAAACCGTGCAGTTTTTAATAACAAATCAAATCTGAAATCTATAATTTTGATAAATTGTTTCTATGTAGAATTATTGCAAATGACCGATTAAACGTTACCTTATAAACGGCTTAATCAGCAGATTATAATAACGAAGATAAGATGCTATGTTTTTACCTGACGCCATTCGAAGGGGGGTACTGTATGTAAGTCTGTTTTATGTGTGATGTTTTCTTAATTGGGGCCGTAACGATGTAGTTATTATGTATTTATGGCGAACATAAAAATAAAAAGATATATTTTTATCTGGCAATCTATTTTACACGCTTTTTCAATACAACATTTTTATTAGTTAATTGAAGTGTCCAAGAATTGTTTACACATTTTTATGGTAATAAAGATTTTTGACCTTGACTATGCCGATGATCAAACATGTAGAGGTGGTGAGCTATCAAAGTTTATCATTCAGCTTTTCCACTATACAGACCATGAGCTATTATCATAGCTCTGGACACAACAGAATATCTATAATAACAGACATACATACAATAAAAAAATTTAATATATGAACTGACTAATCTATACTTATAATAAAAAGAGGCAAGATATGTATTTTGCTTGCAAATTAAATTTTCCACTGTTTGAAAGTTACTCTATCCAAAAGTTTGATGGGCTATGTAACATCAAGCTACGAGCCACGGGAGCGTAGCAGTAAACACAAACGTGGATGCAACTTTTGGGACAGCTATGGATTCAATTGTTTTATAAATTTGCATGTGCTCAACTACTTTTGTTGCTGATTGTGCTTGTTTATATCCAGCGATTAATATACGTTATCTTTAGGTACATTTATTACAACACGACATAAATTTTTTTATACTGTAGTAGTATAAAAAATTTAAAGGTTAAAGGTAGGTACTCATATTCAGTCATTTTATATTTTGTTTAGGGTTCAAGTTTTTAACACAGTTTTTAAATGTATTTTAAATTTATTTCGCGCACTACGTTAGATTCATTGTGTCGCGCGCGACTTTAAAACTTACAATTGACACACATAAAGCACATCTAGACTCAACAGTCATTTGTAGATCACACGAATAATTGTCCCGTGCGGGATTCAAGCTCATAACATTCAACGTGGAGCCAGCTCCAGGCTATAATTTTTTAATGTCCCGCATATTTAGTTCCCTAATTTTCTAAATAAAATAATTAAATATTACACACCTGTATGTAAAGTTGAGTGATGAAACTGATGAACGATTAATGAAGTTTTATGTAATGTTGACTACGACATTGATTATCAATTAAACCAGTCTGCTAATTTTGGCAGAATCATCGGTCAATGGATGGAGACAATTGAAAAGGTCGAGATTCACGAATCAAAAAGTTATTAGTTTTATATTATTTGTAGACTACGAGGTTATACACACACACAATAACTACATAACAACACTAGTCATACAACTACTTATGTATGTTATGCTTTACATATCCATAATAATATTTCTGTAATCCAGTCATATCCTTGCATTTCTTTCGTTGCAGCATCTGTTTCGGTCCCGCCCAGTGTAGCACTCGCCAATCCCGGCCGACTCCGCCTATCGATCCCGGACACAGGTGTTCCCGGATAATTGACGACACCAAATGGGTTCTACTCTGAACTCCACATTCAAATATCTTGGCAATTTTGTACTTGCTTACTTTTCAGAACTATTTGGACTGATCCAAACTAAAGCCTCTTTCGAAAATATTGACTTTAGAATTTGGTTTTATTTTGAGATTAGAAGTTGCTGACAGGTTGTAGTTTATAGAGCTGCTAATCGTTTGCTGCCTTGCTGTCATCTTACGCCCTGTCGTGACCCATAGATACGGACAGTCTAATTACGTAAATGATTTTGAAACTATTAAACTAAACTTTAAACTTTTGTTAAACTTTACTACTATTTTAAGCTACTAAATAAAAGCTACAATATAAACGTCTGCAAAAATATAAATCTAAATAGTTTAATAATTGCATCTATAATTTATTTTATTTTGCTTTGTCTTAGGCAGTTTTACTAGGAAAGAATCTTTATCATACAGAAGACTACAACCAGCCACGTTGAGTCGATTTTTAAACGTCTTAGGAAGACGTTATGCTATCAGCAATACACCAGTGTAATATTGTCCATTGCACTGACAGCTGAGATAATAAACAAACTTAAGCTACGAGAATAACTCGATAAACACTTTATTAAAAAAATGCCGTTCGTTGTTGCTTTATTGTTTAAAATATATCGAAGGAAATTGGTTTTATAGCTAAGGCATGACATTTTTGAGCTGCGTATTTTACAGGTTTTTTTTAATTATCGAGATTTTGCTAGGTTTCGTGACCAAGGCATTTTTTAATTGGCTAAAATTTAATTTTGAACTATTAATTTGGATTAAAAATTCTATGTAAGAGACATCATTATATAGATTTCCTTTTTCATTAAAATATTACTTATTTCCAATTTCTGACCACAAATTTTTTTGGCGACTTCTACCTTGTTATATTTCCTGTGTGGCGGAGGGCTTTACATAGGTACATTCAAATAGCGGTCACAACGAATACCCCAAAATTTTATTTATTATTTTTGTAGAAAATGTTTATTCATTATTAGTTGTATTAAAAAACTAAGTTTAAGGAGCCAAACAACTATGTTTTATGCCACAGACGATAGTAACGACGATGTTCTAAGAAATAAATATAGCGTCATCTGGATATATTTTATTAAAATAATGAATCATCTCGTCAATAAAAATGTGTTGTGTTTTTAGATTTGGTAATATTGTAATGATAACGTTACTCATAAATATAGCAATAAACATGTGATACAATTGAATACAACACCAATCAATGTTCGGTCAACGGCAAAAGTACTTAAACATTTAATAATTTTAAATTATTATTTTGTTATTATGAAATTTAATTAAATCAATTTCCTTTAGCTGCTAGGGAAAATTGAGAAATATCATTATATATACGATAAAGCAAATACATATCTATGAAATCTGCATTTACATAATATATGTCGCTCACTGTAACTACAATTATAAAATTCCAGTAAATGAGACATTTATAATACCTAGATCTTTTACTGGATGAATATATATTAACCAAGATTACTTCAACAGACATTTGGCAGTTAAGCATACGCCTGAAATTTTTTCCGGCTTATCTGGAGATGGTAATAATGAGCCCAATGGCTCAGCATGTAATAAGTATCTGTGTTGCAGATTTCTGAAGTTAAAACTACTTTTTCCCAAACGAGTTTCTGCAGAATGAAATAGATACGACGTTACGCTTCATAATATTTAGTTTGTGCTTGTAATGGGAGTGCTAAGAGGTGTGAACTATTTAAGCTAAGCGGAGCTGACCATAGCTAACGTAATCTCTGTTTAATTATGTCCCTTGCTACCAAGAGCGTTTGAGTTCGGGGTCCAACTCTTACATAAATTAGGCGTCAGGCGAAACACAGAAGCAGTTACTAAAACCGCTGTTGCTGAGTTTAGCCTGGTGGGTAAAAAGGCTTACATTGCAACTGCTTACATATCTTTTCTTTCATCCCCTTCCTCTAAGGACACCAACGGACATATAAAATTCCTGATATTGCAAGTAATTGCATGCTTTGATAACCGCTTATCATTAGGCGGCCGCATACATAACAACGTATTAACGCTTAAATTAAATCATCAAATGTCAAGCAACTAAGCTCATAGAATAGTGACATCGGATTTAACTGGGACCAGGAAAATATTGTCTTGTCTGTTAGAGAATTCTCAGTAGCAAAGTCTGGAATGTTTGACCTAAAACTTTTGGTGACACGTGGGTGTAAATCACTTAGCTGCTTACTCCTCGAAAGTATATCGGCAGCATATACGTACATATGTATATGATGCCTGCACGGTATACCTGAGGCTCATTTATCGAATCAGTATTGAAATATTGCGACACATAGAGAGTATACCTAGTCTAATGTGGATCACGTGATTAACTGATAACAACAAATTGTCAATCGGGTAGGTGTTCGTCTTAATGCATCTGTTATCAATACTCATTATTACTCAATACGTTGAATAACAACCACTCCGTTTTAATGATTGTTGCATTATAACGGAGTACTCGACATGTTAGGAGAAACAAACAGATAAATTAACCACCAAGGTCAAACAATATGGACCTTTCGAGTCCTTGGAGCAGCTATGATTGTTTAACACTCGGTTTAACATGTCAAATCAATTGAAGATGAAGACGGTCGATCCCATATCATCTGTTGTGATTGGTTGGCTGTTAAATTAGTAACAGCCAATCAAATCTTTTAATATGATTTGGATTTTGACTCATCGATGATCACCCTTTCAGAATCCGGGTGTTCTTGTTATGACTGTTACCAATTCCTTTTAAATACGGAAGGGAAGGCGAAGTAAAAGGTACTGAACCTGTTTGCTAAAAAATAATAAAGGATACTTTATATCATGATGAATCGATTATGTAATTGAGACCTAGAGAAGGTTGACGTCATTGTGAAAAGGAGGCTGGTGTTTCGCAGAGAACTTGTTTAAATTGTGAAACATATAATAATATTAGCACTGTATATAAACTGTCCCACCGCTGGGCACATTTTCACTCTGAGGACAGTTAGCCCTTAGTCCAACAAGTTGGCCAAGTGCGGGTTGGCAGACTTCATATAAGGAGAACTCTCAGACATGCAGATTTTCTCGCGATGTTTTCATTCACTATTAAAGCTATAATTAATTGTTTAATACGCACATAAAATCGCAGTCAGAGTTGCGTGCCTTACGAGTTATTATGTAAAAAAACACATTAACTACACTAT
This sequence comes from Catocala fraxini, assembly GCA_930367265.1. Lineage (NCBI taxonomy): Eukaryota > Metazoa > Arthropoda > Insecta > Lepidoptera > Erebidae > Catocala > Catocala fraxini. The sequence goes on along the minus strand of OV884035.1, from coordinate 10,953,131 downwards.
TTATCAGGAATGTAGCATAACTTTGGCATTATATTCAATATTACATGAACCTACACGAACCTCGTGTATCTTCTTTAGTAGGTTGTAGGCAAGTTATCCCTACCGGAATTTATATCTATATCTAACTATAATAGACCAATAAAACTGTCGAGTTGTAAACCTAAAAACACTAAAGATGTACTTATTTGGTTTTGTAGTTTAGTATTCTTATTAAAATGTAAGCCTTGAGAATTAAATAAAGATTCTATTCTATAGAACTGAAGATATGGATCAGACTGAAAAGTGTGATTTCCTTAAATTAAATCGCTGGCGAATCGTAGTTTACCTTGGCAAAGTCGCGAGCAAATGCTAGTATCTAAGCAAAAATTAGGTGATCATTCCTTTATAATGTCAAATGTGTCTATGATTAGACTATTTGTATGGTCTCTTTTCATTAGCAAAACATTCCAAACCTATGACTTTTTCATCGTAGAATATTTTTCACCCAAACTCTACTTGAAGTATCTAACCATCATAGAATAGTCTATAGTTTAGATACTATCGTAATGCACTTGAATAGGACAGTATGTTATAGTACCCATTATTCTAACGAGATTTTACAGTCATTTTACAACTACCCTAAGAACTATAGGTAGCCGCTGACTAGCAATAAATTCGAAATTCGAAGCTGTAATCTGAATTTAAATCGCTGCTCATTTCCATGTTACCGCCCAGAAATTGATTTAGTCGGTCACAAAGTAAGATAATTTATGCAAAGAAACATGTACCGCTCGGAGACATCCTCGGTCTAATGTCGGTTCGCAATTCTGTATTAATACTATAATAAACAGTTATACGTAACAAATACAATACTCTGACAACATATTTCACGAAGGTCACGGCAAACGCTAATTTTCTTTATTGCGACATAAAAGCGCAGCACGCGATGTAAATAAAGCAATCATTTTGTATTCCATTATTATAGAGTTGCAATTACCAATCTGTGTTCTTTATATGTTGCCATTTATATTGTGTCGGGACATTGCTTCTAGAATTAAACCACAGATTAAGTTATAGATTGCTATAGTAATGTGAGTTTATTTGTTTATTTGCTTATTATTATTAGGCTTTTACGTCACGTTTTAAATGTTTGTAATTTGATGTTGAAAAGGTGATGTTACCGAGGGATAGCTATGCAACTGTTAGATAATTCTAAAACTACTTCTTCGCTTCGTTGTGCGCAGCAGTAGTCAATTCGACTTATGTGTATGGAATGTCAGGTTCAAATCCCGGGTCGCGTTACGTGTATTGGGTTTTTGTGAACAAATTCTGTGCCCAGTATACGGCAATAAGCACGCACTCTTTTAAGCAGGAAACCATCATTAATACCATAGCTGGTGCAATGTATTGTATTGTGAAGTGTATATGTATTGTGAAGTATTTTTACAAAGATAATCGAAAGGAATATCTTTTTTACTTAGTATCTTTAATAGTAATGGTTATCTTATCAATATCAAGTAAAATTATACAATGTAAAATTTTAGACAAAATAATAAATTTATAAAAGCTTTGCTTATTTACAAAATTATTGCTTGGTACCAAGGTACTACAAGTAGGTAAGTATCTTAATATAAGTCTTGACATTGAAACTTGCTTATAAATAGCATTAATAGCGTTTAGTCATAATCATAACCCATTATTTTACTTTAACAAGTAATACCTAGCAATCAGTCATCTGACATGCTACAGTCTTTTTTGCTTAGAATACAACATTAAATGAATAAACTAGACTGACGTCTGTGACTAATATGATGACTGAAATGTACTTATTATTTTCGTTGTTCTGAGATACGACCTCACCATACATAAAAAGCTGAATTTGCGTTGCATTATTGTATTAACCTTTAGAATTGCAGCGCACCGGCACCCAGACACAGTAGATTTTTAATTATGTCTGCCATTCCAAGGTTTGATAGGTTACAGGGTAAGCATGGTCATAAAAAAATATTATATTAATGCTATTCTTAATAGTGGCGCTGTTTGTTCAAGACACGCAAAAACAGGGCTACGAGCCCGTACGCCTCTTGACATTTGCCCCTTTTATTAAGTCGACGGAGCCCCGCTAAGCGGGGCTCCTATTTTTGGGTGGATTTAAGAAGAAACCTAACAAACAAACGGACTTGTAACCAAAAATAGGGATTTCCTACAAAAACACAGGTAGACCAATCGGTTAAAATTAGTTTATGATCAATAAGAAAATAATGCTATAATACAAATGCGCTTTTAATGAAAATTATCGTAACTATAGCTTTTCATTGTAGGTATAGAAAATAAAACTTTTACTGCTCCTAATTTATTCATAGCGTATGCAAGAAGTTTCTATTAGGGGAAGGTATTGAACCTTCCTATAACAGCCTACGCATTCAACGGACACACGTGAAAATTTACCCGTCGCCATGCCGACCACGCAGTTAGGCCAATAGACTTTCCCATTTTCCGGCAAACAATTGCAGCCTGACTGCTATTTTGACTGATTTTCGACATTTATACACGTTTTTTTGACACCTAGCGCGTGCTTTTCAGAATTGTGATATTTTTAAAAAGTGTTTTGTAAATCTTTGTATTATAAAGTGTTAAACTTGTTTAAGTATGGCCTTCAACTTCGATAGCGGTCAAGTAAGTATTCAAACTATACTAAATATTTTGTCTAGGTTGTTTGTTTACTTGAAGGTATTTTGTAGGTTCCTAGTTGAATTCGTAATGTTGTGTACCTTTGTAAGGACAGGTTGTAATAAGATAAGCATAAACGAAAAATTTACAACGTGTTCTACACATGCAAATATAATACCTTATGATTGCCAGTTAATATATGGTTATTATAATTTATAATGTCAGAGGCCTACGGGCAGCTTGAACAACTCTTGACAACAGGTTGGCCACTAACCACATGAAAAGAAAGAATAATTTATAATAACATTTTATTATTTTCTGAAATCTGAATATAACTATTAAGTAGGTACTTGTAACAGAACTTTAGTGTAAAGTATTGTGGTAATGTTTAGGTTTTCCCGTAGATTGTATGGGAAAGTACCTACTTTCTGTTACCGGAAAAGACATTAGTAGGCGAGGTGAGGGTTTCCAAAAAAAGGGTGTGTAAATGAGCAGTATCAAAAATACAATTACATATATCGCCTAAGAAATTAAATATAGTGACAGGCATAGAACTAGGATCTACCCTGCAAGTGATGTCCATACTGACTGAGCAAACACGAATGTCGTTTAGAACAACAGTCACAAACCACAAAGCATTTAGTATAGTCTTTATATTTACCTAGTCTACGAGATGTCAGTGTATGATTTATTCATGCAAAACATCCATAGCATGATGTAGCTACGGAATGAAAATATCCTATTAGTTGCAACCTTGGATAACATCGACTGACTACATACAGTAAAGACAATTTGCAAGTAAAGTGACTGCTTAGCCCACAACTCGTGTCCAGTTGAACGAACAATGCTAATCCCAGTATTCTATCATTGCTGCACCTGCATCACCCATTACTGTCCCCCAACTATTGGATAACACAGAACGTTTTTTACTTACTTACAAATTGTAATTCCTTTAATCCAAGTTAGATACATCCAATTACATCCTATGCATCCTTATTTGTATACCTGTTTATTCAAAAATATACTCTATTTTGAGCATCATAGAGTTTACAATAATGTGTTTTATTTGGTTATGTTTGGGTCATTGAAAACAGGGGAGATTTTACTTGCGAGAGAATGACAATTTTTTATGGCATTGTATGCAATGTTAATCCTTGTTTGACACATCGTGCTGGTAGACTTCCGTTAATAGCTCTTGTGTATTTGCGATAAAACTTTCTGTATTGTTGTTTTGAAATAAAATCTATTAGTTAAATTCATGGATTATAATTGTATAATAATAATATTATAATATCAACCTTGTATATAAACTGTCCTCATCTCAGTCTGAGAAGGTTTAGCCCATGACCACCGCGCTGGCACAGTGCGGGTTGGCAAAATTCACATATCTTCAAGAACATTATGGAGAACTCTGAGACATGTAGGTTTTCTCACGATTCACTTTCATCGTTGAAATAAACCGTAATTAACTTATAGATACGCACATAACTTCGAAAAGTCAGAGGTGCCTGCCTTATAATATCACCTACCAGAAAAAAGCCTTTTTTACACACGTGAGATATACATACATATATATAGGCTATCCTTTGTTTACCCATAGTTTAGAATATTCGTAAACAAAGTTACTGGACAAATCAACACCTGTATGATAAGGTTATCATACAGGTGTGGATATAACTTAATTGTAATGCAACTGTATATATAGCCTACAGATAATATAATTATAATAATTCCCGTTGGTGGCAGATCAGCCAGCGGCCCACTTGATGGTAAGCGGTAATTGCCGGTCATAGTTCCCTTGCCTCGTATGTTTTCGTAGCGCCTCAGAAGCATGTTGTTAAGGCAATAGTTAACAAAGGCAAGCTGTTGCAGAATAAAGACAGAGTAAAAGTATAGTGGGATTAGGAAAGAAGAACAGGTGTTATAGCTCAACAGGCTGCGGTTCCTCAAAATATGAAACTGCTTTGCAAGATGCTACTAACTAGTCAGTTATACTTATATATATAATACTCTCTGCTGGGCAAAGGTACTGGCTAGTCAGCCAGTACCAGCAAAGATTGGTGAAAAAGTAGCAGTTCAATATCAGGGTTAGAGTAGTGGCTCGCAGAGTTACAATAGGGATAACCCTTCGACTGTAAAGTATTTTTAAAGAGCTTCTTATGAGAACTAGTCAGCATCATAAGTCGATAACTCGATACATACATGCGACATTGGGTCTATCTTTTAAATTTATAACATATAGCATGTAAGTTTTTTATAGCAGTAATAGAGAAAATATAGTTTATTATTCATAGTTCACAAATACGGAGCAATAATTAGGATCTTAATTCATAAAACCCTTTTGCAAATTTGTTACATGTTCTGCTCCTTAATTTGCTGACTGTATCAATAATTTTATACATTTGACTACCTCGATGGCGACCGCTTACCTGGCTGGTGGGCCGCTGGTTAGTTTGCTAATAGCGAAAATAATAAGAACTATCTGTACCTACTGGATCCATCACGGCATTATTGTCTTTTCACTCAGGATTTTAAAAGTCGTATGGGTTCTAGTGGGCTAACTACGACAACTTTGTACTGTCCAACATCAGTCCTCTGCTATCTTTTTGGACGGAGCCGAGGTGGTATGGACCGATTGGTATAATCTCTTTGCGTAGGTCATATACGCTACTTGGCCCAATTGTGAGTCTCATTGCGCAATCACGTCCCATCTAACTACTTAACCTCGACCAGTCTTAGAGCCGTGATTCCCAGATGATATGAAAATCTATAACCTTAGGTAGGCGCATTCTTTAGCTTCAAATATCCTGACGAATATTAAGGCCGTTAAGTTTTGCCAGAAATCTATATCGTATCGGCCGTCACTACTTTGCCATTCTTCCGTCTTTAAGATAGTCTACTAACGCGCCCCACGCGCTAGAAACATTGCAAGTAAGTTACAATAAACATATGTACTAATATAAATTAAAAATGGCATTCCTGTTCATGTGTGCACAAAACATGTACGAAGAAGTATAATAATATAGTTAATTACTAGGTACACATTCAGTTCATTAGCCTGACAAGACTTAACGAGTGCGTGTTTCTCGCCGGCAGGCTTCGTGTCATGCCTCCACCGTTGAAACAGAAGCCACCTGTTTAATAATCGAGAATCGACCTTAAGTTTAACAACTTAAAATAGTCGTCTATTTTTGTAGAAGACATTTATCAAAGTCACGAAGTTTAAACGGAAGGAACAACGATGATATATGTAGTATGGAAAACAGTCGATTGGTGCTTGGTGCTGATCGGTGAAATCACCCCATCACCGTCTATAATATTTTATCTACTCAGGATTTATTAGGTTATTAGTTTTGTTAGTCACCATATAACTATGATTGTACCTAACGATGCGGTTTCGATCTTCTGCACGGAATTAACAATTCCGCGATTCACCGATGGTTTCGTTGAGTCACTGCGTTTTGTATTTCTATAGACCCACAGTATACCTAGGGATAGGTCATAGTATGCGGCTTGCTTTTTTAAACCTTTAATGGGTTTGTTATTAATTACCATTCATGTATGTTATTACGAAACTATTTTTCGTACGAACACTGCTCAGAAAATTGGATAAAATGTCTTTTGCTCATTGATGGTGCTAAAGTTAATTTTTATTCGTCAAAAGCGTGCAGTACGTAGCTTTTATAATTTAGGATAACGAGTTTCCCTGAAAGATCGATTTAAATAAATAGGCATACTTACTGTTGCGTCGCAATATATATTTGCTAACATTATGTTTATTCACTTATATAATAAGAATAGTGATATCCATAACGTAAACACTAGAAATAAGCATAAGTAAGTAGGCCCATATCATCGTTTACATAGAGTTCACAATACATTTGCGAAAAAAACCCAAATCTAAACCATCCTAGAGTCCACATGAACATACAACATTTTTTTTATCAATATCTGTCAGCCGTTTAGGACGAGTTCAGTGACATACACACGTACAGTAGAATTATATATATAAAGATTAGCGATTTAAAAGAGTGGCCGTGAGTTTCTTGCAAGTTTCTTCTCATAGGCTCAACCCTTTGCCTGAACCTAGCAACTAACCTAAATGTAGCTTTAGTAACTTAGTAAACTCACGAACTTATATATTTTGACGTTCATAAAGGTTACTTTATGACATAAATGAATAAGTGATTTTTGACTTTGACTATTGTGAAGATTAAAGTTTGTTTTACATATCTCCCGAAAAACAAACGCGCGATGGAGAGACTTATGGTGGATGGTCATGAGTATAAGAGCTTTTGATTGGTTACCAAATATCCAGATTGACCTCATAATCAAAACCACGCAGTCCACTTGCAACACAATATAGTCGCAATGCAGCTAACCGCCAGAAATGGCGATGTATCGTTCAACATCTCTGGAGAAAGAAAGGTGACGCCGAAGCACTCCGTTTCCATCGAAATAACCACAACAACTTAGATGAAGATAACCAACTTCATAACCAACTCATTGAATTGATTGAACACTTTCATCATGAAACAACCTTCCTATCTAATGCTAACTTGCACGGTTATTTGCGTAGCTCTATTGTGCTTAGAAATATATAAATTGAATACACGTAGCTACCTTTCATTGCCAGATGATATACTTAGCTTTATTGCGGTTATTCGGTTTAAAAACGCTTTAGGAAAATTGCGTTGTCTGATAAACATTAGCTGATTATCTAAAGACATGGCATTTAAGTTCAAGTTTGTGCTTTAAAATGACATCGAAATAATTAGAAATTGACGTATACCGCTGTTTAAAGTCAGTGCCATTGACATTTATGGATTACTCTATGCAAATGCCGTACTATGGAATTGACTAGAAAGCTGACTCTCGAATACTTTTATTCTTTTCATAGTTCAATGCTATTTTATATGCGAATATTATGGAAATTACCATTGAAATAACGCAATGGAATCTTGGAGTTTAGACGTTTGTTTTTGATACTATCGTTGTAACTTTTTGTATTCGATAATATATAATAAAGCAAGTACATTCGACATACTATTGACTACGGGTACCTAACATTAGTCATGCACGCAACGACAAAGAAAAGCGCATACGTAGATTAGTATGAGTTTTTAGCTAATAGCGTTCTATTTTTGGATATTGACAATGACGATGAAAAAATAATTAGTTATGTAACTGAGGCGGATAGCTATTTGAATACGGGTGACTTTGGACTTGACTAATGATCAAGTTCAGGGACGCTTTGAATAAATGGTTGTCATCACGTAACACAATATACGTTAATCGACCTTTATTATTTCATATTTAGATGCCTTTTCTGTTTCGTAACCGTAATGTGCCTTCATAACTAGGTATTGCATAATGGCCAATAATATTTAGGTAAATATATTTCTTTATGCGAATGATAATAGGTATTTGATATGATGCTTAGTAATACATCTAGCTATTTCTATTTATAGGTATTATGAAACGCTAGAAATAAATTCTCGTGTGTTGCAAGTTGCAAGAATAAGTAGGCAATTGTAGTCATGCAACACTACAGTATCATCTATATCTATTTAAGTCCCCATTTTTCAGTTTAGAAGGCGAAATATGAACTTTAAACAACTTAAGTTTGAACTATATTGAGCTACGTATATAGCTATACCAAAAAATCTGCAAAGTACCTAATTGTAAAGGTTTAAAGATACTTTTCAGCATGTATAGTTATGCGATAAAATAATTGTATGTGGTATGTATTTTCAAATGGACCAACGATAAAATTATACTTATCACATAAAAATATTTTATTTTTAATACCTAGGTATGTAACATTTGTAGGTATAAAGGCAAGACCATAGCAATGTGTACGTCAAGTTTATCCATATATTTGTATGTACCTACTATATTTTTCCAAGTATCGGTACAGCCTGTCTTCACTTGCATAATAATTTATTTATATCTACCATATCCCAAATTCGGGTATTTTCATTTTTACTTATAAAAAACCCACTCGTTAGCGGTTGAATTTACGTGATAGGACGCTCTCATCAGTCACCTATTACTGAGCTAACACACCTACCTTTCACCCAAAGCCATTCACGTATCCAAAGACCAATTATCTATATACCTATGATTAACCACCGTTCGTCTATCACTGCTCAGTGGCGCTCACCTGTCATCAGCCGTCACACACTTAACAGCTTTCACCGATTAATATCCATCAATTAAAAAACGCCTATTAGCCACAAACAATCCTTTATCGATCGGTAAGGCCGCTTGATTATTTTACTGTTATCTACCTACTAGTTAACTCAATACAAAAATACTAAATATTTGTGAATGTTAGCTTATGCCCGCATCTTCGTCACATTTACGTTGGGTATACTAATACTATCTTATCTTATCTTGTTACGGGGCCAGTCAGTGTAGACCGGCGACACTTCGACCCAGTGGGATCTTTTGTGTCGGCCCCGAGATCTATACCTTAGCTATCTCCCTATGAATGTACTGCATCAATCGCAGCGTACACTTCAGAGGGAGAAGCCTGAAGTCTTCAGGGCTCGGATATGCCAACCCCATCAGACCCAACCTTAGTCCAGCCAACGCGTCACATTCACACAGTAGGTGTAATATGGACTCTTCCCGCTCACCACAGGCTCTGTAGATCAAATTGTTTGCCAAACTCAATCTGCACAGGAAGTCATTGGTGCCAAAGTGACCAGTAAACGCTCCTGTGAGCAGGCGTATTTGGCCCTTGTTGTACCCGCAGAACTTCCGGGTGAAGCCCGTGGCTCTGTTTGCAATGAATTTCTTGGAGTGTTCCAGACCTCTAAGGGCCATCCACTCCCGCCTGTGTTTATCATTGCCATGTGCATTCATAGCTGCCTTGACGGTACTCTCAGAGAGTCCTACAAATGGCTCGGGGCCAACAAATAGTTGCTCCGAGCCCTTCCTGGCCAATTCGTCAGCATCCTCATTACCCTGCACACCTGCATGCCCCGGAACCCACACCAGCCTGACTGTGTTTTTGCTGCCAAGTTTGTTAAGGGCTTTAACACAGTTCAGGACCAGTCCGGAATCCACCCTACAGGAGTTCAGAGCCTTAAGAGCAGCTTGACTGTCACTTGTCACTGAGAATATAAACAGTCTTGTCAGTGACATTTTTGTTGATATTCTCCTGCGCGCAGGCAATTATAGCATAGGTTTCCGCCTGGAAGACCGTTGCATATTTGCCCATGCTTTGGCTCACCTTACAGTCGTTGGCATAAATACCAGCGCCTGATCCTGATTCCATTTTGGAACCATCGGTGTACCAGATGAGACTCCCTTGTGGGGACCTTAATTTTTAAATTCTTTTTGAATATGTGCATTGGTTGCATTTTGTCGCATCCCATGCTCATAATCACTTTGAGATCCTTTGAAATCTCCAGTTTTGTGTGTCGAGTTACGGCATGTTTTGTGTGTACCGTATGTTGACGCTCCACAGCCCATGCACAGACAGTCTATGTAGCGCCTTCAACGCCTCCAACTCCACAACTATGTGTAGCGGCGTTAGGTCCAGCAGGATCTCTAACGCAGCCGTTGGCGTAGACGGGAACGCCCCTTATATAGCCATGCAGGCCAATCGCTGCACCTTAGACAGCGCTTTCCTGCATGTTGCTAGTTTAGTTCTTGGCCACCAGACAATGCTTCCATATGTGAGTATGGGTCTTATCATCATCGTGTATAGCCACTTGATGACCTTGGGCTTCAGGCCCCAGGTCTTCCCATAAGTAGAACGAATCATGCCGAAGACCCGCTGGGCCTTCACTATGGCTTTGTCTACATGAGGTTTCCACGTTAGCGTGCTATCCAGGGTCATGCCTAGATGCTTCACCTCCGTGGACCATTTTAGCTGTGTACCATACATGGATAGAGTTCCCAACCCTGTCAGATCCCTCTTCCTAGTAAACGGCACAACAGTAGTTTTCCCTGGGTTGATCGATAAATGGTTGCTACTGCACCATTTTTCTACCATAGTCAGGGCCCTCTGCATGAGACTGGATACCGTGCTCGGAAATTTTCCATTGACGAGTATCACCAAGTCATCCGCATATCCGACCGTTAAGTACGGACCTTTGTTGAGTTGTTCTAAGAGTGAATTAACCACCAAGCACCATAAGAGTGGTGAGAGTACTCCACCCTGAGGGCAGCCTTTGGTGGTCGTTGCAATCATTTCATCTCCTAACAACTCAGATCTGATAATTCTTTCCCTGAGCATACAATCGATCCACTTGCAAATGGTTGGCCGTTTTTTGCCGTGATTTGCCGATGCCACACTAATGGCATCAAAGGTGGTCCGATCGAAAGCTCCCTCAATATCCAGGAATGCAGCAATGCATAATTCCCGGTTATCTAATGCATGTTCTGCCTTGTTTACCACAAAATGCAGTGCCGTCTCAGTGGATTATCCCGACTGGTAAGCACATTGTAGCCCGTGGAGGGGGAATTTCCCTAATGCTCTCTCCCTGACATGTCTATCTACTAACTTCTCCAGGGCTTTCAGGAAGAACGACTCAAGACTGATAGGTCGGTATGCCTTGCCTTCCTCGTAGTCAGCTTTGCCCGGTTTCGGTATGTAGACGACTTTAACTCGCCTCCATATTTTTGGAATGTATCCAAAAGCTATGCAGGCTCTGTATAGTCTGCACAAATGGGGAACCAAGAGTGCAGCTCCCTGTTGTAGGATAATGGGGTAAACCATGTCTGGACCAGGTGACTTGAATGGTTGAAAACCATTTAAAGCCCATCCGATCTTCCATTAATCCACTACCTTCCTTGCAGTGTCCCAATCTGCTTTGGTTGTACGGTAGCTTAGTTCAACCAGGCTGATCGGGTCCTCCTGCTCCTTTTCTATTATCTTACAGTCTGGAAAGTGTGTGTTTAGCATAATTGCTAGTGTCTCCTTACCAGACCCGGTTCGCTGCCCATTGTTATCTTTAATGGTTGTCAATGGGTGTGCTCTGACAGTCGAGATTGCTTTGGAGAGTCTCATTTCTTCAGGAATAGTACTAATGTTTTCACAGTGGGCTCTCCAAGCCTTCCGTTTGGCTTTTCGCACAGCTTTGATGTAGTTGGTCAAGCAGCGAGCGTAACCACTATAGTCCCTGCTGGTCCTAGCATTGTTGAACGCTCGCCTGGCTTCTGACCGCAGCTTGACCAACTCTGGCGTCCACCACGGTACCCTCTTGGGCCTAAGTTCCTTTTCAGGACAGTTACTAGTCCAGGCCGTATTCACAGTCTGGACCAATTTGTCGGCTGTAAACTCTATATCTAGTATAGAATTAAGCTTACCCTTAGAATCCTCCAGATCTATTCTGAGGTCACTCCTAAAGGAGTTCCAGTCAGTGTTCCTAGGATTCCTTCTACGTGCTGTAGGAGCTGGAACCAGCGTCCTGTACTTAAAGCATATGTAATTATGATCTGACAAGGTAATCGCATCAGACACATGCCACTCGACAATCTTAGTGCTAGCCCTGTTGGTAGCTAACGTGATGTCAATTACCTCCGCTCGCCTACAGTTAGCAAACGTTGGCCTGTTTCCCTTATTTAGAATTTGTAAAGAGGTACTTACCACATACTCCAGTAGCTTCTCCCCTCTTACATTCACATCCGTGCTCCCCCAGACTGTGTGGTGTGCGTTGGCATCGCACCCCAGGATCATGTCCAGGTTCTCCCGGCTGCCATATTCAACAAGGTCCTTTATCTGTCTAGATACAGTTTCCTTGTCCGTATAGTCGAGGTATGCAGAGGTCAGGATTACAGTATCCCACCCTCCGCTCCCTCGTAAATCGATCTTAACTGTTTTAAGATCCCTAGAACAGAAATTGTATAAGGGCATTGCATTTATGCCATTTCTGACATACACACATGTCCTTATATCATTAGTGGAACAGTTGTGAAAAATAACACCTCCCGTCCCACCCAAACCTCTAATCCTTCCCTCTTTAACATAAGGTTCCTGGATCAGGGCAATATCATATTCCTTCATCGCCCCGATGCAGTGATGAAGGTTTATCTGTACGCACCTTAGTCCCGCCTTTCGGTCTGCCTACATGGTGTCGTCTATTGTGGCAGGCACTACTGGCCGCCCCCCTCACTCCCTTCCTCCATCAGCGCCTCCGCAGCCTCCGGCGACGACAAATCTAGACAGTCAATGTGTTGATTATGTCGTCGGTCTTCGGAGACGTGCATGGCGACGATGAGTAGAGAGCCGTATCTGTTTCATGCACCACTGGGTTTACGGGCTCCTCCCCGTCCCCCACCTGTGGTTCTTGTGTCGCAGCTGGGGCCCCCTCCCCCACGCTGGCATCCGCTGACACCTTCTGCACGTTCAAGTCCTCAAAGATTTTGAACGTGCTTTTGTCCATGCCAGCATGGAGACAGAAGCCGCCTGCCTTGATCACCGCAGCCGACACGCTGTCCACCAGGACAATGCGCCTGGTGTGCGTCTCTTCGACCTGCGTGCCCAGCACCTTCCACTCGCAGGTCCTTAGAGAGGGATTGAGGCGCTGCAGCATGGTCAGCACCCTGGAGGCATCTAGGCACCAGGTATTCCTGGTCTTCCAGGTCATCTTTATTGGCCTTAGAAGCTCCTTGGCGCTGACCACTCTGAGCTTCACGTTCCCAACGGTTTTACCGTTGAGGCCGCGAAGCCACTCTGCGGCTCTCTCACCCTCACAAGTCAGGTGCAGAGCTCCTCTGAGCAGTGCACCGACACTAATGGCCGGTAGAAGATCCGGCGTGGCCTTTAGCTGGTCCCAAATGGCCACCCTTACAAGTTCCACCTGTTTTGCATCAAGCAGAACGTCAGGGAAGCTGTCGGCAACAACGGCCATTTTCACCCCCGTCAGCGCCTCCCTGTAGGAGTCGCCTTGGGTCTTGGCTCGCTTGATTGCACCTGCCTGAGCAACGGTATCGTCGCTGGCTTCCCTGACCTTTTTAGAATTGGCTGCATCGGGTGCCAGTGCCACCTGCCGCTGCAGCTCACGCCTCTTACGGTTGGCACACCCGCTGCGCCTCTTCCTGCCCCGGGTATGGTCTACAGAGTGTGCAGTCGAGTTTAGCGCCCCCTTAGGGTGTGCCTCGCTCGACTGCTTCTTTCTTGCCTCCCCGATCTTGGAGGGTTGACACCCACTCCCCGAGGGTGTCGCGCTGGGATCCCCTTTCGGGTATTCCTTGCGAATCTGACCCCCTCTATGGCTGCCACGCCCTCTGTATTGGTAGCCCTTTCCAGGGTTACCCCCTCTCCATCCCTTAGAACTACCCGTGTGAGCACCACTCCCCTGGCTCACGCTCGGACGGCCACTAGGGCCATCACGACCATGCAGCTTGGGTATGTAGGTGCTCCCACGTGCAGCTCCTACACTAACATTAACCTCTCCCCCTAAGGGTCCAGAGGTCCTATGTTGCTCGCCCTTATCGGTCAAGCCCTTGGTTTTGTTCGTGACAGAATCCATTTTTAGGTCTATCTAGGTATTCACCTGCTGGCTCCCCACCCACCATGGAGCCCTCAACGTTGGGGGTGCCTTGTTCAGGCACCAGGGCTACCAGCTAGGTATAGTGCCCCCAAATGAGCTGTACCCGAGACGTACAGCACTAGTCGCTCCACCCCAAACCACTAAGGTGGGAAACGAGCACTGCCGGCTGGAGACCTCTTCACCCAAGGGCACTCACCTGGCGGCCGCATGAGCGGACACCGCAGCCGATTGATCGCAGCTGGTTAGACTACGACCGCCCGTGTGAGAGGAAATCCGGACCAAAGGGGCGTGTTGCAGATCAGCGGCACCACTATCGCCACATCACCACCTCAACCCCTAGGACTCCTTCATCCCTTCGTACGGGTCCCCGCGCACGGCACAAACACGCGGGAGATCATTACTATCCATCGTCTGTCGTTCGACGATGGACCCGCCGGAACATGACCTCTCCATCCCAGGCAGTGGTCGTCTGGTGGTTTTAGTTACGTCTTGAAGAGTCGAGTAAAGCAGGTTTGCATCTATACTAAACAAGCAGCTGATCCAGTGAAGCTAAAGAGCAGAAAAAGCAAGCTAGGCAGTGCAACTATTAAAGCATATATACAAACCCCCCCCCACATAATACTAATACTATCTTCGGTTTACAGAACAGAATGAGTTCAAATGTATCTTAAATTATAAGTAGAGCACTAAGCTAATAAACCGTTCAATGATGTTTGCGCGTGATGCCAGAACAACTAACTACTGGTTGTCAAATAATAAATTCAAATCCATTGTTTTAGTTTCAAACTCTTATAAAAATAGTCTATTCTTATTATTTTTAATGTTAAATACAATGTGTTATAGCTTATTGGTAACAAGGATTAAAATAATTATGGTTATAATGCATAAAGTTATATTATTTTACCAACATGCCTACCTACTACGAGTAGTAAGAATATTTAGAGCATTTTATTACACTAACCAAAAATCTAATTTATAGACAGATGGTAGCAGTTGGTAAAGTGACTTTACAAATCTCAATCTCAAATCTCTCGTTCTTTGATTAGAAGAGTTCCTACGAGAAAGACAATTTATTCTACTAAATTAAGCTTAGTATATATAAGTATTTAATGATTATCTTAGAACACTACACCATCAAATATAAAACTGACTCACCATCTGCAGATACCAAAAAACCTTTCTCACTGTTCAGTACGGTGACGCGTGCATCTAATGTCTCCTCGCGGCCTCCGCGACGTCGCATGTCCTTAGAGAACCTAATAGATCACGTTATACCTACGATTTGTAAATTCTCAGAACCTCGTTGAAGAAGCATTTGTTTGCTTTGATATCTATCATAATAAAATAAACCGATTGTAACTTTGATGAAAACGACCCATACATGCGTGTTGGATACATGTAGGTACGTACCTACTACGCACGCAGGTGATCATAAAATAATTCCTACTGGATCTTTTCCGCCATTTTGATTTGAGCTATGTATGTTCATGTATTTAAGTAGGATTGTATATTTGGCCATTACCATCTGTTTGATGGCAAAACAGAATTTTAAATTTGACCAAACTATTATTTGACGATTATTGTGAAAATGCTAAAAAGTTAGTACTTGCATGTACTCAGTGATTATGTGTATAATCATAAGGTGGCCTTGGCAGAGAGTGAGAGAGTAGTGACAATTTTCCGTTCTCTTGCAGGTGTATAAAGTTTCTTCTAGGCTAGCGCAGTAGACTACACATTGAACAAAAATGCTTCCACGCAGTAGGACAAATTTCTTAAGAAGAACCAACAAGCGCTAAAACGTTTATTTTATTTTCGTGCACAAACTTATTATGGCAACATTGGCAACCAATACACTTTGTCAACAATAATCTATTAGACATGATTATTCTAAATTATGGCGACCATTTATAATTTAGTCAAATGGGCATGTGATGTATGGGGTAAATAACAATTTGCAACCCTTTGTTAAGGGGATGATTATAACGCCCTGCAAAACGGGGGTTGTTCGACACCTGATCAATGGGACACTAGAGCGACACTATTGTTACATTTTAAACCAGTCCTTTTTAATATTTTGGAGATCTCCTAACAAAGGATAATGGCATATTTTTTGTATGAGTTCTCGCTAGCTTCTTTGTCATCAAATAAAGTTTAAAATTGCATAAAATAAAGTCAAGAGCGTGTTGAATATTTTATTTTAGATAATGTGTGAGACACGTGGCCTATACCACAGGCACGTGCCAGCCGTCAACAAAAACAAATAATAATTATTTTAGTATATGAAATATTGTTTGCAAAACGCGAATTTAAATTGTGCAAGCATTAGGTATATTTATTGTGTTTTGCGTAGTTTAGGATTTTTATTATTACAGCATTTTAAAACGTATTGTCAATAGTTTAACAGGGAATCAACGCCTAAGCGGTTAGGAAACTGGCAGGTCCCACGATGGGCGCCAACACGCGCCCGACCGCTGGAATACCGACCAAACCCAAAACCAATATGTGATATCAACGGACACTTTTTACCCGGAGCACCACGAGGATCTTCCCGATGTTTCGGCCATTACACCGGAACATGGGATCTTCCTCGAAAAATAACAAGAAAAGTTGGTAAGTTAAACGTGTGCTACGGACTAATAAAACATTCCGCAGATACTTTGATAAATTGTATCATTACTGTTCGTCCTTGCAGAAAGTCATAAAGCTCTGTCATTTATTTGTCAACATACACGCAAATCACTTCCTGCGTCCCAAAATATCGTGTTACGCAGTAGTTAGGTGACTGCTTGCCGAATATTTCGCTACTTGCGATTTGCTCAATGACTGCATAAATATAGATTTTGGTTAAAATCGATGACCTATTAATATGTTTGCACGCGATTTCTTGCATACATTTTCGCGGAAAGCACAATCAGGACATGAATCACGTGTTATATGGAACGTAGGTAGCGGCTAAATTTAGCACGTTGTGTTGGAAAGTATTTATCGAATATGTCTTTGTCTCGTTCCAGCGGAGGAGTTAGCCAAAGAGCCGCCAGACGGAAGATTTCCAGATTGGCTGAATCTTCGCGTGCAGAGACCGAAAGCGACGGCGACAGGGTCACGCCTGCGCGCTGGTAAACGCGCCAAAGGCAAAGAAATGTCTTTGACTGAAATGCCCGACGCACAGACGTTCCAAGTGAGTGAATGAGGCTACATGTGTGTTACGTTTGGGATACAGTTGCGCGCTAAACGTGCTCTTGTTTGTTTGTGGTAGCGTGATGTCGTGAATCAACGTTACGCTTACGGACGTTGCCTTGAAACTTTTGAGTTCCCAAGTAGGTCAGTGTTGGTGATAGCTGTAGTTACATGAAGTCATTAACAATTAACTTTTATTTATCTTTTATATGTTTTTACAAGAATTTTAAATGATATTCATAGTGGTGGTCATTTAAGGTACTTGGATTCTTATTTACTGACACTAATTATTCTTTTGTTGCGCATTTATTTTATTATAGATTCTTAATTTGCTTTCGTTTTCGTTTATTTCAGCCACGTGAATGCCCGGTTCACAAGTATCCAAAGAAACCAATAATAAGAGTGATTGGCGAATGAGGCACTTTTTATTAGTAGCGCAGTTATTTTATTTACTTGTACCATCTTTGTTTTAATAAATATTAGCGCAGATATACAACATAGATTCTATCAAATTTTAAATAAATAGTAGTGCAATTATTCAACATAAGTTCTCCCAAATTTTTACATGTCTGTGCAATAAAGGAACCTACGTCAACACGGGATCAGAAATTATCTCAGGGAGGACATTTACAAAGCAACCAGGATCGCTTCAACAAAGCGAATAATAAAGATGATGATCCATTGGATTTGAATGTAAAGAAAGAACCGGTAGACGCAGACGGTCATACTCCTTACATCCCAGGTACATTAACCGATCCTGAGAAACGTCACGACACTCATGATATTTTAGTAAAAGACGCTGTCGAACAGTTACACGGACCTCAAGAGGACCAGGCCGATAAATTTTGGAGAAAAGTTGCTGAAAACGCAAAGAAAAATGATCGAGCCCGGGAACAGAATATGAGAGACGACAAAACTAGTGGAACGCCCAAATTACCTTACGTCAATGTCGCCCAAAACTTTCAATTCGCTAAGAAAATGCATGTCGGAAATCTGGAGCATCAGCCGTTACCTGATACTTTAGGATACCGAAATATGACAAAGATTGCAGAGCATCGGGATTCAGATATCATTGTGAAACCATATGCTATTGGATGGAAAGGATACGGGGCCTCTGGGCCCACATGCTGCACGAAGATGCGCGTTCACCGACCTAAGACATGCGACACGAAAAAAGCTGATGGTGATAAGAACAATACGCAGAGACCTGCAACGTCTGCCCCAGATTTAGGAGGACAAAACAAAAAGCCCATGACCCTGATGGACTTAGCTATCTGCTGGGATTTTAGGCCCGACGACCCTAAAAGAGAACCGAGACCACCTAAACATATAGATGGTTCGAACGGCTCTAAGGCACCAGCAGTCTTTACGATGGTTCACACACCTAAAGAAGAGGTCGAGGTGTCTCCTATCGGTCACGCCAATCCAATTTTTAATCAAAACCGTATGCTAGGCGATGTCGGTCATCATCCCGTGCCGTACTTTGAAAAGGATATGACTAAAGATAAAAGACGGGATTCTTGTGATATTCAATACTGTCCACAGCATGCGAGTGCAAATGATAAACCTAGGTCTGCGTCATCGAGCAGAAAGAGCTCGAGTCAATCGGGTAAGAAACCAGAATGCGATGGAATACATGGATGCGGCACACCGAGTGAAATTAGCCGTAAGCCTAGCCGCGACGACACAAGGCCAGAGAAATTACAGCCCATTAAAGATGCGTGGAATACTAAAATAAAGAATAACAACAATTACGATGTAAATCGCAACCGTCATAGTTTAGAGTCCTATGAGAAGACACCGTTGGCCCAAGGGAAATTACACCACAGCTCGCCCAATGAATCGCACCAACTTTCGCGACGGTCGACTAAAGACAGTGATTCATCGAACGTTAAACACAAGAATTGCGTGTCTTGTAACGGAGTAAAATCATCCCAAGACACGAAACAAAAGGAGGATTATAAATTCGCTTTTAAAGCGGGCAATCCTAATTCAGTACAGAGCGTGACAGGTTCGACTGACTCTAAAGGAGTAAAAATACCAAAGATGCGGCATCCTTATACTAAGAAGTCTTATACTATTCCTACGTTGGCGCCTCCATTCAGTATTTGGCGAGACGCGAACGCTACAGGGTACCCGGAACACTGGCGCTTAGCTAGCGTGTATCAACACGCGTATAAACCACCTGAGCAAAGGCGTAAACCATTAATAGACAGCGTTTATCAGTGATAATAAAACTGCACGTTATAATTACTAAGTGTTTATTGGGTCCAATAACCAATAACCAAATGTACATTCAATTATTTATTCAAGTGTTCGGAATTAAAATATTTCATCGATTAATCGTGTTTATCATTAGAGCGAGATAACACGCAGGTGTTGAGTTATCGGCTCAAGCATTCTTGAACATAATCCCTGTCGTCTATAATATATTCATGGTAGAAATCTTTCGTACTCCATGAAGAAGGTACATTTTCTTATAGTTTCCCAGGCCTTGCTGCAGTAGTGGAACCATCCTTTTTCAGAAAGATTCGGTACGTTAGTGATTTGATGTCTGTTGACGCCTAGGATCATCCATCGTAGACGTTTAGCTAGTTGTTCGAAAGGAGGATGACCGCGATAGATTTCGCGGTTATCTGTAAAAACAAAAATGAGTTAAAACTCACCTCTAATTTACTAGGATATAACGCAAACAGTTTAATATTTAATACATAAACACTAGAACTGAATTGAGCTCTCTATAATAAGCATATTATATATAATTATAGATCTATATACTGGTATAATAAGTGCTACGTACACATTTAATTAAAACTCTGATATGTGTACCAAATCATTTCAAAACATATAGGCGATAAAAATCAGCATGAATAAAGTCGAAACATTAAATTTCATAGCCTAGGCGCGCTATTCCGTGTCGATAACCGTTCTGAAGGTTTAGCTTTGACCCAGTCCTTCTATAAAGGTTCAAGGCGTGGTAAGCTTACAAGGTATATTTATATCAACCGCGTTTACTCATGTAAATATAAACAAAAGGCCAGTCTACTATTTAATAACAATGGGGTAGTGGTTAAAGTGGTTGCCTCGCCACTCCTATTGTGACGAGAATTGTGAGTTCAATCCCCAGACGAGGTAAAATTTATGAAATCCAGAAAATATTTTCTGAATCTGGGTGTTCCGTGTCCGTCGTTTAAATGTTTGTGTCCCCGCGTCACAGGAATTTCTAGTGCGTGAGATGACTTTCTAAACAAAAAAATCAAAACTAGCAGACTCAATGCTGCTACTGGGACTTACTAATATCTTCTTGTCAGAAAACTATTTACTACTAAGAATTATGAACTAATGTTCATACCGGCCAGTATTTGCCATTAATAGGTTAGTTTATTTCAATCGTCATATTATAACTTTTATCCGGGAAATATGTATGTTTGACGTTTTGTCAGCTTTTGTCTAGAAAATATGTCAAATCGCCATATTAACTTCAGATAACAGATATTTGACGATTGAAAAATCAGCCCTAAATAACGTAGGCATATTAACTTATCAACTAACTACATTAATTCTATTAATCTTTCTAATATACATGCAGAATAACTTATAACTATAATCGTATAACTACTGCATAACAAACGAAGCCTTGAACTCACCAAAGTCACTGTATATTTCCGGCATTAGGAACAAATTAATGGGCGTGCCACAAGTCTCAACATTGTACCCTTTGCACACGCTGTCGACATTCAGACCATTCTTGTTCGTATCGCTATACATATACATTCCCGAGTTTAGCTGTAGATTTGACTTCAGGAATGCTTGCCTGAAACAGTATAAAGATATAGTGTATAGGCTGATACAAAACATATTCATATTTTATTTTCTTGGCCAACGATTGATTGTTTGGTCCTGTGGTAAAAATGCGTTTATTTTTGCAAGTTCCAAGCATACAATCAGTAGTACGAAGTGTGTGAATGTCTGACGATGATAGGGTCGACATTTTTAAGTCCTAAGAAATTTTACGAAATACACTTTTGGCTAACCCTATGGTTATAAATAATATTTTCTTTTATTTTTTAATTATATAGGTACAGACGTGAGCCTATATATATACCATCAAGATGGTAAATAAGAGTACCTACGTCTCGCCTTATAGTAAGAGCGATTACCGTAGCCTACAGATGCGATCTTTTGTAGCATGGCGGTACTTTTTCTGTAAAGTTCGGCTCGGCATTGGGCGTAGATGCTATCTGATAAAACCTCAAAATATTTTTTGTCATCCCACTGTAAAGCTTAGATTGTGACTATAATAATGCAGGTGTCGCGTATTAGAACGACAACCTATATCATTGGGAAGGTAAAAGTGCGTGCTCTCCTCCTCGACAGTTTATCGGACTCATCTCATCAGTAATATGATACGTATGTATGTATATAGGTATGTATGTATGTATGTATGCATGTATCTTTATATATATAGATATATATTTTATTTAGATTATGTAATATGTTTATTGGTATGTATATATTATGTTATACATAATTACTATTGTGATATCCTTTAGTACATTTACATGTGTGTTTCGCGTTACTGTATGCACGTACTTCTTTTTATCTCTGCATCACCCTAAAGTCGACTGGTAGATAATGGCTTTGGCATTAACCGGTCGTATACCGCCGGCTCGCATACCAGCCGGCAGATTTGTACCCGTCGTAGGCCGGTGGCTCGCATGCGAGCCACCAAATTGGCGCCAAAACGCCGCGCGCCGCCTTCGCTTAAGCGGCCAATTTGCGGCGCCAATTTGGTGGCTCGCATGCGAGCCACCGGCCTACGACGGGTACAAATCTGCCGGCTGGTATGCGAGCCGGCGGTATACGACCGGTTAAGTCCGCTATTGTACAATTTAGTGCATAAAGATTTAAAATAAAATAAATAAATAATATCTGAAAATTACTCATAGGATTTACAAAAGAAATGCAGGGTTTATTGATCTATTAAGTCGCAACTGTACACTGCCAGCCAAACACAATAAGTTTTCAATTACGCCTGGCATTCCAACAACTGACAAGTAAAAGGTTAATAACAGTTTTGCGATTTCAAAATTTTGTAGATTATCTGGTGTCTGATATTCAGGATGGAAGTTATAAAACTTCTGTCTTTAAAAAAACCCGTCTCATGTCAGTAACGCGGTGGATTAGCATAAAGTAAATAAATAAAACTGATTCTTTGCACAGTAGATTCAATAGTTTTCTGTTTATGTAATGAAGTATTTAATAATGAAAATAAAGTTGAAGAGCAAACGATTCGAAGTACATATATTGTTTAATTATATAATAATGTATATTTATCAGCCCTCATTAAAAATAGAATAATCTATCGAAACCCATAATGCACTAATGAGCGGTCACTAAAACTAAGTATTTATCTGCATTGAATTAAGACCGACACATAATATATGTATAATATGTAGGTATGTATTAAAAAAACAAGTACATATGTATGTTTATCCATTGTCTAGTACCCATACAACCCGTACAAGCTCTGCTTAGTTTGGGCTAGATGGTGTTGTGTATATGTGATAGATTATTATTATTATTATGTTATCACAGGTATTTTCTGACATATTATATTAGAAAAATACTGTGAAGAAACGTGAAGAGGCCCTTACAGAGTTTTATTTAAAGGTGGGATGGAACACCTATAGCGGCACTAGCCACAACAGGCGTAGGACTATTGCTATGTATGGATTCTAATATATGGGCTATGGGTATGGGTGTTTGGTGGACCGGTATATTGGTAACTATGGATGAAAAACGGCGTCTGCCCTGTATACTCTAATAGCATCAATGCAATGGGCAGACGGTGACTCGCCAACTCACTAGATGGGCACCCTGAATACCCACCATAGGCATACAAGCCATCAGCAGAGGGCAACACCGGTGCGAGCGGTGCAGCGCCGGTTTCGCTATCACGGGTCTCGTGACAACGGAGACCCGGAGCGGGTTTCCCCGTAGTTATGCCCTTGAAAATGACACTTCCACCCCCAAGCATATAGCTCTAGCGGCCATCTTCTGACCGGCCGACCAAGGCATGCCAGAGTTGAGAGTCCTACTAGCGCTCTTGAAGTTCATCCCTAGCCAACCAGTAACGGCAATCCGGGGACGAGGCTCTAACCGACTCTCTGAGGCATTCAGGACCGCAGTGTCGCCACTCACATTCAGCTCGCCACAAGCTGCCCTGCGGTTTGTGCCCTTTAATTTAACCTGGTGATACATTTTTTGTTTATATCACAAGGCGAAGGTAGTGTAGGTTTAAAAACTAGTGTACTGTGCCCTCCGTTATCGCGTTAGTCTCATGATGAGATAACGTCTGTCCCAATATCAGCTTACAATGTAAGCGAAGTAATCTGTATAGGAAGGTGGTGAAGCATTCATAATCGTTTATACATATATTATGTTAATATACTATAATACCAAAATTATATCTCTTACGATAATTCATAAACATCGGATGAGAGAGTATGACTAAAAAGATTTTAGCTAATATTTTTGTTACAGATTTACTTTGATATTTATGACGGCGCGCATATGTGCGTATTATGTAACAAAAAAATTGGAAAGATCTTATACTTATTTGCCACATATAAGAAAATCTATATAACTAACAGATGTAGTGAAGGATGTTACAGAGATATTATATTCACAAATAATATCTGAATATAAGCGCCCGCCGTTCTCAATAATATAAGTTTATATGTAAAGGTAAAGGAACGCCCGGATAAGTATGGTACCCCGGTTAAACATACTGTTACTAATCTGACCTAACCTTACCTACTTTTACGCAAGCGAAGCTGCATGCAAAAGCTAGTAGATAAATAAAAATACTTAGCATCAGGTTAGCCCGTAAGCTGGTCGGCCAGTTTGTTAGTATCAAAAATTAAAACCTATAATGCCTACCTATAATGATCTTGCATGATAGTAAGAGTTTCTGGTGTGAAGTCTTCAAGCTGGCATCGATTGTGTAACAGTAGCAAATGTGGATGGCTTTCACCACCGCCTGTGGACTCTGAACCTTCTTGGGTACTCGCCACCGTGTTGGATGCTGATAGGGACGGTTTTAACATCTCCGCTGCTTGGATGTATCTGGATAAAAGGTTGTAGGCATAAGTACGACGTATGAAACCAGCGATATGGACAATTTCATTCGAATGAATTGTATTAACAACGTTAAGTATCTGCATCTTAATTTGACTGCATCGGTGGCGTAGTAGTTTAAGTGGTCGCCTCGTACCAAAAGTGTATTTAACCTACCCCGATAGCCACCAGACACATATATGATTAACCATCTAAGGCAAGTGAGCAACACAGGAAATTATTAATAGTATACACTGGAAATTATTATAATATTTATATTGCCTATATATATAATTCCTGTGTCACGAGGTACTTTACAAACATCCAGACAACAGACAAAGAAAAACTAGACTCGGAACAATTATTTATAAATCTCACAAATTTTTGTCCGTAAAGTGTATTTAACATCACATTTCGCCAGCTGTGGTTTTAGTACAGACGTGTGCCTATTGTCGTCTACCCAGCACCGTTTCAGACTCCATGTTACTGTACTGCAAGATATTCAGAAAAACCCAATAGCAGCATTTGGGCCAACCCAGTAAAATGTACCCAGTAATAACATTAAATTGTTATCATTGCTTATAAAAGTTGTCTCCTTGATTGCGCTTATGTTTACAGTGTCGATTAACGACATGGCATCGGGGGACAAAACTGTTATTAAGTTTTTCTATTATAAAAATTATACATTTATACATTACAAAAAAATTGACGACCTCGATGGCGTAGTGGTTAGTGTAACCGACTGCCACGCCTGAGGTCGCGGGTTCGATTCCCGCACAAGTCAAACATTTGTGTGCATGAACATGAATGTTTGTCTTGGTCTGGGTGTTTCTATGTATAATATGAATGTATTTACAAAAAAGAAGTATATACATATGTATGTTTATCCATTGTCTAGTACCCATAATACAAGCTCTGCTTAGTTTGGGCTAGATGGTGTTGTGTGTATGTGATAGAATATTATATTATTATAATTATACGTTCACTTCGTCTATCTTGCAAGCACGAGGCTGGACTTGAACCTGCGACCTTGGCAATCCATGTGCTCACTTAAGCAGATAAGCTAGTTAGGGGCCATCCATAAATTACGTCACACCAATTTGATGTTTTTTTGACCCCTTCCTTATCCTTGGCACAGCTGGTCACATTTGTGAGACTACCTCCTCTCTAATGTGACGTCACATATTTTGCAATTTTATATCTAGAAATTATTAAATTAAAACAGCAGTTCCAAAATTAGTTGTATTCCCATTTAGGCATTCCCACTTTCCCTTGCGTAAAGCGGGGTATTACTAAATTTAGGTATATTAGTATTTGGAATGTGAGGTCACGAAATTTAGGAACACTCCCATCCCTTATCACACAATGTTACACTACGTCGACTCCCTCCCTCCTCCCTAAAGTGTGATGTAATTTATGACTTGCCCCTTATGGCCATAGGGAACTACTATCGCTTTCATCTTATGCTGTTAACATGACGCAAGTCTTAAAGTGTAGTGATCAAGTTGTATACCTCAAGAAGTTGTAATCGGTGAACCAATCCTGTACAGCAATAAGTACGTGGCATATTGCCATGAGGTACGAAGCTATTTGGAGGCAATCGACGGTGACGACGTTGGCACTGCGCGCAGTGATCGTCGTGTTCGACTCTTCGATCAAAGATGGCGACCACAGCGCTTGGCAGTCGAGGAGTATCACGCGATCGTTCGTGACGTACATGTCGATTCCTGAAATGTTCCATTACAATTTTGATTTAAGATTGTATCTTTTATTAGTTTATTGTGTTCTACCAGCTGATTCGCCAGCATAAATGGCACGAGAAGACGTATTAGGATAAAAGTATCCTATCGGTAATTCCAGGACACGGTCTATATGGTTTACTAGAATGGTATCTATGTATTTTTAAGACACTACCTTATATGGCTGCACAATCTAGTGTTAGGGGCAGATGTAGCAGCGTTGTTTAGTTAAGAAAATCTTTTGCTGTTTGCAGCTGAACAATGCAATAGAATATTATTATACAAATGTTTATCGATTCGTTAGTAATATCTCGATGATGTGACCAGTGATATTCCCTCCACATATGCTCAAAAAGCTTATTCAAATGCATGATCCAGAATTTTAATAGTTTATTAGATTAAATTTAGAAATCTACAGATCAGTACACACTGAACCATAGATTTCTTTATGTAAAGCTATGATTGAATACAGCCGTTAGATATATTAAAATAATTAATTAATTAGTGTCGCTTGGAGTACTGGCATTGGCGTATTTAAGGGGTAGCCAGGTCACCCCAGGGTGTTAGGCTTCAAGTCACATTTGTAGGGTTTTATATATATTCTGAGGCTGAGGCCTAGGCAGGCAGGCTAGAAAATGATTCTAGATAAGTCATTGACTACAGCCGACACTGGTGCAGCAAGTTCAAAAATGTCACAATGGAAATCTTAAGATTACGAAACATCTAACCCTGTGTTTTTGTAATATCCAATCTAGTTCTGAAAATGACTATCATGGAATTGGGCATTATTTGAGTTCTTTTACTAGCTTCATACATGGTGCATACCCCAGGGTGCTAGGTTGCAAGTCACATTTCTAGGACGGTTTATAGGTCATCGATATTTAGGGGTGACACTGGTGCCGCAGGTTCAGAAATTTGACAGTGGAAATCTAAAGATTACGAAACATCTAATTCTATGAGATTTTGTAATAACCAATCTAGTTCTGAAAATTACTATCATGGAATTGGACGTTATTTTACTTCTTTTCCTAGCTTCACTTAATAATTTGTACATTCAAATGTCATTAGAAACTGTTTTTACTAGACGTGCTGGACCACGTAGAGCAGCAATGAGCGAGAAGAGAATTTCCATACAGGTCTCTCCAGTATATATTTACTTTGAGGCCAACAGAAAAATTATTTGATAATTTTGATTTATACCTTTTGTACAATGGACTCCTCGTTCTATTTGTTCAATATCCTGCATTTTGAACTTGAATATACTGTCCTTTTTCTCCTGTACCTTTGGTTCAGCCGCTCCAGCATAATCTAGAGCTTCCATTTGATTTTCTAAAGCTGGCATATCATTGTTTTCAAATGTGTTATCAACTGGCATTTCATGTGAATTCAATATTTGTGTGCAAAGATTCTGATCATGTACATTATTTGCAATTAGATTAAGAATCGTTGATTTGCCTACACCTTGAGTACCTGAAAACAAAATTTATTCTTAAAATGTTACCTACATTAAAACTACACAAAATATCTTTTGAATTCATTCATCCTCATGTTGGTTGTACAGTTCTTGCAACTCACAAAGGCGAGCGGGCTTTACTTGTAGTTGAACGTGTACAAGCACAGTGTGGTAGTGTGCGTGTTTGACAGAGCGGTCAGTTGCGAGCGACACTTATACACACACGTACATATACACGTTTACCACAAATAAAGTGTTTGCAAGAACTGTAATAACTAATAATAGTGTTTAAGTACGGGCATTCCAGAAGACAGTTATAAGCAGCTACAAATAATATACCTGTAGCATTTAGTATATTAGCAATAGTTGACCATTTAACTAACTTGTATCATGTAAAAACGACTGAATGTCCAAGTTAATAAGCTTTAAGGGATAGTGTACGATATAGCTTTTGGTTATATGACAATGTTGATTCATTGTCTATACAAATGTTGTAAAGCTTGTTGTGTGATAAACATGATAATCACAAGCATTACCTGTCAGAATTGAATAATCTTTTTCCATTAGACTATTTATAAAAGAAAGTTAATGTCTATAATATAAGAAAAAGCTGCAGAAATTTTATATATAACATGATTATATGATCACAGAATACATATGCTATATCCAAAATGTAGGTAAGTAGTAAATAATCAAATAATTTTAAAAATTTACATATAATTTAGTACAGATTTAATTATTACCAATGATTCCCACAACTAAGTAATTAGTGCTTGAATCATGTAGAAACTCCAATGCAGCTGTGTTCAGCTCTAAGTTCTCATCCAGTAGTTTCACAGGTTCTGCCATGACCTTCAATGGTGGATTTGGTTTATGTTCTACAAACATGATGAAATTCTTTTAGTATTTGATTTCCAGAATGTTAATGAAATATATTTAACATTGTTAAAAAGGGATCATCATGGGTCTTGTATTTCACAATTTGGTGCCAAGCAGGTAAGATACCACTATGCAATATTTTTAAGCTAAAAAGTAGATTTGCTCTTAGCCTGACTGACAAAATGAACTTTCCTATTCCCTACCTTTTATGTAACCAAAATCACAATTCTGCAATAAACAGCCATATTTATAAATAGCTATTCTCTTTTAGCATAAGATCGACCATTGGCTTGTTTGCTAGACATTAAAAAGTATTTCCAATCTATAGATATGTGCTGAAACAAAACTGCACTGGAAATAAATCCTTGCCATGCTAAAATTCTGTTGAGAAAACATGCAAATGCACATTATTTAGTACTAATTTCATTCTATACCATCCAAAGTTATTTGGAGAATTTCTTTTAGCAATACATCTACTCTTTGTTTATTATAACATAAACTGTACTTTGATATTGATATTATCTGAATTAAATATAGTGTCAAAATATTTGATTTGTACATAAAGTGTATTCTATTAAATATTTTTAACAACTAAGGTATTTAAATACCACATATCTGATGAAAAGAGGTTACAAAAATCTATGGACAGTTGCAAAACTAAGGGTGCTTATTTATTTGCTGTAATTGCTGCCAAACTTCACACCAAAGTGTAATTATTACACTGGTGCCTAGTAAACCGCAATATGACATCTTGTCAAGTTCTACCTAACACATTGCACAATCTATTAATACTTTTATGGTATTCATGTTTGATTTATCTTTATTAGCTAGGGACATAATAACATTCCCAAGGCTATGCTGTCATGACATTCCACTACAACATTTATTACAGATATAGTAATGATTAATCATTTTAAACTTAATTCTATCTATAAAGCTTAGTTTATTAGTTGATATTCACTAAATATCACATCAGTTTTCTTAAATCCAGGTTATTATATACATATTATAAATAATGATTGCATTTATAAATACCTATGCTTTTCTTTTCTTTATTTTCATTCTGAGCAATTTTACTAGGGTGAAGACTCTCCTGTTCAGAACTTTTTATGGTCTTAGGACTTTGTGGTCGCTCTTCTTTAGGTGCACTTTGTTCCCTAGTTTTTAATATTATGGTTGGTTGTTTTTCTTTTTCTTGCTTCTCTTTACTCTGATCTTTGGTAGTTTCTCGATCAGATTTTAATATGACAGGTCGCCTTGGTGCTGACTCCTGTACAATAAAAATAATTAAGTTATATTATTAAGTCTATAATATTAAAGAACAAACAATGCAATTATAATGAATGTAGCTGAATTATTAACTAAACATTAAACTACTTATAAAATTTTTATATAAATCACATACCTAACATAATATGTATGTCCTCCCTTTCATTCACCTGTTTATTCTAAAAGGATTGTTTTCTGTATTTATTCTATGGCTATAGGAATTTTATACTCCAAAGGCTTAGATAAGCCTCGGGAGGCTAGCAAAATGTGATGTGCCTATGCACATTTCTGCTATGTTTAAAACCCAATATTCGTCTACTAGGCACATTTCCAGTATCGAATATTACTTTACCTCAGCGGGGAATCGAACCTACGATCTCAGAATAAGATAGATATAGAGAATAAGATCTAAGTAAGCTACTTTTATCCACAGGACTAGGCATGCAAGTAATTACTTTAGAAATTTAAGAATGTGCATAATGTCACATACCTTTAGATTGAATATTTTTTTCTTTTTATCAGCCATGATTTATACCTTATAGCACAAAGTCATCAAGATTTTATGAATTCAACAATTCGTATTTTGTTTGGTCAATGTTTACGAACAAAAAATTTGTGACATTTGACAATAACGTCAAACTAACTTGTCAAACTGTCTGAAAACTCAAATTCCTACTCATATTCTCTCTTTCAAACTGATGGTAGTAGGTACTAGTAACATTCGTCATCATCATCTCAGCCGAAAGACGTCTATTGCTGGACAATGGACATAAACCTCTCCCAAGGTTTTCTACACAGACCGGTCTTGAGCCACACGCATCCAACCGCTTTCTGCTACCCTTATCAGGTAAAATTGGCAATTTGTTAATGTAAAGGACCTAATACATAGATTATTTGCTGAACACTGATTAGGTAGATTTAAAGTTTTGTTGACAGATATTCAAAATAAATAAAATCGACAGTGTACAATATTTAGCAATATATTTACCGCCAAAAGGTCAAGTTTCAGCTCTGAGTAATCCTTAAAAAAAGGGTTTGACAGATCAACACAACTGATGTCACTTTCCGTCAGTGAGTGACTTCATTTCATTCTGTTGATTATAAATGATTGGGCAATAAATCGTACGTCGTACACAAAGAGCAAAAAGGAAATCAGACGTAAAAAGGAAGCATTTTCTTTTAAAAATGGCTTCTTTGCCCATTTATAGTTTTCTTTTTGTTTATTTGGCGTATGCTTTATCTGCTTTGGCTCAAGATAGTTGCGTGAAGAAAAGTCCCTGCGTATGTGTTTTTCCAAATGGCACCGGAATCGACTTATCGCCTTCAGCTTCGCTTGGTTTCTATTCGGCGGATACATACAGTGTGAAAATGAACGGTTCACAATATGAAATGGCCACATATTATTATCATCCGTGCTACGATGTTTCAATGCCAATAAACGCGACTAGTCCACCACCTGTAAATAGCTGTACAGATCCTTTATCGGTAAGTATACCTTGTTAAAAAATCCTTACATCTGTGTAATTATGTTCTATAGTTATAGAGAGTACTTAAGTAATGAAATCCATCTAAACTCTAACGTATTTCGTATGGCATGCTATGCTAATAGAACATCTTTTGAAATCCTATGGACATTGAGTAAAACCGGTTTGATAATAAAAAATGCTTGATCATATTGCTATCAAACAAAATTGGTCTCATATGATAAAAAAACTAAGTTGCTTGGGTAACCAGAAAATCTTAATTTATCACTGCTATTATTATAGTATTTCTGTGAAAATTTGGTTTTAAAACTATAATAAGTAAATATTTGATGTAGGTAGATAATGATCAAGGTCAATTTTGTATATCTTCTTTATAATATTAACCACTGGATCCATAGTGATCAATGGTGAAAATGCATATTATATTTTTTTATGGAAGTATTTTCAGTGTTAAATTTTATAGTATATTCAATACATAATCTGCAATGCAATTGTTCATTACCTCATGAAAATGTCATGTAAATAGGGCTTTATTATAAATTTAAATTAAATATTTTGACTATTTGTAAGAAAAGAAATAAAATATTTAGGTGGGTATAATAAATTAAATTATATACCAATTCTTACTAATACATTATGTTTTACTTTCTTTTTTGAAAAACAAAAGGAAAATACAATACCCAACAAACTAAACCAACTAAAGTTCATTGATTTGATTTTCTGTTCTGTATTACTTTTTTGTAATAAATTGTAGAATCACCAAATAAATATTTTATACATAAATAATATTTTCTTGTGTTTATTTTTACAGATTTGTCGCTATGTACACACAATGAATATTGTTAATGGAACAACAAACAAATATGAATTGGATGCTGGCTCATATGACTTTCTGGGACGGACTAACGTTTCACAGTTCTCAGGTGGAGGTGACTCCATCATTTATGCCAATGGACCATCGTAAGTATAGTACCTTCTACAAGTAACTTCTTACAGACATCATTAAGCCCTTAAAATTACTTTTAACAATAAAACCTATTATATATCATCTTGAATATCTTGTTAAAACATGTATGATCCATCTGCAAAGATCTACAACAATAATTGATTGGAGCAACAAGAGAACAATTGGAGATGCAGACTTTAGTAACAGCCCTAGTTAGGGACATTTTTAATATTAATTTAAAAAAAAAAAATTATGTTTTATTTTACCTGTACTTTATTACTATAAACATGTCTGGGAGCAGGAAATCTAATATTTATTTTTTGTTTAACCAATTTGTTAACTAGTTTGTTAGCAATATTGTCTTACTTTTCTATATTAAATATATTATATTATGACAGCTAAATAAAACATTAATTAGAAACAGTGTTCTTTTAAAATTATAAATATATTTATATTTCAGGGAAACAATAGTTCTTCTGGAGTGCGCTCAAACAGATAGTCAGCTGAAAGTGTATTCTTTAACAGAACCAAGTAAACTTGTAAGTCATTGTTATTTACTTAATATAATAACTTAACTTGATATGTATATGATATATAATGCAGAACACATGCTTTACCAAGGCCACCTTGTTTCCATAAGTAAGTATGGTAATTCAACTCATCAATTTAAATAAAATAATCATTTTGTAACTCAATTGAAATGTGGTCAAACAACTGAAACTATTGGGTATTGCTTTCGTCATTTATTAAGCTATTATAATGTATAAGTATTATCATTAATAAGCTGTAATAGTTTATTTAAGGATTGACTACTAATTTGGTGTTATTCCATAGCTTGCTTTATTAAGTATATAGCTTTGATCATGTGACTTTCAAAATATGTGAATTAATTTTAATTGCTTAATTGGTTGCGTTTTGTTTTTAGAGTTTATTTATTGAAGTTGTTATATCAAAAGATACCAACTTATATAAATTATGCCATGTTTTTGTCCGTCCTGTCTTTGGAGAGCTCTATCTTTTGGACTGTAACAGGTAGCCAGCTAAAATTTTTCATAAAGTGTTAATGTGTTTCATAATAATAATTTATTTATCTATTTTATGCACAAAATCATAATTGCTTAACATTAAAGAACATAATATATGTTAGTTTATAGTAGATATACATAAGTATATTTATTATTCATTTGAATAATACAAAAGGAAAATGTTGAATTTTCCCCTAAGCATAATTTAATTCAAAGCTATTATTTACTTAAGTCTATAGGAAAACAGCAAAACATATAAGCTTTAAATTATATTTGATTATAGTGTCAATTATGAAGTAAAATAATATAATAATAATAATATACATACATAGTCTCATTGGAAATCTATCATCTATCTCGGAAAAGGTAACCAGAGGTGTACCACATCTACCGGGCGAAGTAGTAGACTCTGTGCTGCTACTGAAAATCTCTTTATAAACTCAATAACGCTTTGCCCGATCCGAGTCATTTTGCTGTGTATATGCAATTGCTAATTGGTTGTCTGAGTCCTTGAAGTACCCTATGAAAAGCATTCACTGTTCCATTAGATTTGGAAAAATTCTTGTTTTTTTTTTCAAAGTGTGTAGGTGTACGTGGTCCCATTTAAATTTCATCGAAATCGGTCAAGCGGTTTTTAAAAATCAACAAATATCTAAACATTGTATACATCAATGACATTTTCGTTTACTCCGAAACATGGCTCCCTCAGTAGAGCAGTGCGTTTAGTTGGCCTACCCATGTTTTATATAAACAAAATACATCTACTTTGAAATAAAAATATAATAATAAAATTAATTTAAAATAAAGGAGGCGGTTCTCTCCCGATGTCTACCTTTCGTCAGAAATGAGATTTCTTAATCGGTGCATTTCTGTTAATGCTAGTTCATCGTGGGGTTTACTCAACAGCTTAGAGGTTTCTAAATCAGATGAAGCTATTCATTCTAAAGTTTTGACTCTGCTGAGAGCTACCTATATTTGTCCATTCGCAAATATTTTTTTTTGTAAATCTGTGTCATCTCTGTCGACGGTTGTACCCTGTAGTTTATGCACAGTTACAGCCCAGCATAAAATAAGAGGTAACATTCGACGCTTAACGTCACCATAGCCTCTAGTTGCTTGGAAATTGGAATGAAGCACACATTGAGGGAATGGAAACAAAGCGATTAGAATCTTTCAATCTGAAGACAATAGGCATATTGTCTCGTCATCAAACTTAATAATAATTGCGAAAAATTCGTTGTTATTATCATTACTTATTTTGTTTCTTTTTTGTATTACAGGTGTTAGCATTCTACTCAAAAGATGCTTGTCTGAAACAAGTAGAAGAAGTTGGCAGGTCGTTCGGTTCGACTCTTCTGATCATATTCTTTTCGTTCGTCATATTCTACCTGGTACTTGGCATCTGTACGAAGAAATTCCTCATGGGCGCCACGGGTGTTGAAGTCATACCTAACCTTGGTTTCTGGTCGGATTTGCCAAATCTTGTGAAGGTGAGCAGATTATTGTTTTCTTTAACCTCTCAACCAACGCTAAGACGCCGGCATCCGAGCTTACCTAGACCTTTTGTTTAAATAACTTCTTTGTATTTTTAATAACTGGATTGGTTGAGAGGTTAAACAAATATAAGTTAGGATTTGGTGTTCAAGTTGCCTCAATTATGAGTTTGAATTAAATAATTATTTGATAGGCCGGCCAACAAAAAGTTAGGAAGTTGGCGGTGTAAGACACCCCCGTGCCTCAGAAACCACGTAAAGCCGTTGGTCCTGCGCCTGATCTCTCTCCGCTCGTGTCGGATTACCGTCCCATCGGATCATGAGTTTTAGGGAACAGAGAGTGCACTTGTGTTTGCGCACACACTTGTGCACTATAATATCTTCTGCGTAGTTGACCAGTCTCCGTTAAGACTAACCGCCATGGCCGAAATTCGGCCTGGAGGATATTATTTGATAGGCAGATGACAAACTAACTATTCTGATAATGACTGTAGTACAATTAACATTATAACAAGCACATTTTTACTAATTTCGTAATTTGCCAATGTTCAATCATTCCGTTTAATTAATTAATTGCTACTTTTGTTCTTTAAAGCAAACTGGGTTTTAAATGAGGCATGTAATTATGATGTGTTTTTAATTGATTTTTACTGCAATTAACATCTATACATTGATTAATTACTTAAATGACAATGCTTGACAGTTATCACAAGTAATCCCACGCAACATGTATAAATCAAACTAGAGAAGATCAAAGATACATATTGAAATTACGAGTGCAACAAATAAACCAAAATGTTGGTATTTTCAGGATGGCTGGCTCTTCGCGGCCAATGGCTTCAAACTACCAGCTCGTGCATCAGGACAAACGGTTTCTCCTGACCCCAACAGCTACGATAGTATATAACATCAGGGGGAAGACACCCTCTCCGAAGGTCAGCTGATCTTGGTCGAATAGACAATCTAAAAGTGTTCTCGTTTATTTTTCTATGTGCTGAGGTTATATTTGCGCCTTGGTAGAATTACTTTTCTTTTGGCTTGTGTTCTATATTCAAAATTAGTTTCTCATAAAAGAGGTTATGTATTGACCAGTTTAAATTTCGAACTAATTGCACCGATGGGTAATTATTTATGCTTTAGAAACATAAAAACCAATCCTTTATCCTTGCACAACTGGGAACAAGCTGGCATAAGTTACCATTAAGATATAACTGACGCATAAGTTTTATATCGTGTACCTATGTTCTCAAACAACAACTTGAGCGATACTATATAATGTCGTCAATGTATGATCCTCTTTAATTTTTCCTTCTTTCTGTAAATAGTACCTATCTGTATATCTTCGTCTGTCGTCTTGTAGAATATTTATAGTTTGAAAACGGCTATGACTGAAGGACGGCATATTAAGCTTTCGGTCGGGAAGTACAATTAATTGCTTATTGTACTATTATTGTTGTCAAAGGCATAGCATGCCTTTAAACTAGTATCCCTTGTTGGTCTAGTAAAATCTGAAGCTGAACAGTAACTATCCAATAATTAAGTTTGGGACTGTATTGTAACTGGACTTCAATTATTAGTATCTAACTGTTTATATTAGTATAAGTTGTAGGCGCGATTACTATTCTATGCAATCAGTTAAGCCTCGCAACTTATATTAATATTCACCCGACCAGCGTTGGATTATATTTTTGGCCGCGTAATACCTTATGCGGCCAAAAATCATTTCACGCCGAGTTTTTGCGTAGTAAGAGGTGAATATCATGAAGTAATTAAATTAACTGATCATTGTAACGGCCCAAACAATCAGCAACAGTTTTCATAGGACATTCTTTTTTTTAATACATGTTTAGAAATATTCAAATACAATATTCTTAAAATTCGAAATGATTTCGAACGTAAAATTTGAACGCAGGTCTAATCAGTGTGTAAGAGAGAGTAGATTGACTGAGATTTTGTTATTTAAAATTAAAGTCATTAGTCTAACAAATCTTGTTAATCACGCAAGTGTACCGTTTATATTACCGAATTTCATACAAATAGTAATTAGAATGTCTTAATACACGTAACACGTATATATATGTCATAAGTATATAACAAATGGATTTTTAATACCTATTATAAACGTCTAAAATGTATCAAAATTATATTAAGATTAAATGGGCGCCTAATTTATATATTATGTAAATAAAATTATAGTTTCCATTATTTTTTTTACAAATATTTGGCGAAAGTAACTGCCCATAACATCATTATTATTAAGTTTAACTAACATAAATATAAAAAGAATTACATGAAAAATAAATAAATTGAATAATTGATATATCTTTAATTGGAATGCCAACTTGCCATGAATTTAATGAGAATAATATAGCTATTCATAAGCCTGTTTTTGTCGATGACCATGACTATGATAAAAAAAGTTCTAGTGAACTGTTTGGTCTCTATATCAATATTCATTGAAATAACGTTAGGCAGCTCCCCTTTTAATCTAACACTTCCATTATTATTTTCTCTGATTCTGATATAATAAAGAGAATTTCAATTGTGCCAATGTCCAAGTTTAATTAGATTTATTTAAACTATGATAGCCCCTGTGGCTCTATGTATTACTATAACTTATTTCAAACTACTTATCTATTGATATGTCTTGTATATATATGGCTGCACAAGTACCGGTAATTCTTGATATGAATAATTTGATACTCTATGTAGTATGATTTAGAGTTCTAATTGCAGAAATTCGTTGAAAGCAAGTCGCCGGTATGTCTATCCCGCAGCTTCCTATTTTCGTAAGTATTTAATGCAAAAATTATATAAGCATATATATTTCGATGCCATTTTTCTATCATGTGATGATATGTATTCTGGCCGTTCCATTTTAGATGGGTACAATAATATTAAATAAATTAACTAACAGTACATATCGTATAAATATTCTCATTTTTGGTAATATAGTTTCTAAAATAATTTCAAAGATGGCGGTTGTTCTAGCCGTTAACAAAGTCTTGATATTTTTTAAATTATTGATTACTCTTTACTACTTCTAAAGTATGGCGAGGGCACATATCAACACATTGTATCGTTAAAATCTTTGGACCAATGAGAAATATTTTCGTACTACGCTTATAATTTTTTACTTTTTCTATATATTATAGTAATTCTATATCTTTAATTGATTATGTATAATTTTGTAGCCATACTGATTTAATATTGTATATAAGACATACAGTACGGCAAAACGGATGTCTTATGCCCGATTCCAATACCGAAAAATATATTTTAGTTACGCACACTAAAATATATATTACAATGGGTACTATATAATTTTTATATACGCAGTAAATAAAAATTATATGTATGTACTATTATTTTTTCTATATCATCAAGCTGTATATTGCGATTTTGACATTTTACGACACGTAACTAACTGTATATATGCATCGTTAAGTTAGGAATCGGGTGTAAACGGTCTTAGGCTATCATCCCCAAAGGAATAAATAATATCGAACTGCATATTTAACCAATGTTTGCACAAAATATATAAAAGAAATGTATTTGATGTGACTGTTTGGAATCTCTCATTAGAATTTTGAAAGCATGTGTATGTAAATGCGTATTGTAAACACTAGTCATTATTAGGTTCACCTCTCGCACTTTACGCTTATTATGTTTGTTTTACATCCTCACCTTTGTTGCAATTGTACCTACACTAAGGTTAATAAACAATCGATGTAAGGTTAATAAATTAATCGAACTTTGCACAGACGGTAATTGAGTTAGGGTAACAGGTTAAAAAAGGTTAAACATATATATACGTAGTGCCAATGAAAGCAATACCTTATTTTGTGTTTGTATATTATTAACATTTATTAATAAATACAAAAACTAGACGTTTTACGTATTTAGGCTTTCTGCTACGTGTTTGTTAGTTAGTGGGCCCTTTTACCATAACTTAATTACCGATCATACTGTCGTATAGCAATATTTAAAATGTATTATCATTTACACCAATATA
The DNA here is from genome assembly GCA_930367265.1 of Catocala fraxini. Lineage (NCBI taxonomy): Eukaryota > Metazoa > Arthropoda > Insecta > Lepidoptera > Erebidae > Catocala > Catocala fraxini. The sequence continues at coordinate 10,914,367 of OV884035.1, read as the reverse complement.
TAATGTTGAGGATAAGTACTGTAAGTTCGTCTTATTGTATGAAACTAAGATTCCTAATATCAATCTTATGAAACCGTAGTCTAACTCAAGCTGATTCATACAGCCTGCTATCGCACTGAAAATTGTTTCAGTGTGATTGCACTAATCTAATCACTTTATTTCTTATAAGCCAGGACTTTCTGTGATCCGCCAACTTCATTGACAGTCTTTAACAGGCTGTAGTTATGGCTTTAGCTAGGCTTTGGTTAACTGTATGTTTTGATATTAAATCTCTCGATGTCGACGTCATAACATTGACTGGACGGATGGCGTATTGTTTTAAGTGGTTGGAATCCCACACAGCACAAAAAATTGTGTGATCCACAAATGGTTGTTCCGAGTCTGGATGTTCTTTAAGTCCGTTGTTTGAATGTTTGTAAAGTCACCAGCGATACAGGAACAAAAAAATGCGTGGGAGTTGTCTTTTAAAAAACCTCAAGTTTTCATAGTTAAACGTTGATTGATATTACGAGTCTTACGCCTGTGCTAAAGTCTTTTACTAGTGTTGCACATGACGCGTACACATCAAGGCACTTGCACGGGTAATGAACCATCGACAAGATCCACTCACGCCAAATACCCCGTACTTTATATTAACTTGCACCTGTAATGTTTTTCATCTATTTGTGTCAAGTATCAGCAATTTACCTACTGATAATTCGACAGGCACACTTGGCACAGCGTCATACAATTACGAACTTACTAAAACTGAAGTTATTCAATATCTGTAATTGTATATATGAGTTAGCTGTACAATGTATGTAGTAACAGTTTTAGACATAATAATGCAGAATCTTTACAAAAGCCTGACCAAAAACAAAATATCAACATTTCTGTAAATAGCTAAAGATATGATTATGATCTTGTCAACAGACTTAGCAGCACTATGTCTAGAAAAGTTCTTGTTCATGCAATAACAGATGGCAGTGAGACGCCAATGTGCAATGTTACGAGGGGTCTACGCGCAGTTGGTGAAATAATAACGTTTCCTAATCCTTTAAGGATTAGTTACCACTTATAGTTTTTATGACTTATAACTATTGAGCTATTTAGCTTATGTTCGTAAACACTGCGTTATTTTTTACCAATACATGTACAGCAACTCTTCAAGCGAATACCTTTAATTATAACGATGGAAATGTTTCAAGTTATACCTTCAATAGAAAAATAAATGTTTAGTTTTTGTTTCACCATTCATCTCGCGTCACTTTTTAGTGTTATATTAATTATAGATCTGCGATATAGTGATAACATCAGTAGTTAAAGTTCTGTTTTCTTTGTGACACCATGTGATCTGATCCATTGATCACACCAATTTTATTGAATCTTTATTCTTGTTGCCTTACAAACGTTCACAAGGTTTAAGCTTTACCTACTAAATTATCTACGCCTCTGTTACTATCTACGACTGCTTGGTTTTATACTGAAAGCGAGCTAAGGCTAACTAACTGATTGTTAGATACCGTAATTTGGTTACCTTTTCGAAATAATCTTTTTTTATGACAAATAAATATTAGCAGTTCGGCGATTGTAGCAGGCAGGTATTGCAGTAAACTCTTTTCCTTTTATATGAAATATGTGCATACCATAAATCTCTGCCTAATCATTAATGCCGACCCAAATACATGTATTCGGTCGACATTGCTGAGCGGCATTTTTGTCAAACCTTCAGCGACACATGAATCCCTAGTATCCCTTATTTAAATAAATAACAAATGTGACGTCATAAGCCCAAATACAACGTGTTTTTAAAAGCTTGTAATAAATAACTCAAACTAGACTGATGTTATACCAATATTGTGTAGTTATGTTGTAGTAGAGTGTGATATCAATACGACATAATATTATCCCTAAGAACATTGCATAATACGTATAATATAGATATTTTGTATTCAATATTTTAGAGTCCTTGTTGTTTAAAGTGTTTTCTAAGGTAAACAAATAAATAAAATTATTATTGCTCATCAATGTTATTTTATTATGATGTTACAATTTGTTATGTGTATGTGGAGCATTCCTTGTGGTTATTTACTAGTTAATTCATTGCGTGCATCGGAAATCCCAGCTGAAATGAAAATAAATAAATTAATTAATTTATTAATATACCGTATGTATTTATTTGCAATGGACTAATAGTTTAACTGCATTTCGTCTTCAAATGATCATATCGCGTAAAGCAATGGCGTCCGCGGAGGCGATCAGATATTATGATAACATGTTTACAATTACATGTATAAGTCGCTAATGCGACTCCCAATGATCGCTCCGTTTTACTTGTGGTGATCGTTGCAGCTTGTGCACCGTTTAGTAAAGGGAGCTATATTTATATTGATTCCTAATTTGAATAGACCGGAATCGGTCCTTAGATAAGCTAACATAAAGGATTATATATAGAGTTTTATTATAAGCTTGGAATGATAAAAAACCAAGAACAATGATTGTGACGTTGGGAGAGCTATAAGCGTAGGTAATAAAATATGGCTGATCTGCTGCCTCATAATAGTTCTCAGTCGCTGGTCGGTATTGGGATTTTTGTTAGAAAAATCTTAGCATCAACTTGGAGATCTTTACTTGGCACTTGATCTGCGCTTAGTAGATAAAAATTATTGCAAACTGTAGGTACAGAAGGCATATTGGTTTACGTGGTCATCTTTTTATGTGTGTTTCACAATTAGGTTGTCTAAGTCTAGGTATCCTTTGTAAAGAACGGTGTGTTTAAATGTTTGTAAAGTAGACCGTGGTACAAGAATTATGCGGAAGGTCTAAAAGACGGCGGGCTGATTATTTATCATTGTGACCACACTTATGAAGGTAATCGTTACACTTTAATAAATAGTCACAATAACTCTTCAGGTAAGTAGACGTAGATGGCACATAACTAAAAACGAATGATAACAATGAAAAAAGGAAATAATTGGATAATGTACCTGTGGTGCGTTCTCGCTGAAACACTTAAATAGAAGAATTGCCCTCTCACATCCTTCTTCGCCGTCGCTGACTGTCTCAGAGTTTACTAAAAATTTGAGAGAACGTCGATCAGTACAGTATTTTTAAACCATTATCTCCAAAAATGTTATGAGTTCGTGTGGGTATGTAGTATTTTGGATTTTGTACCTTATACATACCTATATAATCAAGTTGATATTTACTGACTAATTCATAACTGTAATGCCTACAAAGTACCAAAGTATTTAGTACCTAAGATTTGTTAACTAAATTATTGAAGATGCATTCAAGTGGTAGTTAGGTACAAACAATTTACTAAGACAGCGATTACCAATTACTCTTCGGACTCCACTTCCAAGAAATATCTTAATCTGTATATAGTTACCTCATATTAGCGTACCTATATTTTGAAATCCAAAAGATGTTCCTCACAAAACCGGATTGTGCGCCTCCGTTCAATTTTTTTATCGTAAGTAAATTTGAGGGTATCCGAATCAACATAACCTACCTACGAGTATATAGTGCCTACCTATATAATGGATGTAGGTATAAACAATATAATTCATAACTAAGAAACCATTAAAACAAATTTTATTTAGTATCAGTATTATTTACTAGAGGCGAAAGTACCAGTATTAAAAAAAAAATTCACTTCTCTTACTTTTCTGGCACATTTCCATAAGTTTCTTCGAGTTTTCAACCTTGGTTGCATCGCCTGCGTGGTCCTTTGCAGAATGAGCTGTTGCGCCCTCCAGATCAAACATACCTTTGTCATTTAGCTGTAAAATGTTAAATAATTATGATATGGTTATAACCAGATATTTAATGTGTGAAATATTGATAGATTGCCAGGCTAGGCAGGTGTTCAAACATTCTTGTTTGTACTACGTGCCCCTAATTTGTGGACGTTTTCTGATACATACCTAGTATTTAGTAATTAATTTCTGAGTAACATAATTGCAAAGTACCTATAAATACAACGACTAGAATCTACTAAAACATCTGTGACTTAATATGTGATAGTCTTGGGTAACCTGTACGGCCCGCCTGATTGTGGTTACTATCCACATAATTATAGGTTAACTGGTTAGTTAACCTATGGGTGCTTTCAACATCCATAAGTAACAGGTATAACTCGCATGTTGCTAACCCGTCAAAAACTTTGCTGTCAGCGCATAAGACATGAAAGCAATAAGAAGATCACACAAGGATGCCAGCCTTTTTGACAGCATTGTTTTATTAAAAAGCCTGGAATACCTATATACGAGGCCCGTCTTCTCAATACGATCTATACTGCGATTTCTGTAGCACGTTAGTGCGTCTCTGATGCTTTGATGAGGACTGCACCATGTTAGAATAAAATTATAAGTATAATAGATACCTACTAAAAAAACAATTGTTCTTTTTAAACTGCTACACGATAATTTACTAATGAGTATGTAACCAAGAAGAATGTAACATAGGAATCTAAATCTAGTTATAAGAATTTTGTTTAAAATGAAGAAATTAGGCGATGGTAGAGTCCTCTGCGTAGTGCATCCGCACGATAAAAGATCATAATGTGCGTAGATACTTGTGTCAGTTGTCGTTATGAATGATTGATATAGGATTTAAATGTATAAATTTATTCGAATTATAGTATTAAAAACGCCTGTAATCTTAAGCTAGGTACTTACAAAATTCGCTTTTTTAAAGACGCAAGCAAGAAGACATTTGGCATTTTTGCTGTCAGGCATTTTGTGCTTCTGAAGCATTTGCATCTCGTCGGGTGTAACCGGGTGGTCCTTGTTGCACTCCATCGCTTGTTTGAAAAACCATGTTCTTATTTCCTCATCAGTTTTGGCCTGGTTTATAAAAAATATAGCATTAGGTGAACTTTTACTCAGTCGGTCTTCAGTGCATTTAGCATTGGACACGTCGAAATGTTTTATTTTTGTGAATGTTTTTATTTTGATAAGCATTAATATCAAGGTACTAATAAAGAGCCGCCTATGCTAGAGGCAATTTAATTAAATAAAAGAACACCTATTGTAGTTAGATATATGCTGTCGCGACACTTTTTGTAGATAAGGATGTTTTCTGCAAAGTCGTAGTACATTATTTTGTTTTTCATCAATAGTTTTCGCAGCGCACATAAAGAATTTTTTAACACCTTGGGTTACATTATTGTAGTTTTAGTAAGGATCTCAAATTTTTTGAAAATATAGTATAACCTATGTCATCCGGGGATAGTGTAGCTTCCCAACGGTGAAAGAATTTTTCAAATTGATCCAGTAGTTTCGGAGCCTATTCAATGCAAACAAACAAACATTCAAATCTTTCCTCTTTATAATATTAGTATTGATATATTTTTTAAAATAATGTTAAAAAAAGTAACAAGGTTTAACTTACTTGAATTATCTGAACCACCAAACAAAAACACAACAGGAACCAAAAAAACATGATTACTGAACAGATGATATTTCACTATATGTACCGATGAATATATCATAGTCCATTTATACTGGCTCCAGCTTATTATATTTTAATGACTGCATATTTAAACTTATTATTATTAGGAAGAGATTTCAGTATTGATATATTTACCTATATATTTTTCAGAAATTGCTTTTTAAACGTATTTGCCTAAATAGTATTTTAATTATTGTCACAAGGTTAAAGTATTTATTTATACTCATTATTTAGCTTTATCATAAAACTGTCTATTTACCTAATATCCAATATTATATTAAAATAAGTTATATAGCTTGTCCTTAACGGTTGGACATTATATCATCATACATACTACTTATAATATAATTATTATATATTGGCATTCAGAATAGTATAGTAGTTATAAATTCATTCTAAACGCTCTAAATATTTACTGAAAATTTAAGCGTAAATACTTCACCCACATACATATAGAAGTATGTGTAGAATGGATCACATGCACTTATTTTACCAGCAGTATTAGAACTCATAGGCTTGGTATGTGACGATGGGATGAGACCCGATGGTATGTTTTTGTTACCTTGGAAAATGGGTAGGCCTTTGATGTGGGACGCCACATACGTCGACACCCTTGCGCCGTCACATCTTCCGAGCACGGTGAGCTGTGCCAGTGCCGCTGCTGTAGCGGCGGAAAATCTCAAACGGCACAAATACAGTACTTTAATTGGAATAATTTGCCGAGGTTCTTAGCTGTGCGGTACCTGCATTATTTCTGCCGGACAGAAGTCTGGGCTGATAAAATTGGACCTATGCCTGGTGGAATCTGCAGGATGTATGTAGCTCCTGAATTGTACGCATATAAGGATTTCCGCGTCCTGCCGAATGACCATCGCAGCTGCATTAGCGAAGTAGATCGACTAGTTCGTCTATCCTTGGTAGTGTAATTCAAATGGTTCTTTCTGATGCCTATGAGTTAAATTTGTAGAGGTTCAAGAGTATGGTATACAGTCAACTTCTTTGTTATCAATCCCGCGGGTTGTTTGCAATATGTTGCCATCCTATTTTCCACCAGATAAATTCATAAGGATTTATCTCCATTTATTGTAGTTACATTATTTTTTTGTCATCTTTTTTTTATATAACGAATATAGTTTGAGTGGTACCCGAAAGATTTTATAATGTATGCATTGGTTTACTAAATAAAAGAAGTAAGAAGAAATAGACAATAGATTTTTACATTTAAGATTTAATGTTTCCTTCCTTGTTTCAATGACATAAGTAGTGAGTGTTCGTAAGCATTGTGCTATTTCCGCAACTGCTAAGTAGATGCACACATTTCACCGAATATGTTTTTTAGGTGTTTTTTAGTGAGCGAGCCTATTACTTTTTGCAGCTTCAGTCACCGTCCGGCTACTGAGAATTCCTTAAAGGAAAAACCAAACAATATGTGCTAAGCGGTAATCGAACCCCGAAACCTCTAGCACAACAGTCGCATGCAATACTAAGAGGCTACTTGTATTTGAATATAAGCAACTTTAAGCATTGCCGTTTGGTTATTTCCTTTATTGTTTATACTAAAAAGAGACCCGTGATTAACAGTAGACCGGTTTATACATAAAAGGGTTGTAATTTAAGGTTACTTTAATTGTTCTGTAGATTATTATTGGTAACAGAGATTTTTTACAATGCTTTACATTTTCCTATAGAAATATCATGCAGAACTAAAACCTAATTAGGTTTCTATAGCTCGTCTTCAAAGGGGGCGCAATAGTTTAAGTTATACACGCCTTCCCTACCTGGTCGATGGCTAAGAGTACCGGCGCCACAGTCTGTCCTTCGGATCGCTTTCCTTTCTTCAAATAAATCCAAAGATGGGAATATTCATTCATTCATCAGAAACCATATAAAGGAACGTTGTTATTTTAAATTCTAACATATTCCTGTCAATCAACCAGTTATAAAAAAAAATATTTTTTGGAATGTCATTAAAGGTAAATTCAAATTAACGGAAACTGAAAACATGAGATAAGCAAGTAATATTTATTTTGTGTAAACATGCACGTAGTATAAGCATAATCTTCGTATCAAATATGACATTAATTTCCAGGCCTAATGCCTACCACGACATTAGTCACGATTCGTTGGTTTCGTACAGAAGGTCAATAGTTGTACCTACCGCGTCGTTCGTGATGGTATCAAATTTTAAAATCGACGTGGTTGGCTATAAATTTATGCATCCAAAGTAATAGCTTCGTAGTGTATAGTAGCATTGGATGCAATATGAGGCATTTAGGAGTTGAGTAAATAAAGTCTTACACCACCATATTAATATTCTGTTTCTTTTTTATGAAGTTTTACAAGACTTAGAAGTTCAGATACCAACATTAATTTTGCTATGAAAAAATTGTTTTATCCATATTATATCAGCCCTGATCATATCAGCTCTGTATTAAACTGTCCCACTCCTGGGCATGGGCCTCTTTTGAGTGTGAGAACGGTTAGGCCATACTCCACCACGCTGGTTCAGTGCGGGTTGGCAGACTTTAAATATCTTCGAGAACATTATGGAGAATTATCAGACATACAGGTTTCCTCACGATATTTTCCTTTACCGTTAAAGCGAGCGATAATTGCCTATTTAATACGCTCATAATTTCGAAAAGTCAGAGATGCGCGCTTTGGGATAGAAATTCAGACCTCTGCGTGGCAGTTCAACGGTTTCCCACTAGGCTATCATTTTTTATTACATCTAAGCACGAGAGCAGAGTGTATAACTTTATCTCGTTCTTGCGTAGATAACAATGCTATACAAGACAGGTACGGCTCCAGTTTCCAGTAACTTTATCTAAATATGTGTTCCGTAAGGTATAATTTCCAGTACACGATTATTCCAAGAATCATACGTAGGTACGAAACTATAAATAAGTGTTGGAAAAATTGCAAGCTAACGGATGATTATCTTTTAAATTGACGGTATTCGTGCGTATCAGGCGGAAGTACATAAATACCGACACGAACAACCGACTCGTACTCTTTGCACCAACATACTAATTATATTGCTTGCTTAGCTTCATTGTGATATAGTTTAACCTGTCAATTCTTGAAATGCCAGGCTTAATTACAAACCTATCTTTTCTGGCCGCAGATGTGGCATTTACTTCCCTGACATGAGCTACGTTCCTAAATTAAAGAAGAAGATCCTGGGCTAATCTTCTTTGGATATATGTTAGTAATATAATAAATGCTGTGTCTGCAAGTTATGAAATATATACAAATTATTAATTTACTAAACAAGTACCCAACTCAAATTCTAAAACGATCATTATGCTTAGTTGTTCTTACAACTAAAATAAATGCCTATATCAGAAGTGGGCTTTCGTCGGTGGTGTACATGTCGATAGAGTATTAGATGGAGATCAAACCGACGACCTTTCAGTTACGAATAACGATGCTTTACTCGTTGAGATACCATCGCTTTTAAAGTAGAAATAAAAGATATAAATATTTTAATTCAGTTTTTATTTTATAACATAATACCTATGTATGTTTCTGAATAATTAACAAAGATTAAAACAAATATTAATTTCAGGCTTCTAAACGTGTATGTTTTATGTGCCTACTGGTAATATAATTATTAATTATAGAGGACATACATAGCTGTATTGTATTTTTTACATAATAAGGCAATTAAACCAGAGTTTTTTACGTAGCACTTGCGTTTACTCTAGCAAAATACATATTTATATAAAGAATTTAAAGCTATATATATTTTAGGGGAAATAAAAAACGGCTGGGTTCTGTTCGTAGATACATTTGGTGACGAAAAATGATGAGTCACAGATGTCCTTGTGGTTATCCGCTGAAAACAGATACAAATCACAAAATTGGTAACATTCTCATAAAAAACTGCAAGTTTTGGTATATATTTTTGACAAGTATCTTTGTGATTTTATTTTCATCTTCCTAATATCAATGTGTTGAAGGTAGTGGTGCGATAATTGCACAGGAAAGCATAAAATTTTGTGAGAGTCACGTACATATACTTGTTTCAACAGGTAGAGCCCATCGTTGTCAGTTATTTGGTGACCGCACGCTGCTTTAACTAGAGCAGCACCATCTTACAAGAAAACGGCGCAAGAGTAATAACAATGTAACTGCGTTACGCCCGGTAAATAAGGATTCTGGAAACCTCCAGAATCCTTATTTAGCAGCACTTATCACTATTTTTGCTTAAGGTCGGCTACGGAGTGATATGAGTGGTAACCGCTAAAAGTGGCAGAAATACCTGATGGTATTTGGTATTTATGATGGACTGTATTTATGCCAAGTTTGTTGTTAATATGCACCGATTTTAAAACTCTTTCGTCATTAGAAAGCTAATATCCAGAGGGTACTTAAGCTATATAAAATCACACTATGGGCTATGGGAGCGGAGCAGTAATAATAAAAGTCAATAAGTAGTCAATAATAATCAATAATCATAAAAAGTAATAAGCGGAAGACAGCTAGAGTCGAATATTTTCTATAATGCAGACAGACGAGTACCAAAGTTATGTCATAAGTGGCAATGTAGGCAGTGGCAAAAACGCTAACATAATCAAATAATTGATGTCTAAAACATTAATAATAACTTGGCGACAGAAATGAGTAGGTACTACTATTGTTTTATAAATTCATAAATAGCTATGGACCATGTGGATGTGGATCATGGCATTGGCACCTCAACGAGGTAATTTTCGGGCGTCTGCTTTTGTACGCGTAGTAACCAAATATGCTTTATTTTATACAACCAAGGTATTAAACAAACATACGGCTCACATGATGCCAAGCAGTTCCCATAGCTTGTGGGTATTCACAAGTATCCACACGTATGTGCATCACCAGGGTTAAGTGTCAACTAGATTTCGGTTACGCCCACCTGTATTGGAATTTATGTGAGCGTAGTTAACGTGGGCGAAAGCACATACCGCGATAAGAAGCCTAAATAATAGAAAGGATCCCATTTTAGCGCCTCTATTTTATCAAAGCAGAATATTGAAACGTTTTTGTCGTTTTAAGGACAGGTACGTTTGTACGTGATAACGCTCATCCATGTTCTGGTCTAGCTACCGGTTATTCATAACTTAATTATGTAATTGGCCGATTATTCATAACTTAGTGAACTTACCGACTTTTCTACATGCAGTGATTGCTGCTTTAGCTGGCTCCTTGATGTCATCCGGTAATAACAAATCGGCTTGTTTAATAGCAGCTTCGTAATTCAACTTGCCATTTTTCAACTGCAATATAAACACGATTACAATTATAAAGAAATCTTTTGGACCGATATTATTAAATCAGTTTCGAGGATGGTACATTTTTTAGGATTATATTTTCTTGTTGTTATTGTTTTCTTTAAATTGATTAGCATAGGTAATTGAATTATTATTTAATTATGTAGAAGTATTCTGCATAAGAGCAGTGAGTAAAATGGCAAAAGTTACAATAAAAACGTATGGAATATTGTGTGCAGTCAGTAATGTGTAAGTGTTAGGGTAACAGGTATATATTTATAATACATAAGCACGTAATACCAATCAATAAACCCTACTTTAGTATATGCGTGTCTGACAGCACTTGTAAGTCATCGTCTTTACATGCATAAAGCCGATGACTTAACAAATGAAATACATAGATACATATGTATGTATCTACGTATTTTATCGTTGTTGTATTCTGTTAGCCTAATTTAATTAACGACTGTGCAGGTCTTTCAATGTGTATCAGAATGTAAATTATATTTAATTTATATTAGGTAATCATCTAGGTGGCCCAAGACTGGTCTGTTTGGAAAACCATGGGGGAGGCCTATGTCCAGCAGTGGACGTCTTTCGGCTGATATGATGATGATGATGATGAATCAACTAGGTATATTTATCTTGATACCAGTGCAAATTAATTATTGTTCATTAAATTGACAATATATAATATATAATTTCTTACCGTGTTAGCCATTTTCATGATACATGCTATATAGCATTTTACTTCTTTCTCTTCGTTGAAGACGCCATCAATGATGTGGTCAATTTTTTCTAAACAAAAGTTTGGATTAAGTAATAATATATCTAGCTGGTCTGTTTTGCTGGTGGAATAGGCAATGACCACAGATTTGCACGACAATGAGCCTTTTGCATTCTGGTTATTAGCCTAAACAAGTGTTATAAAGCGTTTATTCTGAAATTCAACGAAACCTTTTTAGAGCGTTTTTGTTTTAATTAGAGTACCTACTTTCGTTAAGACTTTTTTTTAACTGTCTTAATCCCTAGTATGTAAATAATTGTTCCTTTTTTAAATTATTACTTTTAAGTACCTACATAACGTCCAACTTTTTAAAAGTGTTCACATAATGTTGCTCTATTACTATTTTGCTACTTGATGGTAAGCGGTTACTTTATGCTAGGGGTTTTGCTTCACCAGGGAGTATCATTCGGATATAGCCAATCTTTAAAAGAAGTAGTTATTGTGCTGACAAAGTTCTCTGCTGTGAGTATAGCACCTACCACCGTGTATGAGATAATGTTGATAAGTATGAATCGCTTAACCTGCCATTTTCTATATGTTGAAGATACTTTCCAGTCATGTTGCTACAATTTGAGCAAGCTTTTGCTTAAAAGAAAGTAGTGTGACAGAAAAATTCAAGCGAGAATATAAATTTTACCTTTTAAGGAGATCACAATTTTGAGATATATTTGTATGTATTATTTAAAAAGTCATAAAAATTACAAACTTATTAAAGTTAAAATTGGCTGACTTGCTCAATATGATTAAACATAATGTAGAAACCTTGTTTAAAATCTGAATGTATCAAATACTTAAACATGATCTTAGATCTCAAAGCGATGTAAGTTTTAAGATATTTTGCCGCAAAATAGCATCTACCATAGAAAAAGAAGGCGTAAAAAGGCGTAACAAATACTATTTGGAATAAAGTAAGTTTATATGTACCTAAGTATCATAACATCTTTGGCGCTGTCGGCACACTGACTACTTTTTTGGAGTACTGGCAATGCGAGAGTCTTTCCCGCTTAGCAACGCGAGCCCTATGCTTGTTTCCATCTAAGTATACTAATATTATAAAAAGGAAATAATTGTATTTTTGAATAATTGTCTGTAATTAAAAACTCAATAACCACAGGAGCAATTTTAAAATTATTTTCTTTAAGTGAAAGCTACGTTATCCAGAAGTAACAAAGGCTATATATATAACATCACGCTACGAGCCAAAGGAGCGGAGCAGTAATTATAAATGTGGTTGAAACCGCGGGGGGCTGCTAGAAGTAGCATAAATTGAAAATTCTGGAGAAATTATTGATTAAGTTTTAACCACTTAACATTATGGCCACACTCGAATATATTTTACGACGATTAGTTATTACTGCACGACATACAAATGTTCAAAAAGTTATTCGGCATGGCTTGGATAGAATGAGTTGCTCTTACCATCTTCAACGTTGTTTTTCGGCTGGCACGACTTCCTCATCATTTTGCCGGTGTTTCTAATTTGTTTCATTGTCATCTGAAATTATTGTATCATCGTATATGTTCTAATATAATAAAGACATACTTTTTATCTTACTTGACTTATTAGTAAAGAAATATGATGTACAGCATATAGAGACTAGTCTATGTATAATCTATAATGTTTTTGTCTTTTTAGTGTGAAGGTAGTAACTAAATGATTTTATAATTGTTTATTTGTTTACTAAATAAGATAGGTAATAAATAGAATTGGCTATAAAAAGGTACTTTTAACTAGGTACTGAATCAATTCCAAAAAATCAATTCCTAAGTGTTGTAACATGTTTTAATAATATAAAAATAAAAATGTACGTTATCAAACGTATGTGTTTTTCTTTCAAAATAGACAACTAGCGCCCTAGGAAAAACTTCTGTGTCGCGGAGGACTTTTACAAACATTCAAACAACGGGCCAAAGAACAGTCAGATTCGGCACAACCATTTGTGGACCACACAAAGTTTTGTTCCGTGTGGGATCCGAATGCACAACTCTCGGCGTAGTGGCAGTGGCGTTGGGACCACTTAAACCACTACGCTATCCGTGAAGTCAATATCTTCTGTATCTATTTATATATAACAAGTTTATATATTTAACATTGATTTATTATACATACACAATAATAATTAAGTGCAGTACCAGTTAATATATGTATAGGTACATATCCAAAATTTACTTCAACAACCAATCAAATTTTTTGATATTGAAACTCAATCTAGTCAATCATAATTATTTTGATATCTTGATTTAGATTTGATTAATAAAAAACACAAAATAACTTACAGCTTCACAAGACGCGAGCAATATTATAAAGTTCAGTAGCGCAGTTAGAAGCATATTTGTTAACTTCTAGAATTGTTCTGAAGTCGTGTCATAACCATGTCTCTAATATTCTGGAAACCTTGATGTTGATTGACAGCTATATATCAAAGTTAATTGGTTAATTATACTGTTAGCATGTTAACACCTAATTCTGGTGCAGGTGACCATGAATCGTGTCGTAAAAAGGGCTATGAAGCAAAGTTGGAAGAAAAGTGAAAATTAAAATCTAACAAAGTCAGCTTTGAAAATCTTGCTTTTAATTCATTGTTATTCCATAATTGTAGCACCCAGTTACGATGTCTTATACTCGTAGTACCCTGATACGATAGAAGCAGTATTTTAATATTATATTAGGGACTATGATCTGATGATATGATCTATGATATGATGATGCCTTTTTGTTTTTACTGCCACTGAATCCAGCAAATGAGCGGTACCATATAATAAATAGGCCCTATAAGACACTTAGCGCCGTTCTCTCCGGGCAATGTATTCCTGGACTTCACTGTTTTGAAATAACAGTGAATACATTTTTCTCATACATAGAATACATTCTACTCAGCAGTATATCTCCGAAGAAGTAGACTGTGACGTATTATACCCGTATATCTACAACTGTGTTATAGGATGATGCTGAGAGCGAGTCTATTACCATGCCCATTTCATTTCATACTGAAATCACCAGAGAAACTCAATAATAGTGTGTATGAAGCGGGAATTAAAGCTCTAACTTATGTCAAGGGACTAACAACGGACAAATGTTTGCTTTTCTTATTTAATTTTATATGTTCCTTGATACTGGTCACCCTATTCACACGTTTGTGTGATCATGGGTCAGAGTAATCGTTAATTGTCGTCTATGCTTCCTTTGTTGACAGGGTATAATTTGCTGAGTCGTGTGGTGCATTTATTGTATTGCAACTTTGTTGTCTATATTTATACAAATTTGCCGTATACTGAAGATATACTTCAATAACTATATGCTATCAAAAGTACTTCTCATCAGCTGAGAGTGGCAACAAACTATATTTTTTATAACAATAAATATAAATTAGGCGCTCAGAAAGAGCGTTGTAATAGTATATTATTTTATATATCAAGAATGGTTTTTTATTTATTTGTTGTAAGTTGGAAGCTATGAAGCATACAAAATTATAAATATTCAATTTTAAACGTACCACTTTCTCTAAGTTTTGCTTATGCTGCTTAAATTTACATTTACATATATAGGTATATGTAAATATTAACATTTGTATAGTTGCTAAAATAAAGAGCTGTAACAGAGAGACATACGAACAGAAAAAGTCGCACCATAACTTTACTATTGGTAATTGGGTACAGAACCGTTAAAATGATTTTGTTCATTATTCTAAAAGACATTCGTGTTTTAATCGTGTAAATATTATTTAAATGTATATTATTTAAGTATATAATTTTAATTTTCTATTAATAAAATTATATTCTTATCATATTATAATAAAATTATCTTTTCCGACTGCACTCCCTAATGTTTTCTCTTTTCTAGAACTTTCAGGTGTCGTTTTAATTAAATTAGCACTTTATATTATGTGGATTCACCCCTATTAGTTAGTTATTAGTACGAATTTAATTTCGAATCTAAAGTATATCTTTGGCGTCATCACTGTGTATCAGGTTTTTCATTACCCGTTGTTAGGACATCATTACGCAAAAGTGTCTTTTTATAGTACTGATGCTTAAATAACGAGTTATTTATTTGACTTGCAGCACAATTTCCCTGTAATCAATCATTCAAATGTCTGTTAAGTAGGTAAACGCCTTCTTATAAATAGGACTAAGTGATTTTTTCTGTACATTGTCAAGACGAACGCAATTATGAATACGCAAAAAGTGCAACATATTTGCTATGTTATATACATTGTTAGTTTGTTTTTTTGGAACTGTGATGCGGTAAGATTTGTATTATCTTTATGTTTATATTAAAAAAAAAACATTTAACGTTACACAGGAAAATCTATTAACTAGTAATAAAAATAAAGCGGCATCATATAATTCTGATAATTACAAGAATATTTTAAATAATTCCAACTTTAAATGTATAATAATTACAAGAATATTTTAAATAATTACAACTAATACATTTATGATAATTACGAGAAAATTTTAAATAATTACTTGCGTCACATATGTACATTTATGATAAGTACGAGAATATTTTAAATAATTAAAACTAATCCATTTATGATAATTACTAGAATATTTTAAATAATTACAACCTACACATTTATAATAATATGTTGCTTTAATTAATTAATTTTACAGCTATGCTAGTAGTGTATTTTATGTTATATCTCAAATGCAATTCTAGCACAAGACGTAATCTACGAATGTATTAAGGCATGTGACAAAATATGGAACCGACTTAAAATATATGTGATATTAAAAATACTCCAATGAACTTTCATTGTAATATTGCATAGCTGGCCTATAAACTTGTTAAATATTTTTATTGCCTTTTGTGGCAGACGAATTCTGATGGTCATCTGTAACAGACGTTCATGTATTTGCATGGCTGTCTTTTACGCCTAGATACTAAAACTAACGGGACAATTTATTTTAGGATTAAGTTGAAACGCCAATTTGCTTGGTGTCGAAACAGCTGAACCAATACGCTGCTTTAAGAGGGAAACCCTATTCAATACTTCTGTATTAAGAATCCTTTCTCCACCTTTTTAGTAGGTCCACCATTGATGAGAACGGGGTTAAGAGCGAGACTCCAATAGCGCAAAGGAAAAGGTACCGCGGTAAAAAAGTTGCCAGCCAGTAAAGCATAGTGGAGTGACTTGTATTGCAATTGTATACGTTTCTGAAGCAAGTTTCACGCTATTACTATTTTTCATCAAGTTAGGCAAAGACGATACCACAATTAGTTCAAGCAACTTTCCTCACGTAAATGGGCCTCGAGTCCTTGAATTTCCTAGTTGTAAAGTATATGTAAATATAATATTAATGTAATGTAATCTTTGTAAATCATCTTTCTTTTCAACATTAGATGACAAGACAGCAGCTTAAAAACTCTGGAAAACTCATGAAGAAATCCTGCATGCCCAAAAATGATGTCACTGAGGGTAACGACAATATTAGTTCTTATTACTATTATTTATGATTTTATTAACGTGAAATATGATGTCCTGTGCTGTTTTTCTTAGTTTAATATATCAATATTTTATTTATTTTAGATGACGTGGGTCAAATAGAACAGGGGAAGTTCATAGAATCCCGTAACGTAATGTGTTACGTCGCTTGTATCTACACTATGACACAAGTCGTAAGTCTTTTGATGACATTATTTTAGAGTAACTTGAACTATTTTGCTAATGCGAGAATAATTCTAAAGTTTCATAGATATCTATATTGAGGCATTGCTAATTTTAAATATAGAAAATTCAAGTGTATTAAAGTTATATCTAAAATGAAATCAAATCAATCGTATATAACAGATAATTGTATACGAAAGACGCAATAGAAGAGATAAATAAATTATTTCATTAAATGCCGCCATACCGTAACAAAGCATATATATATTATGCTATAGTGTTTTTACTATTGCTTCTTCTTAACGCTCATGAAGCTAGTAATTTGTCATCAGAACTGCCGTTTTATTTTAAGAGGTATAAAGTTAGCAGAAGTAAGAGCGTTAGATTAAGCACACTCTTATCACTATCAATCTAAAACTAACTATGGATATATAGTCTAAGATGGATTGATCTTTTATTATATTACTGTAAAACGTAGTTAAATAAGATATTAAAATATCCTACAGGTGAAAAACAACAAGTTGAGCTATGAGGCGGTCATTAAACAAGTGGACGTGATGTTTCCAGCTGAAATGAGAGATGCTGTCAAAGCAGCCGCTACTCACTGCAAAGACACTAGTACGTATCATAGATTCACAATTTTTTTATAATTCAGTCCTAAATAAAATTTCTATCACAATGGTCGCCTAGCCTTGTCGCGCCGCGTGTTGAGGGTTCGATCCCCATACGGGACAAAAAATTGTGTGATCCACAAATGGCTGTTCCGCGTCTGGGTGTTCTTTGTGTCCGTTGTTTGAATGTTTGTAAAGTCCCGTGCAACACAGGAATGATTCATAATGTGGGAGTTGTCTTATTAAAAATAAATAAATATTCAATTATTATGTAACTAGTTTTGCCCGCGGCTTTGCTCGTTCGAGAACAGTACTTATTTCTAGAATGAAAGATGCTTTATGACTCTTTCTGTATTTTTGACAACTTGTATGCCAAATTTTATGATGATCGATCAAGTATTTAAGGCATTAAAGCGTAACAGACAAACTTACATTCGCATTTACAATATTAGTTACAATTTCTGTCTCTTTGATTGGGCTTGGGCTTGGAGCCATGGCTTGAGCTTCAGCCAATCAAGGGTTGTAGAATCATGATTAAAATTTTGGGATCGATTCGAAATTCGTAAAATTTACAATTATTGTTGGTGAAGTATGGATGTAATACAGCTCTACCAAACCTACACCTACGGGAATATCAGGCATGAGTCTAAGCATGGGAGATAAGCCTAAGGATTATAGCAAGTGCCATTCTGTATTTTCTGCCGAATCCACCAAGCAACAATCTCAAATAAAACAACGAGACCTAGGTGTCTATGACATGAGCGAAATGTTTGACAAATCAGTGATGTAAGGAAGGCCATATTTAAACACGACCAGTTGGATAAATTGCCGTCATTAAGTAATTTGTGGTTAAACATTGGAATACCTAATGATTTATTTGTTACCATTTACTAGTCAAAGTCATAGCTATTTAATAGATTAGCTCAACCCACGCTTTGGCTCGCGTGGAAAAACCTCAACAAATATAGCCTATGTTACTAAGGGTAGCTTAGCGTTTCATTGGAGAAAACTTTTAGAATCAGTCACATAAACAAACAAATTTTACCTCTTTATGGTACATATTAGTTTACATTACGTGAATATCACATTTCTTTAAAATAATATTTTAAAGGTATGTGTACCATACCTGACGGCCAGCGTGGTGGGCTTTAGCACAGTACATACATATACAGTATTGTAACTCGGCCCTGTCCTTGAAATAATTACCTACAACAGCGCGGTTCGTAGACACGCGTTAGGGCTGCCCGCCTACAGTATTTTAATTGTATCTACTTACAGTTTAGTAATTGTAAATATTATATGTATATTATATTATAAAAAATGAAATACATAATGAATGAAATAGAAAGATTTTTAGAGAAATTTTTTTACAAATCGTACGCTTACTGCTTACAAAATAATCACACCGTCTGTTCGTCACTGCGGCGCATTCGCGACTGGTTGCGTGCCGAGTGCATGCCGACGACGCGCCGAGGCGCGTAGGTATAACTCGAGTTCAGACCGTTTGTATGAAGATAGGTTACTGTATATTTATGTACTGTGGCTATAGCCTAATGCTTATCACACTGATAAGTGCCCGTGCCCAGCAGTGGGACAGTTCTTATACAGGATTAATATCTATATTGATATTATAAAGCTGAAGAGTTTGTTTGTTCGATTGAACGCTCTAATATCATAAACTACTGGTTCGAATTGAAAAAATATTTTAGTGTTGGATAGCCAATTTATGGAGGAAGGTTATAGGCTATATAACATCACGCTACGGTCCACGAGGACAGCGCAGTAATCATAAACGCGGGTGAAACCGCGGGAACAGCTAGTTATTCATAATCCTCTCAATGATAAAATGCAGTTTTTATAAATTGTATATCTAATTAGGTATGTTAAAGTACTTCTAGTCCAAAATAATAGTTCTTTTTCATGATCTAATGACCTTCACTTCGCATCTGTAAATTTAAATGGCGATGGAATGATTTGATAAACTTTTTGTTTCGTGTCTGTAGTGGTTTGCCTTATGTCTATCGTGTTAAGTGGTTCAGGAGTTAAATTGTTGATAAAAAGTGAATTTAAAGCATAATATAGCTAGCAGTAAATGTTGATTATTTACATTCATTAACGCAAATATATTTTCGAAGGTGTAGATTAGACCCTTATGTACATAGTTAAGTTGCTACGTTCCACGTAATGGAGGGCAAGCCTCTTTAACAGCAAACTGTTAAAGTATATTTTCAAATGCCGTGTAACTGATTTTATTTTATTTTATTTATTTATTAAGTTTTACTCACAGCACATACATCCATGATACAAAAAAAATTTAGAATTGGTACACATAATCTTATGCATATGCCATGCCTATTATGAGTTAACACAACATTGCCATATATACTTCTAATCTCTTAAATAAATACGATTTGCTGGGGATTCAACTCAGGATTCGAAAACAAGCTCATACTATCGCCTGCAGTCATACGCATAATTTATGTTGCTGCACCAAGCACCTGCAAGAAACAATTCTTAACTTCTTCGTACTTCGACTTCGTAGTCGGTTGTAAAGCAGGCTTACAATTCTTGTCATAGAATAAAACGATTACTGTTCTTGAATAGTTCTTAATATAATCAAATCGCATATTTATCTATGACTCTATAGCAAAAGAACTTGCAATTCAGCTACGGGCAAATATCGCCCTCTTGCAGGAGACCGGCGCTAGTGTGTTTTAGATGTGACTAGTTCAGGAGGTTCACATATTGTCCTCTTCTATTCTTTTCATGTCATCCCGTATTTAATTCCTTAATTATAGGATAGACATTCCACGAGTGGTTAGTATAAACATTTTTATACTAACCACTCGTGCAATGCCTATCTATACTGTAAGCCGTTACTTGTAGCCTATTGTAATTAATTCGTCAACCATCCAGCAATCAGACATAATGGAAAAGGCTTGTGTCTAGACCCCTGGGTCCGAGCGTTGGTCAAGAACTTGTTTGATGCTTTGGTAATGTAAAAGAACTAGAGTATACATTGAAATGTACTTACTTTAAAGACCTTTCGTTTCTTGTTTCAGCTAAAAAATACAAGGACTTATGTGAGTCTTCATACTGGACAGCTAAATGTATGTACGATTATGATGCGGTAAACTTTGTATTTCCTTAACCTGTCAACTGTTATGATCCCAGACATACTTAAAAACTAATTGTGTCTGGTCATCGACGGGCTGTTGCCACTCATGGGTTAAATATATGAATTAAGTCCTAATAAATGTCGCATGACGTAATGATATAGTTTTATTTATCTATTCCTTCAACGAAGAATGTTAACATAATATTGTCTTCTATTTACGCGAATATTATACATTGAAATTAAACTGCTATATACGGATTTTATCGCGTTGTTTATTTGACACTTTATTACAAAATTTTGAAAATTGTTGCACTACTACTACTATTAAACTTTACTAATTTTTAAGCTAATTAAATTATTATTAAACTATTTAGATTTAATTTATTTTTACACTTTCCCCGACGTTTCGGTTGCTTTTCAGCAGCCATGGTCACGGGGAGACTAAGATGGTAGTTGTCTCAATGTTCCAGTGTAGTTATTTCAAAGTACCCGAACATAATTTAATCATTGGTGTGTGAACATGTCCAACAGGGGACCAACCACTACCTGAGATTTGACAAACCACAGATTCTCGCTAAAGAACACCGATTCCTTCCAAGGATGCTTCGCGAGGCTATTGAAATCAAAAAACATCCTAATTTTAATAGAGAAGATGGTTGGAATGTACCACCAGCTTGGGATCCAATAATACAAATAGTCAAACCCAAGAAGAAGCAAACCACAGCTAGACTTCATGATACTTTGAGCTCATTCTGCGTAAATAGAAACACCAATGATTAAATTATGTTCGGGTACTTTGAAATAACTACACTGGAACATTGAGACAACTACCATCTTAGTCTCCCCGTGACCATGGCTGCTGAAAAGCAACCGAAACGTCGGGTAAAGTGTAAAAATAAATTAAATCTAAATAGTTTAATAATAATTTAATTAGCTTAAAAATTAGTAACGTTTAATAGTAGTAGTAGTGCAACAATTTTCAAAATTTTTTAAAAAGATTTCAAATAAACAACGCGATAAAATCCGTATATAGCAGTTTAATTTCAATGAAGAATGTTAAGTTATTGAGTTTATTAGTAACTTACAGTCCGTAACACAAATATGTTTTTAATTACGAGTATATACTTAAGGTAACAAAGAATTTGCAAGTCATAATATAAATGCCGTTGTTTAACTTTCTGCACAAAGATAGAAGACAACAGATTGCTCTTCTTAATTAGGTATAATTATAATTTATCGGTTCTTATTTACATCTGATGAATTAATTCAGTAGTTAAAGGTTACATTAACAAAAAATGCCTGGAGTCACGAAATTAGCTTCATCGTTCGTATTTAAGTAGTATGTCCATAGCGAGCGATCTAACAAATGATCACTGACTAAGCTATGATTTGTTAAAATGTCCCTGCGATAGACAACTTAATTATATTTCAACGTTTAGCAACCGTTTAGTAAACATATGATTATTTTACACCAAATTATAAGTCTCTAGTACGTAAATAGATGTTTGCCTTTTTGGTAACTCAACATAAATTGTAAGTGTCTTTTGGTATTATCTTCAGTTTATATTAGATCTGTATCGAATACGTTGTGGATACGCGTAATTACTAAGAATAATGTATCGGTTACTGCTGATTCTAGCATTAGTAGGATGTACATATGGAGTAAGATCATTTTAACTTTTTTTTTTAAACTTACCGAATACGGAATTCTGATAGTTCTGCGATAAATTAAATATATAACTAGGCTTACTTGAATTGTGATGTATTATAGATGACGCGAGCGCAGGTTAAGAAGACGATGGGAATCATGAAAAACCAATGCATGCCGAAGAATTCAGTTACCGAAGGTAGATATAATATTATACTCTTTGTATTAAAAAAAGTTCTAATATTTTGCAATACGCCAAAAGGTATTCCTATAAATAAAATTAAAATATGGATATAGCATGCGATTTCCGAAGCACAATAAATAGTAAAGTAAGCGTTAATTAGACTGTTTAATCTAATGACTAAACAGTCTAATTACAAGTTACTAAACTAATGTTCAGTAAGTTGAAAGAATAAAAAGAGTACTAGACTTGCCTGATTGACATTTAAAACACGAACTTCCATGGAACTAAATAAAGGTTTCATTAGTAGATATAATATAATTATGCTTCTAGCGATTTCACTACCAGAATTTTGAATTCATCGATAACCCTTGTTTAAGATCAAATCGGCAAAATTGAGCAAGGAGTCTTTCCTGAAGATCATAATGTAAAATGTTATGTCGTTTGTGTGTACAAGAACTTACAAGTGGTGAGTACAAATATTAATTTTAAATCATTTAATAATGACGCAGTTCCTTAATATCTCCTAAAATATTTGTTCGTAATTATTATTATGGTGCTCCTTCAGCTACATCTAATAACTAATATTTAAACATATATATATTTTGAATGATATAAACGCTTAAATTTATTTACAGCTAAAGAATGATAGATTGGACCAGACTCTTATATCGAAGCAAGTCGATATGCTCTATCCTCCAGAACTTAAAGAACCAACCAAAAACGCAGTCGCTCAGTGCATACATATCCGTGAGTAACTTACTTTATTTCTATCGAACTCTTTAGTTATGCATTTCTGCCACGGACTTTGGTACCATCTTTTTTACCGTTTTCTTACTATCAGGCAACGCAGAATCAATGTTATAGGCAGAATAAAAATATTCGTAATGTAACGATTCCTTAAAATACGTTTCAAACCTTGGGATTTCTTGTAATTTTTTTTATTTAATTGAATATAATAAACATATATTGGTTGCAATAATAATTGACTGCAGCAATATTTTAGTACAATTTTTACTAACAATTTTTATTGAGGTACCTAACCCTGAGCGTAGATTTTGTTAGGCTGATCTGGGTAAAGCTATAAATTGTGTGTTAGCCGACGATAAAATCTGTTACATTATGTAAAACTCTAATCATGTTTATTAGAGTTCGAAAAAACTTTTATACAACAGCTTTGTCCGTCCGTCCGTCCGTCCGTTTGTCCGTCCGTCCGTCCATCCGTCTGTCTATTATACAACTTTCAACTCAAGAACCATAAGAGCTAGAGACTGGCGGTCAACGCCATTCGACTCAACATAGACGATATATCCCAGAAATGACTATGACCTTTAACCTCTGACCTCAAAGCCACGTGATACCATTTTTTCGAACTCTAAGATTTACGACAATTCATGGCCGTTTCTTACTAGTCTGTATCTGTTATAAGTCTCTAGTTTCACTAATTTTATACATTATCTTGCTTTTGCTCACGACTTCGCTCGCGTAAAAGTAGGTTAGGTTAGGCTAAATAAAAGTACTTAAAAAAAAATAATAATATGTAGCCTATGTTACTTGGTGATAATATAGCTTTGTAATGGTGAAAGAATTTTTAAAATCGGTTAACTAGTTTTCGAGTTAAATCCTTATTCCTTACAAACATTCGCCTTGTTAGAAGCAGACGAATCCGAGCTTGAAGTTCTCATAATGAACTTGAGAAGTGATTGTGCAGTGGGTAGCGACAACATATCCGGTATCTTCCTCAAAAAATATAAAAAATTTCTGATTCCATCTATCTTGTTCATATGTAATCTTGCTTTTAGAACGGGTAGATTTCCAGAGGCTTTCAAACTTGCAGTAGTTCACCCTATATACAAGGATGGTGACAGAGATCGGCCGAATAACTACAGACCCATTTCTATACTGCCAACACTTTCTAAATTAATAGAAAGATTAATGAACAATCGGCTTGTCAAATTCCTGGAGCAAACCCAAGTACTGTCCCCACGACAATACGGCTTTCGCTCTGGTCTATCTACGAGTAGAGCAGTGTCAGATCTAACCAATGAAGTAGCAGCTTAACTTGACAATAAACAGAAAGTAATAGGAGTCTTTTTAGACATTGCCAAGGCATTTGACACTATTTCAGTCCCCATCTTAGCCACAAAACTCGAAAGAATCGGGATCAGAGGTACTCAACTTGCCCTCTTCAAAAGTTATCTTGATAACAGACGACAGTATGTTAGGATAGATAAATACTGTAGCGACGAGCTTTCTGTTAAAAATGGTGTCCCACAGGGCAGTATCTTGGGTCCAACGTTATTCTTATTGTATATAAACGACCTATGTCAATTACAGCTACAAAATACGACTATATTTACATACGCGGATGATACTGCCCTCATATCATATGGTGATACTTGGGACTCAGCGTTCGCAAGTGCTCAGTCCAGTTTAAACGCAGTAACCGATTGGTTAACTGCAAATCGGCTTACCCTCAACACTGGCAAAACTAATTATCTCACTTTCTCATTGTCCACTCTAAGCAAGTCTTCTCTATCTTCTCACTCCCTCGTTGTTCACTCATGCAATGCTAGAGCATTGCATGAGTGAACAACGAGGGAGGACAATTACATAAAGGATGGGCTAGAGCCCATCCTTTATGTAATTGTCCTGCTCTGTCTAGAATAAACAGTGTCAAATACCTCGGCGTACAAATTGATGATCTTCTCTCTTTTCACTCGCATATAGACATACTCACTTCCAGATTACGTAAACTTATATTTGTATTTAAAGCCCTAAATAATGTAGTCGACAATCAGGTCCTCAGGCTCACCTACCTCGCACTTTGCCAATCAGTCACACAGTATTGTATCGTTGCATGGGGAGGAACACACAAAACACATCTCCTAAAACTCGAACGCGCCCAAAGAGCGGTACTAAAAGTAGGTTGGAAGCTCCCCTACCGCTTCCCTACTACCGAACTTTACAACACCTGTAATGTACTTTCGGTGCGAAAGTTGTTTATTCTAAACCTTGTCCGCACAACTCATGCAAACACTAAATACGATCCATCGAAGTTGGATCGTACTCGTCGGAAGTATAACGTTTGTCCTATGATCTCAGTCAGAACTAGTTTAGCCCAAAGATCTTTTTACTCTCTGGGAAATTACGTCTACAATAAACTAAACAAAATCCTAAACCTGTACCCAATGACTAAAAAAGAATGTAAAAAGATAGTTACTCATTGGCTTGGTGGCTTAGACTATGATGGCACTGAAAACATAATTTGCAGGTTAAAATAGATGATAAACGTCATTTGCACGTTAATGTTGCGCTATACATATACATAAATATATAATATAACTTTTATATATCTAAAACATTCAACACACAATTTCCAGACATTGCACTTAGACACACACACAAACACACACACACACACACACACACAACTCGACACACTCACAAACTTACTTACAACTACTGTCTGTATATTATGTCTCTTTTCATTGTTCTCATGTTACTTTTGATAATTGTAGTTACTGAACATTTGCATTTTCAGAGGTGAGGACTGGAGATCTGTAACACAGGTTTCGAACCTAGCTCAGACTCCAGCTCTCAACTAGGTTCTGTTTCTATGGTATCTATAATTGTAAGAATACTATTGTACCTTTTTGAGAGAAATAAACTATATTTTATTATTATTATTATTATTATAAACATACAAACAAGAATCAAACCTTTTCTCTTTATAATACTAAGCATAGATGTGCAAGTTTTTAAAGATTTTTGGAATTTATTTCTCCATCATGTCTCTATAAAGGGTCTCTATAAAATTTAGTTAAACCTGTATAACACATGGAATAGTTTTAATCTCGGTATGCATTCCGAAAGGGCAGAGATCGATAATCTAGTATATTATGTAGAGGACTAGGTCACTTATAAGATGAATGTCATAATATTTTTTTAATGTCGTTATCCGTTACTGCCAGACTTAAAGTTAATATGCGTTTTGCAATATTGTTAAATAATTGCTATACTGGCAACGCAAATCTAGAGTACCCTTCATACTAGTGTATTAAAGTCATTGAAATCTTAGCAATAGTTTGGGCGAGATTGAGTTACTAACATCCAACACTTACATGTATAATATAATAACTAGGGTCTGGCGAAATAATATAATTAACTAATAACTCTTACTTTCAGAGGACAAGTTCAGTGATATGTGCGACGGAATTTACGAGTCAGTAAAGTGTTTGTATAAAACAGAACCAAGTGCCTTTATTTTCCCTTGATATGTAATCATAATATATAATAAATTAATAAAGCTAATTGTATTTCTAATCTTTATTTCAATACACCTGCTAGGCAAGCTTAAGTAGTCTTTTTTAAAAGATTTAGTTTATCTCTACAACTGTAGCATCACACTACGAATACCTTTAAAATTGTAAAAGTTGAAAATTTTATATTTGTTACCAAAATAGATACATATCGTTTGATAATAGATTTGTTGTATCATAGAATCGTATGGTCATGTACGCCTTTTAAAAGTCATGGTTTATTTTGCAAGAAACTTTTTATTAAAACCATTAAGACGGTCATATAGAAACAGGTAAGCAAATATCAAGGCTTATAATGTTGATACTTAATGATTAGTTTGCGTCTTTGATGAAATGGTATATGTGTGTATATCATATCATCAAAGAGGCAGATTGTTGGATCTCAGATTCGACTCTCTAGTTGGTCTAAATGTAACTTTATTATAAAATTAAAAAATTCTCCGTACTTAGTAGCACGAAGCTAGCTTCAGCTCGACTTGCCTCAAGTGAAACTTAAAACTTATGTGGTAAAATGTACGTGTAATACAATACTACCTATCTCTTCAGGGATATTTACTACACGAGTGTCGTTTGTGTGTGTTTATTTATTATTATTAGCCTATACATTTTTTTTATATAATTAAATGCATATTATTTGTATTACGCATCTAACTTCTGTATATATTGTTCGTTTCTTTTACATGCATTTCGTAACTGTTTTATTGCCGTCATCTCAGTCCATGGTATGGTGTTTGTTTATCTAATTGTCGGTTAGCGTAAAGTACCCTGCTGTCAGATAAATTTTAATGGTAACATTGACAAGTAACACTTTACCTGGTAATTAAACATTTGTTCTTGTTTATATAACAGATGTCGGCACTGCTGCAATCAATTCCTGTTCTGAATTTGTAGGCTTTTGCTAAGATGTTGTGGTCGAGTTACATTTTGTTTCTCGTTGTTGTTTTTTCTTTGTCAAACAGATCTTTCGTTAACTCGGTAAGTAAAATACTTTAATAAAAGCATAAAAAGTTCGCTACTTCTGTAAATTCTAAGAATTTCGATTTAACAAGGGGTGAACCAAGTTATACCAGAATTGATTAGCTATAACATACATATCTTTTAGGAGCTTGTATGTACATATGTACTCCTTTAATTAATTTATATTTCACACACCTTTGTGTGACAAAAATAATTATTTCCGTTTAATAAAAATTAAAAGAAGAACCATTTACGTTTAATAAAATAAAACGAAAATGTGTTTGTTGTTTTAAATAGAATACTCTGAATTTGGATAGTGTATAAAAATGTTCGTAGTCCACTACGCTGAGCTAACCCACACTGGTTAGCTGTCTTCACACATTTTTGAGAATATAATGTTTTCCTTCACTCTTATTATAATAATATCAACTCTGCATATAAACTGCCCCATTATCGGCCACAGGCTTCTTCTCAGTCTGAGAAGGGTTAGGCCATATTGCACCACTCTGGCTCAGTGCGGTTGACCCAATTACTTAATACACACGTAACCTACGTACCTTCGAAACAAACTCGAGAACTCAGCGTGATAGACCAACATCGGTCTTATGGTTTTCTTCTTAGTTGTTGCTGATTCTCTTCTTTACAAAGCTGATAGCAAAAGAATATAATATTATGTTAAATTTTATATAAATACAGATGACGAGGAAGCAATTAAAGGGTTCGGGCAAATTACTGAGGAATTCTTGTATGCCAAAGAATGATGTTACTGAAGGTGAGTCTGTAATTTATTCAATATCTTAAAAACAGTGGCCACGGAATATGTTTATTCTAGTCCTTTGCAAAATTGATTTTATATAAACTGTTTTGGTTTTTACAGAACAAGTAGGCGATATTGATAAAGGAAAGTTTATTGAAGACCGAAATGTTATGTGTTATGTTGCTTGTGTTTATAGTATGAGTCAGGCAGTAAGTTATGCGAAACCCTTCAGAAATCATAAAGTACAATATCAACACATTAATCACGTACAGAAAATGGTTTAATTTAATTGTATTATATTTATATTTTTTCTCTTTCGGCATAATCTAGTTTTCGATATCGTTTTTAGATAAAAAATAACAAAATAATGCACGACGCCATGATAAAACAGGTAGACATGATGTTCCCTTCGGATATGAAAGAGCCCGTGAAAGCTGCTATTGAAAACTGTAAAGGTGTTGGTAAGTTTATAAGTTATTTTCTATTTATTATATAAGGAGTGGTTCTTCTAGAAACAGTAGGGATAAATGGAAAATAACTTTGTAAATAGTTAAACATACCTATTAATAATTCTTAATTCAATTGTGAAATGATATTACTAAATACAATCTTAAATGACAGGTTTATTTTATTACAGTAAATTAATCCAGTTCTTTGTCACAAGATAGGTTATCAAAACTTATAAAACTTAAGTACGTACAAATGCAGTAATTTCGTAATTCTCAGCATGATCTCTGTCTATTGCTCTCTTCAATAAATAAAAGAGAATGGAATATCAGTCGTACTTGGCATTATAGTTTGACCAAAACCGCTGTACCGTGCCTTAGGTATGTGCGCGGCGACACGGGGGGGGATTGCCGTGTGCGTTGATGAATGACAGCGGCCTGTTAGCCTGCGTTCCCCCTCCCCCTCGTCTCGCCGCGCACATACCTAAGACGCGGTATAATGGTTTCGGTCAAACTATAATACAATTTCGTTAAATGTATATTTTGTTTTGCAGCTAAGACTTATAAAGATATCTGTGAAGCTTCATTTTGGACAGCGAAGTGCATGTACGAATATGATCCAAATAATTTTGTTTTTGCTTAGTTTTGGATATTATTATTATAACTTTGGTACATACACAGTTTGGGTACAAATAAAATAAAGGATTATGAGAAATCATTCTTGCGTTTATTTTTGCTTAAGTACATATCTAATATAACTGGATTTTATAATTCCATAGATGAACTATGTTTGAATTGCAATCATACGAATGAATCAAATCAGGCGTTTCTTGTTTGGCGATTTGGTCAAAAACAGACACAGAGATGGTGCTTTAAGACTTGATGGTCCTTAATAATTCTTCAGTTGTTACACTTAAATGTATATGTAATGAATATTAGTATCGGATAATTGTAGGAGAGCGTTATTGCATGTAATGAATATTAGTGTCGGACCTTATTGCCTGCAGAATCTGCTCTTATTAGTTATTTTAATAATTGTTCAAAATGTTGTCATATTATTTGTGATACTTTCTGACGATCGCAGAGCTGTCGAAGAATATGTTAAGGTATGTATATAGACTTTGGGAAACAGCTTAAAATACGATGAGATCATAAAAAAAATAACATCTTGAGCCTAATAAGTCTGACAACACATTAGCTTATTTTCCTCTTTTAACATAGGAAAGTAACTATTCCTTCGAAAGTTTGTGTTGACTGATAAAGTAAAGTAAAGTATTTAAATTCTACTTTAATTAAATTTTCTTTTTGTATACTATAATTAAATTTGACACAACTTATATTAGGTACATCTTTATTTTAGTTGTAGTAGTATTGTTGATTCTATTTGACATAAAGTCGACATAGTCATCCAATATTTGATTTGAATTATAAGTTAGCTGCAGGTAAGATATTAGTTATATAACAGTAACCAGCAACTTACTAAACTTGAATTTGTAAGGGATGGAGTCGTAAAGGAATAAATTTAGCAGTGAGAATGGCATTAAAATGTGAGTTTTTATTGACACTGTATTGAACTATTATATAAAATGTATACATCATTTGTAAAATAGATAAAGTAAATATCGCTTACTAGATTGCAGTAAAAATGTTGCTTTAATCCATTTTTAATGAATCTGCAGTTTTTATTCAAAGTAGTTGTTCTCTTTCATTATACGAGTGAATATTCTAGTTGTGTACATTCCTTAATTGCGGTAGTACAGTTGATTTGTGTGTTTACATAGTTAATGATACTGTCAATCAGACTAAATACATATCTGGGACTTATAATCCAAGATCAAGAACTTTATATAATATGGCTTTGTCTCTTAAAAGACATTTTTATTCCGTAAGAATTCAATAGAGTTCTTGGTTTCGTGATGGATGGAAATAAATTGTGCTGGTTTATTTTTGCAATTTCTTTGACAAGCGTAACTGATGCGGTAAGTCTAATTTTCTTAAATTTTTTTAAATATATTTCCTTTATTTGGTAATAGCGATATTTTATTTCCAGATGACAAGAGCGCAAATGAAGAATACAGCAAAAATGTTGAAGACCAATTGCATGAAAAAAATAACAATATCGGAAGGTACAGTGCTTATTCGAAAAAATGAAAATTAATTGCTACGCATACTTATATAGTTTTAGCCATACGGTGATATACGGAGCATATCTTTAATAATTAATTAATGTGTTATTTAATGAGTAACTATATGACGGTGACAATTACAATCAACGTGCAGTAAAGTTACCAAAATATGCGGGTTTTTTCTAATACATAGTTGACAGTTTTAACGTAGGTACGCTTTTAATACTTAGATGATGGTTAAATATCTACGTATATTTTCTATCTTATGCATTCTGTTATAATTAGTTCAATCTCATCTGCACATTCAAAATTAATTTGAAAACTTTTACACTTAAGTCATAAAATTCATTGTGTAGTTTGTTAATTGTTTTTTTTTTACAGAGCTAATTGACGGGATAGGACAAGGAAAATTTGTTGAAGACAGGAATCTTATGTGCTTTATTGCTTGTATGCTAGAATTGACAAATGTTGTAAGTTATTTTGTATTTAGGATTTTTCTAATAAACCTATAACAATCAACATAACTTTAACCTTATATTCCATAACCACAAAGCATATTACTAGTGTTCGCTATAAAACTCACAGACATGCGCGAATTCTGTCTATATGATACCGAATGTGACGAGTTAGGAATTGAGTTTCTTTTATTCTTGACCAGATTTTGTCCACCGCTTTGCTCGCGTTAGTCTAGATCTTGTGAATAAATTACCATCTCTCAGGACCAGTACTTCTTTTTGGATGAAAGATCAACGTTTTTCCAGTATCCCTGACAAAGAGAATGCGGAAAAAAAATGTTATAATGATCGGTCGAGTAGTTGAGTCGTAAAAGCGTAACACAGAAACAAAGTCACATTCGGATTTATAATAGGTATTAGTTAGGATAAGTAAAACTAAACTTCAAGTGTTTCAATAGCTTGTATTTTATTGTCCTGTGTGGATTTGTTATATATATATGTACATACATAGTCTCATGGATATATCCCTGAACAGGTTCGCAGTGGTGTGTTATATTCACATTTCGCATGTAATACGTTCGCTCAGCTAATTGTCGTCAACCGGATAAGTTCCAAATTTTATACGGGATAAAAATTCCAAAAGGAATTCACGCAGGCGGTTTACGGTCTGAAACTAATTTATAATAATTTAAAAAAGTGTGTTAATACTGATGCAAATTACCAATTGTAGATGTGTGTAATTTGTTTCAGATAAAGAAGAACAAACTAAATATCGACGCATCTCTAAAACAAATTGAGATGATGTACCCGGCTGACATTAAAGAGTCCGCTAAAGCTGCTCTGATGGAATGTAAAGATATTCGTAAGTATTACTTTTTTAGTGTTATTGTTTGTTTATAGTAACATGTACCTACCTATATATGTAGTATCTTTAGTATTTTTTATAAATATTAGTAGAACAGCGTGAAGCCATACATACTACTACCGTTACTAACGTTATTATGTTATAGACGCAGTTGGATTACATAGGCACGTCTCCTATGACCTTTTTCTAATGTAACGGATGTAGTTCAAATATTGTATGATAGCATACATTTAGTAGTAACGATACGCATGCGCTAGCTCAAACGAGGAAGTTTCACGCGCTTAGAAAAAACCAGCGTAATATTTACTGAACTACCGTTACTAACGTTATTATGTTATAGACGCAGTTGGATTATATAGGCACGTCTCCTAAGACCTTTTTCTAATGTAACAGATGTAGTTCAAATATTGTATGATAGCATACATTTAGTAGTAACGATACGCATGCGCTAGCTCAAACGAGGAAGTTTCACGCGCTTAGAAAAAGCCAGCGTAATATTTACTGTTTAGTAATGAGCATAATCACTTTCGAATACATACATACATATATGCTTAATACGGTACCTATATTATTTTGTCAAAGAAGCAGTGGACTTGCTTGTGTACAGTGTTAAAATTGCATATAGGTATAGATATAATAAAATTCAAACGGCAATAATGCAAATCGCTAGCCTTTATACTATTCTGTCAGTCAGACCTTTAATCTGCTTGGCAACTATAAATAAATAGTGGTACCAAGGTGTTCAGTATCAGCATTAATGAGAAATTGTAAATAAAACAGGCACCTGTCGCCAGAGATAGCAAAGGGGAAATGAATATGATATCAATACTAACAAGTATGCTATCGATGTCATCTAAGCCAAGATCGTACATCTTTATGCTCTTTCACTTTATGACATAGATAAGATAATATAACAAATAAACAAATTTTATTAACAACCATTTCTTTATTACAGCAAAGAAGTATAAAGACATTTGCGAAGCCTCGTTTTGGATGGCCAAGTGCATGTATGACTACAAACCAGAAGATTTTGTGTTTGTATAATGGTTAATTAGGTATATATTTTATTTTATTAATGTATTTTTACTTGCTATTCTATCATATACCTACTCTGTATACAGTAGGCTGCTTCACTGCTACGTGAGTCTTAAATACATAAGTGAAATATGTGTCTATTCCTTATGAAAAATGCAGTACTGAGCGTATACAAATAAAGAAAATGAAGTAAAGTTTAATTATTATTTATAACATATACTTCATATCCGATATATTATAATCATTTCAAAATTGTCTGTATTCAAGGTTAAGTCAAATCGTATCCGATAAAAGATTTTTCATTTTCGATTCATTCTTTGATTTAATCGTGAGCAGAGCCTTACGTAAGCGCTAGTATAAAAAAAATGCTGATTCACGTTTATAGGAATTAACTAACTACTACCTACTAAGTGCTAGGTGCCCCTCTATCATGTAATTAAGAGCTATGTCTTTAGAACGGCACGCACACAAACATGAACTGTTATGTGTATACAAACATACTTAATACACAAGCATGTAGATACTGAATAACTTCTTACTTCTTATAATGATAAACAATGCCCGCATTAGGAATAATTCCTGTATCGCAGGGGACTTGCTGAGGAACTGCATAATTTGATTCCTCCTTCCCTATTCTACCAACGGACGACCAGACAATCAGACCAGTGGCACAGGTAGATGATAGATATACCACATTTACGCACGAAGCGCTTTGCTTCCACTTTTATAATGCGTACCGCAAAGGAGTGGAACTCACTACCTAAGTCTGTGTTTTCCGATTAGTACAATCTGGGTGTCTTCAAGTCACGGGTGAATAGGTATCTTCTAGGCAAGCGTGCTCCATCGTCGACTGCATCTTCACTTAACATCAGGTGAGATCACGGTCAAACGCAAGCCTAACACAATATAAAAAAAAATTATAATTAAAAATACACATTCAAACGACAGACACAAGGAACACCCGGTTTTGGAACAACTATTCGTGCATATATCACACAATTTTTTGTCCCATGTGGGGATCGAACCCAAAACACTCGACGCAGTGGCTATGGCGAGGCGAACACTTAAAACAGTGCGTACAGTCAAAAACTTGTAATTAAAAGTGCTACTGCAGACTGATAAAAAAATGCTTAAATAATATAAACTTTTTGTTCTTTTGAACACAACATTATTAGTCATCAGAAAAAAGCAACAGTTTTATTCTACGGTTTGGCAAAGTGATTTACTTGGTTGGTGGCCTTGCTCCTGCTTCAGCTAGTGTATTACGTTTGATGCTCATAGATGGAACAAACTCTTGTACAATTCGCAAATTGTTGTTCTATGTGTCTGTTGTATAAATATTTGTTCCGTTACTTGCGACATGGAGGTTATCTAGAGTGCAAGCGTTACCTTTGTTTAAATAAAAGAACATACACACGGAACTTGCAACGGTAGGTCTGTTGGTAGCGGCGAGGTGATCATTTTCTATATTACTTGAGTGAGAACATAAATATGATGCACTTTATACTAACTGATATAAAATTTAGTAGATGCATTACCAAGAATACTAGTAGTAGTCAAAACTATTCTTGTTTTTATTCTTGGTAATGCCTCCATTTTACGTAAATGGTCGTGTGCACCATCACTTCTGAATGCAAGTAATTAGAATTACACTAGGTATCTACGTGAACCCATGTTTAAAAAGCCGGCAATCAATATTGATTGACGGCAATTTAATTTGTTTTTATTTTTATTTTTATTGCGATCTTGAATCTCAGGGTCATAGTTCTGTAACTAATGCTCAGTAGCAGGATGGAGTTGTAAACTATGTCTACTAGACAGTAATAAGTTCGTCCCCATTGCGAGACGCCTACGTATAATGTTTGTGGAAAGAAGTGATAATATTATGTCATGCTAATAAAACAATATTTTGATTTTAATACGACTCTTGCTTTATTATTAATGCCTGGTTTACACTGGCGGAAATCTTTTGAAACGTATATACCACAAGTTCAATTAGCAGCAATAGCCTGGTGGGATACCGTTGGACTACTATCCCGCGGTGTCGAATTCCTGTGACATTTTGAAGATACGTGCGTATTGAATAGTTGATTGTCGGCGATTGCTTTAACGGCGAAACCAGCACTTTGGAGAGTTCTCCATAATATTTTCAAAGATCTATGATGGCTGCCAAACTGCAATGGGCCATTGTGGTGGCCTATAGCCTAACCCTTCTTACACGGTGGAGAAGCCCGTGCCTATCAGTAGGACAGTTTATATAATAATAAACTTTATTTCAAACTTGCACAATTTACAAATTCATATTAATATACATTATAACAAATAATCAAAATAGAAATAAAATTAATAAAGCTTTATATACAGGTCTGATATTATTATCATACGAAAAACCAATTAAAAAAATTTGATATAAAACGACTTTGAGTTGTTTTTGAACAAGTCGTGACGAAATTAAGTGTATAACTACTTTGATAATTTTGCGTTCGATAATGGGCTTCTGAGTTCTAGGGTGGGTTAATGTCATTGGGTTTTCCAAAAACTCAGTAAGAATTAAAAGCAAAATATATAACAGCACAGAATTTGCCCGATAGACGGCAATAGAGTCACCCCTAAAAAACCTAGCTAGCAAAATATGTTGTAATGCGCGTCTGCATACCACCGCACCGCGGCCAATCAAAATTCATAATTATTTGATTGGTTTGATCATTTATCAGACTTAAACAAGATTTAAAATAAACTATAATTGATATATTTATACGTCGTTGTATTAACTAAACTATAGCCTATATTACATCTATGGACTTAGGTCATGTTTGTAAATGGTTTATAACGATCGTTAAAAGTAATTATCACATCATTGTGTTACATACTGTGTAAGGGACAAAACCGAAGTTTATAATTATTTCTACACATATAATACGTCTTGAATAGACTTTTGTTTGTGCGTTTGTGTACTCTTATCGCTACAATGACTGAAACAATTTTGATATTGGCATTACCTATCAATTGTTGCCATGCCAGACATATTTGAAAACCTACCTATTGTTTTTGGCCGCCGGTGTGCCGCGTTTCAATAGGTTTAGGTAATAAGTCAAGCTTAGAGTGACCCTCTTTAAAATTGACAGATACTTATACTTTTGTTCTTTACCGTTTTTTGTACGTACCTGTATGTACGAATAGATGATACAAACATGTTTCCGCGTATGAAATCGCAGGCACAGTTAGTCTATAAATAATGACGCTATGACACGATGTTACATTTTAATTGAAGGTTGTGAGGTAAAATCGTATGACATGATAATATCATAATTATTTTATTGTACATGACTTCCGCCCTTTAGTTATGTCCATAGACGATGTTAGATCATAAGGTAAATCAAGATGTTACAGTAGTTGGATAGGAAACTTCAGATAACAAATATTTAGTCAAAGAAGCATGAAAAGTAGCAGGAAAGATTTTTGATTTGTTTCCTACCAACCTCATTTTAATAACTTGCATATGGATGCGTTATATCTCTAGTTATTCTAAATGGATTTATATGGTACGAAACCACGGCATCTGTTTGGTGTATTTATTCCCCATATAATTTTACTTAGCGATCTTGATGCTAAAATTTCTGCTATAAGTAAAGACTATATACACTCTTTGTGCAGAGCCCTCTACACCACGTCCTTATTATAGCTGAAGTGGTGCCGAGGTTTCCGCTTTGATGGTTATGGAGCTGTTGTTTCAAGCCCAGCTTGAAGGAAAAGATATAAGATATGAGGAGCCAGCGTTCTTGGTGGGCGCTCTTTTCTTCCTTTTGTAATGCCAACAAAACATAGCCATTTCCAGAACCAGTGGCTACTATTTTCTATTAGATTTTACGCCCAAGGCAATTGATATAACATATCACAAACGAGTACAAAAATAAAACAACACTTATTTTTGTTCGAAGTAAATTTTCTAATAACTAAATAAATCTTAACTATAATAAGATGTGAATTAAAGTGTAAGCCACATCTGACATTTCAGCACATAATTTTATTTGTATCTCTTTCACGGGTATTTCCCTAACACGTTAAGAAAAATAGTACATGGCCCTTCGGGACATAGGTCTTACACGGGCTTACACGGGGACATAGGTCCAATATACAGAGGTCCTTCGAGAGTTTTAATAAAGAGAAGCGTAGGTGACTATTGATAGGTATGGAAATTTATAAATGTAGACTATGGGAATAGGTGTTTAATAGGCTGGTATAATTTAAAATATGTCTCAGTTCAAAGTCGAAACGGCAAAAGATGACTCGCTGACTCACTAGATGGGTGCCCTGAGTGGCCGCCATAGGCTAACACATCTTAAAGGCAACAGAGGGCATCACCAGTGTGAGCAGCCAGGGGTATCGAGCGGTGCGGCGCCGGTTTCACCATCACGGGTCTCGTGAAAACGGAGACCTGGAATGGATATCTCCCTAGTGATGGCCTTGAAAATGACACTTATATGTATATACATACATACCTATAGGCTATCTTACATCAAAATATGTCCCTGCATCTTATGATGAATGCAGGAACACTCTGATCTATAAGTCTAACGACAAATATGAATAACAATAGGTCTTAAAATACTTTAAAATAGGATTTTATTTTATTACTATTATAAGACATAAATTCAGTGTTTTGGTAGAATAAATCATTAAGAGATACTTTATCATATACTTTGTCATATGCATCATACACACAGGAGAGATATAAGAAATCTATCAAATTTAAGCCGCCGGTAAGCTATCGGTGTGATTAATAAATATCTGTACATGGCTGTTCTGTAAAATAATATAATTTAGAATTCTATAGTCACTTCAGTAGAAGCCATATTAAACATGTGCTTTTGCAATGGTTATAGTATAAAACTTTGTTTTATGCCGTCGATTTGAAATACAGCTTGGTAGAAAGCTTTTTACAGATTTGCACAGTAGTCGTTAGTTATAGATTATATTTAATATTCTACACATACACACAACACCATCTAGCTCAAACTAAGCAGAGCTTGTATTATGGGTGCTAGACAATGGATAATGATACATGCATAATATGCTTTTA
This sequence comes from Catocala fraxini, assembly GCA_930367265.1. NCBI lineage: Eukaryota > Metazoa > Arthropoda > Insecta > Lepidoptera > Erebidae > Catocala > Catocala fraxini. Next base: position 10,875,676 of record OV884035.1, on the reverse strand, counting down.
TTTGTAAATACATACATATTATACATAGAAACACCCAGACCAAGACAAACATCCATGTTCATGCACACAAATGTTTGACTTGTGCGGGAATCGAACCCGCGATCTCAGGCGTGGCAGTCGGTTACACTAACAACTACGCCATCGAGGCCGACATTCAGATTAGAGTGTTCTCGCATTCACCATAGGATGCAGGGACATATTTTGATGTTAGATAGCCTATGGCCTTCCTCAATAAATGAGCTTTAAAATACAAAAATGATTTTTTAAATCAGGGTGGCTGTTACAGAAATAAGCGCTAATTTCAGTTTTCTTATACCTATTGACATGTTCAGATGACAGATATAGAACAATCATATAAAAAACGGATAATACTTGGACAATTTTTTTTTTTTTTTTTTTTTTTTTTTTTTTACGTGGGGGAATGCATGACGCATACCCCTCCGCGGGGGCGGGCGGAGGGGTTATGTCGGACTCGCCGGGGTAAAATAAGATGTTAAGATGATAAAGTACCTCCCGGAATACCGACTAAACCTACCACGGTGTTCCTCGATAAAACCACTATCGACGGGGCCGCGCGAATCACTTTCGCATGCGGTCGCGACCCCGCCGAGGTTTCGGCCCGCCGTATGAAACGGCAGGCCACTACACGAAAGACCTACCCTAAAGGCACTTCTACCACTCCCTACTGTCCCCCCTAGAGGGGAGACGGACTCAACACAGAGGCGCGCGTGGGAACACGCACGCCGCCTCTCGGACCTGGTGCTGAACGGATGGCGGGCAGGCCCACAAAGCCCGCCACCCCCAGATCAAACCTCAGGGTGGCTGGAGGTCGTCTCGCGCCCTCCGGCGCCCGGCTCTGCGGTTGGGGAGAGGGTTCAAACGCTCCCTCTCCCGCTCCGCCGCCTCCTTGATGGAAATGACTTCCTCACAAAAGGAGGCGACGGCGTTCCACGACCTCTCACTCCGGACCATAGACTGAACTACGGCCGGGAGCGAGAGGGCAACCAATCCGACTGCCGCGATCAATTCACGGCGCTGCGATGCCCAGGCGGGGCAAACCGCCAAAGTGTGCAGCGCCGTGTCCTCAACTACGTCGCGGCAGTCGCCGCAGTGGTGACAACCGGGCGTCTCTTGCCGGCGTATACGACACAGGAACTGGCCAAAACAACCGTGGCCAGTCATTACCTGTGTCAGCCGGAAGGTGAGGGCGCCATGGCGCCTCTCCAGCCACTCCTCAAACACGGGACTTACCGCCACGATCGTGGCGTGCCCGAATACTTGGACAATTGCACTTAGGAAAAGTAACTATTATTAAGTGGTAGTTGTAAATAAAAGCTTGACCTATAAATTACCTTATTTACTAGCATTAATGATAAAAAAAAATTGTAACAATTATTCTTACTATTTTAGCCTTTAGTGATATTATGATAAATAATAAAAGCTACAGTTTTAACTAATACACATGTGTTGAAATGCCATATCCACATAGATGTTGAGTTTATGATCAGCTTGTTATTCTTGCCTTGTTTTTGTCTTCACATTAGAGATTACATATGGATTAAGGTGAGAAATATAAAATTGCCGTAATTATCTTACACTGTAAATACTTGCATTTAAATGCAGCGGAGTAGGGCTTCCGAGTCATATAAATATATAATACCGAAGAAATAACAATAAAGTGACAATCTTATTGTTTTAAAAAAATGTTCGGCCGGGGGTTTTGGTCTTTTGTCACTGTGATGATCGGTTTGGCGAGTAACAGTGTGTATGCGGTGAGCATTAGTGAATATTATTCTCTTTTTTAAAATTCCTATTGACCCAATGTTTTTTGCTGGCATATAAAAATGTAATTATATGTACCAATGTAGCCTTATATGTTTTATTGTTAGTAAAAAGTAATAAATACCAGCTTTGACGTGTCTTCGTTTGCTTGGACAGTTCGCCAGTGACGTCACACTATACATCATATTTTGAGTTTTGCTTAACAGATTCAGATAATAGGTACAGTAAAATGGTCCTACTTTGCTCCAAAATTTGCTCCAAATGCAGGATATTATGAATATTTTTTAAACGATAAATATAAAATATACACAGAAGTATTTATATAAAGAAGAACATTTTATCTACTACATTTTTATTGGTAAATCAACATTATGTAGTATTTAATTATATATCTAAAACAATGAATAAGGATCAAAGTTACCCATTGATATGTGTATCTTTGCTCCTAGATACAATTGTCAACCAATCTTAACTGTGAAAGTATTTGGAGCAAATTCACGCTTTCTTAATAACATATTAGGCGATAAAACATTTAACAGAATTGGAGCATAATTACCCATAGGGGAGAAAATTGGAGCAATTTACGGTAGCTTAAATTTTAAGTTGTACCACAAGCTATCAAGTTCTGTATATCAATATCCGATCAGTGGATGTGATACTGGAACAAACAGATAGATAGTCGTACCGACAGACACAAAGATTCCATAATATTTGTTTACCTCCCTTTTTGGCTAGTCCACTCAAATACTAACACAAACTCAACGAGATTTCTTCAACTAAGAATATCAAGCCGTTGAAGCTATAGAGCGAACCAAAGAAATTGTCATTCATACATAACTACATACACCCTAACAACCTTATTTCTGGTGGATTATACAGTTGCGTAAAAATACACTTAGGTTAAAATATAGATATAGTATTGCAGTTAATACCTACGTCCTATTTAATACTTTTATAATAGTGCTATATGACATTTATATTACAGACTATAACCGCCGAGGAGATGGCTGCCATGAAAGAGTCGATGGAGCCATTTATCAAGCAATGCATCGATGAACTTGGTATCACGGATGAACAAGTAGAGGCCGTGAAAAGCAAAGGAAGCAAAGCAGAGATTGATCCTTGCTTCATGAGCTGTTTTTACAAGAAAACGGGGCTTGTGAGTACTTTTACTTGGGTTTCTGTAAAACAGGTATAATTAAACTCGGAGCGTCTTACTAGTGCAGTTCAAAATATCTATACAGTATCATATTTATATATACAGTATTTGCTAGATGCACGGTTAAGAAAGGTTACGCAAATCAACTCCTTAGTGATTTTCAATGGGGTTTAGACCGAACGAGATCGTTGTATTGTTTTAGATACATTCTCTTTAATCTTGAGTCACGGTCAAAGAATGCACAAGCTACATTTTGGAGTTTATTGTCTTCCTTGGGTACACGTTTATCCGTCAACCATCTTTGTATGTTGGTCACAGACTTTGTGCAGTCTATTTATAACTTTAATAATATAAAATAATAAATTGATTTATATTCATTCATTCATTTCAGTTTACCAGTGAAGGGATGTACGATGTTGATAAGGCTATGGAACTTACTAAGCCCCATATAAAGAATGAAGAAGACTTGGCGATTATTGACAATATAAGAAAAGATTGTGCTAAAGGTTTGGATACATTAAGTTTGAGTTGTATACATATTTATGATAATTAGGAATGTAGTTTTCAATTGAGAACTGCATCCTATTATTCGCCCATGTCGAAAAGACGGACGCAGTAAAATATTTCCGTAGTAATTTTTACCATAAAATATAATCTTATCGTTGAAACCATTAGATAAAGGCTAGTATTTAACTGTTCATCAATTTTTTGCCTTTGTTCCACCAAAAATACTAATTGCACAGCAAAATATGCTTAGCATAAATACTAATTGCACAGCAAAATATATTTAAAGAGATAAAACTAAGTCGAAGGAAGGGTGGGTTTAAGAAGGAACCTAACATAACCTAACCCTCTCGAGACGGAATGCAATGATTTGAGGCGTATAGGTGCGAGTTATGATATATTTTAGTAAACATATTTTGCTGTGCAATTAGTATTTTTGATGGTCATTATATTTAATCCCTTAGATAAACAAAATGATTCATAGATTTTATTATAAAAAGCGAATATAGGGAATGGAAAATATACAAAAATGGAGCGGTGCGAAATCAATAATGTCAGAATTCTTATCATGTAGTTACAACAAATGTATCTAATCTACTAGCCGTTGACTTTGAAAGGTTGCAAGCACTGTAATAAGTAATATATAATTAATCATTATTTTTCAGTGAACGACGAAGAAGTTAGCGATGAAGATAAGGGCTGTGATAGAGCCATGATGCTATTCAAATGTTTCAGGGAACACAAAGATGAGGTAAGCTCTTTATATTAAACTAGATTTTGCCCGCGACTTTGCTCGCGTTAATCTAGATTTTGTCAATAGATTTCTATCCCTCAGGAACAGTAAACTGTCGGTAAACAGTAACGTCGGGTACTTTTTTTCCTTCTGTACCACCGATAACCTAATGAAAATTTCATGATGATCGGTCGAGTAGTTAGGGGTGAATGCGTAATAAACAAACTCACATTTGCATTTATAATATTAGTTAGGGTTTCCTGAAATATTTTAAATTTTGTATTTACTTTGGACATCTTTATATTTTTTTACTGTCTAAATTAAAATACATACATACATAGAGATAGATATATAATATGAACCATGAAAGTAATTATTTTATGCACTTGCGCATTAAAAATTTTCGACTTGTTTATGTAGCGATTGCTTTTACTAAGAACGTTATAAATTAGATAAAATAAGAATATTTGTAACTTTTGGACTAACCTTGGCTCAATTTGTTCTACCGAACTTAGTTCTATTTGGTGAAACCATGGGATATATAATGTATCTACTCTGTAATTTTTCAATACTGGTGGCAACTGTGGGGATAGGTCCACTTTCGTTCACTGTAATAGGTAGACTACATTAATACTATAACTGCACGGACGGCCTTAGTGGTTTGAATAGCCACTGCCGCTGCACCGACTGTCGTAGGTTCGTCCCTCACACGGGACATACATTTGTGTGATCCACAAATTGTTGTTCCGAGCCTGGATGTTCTTTGTGTCCGTTGTTTGAATGTTTGTAAAGGTTTCTGCGACACAAAACTTATTCCAAATGTGGGCGTTTTAGAGTTTGAATCTAATCTCATTGCTATAAATATTACAAATGGTATTCTCCTAAAGTTACCGCCGCATATGAAACATAAATTGCATTTATTTTGAACAGTTTTTATAACGAGAATTGGCTTTCTGTTGACAGAAGTTTTAGATATTTTAGTAGGGTACTAAATATGTAATATCGTTGTGGATATTTATTTGATAAACATTTTTTATTTCAGATCGACCTTGACCAGTAAGAATTGAATGGTGGTTTTATTTTTAAATTTTGGATCCTATAGCAGATGTTCTGTGATTTTTCTTTTACTATGCAATAAATCAATTAACCTTTTTTGAGATATGTAGTTTTGATGTTATTACCTTATTGTTATTCCTGTAATATTATATTATTATTGAAAATAAACTTTCTTTTACGTAATTGTCATGCCATGTTCAGGGGAGACTCCCCGTGAACATGCTGCTGAAAAACAACCGGAACGTAGGGGAAGGTGTAAATATTATATAGTTCACTGTAGAGTATATACGGTTCCAATACAGAACAAAACAAACAAATCATATTTCTTAAAAACCAAACATTTCGAGAATACTTAAAACTTTCTGCGATAATTTATAATGTTGATGGCGAATCAATTTAACTTTGTATTTATAAGAAAAATGGTAGAGAAAATCCAAAAAGAATTAAACAAATAAATATTTTGAGATATAAAGTAATAATAATATAATAAATATATTTATTTGCAAAAAAATATGATTGTAGGTTTTACAAATGTAGTACACATGAAGACATTTAAATACTAATTACAATAATAATGGGTGTAGTAATGTCCTCCTAAATAGGCTACAGATTAGCATGTGATAAGGAGGTACAGTGCCGGGCCCGGAACAGTTGTAGAAAAGAAGTATGTTTCGTGTCTAATTTAGAGCAGCATTTGAAAACTACAAGATTAATAATAAATAGGTACATAGTAAAACTTAAGATTAAAACGAGTAAAAGTGAATTTACCTATATAATTCTTTGGTCGGGAATAGTATCTAGCGGCATGTGCAACTTTTGGTAAGTAGCAGAGTATCGGCATGACGTTTGACATCATGAAATTTACCAGTGGACTACTACTTAATGACCTAAGTCACAGTGATAGTTATTGAAAATTAAAGGCGTGAGCGTCACTTCTCTTCTGTTCTTTTATAATGTTCGATTGCCAAAATCCCGTGAAATCATGCCTTAGCCAAATTAGGCATGTGTTATTGTTATTATTTGGTAGTTACTAAGATAATATGTGGTACAAATTTTATTCCTAACATATAACTATAAACATTTTGTATACTGCATTCAATGGCACATTTTGCATTGTCCTGTTGTTTTCATGTTATTGCATTTGAAACTACTTAAATTATCGCAAATGTGTCAATAACAACATTGATATAATTATCTTGCACGGTGAGTTAAATGTGTGCATTTTATATAAATGTTCTAAAGTAGGCCTTTATAGAGCCATACACGTATTGGATAGCGAAGAACTAGCATCAAAGTGAAAATTAATATTTCTCTAAAATGTACGGAGAATTGCTTTGGTCTTTTGTAGTTATGATAGTAGTATATTTGGGCAGTGGTACTGTGAAAGCGGTGAGTGTTAGTTGTTTGTTTATTTTAATAATATTTTGCAGAATATTATTAAAATATATTTCAATATTATTAAAATAATATTAAAATATATTTTAATCATAATCAAATATATTTTGATCATAATAGGCAAATTTGCCTATTATGATCAAACCAATCAATCAATCAGCAAATTTGCAGACACATTAACTACACTACAACTATTTTTATCATTGTGTAATTTTAAATTAAATGTGTATGAAGGAATGCTGTAATTGTTGGTGAGATTTTTGACTCTTTAGGGCGTAGTCAGGCCGTAAGCTATTAGCTTGTAGATATTAATTAGATATTAATAGCTCACGAAGCATACAACCGCCATTCAATTTACTAGGTTAGAGCGAAATATCGTTTTGGTTCACATTGCAAACTATTGAGATTTCAGCTCAGCTTGTAAAACTAGTGTAGGTTAGTGAACAGATTGAAACTTAGGTAATGTAGTAGTAAACAATAAGCAAATCTTGTACATGTTTGTCCTCTCATAGGCGTTTCTATTCGTACCTTAACTGTAAAGTACTGTATCAATCCTTAAATCGTTTTACTAGTTTATTATCTTCTACGTAATAGCTCAGATAGTATGACCGTATTGCGCTATATCTTTGCTAACTTACTATCCTTTAATCAATCAAATCATTTATTTGCATAAAACATGGTATTTGGTGGTGTTACAATCTATATATATAAAACTCTTCCGTTACTGAGTGACTGACAGACAACGCACAGCCGAAACTATTGAACGCAAGAAGCTGAAATTTGGCATGTATGTTCCTTAGAGAGTGTAGGGGAGCACTAAGAGAGGATTTTTGGAAATTCCACCCTGAAGGGGGTGAAAGGGGTGAAACCCGATATTCACACGGGAACGAGACTTACGCGGGTGAATCCGCGGGAAAACTACTAGTATTATATATAGTACAAGCATGTTTTGCTAGATTATAGCATACAAAATTTTAATTGTGGGTGCAAAGCCATTACATTGTTTTATCCAAAAATTCTTTTACGTCATAAAAGTTGGATAAACTTTGTCAAGTATACAACCTTTTCTTAAAAAATCCGATGTCTAGCTGCTTAAAGTGATTCGGTAGTGTATTATAGATACGCACACACATAGCAAGGCAGCTTTTGTTGTACTTGGTTAGTCTCGGTATGTCGCTTAAGACCAATTTAAAAGTATCTCGTATATTTCTAGAATGTACATCCTCATCCTCATCTGCTGTTTTAAACATCTCTTTGTTCTTATATACAAACATGCATATTTCGTAAATATATAAAGACGGTAAAGGTAACAATCCAAGCTTTTGAAATATTGGCTTACGTAACTCGTCCGGCTGAAGGCCTTTTATTGCTCGTACGCAATTTTTTTGGGCAACAAATGCTGTATTGATGTTAGTACTGTTACCCTACATTATAAGTCCGTATCGGAGCAGCGATTCTACGTAGGCGTGATATAATGTAACAGCAGTTTCAATGTTTGTGAGATTTTGTATTTGCTTTAGCGCATAAACAAATTTATTGATTCTGTTAGTAACATTATCTAAATGTGATTTCCAGTTAATGTCTTCGTCTATCATTACCCTAGAAACTTTGTATGTGCAACCTGTTTGATATTGTTTATGTTAAAGTGGATATTACGTTTATTATTATGTAATTTATTAAATTGTATGTAAACGGATTTGATTAAATTAATTTTAAATAATTTATGTCAAGCCAATTCAATAGTGTGTTAATTATATTATTAATGTCAGATTCATGATCTTTAATTGTATTATTTTTTATCAGTTGTCACTATAATCGATATATCGTCAGTAAATAGTATACATTTGTTCTTCGTTATGTTAATAATATAATTTATATATAAAAGAAATAATATCGGGCCTAACACACTGCCCTGTGGTACACCGCATTTAATTTGTCTATATGCCGATGAGTAGTGTGTTAAGTCTTTATTGTCATCTAATTTATTAATAGTAACACATTGTTGTCTATTACGTAGATAAGATGATATCCACTGTAGCACATGTCCTCTAATCCCTATGGATATAATATATCTTTATATTTAAAACTCACTGATATGACCGCCATACAAAGGTATACCATTTGTTAGCATACTATCCACTTGTCTATAGCTCGAATTCAGATCGCGCGGGTACTAATTTATTTTCTTCTTAGGATATATGCGCAGAGGACAAGGACGCTTTGTTGGCTGCGGTAGAAGAGATTGCCATGGAATGTGTCGAAGAGTTAGGTATTACAGAAGAAGAAGTCGCAGAATTTCATAAAGAAGATAACTACGAAGAAATGAACCCTTACTTTCTCAGTTGCTTCTTTAAGAAAACGGGGCATGTTGGTACTTTTAATCTAATATGTTTTTGATGATGCTACACACTATCTTATACTTAAGACTATGCGTAATTTTAGACAAATCTCTCGCGCGTGTTTCCCTTTTTTATACTAAAACCTTGAAGTATTGTGTTAATACACAATTCTTTTTCTACAGGTAATCCATACCTTTCAAATTTAAAGTATCATCTGTTGATCCATTTCTTTTATGGTATTCCATTTTGAAGGCTTACGTACCGGCAAGGGTTACGTGCGCAAGCTAAGGCGACCGTGCGGGTTGTGTGCATCTAGTCAATGACTGACACGACCAATCTGCGCAAGTCGGTTGTAGCTATCTGATGATATCGCGCAATATTATCACTATAAGCCATGTGTGTGGTTTGTAGACATGGACATATGGACTTACAATAGGAGTACATCTGAATTCGTCTGTGCTCTTTGATTGTACCCCAATGTCTAAGTATATTAATTGCTGTGCACACAATCAAAACATCATCAGAGTCTCCGAGCAAATTCTTCTTTCTTTCCCATTCTCTCTTCCTCCATTTTTGTAAGTTAATAAGTAACACAAATATCTAGTCCAGTTAAAGATATGATAATCTAATTTCAGTTAAATAGTCAAGGGATGTACGACAGTGAAAATGCTAAGGCATTCTCTAGAAACTACATAAAGAGTGAAGATGTCCTGACGAAAATGGATGAAGTGAAAGACGCCTGCGAAATAGGTAATTTTTGTTTGCATTTGTACGAATGGCGTTCAGTAATATGATATTTTTTTTTAGCATACTAATTCAATGAACGCCACGCAGCAGACACAATAGAAAATTAATTGTACGCGGACACCTAAAAACCAATTCTCGTAATAAAATTAGTTCAAAATATTAATAAATTCTTTATTGCAACAAAAAGTATGTACACTTACAGTGTCGGCCCTGATTCCTGAACTAGCGTGAGCTGTATAAAATAGAGAATATGATCTGAAGTTGTGAGTGAAATACAACTTAATATTTAACATTCATATTAAGTCATCTACATACCGAAACTGGGCAAAGCGGATTACGAAGAAGCCAAGGCATACAGACCTATCAGTCTTGAGTCGTTCTTCTTGAAAGCCCTGGAGATGTTAGTAGATAAATATGTCAGGGAGGGAGCATTATGGCAATTCCCTCTCCATAGGCTACAATGTGCTTACCAGTCGGGAAAATCCACTGAGACGGCATTACATTCTGTGGTAAATAAGGCAGAACATGCATTAGGTAACCGAGAAGTATGCATTGCTGCATTCCTGGATATTGAGGGAGCTTTCGATCGGACAACCTTTGATGCCATTAGTGTGGCATCGGCAAATCACAGCATAGAGCCAACCATTTGCAAGTGGATCGATTGTATACTCAGGGGTAGAATCATTAGGTCTGAGTTGTTAGGAGATGAAATGTATGCTACGACAACCAAAGGCTGCCCTCAGGTTGGAGTACTCTCACCACTCTTATGGTGCTTGGTAGCCAAGTCACTCTTAGAACAACTCAACAAAGGACCGTACTTAACGGTCGGATACGCTGATGACTTGGTGATGCTCGTCAATGGAAAGTTCCCGAGTACGGTATCTAGTCTCATGCAGAAGGCCCTTATTATGGTGGAAAAATGGTGCAGTAGCAACAATTTATCAATCAACCCAGTGAAAACTACTGTCGTGCCGTTTACTAGGAAGAGGGATCTGACAGGCTTGGGAACTCTCTCCATGTATGGTACGCAGTTACAATGGTCCACGCAGGTGAAGTATCTAGGCACGACCTTAGATAGCAAATTAACGTGGAAACCACATGTAAACAAAGTCATAGAGAAGGCCCAGCGGGTCTTCGGCATGATTCGTTCTACTTATGGGAAGACCTGGTGGCAAAAGCCCAAGGTCAACAAATGGCTATACACGATAATGAACCCATACTCACGTATGGTAGCATTGTCTGGTGGCCAAGGACTAAACTAGCAACATGCAGGAACGCGCTGTCGAAGGTTCAGCGATTAGCCTGCATGGCTGTAACAGGAGCGTTCCCGACCACGCCAACAGCAGCGTTAGAGGTCCTGCTGGATCTAACGCCGCTACACATTGTTGTGGAGTCAGAGGCGATAAAGGCGCTACGTAGACTATCTGTGCATGGGCTGTGGAGCGTCAACATGCCGGTAACTCGACACACAAAATTGGAGATTTCGAAGGATCTCAAAGGGATTATGAGCATGTATGTGATGCGACAAAATGCAGTAATTGCACATATTTAAAAAGAATTTTATAATAAAGGTCCTCACGAAGGACGAATGCAGACAAGGTCAACAATCCCCTCACAAGGGTTGTCTCATCTGGTACACTGATGGTTCCAAAATGGAAACAGGATCAGGCGCTGGTATATATGCCAACGACTGCAAGGTGAGCCAAAGCATGGGCACATATGCATCGGTCTCCCAAGCGGAAACCTATGCTATAATTGCCTGTGCTCAGGAGATTATTAACAATAATGTCACTGACAGGACTGTGTATATTCTCAGTGACAGTCAAGCTGCTCTCAAGGCTTTGGACTCGTGTAGGGTGGACTCCAGACTGGTCCTGAACTGTGTTAAGGCCCTCAACAAACTTGACAGGAAGAACACAGTCAGACTGGTGTGGGTTTCGGAACATGCAGGGGTGCAGGGCAATGAGGAGGCTGATGAATTAGCCAGAAAGGGCTCGGAGCAACTGTTTGTGGGCCTCGAGCCATTCGTGGGAATCTCTGAGAGCACCGTCAAGGCAGATTTAAATGCACATGGCAATGATTAACACAGGCTGGAGTGTATGGGTCTTAGGGGTCTAGATTACTCCAAGAAATTCATTGCAAACAGAGCCACAGGCTTCACCCGGAAGTTCTGCGGGTATAACAAGAGCCAAATGCGCCTGCTCACAGGAGCGTTCACTGGCAATTTTGGCACCAACGTCTTCCTGTGCAGATTGAGATTGGCACACAATTCAATCTGCAGAGCCTGTGGTGAAAAGGACGAGTCCATATCGCATCCAAACCTTGAAGACTTCAGGCTTCTCCCCCTGAAGTGTACGCTGCAGCTGATGCAATACATTCATAAGGAGATAGCTAAGGGATAAATCTTGGGGCCGACACAAAAGATCCCACCGGGTCGAAGTGTCGCCGCTCTGTACTGACTGGCCCCCACACACAAGATAAGATAAGATAACATTCATATTACTTAAAGATTATTTAGGAGAATACTAATTGTGATATTTATGACTAAGGCTTAAGAATTTTTACCATTATGATTGACCTCTGGTGATTGTGACACTTCTTTACGGAAAAATGTTTTACCATTACATTTTCTAGTGTTTACCCCCTTAGTATCGCTTGTGCTATTTACTCTCTTATGTATGTGTATGAAAAACAAGCTGTTGGGTTTCTGATAAATATATTAGTTACAAAAGCACCGAGCTAATCATCAAAGGGTAGAGAGCTCATTGAGCGAAACTATCATACTGCTACATGTAAGCAATGTAAAGTTCTTCTTGTTTATGGGCGAGTGTTGACTACCAAGTGATGCCGTCGCAGTACTGCCAATTGTACTGCTACATAAGTCAATACGTAATAGCAATTATTCGCCTGAGAATTTCATGAACACGCATAAAATATTACTCGAAGTAAACTCTGTCTAATGGCGTGTATTCAATTAATGTATTTGGTATGTATGTATTTTTCAGTAAACGACGAAGAAGTTTCTGATGGTGTAAAGGGCTGTGACAGAGCTGTTTTGATGGTTAAATGTTTCATGGCATTTAAGCATGACGTAACTTGGTAACTTGACGGTAAACTACTGATGTGATGATTGTTTTTGCAATAACTGCTTTAAGTTACTTAATATGATATAACATCGTATATAAACTGTTCTACTGCTAGGTCTGTTTTTAGTATAAGACGGATTAGGATATAATTTACCACGCCGGCCCAGTGCGGGTTGGCAGACTTCCACACATATATCTTCGAGAACATTATAGAGAAATCTCAAGGATGCAGGATTCCTCACGGTTGCATCCTTCTCCGTTATATAATAATATCAGCCCTGTATATAAACTACCCCGCTGCTTGGTATGGGCCTCTTCTCAGTCTGAGATAGGGTAGGCCATGGTACGCCATACTAGCCCAGTATAGGTTGGCAGACTGAACATATCTTTAAAAAAATTATGGACGCTCACAGACTACTCAAGGGATGTACGATGTATTTCCTCACAATATTTCCTTTCGATCTTGAAGCGAGTGATAGTTAACTATTTACTTAATTCGCACATAACTTTGAACACTACTGTGAGTTAAGAATTTGTTTTCAATAATATCTTTAGGCATATGGTATAATAATAATAATAATAATAATAATATTTTACCACATACACACAACACCATCTAGCCCAAACTAAGCAGAGCTTGTACTATGGGTACTAGACAATGGATAAACATACTTAAATACTTTTTTTTTTTGTAAATACATACATATTATACATAGAAACACCCAGACCAAGACAAACATCCATGTAAATGAGCAATACTAATGAAAAGTTGTCAAAACGTGAGGAACAGTTTACTTAAAAGCGTAAAATAGTTGCAAAAATTTTAATAGTTATAATTTATATAAATCGCAGGTTAAGCCGTATGAAATAGTTTCATTTCGAAGTATAGATTTTCAGGTAAATGTGGAGAAGCTCTATTCAAGATTAATTGACGATTAATATATTTTACGATATATAAGTATTTTGCCCAATTTGTATTTCTATTCAATAAATATATTTACAATAATTGTCATGTATTATTTATAAAACAAACAATGTACATCCGTGTTCTCATATTTAGGTGTAAAAGGATGTTTTATTATGGACATGCGCTATGTACACTACGTAGAATAATTGAAATTTATCAGGAAAATACAACTGCATTAAATTGGTGTGATTTCTAAATTAACATTATTGGCTTGTAAGGCTAACAATAAAAAGTTCGCCAAACGAAAAATCGGCGCGTCAAATGAGAAGACGCGGTTATATACCTACATATTATTATATTCTTCTCACTTGCCCATTTTTGACTGTGATCATGGCTACACCTAGAAGTTACTTATTTAATCTAAGTTTGTCAATAATGACACATAAATCAATGTTTGTTTAATTGACACATTAGTGACTTGATAGCTTATGTCAAAGTATATACTCTATGACAATTTCACTGACTTAATAAATACTTACAATAGGAAAGCTTACTGTAATAAATGAGTCAATAATTTAAGACTTAAATTGTTTATGTTTTAGAATAGAAAACAGAGGAATACGCGATGATGGTTTCAGGTTTCAGGTAATCAATCCGAACTGTAGTTATCTCTTTTGCACTATGATATTTTGTTCGGACCCAGCGCGACGGCAATAGATCTGTTATAAACCTGTTCATCAAATGTGTCGATGTCCGCATTTCCTCTTAAATCCTAATTCTAACTAATATTATAAATGCTAATGCGAGTTTGTTTATTTGTTTGATATGCTTTCATGCCTTAGCTACTCGACCGATGATAACGAAATTTCGTATATACGTTCTCGGGAGAACAGAAAAGCACATAGGGTACCTTTCATCCAGAAAAACGTACTGTTACTAATCTAGCCTAACCTATATTTACGTGAGCAAAGCCGCGGGCAAAATCTAGTCATGGATAAACGAAAAACGTAACAAGAGACTTGAAGCTTGTTATGTTCCTGTGACACATAATATAATTCGTCACGCTTCTGTTTAAAGGTAGACCACGTTCTTACCACTAGCATAGACTGTCTTAATATATTTTTGTCAAATCTTTGATTCTATATAACAACTGCAAATATAAACACATTTGTAGTTGTTTTATTCCTTGTATCTCTTTACACATAGTTCGTTTATGTATATGTTTTATACATCATTGCAAATGTTTACTTCAGATTTATTTATGATATGCAGTGACGTCGGTGTGGAGACAGGTTTTTATAATTTCAATATTATTGGACGGAAAGATATTTTCTAGCATGGAACGAGATACAGGAAGCCGCCACTTTTTAGAGATATTGATGCAAATAATTATATTCGAATGATATTCGAATAAAGTTTTACACAAAGCGATATCTACAAATATTATATTTGCAATACAACAAAATGACAAGAAATTTAAAAATTCTCCTTGGATAGATGAATATAAGTAAAAGAAGTAAAAAGAAAAATAAAGTGATGTGTAAAAGTAGTACCACAACTGCTACTATTACTATATGAATGAAAAATATACAGTTTTAATGGAGTCATTATTTTATTGGTAATACAAACCAATAGCTAGGGTAATATAAAACTAGCGGTTAATAGGTACATTAGTAGAGTTTGAGACGCTCTCAAAATCAAATTGTTATTTTAGAAACTTAGTGTTCCATATCTATGACGCAAAACAAATATCAATTTTTAGAAACTTAATGTGCGGACACTCTTGCGCATATACAAAGCTAAACAAAACCTCCGCCCCCGGGCCCCGCAACCCTACCCCGCACTTGCACCCCTGCGGTCCTTTTCTTATCAAAGGTCATTAGCCTCGGTAGCGCGGCACACTCGACAGCTGTGCGCGTGTCCACATTTAATGCTTATTCTTAGCAGGTTAATCAGATATTTATTTTTTATACGTTAACTTTGACTATAGATTATCATGTCCTTAAGTATGTATAATCTTTAATCAGTCACACTGTATATTACTAGCTGTTCCGCGCAACTTTGACTGATTCACATAAGAGTATTTTCCCCGTTTTGCAACATTTTTCATTGCTGGTCGTTGTAAATAGCCTTTCTCGATAAATGGGCTATCCAAGACTAAAATAATTTTTCAATTCGAACCACTAGATCCTGAGATTAGCGAGTTCAACCAAACAAATAAACTTTTCAGCTTTATAATATTAGTAAGGATATCTATTTTTGCCTGTTATGTTGTAACTTGTAAGTCTCGCTAATATATCGCTTCGTTTGCCGGGCATATTTGTTACCGTGTTTCTATTTGATGAGAATTACATGAAAGTAAAGCTCAATAATTATACTTTGCCCGACATCAATCGACAGTAGAAGAACCGTTTTAATATAGCATTTATATTATAGTATTATATGCTATATATGCAGAGCACAATCAACATTCTCTATGAAAGAATAACACAACACAAAATAGTAAGTGGCAGCAGTATTTGTTAATTAATGTAATGCCATATTTTTCAGTAAATGACGAAAACGTCAGTGATGGAGATAAAGGCTGTGGGCGATCTCTTTTGGTATTCAGATGCTACAATAAACGTATGTTTGAGGTACGTTCGTAATGTCAGGGATAAAATACAAGATAGGGTCGCCCGTGACACAGGAATTATTCATAGTTAGGGAGTATTCTTAAAAAAAACTTATCCAATATAGCTCTGAGCTACTGATGATGAGATGTCTAGGCAGGAAAACTCTTTAAAAAAATGTAATGGCATGAACCGGGATTTAAACCCGGGACCACATGCACAGCGGTCCTATTTATTACCACTACGCTACGGAGGCAGTATGTAAAATATGGCGATAAAAGGAATGGGAACATCTCGTTCATTCCTATAATATTGTCTCACCTTTATGCGAATGTTATACATTGAAATTAAACCACTTAGAACTATTTAGATTTAAGTTTACACTTTGCTCGACGTTTCGGTTACTTTTCAGCAGACATATTCACGGGGAGACTAAGATGTTGATTGTCTCAATATCTATAAGTCATTGAGCGTCAACACAGTCAAATCCGTATATAGTAGTTTAATTTCAATGAATAATATTCGCGTAAACAGAAGACAATATTATGTGATGATGTGTCATCGTTACGACTTTTCGTATATGTGTAGATAATCGAAAAGACGTAACGAGAGACTTACAATAGCTCAGCGTGTCCCAGTTACAACTATAAGTTGTAGCGTTTCTTTTATTACGGTGATCATCATACTTACTATTGGCAGCCTATCCTGAAAATAGGTTTATTTTAAAATCTTTAAACAGGTTTTATATTTGCCATTATTTTATTATGTGTATCACTTCTTACTACTACGTTTTCTCGCTACACCAGTATGTTAGTTAATGCATATATGCTAAGTTTTGTAATTGTTACAAATGTTTAGTTTTAGTTTTTCAATATTATTGGACAGGATAATAGCAAACATTCTTAATATTCTAGGCAGGAAGAGATTCTCTAGTGCCTTCGGTAGCAGCAGTGGCATTGATGCGCATAGTTGCATTTGAATGATATTCAAATACATAAAGCGATACCTATAAATATAATATTTATAATACAGCAAAATAACAAGACATTTAAAGAGTTACATTTTCCATTTATTAAAGTCAGAAGAAATAAGAAAATTACATCAACATCTTGGATTACAAGAGGAATTAGAAAATCTAGTGTGAAGAAAAGATCTCTATATTTAAAATATAAACATACAAAAATTATAGTGCAATACTAAAAAAATGCATTCATAAATCGCAACAGATACAGAGCAAAAAATACATAGATAACAAAAAGAAAGAAATATAAAGATGTATGGGATAAATGGGAAAAAAAATGCGGCAAGCTGAAGACATGGCGCTATGGCGCTCATTAAGGGAGGGCTATGTCCAGCAGTGGACTAATATAGACTGATGATGATGATGGGAAATTATAAACGGAACTATAGGGCAAGACAGTATAATAACAGACATAAAGACAGTCACTACTGGAGATAACATATATAATAATCCAATAGAAATAAGCGAAGCAATAATAAAATAACTTCGAAGATAATATAATTTTCCTAGAATAGACTGTAAATTATAAAATTATATAATAAGACCTTTTTGCACACCATTGTTATGGTATATATATATACAGAACCATGATTGTAATTATTGACATTTGTTGTATGTACTACATTCTGGCAAATAATCGAATCTGAAACTGTATTTGAATCTAAGAACAACTTATTTTATATAATTAATCTATATTTACTTAATTGATTAGGTATGTAAAAATAATGAAATAATCGAATAACCTAAATTTACAAACGTATTAAAAAAGATGACATAATTACAAAAACACAAATTATTGCATAAATAGTTGATATAGTGCATTTCTCAACATATAGATGAATTATAGTAATCGGTAAATTGTAAAGGTAGTGCAAAATAAATGATTTATTTATTTAGGCTTACCAACAACTACTTACACTAATATACTTTTTTTTACATAAAAAACAACATAATTGTATAGTAGCCGTTTACAGGCAAACGCAGCATGCATAATATGTAACACTGATGTGTAAAGAGGGTACGAATACCGCCACCATTTTGAACTATTAGCAAAGGAGTACCCGTTAAAATTTTGT
This sequence comes from Catocala fraxini, assembly GCA_930367265.1. Taxonomy (NCBI): domain Eukaryota; kingdom Metazoa; phylum Arthropoda; class Insecta; order Lepidoptera; family Erebidae; genus Catocala; species Catocala fraxini. The sequence goes on along the minus strand of OV884035.1, from coordinate 10,857,259 downwards.
TTACCCTTATTATATGGCTAAGAAGATAATATCTGTAAAAAATTTAATAAATTATTATGTGAGCAATGCAAACCCACAACTACGGCAAAATAAAAGATGCGGTTAATTAGTAGTAGAGTTTCGTTTAAAACTCTACTGAAGTATTTTAAACGCAACTACAACAAAATGATGTTACATGTCTAATGCAAAAAATTAAACCCTTGCCGGAAACAAATAAATCGTTTTGTATGCCTCATTTTTATTTATAATTTTAGCGTTTCAGTGAAAATTATAAATAAAACGCTGTAGAACGTTTGACATTACAAAATATATGGATTTAGGTGTGATTTAATAAATTGCCATAATTATCCAACACAATAAGTTAAATGCTTTCATTTTATGTATATAAATAGCGAAATAGGCCTTAATAAAGTCATATAAATAAAGCAAAGCACACATATAACACCGAAGTGTACACATATATCGGGTTAAAAATGTTTTATCAAACGCTTTTACCTTTTGCAGCTGTGATGGTATATTTGGTGACTAGCAATGTGTGCGCGGTAAGCTACTATGTTTTATATTATACTCGTTTTCACTAAAATTATAATTTTATCTAACTATTCTTTTATAATTCTTATATTATATTTTAACCAAGGTGTATAACCAAATTTTGGCAATGTTACATATGTATGAAACATTGTCTAAATTCGGTTATACATATGTATAGACCCACGTCGGTGATTTTGTATATACCCGTAATGGTTGGCAGAATACCCACATTTCACCAACTAAGATTTTAATTCCCATGCAATAAAAACCGAGCCTATTGTCGAGCAAATTTCTAAACTGCGTGCTGAGAATTACATAACAGAAACACTCAACAATTTTAAAATACAATGTTAAGTTAGGTACCTTACCTAGTTTATTACCATCGCTTAAAATTTGTGTGATGCCTATTAGACAATTTTTTTAGGCATATTGTTAAATGGTCATGTATCTACTATTTATTTTAGAATATGCTACCTATGGAAGGAGCTATGCCGCCGGAAATGAAGAAGTGCTTCGATGAATATAACATCGTTATGGAAACATTTTTCGACGATATAAAAGCGAAAAAATTTGATAATTTCGATCCTTGCTTTCTCCGATGCTTTTTTAAGAAATTTGGAATTGTATGTACTATTATTTTATATGAATTTGTGTAACTGTTTTTACTTAGATGATTCGTTTATGTAACCGGCTATCGGTCAAGTCTTATTTTCATCATTTTAATTTTATTTTATTTTGCGAGGTTGGCGCAGTGGTGGTCATCTCGCCATTGGCACTGCACCGGGGGTCCGTATCCCACAGGTGACGAACATTTGTGTAATTCACAAATTGTTGTTCAGACTCTCGAACAAAGATTTGTGAATCACGAATGTTTGTCAAAGAACTTCAAGCTGTTCGTTATGTCTGTTGTTTGAATGTTTGTAAAATTCCTCGCGATAAAGGCAGGACTCTTAATGCAGGTGTAGTCATCAAAAACCTTTAAAATATAGACGTGGACAATATCTTTTTAACTATTTTTAATTATTTATATTTAAACTTTCCTTGCCATTTCTATTGCTTTTATCCTATTGTGTCAGAAGGGCACACCGGTGGCTAGACATAATAGATTTTTAATTATCTCTGGTATTCTAAAATTGACAGATTAGGCAGTCATGACCACGAGGAGGATACGATGATTGTAGTCTCATTGTCTTGAAGTGTAGTTATTTTAAAGTACCCAAACATAATTTGGTGTTTCTATTTACACAGTATGAGCAGCTCAAAGTATTATTAGATTCTAAGCTAGTAGTACATTCAAACACTCTTCTCTATAAAAAATTATAAAGATAATGATGTAGAAATTCAGTAATATTCTGTTACGTTCTTTTAAATACTTGTTATAATATTTTCAGGTCAATAGTAAAGGAATGTACGATGTCGATAAGGCTTCGGCATTTATACATAGTCACAAACATAATGAAGACATCTTGAAAAAATTTGATGACATTAAAGAAGAATGTACAAGCGGTTTGTAAACACTTTTATTTGTTTGATTTGTGAGTATGAGCGCTGGCCTCCTTTGATCATATTAAGTTTTAACTGCAATACGTAGACGCAAAGCATGTTTATCCCGTTAGGGGGGTCAGAAGTAATATAATTTAATATGTTATACCTACATATATTTTCTCCGCTATGTTGTCAGTCTCGCCTAATATTTTCGTTTGCAGGGTACATTTGTTACCGTGGTTCTATTGAGTATTTCATGAAAGTAAAGCTCAATATCACTTTGCCCTACATTAATAGACAGTTAAAGAACCGTTTTAATATAGCATACCCACATGTTATGCTTTTATAGTATGTTATATCTGCACAGAAAAATCAATATAATAATAATATTGTCTTCTATTTACGCGAATATTATTCATTGAAATTAAACTGCTATATACGGATTTTATCGCGTTGTTTATTTGACACTTTATTACAAAATTTTGAAAATTTCCGACGTTTCGGTTGCTTTTCAGCAGCCATGACCATGGCTGCTGAAAAGCAACCGAAACGTCGGGGAAAGTGTAAAAATAAATTAAATCTAAATAGTTTAATAATAATTTAATTAGCTTAAAAATTAGTAAAGTTTAATAGTAGTACTTAGTAGTGTAAAAATTTTCAAAATTTTGTAATAAAGTGTCAAGTAAACAACGCGATAAAATCCGTATATAGCAGTTTAATTTCAATCAATATAATAATATAATATACTAATATTATAAAGAGGACAGATTCGATTTTTTGTTTGTTTGTGTGTAAGAGAGTTTAACTCAAAAATTACATAACCAATTTTGAAAAATTCTTTCTTCATTAGAAAGCTGTATTACCTATCACCGAGTGACATAGGCTATATTTTATATAAAAAAGTATTGTTACTAACATAACCTAACCTACTTTTACGTGAGCGGAGCCATGGGCAAAACCTACTATTTTGTGCTGTGTTCTATAAACGTACAACACAACACAAAATAGGAGGAAGCAGATTGTGACAGTTGATAACTGTCATTAATATAAACTCTGTTTTTTTTCAGTAAATGACGAAAAGGTCAATGATGGAGATGAGGGCTGTGAACGATCTCTTTTAGTGTTAATGTGCTACAATAAACGTATGCATGAGGTACGTTAGAAAAAAAGCTCTTGATATTCGAAACATAATATATGTATTTGAATTGTGGGTTTCACCTTGTCTTTTGACAAGATAATAACCTTTTTTGAAGGGTCGCTCACATGTGGTTGAAACCTTTGATTTTTTTCCAAGTATTCATAGGTTACGTACGATTGTTTACCATCTTGGTTGTATTTCTGATCTTGTCTACGTTTAATCATCATAAAGTGGTTATTGTAGAGTATAATCAATTTCAAATACTTGGGATATCACTCCCGCGTTGCCGATCCTATAAGGCTATCAAAAATAATTTCGTCCAAACCGAATTTCAGTCGCGGCGGCAAATATTAACGGAGAGTGGCCATCAGTACAAGGGATGTTATAGTGCACAAGTGAGTGCGTAAACACAAGTACACTCTCTTTCTCCTAACTCTCATTATCCGATGCGACGGCAATCTAACACAACCGGAGACAAATCAGGCGCAGGAGCAACGGTTTTACGTGCTTTCCAAGGCACGAGGGTTGAAAAACTCTCTCCTCTCCCTCCCGAAATTAGAAAGCTAACTGAAAATCCCAATAACTTTATTTTGGCCTGACCCGGAGTCGAACCCGACAACTCATGCACAGCTATCGCATTACTACCATTACATCACGTGGGCAGTTTTTAAAATTAGATTAAAGGAATGGGAACATCTCATTAATTCCTGATATTCTGGCGGCCTCGATGGCGTAGTGGTTAGTGTAACCGACTGCCACGCATGAGGTCGCGGGTTATTCCCGCACAAGTCAAACATTTGTGTGCATGGACATGTATGTTACGTATTTACAAAAAAAAAGTATGTATGTATATGTATTTTTATCCATTGTCTAGTACCTACCCATTTTACAAGTACTGCTTAGTTTGGGCTAGATAGTGTTGTGTGTATGTGATAGAATATTATTATTATTATTATTTTATGTGTCTTAAATTAAAAATAAATTCTAAATTAAACAATTAAGATCTGAGCAATATGTAATGCCTATGCAGTATATAACAATGGTAGATATTTGTTTAATTTAAATCTTTTTATTTCAGATGGGCATAATCAATGAACAAGAATAAAACAATTTTCGGCAGATATTGCATACAATCTCAACTAGAAGTATTTTTGCTTGTGTTTTCTTTTTAATGTAATAAACTAATTAATTGATATTTCTATGATTTATTTAATAACTACTGAGTGAAGCGGGAAAAACAGATATATATTTCCAGCTTCACTTAGTTCTTCACTTCATTTTACCATTTTAATCTTGGAATGCTAAAAATGTTGTTTTAAGTGTTAATATGTATAACAAGCTCTGCAGCCTAAACGACATGATACATTTTAAAAATGAACCTTTATTTTAGATTTGCCTTATTGTAGTTATTTTTGCTACATTACATACATATTCTTACGGCCATATAAATATCTCCGAAAGTAGAGGCAGAGATGAATTATACTAATATTTTGGATCGGCAACGCGCAAGTGATGCCTCTAGTGTTGCGTGTCCATAGGCTACAGTGACCACTTACCATCAGGTGGGCCGTATGCTTATTTACCACTTCAGTAGTATAAAAAAAAAGAAAAATAATTAACTAGTAGCGTATTTTGATATTTCTAGAATATTCTTTATTATTAATAAAATAAGGATTCATTTCGTAGAGAGAGAGCCTAATGCTGTCTGCTGGGCACAATTACAAAGTCCGTATTGGTACTTAGGATTGCCGATTATTAGATAGAATCCAATCCGAGGCGTCACGAACTCAATGTAAAACGTACGTGCAAACGGACACTATCCACACATATTATAGTATTTTTGTAAAAGTGAATATCGGTATTTTTGCATTGCGCTATTGATGGCAGCCATTCGATACGCTTGCTATGTAGCCTAAACGATTTGATAAATATTTTAAAATTAGTAACCTTATTATTTTTAAAATATTTATCGATTTAGATGAATAGATAATTTGAATAGATTTAGATGAAATTTGGCACACAAATAGGATATTGGATTAATACATAGAATATTTTTGGTCCCGGTATCGTTTCAGTGGCACTCAATCGTGCAAAGTGTAGTAATGATGCAACTCTTTTATTTTTTACCATGGTAACTCGAGTAACTTGAGTAAAATTGGAATAAAGTTGCATCACTAGTGCAAAGCATCAAGCAGAAGCCTGTAATAATATAATAGCCAATTAAGTGGCGGCATAGTCAGTAAGATTTGAATAGTATGTCTTTTAGGATTCCGTAACAAAATGCCAAAAACAGAACCCGGTGTGACTCTGTCTGTCCGTGCATCAGTCCATCTGCGTATCACAGCTGCAACTACTTCTGCTATAGACTTAAATGAATACTACTCGTTTAACTTAATTGCAACTGGAAAACTCCTAAATGTGAAAAGTGGCCAGATGATGGAGTAGCAATTTAATCAAGATAACGAAGTTAAACTGCATGTGATATAAAGTGCTACATTCACATAATATTGTCTTAAGTTTAGGCAAATTAAATAAAAATTTATATGCTGCATTATTTTTGAAATACGATGCAGAATGTCAAAAGTCGAATTACCATACCTGTGTCCGAAATTTAAAAGTGATTGGTATCCCTATTACTACAAGATTCTATGAAATCAAATATAGATTACGAACTAACTTACTTATGTGATTGGTATTGAAGCCGTGCGAATTAAAGAATTTAACTAGACAACACTATACGGCCACGATAGCGCAGCAGTTGTAATTGCGTTTTGTGCCCATGAGATCTCGGGTTGGAATCCTAGACTAATGCCCGTTTTCACCAACAGATAAGTATCCCTTAGCAGATTACAGGGAACCCCTAAAAAAAAATTCGTTTTCACCAACGTTTAGATGTCACTTAAGTCTCTAAAGCAACTCTTATATTTAAGGGCCCGATTGTTAGCTCCTTAAACTACTCTTATGCTTAGGTAACAGAATATTGTTTATTCATACGCGACATACGAGTGTTTCCTATCATGGAAAATGATTTAGGGCACTTTATAGTCTAGTATATAGAGTCTAGAAGCTATTGAGACTCTAGAGAACATTCAGCAAATAGTAAAAAGACCACGCATTGACCGTGAAAGAGTCAACCACTTCGATAAATACGACGATGTCGACTTTTTCATAAGATATATGTTATCTAAACAGAGTGTTCCATATTTATTAGAAAAAATTGAGTATCTTTCAGAATTCAAAGATAACAAAAGATGTAAGCTTTAATTAACACGAATCGGAATTCAAAATAATCACACGACGACGTATGTTAAGGAATGACATAAGGTTTCTCGTTCATTTGCCAAAAAAAGCAAAGGAACACGGGTCTTACAGCCTATACGCATGCAACGAAAATATTCTTATTATTAAATTAAACTGAATAAAGTTCAAAATATGTAAAAAATATTGTTTTTCAATATATTAATAATACTACTGTTAATACCATTCATTTGAAAAGAAATATAGAAATTTTCATCTTATCGATAAAACATAGATGTCAGAAGCGTGACTTTAGAAAAAGTTAACTGTCACTTACTTAGGGAATTCCTTCGTAGGTGATACCTAGTATGGTGAAATTGAATTTAGGTAAGTATTCGATTAAGGTATGCCTCTAGCATAAAATACACCTACTTAGGTGGAGCTTAGGGGCCTGTTGGTGAAAACGGGCATAAGTATTATTAGGTTATTCTGTTGAATAAATTTTCTATAGCAGCTTGGAGCTTGGAATTGTTCTCGGTAGACGACAATAGACATACCGACTACTGAGTAAGGCTATAGCTAGCAAAAAGTCGTTAGGCATATCTACCTACTCGTCCAGGAAATCTTCGGGCATCGAAAAACTGTATTTTTTTTAAATTTTGAAGTGCGGTAAGTGTTGTTTTTTTTTATTATGTATTTTTATCTAAAGAGCTATAAATTACAGTGTTACTAAGAATGTTTTTTTTTATATAATCCATTTACCACAAACTGCACTTATAGCTTAGTTACACAATCATGGGTAATCTTAATCAGTTTAATTTTTTACACCACACAGGTACATTAAATAAATTAGTATTTATCCCTAAATATTATAGGGTACTGTTTTATTTTACTTGAATCAATTCAATGTTTATCGGACATGTTATTTATTTATTTTATTTCTAACTATTTATGTATCATTAAAATAATAAAAAATATAGTCCTGTATTAAACTGTCCCAATACTGGGCACGGGCCTCTTTTAACTGTGAGAAGGGTTAGGCCATAGTCCACCACGCTAGCCTAGTGCGGGTTGGCAGACTTCACATATCTTCGAGAACATTATGGAGAACTTTCAGATTTCCTCACGATGTTTTCCTTCATCGTCAAAGCAAGCGATAATTAACTATTTAATACGCATATAACTTCGAAAAGTTAGAGATGCCTTCGGTTCGAACTCTAGACCTCAGCGGTTGCCCACTAGGCTTTTATCTATAATTACAAACATAAATAATGATACATTTATTATACTATCAAGCTTATAATAATAATTATAATTAATATGACAAGAATTACACAAGTAGACTCAAGGTAATACTTCTAATGAGATTGCATACCGATTTTTCTGATATGACGTCTGGCCACATTTAAATTATCTATCTATTTCATTTCGTATTAGAGTATTTGTTATCCCTTGTGTTTTTATCCAACTTGTTAATGTTGTACATACGTCATATATTTTCTTGTTGACCGAAAACATAATTTACAAATGACATTTTAAACTCTCACTTCCATTGTGAAATTGCCATTGCCGTTGCTGTATAATTATGCTTCACAATAAGTTAAATACGTTCAATTTATATAAATGTCACACGATAGGCGTTTACTAAGTCATATACTTATAGCAAAGCAAATAACTGACACCAAATTGTAAATTCTTTTGGAGCAAAATGTTTGGTCTGATATTTTGGCCTGTTGCAGCTGTTGTAGTGTGTTTGGGCACTAGCAGTGTGTGCGCGGTAAGCTGATTTTCCTTTGTTATTCCTTGAGATGTTTTTATTTAATTGCATTATGTTGATGTATTGAACAGTAATTGCAAGACAAGCTCTAGTAGTTCATTCACGTGTATTCTTTTCATTTATTTGGTAGTGATTTGATTTGTCTCTTAAGCTAGATATATATGTGAAAATATACTTAAGCCACGATAATTTGGTTAGCTTATATATTGTGTTTATTTAGTTGTATATACTTTTATGATCGCGTAGTTTTTATTAGGCAACAATTTTTGACTCTGTATAATTCTACATAAACTACATATACATTTTTATTTCAGGCAGGGCCCATGTGTGGTATGCGTCCTCAAATTATGGAATGTCTTAATGAGCTCAGTCTCAGTGAGGAAAAATTCAAGGAGGCTAGAAAGTCGGGCAGCTTTGACGACTTCGATCCCTGCTTTTTCAAATGCATTTTCAAGCAAGGTGAAATAGTGAGTACCTACTTATTTAAACATATAATATATTGTAATCTTCTTATTTTCACAATACATGCAATTCCTTAGTTTATCACTCTCTCTGTCGAGGACAATCCTTATAATTAAATAAATATGAAGCGTGAGATCATGATCAATAATATAATATAATAATATATAATATTCTATCACATACACAACACCATCTAGCCCAAATTAAGCAGAGCTTGTACTATGGGTACTAGACAATAAAACAACAATGTAAACATACATATATACTTTTTTTTAATAAATAAATACATATTATACATAGAAACACCCAGACCAAGATAAACATCCATGTTTATGCACACAAATGTTTGACTTGTGCGGGCATCGAACCCGCGACCTAGGCGTGGCAGTCGGTTACGCTAACCACTACGCCATCGTGATTTAAACAATAATTCGTATACAGTAGCTAATTTCAATGCTTTAGCTGTCTTAAAATGATCTATTTCTAGCATTAAACAGTGTTTAGCTAAATAAAAATAGTAATGCCAATTTATGAACGCATATTACGTTAAACTTCATGCATAGATATATCAGTAAAATTCAAATACTGTGTTATTTTTTAGAGCAAGTTTAATAATTTAATTTTAATTGTTCATTTGTTATGATTTTAGATTAATAGTGAAGGCAAGTACGATGTGGACAAGGCTCTAGAATTTAATAGAAGCATGATGAAGAATGAAGATATCTTGGCGAAATTTGATACCATGAAAAAAGAATGCGCTAAAGGTTTATAAATATTTTTATATATCTCTATGGTCACTTAGATCTTTGTTTATTATTAAGTATCAACTGCAAATGTTACTAGGTACTTGCAATTTTATTTAATTAAATATATATCGCCGATTAAAAGGCGATATCGATATTTTAAATCAGAAATATTTGCTGATTTCAAATTATAAGTAATTCTCGCAAAAAATGACGCTTAAGTCAAATAGCCTTTCAAAAGCCTATATGTTTCTTATTTATATAGAAATAAAGAATTACTATGTTATATTTCGTTATCATGAAATATGTAATGTTTAATTTGCACAAATCTAGAGCTTAAAATTCTCTGAAATTATACACCCGAACCAAACAATGTACAAATAGGTAGATTATTTATTGATTGATCATTAGAAGGCCAATTCGCTTTATAATGTTTAAAAAAAGAGTTCTGAACAGGCATTGTAAACTAAAATGTATTTTATGTTTACATTTTACGGTCCTTCTAACTTAGAAGTCATGAAGCTGAGACCAGATCGAAACACTTTGTATTAGATAAATTATTTTGAAATGTAAATAATATAACATTAATGTTTTTCAGTGAACGACGATGAAGTCAGTGATGGAGATAAGGGCTGTGAAAGATCATTTTTGCTGTTTAAATGTTTTTCAGGACATAAACATCATGTAAGTTAGAATCTTATCGGAAAGCACAATGCTTTAAATACTCTTTAACAAAGATTGGGTATTACTTATTTGTAAGACTAATAGAAGACTTTTCGATATAGGAAAAGCGAATGATTCGTCACTCAAAAGCTTATATCTATTGTAACTGTTAATGCGTGTAATTATAAAATTAAAAGGCGAACATTGCAATGAAGACATTTAACAACGAATTACAGCGGATTCCTTGGATTTAGGAATCGTGGCGGGAAATAATACGTTTTGCTAGCAATATATTCTAACTGAAGTAGCCTGGCTAACAAGTACCATTTACGTACGGAAGACGGCAGCCATATATAATATAACAGTGGTATTGTAGTGTGTAGCTCCAAGTAATTTGTAGCACGGATGGCGTAGTAGCTTAAGTGGTCACTGGCATTGCGGCGAGTATTGTGTGTTCGAATTCCATATGGGACAAAACTTTGTGTGATTTGCAAATGGTTGTGCGGCGTCTGGGTGTTATTTGTGTCCTTTGTTTGAATGATTGTAAAGTCCCCAGACAGGAATGAAATAAAAATTTAAAAATGTAAACCTTTGCAGCGATATTCAGCAATCTTCGAGTGATACTCAAGTTGTTGCTAGTATCCACATACCACGATAATTGACAATCTTGTTTTGAGACCTTCAATATATATCTGATAAAATTCATTGCGGGTTCTAGAACGGTTTTCTTTCCCGGAGGTAAATTCGGTGCTCTCCATGTTCGCTATTGCTGAACCCGGTTACACGGGTGTTACAGTGCTGGCAGTATGGGTTATTTATTTGAGATTAAACCCAGTCCCAAAAAAAGAAATCACTGTAATTATTTGTTTTCAAGCAGGTCAGCTTGTTCGCCAACTTGAGTCTTTAAAATAAAGCAAATGGCTGATAAATTTAATGTGTGAACCTGAAAATGATCAACCTATTATTAGTACACTATTATGCTTTGGGTGACCCGCAAAACATACGTTTACGCAATTAGGTGTATTTAAGAGTAAGTTGTGTTTGCTCCAACATTTGCTTCTAAGTCTACTAAGAATTAAATGTTACCCTGTAAATAATTGTGACACAAATATTTTTATATACCTACTTATATATTTTATTTCAGATGCTAATTGACAAGGAAGGTGTATAAATGTATTTCTGACGATTTACATATATACTAATTGTCTAAACATCGAGCAGCCCTGTTTCAAACTTTCTTAATAATGTAATAAATAAATGAATTATCAATGCTGTGGTTTATTTTGAGATTTATAATATCCTACATTATTGCCATAAAGATGTAGCATTTCATGATAATATAATACTTCAAGCTGTTTGCTGTGCCGGATTGTGCGTGTAGTGATAGGCGGATTCAATGAGACTGCTGCGCTGAAGTCTCGGGTTGGATTCCCGAGCCGAGCAAAGTGTTATTGGATCTTTGTGTCAAATATTTTGCGTGTATCTTTCGTTACAAAAAATAAACTGTCGTCCAAATTTTATGTAATAAGCTTATTTTCGGCTCCTGAAGTCACGTTTATCGCGAGCTCTATCATCCAATGCACCATAACGCAGTTTTAGTTGGTTCCGGGGTAATTTAAATGTTCAAACAAGAACGGATTTCAGCTTATTAAAAGAGACCTTGATTACTGCATTGTCAATTCACTTTTTACCTGAAAACCTTTTATGATCAGCCACTTCAAGTTATAGGGGAGAGTTACCTATATTGACCCGGCGCTGAAATTGTACCACTTCTATATTTCTACCAAATTGACACTATTTCTTTACACTGGCAACAGAAAAAGGAGCGACTGTGGAAATGACAGAGTGTTAGTGGTAGTAATCGGTGCCTTTAACAGCCACAACGTGAGTGGCTACAACATCACGGATACAAGAGGTGACAATGAACAACAGTGGCTGATGAAAGCTATATAACTCAGACCTATAAGTAGTCAGTGAAAGTACCAGCTCATCCTACACTAAGACTGTATGCACTCCAATACCTTATACACAGGACAGACGAATTACAATCCAGCAATTGTACGACGTATAAATCTCCCTCTAAAACGCTGGTAAGCCTATAGGCATCTAAGAATCTTTAGAATATACTCTAAGACCAACTGGGTTCAAAAGTTCTCGCAGTTGACAGATGAAACTTTACTGAACGCCTCGCTAATCCCAAAGAACTAATTGATGAATTTGTTGACACAGTGCCTTTATGTCAACAACTTCACATAAATGCATTCCAAGAGCTTGTCCTGCAGACCTGATAAAGAGTATATTACTGTATTTGCTACAGCCATGAGCCCTTTGCCGAGGCGATAACGAGGAGCTACTATCAAGATAAATGAAGCTTGTCAATAAAAGTCGATAAATGCTGATACAAATATAGATATGATACATGAAAGCAAGAAGGCATGGACTACTATCTATACAACTTTTGGTTTACCTTTATTTATTTAGATAAATAAGGATGAACCAAATAAGATTTTCAACGGTTAGCTTCTGAGTATCTATTGCTAAACATCTTTTAGCAGGCGACAAGTTTCCCGCGTTATTGCATGTTTTCATGTTTCAAAAGACTTAGTTTTAACTTACCCTGAAACAAATTAAGTCCTACCCGGAATTACGCTAATGATTTCATACGCCGCCAACACAGTAATTTTCAATATTTATTATATACTATTAGCTTATGTTAAAAATGTAGTAAAACGTTTGAAATTATGAAAAATATAGATTAAAGTGTGAATTATGAAATTGCCATTTTTACCCTATACAATAAGTTGAGTGCAGTTATTTTATATAAATATCCCAGGGTGGGCCTGTCTAAAGTCATACATAACATTGTATAGCAATTAACTAACACCAAGGTGTACATTTTTATTAGAGTAAAATGTTCGTTCAAAATATTTGCACGTTTGCAGCTGTGATGTTCTGTTTGGGGACAGGCAGTGTGTACGCGGTGAGATATAATAAATCTTGGCATCTGTAACAGTAGAACAAGCCTTAGCATTTAAATGTATAATGTTGATAATTTAGTTTTAATATATTCTTGTGCATTAAGCTGCCAATAAAGAAGACATAAATAAATTTGGGCAGTATTAAATTAGTTTACTTACCTATTTAATTATAATGGGGTATACAAAATAAGACTGCACTAATTCTATATAAATTTATTACAATTATATTTAAGGATATCGGTGATATGTTCTCTAAAATGATGGAATGCGTTGAAGAGTTTGGCATCACCGATGAAAAAATACAGGAGTTTAAACAAATGGGCAATTTTGCAGCCATCGATCTCTGTTTTTACGAATGTTTCTTCCAGAAAATTGGCTACGTAAGTATTCTGTTCTGCTGTTGGTATATAGTTATGTTAAACTCTGGAAAACCAAACGATTTATTTGTAACTAATCAGCTGACTGATACATACGATCCTTAAGCTTTAGATAGTGTACTATAATGCTGCAATTTACTTAGATCAATAAACGATGTATATACATACCATAATAATATTATACGAACTATAAAATTCACAATGCAATAATAACACATTAATTGCCGGTAGTTTTAATCTCACGGTGTACATTTGTTCAGAATGGTTCCTGCGAATGTTGGTACATTCACTATTTAGTAGACCAATCAATGCACAGTTTTTCAAACTGACGATTTTCTAAGACTAGATTTTGCCCGCGGCTTCGTTGGTGGTGATGTACATTTTATCAATAAACTTCTATCCTTCGGTAACAGTGCTTTTTTTCTGGATGAAAGGTACCCTTTATACTTTTCTGTATCCCAAACAACGTGTATACGAAATTTGATACGGATCGGTCGAGTAGTTAAGGCGTGAACGTAACAAACAATCAAACCCACATTCATATTTATAATATGAGTTAGAATTTTAACGATTGATATACCATTGACTGATTTATGTTGCAACATAAAAATTGATAAACATTCAACACTTTGTTATTAACTTTAATCATTCTAGATTGACAGTAAAGGAATGTACGATTTCGACAAGGCTGTAGAAACGACTAAAGTGCATATTAAGAATCCAGATAACGTGGCGAAAATGAATGAAATCAAAATTGAATGCGCTAGAGGTTCGTTTACAAATATATTTTTATAAAATATAGACCCTATAGGAATCGTACATAATTTCGGAATAAAATTCGAATGCTATTTTTGATAATTAAACCAACTTTTAGCAAAAAAAACTGTCCCCGTAAATTCTTCGTAGTCTTAATATGTAGGTATTGTGTTATTTTGGCGTAAAAGGAAAATAAACGAAGCAAGAAATCACAAACACATATTCGTATTTATCCTACTAATATTATAAATGTGAAAGTTTGTGAGAATGGATGTATGGATGTTTGTTACTCTTTCATGCAAAAACTACTGAACCGATTGCGATGAAACTTGGTATGTAGATAGCTGGAGACCTGGATTAACATATAGGCTGCGTTGTAACCCGATATTCCCACGGTATCAGGACTTACGCGGGTGAAATCGCGGGACGCGGCTAGTATTTTTATATAAGACTAAAGGTATACGTATATCTTTAATTTAAATTATTGCGATATAATTTAAATGACACAATGAAGAGTTTAAGATTTTGTTTACTGCACGTCAATTCAAAGCACTAGGCAATGATAGATTGATCTTTTAGAGTGTGAATAGCATTACGTCTGTGTTTTTCAGTGAACGACGAAAAAGTCAGCGATGGAGAAAAGGGCTGTGATAGATCATTGAAGCTATTTGAATGTTACATCGAACATCAACGTAATGTAAGTTGGTAGCTAGATCTTGTAGATAGTCCTGATGTATTGCTATGGTTGTTTTTTGATTAATTATTTAGATGAAGACTTTAATAATAAAATACGCTTTATATTGGTCATTCATACTATTAACAGTACTTGTATGGGTTTAACTATAGATTGCCAACATTACACTTTTGACTTATTGTATAATAGCAAATGTAGATCTACATATTACAGTGAAGTTAAAAAACCAGCAAAATATTTATAAAAGTTGAGTTCATTTTAAATGATCATAGTACCTATAAATCGCCGGACGGGACGTGTATTAGATCATATTTCGCCAATTATGTTTTTGGATCTATCGACATATAGCTTGAGCTTATTGGCGCAGACCGGGTACGATGGCCGGGATCAAGTTTTCAGTAAGATTTTCTTACCAGAAAAGTCCATTACCACTTTATCCGACCCGGGAATTGGACGCAAGTCCATACAATTGCAAGCAGACTTATGCTCTGGACCCAATAAGAAAGTATATTAATTATCTAAGAATATTATTAGTATATAAGGTAGGTATGTGGTGTCACATAATAGGTACACACATAGGGTGACGTATGTTAACACTTTACAAATATAATGTTTTTATATTAGATTAAGCATCTAGTTCAAATTTTACGTGGATGTACAACAACAGAGTACACAACTATGTTAAATATTTGTGTAATTTACTTCTTTTATTTCAGACGGTGTTTCACGAGGAGGAAGATTAAATAGTTTATTGAAGGTATTGCTTATAGACTCCGACTTTGCTGCTTTGTTTGTGTTTTATGTTTAATGTAATAAACGAATCAATAATTGTTGCTGTTGCTTGTTTTTTTTTATTCTACTTAGTGAAGTAGAAATAATCATAAAAATATGGATTTGAAATCTTCATCATCAACAAGTGTAGTGTGTTCTATAAACAAATACTTAAGTAAAAACATGTAAGGGTTTGATATTGTTATTATTATCTAATAATAATAAGTATCAAACCAAATCAAATATCAAATAGCAAGTATAGAAATAATTATCTTATGAATATCTATTCATAAGATAATTATTGGCACTTGCTTTTTCTATTTCTTTCAGTTATATCAATATATGGCATTTTGTAAAAAATATTGATACCATTTAATATTTAATTCAAAAGATATATGTATATACTGCATACATATATTTAGTATAGCCTGTGTTAGTAACAAAGGTTGAAATAGCCTACATAATAATTTGCAGTGCTATTGAATAAAAAATCAAGTATGGAAATTAAGGTCTATTGTATCAAATAATGAGTAAACTGAAAGTAAGTTACGGACAAAGTTAGAACAAAAAAATGCAGATCGAGTTTAATTTTGAATCGACGTTAAATAGGTTGACTTAATAAAAAGTATTTGATTCAAACAGTTTCACTACCCAAACTCTGAAATCTGATTTTATAAAATCTACTCTTAAATAAATAAGATGCAAGCGGTTCAAATCTGGTAGTAGGTATGTCAAAAAAAGGATGCACGATACAAACTGTGATGGAGTCGCTATTTAAACGCAGCTGTCCGAGGGAGACAGCGAGATATCACCACTACATCCCTAATTTTTTCTACATCCAAATTTAAAATATTTATTACTGCCTTATTTTGCAACCAATTTTAATACTGCTTGCACATAAATATTTCTTTTGATTAATATAATATTTGCTCTTGTGCGTAAAATAATGTACAAAATCAAACATAGGCAACTATTCTATTGAAATATCTCATCTGCCACAAACACACATATAATAGTAATTTAGTTTACAATCGCAAAAAAAGGTATAAAATTCCGAAAAAATATAAATTAAGTGTAAATTATAAAATTGCCATTATTATCCTACACAATATGATAAATGGATTTATTTTATTAGATATCGCAGGACAGATATTAATAAAGTCATATAAATATAGTATAGCCAACAACTAACACCGAAGTGTACATTTTTATTGGAGTAAAAAGTTTGGTCAAAATATTTGCAACTGCGATGTTCTGTTTTGGGACAAGCAATGTGTACGCGGTAAGCTATTTTGTTATATTTGAATATTATTGTATTATCTTTACTGACCTAAATGTTGTTAACAGTAACAGGAGCACAAGCTACAGCTTTTTGATCTGTTACAGTAAAAATAAAACACATTCGCACACAGCACGTACGTGTCTCTTCTTGATTCATATATTCTTGTGTGTTTAGCTGCCAATAATGGAGAATCTAATTTTAGGCAAAATACAATAAGTTTACTGGTTCCTTTTAATTATAATTGGGTTTTACCCAAATATATAAATAAATATAAAAATCAATTCAAAAATCATGGCTGCGTACGACATTGGGCTCTAGTAATTCTATAAATTATAATTTTATTTAAGGAAATGGGATCTGCGTTGACTTAAGTGATAGAATGTGTAAAGGAGTTCGGCATTAGTGACGAAAAACTTATGGAGTTTAAAAAAACAGGCAAATTAAACAACATTGAACTCTGCTTTTTCAGATGCTTCTTCAAGAAAATTGGCGTTATGGGTTTTCTATTCTGTTGTATATGTAGTTGTATATAACTTTTATTTTAACATTCCAAGTGATTTAATTGTCTATCTGGCTTATTATGCAAGATGAGCCGCAGTCGTGTAAGATCCGCAATCATACTGTAGTATCATATTAACAAAGTTAGATCAACTAACGGTACACCGTTTCATTCAAGTTCCAGTGGCATATACATATGCCACTGGAACTGATAGTTTTATTATAAATCATTAAGATAGATTGACTGATGGAATGTTACGAATAGACTATAAAATATAAAGTATTAATTTGCGGTAGATTGTTTTCTTATTGCGTCTAGTGGTTTATCCACTAACATTCACTATTTTATAGACCAGTCAATGAAAAGTTTTACTAACATACGATTACCTGAAATATATTTTTTTGGTTTGCCTGAAAAGTAGTATTTTGGCATTTATTACATTTCATCCTCGAACGGTCAATGTATAATACTCAAACCTTTATGTTACTAACTATAATCATTTCAGATCGACAGTAAAGGAATGTACGATGCCGACAAGTCTATGGAATATACTAAAATGCACTTTAAGACTGAAGACGTGAACATAATTAATGAAATAGGAAAATAATGCGTTTTTGGTTAGTTAAAAAAACATTATTGCAAAGGTTTTTGCTCTTTTGTGTTTATAGATCAATCTCGTAGAAATCGTACATATTTTCATGATAAAAAGCCGGTGTTATTCTACTATCTGAAAATCAGTTAGGTTGTTGGTTTGTGGCTGTATTAATATGCATACATAGGTATGTATTTAGGGACTTTCATTGCTGCGAAGATAAAAGAAGGTTAAACCAATAATACAGATACTTTTGCATTCATTAGTAAGTATGAAGAGAGATATGCATTTCTTTCCTTTCTATTACTACAAACTAAGAGAAAGAAAATTTAAAAAATTGGCTACACCGTTGGCTTTTCGATTTAAGTGACCGCCTTGCTACTGCCACAACGCCGAGTATTGTGGGTTCCATTCCCACATGGGACATAACTTTGTGTGATCCACAAACAGTTGTTCCGTGTCTGGGTGTTCTTTGTGTCTGTTAATTGCAGTTCCCCGTGACACAAATGTATTTCTAAAGTGGGACTTGCTTTTTTATAAGGCAATTTATTTAAACGGACGGCTTGTGAACAACAGATATATTATGTACCTCTAATATCTCAAATGAAAATACCTACTAGGTAACACATTGGTATTGTAGAATATAATTAAAACATAAGGTCTGTGCTTTCCAGTGAACGACGAAAAAGTTAGTGATGAAAAAAGGCTGTGAGAGATCAGTGAAGCTGTTAAATTGTTTATCGGAACATGAGAGTGATGTAAGTTGGCTATCTGGACACTTAAGCCAAATTTGTAGATACCAGTTTTTGCTCACTTAGTTATAAGACTAGATAAAGACTTTTATAATTAAAGGTGCATTCTATTCGTCATTTATAATAGATACCTGTTCGAGCCAGACAAGAGGTGTTAATCAATAGTGCCAACATTATAATCATACACACATACAAATTATTCTCAAGTAAAATAAACTAGTAAATTATTAATACAAGTTTCAGAATATATGTATTGAAATATCATTTACAGATTCAACTAAGGTTTATTTCAAATGATTATGGACTCACCTGCGTTATCTCGTATTTTGCCAATTATCTGTTTAAATCCAATACAATATGAAGCGAGATTATTAGCGTATACCGGGTGCATTATCCGACTACGGAGTGGAAATAGGGTATCCTGGTAAGAACTTCTCAATAACAACATGAGTTTTAGTATTTCTTACCCGAATGACCTATTTCCACTCTGCCCGGTCTGGAAATCGAAAGCGGGGAGACAGAATATCTTATATTTCGAGGCATAAGCCCCGGCATATAAGATAAGGCAAGGCAAAAATAAGTTGTAGTTTCCTTTGATCTTATTATAGTATTATCACGTGTATATTATTATGTATGAAAAGTCACGTACTTGATTTCTGTCAAACATATTACAATCGTATGTTTAATGTTAGAGTCAGTATCTGGCTCAAATTCTACATAGATATATAACACAACCCAGTATACAACTATGGGATATATTTGTGAACCTTTCTTATTTTATTTCAGATGGTATTTCACAAGAAAGAATAAAAAGATTATTGGAGATATTGCATAAGACTATATAAGAGGCTTGTAGCGGCTTTTTTAAGTAATAAACAAATCTATCATCATTTTTGTGTTTTGTTTTAATTTGCATACACTAGAGACGTAGAAAGAAAGCTGCAAGACTAGTTTCGTTCAGACCAGTTCAGAGTTATTAGCAACAAATACGCTCATTTAATTGCAATGAAAGGACATTACCAAGAAAGATCAAATGTTGACATGATTGCTGGATCACTGTTGACAATGAGACGAACGAACACGGGGAAATCTTTAAATAAGTAGCTTCAGTGATATGTATGTGGAAGAGGAGAACCTCTTTATGTAACCGAAGCTTATATCGCATAAATATACTGTTTATTTTCGTAATTAGGTTTGTCTTAATGTCATAAGAATCCAAATATGAGAAAAGTTTTTTAGTAAACGAAAGAAATAAGCACTTTCTTATACCTTAATGAGATATAGAATTCTTACATTTTAAGTAAAAGCAATTTTAGGTGCGGACAATAAAATTAGCGTTCACGGGAATATTTGTTTTGTTGAACCAGGTTGATATACTCTATCCACAGACTATTTCTATTCGTTTATTAAATAATTTCACGTCATTATATTTATGTGGCAATATTTAAGCAATACGATTTAAAACTGTGTAAAATTGTGTCATTTAATAAACAAATAGGTACTCAATTTACAAGTATTTTAAAAAATTAGGTAATAAAATATATTCTAAAATATCTAGCAAACCCCATTACGAAGCCTAGTACTGATATTAATTTTAATTTTACTCGTTGCTTTAAAAAGTATCTCCGGCACTAAGAAGTAATCCTATCTCGCGATCTTTAAAAATATTCAAACAATGGACAATAATTACAACCAGACTCGCAACAACCATTTGTGGATCACACAAATTTTTGTCCCGTGTAGGATTCGAAGCCATAACACAGTCTGGAATACTTACTGAAAATTCTATTATGAATCAAAAAACAATTCTATAGAAGTACAGTTTCGTAAGATTTATGAACTGGTCTAATAATAGTAAAATACGATGTCTGGTTCTGCTGTCAATTTATGTCAATTCGCATACCATACTAGATGACTCATTGATTCATTTACCTAATGAATCAATGAGTTAGGGATTAGATTAGGGGTCCAGTTAAGGGCCAGCGAGTCACACAAGGCCTTAGTAAGCACCATACAAGCCATACATTATAGGCATTAGGAGAATAATAACCAAAAACATAAGGTATCCGCACGTATCCGTATAATTATATCAAAAATAGCCAGTAACATATATGTACATGCTGGGAGATATTTCCAGATAAGCGTCATATCTGTAATAAGAATATCTATTCTGTATAAAATATCAAAAAATACTTAAAGTAGTACCGGAGCCGACTTTATTAAAATCTAAAATTCATTTTAAAAGTTTGAATCTATCAGAATAAATTGCTAAGTTAGGTTTGCTTTTTGTTAAATTTCTAATAATGTCTACCAAAACCAAATCATCAAAACCCGTCAAGACTATTTAGGTTCAAAAGAAATGTAGGTATTTATGATAGCATAAAAATATGTGCGCTTTTGTGTGCAGACGATCGTATGATGCTGGGTGGCAAAGTGTTATTTAGTTTTCTGTTAGGTTTTGTCAATAGCAGGAAGTGCTGGTAGAGGACAATAGTGGCTTCCTACACAAAATATATGGTGGACATGCAGCCATGATTCTAAGTATATAAAGATTTTTGTGTTTAACATGTTTGATGATACCCGATAATTATAGGAAAATACAGTTGATTAATAGCCTCATAAAATAAGTCATTATATTTCTCTCCATCCATATTTATTTAATACGGTTGCTGCAATTTTATACACAGATAGCGACCCGCTCTAGCTTCACACGGGTAGAACAAAACTTTAACAAACTATACACCTAAAACTTCCTCATTAATCACTCTGTCTATTGATGAAAACCGCATGAAAATCCATTCAGCAGTTTTTGAGTTTATCGCAAACAGACAAATGCGGCGGGGCACTTTGTTTTATAATATGTAGTGATGTGTAAGACAATCACACTTACATACATATCTGAAACTAAAACAAATGATTGAAAACGCATTTATTTATTTTCAGTAAAGACTATGTTAGTATACTGCACGAGACTTAAGAGTTAAAATGAGCCTATTTATATTTTGGAGGCACCGTAAATCAGCTCAGATTAAGCTCTTACCAGTTTGATCAGAGCTGATTTACAGTGGCCCAGTCACAATTATATTATATTGTATCTGGTTACCGGATATATGATGACGTTATATTTAATGTAAGTAAGATTGCATTCTGCAACGAACAGTATGCGGTAAACGCTACAAGGACATAAACACTCATTGTCCAGTATAATAAAACGTGTCGGGGGACTTCCCAGAAAGCCATAAGAAAAGCGTTGTCTGCATAAATATGAAAATATTTATTTGAGAGCTTGAATTCAGACCGCCCTGTACGCTGCGAACAAATATTTATACATGACAATGGATAAAAAGTTCAAGTTAATCTTAAAGGCATAAAGAAAATATTTATTATTATTTTTACACACGGCAGACGTCCACTGCTGGAGATAGGCCAGGGCATATACCTCTCAGAAGTGGTGCCCATTAGCGCAGATAGAATCTATGCACAGTAGGGCGTAGCAGTGTGGGCCTCGGCACAAGGTAGATCGACGACCTGGTAAGGGTTGTGGGAAGCAGTCGGATGCGGGCGGCCCATGATTGGAACATGTTACGTGTGGCACGTTTTCAGACACATGCTACTACTATAAAATATTTAACAGAAAATCTACAACGCCAATGATGCAGTTGTGTCAGAGAATTTGAATATATGTATATTTGTATATGTACATTTTAAGTTAAGAATGGATTATTAGTTGCTTTGCCTATTACCACAAATCAAAACTAGGCATGCTCTTTATATCTAAACATACTTTTTTAATAAGAATTAGTTAGTTTCGAAAAATAAAGCACGCTAGGCCTCGCTTGACACTCGCATAGTGTTGTGGTTTCCTTGACGGATAGGGTTTTAATCTCTAATAATTACTCGAGTGATGATTATCGCACATTTTATGGCCTGTATTTTATTTGAAGGCTCATAAAATTATATGATGTTACGTATTAAAATGAGTCTGGTGATACTCTATCATATGGTATAGGTATACAATGCAGGAAGGAAGTAGTAAATTATCACAAAATATTGTATATACATGGAGTTATTGTGTAATATTTGTTTCACCAAATAGGGATCCCTGTTGGACAATGTATGAAAATGTTTCTGGCAGTACGAGTAAAAAAATCTTGTATTCTTATTGACCTCTCCAGCTAATTTAAGAGTATATATAATTTGTGTAAGGAACGGTACTACATCGGTAATAGGTATTGCAATGGGTGTGTCTAGGTTTAGGTGAATGTGAAGACAATAACTATCCACTGTTCAAATTATAATTAAAAAAGAAATTCCTGTGTTTTATTATAATCCAATTTCAAATGGTTCGGTGGTGTCACTGTATAAAATGCGAATCCTGTGCATGAGTAGTAATACTGAGTGTAGACTTATAACCGGTATGGTAATGTATCCTGCTGTAGGCTATCGCTGCTCCTAATATCAGCGTAATATTCGTGAGACTTATTATGTCGTCCAACCTGTCTATTTTCAGCGTGTACATTCAGTCTGTAAAGCCGTCTATCAAAATTCGTGTTTTAATTGAATATTAGTTTATTATATATAGTTATACTAAAGGGCCTTTATAGTAAAAAACCACAATCAGGCATCCGTTTGACACATGTTGAACTATAATAGGTCCAATTTGATGCGTTAGACTGTACTTTTGTCATAATTTCCTCTTGTATTTCATTGAGTGTTTTTATGTTTATATGTATTTGACCTGACTGATGTGATATTTTAGTCATATGTGTTTCAGAAGTGAACCAAATTTTAAAAAGTAAACTGGTACAATTTTTTCATCCTTTGTAATCGGGTCTATTCTTAATTTCGCTCGATTGAAATCTGTTATATCGTATGTAATAATAATTATATATCATAAAGCAGATTTCAATCAATATAATTATTTATCAAAAATTCACCAAGAGCTTATGTTATAAGTTCTTGACGAATCGCTGATAAGAATAACGCTGAAACAGTTTGCTAAACATTTTCTATGCTTCATATGCTTCGGTGAATCTTTATCAAAAATAACACATCCAAATATAATCACTAGTTGTGCGCCACGATTTCATAGCGTTTATATTTACTGTTGCGATCCTTTAAGTGTAAGCTGCTATAGCCGACATCTACGCATCCTTATAATAATATAAACATATGTCGTTTACTTTCTTATTGCTATTAATTTTCTGTTTACCGAGTTCTTTTCACCATATGGTCTCTTCGATATTATACCACCGATTCGCATTATTGAGATAAAAGTATCATCTAATACTATGTAACCTATCTATGTGTCAACTTTTATTAAAATTTATCCAACAGTTTAGGCGTGAATAAATAATACAACACAACTTACAGTCTTATTTCTCTTTCTAAACAGAGGCGTATTATGCCCACATTTCGTCAACTAGGGTTTCAGCTCCCACATGATAGAGTACAAGCTCATTGACGTCTGCTGGGCACGGTTCTAGAGTCTGTGCTGATACTAAGTTTATTTTTACTGAAAATATCAATAACTTTTTGCTGGGCCTGAGCATTGATCCTCATGCACAACAATCACCGCATATTTTAGTTAGTAGGCAGTTTTCTAACATATTTAAACTTATAATATTAGTAGAAAATATAATATCTTTGCTTATAAGTTATAACACTTAATTAACGCGTAACGCCTATTAATGCCTAACATTTGACCCTTAACTGTAGTGGTGAAAAATTGTTACGATTCTATAGTCGTGGGTCCACTGGAACCACCTAGTTTAAATTCATGTAAAAGATATAAAAATTGAAAATCTGTTCATTTTTGTTATTACTCCTAAAAATTAAACATTCATTAAGGTAATTTTATGCAAAAACAAACAATAGGAGGATATATTAGTATTTCTAATTGATCTTAATGAAACAGTATTTTTTTACTAGCCTAAAAACAGGGTATTCGGTTAAAATCCTAAAAAAAAAATGAAAACGATGGTAAACATGCAAATAGATATTTAATTTTTAACTTCCAAATGTGCTAGTTAATGGCATAGCAAAACAAAATAGAAAACTTCCCCTCTAAAAATTTTGACAATGGTCTAAGCGAACGAATTTTCTTAGTATAAGTCATGCAAATAAGCAACTTGTAATCACTGCATAAATGTGCAGGCTTTGCTGTTCTGGTAGGTGCCCACCTACCAGAACAGCAAAGCAATAATGAACATAACTTTCTTTTATTCTTATCCAGTTTTAAAGATTCGTTACTGGTTCTAGTGCTGATAATATTATGGGAATCGTTTGACCTGAGATGAATAGGGCAATCTATGGTTGTAGCATCTCTCTCTCTCATAAAAGGCTTAGACAAAATTAGTGCAGGCCCTTTCCACAATTATTTATATTTGATTTCAAAAGCTCCAGCTTCGATTTGCCCTCAGAACTATGTAAAATTAAATATATATAACAAAAAACCCACGTGTATGACGATACTGACCCTAGGAGTAGCAAGCGACACCCGTGTGTCCTACTGTGCGTACTAAGGCTTACTGTAGGAAGGTACTAAAAAGCTGAGGAGGCTGTAGCGACTGCGACGGTATTTATAAACATTCAAAGATTGTATATGGGTCCACTGGAACCACGACTATAGTTAAGGGTTAAAACTATTTTCAACCACAGTACCATTTGACAAAAGTCAAACTCGAACTTGACAAACGCAATTCAGCTCTTTTTGGTGTGAAACCAGTGTTGTTATTATAGGCTAGTTATCTCACCATAAAATTGCCTAACGATATATAAAAGTAGGTAATGATTTACCTGGTCACCTAAAACATATAAAACGAGGGAAGGTTACCAGTCAAGGCAAATACTGGAAAATATATTTTTCACAATGTCGAAGTTCGGTTTTTCGTTTTTGCAGTTAGCAGCGGTTGGGATTTGTACTTGGAGTGTGTATGTGAGTATAATTTATTTACCTATTCTATACTAGATTTTGTCCGCGGCTGCACTTGCACGGAAACAGTACTTTTATTCTAGATGGAAGCTCCCCATAGCACCCAATGTCTTTTTCTGAACCTCTGATAACGTGTAGTGGTGGTGAATGCGACTGCTGTGCATCAGATTTCGGGCTGCCGATTTTGCCATTTACAGGGCACATTACTAAACTATGTGCTGCACCTGGGATTTCCCGAGCGCATACTTATGCCACTCGAGTAATAATTGCATTTAATATGAAAGTAACGAACACAGTATAAATAAATCCTATTAATCTCAAAACCTTTTTCTTAGGAGAAAATTTTGTTAAATTTTTGTTTTATGATTTTATGCGTTTGACTCCCAAACTGAATTTTGACTAATCGTTCTACGAGAAGATTTTACTTCGACAACATAAAACTCCGACGTCTTCATTTATTTTAGTACGAAACAACTTAAGGGCGACACTACTGTACTCCGACAAAGCGTTTCTTCGACATGACTTGACTAAGAAACGATGTGAGTTCGACGATATTCTTCTTAGACAACAATGCTAGCCCGACATAAGTCAAATTCGACATACAGTCCTCTGAAATACTGTACTCCGACGATATCTTAAATCGACGTGACATATCTAAGACACGATGCTACTGCGAAATTATTAGATAAGCACCTATAATATGTGATAAATAATTAATTTAAATCTAAACTTTGACATATTTAGTAAATTATGATTAAATATTAAATATGTTTATTAGACTCAATCTCATATAATCTTACAAAATTCCTTTGTGGTTACATTGAACTCTCCAATTGTGTGTTGTAGTTACGAATGATATCGTCTTGTATTAGGCGGCGTATCAAAAAAAAACTTAATATGCATACTCGACTTCTAGGTGACATATCAAGATGAAACATGCACCTGATTTTTAGTTAGACCTCCAGCAATACAAATGTAAAACTGCGTTCAAAAATTGTAGTAGTTCTTGCGTGATGCGCGTAAAAACAAACAGACCGACAAACAGACAGACGAACATTCTAAAACTAAATATCTATAGCCCTTTTTAAAATCACTCACATTAATTGTCTTAAATATCTCTTATGTACAGACATCGGATTAGTTGCAATTTTATTATTTACCATAACTAGTAACTAGTAAAGAAGGTTATAGTTATCATATGGACAAATACTATGTACACCTATAATAAGGCAAGGATATCAAAACAAGTAATTTCAGTTTTTGTTTAGTAGGTAATATATAATCCTAAAAAATAAACATTTTAAAACTTTTCAGAGCCTTACTCAAGAAGAAGAGTCAGCTATTACGGAGTTGATCAAACCTATGGTAATGGAATGTATAGAGGAATGCGATATGGCGGCGGAAGAAAAAGAAGACGATAAAATAATGGACACTTGTATTAAAAAATGCATTTTAAAGAAATTGGGAGTGGTATGTGTTACTTATTGGATCGGAACAGGGTTTCAAATTGAAACTATTGGAATAACTTAAAACTTACTAAACCATGGCGCTCATCATGCATTCATGCTGCAATCTAAAACTGTACTACCGTTCATTTTCAGTTGAATGAGGAAGGTAAATACGACCGTGACGCAGTGAAGCAACAAATGTCAGCTTTTACAGATAATGAAGAAGAAGCGAATAAAGTTCAAGCTGCTCTAGACGAGTGCTTTAAAGGTAAGATGTCTAATTTCAAAAATAGTCAGTTCGATGGCATACATTTCAACGCATGCGCAATATGTGAGATATTATAAGCTACATGCCACGTTCTGGCTGGATTACGAAGGTGTAATCCTGCCAGAATGTGGTAGAATTATGTAGGATTTAAAGATCCTAGGCCCTTATTAGGTGGGTCGTATGCTTGTGTGCTACTTTAGAAGTATAAAAAATTTATATATTGCACCCGTCTGACTGTGTAGGCGTTACGTTTGCGTAACAGGTTCTGTAGTTATAATTCGTAGTAAGTATTATATTAAAGAACAAGGATTCCTCATAGCAAAATTTTCTTTGTAATATTTCTATAAAGGAAAATAAACATACTTTAACTTAACAAGACGATGAACCTTTACATAACAATATTGATTTTTATTAATAGATACGAATGTTTGAATTCTGCATAAAACAAGCATTTTTCATCATTTAAGTAATTATTAATTGTATTTTTGAACTGTGATTAAATAAATTATTGTTAACTCTTACTGTTATAAAATCTAACATATATTTTATCATTTTGATAAATAAAAACAATCAAAACCTCATAAGTGTGTATCGACTTAAGTTGCTGATTTTACAAGAATATGTTTTTATGTAGTGTATAATAATAATATTCTACCACATACACACAACACCATCTAGCCCAAACTAAGCAGAGCTTGTACTATGGGTGCTAAACAATGCATAAACATATATATATATACTTTTTCTTTTTGTAAATACATACATATTATACATAGAAACACTCAGACCAACACAAACATCCATGTTCATGTATATTAAAGTTTACTTATCCTTTTACTACAGGTAAAGAAGACATATTTAAAGGTGACCAAAATGATAGCAAGCTAATTGACATCATTTATAAATGTTTTGAGAATTACAAAGAAGTAAGTAGGTTTTAGTTATTTTGACAAATACAGCAGCTACGATGTCATAAATTTGTGTTTACGGGTTCATTTTAATTTGATTGCGGGAAATTCTATTAAGCGTGTCTGGAAACGTTCCTTGTAAACGATAATAGACTGGACCGCATATTTTAGATGGAACGTTAAGAAAGCGTAATGTAGTCACAATATCCTTTTCACCTGATTCTTCAAATAAAATGCATTTCTATACCACAGTTATGATATTTTTAGACGCAACTAAAGCGTGAATACATTTTCGGCTGCATCAATTGTTCAGAAATAGGAATATGAGGAAGGCATTTAACTTCAACTACTGAATCAGACATGCAGTTTATTCTGACAAAAGTATTATTACAAAATTTCGTTCATGGAGTTCAGAAATGTGCTGCCTTCTAGATAGACCTCTATGAATAATATACTTATGGAGCAATACGTGATTAATTTTGTGTTTATAAAATATACGATACCTCAGGTTTGGACCTGCAACAAGAGTCACAAACATTGCGCTAAGCAGAAGACACAGTTCGAAAATAGATTATTACCCACACTTTCCATAGAGAAACAAGTACATAACTAATTATGCTGGATAACTATTAGGACCGCCCGTGCCGCCATAACCGTAAAACGATGCAGCACTGTGCCGTAACATTTTGCCGTATCGTGCTAAAACACAGTCTCAAGTTTCTTCTTGAAATTATCCCATGATTTATAATAATAAGTTTAAAAACTGGAAAACACGCTTTATTTAAAAAACAAAACTAAAAAGTAAAAAATATTTTTTTATAATTGAAGATCCTAATAGTGTTTTTATAAAAATAAATAATTATAATGTAAAAAAGCGTGGGGTGCTTTCTAAGATATTTTGATAATGACGCTACTTGGTGCGCATACGTTATTGATATTCCATTTCATATATACTTTTCATCACTCTATCCTTATTATGAATTATTTAAAAACAACATATTTAGTTATTTTAAACTATTATTTATTTTCTATTTATTTATATTATAAAATATTAAAGGTGAAATATTAATTTTCCGAGACGAGTTCTCGAATCGGAAAGGAAGGTACAAAGGTACGGAAAGCATGCGCAGACCACGCGCTTGCTCTATTTTTCTCGCTCTCATGCAAAGGATCTGTGAGAAAATCATTAATCCTGACGATCCTAATCAGGATAATGAGATAATCTTATCAAATTGTCATCGGTCCTCGGTAAGTCTACAACGTTTAAATGAAATCTGACCGTTTGAAGTGGGTCAAAATCACGTCCAAAGGAGTCGGTTACAAACAAACTAACAAACATACAGGTGAAGCTAATAAAAGCGTGTTAAAAAGTATGGTGTCAACTAGTATTTTCTACTGCTTGATGTTTTATTTTATGTCTTCTCAACAGACATAATATCCATATCTAGTAAGATCGAGATTTCAGATGTTAAAGACTTAAACATTGTATCGGTACATTTAGACGATATGGTGCCGCAGATCAGTGCGTCGCATCACGGTTATGGCAATGCGTCCTTTTATGTAGTGGAACCGTCATGAACACGAATCCTCTCCGACAGCACGGCAATACTTAGAGCCCTAGAGAGCAATAGCTGCAACTCCAGGCTCGTTTACGAATGCCACCTTGACCTTACAATGGATAAAGGGGCACAGTGAATTGCTGGGCAATGATGCTGCAGATGAGTTGGCTAGAAGAGGGTCGGGAACCACCACGGAAGGTCCATCTCCATTCCTCCCTCTACCATTCTCACAACAAAAACCATGGATGCGGCTTCGCACTCAGAGCCAACATAATAAACGCTGGGCACGGAAAACGGACTGTAGACAGTCGAGAGCAGCCTTACCGGCCATCTCACCACGTCTGACACACCGCCTGCTCAACCTACAAAGATTGGACCTTCGGACGATCGTAGGGATCCTAACAGAACACTGTCCCCTAAACAAACATCTCTACAACATCGGTGCAACAGACAGCCCACTCTGTAGGGGATGTCTGACCGAAGAAGAATCTGCTGCCCATGTAGTCCTGGAACGTGTGGGAGTAACAGCACAACGTAAGGAAATCCTCAACAACCCGAGGTCACTCCGCGAAGCCTGCGAAGACTCCAGGAAACTTCTGTGCTTCTGGGCGGAGTTGGGCTGGCTATCTCTGTAACCGGCCGACTCTCACGCATAATGAACCAACTTAGAGTTCAAATGCGGAAAAGGGAGTCCAATTACAATTACGATTACCGTCATGAATAGGACCCTTAAGCCTAATATCCTTCATAAATCTAGAATATTTTAGTTTCACTGCTACAGCTTGATTGTCAAACTTTGGAATTGAACTGTCGATATATATCTATGTAAACGTGTGTTCTTCTTCTTTTCTTTTCGTGTAGTTAGTGGCCAACCTGTTGTCAAGAGTTGTTTAAGCCGCTCGTAGGCCTCTGACATGGCTTAACGATTGCTGTCAATTTGACAACAACCGGAACCGACTTTTTACTTGCCCTCCGAAGCACGGAGCTACGTGTGTTAAACAAGTCATTATATTCACTTTTCAGAATTGAGGACGCCAGCACCGCGACACAACCAAGATCAGTAAACCTAACCAAATGACTGCTTAAATAAACTGTGTTACGTATATCAATAATTTTTAATTTTTATTATAACGTATTTGAAATTGTTTAAAGCAGAAGCAATATTAATTAATATCAATCACGACTAATTAGCCTACTGTCCACTGCTGGGCATTACTCCAGAATGCAGACATAGACATATGTACATATATGTTCGGCGTTATTAATAAGAAAATGTATAATATGACATATGTACTGCTAACAGACCCTTCCTCCTCGACTACTCAAGTGTATGATATAGCGTTCCCACTTCCCAACCATTCGGTATAGAGTGAGAGCCGCTGTACCTTCCAGTGCCCGAAAGCACCTTCAGGGACCAGTTATAGACAGGTCTTGTCCCCAAATCCTAAGACCCGGTCTTGTAAGTTTGCTACCTCGTACCCAAGTGGCACTACCTATTGTCCAGCTAGGTACAATAAATAATAAATAGAGCAATAAAGCTCTTCACCCGCGAACTCGGAGAGTTGCTAACGATATCCTCTCTGAGGCCGATGGAGAAGCCGCCTCCCATATCTCCACTATGGTAACGGAGCTGTAAGGCACGCTCACTTCCCGACGTACATCCATACGTCTACCCTTTCTAGTCTACAAGCCGGGTATTGCCCGAGTCACCCAGCTATGACTCTTACTTGCTGAGCAGGCTAGAGAGTGCCTCTTACTTGCTGAGATGCGTTGTGGCAGCGAAACCACGCTGCCACTTCGCTAAAGGCAACTCCGCGCCTCACGCGACCGACTGGTTCGCATTAGCCGCGCATGAGAACGACGCTCGAACGCCACGTGCTTGCCGAGCAACAAAAAAGTCGTCCCTTGCGACTAACCACATACCCCTGCGAGTCCAACACTAATGTCAGGCACCGCCCACTAATCTATTTTATGAAAGCAGGGTCTATGAACATTGTTTGTGGCAGATAAGTCGCTAAGCGCTAACCGTCACTCATAGATATAAGTTTATTTCCTCGACAGTGCTGACGCAATCCCAACGAAATACAAACAAACCTCTGTCTACCCTAAATGATATAGATGACACACAAGCTCACGGCTTACCTGATGGTAAACAGTCACTGAAGCCTGTATAAAGTTGTTGGGTGAGGGGAACCCAGGAGATTTGAATATAACTGACCCCTAACAGTGCATTTGGGCTATATATTGGGCCACCTATGATCCAAGCGTTTAGGATACACTGGTGCTATATTATAAATATTGTAGTTGAGAGGTAGACATAGGCCTCCATGGTGGCTGATCGATCTATTTATTTTAAAGCGGATCAAATAATAATAAGGTGCAGGAATGTCATTAGCACATTCCTGGATTTGGAGATGGGGCAATAAGATTTGGATGAAAGAATAGAAATGGGAGAGATACACAGGTGCGTGAGCAGCCGAATGAAAAGCCATAACAGTTTTACTATTGTTACGCCGGTTTAATGTGATTGAGAGGCTTTTGGCTAGGGAAAACCGGCTCATTTACCGAGCCTTGAGCAATAAATTAATAATCTTATATCATTACTTACTTCACAGCTATCACCAAAAGTTGTTGAACTATTTTTATCTCAATCGGGTTTTTATTTACTGTCTACTTAATTATTTTATTGAGTGTTTAATGGGAACCATATAATACTGGAACAACCTAGCTAGTTTAGATCATAATGTTCTTTAACGACTTTGATAAAAATTTGATTCGTTTTGGCTACAAAACGCTGGTTTGTTTTCGGGTTTATTGTTAATTTATGGCGAACTTCCGTGACATAAATCGAAGGTTAGCACTCACCAATACTATCAATTGATACGAGTTTAGCTGTTTCATCGTTGATTCTCAACTATTTGGTATAAATACTTGAAACCAGTACGGTATTCCACAGTATTAGTGTACTGATCATACATTGGGTTTAAATTTTCTTCGTAATTCAGTTTGTTTAATTAAAATACGAAAATGAAGGCTTTTACTTTCATCGGATTTATGGTGATCATTACTTTAGCCGTTGATAATGTAAAGGTAACTATAGAAATTTTAAGTTATTATTTTAAATTCATATGGTTCAAATTCAATATTTTTTATTAATTGTAAAATAATATCGGTGCCGAGTACCTTCTAAGTACTGTGCTTCTTATAGGGATGAAATCGTCTCTAGTAAAAGTGCGGCGTGCCGTAGGAATGCTGCGCTCTGTAGTTTTTGATGATTGGATAATAATCTGCACACTCTTTTTCATTCCATAAAATATTTTCTTGTATTATTTGGCATCTGTAGATCCCGATGATCGAATAATAATAATCTGCGCATGCATTTTTATTCTTGGCTTGAATTCAGAAAACCATTTTTTAAATATTATTGTCTTATTCTTTCTAGATATTATAATAATTGTTATATATTTTGTAGGCTTTCTCGGAGGCAGATCAAAATGAAATCGCAAATAAACTAATAATGATGGGACTTCAGTGTGCAACGCTTTATCCGCTAACTTTAAGCGATTTTAAGGCATTCCAGAAGAAAACCATACCGGATGGGGAAAACCCCAAATGCTTTGTTGCTTGTATGTTCAAGAAAGTTGGAGTCGTACGTATATTTAGATTCTACTATTTTTAAACAATAATTCTTATATTATTGTACTAATTGTAAGATATATCGTTTATTCAGATGTACACATTGAGAATTATATTTGAATGTAATGTCAACACTAGACATAAGTGCATGCATGCACCATCATCGAATTACTATTATTTTCACATATGGTTCTACCGAATTTAATACATATTAAATTTAATAAAACTGTATGTTTACAATAAGATACATTTGAACATTTTATGGATATTCCTGATCGGCTAAAATGTTGTATATAATAAACTAAAGCCTGTGAGTGCTTTCCCAAGAACGTACACGTACGTATTTATGTAAATATTTATTTGGATTTGTGACTTATATTATAAAACAAGTATAGAATTTTTATACCGTAACAAAAGCTATAATCTTTTTATGATCATGGTTAATAGTTAGGAAGTTTGTTACTCAATTACGTAGTGTATTGAGTGAGTGCGTAAATTATAAAGTTTATTCTTATTTTGCATTAGATGGATAGCATGGGATTGCTGTCGCCAGCCGGTGCTCGTAAATATGGCGAAGAAATATTTAAAGGAAACGAAGAGTATTTGAAGAAAATTGATGAAATCATGAAAGCCTGTTCTGCAGGTATTATTAATATTTTTATTATTATGGCTGGTGGTAGCCAAACTATGCTAAGCGATAACTGCCGCTCATTGGCTTAGCTATGTTTTCTTGGAAGCATAGAAGCGATTCTAAGGAAATGCAACCAAGCCGCTTCCTTTAATTAACCTCATAGGTGGTATGTATGTTATGTGGGGGCCAGTCAGCGCAGACCGCCCCGACACTTCGACCCAGTGGGATCTTTTGTGTCGACACTTTCTCAATAACGACTGCCATAGACGGTCATGGCAGCCGGGACCGACGGCTTAACGAGCTCTCCGAGGCACGGAGCAGGCGATAATTGTTAATCAATACGCACATAATTTCGAAAAGTCATAGGTGGTAAATAAGTACTTAGAAAGCTGACTATATGCACTTGCAATATTAGGGGAACCAGTCGGGCGATGGCGGCTATGATGTAATGATGAAGGATAAAATAGTAGCAGTAGCAAATCATTCGAGACGCCAATCGGAGTAAACTAAAACTTTAAAAGTGACTATTTTTCAATAGAACATCAGTAGCAGCGATATATTACCTAGACCACTGATTCTTTAACTTTAACAAGAAATATGTTAGTTATGGAGAAGTTGTGGTACTCGATCCTAATTCATAAGGAGACCCTAAGCGTAGCCCTGTCTATAGCAAGCATTGCACGTTTAAAGTAACGAAAAGGATACATAGCTGGCGATATTTGGGTAAAATAACCCTCAGTGTTATGTAGGCTTTAATCTAAGTACAACCTTAGTTCTTCTTCTCTCTTAACCTTTATTATTCCCAAGTCACTTGGGGTCGGCTTTTCTGGTCTAACCGGATTTGGCTGAATATCAGTTTTTACACGGAGCGGCTGCCACCTGACCTCCGCAACCCAAAGGCTAACGATACCCTAAGGCTAGACCAGTGTCAGGATATTAGAGGGTACTGACTTTCCCAATAATGACCGCCATAGATGTTCATGGCAGCCGGGACCAACGGCTTAACGTGCTCTCCGAGGCACGGAGCAGGTGATAATTGTCAATCAATACGCACATAATTTCGAAAAGTCTTATAACTTCCGAAAGTCAGAGGTGCGCACGTGGGTTCGAACCCGAGACAGCAGCATTGCAGTCTGTTGGTCTCCCCACTGAGCTATCGCTGCTTGTTATTGAGGTAAATTTGTTTTTAACTATTTACTATTTACTTTTCAGTAAATGAACAGAGCACTGGTGATGCTGGTAAAGGATGTGAGCGTGCGAAACCTGCATTCACGTGTTTGTTTGAAAATGCATCTAAAGTAAGTACTTGAATAGTAAAATCAAAACATCCGACTCCTACTTCTTGTTTGGTGTGGCTTCTTGTTGACTTGTCCGAACCCGCGAACTTAGAGGAAAGTCAACAACGTTAGGTACATAGTTGACATTTTTAAGCTTTCTATTTACATCCTTAATCAAAACGAGGAAAGCTTACAATATTTTTTAATACAGTTAGGATTTATACTAATATTATAAAGAGAAAAGATTTTTTGTTTGTTTGTAAAGATTTAAGTCAAAAACTACCACACCGATTTCAAAAATTCTTTTACCATTAGACAGCTATGTATATTAGCTATATTCGATACCACCGACTAACATAGGCTATATGTTATTTTAAAAAAAGGATTGTTGCTAACATAATATAACTTAACCTACTTTTACAGGAGCGAAGCCGCGAGCAAAATCTAGTAATAAATACAATTTATAAGTAGGTATTTACATTTTGTATTTTAACATTACATTGATCAAGTTCGTAGATATTTTAGTTGTAAGTACTTAATAAGCATAGCCTGAACGACGTCGTAATAAAAACATCTCGAATAAAAACAATGGCTAAAAACTTTACTTAATAATCTTGTTATTTAACAAAATGAGTTGCTTTATAAGATATTGTATGTGCTTAGTTTTTATTCCTAACTCAGATAAATAATAATGATATTGCTATTTCCTTTGAATATATTTTGAGGATGTCTAACTTAATCTTAGTGTGCGTTTTTAAATGATGTAGTTATAGTGCGCATTTAAGCGCAATATTTAGAGGCAATGTAATAAGTAATTTACAACTGTTACATACCTAATTAAAAATGATCCGTTTAGTCTATTTTACTATTTGTCCCCATGGTATGTTCATTGTTTTTTCAACTGCCTTCGTGGCGCAGCGGTAGTGAATGCGACTGCTGTGAATAAGGTCTCGGGTTCTAATCCCGGGTCGAGCCAACAAAAAGTTATTGAGCTTTTCTGTTAAGAAATCTCAATAGCAGCCCGGTGTTAGGAAGTTGGCGGTGTTAGACACCCCCGTGCCTCAGAAAGCACGTAAAGCCGTTGGTCCTGGGCCTGATCTCTTTCCGATTGTGTCGGATTACCGTCCTATCGGATCATGAGAGTGAAGGAACAGAGAGTGCACTTGTGTTTGCGCACACACTTGTGCACTAAAATATCTCCTGCGCAGATGGCCAGTATCCGGTAATATTGGCCGCCGTGACCGAAATTCGGTCTGGAGGACGTTATTATGTTAACTGTCGTTAAGTTTATTTATTTCATATTAAAATTTATACATATACATATTTTGTTTCAGTATGGATTCGTTTTTTGATTTGGGCGGCCATCGAACTGAAAATTTGTAGCGTTTCCAATTTTAAATATTTGGATATCTGACTTTTATAAGCAATAAAGATGATTAAAAACTCAATTTAAGCTGTTTTATTCCTTTATTATAAGTACATACCCTTCAATATATATAAATTATTGTATATACTTTATTTTTCTAATTTACAATAAATCCTGAGTTGCGGTGGACTTTACAAACATTCAAATAACGAACACAAAGAACATCCAGACTCGACACAACCATTTGTGGATCACACAAAGTTTTGTCCCGTGTGGGAATCGAACCGACAACACTCGACGCAGTGGCAGTGGCGAGGCGACCACTTAAACCACCTACGCCATCCATGTAGTCAATAAAAGTGTAGATATGTATAAATAAATATGCATGCATGTAAATATTACACGGACATTCCGCCAGTTACAGGCCTATTGTTGTCCACCAAAATCATTTATAATATTAGCTACAACGAAGCATTTCACGTTCTAATAATAATACTTTACGTTATAAATACGTCAAAATTAAGTATCAGTTATCCTTTTTCTGTTATTTGACATAAACTCTTTTTGACTTCTATCTTATTTATTTTTGAGAGGATTGAATAAAGTTTACACAGTCCTATACCAAATACGTTCTTAAGAGAGACGTTTTTTACAAGAGAGATTTAATTAGCATGTGTTTTACATAATTGTAATAAACATAACCACAAGGCATTAAAAATAGTATTATATAGACGGTAAGTGTGCGCTCGACAAACTTATTGTTTCTTTTTTATATTTTCTTAATATAATAAAACTATCAAAATAGTATCCATTCTTAGCAAGTACCTCAAGTTTTTTGTAGGTGAACAGTTCAGCAAATTTATATCGCGATGAATCTCCAGTTACATTCCGCACAGAATGCTATTGATTTAAATCTCACATTCTCTTTATGAATGCAAGAAGAGAAGAATAAGCCTTACAAGGAAATCGGCGTGAAAGTATAATCACTATTATTGCCTTTCGCCTTTTACAGACGCCAGCCTCAAGGAGCATAGTCTGATTGAAGTTAGAATAAAAACCTCTTGAATAAAAACGATGACTAAAAACTATACTTCTTACATGATAACTAAATGTGCCATATAAAAAGTGAGAATGTGTGCATAGTTTTTACGTCACCTTTAAAAACATATATTATAGTACCTACTTCTATACTATATTTTAAATTTTTAAAGGTGTTAAACCAATGATTCGCTGAATCATCTGCTCGAATATGCTGTTTTATAGAATTATAAGAATTGAGATAAAGGAATCAGATATTGGTCAAATAAAATGCAAATTTGGATCACCAAACTACGCAGGGTTCGGAGACGTTGGGGCCACGGAGAGACTTTGGGCCACTGTGCGTTCTCTACTGTCTCTATCACAGGGAGTGATCTGATAAACTTTTCAAATTGGTACCATCACCATGTTTTCATCTTTGTACCATTCGACACTGCAGCTGGACTCTTATCTCATCTCTACCACCTGAAAACGTACTGTTCCAGCACGGCACGCTTCTAGCGATAATTTTTTCGTAAGTACACGCAGGCTGCTGTGGTTTTTCCCAAGTGTTACCATCAGGTAGGCCGCTGGCTCGTCCGACACAAGAAGCAATAAAAAATAGTAAAGCACTTACCAAACCCTTAGGTTAATGATATAAAATTTTTAAAACGTAGTACTGCCTGTGTTTTTCAACAGGGCCTGAGATCAAAATTAGGTTGTGTAAAAAGTTGACAAACTTTTGTTCTTAAGTGTATTACTTCCACATTCCTTATTTCATATTAGCGTCTTAAAACTTCGTTAGTCAAAATGAAATAAAATATATTTTTCTATTTCTCTATTTTCTCTATTTATCTATTTTTGTTACACTCTGCTTAAGGTGGCCCAAATCAGGTCCATGTCAAGTGATTTTCAGACACTAAGAAAAAAGTAAGAAAGTTCATAGTCACTTTGTAATTTTATATATACGTAATTGTAGTATCTTAAGAATTGCAAAAAATTAAGAACTTTATTTGGCAGGATCAAATAAGAATCCGAGCAAGAAATTGACGGCTGCTCCTTGTAAATTGGCATTAGCTACAAATACAATTTATATTCCTACTTCTTTATTTTTTGTTACATTACTAATCAATATGTTTTATAAATAGAAGATATTTTTAACTTTCTTTGTAACATTTGTTTTAGAAACGGTTCCGTAGTGAGGAAATGAGTTTAACATAAATGGGACAGGGTAGTCTTATAACCAACATGCACTTACAGAGCTTCCAAGTTAGTGGCACAAACAAAGTTTTATCAACATGTCTAAGTTCACTTGCTTATTTTTGAGTGTCGTGACTGTGAGCATCAGTGGCGTTTATGTGAGTATAATCTATTCCTTAACTTTGGTTTATTCAGTCTCTTTACCTTTCCTAAAGAATATTTTATTATATTAATATTATATTTAACAAGTTTACCCTTTATTAATAATAAAAGTTATACAACTGTATGAAACCTGTAAATTTTTACTCTGTTCAAGTTGAAAATTAAGTAGGTGTGAGTTGTACCTACGATCTCGGCAAACTATGATGATGATTCCTAGCTAAACAATTCATGGCTTTAGTTATATAGCAGTTGTTGTAATTTGGAGCAAAGCATGTGTAGTGACAAAAATAACATATAATTATTGCTTGGCCAAATGATTATATTGGTTTTCAAAAGATTTAGAATATTTATATACTTTCCTCAGTTTTAGAACTTCGTACTAGCAAACTTCTGTTCTTACCTTACGTATCTTTGATGGTTACGAAACACTGAGCTTATTAATTTGAATACCGTTTTTCTCACCCACATTTTGCTCCCTTGATATTTCGTCGTTCCTCTGGGTTTCTTATACTTTTTTTCTTATGCTGCTATACATTGCATAAGAAAAAATGCTTTATATATATAAGCCATTTTTTTTCTTGAATGTCTTTTATTTATATACGTTACTATATTATTATCTCTATAATATGGGTTTTCCAACGAAGAAAGAAAAGGCATCCTTCAAGCTGTCATGCCCATAGTGACGGAGTGCAGTAAAGAACACGGGGTTAGCCTTGATGAGATCAAAGCAGCTCAGAAAGCCAACAACGAAGAAAGCCTAAACTCCTGCTTCTTGGCATGTGCATTCAAGAAGGCTGGACTCGTAAGTGCATCCTAATATTTATAAGGTAAAAATAATAGAGTGCATAGCGTTGCTGAATAAAGTACACAGTGCTTGTTTACGGTATATACAAACTGCATTTCAGAGAAACTTTGAATTTGGGCATTTGATAAGAAGTAAATAAATATTAGGTACAGCATTTTCAAAATTTCGACCTACTATGTATGAGATAAAAGTTTGTATGGAAGTCCAAACAAATCTGTCTATGTTGACTATACGTATATTTATCGGTACCATGTGTATGATTAGTAAAAATACTGTCAGCTGTTTGTGTGTGTATTATTTGCAAAATAAGAATCCTAAAGAATTTAAAATGTTGCCAAATGTAACTATTCCACGCGGATGAAGCTGCGGGCAAAAGCCAGTACGTATAATTATAACTTCGAAAAGTCATAGATGCCTTGGGATCGAACCCGAGGCCTTTGCGTGGCAGTCCAAGGGTCTCTCACTAGGCTATCGCTGTTATATAAGTTAGTGCAAAAAAATGAAAGATTTACACATTCTCATTGTATTTATGGTATATATCATATCCACCGACCTGCTTTCATATGAATATATGATACATGCATCAATATAATAAATAATAAAAAATGTGCTCAAGAATTTTTTAACACAGATACAGCTTTGGAAGTAGTCAAGAAGTTCGTACAACCTGAGGACTTCGTTAAATACCAAGAGAACGGTAAGAACTGCGGTACAGGTATGTAGTCGTGACTGAATTTATTAATTATGAGTCTACTTGTTAAAGTGTTTACGGTGAACCATAAACTAAAATAAGTGTCATAGAGAATCCAGTGTGTACTTGAATGCTTGCTACGAGTATCTTCAATTAAACTCATGAAATCTTAGTAAAATACAACTTGGGTCAGTACTTTAGAGGGATACCGGCGATAAAAGTAGGTATAATAAATATGAAAGCGTGAATGTACTGACTGAAGTCCAATTTTCTTTTACAATTAATATGTTCATGTTAAAATATCCACAAAATATTATAATAGAATAGGGACTATTTTTGAAAGTTAAGGTAAGTTTATAGTAAGTTTTCAAGATACTTTATGTTTAATGTATAATTTTGTTTAAATAGTCTATATTGTAACCTTGACCGTAAGTTTTATACTTACTACTAATGTGGTTCGTTCGACCGTAAGGCCAGGCTGATGGTAAGCGGTTTTTGTCACCTATGGGTGCTTATAAGATGAGATCTTATGGATAAAGAAATCGCTGGACTGCCCGCGCATAGGATATTTATTGATCAGTAATCTAATGTTATTGCCTTCATTAATTACAGTGAACGACCAGGCTGTCAGTGATAGAGAAGCCGGCTGTGATAGAGCTAAACTTGTGTTGGACTGTTTGTTCCGCAAACAAGGTGTAGAGGTAATGTATAAAGTTAACATTTACTCATAGTTTGTTTATTTTCTCTACAAGGAAAATTCGTTTAAAAGATATTGCTCTACTAAGAACTAATACCCGTCTGGAATAACTATCTATGTATGTTCTAAACAATGTTTACATTAGATGGAAGATTTATCTCTGACTTGTTGAATATCCAAAATTGTTTCGGATTGATAATAACTAGATATAAATAGTATTCTGTTTAAAAATAAGAGCTTAAATGTAAATTTAATAAAATAATCTCGAAATTGATTTACATGCATTAGATTATAATCAGACGCATGGAAATCATTTTCGATATTTTGTCGGCACCGTTCGATACCATGTCTCTCGCAATATTTAGACGGCTTTAGCG
Source organism: Catocala fraxini (assembly GCA_930367265.1). Classification (NCBI taxonomy): domain Eukaryota; kingdom Metazoa; phylum Arthropoda; class Insecta; order Lepidoptera; family Erebidae; genus Catocala; species Catocala fraxini. The sequence goes on along the minus strand of OV884035.1, from coordinate 10,815,546 downwards.
CCACGCATACTTGTTGGTAACTAAATTAATGCTAGAGTAAACGCTGAAAGTGCTAAGATTTTGTTATAAAATGATAAGCACGCTTTTCAGTGTTTACTATAAGAGCAATAGCAATCAACGATTATATATGTATATTTACACAAACAAACAGGCATTATTGTTTGTATAATACTTTTATCTTTAGTTTTCTTCTATATATTTTTTTATTTACTTATAACATAATTGCATATTTTCCAGCTCGTCCTGTCTTAAACGGTTCAAGAGATTTATCAAGATAAACATTGAATATAAATATTGGTCAGTTTTGTATTGATTATATTAAATAATACATTTATGTATAACAAAAATTAATTATTATTCGTACTGCTTCGCCTGAATTCAGACACTTCTCATCTTTCAATAATTTTACTGCTAATTATGTAGCTGCCATGATTTAATCTTTTGCCTGGCCAGTTAAAATTCATTTGAATGTATTGGTCATTCCAAACATAATGCCTTGGATAGCCATATGCAAAATATTGATGTGCTTTCTATAATATTGCAGTTATGGCGGACCGGTATACTGCAGCCCCATATTGAGTAAAAATAATGCTCCCTTAAAAGCTCCTTAATATGACAAAAAGTTAATACGTGAATGTGGTCTACCACAGTGAGTTTATTGCCATCTACACGCACAGTACCAGGCACCGTCATTCACGTTCTATAAACATTCAAAGTGTCCCAATATTGAGCCATGTGGCATGCCCAATGTGACTGGTAATCCAGAAGATCTACTTCCATTGATTTCAAGGTGTTGCAGTCAATCGCTTACGAAGGAACCAACTAGGTCGAAAGCAGCATTTCGGATTCCATAATGCTTAAGCTGACAACGTATGATGTGAAACGCAGTCAAAGGCTTTTGAGAAATCACAGAATAAGCCAATGGCATCTTGCTAATTTTCCCAGGTAGCAAAAATATGTTTTAAAAGTGTACCACACGCATCTATTGTAGATCGAACCTTTCTAAAACCTTATTGTTGTGTATGGAATAAATTATTTACGATATAGTGGTTCTATAATTGCTGTACTAATTACTGTTATTTACTTATAGTAGATGATATAGAAATCGGGCTATAATTACACGATTCATTGTTAACCCATTTTTATATAACAATATTATTTAAAAAATACTCCTATCGCTCTAGGATGTATTCCAGTGTCGCAAGGGACTTTATAAACAATAAAACAACAGACACAAAGAACAGCCAGACCCGGAACAACTACTAATGGATCATACAAATTTTTGTCCCGTGTAAATATATACATAATAATAATACAATATATATAATCGGTATTATTTTGCTACATTTTATCAAATTAGGAAAATTGCCTCCATCAATGCATCTATTGAAAATTGCGGCCAAACATAGCGCTATATTATCAATAACACCTTTAACTAATTTCAAAGATATTTATTTTTATTTATCGCCTTGTATAGTATTATTATATCATGCACATATTTAGAACTAAAGAGGGTTACTTCTTCTCCCTAAATAAGGATTCTGTTTTGACTGGGCAAAACCTTATGGAACTAGTATTAACAGATATATTTGGAAAGTAGATATTAAGTATTTGAAATTATCTTATTATTTATATTAAGTTCAAAGGTAATATCACGAAGCTTGGTGCTCCCAGATTCATTATTAATAATATACGAAGCTTTATCGTTGGCATTTTTAATTTTGGTTTTTAGTTTAAAGAACATGGCATAGCACAAGTCTTTTTAAATTATTTCTATAGAATTGAACAAAATTAGAGTGGAATTGCGTCTGTAATCTCAAGAAAACTATTAAGCCAGCGTAACAGTAGTAAAACTGTAATACACGAGGACGTACATACCTATCTCTTCCATGACTATTCTTTCAAAGAATATTATTTTCTTTAAAGCGAGGAATATTCTAGTGACATTCCTGGTATAATTTGCGCTCATGGGATAATAATAACCATCAGGCGGATATTATGTTTGCTTGCCAACATTTTGACATAGAAAGGATATAATGGTACTCGAAACCAGCACAAACCACAAATAGATCAATCAAGCACTAGGGAGTTCTACTCTTGATCCACAATATTTATAATATAGCAAAGATCACAGGCAAAGATATTTGCAGATAACAATAAAAATTGTTTTAAGTGTTTAACGGTAACTATACAATACTACAACTACCTAGTTGGTCTAGATCATCGTGTACTTTTATGACTCTGATATAGTCATTTAAAATAAAACTGATAAAATTTAATTTTGTAGCGAAACCAGCTTTTTGTAGCGAAAACTAATTAAATTTTGGGTTGATTTCGGGTTAATTGTTACTTTATGGCGAACTTCCGTTACATTTATAGCACTCGCCAATACTATCAATTGATAGGAGTTTAGCTGTTTCATTGTAGGCCCTAAAACTATTTGGTATAAATACCTGAAAACTGTGCGTTATTCCACAGTATTAGTGTACTGATCCTACATTGAGTTTCAATTTTCTTCATAATACAATTTGTTTAATTAAAATACGAAAATGAAGGCTTTTATGTTTATCGGATATGTGTTGATCATTACTTTAGCCGTTGAAAATGTGAAGGTAACTATGAACTACTAACTTACTAATTATTATTTTAAATTCTAAAATACAATTTACAAATTCTTATTTCAAATTTTAAATAATGTTGGTGCTGAGTACCCTCTAAGCTTTGTACTTGTTCTAGAGATGAAAGTGTCTCCAGTAAAAATATGGCGCGTTGTGCGCGCCACACTTTTATAAGATATGATATATCTTGAATTCCATAAAATATGTTGGTGTATTATCCTTCTGCAGTTCTTGATGATCGCATAATAATCTACGCACGCCGTTTCATTCATTTAGAAAACCTTTTTTTGTAAATATTGTATAATTATTTGTCTTATTTAAAATCCTAGTATTATAATAAACGTAATATATTTTGTAGGCTTTCACGGATGCAGAGAAGAAAGCAATCGCAAATAAAATGATAGGGGTGGGACTTCAGTGCGCAGGTCGTCATCCGCTAACTCTAAGCGATTTTAAAGCATTCCAGAACAAAACCATGCCAGATGGGAACAATCCCAAATGCTTTGTTGCTTGTATGTTCAAAAAAGTTGGAGTTGTACGTATATTTTGATACTACTATTTTAAACAATTATTATTTATTTGTTTATTTTACTGCTGTACTAATTGTAAGATATACCAATCTTTCATTTAGTGATGATCAGTGATGTCAACTACTACATGCGCAAGCAACTCCCTTAGCTACATATGCGAGCTAATCACACGCGTCATGTCTTACGCGGGTAGCTCGCATTGGTGGTTTACATGACGCATACAGCCCATATTATTTCAAACGTACTCGGTTTGTAAGGGTACCAGAATATCAGCGTCGTTATGGTATAACATTTTTTGCGACCGCGATCGCATCTAATGGTTTTATTCCTTACTAGAATTACCTAGTAAGTATTAAAATCAAAAGAAATTAATAAAATAAAATAGATACATATTTAGGTAGTGCTTATAGAAAGCCCATAGAGGATTGCGACACTATGGATAATACTCGAAACTGGCAAAAAGTCGCTAAGTATTGTTAACCTTTAGAGTTGCAGCTGTATACTGATCGCCTGACACAATTGGTTTTTAATTATGTCTGCCATACCAAAACTTGACAGGTTATTCATTTTTTATTATTAATAAGGTTAATCTATATATTAATACGTGAAGCAAAAACTTTTTTACCCCTTTTTACGAAAATTGCGCGGACGGAGGAGTCTGAAATTTAGCACAGTTAAAGTTTCTGTGGAGAAGGAGTGCCTTCTCCACATTTAATTGAAACTTTAACTGTGCTAAATTTCAATATTATGATTCGCCACCGCGAATCATAATATTTATATAAAATATGCATTAGAAATACATTAAATTAATGAAAAATCACTACACGCACACAGCCATGTGTATTTTGACAAACGCAGTCGAATCGCGTTCGTACCTATTAGTCTTCGTAACTATGGTTACATATATCATTATATAATGACATATATCAGCAATATCTTACAGGCAAACCTTGGGTGGATTGAAGTAGTATATACTATGTATATTATAATATAATTACGTATATAAAAGTAATAAAAAAAAAACAATGTAGCAAGCTTAAGAATATCGTCAATCAAAGAGTAGGTATAATCAAAGAGTATAGTTAAGTAAATAATAATTTGTTTAAAAAGTTAGGTAAATAAACCTGTTTAGATCGAAATCTAAATGAAATGTTATTATAAGAGTATAATTATAGACAATAAAATCTTAATAACTATCAAACTTAAAATTTAAATTAATTATGGTCGAATTTCGACGACTAGGCGACCGCTACTAGCAATAATTATATAAATTGATTCAACAATTATAAGCATGTCCATTGTCTATAGATAATTATAAAAAATATGTTGTTTTTACTATTGATACATACAAATAATTATTCTATCTTCAGAGACGTTTTAGACAAATAACGAGTATTGTTTTTAAACCAGCGTGGCAGATACGTACACAAATAGATTTTTGAGATTTCGTGTATAGCTATTTTTGCTTAAAGGCTGTTTTGTATAATTAAATCAAATCAAGTGTACATACATAAAGCCTTAAATATTTTATAATAGTTACTTAAAACTTAGCGGGCTTTTACAGCTATGGCAGATTTGAGGGCACTGCAAAATATTATTTATTTATAGCTATTTTACATAAAACAGAAATCATTATAAACAAATCCATATAAAGTTATAAAGCATGTTTGTATTCTTGTAGATCGCCATATTAGGTATTTTTGTTCGTAGGCTCGTAGGCTCGTAGGCTAATATTCTTTTACGTAGATATCTAATTGTTTTTATAAGTAAGTAAATATGGTATGGTATATATATTTTTTATATAACAATCACTTCGAAGCCAGATTATCAGCTCGAAGCTGAATAAATATAAGCCCAACATAGCCTAAGTAGGCACTAACCAAGATTATAAAAAGATAAAATGTTTGTTATGGTATATTTAAAAAAACTAAGTGATTTTTCACCGAGGTCGATACTTGTATTATAAGTTAGTACTCCAAATAAATATTCACATGGTACGTGTATGTATATTTGTGTGAAAACACACAGTTATAAGATTTTAGTATATGCCTATAGCATAGATTTTTAGCCGATAGATATTCCTATTTATAAAAAATTTAAACATAGATTTTGTAATACCATATGTGAAAATTGAAAGAAAGATTGAAAGATACTGTACCTATAACTTAGCTTATTAATCAGCCATATTTCAGTGCAACTATATAAGAATAATTGTGGAAGTATGCATGTTTGTTACTTAATCATTGCCAGACCGCTATATAGATTTTCACAAAATTTGGTGCCAATGCTTTATGTAGCTTTAATTACAAGGAAGTACTTTTTGACCTACAATTTAAAGCAATGTTACTGAAACTGCACGTAACAGGTAGTGTAATAGAGTGAGTGAGTATAATGTTTATTGTGTTTTGCATTAGATGGATAGCAAAGGGATGATGTCGTCGGCCGGCGCTCATAAATATGGTGAAGAATTATTTAAAGGAAACGAAGAGTATTTGAAGAATGTAGATGAAATCATGAAAGTCTGTTCTGCAGGTAATATTTTATTTTAATTATGGCTGATGGCCGACAGACGGTACTAAGCGGTTACTACCGGTCGGAGACATTGCTATGTTTTAATAAATACTATCAAGTTGCTTCCTATCGTAAATCCGGTAGATGGCAAATAAGTACATGGCAAACAGACTATGTGCACTTGCAACATCGAGGGCATCAGTCGTGCGATGCCGCCTAACATGGCAGGGATGGAGGACTGCAGGTGGGAGGAGCAAGGAGCTCGAGGAGTTAATTGGAGTAAACTTTAACAAGTGACCATTTTTTCATAGAGCTGGACGTTACTTTGACGAGTGTTAGAAGCAGCGATCTATTGTCTAGACCACTGCCACATTAACTTTAACAAGAAATATATTAGATTTCTGGAATTTGTGGTACCCGCTGTTATTACATTAAAACTCCCTAACCTTATGCTAATTCCTGCTTAGATTGTTTTAATCTAAGTACAATCTTACTAATTGAAGTAAGTGGTC